>OX422210.1:488825259-490098384 GCA_949130495.1 Sambucus nigra
GGATATTCTAGATGTGAAATTTCTGGAGCTAACTCAAGGAATAATTTCCATGGCTGAGTATGAGGCTAAGTTCACGAAGTTATCTCATTCTACCCCCTATTCTCTTAATACTGAGGAAAGGAAGGCTAAGAAGTTTGAAAGAGACCTAAAACATGGAATTTGTAGTAGAGTTATTAAGTTAAAGCTACGGATATACAATGAACTGGTAGAGGTAGTGCATATCATAGAGAAAGATTTTGAAGAAGGAATAAAAGCTAAGGGAAATTAGTGAAAAGGAAGAGACGAGGGACCAAATAATGGGGTTGCAGAGAACAACGAGAAGATTGCTACCACTATAGTAACTTGATTTAACTAGAACATGAAAGTACAATTTTCCAAGAGTCACCCTTTGGGCATGAAGTGTTGCAACTGTGGAAAACCTGTCCATAAGGCTAATGACGGCAGAGTTCCTAAGAAGAACGCGAAGAAGCTAGGGCTCCAGTTAGGGTCTTTGCAACGAATGCTAAGGATAATGAGAAGGCCAAGGATGTCATAACAGGTACTATTACTGTAGATGATAGAAATTCTTACACACTATTTGATTCCATAGCCACATACTATTTTGTATTTACAATTTTTGTACAAAAAATTAAAGTGAGGCCCCAAATATTGAATCCCTCATTAGTGGTTGGAACCCTTGTAGGAATATCAACAAAGGCTGTGGACATCATTAGGTGATGTGCTGCCGAGATAGATTACTAATGTTTTGAAGTTGACTTGATCCCAGAGATGGAAGACTTTGATGTGATTTTAGGCATGGATTGGATATCGACCAACTTTGAAAATTTGATTGTGCTAGGAAAATGATCTTTCTTTGTAAACCTGGAGAGGACGAGGAGAGTTTTAGAGGCATCAAACTAAGTAAGAAGACTTTGACGATATCAACCTTGAGATATAGAAAAATGATAAATGGTGGATGTCAAGAATTTTTAGTCTACATTAAAGATATTGATAGGTTCACGACTTCCTTAGCAAAGGTTCTTATTGTTGCAGAATTTGAGGATATTTTCCTTGAAGAACTCTTAGTAATGCCCCTGGACGAGAGATTGAGTTTAGTATTTATCTTGTACTAGAGGCTTCTCCCATTTCAAAGGCACCATATATGATGTCTCCTACGGAGTCGAAAGAATTAAAGGATCACTTAAACTAGTTGTTGGGCCGTGACTTTATCAGGCCCAGCACCTCCCCTTGGGGTCTCCCTATGATTTAAAAAAAAGATAAATATATAAGGATGTATATCGATTATATGGAGTTAAATAAGGTAACAGTGGAAAACAAGTATCCCTTGCCTAGGATTGATGATTTTTTTAACCAATTAAAGGATGCTAGATGTTTCTCTAAGAGTGATTTGAGGTTGAGATATTACCAACTGAAGATAAAGAATGAAGACATTCACAACACATCTTTAAGGATTAGATATGGTCATTACTAGTTTATTGTCATGCCTTTTGGGATGACTAATGCCCCTATTTCTTTTATGGATTTGATGATTAGGATATTTAGGCCCTTCCTAAATAAGTTTTTGATTGTGTTTAATGATGATATTTTGATTTATTCTAAGTCCACTGAAGATCATTAGTAACACCTTCGCAGAGCGTATAAGATACTTAGGAAGGAAAAGTTATATGAATTTTTTTCTAAATGTGAATTATGGCTTGAGGATATTTATTTCCTCGTCCATATAGTAAATAGGGATGGTTTATCCGCAGACTCAGGGAAGGTCGTGACTAACTACTTTAACAGAAGTTAGGAGTTTTATGGCCCTAGCAGGGTATTATAAAGTTTTATGGAAGGATTTTCCAAGATTGTTGTGCCCTTGACCCAATTAATAAATAAAGACATAAAATTTGTATGGTCCGTAGAGTGTGAGGTGAGCTTCCAAATGTTGGTCATGCCCATTTTGACCTTTCCCAAAGAGGTATGCAATTATGTGATCTATAATGACGTCTCAAGCCGTGACTTGGGATGTGTTTTGATGCAGAATGGAAAGTTATTGCTTATGCCTCTAGACAACTGATGCCATATGATAATAATAACCCTACCCACGACCTAGATTTAACGATTGCGATCTTTGCCTTGAAAATTTGGAGATAACGGCTATATGGGGAGACGTGTGAATTTTTTACAGATCATAAGAGTCTAACCTACATTTTTACCCAAAAAGACTTAAACATGAGACAAAGGAGGTGGTTAGAATTGATTAAGGATTACGATTATTCGATTAAAGATCACATCGGGAAAGCCATGGTGGTGGCCGATGCCCTAAATAGGAAGGTTTCCCTAAGTTCCATAAATATCACTAAGCAAAAACATATTATAAGAGACTTGTAGTCAATTGGAATAGAGGTTGTAAGCCACAAAGGATGCAGAAGTTTAAGAGACATCACTATGGTACCTAGATTGATTGAGAGAGTCTGAATTTCTCATCCTTTGTGAAGATCTACAAACTCATAGAAAGAGGAGAGGCCTTCGCTTTTAGAATAGATGATCATATAGCCTTATATTTTGGGACAAGGATTTATGTTCCACAAAATGATGAGATATAGACCGAGTTATTACAAAGAGGTCATTCCTCCCCCTTTCCAATTCGCCCCAAAAGTACCAAAATGTACTGAGGCTTGAAGGAATTTTTTTGGTGGCCTAACATGAAAAAAGGGACCACGATGTTTATTGACAAATGCTTAGTATGTCAGAAAGATAAAGTTGAGCACAAATGCCAGAAGGATTAATACAACCCTTTACTATTCAAGAATGGAAGTGGGAAAATACATCCATATAATTTATTATTGGATTGCCTAAGGCACAAAGGGAAATGGAGTATATATGGGACATAGTAGATCTGATGACTAAGGTCGCACATTTCCTAAGTTTAAAAACCGCAACTAGCATGGTTCAGTTGGCTAAGATATTTATCAGATTGATTATTAAACTCCACGATATCCCAGTAACCATAGTATCAGACTGCGACCCAAGATTTACCTCAGGATTTTAGAAAAGCTTCCGAATATCTTTAGGGCCATGGCTAGACTTTAACATTATTTTCCTTAGTCAGAATGATGGACAAACTAAAAGGATCGATCAAACACTAGAAGATATGTTAAGAAATTTTGTATTATACACTCGTGGAAGTTGGGAGGACCACCAAACGTTATGGAATCTGTGAACAATAATAGCTTCTAGACAAGTATCAATATGACCTTTACACTGCCTTATATGGGAGAAGATACCATAACCCTTTTTGCTAGTATGAAGTTAGAGAAAGACTACTTTTGGACAAGAGCGGGTCGCAGCTAAAGTGAAGATAATCCAAGAAAAGCTGTAGAGTGCTTAAAGTAGGTATAAGAGTTGGGCCGATGTCAAAATAAGGGATGTGGACCTAGAGGCCGGGAACCATGCATTTCTTAAAGTTTTCCACTGGAAAGGAATTATAACATTTTAAAAGAAAGGGAAGCTAAGTCCCCCTTATGTAGGCTCATTTTAAGTGCTTGATAAGATTATGAAGTTATCCTATAGACTTTCCCTACCTCTAAACTTGTCCCATATTTAAAATGTTTTTCAAATATCAATGTTGTGGAATTATCAGAGAGACCGCATGCATGTTATTAACCATGAAACCATTATGATCCGAGGATACTTGAGTTATGAGGAGGACTCTGTGGAAATTTTGAATAAAAAAGAGAAGGAGATGAGGAAGGATAAAATTTCTTTAGCTAAAGTATCATGGAGAAACCAAGTCGTGAAAGAGGACACTTGAGAGATGGAGTTAGCTATCATAGAGAGGTACCTGCATTTATTCTAAGGTAAGAAATGAATTATTAATTCCTTACTTCATTAAATTTTGAGGACATAATTTCTTAAGTTAGGAATGGGATGATGCAGGGAAATTTCACTTTAGGAATGGGATGATCTAGATACTTCCCAACTACCATGGAATGGAATCAGAAAAGCCATATCTCCACATCCGGGAATTTGAGGAGGCGTGCGAGACCTTCAGTGATCAAACTTGCACAAAAGATGTGATCCTCCTCAAACTCTTCCCATTCTCGCTAAAGGACAAGGCTAAGACCTGGCTATGGTCTTTACCTCTAAACTCGATTGCATCATGGAACGACTTACAATCTAAATTCCTCAAGAAATTATTTCCCCACATCGAACGAACTCCATCAAGGCTCAAATTCAAACCTTCCGGCAATAAGAAATTGAGTCGTTTGACCGATGTTACGAGCATTTTAATGAGTTAATCACTTTGTGCCCTCATCATGGATTTGATAAATTGCAAATCATTTCCTTCTTCCATAATGGGTTGAATATAAATTTTAAACAACTCGTTAAAAGCATGTGTGATGGTCCCTTTGTCGACCTAAACGCCAACGATGTCGAGCTTCACCTGAGGTATGTCACCGAGACTACCCAAGAATGGGATACATCTGACCCTAATGCTCATAATCAAACTCGACAAACGACCACCACTCCATCGGCATCCGACCTATTTCACGTAGAAAAGGATACTATGACGGACAGTCGACTCGATCTACTTGAGAAAGGAATGCGAGAAGTACTTGAGATATGTGCAAGAGGACCAACTGGCTCCATCCCGAATCCCATTGAGAAGGTGTGTGCTATTTATGAGGTGGGACATCCAACAAAGGAATGCCCGATGATACCCGCCTACAAAGTTATGCTTCAAGAGCAAGTGAGTGGTGTAGGAGGATTTAAGGGTAATTTCGATGCACCGCATGGGAATTCTTACCACCCTTCATGGCAAAACCATCCTGGTTTTACCTATGGACAACAAAATGCTACGATGAATCCTAATTCACTTGTTGCTCCTTCCCCACCATCACAATTTCAACAAGCACCACACATGAAGGGACATGTGCAAGCACCACCACCTACAGGGCCATATATCACGCCACCGCGGAGAAATCTCGAGGATACGATAAACCAATTCATCACTGCCCATAATGCAACCACTGCTACACATGAGCGCATGATCAACGACATAAATGCGACTATTTCAAAGATGCAATCATCATTGAGTATCCAGGAGAAGGGCAAGTTTCCTGCCCAGGGCCAAAGACCTCTCCAAGGTCAAACTAGTGTTAGCTCCACACCCCATGACCATCCTGAGCAATGTAGCGCAATTACCACTCTACGTAGTGGGAGAGTAGTTGACTTGTCACCTCACCCAAAATACGTACCTAACAATAAGGAGGTTTCTCCCGGCATGAAAGAGGCCGAAGATGCCCCTTTAATTGAGAGTGATAAAAAATATAACACTGGCGAACCCAAGGTCATGGTGAAACCCCCCACCGCTGCCCCATACCCTCAATGGTTGGTCCCGCACTCCAAAGAGACTTCTCGGGACAATGTTTTGGACGTCCTCAAGCAAGTAAAGATTAATTTACTTTTTCTCGAGACTATACATAAAATTCTCGCATACGCTAAGTTCATTAAGGACTTACTCACGGTGAAGCGCAAGCTAAAGGTAAATAAGTACGTCTTTTTGGCCCAAAATGTCAGTTCGGTTTTATCGAGTGACCTTCCGTTAAAGTATAAAGATCCGGGTGCACCCGCCATCTCATGCATCATGGGGAAGAACCGAATCGAAAGGGTGCTAATAGATTTAGGGGCGAGTGTTAACATTCTACCTTATTCCATCTATAAGAAACTAGATTTGGGAGCCCTTAAGCCCACAAATATGACTCTCTAGCTCGCGAATCGTTCTATCAAGAAGCCTCGGGGAATCGTTGAGGATGTGATTGTCCAAATAGACACTTTCTACTTCCCGATGGATTTTGTCATTTGGGACGAGGATCCCTCCATTCTCCCAAGCAATCATGTTCCCGTATTCTTAGCTATGGCTAATGCACTCATCAATACTCGGAGTGGGCGAATGCAATTAATATTTGGGAACATGAACCTCGAGATAAATATTTTTAATAATATGAAGAACGAGGGTGACGAAGGAGAATTGCAAGAGACAGATCATTTAGAGGCAGCACACGAGCATAGGAAGACCCACACACGAGAGCCGATAAGGGTATGCCATGTTACATCAAGTGAGAGCGACGGTTGCAATATGGAGTGAAGGGTAGGAGAGGTATGCGTAGTAACTGAAATGAAGAGTGTGAGTGAGCCCTTGAGTGTGAGAGAGAGTGACAATTTAGAGGGCATCGGGAGAGGTTTGTATGAGTGCTTAGAGGAGAGCGAATGGTGAGACACGATAGATACTTTTCTCTTTGATTGCTACCCACCCACACCACCTAATAAATTTGAGATGGAGCGAGGAAGGAAGGATGTGGAAACAAAGCAAGAAAGAGAGCTAGAGGAGTTGAGCATAAAGGGATTTGAGAGAGAATTGGGGCAGGTGGAAGAGAGCCTTAACGACGAAGTCCAATCTTTATTGGACTCATGGGGTCATTTAGGAGAGAGCGAGTGGAAAGATAAAATTGATGAGTTTCTTCGCAATGGCCATCCACCCATGAAACTTGAGTCCTCAGAGGTAATTAAAGATAAGACTCAAGTCTCGTTTGACTTAGAGCCCGACCCACGTAGTACGCATCACGAGGATCCTTTTTCGATTAATCACGATGAGTCTCCCAGTCTTTCCTTTATTTATGGGCAAGGGCCCAACTTATTTCGGTTATTGGTGTATGATAGGCAGAGGGGAGAGACTAGGAGAGCAACGGATCCCATGCAAGGGGTTGGGTGATTTGTGGAGAGAAATGAGAGGTCGTTGCACCCCCGACACGTATAGGGTGATTTTTATTATATTTTGTAGTCATGTATGAGTGTCATATAGTGTCTTGGTGTATTTTAATAATTTGCTTGTTTTATTTGTCGCACTTATTCTTTCTCTTCTTTAGATGTTAGTCCTTTTGATCGAGGAACATGCAAAAGTCTAAGTTAGGGGGGGGGGGGGGTGATAAGTGTGTCTTTCTAAAATTTCACAAATCTTTAAAATGCCAAAAAAAAAGAATAATTTTGAAAAACCAAAAATATTTTTCTTCAAAATAAAAAAAATTGGAATTAAAATTTTTCAAAAATATCACCTTTATTATATTTGAAGTCTCAAATTGTTAAATCTCAATTGTACTAGGCCGAAATTGACCAAAGATGGAAATTGTGCAAAAATTGACAACTTAACGAATAAGTGTGGAGATTAACAAAACCCAGTGCGATTTCGAGCCTATCGATCTTTTTGAGTTTTTAAATCAATCCGAGTTAATGGTTAACTCAAAGTTCGGATTCGGCATTTTAAATAAGTCGTTGATGATCTCAATTCTTTATTTTGATCGGTTACGGGAAACATGTGTGATGTTGCCTCGAAAAATGCACTACAAATCTCTAAATTAAATTAGTCTCGAGACGCATATGGTAAATTAATAAGTAATTTGGATAATGAAGTAGGTCATCATTTGTTACACAAAAACATTAGCCATAAAAAGATGTGAAAAATAACCCAATTGAGCCGAATAAAATTTTTTCTTTTCGTTTGGTAACCCGAAAAACCCAAGTAGCCCGGAATTGTGAAAATTGGTAATGTCATCAAGTAAGTCAAAATAGTGCAATAAAAAGGGGCGAGAAAAAGAGAAAAAAATTGATAGAAAAATGCTCAACAAAAATCGCAAGAAAAGAAAAGAAGTAAAAAAAATAGAGAAAAAGAATAGAAAATGAGCAAAAGCCCGAAAAAGCACTAAGGGACATCATAAGAAAAAATTTCCAGTTCCGAAGTTCCCAACCATTTCCATGTTACCCAATATACCTTTAACCTGAAAAGTCCTACCGAGTCCGAAATGCTAAATTAATTATCGCGTGGAGAGCTAAGACACGAAAAGATAATATAAGAGATTAAATGGTGTGAACTAGTGGCGATGTTTTCGTTCCCTTATAACCGTACTCCAATGATGAGATCTTTTTACCTCAAATAGTCCGTCTTTCCAATTGTGTGCGTGGACTTGTCTCCATTATTATTTACTCTTATAAATCACGCATACCGAGAGAATAGCCAAACTTTTGAGTGATTCGTTTGTGAGTGTATTCGGTGAGATTTTGAAATCAAAGCGTTCGAAAAGTAACGTAATGATTAATCGGTGGAATTTAGCGGTTCGATTTTTGGCTTCGCACACACACACAACAAATTGAGATTTTTTTGAATATGAAATTATGGTGATTATTTTTCGAAAAGTTTAAATTGTACAATTTTTAAGTATTTTGATTTTTCATTGAGTCTAAGTTGAATTTTGTGGGTATATTCACTGCAAACCCTCACGAGACAACACTCGTCCTACTAGGGTAACCTAGGGGTTTAACGGCTTGTCGCATACGCTAAATGCAATCGCTTGCCCGCGATAAAGGTATTATATCCCAATAAAGTGTTTAGAAGAGTTGTGACATTATTCTTTTTCTTTTACATTGCTCGGGACGCGCAAAGTTCTAAGTCAGGGGGATTTGATCGGGCATAAATATCGTATATTTATCCCCTTAATTTAGGTACTTTTGTGAACCCGAGCGGTGCAATTGATATGGACTTAACTCGTCATTATGCTACTAACCTTAGTTGGTCAGTATTTCATGTTTTGTGTTTCTCTTATGTGTTTTACGAGTAAAGTATGCAAGCGGTGCGAAAGAGAAATCGAAACAACGAAGGAAAGGCTAGGAAGGCAAGTTCAAGGGAATTTTTGTAATTCTTCCACCTAATCCCAGTGGTGGGTCCTACTGGAAAATTAAAGAGATCGTAACAATGATAATACTGGAAAATATGGCTCCCAAATCTGAGCTAGAGTGAAAGAGTTATGACCCCTTGAAGTTGAAAAATCCACAGAAGAAAGGAAGAAAACATGAAAATTTTCTTAGTGTCGGAAATGAAAAGAAGAAGGCTCAAACCAGCAAGTTTTCCCGAACCACAAGGTGAACCGAATCGGGGGGAGAATCGGTTTGGGGTACCTGGGAATCGTTTCGAGGTGCCTGAGACACGAAATTCTCCTCACATGCTAATTGGTCCAAAGAGTCCTATTATGTTACAAACTCTTCTAAAATGTATTGGTGTCATTGTATTGACTTAGAAAACACAGTTTTGAATAGTTTTTCATAGAGAGGAAGGTAGGAGAGTAGCTTAGAACCATAGAAAATAATTCTCCATCAAGTAGGTACTTTTATTGTTTGAATTACAAGTTTTCTTTAAATAAAGTTTGTTCCTTTCTTTCTAAATCCCGTAGTTAATTTATTTACAGGCTTTCTTTATTTTCTGGGTTTCCAATTCGTTTATACATGGTTAGAAATAGTTTTCTTATTGATTCAATTACATGCAACGTAGGATTCATGTTTTTAATTAATTGCACCATGTAGGATAGATTTATAAGCGTTGGTGTACATGAACCCAACCCGATGTAATTTAGCCAAGTAGAAACTAGGGTGTGAATTGAAATTTGAATGAATCATGCTGTGTAGTTGTCACAACCATCATAGACCTTTTTACCTCGGTTGACCCCAGGTAACTGTGGTGTTTAAGGATATAATGCGCGTGTAGCTATTGTGACACTTCTTTACTCATCCTTTGATTATGTATGATGCGGGTTTGAACCTCATATATGTAATGCTTGGGAGTACTAAAGACCGGGTTCAATTAAATTTCTAATTCAAAATTCTAGCATTTTATACGGTAAATCTACTAGGGTTTGGGGGATTGTATTCCCAACCTGTTTTTCGTTCATTCTTGTTAAGTCATTCTTAGTTAGTTAATTTTGCTCACATAGTTAATGCAGTAGTTTAATTTAGTTTGCACCTTGTTAATTAGTTAATTCCCATCTCAATCATCTTTTCATTTCTTTTTAGAGTCAAGTTAGGGTTAACAGTCTTACCTTTGTCGTCACGTTCACTTGTCCTAGTTACCTGAGGATTCGATACCCAGACTGGCCACTATACTCCACAAGAGTGTAGTTAAAGTTTAGGTTTTTGTATTACGGTTGGAAGCCGATAATAGCGACTAGCGTATTTACACGGACGCTCGATTTTCACCTTGATCACTTCGATGCGGGAATCTCCTCACAAGGAGGGAAAAAGGGGAACATCTCCCTCCGCACGTGTATGGGTATTCGAGGATAGAGGTCCTCTTATTGCCACTCGCGTGCACGGATTACTACGGATATAAATCTGACGTCGTCAAAAGGGGAGGAAAATATAGAAAATGGAGTCGCCAACCTATTTTTCTCAAAACAGGAAAAAGAATGTAGCCCTTCCCAAAATAATGGCATCAAAAAAACAAACTGATGCACACGAAACCAAATAGATCTGGGGTTTGGAGACTAAGTTATAGAATAGGAAGGTGTTAGGCAACCATTCCATCTTTTGGTCTTTCACTGTCTATAATAATGTTCTCCCTTTACTCCAACATGTGACTCATGTGTATCATGTGTGTGATGTGAAAAATAAGTGAGAAAAAGAAATTATCGGACTCACGTCATGGCAAGGACGGAGAGGAATCATTCTAAGGAGAATAAAAAAAAACGAACAATATGAAAATACGATATACATGACCCCCAAATCACGATTCTCTATGAGTAAGTGAACGTGCATGTAGTGTGGGAACACTAATATGTAGGCGTATACATACACACAATACCACTAAATATGAGATTCAAACAAAGTAGCGCAATGAGCAAAATAGGACTCGAATATCGATAATGGTTCAAGACGCCTACATATCCACAATAGGCATCAAAGTCCATGTAGTTCGACATATCACAAGGGTGGTGTTTAACCCATAAACCCAAACTTAGTATTCCTCTTTAGTTGATTTTGAAGAGAGTGTGGTCAAGTGTAATAGTGTATAAAAAGTGAGAAAATCCTACTTGAGTGTTTTTGAGTGAACCCTATTTTTGACTTTTTTGATTTTATAAAATATATTATGTGAGTACCAGTAAAAACAAGTATGTTAGTTGATATGAGATAATAAAGTAAGACTAAAAGATACAAAAAAAATGGAAGAAAGGTAAATAAACACACTAATTAGATGAAATAAAAATGGATAAGAGTAGACCTCCTAGAAGAATTTGCTATTGATTTTTTAATAGGAGTAAGTTTATTTTATGGTGGTGGGATGATGATGGAGTAGGGATGAGGTAGGAGGCAAAAGGTGGTAAAAAGTTAGGTAAGAATGGTGAGAGGAATGTTTGAAATTTGAATTTTTTAGAATGGCGGTGCATTGATTTCGAGGTAGAAAATGTTCTAATTGCTAAAAGAGAGGCCTTGAAATGAGGTCGTGACATCCTTAAATAGAAAAACTTAGGATTAGGGTGTCATCCAATCATCATAAGTCCTAGCCTAACTATCAACATAACCCTGACTTGCTGGCAAAGTAAATTATACCTCTACCTATATGCAGAGGGTCTCAAGTGCCTATAGGCAGTCCAAAAAGGACTTTTTGGGGAAAATGGGCATAAAATGCAAACCGTAAGTCTGAATAATGCATAGTAGGGACCATTGAAAAGGGTATTAAAATCCCTATGAGAATCTATGGGACCACTCTCTCGTTGGAGACTTTACGAAAGTCAAATAGGGCTCGAAAGCACTCGATGGCCTCTAAACGGGGGTTCTTGGAGTAAAAAGGTAACTACGCATGAACCGTAAGGCTGGTTCATGCACGATATGGACCATTAGAATGGGTATTCAGAGCCCTATGAAGGTGAAATGAACTTTGATCGAGTTAGTGAGCTGAACAAGGTCAAATGGGGCTCAGGAGCGCCCGATGGCCTCTAGATCTGGGTTTAGAGTAAAAAGTTGAGTACGCGTGAACTATATGGCCGATTTGCGCATGGTGGGACTGTTGGAAATTGGATCCAGAGCCCTATGAAGATACAATGAGATTCACTCAGGTTAGAGAGTGAACTGAGGTTAAATGGGGCTTAAGAGCGCCTAGTGGCCTCTAGATCGGGGTTTGGAGTAAAAAGGTGAGTTCGCACGAACCATAAGGTCGATTCTTGCCCGGTATGGACCGTTTGAAAAAGAATTCAAAGACCTATGAGGGTGAAATGAGATTTTCTTAGGTTGGATAGTGACGTAAGGTCAAATGGGGCTCAACAGTACCCAGTGGCCTCTAGATCGGGGTTTGGAACCTAAGTAGGTATTTGGATGGTACTGGGATAGTGTGTCTACACTACCTACCCATGACATCTCACGACTAGTTATAAATGTAGCTAGCTGATTATGAGTATAGAGGATCTTAATGAAAAGTTTATAGCGAGGATAATCAACTTGCGGTAGAACCATATGGGAAGAAAACACATACTCAGTAAAAACAACCTTATAACCACACACAAATGATATGAGAATAAAAGTCTTGGAGGTAGTCACTATCATGCTTACATAAAACTCACGAATAAGAGTAGCATTAGAATATGAGTGCGGTCGAAGAAAAATTGATGTAGAAAGGATTTGGATAAGGTATTGACAAAACAACCATTCCTCGCTATGTGTGAGATGCTCCAAGTTAACATCTCTCTTAGTCCTTATGACTCTAGTCTCAAAACTAAGGCATAATGAGGTTACATCCCTACTGAACCGGATAGAGGAACAATTATCTTTCATCTCAGGAACATAAATAGAGACACTCGAGGCTTGAGTACGAGCACGAGCACGAGCACGAGCACGAGCACGAGCACGAGCACGAGAATTGTATGGAGGTGACGGTGGTGACATTTTAGACTGGGGTGTCTCACCAGGATCTCTGGGGGGTCTAAGAATCATTCTCTTTCATGCGATAGATTTTTCACGAAACATGATATAAAAAATAAGGTGGAAAAAGTATGCACAAACATAAATGGGATGAATCCCAAAGAGTGAATAGGATAAAAATGGTATATAAACCAAAAATACCAAAACATTAATCTCAAACTACAAAATTAACACCTAGAATGAAGGATTCAGCCTAGGTAGACTCTAAATAAAAGTAAACCAATAAAAAAGATCTCACATGATGACTTACTTGAGTTTAAACTAAGAAGAAATCCAATAATGCAGAAAATTAGGGTTTCCACTTCATAATCTTGCAAATACACCTAAAATGGCTCAATAATCACACAAGGAATGAAAAGATACTAAATTTATTTAAAACCTTCATAGATATATGATATAGACGTGTGATATTTGAAATGAAAACCAAATTATCCTTAATTTGGTTTCAAATAGACAAACCGTGCGATACAACGAAATTTGTGCACACGTTTTAAGTTCGTTAAAATGTGTGCACAAACAATAAGCCCTGCGAACATGTCTAATATGGCACTGTGTGAACGGGTTTGGACAAAAACTTCATAGTAAAGGAAAAATACAAAAAATATTGAGTATTAGAACCCAAAAATTCGAAACTCTCAAATATAAAATGATTATATGAAAATGTGTGAGTGAACATTCATGAATGACATTTTAAGCATAATTTTAAGATAAAAATGCACAAAGCAAAGAAATCACACAAACATATGAACAAATACAACTCTAATATGAAAAGTGTGTCAATGATAAGCAAAAATATAATAAAAAGGTTTCGATGAACATATTTCCTTTAAATATTTATGACATAGTTTAAGAACTCATTCAAATCAAATGTTAATCAAGTGACCAAAACAATTCAAATTCATTTCAAATAAAATAAAATCAATAAATTTTATATCTTATTCATAGAATTATTGTGAACAATAATGGGCCAAAAAATCAAATGAATGCACAAGTCAAATCATAAGAATTACTAGTTGTGCTGAAGTTTATCATTCAACTAATATCCTTTTAATATCTCGTAAATTATAGTCACTAACCATATGTCTCCCTTAATGATGTACATTCCCTAGAGTAGATAAAAAAAAGTATGAACTACAACAAAATTAAAAGGTCTTATATTCTTGCCTTGAATATTCTAGCACTTGGCTTTGGCTCTTTCCATCATATTTAGTCTTTTCCTGTGGTGGATTTTATACATTCTTTAGTCGACACCTATTGACGATAATTAAATTGAAGTTATGTTATCTCAATAATGGTAGCCTTTTCTAATTATGAAAATGCCTCATCAATCAACTCCATCAATCAAAGTGTATGTCACATAAACTCTTAAATGGACCATATAAATGTTTCAAGCACCAATAAGAGATCTCGGGATTTAATCATTATCAAGTCAAGAACTAAATCAAAAACACAAAACTATAATGATATGAATTTAATAATATGCAATTTCATGTGTACCGTGAAATCACAACCCATGATTTTAACAAAAATTGACTTTCATCATCTATAAAGTAAGTTATAATATATCATTGATATAACCAATATTTTCATCAAAGAGTTAAGAATTCATTCGTTAATAATCATACAAGTTATGTAATATTATCAAATAAATGAATCAAGGACCTTAATCATATACTCATAACAAAAATAAAATAAAAATATTTTTAGAATTTTTGATATAAGAATGATGCAATATATACAACCATGCCATGTAAGAATGAAGAATGAAACAAAATGCATGAAATTATCTCCCAAAAATATGAAAAATGATCAAAATGAAATAATTCAAACCCTCACCTAAATGATTTGACCCCTAAAAATAATGGAGTACTTAATGGGACCTATCACAAGAAGACCCTAGATATCCTAAGAGAACTAATGCATAAGTATCGATGGGTGAAGCATATCCCATGTCCTAGGGAGGAACAAACATAATTTCCTCTGTAGCAAACTTCTTTTATGAAAATTCCACGTACACTTTCCTAATAGGAGAATTAGTGGGAATACCTATCATGTTATTTGGTATCCATATCTCATTCATCATATGATTCTTATGCCTATTATTTAGAATTTACGTAAAAAACTTAGGTTTAGAAAACTCTCTCCTAACCTCGCTCCTTTCCTTGATTAAAAAAGTTAACTTTCTTTATGAACTTCCCTATCTCACCTCTACATTCACTAATAGGATCTCTTTGCAAAACTTCAATACTATTATGAATGAACTCCATATTTCTTTCCTTCAAAAAGCTACAATCTTGGTTAGAATGACCATGTAACCTATGATAAATACAAAAGGCTACATTCCTTCTAAACATAGGTCAGGCTCCATGATATCTCTTCTCAACTTTTTCAAGATTATTTTCTTAAAATATAAGTGAGAAATATGATTCCTCTTTCCACAAAATGAACAAGCAATGTCTTATATCATAAATGTGGACTTAGGATCAATCCTTATTTTTCAATAGAGGAATTTGTTCCTTATCCTTATTTTCACCACAATAAAAAATCTAAAATTTTGACTTTGAAACACCAACTTTTTTGAAGTTTCAACTCTAATTCTATGTTTATCATTTTTAACTTGATAATGTGTCTTTAAAATGTTATCAAAAACATTTGTTCGATCAATAATTTCAATCTTTAAATCCTTGGCATGTTGTTACTCAATATTTAATTTTTCGAAATCAACTCTTAAAAGTTCTTTTTGAAGCTCAACATATTTTTTTTCTTTAAAAGTTGTTTCATTTATGTTTTCAAGGAATAATTCTCATTTTTCAAAACATTAATTTCTTCTTTGAGTTTAAAAAATTCCAATTGAAGAATTTTCATTTTTTCATGTTTCTCATCTTGTTCAAATTGAAAAGTATTCATTTTATTGGAAAGCTTGATGCTTCATTTTATTAAATTCAAAGTTTTTGATATAGTTCATCAAAGGACTCATGAATTTCATTGACCTCATAATCACATTCATCTATCCATCTAGTGAGAAATCGTGCTAAATAGGAATAATGAATTACGAAACACCAATGTTCAATTGATTCACGAAGTTAGAAATTAATCTAATTTTAATCAAGCCCCAATTAAAAACACGTTGTGTAAACAGTTAACCATTTTATCTTACTCCAAGCATGCATCTAGGTGATTTGAAAGAATAAAATAAATATCAATCAATGGCACCGTGAAGTATGAGAAAAACCTATAGCTGGAAAAACCTTGGACGAACTAGCCTACTCAAATCCACTATGATATAGTTATCATAAAAGGACTAATATGACTTACTCACATAATCGACGCATTTGATCATTGATGCACTCTTCTCTCCTTGAAACTTATTCACAGCCACCGATGGATGACTTTCAACGGCCTTCATAACATAAGCACCTTTCGCATCTCGGTAGCCATTAATCTTTTTACTTTTGGCTAATCATTCGTCGCCATAATAAAACATGGAAACCACCGCATGAACTCTACTCAAAAGCATTTAAGAGTAAAATAATCTTGGTGCTCGAAACATACATTCTCAAACTTGCATATTATGTAGAAACTTGGATGTCAAAACATGGGTGTAAACTAGAGTTAAAATGGCTTAGGATTTGCTCTTGGAAGATTATTTTCAACACCCTTAAACATGAAAATAAGTTTGGTGTTCCCTTAATTTATAGAAAAAGTATAAAAGATGGCGCCATGCATCCCAATGCAAGTCCTTCTAAGGAAACTGTAAACTCGTTCCAATGACATTGGGTACCTCGTTTGAATTGCTCAAATGACATTCCAATTATTGTTTGAACAAGCTTCCAGCGGGCTTCGTGTAAAAATTTCTATCTAGGAAAAAAGATCCCATTCGACGGTCATTTTAACGAAGTATCAAAACTCGTTTGAACGAGTTCAAAAGTCATTAGAACAACTTTAAGAATTAAAATATGTTCTTTAAAAGTTATTTTTCAAAAATTCGTGTAAGTAAAACTTTTAAACACCCAAAATCCATGGACCAATATAGTACACCATTCATGCCATTATTTAAATCTCATGGATAAATATGAAACTCAACAGGAAAGTTGATGTCGCTTTAACTCGATCGCTACGGTCTGTGATGCATCATAGGCTTAAAGGAAAAACTAAATACAATCGTATCCTATGAATCAAGTAGTTTGTACAAATGAAATAAAGACAATATTCCAAATTTAAAATAAAACATATTTCAAGCTAGGTACATTATGAAATTTATCCTTACAAATCTCCCCCTTTGGCTATTTTAGGATAAAACCAAAAATAAAAAACTATTAGGCCGCTAACATCTTTAGGACTCAATCCCTAACCCCGAAAGAAAAAGGTACAAACTTACATTTGACCGACACTAACTCTTGAGTAGCTTTGCTCTTATCAAACTTTACCATATCGTCACTCAAAATTATACAATTAACACACGTACAAAGAGAATATGAAATATATAAATCGTATATGAAAAAACAAACTCCCCCTTTGTCAAATACCTCCCCCTTAGAGAATACTCATCCCCTTTTGGTTAGAATTCTCCCCCTTGTTGTGAGGGAATAGACAAAGGTATAGCACATGACATGAAACAACTTATCCCCCTTAATGTGACACAAATGATCATAAAGGAAACAAGTACACCATGAGATGTGAAGTGAAATGGCAAGGATAAACAAACTTGTAAACAAAGCACAAATAATCTAAAGAATGAACCATATGATGCCAATTTGATACAAATCTGAAGCATATGATAACAATATAATCATTTATGACAAACATGGATTAAATGCATACAGAGACTCAAAACTAACATACCATACATATAAAAACATACATATAACGAAAATGTACATAAATTTGTATAAATATTATAAAAGGAAAGACATCGAAGTAAAATTTTCCTTTATTGTGGCCTATCTACATGGAACCCACTTATCTTTCCTCTAGAAGTTCTTTCCTATTCAATTATCTCATATACATTACAGTTGATATCATTTTTCCCATCCCCTGTCAAAACCAAAAGACTTTCCTCATTCGTTAATATCTATCTCTCCTCATATCATTCATTCATGAAGTTCTTTTTCCACCTTTAGGGAACCCAATAATTTCTCTCTCAAACTCATATGATCTTTATATTTTCTATATAATAAGGAAGTTTATCTCACATAATTGTTATGACCACAAAAATAATCTGACGTAGTCAACATGTGTATTGGAATCCATCTCTCTCACTATTATATCAAATATCAAATATAACCATTTGGCTTATCCCCGATTGGAAATATTGATGACTTTATAGCCTTGAATAATTCATTATGGATGGAGAGGGGATGAGCATAAATCTGGAATGAAGAAGGAAGAAGAAGGGGAAGAATGAATTCCTGACCCGATGTTTTTCTATAAGTAATGTGCATGGATTCATATATGTAGAATTAAAAAAAAAGTTCTTATAAAATGTTTAGTAAATCGGTGGTGATTTTAGCAAGAGGTGGGGTTATAGACAGAGATATAGAAAATGGATGATGGATCGGTTACAATAGTGTTAACGGTAGTTTCTGGGGAGAAAGAGAGAGAATTTTTTAAAGGCCATCGATTTCTTCATATATTGTGATAAATCTTGGTTTGTGTTTTATAAATGTGAACTTACATTTATTGATACTTCGTGCATTATTACACTACATGTTTTTTATTTTCTTTTACATCCTTATAGTTCATTAGGTGACTATATTTGTGGTTTTAAGTTTTTTGCTTCAGGTAAGAGTGATGTATTTGGAAGAACTCTTGATGAAGCCTAAGAACGTCTAGAATTATCTTAACTATTCCCTCACTCCGACCCCGTACATCAATTATGTTACAGTTTAGTGTGTTAATTTTCCATCTGATAAATATTTAAAAAATGAATTCTAATTAACCTTCTAATTAAATTTTCTTTTTCTTTATTGTGAACTATTTGGTATGTCCAACGGTTGCAAAGTTATGTGGTTGTTACACTTAGTGATCCAAATAATGAAGCTTAAATGGACTAAGGCAATTGGAGTTAATAATCGTAAGTAATTATGGACTTAATGAGTTAATGGTATTATAAATCTAATGGTCAAAAGATGTTGGCAATGTTGCAAGTTGCTTAACACACATATATACATATTATTTTTATTTTGAGATCTAGTTTTTCATTTGGTCTAAAATACCCTTAAACTACATAGATTTCTGACCAAAATAATTTGATTCTTGATCTCACTTCGTATGGCGTTTTCCTTTTAGGTTTTAGAATCTGATTTGATACGGTTCTTAGTTCGACAAGTATTTTGGTTTGTATTTTAATTTTTGTGGGTGATGGTGATTAATATTTATTCAATTTTTTTTTGTCTAATTAAGCATTTTTAACAAAAAATCAAAATAATTACCTAGAATATTGTAATGTAGATTTTTATTGTGACTTTAGATGATATATAAAATCAGTTTGAATGAAATTGTTTATGATATAATTCTTGAAATGCTGATGTTGATTCGGGAATTATTAAATAGACATAATGTATCTCTTAAAACCTTACAGAATTTAGATAGTTTGCATGCAAAAAATATCAGTGTCTCATTCCCGTCGTCATATACATTTTACATTTAGTTCGTAACTTCTAAGAACCCGAACATCGTGCAGGTTGCATGAGGATTTGTCTTTGTTTGGTCTAAAGCAAAAAATGTCATAACGCGATATTTTTTTTTTGGTAATTACAATATTTTATAACACTTCAAGTTGTTATTTTTTATTATTTATTACTACAAAGGAAAGAATATAGTTGAAACAATGTAAACATTTTATGTACGTAGAGACTATCACAATGGCCTAGACCTCACGTCGTTTGGGTTCACACCTAGTATATAGGTATAACACACCACAAAAGACACAAAAAAATAATATTTCCACTCGTATGGCATAAATATATCTAAACCAACTTTGGAATGGGAAAAAAATATGTTCTAACCACTCAAGATAGGCCAAGGACTTATATTTGAATGTATCAATTTATCAAAATTATATTTATCCTCAAGTGACAAATAATGTGAAATCAAAATGAAAAAATGAACTAAATAAATACAAGCCTAAAAAATATTGATTACTCTTAAATCAATAGTATTAAACCTTAATGATTAACTGGGACTCATAAAGTAAACCCATTGATCTTCAACTTATAACATCCTTAAAATATAAACATATTTAATATTTTCCTTTCTTTTCTTTTTGAAGTTATCACTTTTGATGATTAATTTCTAAACTTAGCCTTAGCAGATATTTTCTTTTAATTTCTTTTGCCTTTCTTTTATTTTCTAAGGCTCTTGAAAATGGTTCCCTTTCATGCAAATGATATTTACTCTCTTCATTGTCGTTTCCACTGCACACTATTATTAAATTTTATTCCTAAGATCAAACTCACACAATGGTTGTTACAAGCACAAATCACCCAGATATATAGGTGTGTATCGACAAGATTGATAGGAGAACACCTCAATTAGATCATACAATATAAAAAGTTAAAATTCGAAAGAGCTCGTGCAAGTGTGTATGGAGGCATATACTTAAATAAATCCATTAGGAAAACTAAATTAAAAAAACTCCGTGCCAGACTTGATTAAGAAACAATCCAAAGCATTGTAAACAGGACTCTAATGTTCTAGCCTCATGTAAAATATGATATGATTGGTATTCAAACACACCAATATGCAATACAAAATGTGTAAAACTAACTACATAAATAAACTAAGAATATTTATGAGTTTTTCAAAATTTTCCAAAAAATGACTAAAGAGAAAAACAAAATCTTTTTTAGAAGTTTTCAAATAAACCTAGCAAAAATGAAAAGAAAAATACAAAAGACACGAATATCATATAACTCGTCATATCATAATCATGAAGCACAATAACTAATGTATGAAAAATATGAAAACAAAATCACTCATAAGATATGGAATGTGAATAATCATGTACAAGCATGTGAGAAGGAGCAAGTCTAATATTCAAAGCATCTAAGTACAATTTCCTAACCCAAATAGATGAAAACTTTGAACTTGAGTTTTAGAAATCATGGTGACACAAGACTTAGACTTCCTCGAACCTTTTCTAAAATCATAATAAAATGACCTAAGGTGGCCTTTCCTACCACAATGTGTGCAAGTGTAGACATGAGAAATGTTACCTTTGGATTGACTAGTCTATTTCCTTGGTGACGGTTGACTCTCTTAAAATTTTGGTCTTGGATTTAGGAGCAGAAAAATTGTGATCATTGAAGCCAATTCCAATCTTGTCACTATTGATTTGAAAGTTGCCTAAATTATTATCCAACTTGTTCGACCAAGATTCCAAATAATATTTGACGTGAATCGAGTCTCTTAATCTCTCTTCTAACTCCACAATCTTAGAAACAAGCGAATATTTATATTCTTAAAATTATAGGGACTCTTTTTTTTCATATTGTTAATCATTCCTCGAAAGTTATCTCGCTTTCCCTAAATGTAAGAGAACTTATTCACATGTACCCTCAAATCTTTAATTAATTTATCATTGTTTTCTATGGCATACTCCTCAAACTTAGTCTTTATTCCCTTTGTGTCCTTTAACTCACCCTCTAACACATGGACTCTATCCTCACTCTCTTTATTAGACTATTCTAATTTGAGGAAATCACATTTTGTGTCCTCAATATTTTAACAAAGATTATCTCTTTAAATTTGAATATTTCGCGAAAAGTCATTTCATATTTTAAGAATAAATTTTCCTTTTCAAGGAATTTTACTTTTTTTGCAAATTTCAAATTCAAACGATTTAACTTTTCAGTGCGACTATGAAAAAAATGGTGATTGTCATCCATTATACATATTTAGCCAATTTCTTCATCGCAAAACCCAACGAACAATGTTCAAAGTGATGAACAAGCCCCAGATGGTGCAAACAAGATCTCTGCAATTATATAGGAAAGATCGAATCTTTGAAACTCTAAGGATGGTTTTAGACTTTGAAAACTATAGAAAACTTTGTGCAGAAACATGACACTGTTAAGACTGTATTTCAATTTTGCACCCCTACGAAATTCTGAGAGAAAAACTCTTTAAATAAAAATTCTAAGTCGGCAAGTCGTTCTAACGAGATGCTCAAGTCGTTCTAACGAATGTGAAGGTGAGAATTCACACCACTCTAAACAACACTTATCTCAGAATAAACGAAGATAAAACCTTTTAAAATCATTTTAAAAACAAAATATCATCCTTAAAATATTTTTTCGAGTTCCATAAACATTATGTGTTCATACCTGAGAGTATCTTAAAATGAAATATGATGTGAACAGTGGGGAATCCAGGATTTGAAGTGAAGTGGGGCAAATTTTTTTTACGAAGCCCGGGGTTTCGGGGGAGGGAGCCCCTGAAGCGATTTTTTTGGGGTTGTTTTCACTTATATTTTTGCAAATTTTAACCCAAAAAATGTTGAGGTATTAATTAACTAAATTTGTATTCCTAAATTTTTCCGTTTCGAATGCGGTTGAACCTCGGCTTCGGATACGATTGGTGTGTTATCTCCTCTTTTCCGTTTAAAAAATTTCTCCATTCACTTCCTATATTTACAACAACTTTAATTTAATTTCAGACTAATAGATTCACACTATATTTTTAAGCCTAAATCTAGATTTTTGCAAATTATCGTCGTATTATCAAAATGAGAGTCTTGTGACTACGCGATAAGTTCCTACGTGTTACATTGGTCTCGTGTGAGGCGTTCGTGTCTCTTACGGGGTCGTTTGGGCGTTGTTTTGGATTTTCACCCTCTAAAGTCATGTTTTACGCCTAAGTTTAGATTTTTGGAAATTATCATCGTATTCACAACCCGAGAGTCCTGTGGCTATTTGGTAAGTCCCTATGTGTTAAGTTTGTCCCGTGGGAGGTGTCTATGCCTCTTACGGGGCTGTTTTGGTTTTTCACCCTCGAACGGCATATTTTTAAGCCTCAGTCTAGATTTTTACAAATTATCATTATATTCTCAAAACGAGAGTCTCATGACTACGCGGTAAGTTCCTACATGTTACACTGGTCTTGTGTGAGGTGTTCGTGTCTCTTACGGGGTTGTTTGGGCGTTATTTTGGATTTTCCCCCTCTAAAGTCATGTTTTAATCCTAAGTCGAAGTTTTACAAATTATCCTCATATTCTCAACCCGAGAGTCCAGTGGCTATGAGGTATGCTTCTACATGTTACGTTGGTCCCGTGGGAGGTGTTTGTGCCTCTTGCTGGGCCGTTTAGGGGTTGTTTTGGGTTTCACCCTCTAACGGCATATTTTTAAGCCTAAGTCTAGATTTTTACAAATTATCATCGTATTCTCAAAATGAGAGTCTCGTGATCACGTGGTAAGTTCCTACATATTACATTCGTCTCGTGTGAGGTGTTTGTGCCTCTTACGGGGTTGTTTGCGCGTTGTTTTAGATTTTCACCATCTAAAGTCATGTTTTAAGCCTAATATTAGATTTTTAGAAATTATCATCATATTCTCAAACCGAAAGTCCTATGACTACGTGGTAAGTCCCTACGGGTTAAGTTTGTCCCGTGAAAGGTGTTCGTGCCTCTTACGGGGCCGTTTATAGGTTGTTTTGAGTTTTCACCATCTAACGGCATATTTTTAAGCCTAAGTCCAGATTTTTGAAAATTATCATTGTATTCTGAAAACGAGAGTCTCGTGACTACGCGATAAGTTCCTAAGTGTTACATTGGTCTCATGTGAGGTGTTCGTGCCTCTTACGGAGTCGTTTGGGCATTGTTTTAAATTTTCACCCTCTAAAGTCATATTTTAAGCCTAAGTCCAAATTTTGAAAATTATCCTCGTATTCTCAACCTGAGAGTCGAGTGGCTACGAGGAAAGTTCCTACGTGTTACGTTGGTCCCGCGGGAGGTGTTGGTGCCTCTTACGGGACCGTTTAGGGGCTGTTTTGGGTTTTCACCCACTAACGGCATATTTTTAAGCCTAAGTCTAGATTTTTGCAAATTAGAATCTTATTCTCAAAACAAGAGTCTCGTGATTACACAGTAAGTTCCTACGTGTTACATTGGTCTCGTGTGAAGTGTTCGTGCCTCTTACGGGGTCGTTTGGGCGTTGTTTTGGATTTTCATCCACTAAAGTCATGTTTTAAGCCTAAGTTTATATTTTTGGAAATTATCATTATATTCTCAAATCGGAAGTCCCGTGACTACGTGTTAAGTTTGTCTCGTGTGAGTCTTTTGTGCCTCTTATGGGGCTGTTTTGGGTTTTCACCCACTAACGGCATATTTTTAAGCCTATCTAGATTTTTGCAAATTATCTTTGTATTCTCAAAACGAGAGTCTCGTGACTACGCGATAAGTTTCTACGTGTTACATTGGTCTCGTGTGAGGAGTTCGTGCCTCTTACGGGGTCGTTTGGGCGTTGTTTTGGATTTCCATCATCTAAAGTCATGTTTTAAGCCTAAGTTTAGATTTTTGGAAACTATCATCGTATTCTCAAAATCCCGTGGGAGGTGTCTCTGCCTCTTACGGGGCTGTTTAGGGGCTGTTTTGGGTTTTCACCCGCTAACGACATATTTTTAAGCCTAAGTCTAGATTTTTGTAAATTATCATCGTATTCTCAAAACGAGAGTCGTGACTATGCGGTAAGTTCCTACGAGTTACATTGGTCTCGTGTGAGGTGTTCGTGCCTCTTACGTGGTCGTTTGGGCGTTGTTTTAAATTTTCACCCTCTAAAGTCATGTTTTAAGCCTAAGTCTAATTTTGCAAATTATCATCGTATTATCAACCCGAGAGTTGAGTGGCTACGAGAAAAGTTCCTACGTGTTACGTTGGTCCCGTGGGAGGTGTTCGTGCCTCTTACGGGGCCGTTTAGGGGCTGTTTTGGGTTTTCACCCTCTAACAACATATTTTTAAGTTTAAGTCTAGATTTTTGCAAATTATCGTCATATTCTCAGAATGAGAGTCTCTTGACTATGCGCTAAGTTCTTACGTGTTACGTTGGTCCCGTGCGAGATGTTCGTGCATCTTACAGGGCCTTTTGGGCCTGTTTTGGATTTTTTCCCTTTAACGGCATGTTTTTATGCTTAAGTCTAGATTTTTTCCAATTATCGTCGTATTCTAAAATCGGGAGTTCCATGACTATGCGGTAAGTTACTACTCGTTACATTAGTCTCATGCGAGGTGTCCGTGCCTCTTACGGGGCCGTTTAGTTTTTTATTTTTTATTTTCACCCTCTAACGACATGTTTTAAGTGTAAGTCTAGATTTTTGCAAATTATAGTCGTATTCTCAAATCGGGATTCCCTTGACTACGCGGTAAGTTCTTACGAGTTACATCGGTCCCGTGCGAGGTGTTCGTGCCTCTTACGGGACCGTTTGGGGATTGTTTTGAGTTTTCACTCTCTAACGACATGTTTTAAGCCTAAGTCTAAATTTTTGCAAATTATAATTGTACTCTCAAACCGGGACTCCAGTGAGTACGCAGCTAGTTCCTATGAGTTACATTGGTTCCGTGTGAGGTGCTCGTGCCTCTTAAGGGGCCGTTTGGAACTATTTTGAGTTTTCTCCCTTTAAATGCGTGTTTTTAAGCCTAAGTCTAGTTTTTTGCAAATTGTTGTCATATTCTCAAATCGAGACTCCCGTGACTACGCGATGAGTTCCAACGAGTAACATCCATCCCGTGCGAGGTGTTCGCGCCTCTTACGGGGCCGCTTGAGGATTGTTTTAAGTTTTCAGCCTCTCACGACGTGTTTTAAGCATAGGTCTAAATTTTTGCAAATTATCGTCATATTCTCAAACCGAGACTCCCGTGACTACACAGTTAGTTCCTACGAGTTACATTACTCATGTGCGAGGTGTTCGTGCCTCTTACAGACCATTTGGGTTTGTTTTGGATTTTCTTCTATTAAATGCGTGTTTTTAAGCGCAAGACCAGATTTTGTAAATTATATTTGTATTCTCAAATCAGGACTCGTGACTAGGCGGTCAGTTCCTCCGAGCTACATTGGTCATCTCGTGTTCTTGGCTCTTACGGGGACATTTGGGGTTGTTTGGGGGGTTTTCTCTCTTTAAATGTTTGTTTTAAGCCTATGTCCAAATTTTTTCAAATTATCGTCGTATTCTCAAATCGGGACTTCCGGAGCTACGCGGTCAGTTCATACAAGTTACATTGGTCCCGTACGAGGTGTTTGTGCGTCTTACGGGACCGTTTGGGGCTGTTTTGGATTTTTTCCCTTTAAATGCGTGTTTTTATTAATTTAAATTTTTTTTGACAAAATTTCCTTTGTTTATTCATTAAATCCAACATGTTTTAACATTTAAAATAAACTCAACAACAACAACAAATTCCACAACGAAACCACCAGCAAATCCCTTCCACCAATTTAACTAGATAATCTCATAAACTAAGCCCTTTTACGTTTGGCTACTTTTTGTCGCTATTTCGGGTCATTTTGCTATTTAATGCTACAATTTTTAAAGAGAATTTGAGATTTTCAGACTAACCAGATTTCATTTGCATTCTGATAGCCACTCGATGAACTCTCCCCGTAATGACTTCTTGAAAGTGTCCCGTTTTGCTCCAACAATGTCATTAAATTCTCAAATCTTTTATGACTGTTGAAGTGTCAGATGGCTTTGGACTGACATCGAATCCTCTCAAATATCATGACTTCCTCCCAAGCACCTCAATTGCTATCTCCTCCTATGACATTTGAACTGCGTCGAGCTCCTTTAATCTCGCATCTAGCTTTAGAAACTAGTCTTACCATTTTTAAAAAAATTAAAAAATATATGAGGTAAAATGTTTTTTTCATTAGACTAATGTTAGGTAAACAAACAATATGAAGACAAAAAAGACTTATATTATAAGGTTTGTCTTATAAAATACAAAAAAGGATAAAAGGGGGAAATAACTAAAACATACATGTGTCTCCTTCCACTTATCATTCATCCAATCATCCTTTATCTTATTCCAATGAGATGTCTTGAAGAATTCGACAATGTCAGGTTTCACACCGGTTTCATGTCGAATCCAAAATTAATGCATGTAAGAATATAATCAAAATAGTTGATGATGCATGTGAAACATGTTTAATAAGCCTTTTGCCTAATGTGTAATAAATAAAAATGAAGTTTTTCATGTGCTGGGAAAATGTATTTTCCCATAATCTTAGACCAAATTTAATAAATGTTTTTGAATTTGCATAATTAACCAAAAATAAGATCATCCCTACTTGTTATGTAGGATTTTGTGCTTCATTATATTCCTCAAATCGCCTATATGCAATCATTTGTGAGTTATAGTCTACAAATGTAAATAGGATAATTGATTTCTCATATTTGTGTCCTAGAAACAGTGTTGATTACAACACAGTTTGAGCTTTACTTGCAATGGTAAGGGTTATATGGACTGCATTCTCAAGAGGCAGCTCTGAAATGTTGCCTAAACATTTGCACTTCTCAAGGAAAATAAATTATGACATTTTACAGGGAGGAATAATGTCCAATTAGGTTGATGAATACACACACACACACACACACACACACACACACACATATATATATATATATATATATATAATGTTGATACTGTAATATTATTTGTGCGAGTCATGAAAAATTCAGTATTAAAAAATAATATGATGTAGGATACATATATTGATCATTATATTATTTCCATTTTGGGGGGATGTCAATAAATGCCCAAAGGTTTTGGGGCATTTGTTACATTACTTAATACTTAATATGTATATAAAGTTTCGCACAATAGCAACCAATTCCCAAAGGTTGTGATAATATTACACACTCAATTTTTAAAGAACAATCCGATTTTCAACAGACTCACTGACTTAGACTGATTAAACAATTCCAATAAAGAAAAATATGACAGTTTATTTTATTATTTTAATTGAAAGAAATAGCACAAAATTTGCAACTAAAGAAAAAACAGGGGGTTACTATCTTCAAATTCATAAAAAAAAGGTTGAGATCAACTTCAAAATCAGAAAAATATCTTGATTCGGGTGCTTTGTTTGGTGGCCAGACACAGTGGAATTTAAATCACCTAGAGACGAATCCCCTCCCCCTCTTCTGGACAGAAACGAGATCAACAAGAACCAAAAAAACAAATCGAATTGGAACCTAAATCGGCAATAACCTAAATTGGTATTGTGGAAATCGATTTGGAAACAATCCAAACAAAACAAATCGAAGTGGAGCAAATCGATTCAAACTAAATAACATCCAAATCATTACCAATACCAAGATGGTTCTGTGGGTGGTCGACGTTGGGGAAGAGATATGGTTTTGTGGGTGGTCGACGCTAGCGGAGAGAGAGGTTTGTGGGTGGGTCGACGACGGAGGATAGAGGGAGCGATGTGGGTGGGTCAGCGTCGAGGAAGAGAGGGGGTGTAGTCGGAGAGGGGGTTGTAGCCGAGGAGAGAGGGGTTGGATGGAGACGGGGTTGTAGCCGGAGGAGAGGTGTTGCAGACAGTTATGGGAGATATTTTTTTTTTAATGAGGTGTTTTTTGTAAATGGGAGTTTTAGGAAATTTTAAGGGGGAACTAGTATTTTGGTTGGAAAAAAATAGGGAAATGAATTTTGATTTTTGATTTTTTTAAATTAAATTAAAATATATATCCCGACATGCATGTGATGAAGCGAAAAGTGTATATCATTTCGTGACATGATACACATGTCGCCAAAAGTAAGTGATACTTTCGCGACATCTAAAACATGTCGCCGAAAGTAACGGACCAAATTCGTGACATCAATCGGATGTCGCTGAATGTAAATGACATTTGGGGGGGAAATGTTAGTAGGGCGCCCACCAGAATAACAACTTTTCGCGGCACAAAAACTAAATATGTCACCAAAAGTACATCCTTTGGCAACACGAAAACACTGGTGTCGCTGAAACATGTCGCGAATTCTGTTTTTTCTTGTAGTGAAAGCATTAAATAGTTTTAGACGTTATTGGTGTGAAAATTATTTTATACTTTGATTTGTTGATTAGATTGGGTCGATATCATATAAATTCAACAATTTTACACCTAAGGAAGGTTTTGAGTTCATTCGTTAGGAGTATCCAAAATTCATCGTGCACATATGTTATGAATGTTTGAGTTGATTTTTCTATCGAATTTTTTCACACCCATTCATTCCTTTTCCACGATTTGGTTATCTTAATGTTTGTTCATGGTGTGTATTGTTTTTGTAAAATTATTTTCTCTCAAAAATTTTGAAAAATTAAAAATAGTTTGTGGAGCCTTTTGATATCATTCTTCCATGAGCTTATTTGATATATGTTTGTGATGATTTGCTATGCTTGATGTGACCCACTTCGATTTATTATGTTTAATTCTTTTCCTTGTCTATTTAGGACAAATAAAAATGGGGAGATAGAATTACAAATTATGGGGGATTGAGAGTTTGAATTATGGGGGAGATTTGATATTTATGGTTTTTATCTCATTTCAAACTCGATATGTCACAAGGGTATTTCATTGTCTATTGTGTGTAGGTACACTTTAATAAGCATTTGGAAATCACACAAAAAGAAGATCAAGAAAAAGTAAAGAGACTTGAAAATTTGAAAGATGAAGATTTTGAAGATTTAAATATTTAGTATCTTTCTGATTTTGGGTTCTTGGGAGGGTATTAGATTTGTATACGATATTTGTTGATAATTCAAATATTTTTATTTTGTATAGGAATAGACATAGGGGAGATTTGTAAGGATATATTTTCCATCTCGTCCCTAGTTCCTAGTTTACATCGTGTATGGCGTATCTCGTTTCAACCGTCATGGTATTCATGTTCACATGTTCGAGAAGAAGGATCCGAATATCAAGCCTCTTTAACAAAGTTATACGATGAGATGTAATTTTGGTATGGATTTAGTTTTGTGTTACTTAGATATTTTACTAAGTATTAGGCTATTTTTTTAAACTGTTTTTTGTAAAACGAGGCATTTTTAAACTGAAAAATGTTTTCTGAGATTGACTGTATGCGGAGATTTAAAATGTCGTATAAGTCTTTCAAATGATTTGACATTGTTGTTCAAACGACATGTCAATGTCGTTGTATACCTCGTTTGAAGACAAACTTCTCACACGGCTCAAACGATGGTGTACTGCTTTGTTTTTAAAGGGTCATTGGATACGTCATTTGAAGTTGCTTCTAACGACATCTCACTGTCGTTCAAACGACCTGAGGATTTTGTTCTAACGACTTTCCATTGCCTCAAAATTTGTGTTTGCCTATTTAAGCCTGTTTTTCTGAAGATTTTCATTAAGACTTTTCATTTATGAAAACTGTAAAACAACTACAAAATAGTCTTCACTTTTTAGGGAAAAACTTATTTTTGATTAACACAATCAATCCCAATTACTTTGTAAATCATATTTGGAACCCAAACACTTCTGTAATGAAGTTATTCTTGTTGATATCGATCTCCATTGCTGATCTTGGGGATGCTCGAGGGTATTCACTGCTGAAGAGAGGGAGCTGCGGTTCTTGTGATTCTCGAGGGAATCATTATTGACCGAAGAATGCGATCTTTATCAATTCTTACGGGAATTAATTGTAGTATTTTTCCAAAGTGTTGTAAGTTGCGATTTACAAACTTTAGTTAAATAAAAGTTCTGCCCTACTGGGATTTTTTCTGAATTTTTTTGGTTGCATGCTTATATGATTTACATGTTTCAATTACATAAATGCATTTTAGGGTTTAATTAAAATTGGAATTTGTTTATGGGATTGACATCTAGTTAAATAAGTTTAATCCATTGAAATATTGTGAACTCTCAAATTGGTATCGCACCTCCGCTTTTACAAATTGGTATTAGAGCTTTTAGCTCATATTTACCTTTACTAATTAATAGAATTTTAAATGAGCACCAACAAAACATAAGTTGTGGATATAATGAACCAATTTTGTCTTGACCTAATCATGCAACTAGATGATTTTCAAGAATAAAATAAAGATTAATTCTCAATTTCGTGATGTACGGGGAAAACCCATAAATGGAAAAACCTTGGACGGATTAGCTTACACAAAACCATAATGATATAGGTATCATAAAAGGATGAATTGACTTACTCACAGACTCGACACCTACAATCCTTGATGCACTCATCACTCTTTAAACCTTTTTTACGGACACCGCTGGATGCCTTCCAACGTCCTTAATAACACAGGCAAATACCGAATCTCGGTATCCACCGATCTTCATGATTTTGGCTAGACAATCATCACCGTAGTGAAACATAAAATCATTCACATGAAATATGCTCAATAGTAATGAAGAATAAACTCATCTTGGAGGTTGAAACACTAGATCTCAAACTAGCATATTATATAAAAAGTTAGACCTCAAAACATGGGCATAAATTAAGGTTAAAGATTTTTAGGATTTGCTATTCGAAAACTATATTCGAAACCCTTAAACTTAAAAATAACTTTGATGTTCCCTTAATTTATTGAAAAATATTAAAAGACGATGGCATGCTGTCGCGCCCCGACTTAATTTTTGTTAAACTCATCCTTTTAATTAGAGATAAACTCGCTTAAACAATGCTTTAATTTAAATCTCTAAGGAAAAATAGCATAAGATTTTTTTTCCCCAAAGGTATGTGTAGATGAAAACATAACTGCCTTTACTTATAACTAATAAGTACTACATAACTTTACATAACCAAGATCCTTAGTTTAATAGTTACACAAAAGAAATCCTGATATTCAAACCATACTAAATATCCGTCACTCCCCCGTTTTAAGGTCCTAACTTGGCAGTGGACTCCAAATTATAAGCATACCTGAAAAAAAACATTACAGGAGTGTAAGCTATAAAGTCTTAGTGAATGACCACATACCACACATATAACCAATTTGAATAACCATTTTTATTTTGTTCTAATGCTATAACCCAACAGGAATTGTGAAACTCTCGCAAGCCTGGACCCGCAACAGTCCAATTAACACACCACAGTTATTAGGGACCACCACATCCCTTTATTAGGCCCGAGTACACAAACCTTTAAGTTGGATTAACAGGACCGCCACATCCCGTAGGACCCACCATAGTACTTAACATTAGATAAAGGAATCACTAGTCCATATCATTATATAACATCGCTTAACATTTTTGATCGTATGCATATGTTTCATAAATACAACATCACTCCCATAAACATTTTCACACATGTGTTTAACTACACATTTCCATATGAAATTATAAGCATTTATATTTCATAAGGAAGGTCACTCACCTTGGATTTGGTTCTAAGATTAATACCAACTACTTCCTTGGTATGGTAGTATTAGCTGCTTCCCCACCTAACAAGTCAATGTCGTTAGTATTTGAATACACCGATTAACATCAACCCAGTAACACATCACATAATTTGGTAAATCAGAAATAACTAAGGAGGAATTACATATGACACTTCACATTTATATAACACCCAATTAATTAGGGTTCTAACAAAATTTACAGAATTAAATTACAAATTTGCTAGACAAAGTTATGCCCATTTTATTACAGCCTTTTCCAAATCATTTCTCAAGAAAACCAACAACACAACTTCAACTTCCTGGAATTCTCATAATTTTTGTACAACATAAATTTTCATGATATTCCACCCAATATCATTAAACACATTGAATAATACAAATTTAATGTTTCATAATTTTTAGGGCTCATTTTCTATGTCGAGCAAAACGTCAAACACTTGGTATGCATTCTTGCTCCTTTAGGGCAGATTTTAAACCAAGACTTCAAACTATCACCAAGGGTTCATTACTTGGTATTTTTACACAATTTTCGGATATGTTATACATGTACGAGTGTATTTTACTCTCCAACTTGAATCACTCAATTCTAATAAGTATTCCATGATTTATACCATTTTTATCATAACTAGGTCAAAATAAAACATTAAGGCATAACTTAACATTTTTAAGCATACATAACCTTGACCTTGAGTATAATTCATGGAAACATATAATAAACATGCTTTAGAAGAAATATACATCATAATCATGAATTTTATAAATCAAAATGCTTTACGAAAAGATGATGTAAATTAAGGACTTTAAAGTATGCATTTACGATCCTAGCTCCAGTTTTAACTTGTGTTCTTAACCCATCCTTGTTCCAACACAATTCAGCAATATGGGTAGTTGCACTCATGTATCTTTAACTGTCGAGAAGCAAAAGCAATTACCTTTCCATGCTGCATTAATACACATCCAAGTCCTTGATTCGAAGCATCACTATAAATAACTAGACCTTCTGTACCTGTTGGGATAGTCAATACTGGGGCTGATGTCAACTTACCCTTTAAATTTTCAAATCTTTTATCACAATCACCACTCCACATAAACTTGATCTCCTTTCTGGTAAGCTTAGTCAATGGCAATGCAATAGAAGAAAACCCCGGTATAAACCTCCTATAATAGCCCGCCAATCCCAAAAAGCTACGTACCTCTATCACACTAGTTGGTCTTTCCCAATTCATTACTGCTTCTACCTTCTTGGGATCTACACAAATACCATCAGCAGAAATAACATGCCCCAAAAATACTACTCTGTCTAGCCAAAATTCACATTTAGAAAATTTAGCATACAACTGCTTCTCTCGCAAGGTCTGTAAAATAATACGCAGGTGGCATTCATGCTCATCCCTACTACGAGAATATATCAAAATATCATCAATGAAGACAATAACAAAAGAATCCACGTATGGGTGAAATATACGGTTCATCAAATCCATGAATACGGCCGGTGCATTTGTTAACCCAAATGGCATGACAAGAAATTCATAATGTCCATACCTGGAACGAAAAGCAGTTTTAGAAATGTCACAATCTCTTACTTTCAATTGATGATATCCGGATCTGAGATCGATCTTGGAAAACACTTTGGCTCCTTGCAACTGATCGAACAAGTCATCAATGCAGGGTAGTAGGTATTTATTACGGATAGTCACCTTATTCAATTGACGATAATCGATGCACAACCTCATGGTTCCATCTTTCTTCTTCACAAACAATACTGGGGCTCCCCACGGTGACACACTAGGCCTTATAAAACCACGGTCTAACAAATCTTGCAACTGTATTTTTAGCTCCTTTAATTCTGCAGGTGCCATGCGATATGGTGCAATAGATATCGGTGCGGTGCCTGGTACCAACTCAATCGCAAATTCTACCTCATGGTCTGGTGCTAACCCTGGGAGTTCTTCCGGGAAGACATCTTCAAACTCATTAACTACTGGTATATCTGATAATTTTCCAGCCTCTTGTCGTATGTCCACCACATGGGCAAGATAACCCTCACATCCTTTCCTTAGTAGTTCATAACATTTTGTAGCAGAAATCAAACAAGTTGGAGTGACATTTCGTTCCCCAATAAATTTAAATTCAGGTTCACCCGGTAACTGAAACACTACCTCCTTTTTAAAGCAATCCAAACATACATGATATGAAGCTAACCAATCCATACCCAGTATTACATCAAAGTCACGCATATCGAGAGGTAATAAGTCAACTAGTAACTCTTTTTCACCCACTCGCACCACACACTCCCTATATACCCTCTCAATAAAAACCAACCCCCCTACTGGAGTAACAATAGCTAAACCAGAATCTAATGATGATAATGGTTTATTAAGATGCAACAGATAAAGCAAAGACACAAAAGAATGTGTAGAACCAGGATCTATCAACACATAAGCATCTTTATCACCAATAGGAAGTGTACCTGTCACTACATTAGGCATAGCTTATGCATCTTGTTGCGTCAGTGAAAACACTCTGCCTTGGCCTTGGCTTTGCGATATACCTCCTCTACTTCCCCTGGGTACATTCTGTGTAGAACTCCTACCTCCTACTGCCACACTCCCAACCGATGTTGTAGCTCCCATCGCTGGACAATTCTTTCGTAAGTGCCCCGGTTGATGACAATGGAAACACAAAGGTGTCGTCTCAGCTATTGTACACTCTCGAGACATGTGCCCTTGACCACCACATCTATAACAAAATATAGCCCTCGGCACCAACACAGATGCATTTTCGGACCGATTCATCCCAATCCTTCCACCTCGAGCCTGAAATCTTCCACGTGCACTTCTATTATTTTTAAATTCTTGGCCCTTAGGTACTCCTCGTGCTACACTCTGAGTTGAGGTTCCCGCCTCCCATCCATATGACCTTATGCCATCATGTCTAGCTTTCTTCGAGTGTTCAACTTGCATTTCTTTTATTTACTTTTCTGACACCATGGCCCTATCCACCAAGTCCACATAATCCGTTATCTTCATATTAGCAACCATGCTTTTTATATCTACACTCAGCCCGGTTTGAAACCGATCACATTTACTTTCTTCCGTACTCACCAAGTCAGGTGCAAATCTAGATAAGGATATAAATAAAGCTTCATACTCTGCCACTGTTCGATTCCCCTGTTTCAACGTGATAAATTCTTCCTCCTTCTCCTTCCTATAAAGCCTTGGGAAATATTTTTTAAAGAACACCTTCACAAACCTCTCCCATGTAATTTGTGGAGGATTTATTGGAACCACTCCCCCCCTTGTAGTAAGTAACCTTTCTGTTGCATCCCACCATAACTTTGCATCAGCCTCTAACCTAAAGGTTGCTAACAAAACCTTTTGTTCATCTCGCACTTCCATCACCTTAAATATTGTTTCCATCTTTCTAACCCACCCCTCTGCCACTAAGGGATCCGTAGTCCCAGTAAATGCAGGCGGATTTAACTTCATGAACCTCTCATGTAATTTGTCCCTATCCCCACCATGTTCTCCACCTCTTGCTTGTTCCATAAGTTGTGCCACAGCACGTAATATTCTTCCCACATCATCAATAGGTTGTTGTTGCACCTCTGGTTCCTCCACTTGAATATGTCTATGTCCTTGCTGACTATTAGGAACATAAGATGCCTCACCCTCCGCTCCATCATGTGGCTCATGTGGATCCATCATTCACTGCAATATAATTCACTTAAACAAAATACAATAGCAGCAATTTAATATCAACATTGTTAGTCAAAATCCAGGTACATAACAAACTCACTTTCTAGTGTCCACTGCCAATCTAGACCCTCACACCCTATCCAGAACCTAATAACCACGCTCTGATACCAAGTTGTCGCGCCCTGACTTAATTTTTGTTAAACTCATCCTTTTAATTAGAGATTTAAATTAAAGCATTGTTTAAGCGAGTTTATCTCTAATTAAAAGGATGAGTTTAACAAAAATTAAGTCGGGGCGCGACACATGCACTCTAAAGCAAGTCGTCTGAATGAAAATATAAACTCGTTCGAACGACATTAGGTACCTAGTTCAAATAGAAACTGTATTGTTCGAATGAAATCCTAATTCTCATTTGAACGAGCTTAACTGTTCTTTGAGTGAAACATTATGTTTACGTATAAACTTATCGTTTGAAGGTCTTTTGAAGTCATTTGAACAATATGCCAAAAATCGTTTGAATGAGTTCAAAAATCATTTAACCGAATTTTAAAATAAAAATATTTTCTATAAAATTGATTCTATAAAATTCGCCTCGATAAATTTTTAAACAGCCAAAACAAAATCCAAGGATCGATAAAATACACCATTTATACATTTCTTTAGATCCCATGGATGAAGACTAAACTCGACATGAAAGTAGATGTTGCTTTAACACGATTGATACGATGTTCGATGCATCAAAGTCTTGAAGGACTAATTGAACACAATCCTAACCGATTACTCAAGTAGTTGTGGCCAAAAGGAACCAAAATTACAAATTTACAATTAAACATATTGCAGATTTTACGCATTGTGAAATTTGTCCTTACATGTAGGAATCGAATTGCGTGAACATTTTCTAAAACAAGATGATGAATTACTAAGCGATCTATGACTAGATGCTTTGTCTCATTCCTATTCATAACACTCTCGAGTGAAATTCTATCTTCACTCACCTTCTCACTCTCATGTTTCCTAACCATAAAGGCTATCTGTCTTCCTCTATTTTCACTAGAAGTGCTCTCTGAGTCACTTAGACTAGCTTTGTATATTTTCTTCTTTTTTTTTATCTAAATATTATCCTTTTGCTTGTTCAAATGAATTATACAAACATTGATGTGGTATCCTACTCCACCTTAACCATATAAATGATGTTTTTTCTTTCTCCTTATTTCTTTTAAGTGCACTCATATCACCACTTGAGTGATGTCTAGTGGATTTGTAAGGTTTAAGTTTAAATTTCATTTTTTTATCATTTTTATAAAATTCGATAAACATTTTGATAATTAAAGACATCTCTACTTCAACATTCTCCTTTGGTTTTTCACCACCCTTATTTTACACATTCTTCTCACTTCACTCAACAACAAATGTTAAACACACTCACATTTTCTTCTTGATAAAAAGTTTGAAGTGATCCAACAAGACCTACAAAGCTATGAGTGTCGGCGTCTTCGATATCATTAAGGATATAAATTTTCATAATAAACTTAGAGTCTAGCATTCTCAAGAACTTCTAAAAAAAACATTTTGAGAAATTTATCGCCAACATTAAATGACTTATTTACTAATTCGGTTAACCTATTGTTGTAGTCAATAAAGATTTCTTCCTCACTCATTTGCATTATTTAAAACTTAGTTGCAATATTTTTTAACTTAGCTAATTTCACACTATATGTTCCTTCATGTATCACTCCAAAATAGCTCATGCTTAGTTGTCTATTTTGAGTCTTCAAAACCATTGCAAAAGAGCTAATTATATACATATTGAATACCTCAAACAATGATTCTCCCATTTTTACGACGAGTAAAGCTATGCCGACACAGGGGTGTCGACACAGTCTATTGACACAGTGAGGTGTCAACTTTTTGTTGGATAAAAACAGTTTTTTTTTGTACATTTCTTTTATAAAACAGTTTTTGTATCGTCAAAATTAAAAAAAAAAACAGTTTTTATTAAAAAAAAATGCTGTCTTTTTAAAAATAATTTTGACAATTTTTTTATATATAAAATCAAAATTTTCAAATCACAAATGGATCAAAATAGTAAAAGATTAAAAAATATTTGATGATAAAAAAATTAAAAAATAATAATTACAAAAAATTCAGGGTTTAAGTACAAAAATATTTTGTTAGTGCCGCTTTTTATCGCAATTGGTTAATGTCGCTGGCGTGGACCAACATTCATTAAGAGACGTGGGTCCGTGTCAAACCAATCGCTATAATGTGGGTCCTAATTTTTTAAAGGATAAATTTTATTTTATTTTAAATCACACAGTAAAGGATTCAAAAATATTTTATGATAAAAAAATTAAAAAATAATAATTACGAAAAATTTAGGGTTTAAATACAAATATATTTTGTTAGTGCCGCTTTTTATCGCAATTGGTTAGTATCGCTGGCGCGGACCCACATTCATTAAGAGATGTGGGTCCTTGCCAGTGGCACTAGCTAATCACTATGATGTAGCCCGCGCCAGCGGCACTAACCAATCGGTAAAATATGTATTAATACAACAAACCCCTTTCGCAATGTAATGCTAAAAAATATATGCAGCATAATTATATTTTTTATGAAATAAATGAAGGATACAAAACATTAATGAATGTGGGTCCACATCTCTTAATGAATGTTGGTCCGCGCGCAGCGGCACAAATCAATTGCGATAAAAAACAACACTAAAAAAATATTTATGTATTTAAACCCTGAATTTTTCGTAATTATTATTTTTTAATTTTTTTTATCATAAAATATTTTTGAATTTTTTACTGTGTGATTTAAAATAAAATAAAATAAAATAAAATTTATCCATTAAAAAATTAGGACCCACATTATAGCGAGTGGTTTGACACGGACCCACATCTCTTAATGAATGTGGGCCGCGCCAGCGACACTAACCAATTGCGATAAAAAGCGGCACTAACAAAATATTTTTGTACTTAAACCCTAAATTTTTTGTAATTATTATTTTTTAATTTTTTTATCATCAAATATTTTTTAATCTTTTACTGTTTTGATCCATTTGTGATTTAAAAAAATTTATTTTATCTATAAAAAGATTGTCAAAATTATTTTTAAAAGATAATATTTTTTTATAAATTTTGATGATACAAAAACTGTTTTATAAAAGAAATGTACAAAACAAACAAAAAAAACATTTTTTATCCAACAAAAAGTTGACCCCTCACTGTGTCAATGGACTGTGTCGTGTCGGCATAGCTTTACTCTTTTACGACATAACCCAAAATCCTTCACATTCGCGCTTATTCTTTCCTCAATCGCGCTTTGGCTCCAAAATTCTTTCTTTCTCTTCGCTGCTTGGTTTAGTTTCATCATACTAGATTCATATATCATCTTATGGTATGCTGCCCCTTTCCTTCTCCCTCCTCTCGTTTATCCTCTCTTCTATCCTATGTACCAGGTTCTAAGATATATGCGATTTTTTATTTATAATGCACCATTTGTTAAATCTTTTGGATATATGCATACACATGTACAACCACTTCATGTTCTTAGATCTTTTGGCTACAACGCACTTGAAATGTTGGTTAACATTTCTTATGACTTTTTTAGTTGTATTTAGGAGGTGTGAGTTTATTTGGTTTAGTGATTCAAAATTAGGGTTTGATTTTTAGAATTGGGATGGTTCTTTCAAAATTAGGGTTTGGTTTTTAGAATTGGGCTACTAACTATAATTTATGGGTTTGGTTTATAAAAGTTTTCGGTGGTGGTTATGGGTTTTGATTGATTGGGTCTTATATATGTGTTAGGTTTTTGATTTTGTGTCCAGGCATTTGGCGGTTGATTTCACATTTGGGATTCTTTTGAGAGGTTGATTTCAATTTAGAGGTTGATTTTGTGTCCAGACATTTAGAGGTTTATTTCACTTTTAGAGGTTAAATGTAGGCTTCATACCTATGTTCATACTTACATACATACATACATTTTAGTAAGGGAGCAGAATTTACTTTAAATTAAGGTTAGTTATAGTGCATGTTAGTTTTTTAATGGTGTTCCTACATTTAAAATAGTGTTAGGGAGCAACACTACTATTGCCAATAGTTTTATATTGATAAATATCTATTATTTCCTTAGTGAGTCTCGATTTTTGCTGTATGTTCTGAAGTACAACTACACATGGCAAAATATTAAATGAGTGTTAGTGTTGAACTAAATACTTATAAATCTTCCTCGATCGGAAGACGAATAAAACTTGAGCTATGCTTTCTTTAGTTTGATTTTTTCCTTAACTTGGTAGCTAAATGAAAATTTTATGTTGCCTTTTGCTTCCACACTACTAACTTTGTTGTTTTGTTAGGTTTCAATTGGAAGTTAGTGAAATCATTATTCTTGAATTAATTGTTGAATATTTTTCTGGAATATTTTTCACTAAATCATGAAATTTTGTAATATCATGAAATTATATCATCGATGTGAAAATATCAATCTGAATTTATTTTGTATGTAATTTGTAGTTCATAGGTTTAACTCAATATTTAAAGTTCTTCAGCTCGTAATCTGTGTGCATTATGTGTTATACATATATAAAATTAATGAAGCATGTTGATTTACTTTGTGTGCATTGGTAGCATCTACGTCAAAATTGGATATACGGTTATAGTCTTGTACTAATTGACGAAAACGTTGCAAACGATGCATTCAATGCAATCGAATTATAATTACAATCCATAAATTCAGTATCCATCCACAAACTCTCCATTTCTTCACAATCACTCCATTTTCCTCTATCATAGGATACTTCTAGCCATATTTGTCATACCCCAAACCCAATATCTATACTAATCATTTGTTATTAGAATAATTGGATCATGATCTTGAGCCCATTGGAAATATAATTAATTTATCAATATTTTCTACACACTGTGTATAATGAACATAATATTATTATTATACCATAATGAAATCAATATCAGAGTCATAATTAACCGGACATACAATACTATGATTAACTATGATAAAATTTCACAATCATCAACTCAATCCATACTAACGCAATATATACAATGTGTGAGTATATTAAAATCTTCAGTGTGACAACGATAAAATCCCCATTTTTAAACCCCAGCTCTCTCCAACGGTGCAACTCTCAAAGTTATCGGTCATATGGTATCCTAGCTGGCAGCGTACGGACCTGAAATTGTTAAAATATAAACCATAAGCATTAAGCTTAGTGATGTACTCCTTCCCTGCAACAGAATAACAATTCTATATCGAATATGTAGATATAAAATCCGAACAATCCTGCCCAATGGCAATAACAAATCCTGGATCATAAGATCCAAATAATTCTGCCCATTGGCAATAAAAAATCCTCGATCATAAGACCCAAACAAATCCTGGATATTTTAATATCCAAACAAATCCTGAATATCGAAGTATTCAAACCAATCTTGGATCATGAGACCCAAACAAATCCTGGATATTTTAATATCCAAACAAATCCTGAATACCGAAGTATTCAAACCAATCCTGGATCATGAGACCCAAACAAATCCTGGATATTTTAATATCCAAACAAATCCTGAATACCGAAGTATTCAAACAAATCCTGCTCTTAGAGCTATATTCATATTTATGTATGAAACAAATCATAAGTACACTCACCTTGATAGTTTAACTGGCTTTTCCCTTGCCTTTATCCGGTATTTGTTCAATTAGCTCTTCTTCCCTTCCTATCATTCTTACAATATTAGTATCATCATAAGAATATCAATAATCCAAAGAATGATTTAAACATAATTCAATCCATAAGCATCACATGATTGCATTCAAATCATTTATCACAAGTGAAGTTCCATGTTAATATATTTAACATATCCAAATCATAGACCAAATATAAATTCATTTATTCTTGGTAATTCAATCCTTATCATATTAGTATTCCAATACAAAAGACGGTACATCATTTCAAGTCTCCTAGAGCAAGATATGCCCATTTCTTTACCACATAACAAATCTGCCCTATAGGCTCTTTTATCGTTCATTCAACTTCCAGGGATTTTCATAATTTTTATACATCATAAATTTCTATGATGTTTTACCCAACATCAGTAAACATATTTAAAAATACAAAATTAAAGTTTCATAATTTTTAAGGTTCGTTTGCCATGTCAAGAAAAACATCGAACACATGGCGGGCATACTTTCATGCTTAGGGAAGATTTCATACCCGAACTTCAAACTCTTACCAAAGACTCATTTCTTGGTATTTTCACATGATTTTCGGATATGTCATACATATATGAGTTCAGGTTAATCTCCAATTGGAATCAATTAATTCCAGTAAGTATAGAGAAATATATGGAAGTTTGAATAAACAAGGTTCCTAAACAAAACAATCTCAAGGGTTTACACATTCAAGTTTACTTAAACTTGCATCTATCCATAAGTACATATCAAGACATGGAATTTCAGTAAACAAATGATTATTTCAATCATTTAAATAAGTAATACAAAAAAATAAACAAGATTTATGGATGGAAATACCTTAGGGCTTTTACGTAATTTTTCTTTGAATTTTTCTTCAATTTCTCGTCCCACTTTCTTCCTAAACTTCAAAACTCTCTTTCTTTAAGTTTCAAATCTCTCATGGCTGAATTTAGATGAATAAGGAGGTAATTATAAGGGTTTGAAGTCGGCCAAATCCACCACCCTTCCCAACCAGTCAAAATATAACATGTGGCATTATATAAAACAAAATATCATTTAAGGCTAAATGACTACTTTACCCCCTGTTCGTAAAAAGACAATATCTTCCCACTCGGATGTCCGTTCGATGAACCGTTTGTTTTGTTATAAACCTAACTCATATATCTACAAATATCTAGTTTACACCTCAAGTTCATTGTTATGTCATAAAGGTCAAAACTAGCCTCCAACAGGAACATTCCTATCGAAAACTTTAAAATTTCACATTAGTAACTAATTCGATATTTCAAGCTTTATGAAGGTAGGATTAAACTAAACATAATGAATTAATATAATATATATTAATAACACACTACTCATATCACATAAGCTAAGCATGCTTTAAGCATATTTAATCATAATTATATTCGGGTTGTCACAATTCTCCCCCAGTTAGGAAATTTCGTCCCCGAAATTGACATACCTTGGTTGTCTGAATCAAACAAATACGGATAATGCATCTTCATGATATCCTCACTCTCCCATGTAGCTTCTTCCATGGAATTCATTCTCCACATAACCTTCACAAGTGGGATCACTTTTGATCTCAATATTTGTTCTTTCCTATTGACGATTGTAAGTGGTTCTTCCACATAGCTCAAATCTTCTTTCAACGCAATAGGTTGTTCCCCCAATACATGTGAAGGATCTGCTACATACTTTCTTAACATAGAAACATGAAAAACATCATGTAACCGAGCTAACTCTGGTGTAACGCTAACTTGTAGGCAACCATCCCGACTTTTTCAAGAATTTCATAAGGTCCAATGTAGCGTGGACTTAATTTCCCTTTCTTTCCAAACCTCATAACTCCTTTCCATGGCGATATCCGAAGAAGTACATAATCCCCTTTCTGGAATTCCAAATATTTTCGTCGTTTATCCGCATAACTTTTTTGTCTGCTTTGAGCTGTTCTCATTTTATCTTGAATAATCTTTACTTTTTCAGTGGTGACATCAATCAATTCTAGACCCTCTATCTTCCTTTCACCAACTTCACCCCAACATATCGGTGTACGACATCGTCTACCGTACAATGCTTCATATGGAGCCATACCAATAGTAGACTGAAAATTATTGTTATATGCAAATTCTATCAAAGGCAAATATTCATCCCAATTACCTTTGAAATCAAGCACACAAGCTCTAAGCATATCTTCCAAAATTTGTATTGTCCTTTCAGGTTTCCCATCTGTCTGAGGATGAAAAGCCGTACTAAACTTCAAGTTAGTAACCATAGCATACTGCAAGCTATCCCAAAATCTGGATGTAAAAGTAGGGTCTCTATCTGAAACAATAGATACCGGTGCTCCATGCAATCGAATAATTTCATTAACATACAATCTAGCATACCTATCAACTGTATACGTAGTCTTGAATGCTAGAAAATGAGCGGACTTCGTCAATCTATCCACCACTACCCAAATCGAATCTGACCCCTTCTGAGATCGAGGAAGCCCAACCACAAAATCCATCGTTACATGATCCCATTTCCATTCTGGTATTGGCAATGGCTGAAGCAGACCAGTAGGCTTCTGATGCTCCACTTTCACTTGCTGACATATAAGGCACCTAGCAACAAAATCAGCTATTTCCTTTTTCATATTATTCCACCAATAATACTCATTTAAATCCCTATACATTTTAGTACTACCAGGATGCATAGTATAAATGGAATTATGAGCCTCATCTAAAATTTCTTCTTTCAATCCACACATATTAGGCACGCATAATCGCTGCTTATAAAACAAAGTGCCATCATTCACAATAAAAAAATCTTCAGACTTACCATCTCGGACATCTTGTCGTTTATTCTCAAGAAAAGGATCCTGACTTTGCAAATCACGAATACGGGTAGCTAACAAAGGCCTCACCCTTACATGAGCAAATAATCTGTCCCCATCTGCTAGTTGCAATTTCACTCCCATCAATCTCAACTCCATAATATGAGAAACTCTAGCACACTGAACGCAAGATAACCTGCCCGAAGCTTTTCTACTCAAAGCATCTGCAATTACATTCGCCTTCCCCGGATGGTAGTGAATTGTACAATCATAATCTTTAATTAACCCCAGCCACCGCCTATGCCTCAAATTTAACTCCTTTTGAGTAAATAAATACTTAAGACTCTGATGGTCAGTAAAAATTTCACATACCTCACCATATAAATAATGACGCCATAATTTCAAAGCAAACACAATAGCAGCAAGTTCCAAATCATGCGTAGGATAATTTCGTTCATGTGTACGCAACTGCCTAGAAGCATAAGCAATAACTTTACCATGATGCATAAAAACACAACCCAACCCCTGATGTGAAGCATCGGTATAAATATCAAAACCATCTTCACCGTGTGGAATAGTAAGAACAGGTGCAGTTACCAATCTCTTCTTCAATTCTTCAAAACCATTTTCACATTCAGAATTCCATTCAAACTTAACATCTTTTCGGGTTAGTTTAGTCATCGGCAAGGAAATCGAGGAAAATTCCTTAATAAACCTTCTATAATACCCAGCTAAACCCAGAAAACTCCTCACCTCAGTCACATGATTGGGCCTCTCCCAATTTACAATAGCTTCTACCTTCTTGGGATCAACACATATACCATCTCCAGAAATAACATGGCCTAAAAATACAACTTTTGATAGCTAAAATTCACATTTGCTAAACTTAGCATACAATTGCTTATCTTTCAACACATTCAAAATAGTTCTGAGATGCTTTTCATGTTGAACCATATCACGTGAATAAATCAGAATATCATCAATAAAAACTATCACAAATGAATCAACGAAAGGATGCAGTACCCGGTTCATAAGATCCATAAATACAGCTGGAGCATTAGTCACCCCAAAAGGCATCACTAGAAATTCAAAATGACCATACCGAGTACGAAAAGCAGTTTTAGAAATATCACTCCCCTTCACCCTCAACTGATGATAACCTGATTGCAAGTCTATCTTTGAAAACACTTTAGCACCCTGTAACTGATCAAACATATCATCTATACGAGGCAAAGGATATTTGTTCTTAATTGTAGCTTTATTCAGTTGCCTATAGTCAATACACAAACGCATGGTACCATCTTTCTTTTTCACAAATAAAACTGGCGCACCCCATGGAGATACACTTGGCTGTATGAACCCTCTATCAAGTAAATCCTGTAACTGAATCTTGAGTTCTTTTAATTCAATAGGTGCCATTCTATATGGTGCCATAGAAATAGGGGTTGTTCCCGGTGCTAATTCAATACTAAATTCAACTTCTCTCTCTGGCCGTAATCCAGGCAATTCGCTAGGAAACACTTCTGGAAAATCTCGTACTATAGGAACATCAACTAATTGTAAAGCCCCCTTCACAGTGTCAAGAAGATATGCAATAAAACCTTTGCTCAATAATTTCCTTGTCTGAATAGCAGAAATAATGCAACTAGGAACAATTTTCCTTTCCCCCACAAATTTAAATTCAGACTCACTAGGTAATTTAAAAATAACTTCCTTACGGAAACAATCCATGGATGCATGATATTTGGATAGCCAATCCATTCCCAAAATTATGTCAAAATCAGAGATACCTAATGGAAGTAAGTCTATAACTGTATCTCTAACCGCCACAGTCAAAACACAATCACGAAAAACATATTCAACTACAATCATATCCCCCATAGGCATGAAAATACCCAACCCCACCTCTAAATGAGTACACGGTCTATTCAGATATATGGAAAATGCATATGACACAAAAGAATGTGTGGAACCAGGATCAATCAAAACATAAGCACTTCTATCAGTAACAGAAAGTGTACCTGTCACCACATCTGGAGTAATCTGAGCTTCTTTCATCGTAAAGACTCGTCCACCTGGCCTGGAACCACTAGCTTGTCCTCTACCCACACTTTTCCACTGCCTGGAGGTAACACTCTGCTTGCTGCTTCACTAGGTGTTGTTGGAGTCTCTGCCAACTGCGGACAATTCTTCTTAACATGCCCCACTTGATGACAATGGGAGCATTCCACTCCCATAAGCTTAGGACACTCAGATTTATAATGCCCTTCCTCTTTACAAAAGAAACATGTAACACCTCCTATTGGGGCCTCACCTCTCCCTGACTTTCTGGATGAACGAAAAGATCCTCCACCCCTGGTATCTCTGCCCAATCTCCCCTGACCTCTACCACTATCTCCATCACCTCTCTGAAATTTATGAGGTTCCATCTTAACACTTCCACCCTCACCTCCCTTAGAGTGAGATGCGCCGAATCTACTCTTCTTAAAACTCTCTCTACTCGCCACCCCTTGGTTCATTTGCCTTTCTGCTATCGTGGCTTTGTTTACCAGAGAAGCATAATCTTCTAACTCATAAGTGGCCACTCTATTTTGAATAGGACAAATCAGTCCATCTTGAAACTTACTACATTTATCTTCTTCATCCTGCACATACTTAGTAGCAAATCTAGACAAAGCAGTAAATTTAGCATCATACTCCCTCACAGACATGTTCCCTTGGGTTAAATTTATAAACTCCCTTAACTTCTCCCTCCTATAAACCTTAGGGAAATACTTAACATACAAAGCTTTAATAAATTCAGCCCAAGTAATAACATCAGTACCTTCCATCCTGGGCACCAAATGGTTGCTGGCTTCCCACCAATATTTCACCTCTCCTTTGAGCTTAAACACAGCTAGATTCACTTTCTGGTTATCTGGAACCTTCATAATTGCAAAGATAGTTTCTAGATCTCTGACCCACATCTCAGCTTCTGTAGGTTCAACTGACCCTGAATATTTTGGAGGATTCAACTTCAAAAATTTCTCATGCATAGAATCTTTCATTTCTTTCCTTGCCTCTTTCTCAATCCTAACCACAGTCTTTGATTCTAGATATCTAGCCTGTTGTTCTGCCATTTGCGCCATATCTTTCTTGTTGCTCTGCCATCCTCATCATTTCCTGCGCCATTATTTGCATCTCTGTAGGCTGTTCTTGCTCTCTAGTCCTTCCAGCAACACTTTGCTCTACTTCAGTATTCTCTGTACGAGAAGCTGCTCCCTTTTCTCTTGGTTGTCCATTCCTAGGTTCCATCTGGAATTATCTGTAACACAAAAAAGTTCTAACAACCAATATAAATAGTTTATAATACTAAACTATTGGTTAGTACATAAACAATTCATGAACATCAATCAACTCAATACTGCCATCTAACCGTCACACACGTCCAGAATTAATAACCACGCTCTGATACCACTAACTGTCACACCCCAAACCCAATATCTATACTAATCATTTGTTATTAGAATAATTGGATCATGATCTTGAGCCCATTGGAAATATAATTAATTTATCAATATTTTCTACACACTGTGTATAATGAACATAATATTATTATTATACCATAATGAAATCAATATCAGAGTCATAATTAACCAGACATACAATACTATGATTAACTATGATAAAATTTCACAATTATCAACTCAATCCATACTAACGCAATATATACAATGTGTGAGTATATTAAAATCTCCAGTGTGACAACGATAAAATCCCCATTTTTAAACCCCAGCTCTCTCCAACGGTGCAACTCTCAAAGTTACCGGTCATATGGTATCCTAGCTGGCAGCGTACGAACCTGAAATTGTTAAAATATAAACCGTAAACATTAAGCTTAGTGAGGTACTCCTTCCCTGCAACAGAATAACAATTCTATATCGAATATGTAGATATAAAATCTGAACAATCCTGCCCATTGGCAATAACAAATCCTGGATCATAAGATCCAAATAATTCTGCCCATTGGCAATAACAAATCTTGGATCATAAGACCCAAACAAATCCTGGATATTTTAATATCCAAACAATTCCTGAATACCGAAGTATTCAAACAAATCCTGGATCATGAGACCCAAACAAATCCTGGATATTTTAATATCCAAACAAATCCTGAATACCGAAGTATTAAAACAAATCATGCTCTTAGAGCTATATTCATATTTATATATGAAACAAATCATAAGTACACTCACCTTGATAGTTTAACTGGCTTTTCCCTTGCCTTTATCCGGTATTTGTTCAATTAGCTCTTCTTCCCTTCCTATCATTCTTACAATATTAGTATCATCATAAGAATATCAATAATCCAAAGAATGATTTAAACATAATTCAATCCATAAGCATCACATGATTGCATTCAAATCATTTATCACAAGTGAAGTTCCATGTTAATATATTTAACATATCCAAATCATAGACCAAATATAAATTCATTTATTCTTGGTAATTCAATACTTATCATATTAGTATTCCAATACAAAAGACGGTACATCATTTCAAGTCTCCTAGAGCAAGATATGCCCATTTCTTTACCACATAACAAATCTGCCCTATAGGCTCTTTTATCGTTCATTCAACTTCCAGGAATTTTCATAATTTTTATACATCATAAATTTATATGATATTTTACCCAACATCAGTAAACATATTGAACAATACAAAATTAAAGTTTCATAATTTTTAAGATTCGTTTGCTATGTCAACCAAAACATCGAACACATGGCGGGCATACTTTCATGCTTAGGGCAGATTTCATACCCGAACTTCAAACTCTCACCAAAGACTCATTTCTTGGTATTTTCACATGATTTTCGGATATGTCATACATATATGAGTCCAGGTTAATCTCAAATTGTAATCAATCAATTCCAGTAAGTATAGAGAAATATATGGAAGTTTGAATAAACAAGGTTCCTAAACAAAACAATCTCAAGGGTTTACACATTCAAGTTTACTTAAACTTGCATCTATCCATAAGTACATATCAAGACATGGAATTTCAGTAAACAAATGATTATTTCAATCATTTAAATAAGTAATACAAAAAAATAAACAAGATTTATGGATGGAAATACCTTAGGGCTTTTACGTAATTTTTCTATGATTTTTTCTTCAATTTCTCCTCACACTTTCTTCCTAAACTTCAAAACTCTCTTTCTTTAAGCTTCAAATATCTCATGGCTGAATTTAGATGAATAAGGATGTAATTATAAGGGTTTGAAGTCGGCCAAATCCACCACCCTTCCCAACCAATCAAAATATAACATGTGGCATTATATAAAACAAAATATCATTTAAGGCTAAATGACTACTTTACCCCCTATTCGTAAAAAAGACAATATCTTCCCACTTGGATGTCTGTGCGATGAACCGTTTGTTTTGTTATAAACCTAACTCATATATCTACAAATATCTAGTTTACACCTCAAGTTCATTGTTATGTCATAAAGGTCAAAACTAGCCTCCAACAGGAACATTCCTATCGAAAACTTTAAAATTTCACATTTGTAACTAATTCGATATTTCAAGCTTTATGAAGGTAGGATTAAACTAAACATAATGAATTAACATAATATATATTAATAACACACTACTCATATCACATAAGCTAAGCATGCTTTAAGTATATTTAATCATAATTATATTCGGGTTGTCACAATATTCAACACTCATCCACACTCTTTTATGTTTAGATCTCAAGTGTGCGCATTTTCACCTTCTAACCTTATAGTTAGAATCATCATAGTATGATGGCCTATTCGTGAATTTAATATCTTGATATTGATCCATTCTAAAAAACAATCACAAGACAAATAGATATCGGAGTAATGAGCAACAATAGAAACACATAAAAATTCAAGATTAACTCTAAAACGTTAATGCTCAAACGAGTAACCTATCGAATACTAATTGAGCGTTTGGTTGGATCATATAATGCATTCAACTTAAATAAACCTGGGGGGAGGAATATGTTTAATTATAAATTTTTCCAATTTTTTCAAATTTTAATTTTCTTATCAATTTAAATGATCCCAGTACAATGTTCAACTAGGTGAGATGATAAGATACATATGGATCAACAATTTGTATCATTTAATTAGGAAATCCAGGTTAATTGTGACCAACAGACACCGGATGAAAATCCTAAGGTCAATTTGACGAATTACGTTAGATATGAACTAAATCTATATGATGTATATGTTAGTGATGAAGCAAACAAGTTAAAAAAAACATAAACAATCCCCAAGACAAATTTATGAGGAAAAATCTCTCCCTAGGGGAATAAACTTCAATGCACCCTAATCTCTTATTCAACTTGAAAATATTTCATATAATACAAGAAGATACGTCTCTTTTATTCACTCATAAGAAGTTACCTATGAATATTGAACTCTCCCCCTTTGATGATAAGTGATCCATCCGAATCTCCATCAGACGAATAAAGAAGTCACAATGTTCTCCTTAAAGATTCACCATTCTTGTACTCTTCAATAGCTCAAACATTAACTCGTTAGATTTTTTTAGTGTAGATCTTCATTTCTGATGTAGAATTGTTATATTGAATCTACGCTATGTGGATATGATTTCAAATCATTCTTAATTCCTCATAAATCTTAGATGAAGTATAAATTTAGGTTTTCTCTCAAATGTGAAATGAATAAGTGATTGTGAACAAAAAAAGTGATTGAAATGCTCTCAACCTTGAAAACACTCTTTGAGTAGTAGAGAAGTTAAGAGGAATTATTATATTTTGAAATGGAGGGGAAAATACCTCATTTAAAGGAATCATTGAAAATCTGGGTCCGTCTTGTGCACAGGGATAATTTGACACTATGCACACGATTTTAGGCAAGGAATAAATCACAAGGTTATACACAACACTTCTCGAAGTATAAAATAACTCGTTCAATTCAAGACACCATTTTATCCAAATATCTCTAAAAAAGCGTGTGAGTTAAGCTATAGATGTAAAATCATAATCCAACGAAAAAGATATGTCTTCAATAAGTTCAACAACATTAATATTTTCAGACTTCAATATTCATGATATCTAATGAACAAGACTCTCTCTATTTCAAGTAGAGCTTAGTGAGTTAGGGGGAGGTATGTAAACCTCTTAATGTTGGGAGCAAGGTGAATAGAGTATACCATTTCAATAAATTCTTTCTAGGAAAATAGGTGTGGAAATTTAATAGAGACATGAACAGATTTTGGAGGAAAATAATCATGTCTAGGAGTGGATCCTCTCACTATTGGTGGGGTCCAAGAGTGTGAAGCCTCGCTAATGGGGTGGGGTTGTGGAAGGGTATATCGCAGGGTTGGGAGGAGTTTTCATTACTTATGGAGTTCCAGTTCGAGAGTAGGAACATAATTAGATTTTTTAAAGATAGATAGGGGAAGGATGGAACCATGGAGGATTTTTTCCCAGGGATATACAAACTTGGAAGGGATAAGGAGGGGGTGGTGGCAGATCATGGGTTAAAGATGGTGGATCGAGATATGTGGAACTCAAAATTTAGAAGGATAGTTCATGACTTGGAATTGGAAGAGGCGAAAACCTTTTTCGATTGGTTAGGAATGGGGTCGATCCCAACTTCAGGGGTGGATGCCTTTAGGTGGGTGAGTGGTAAGAAGGAAATATTTATGGCCAAGAACTTCTACACAGTACTGAGGGAATCCAATAGTGCTTCTTTCCTGTGGAAGGAAATGTGGAGAGAAAAGGCGCCTCCTAAAGTAATTTTCTTCTCATGTATTTCTTCTAGACATGACATTTTGATTATATACGGGTTGCAAAAGAGGGGGATATGAATGTCCGGTCGATGTTGGTTATAGGTAGAGGAGACGACTAACCATTTGCTTCTGCATCATTTGGTGACAAGGGGATTATGGAATGTCTTCCTATCCACATGTCAGGTACGTTGGGTAATGCCTCAGATAATGAGTGAGTTTATGGCGATATGGAAGAGCCCTATAGGGTGGAAGACGAAAGGAAAGTATGGAGGTTGGTTACTCATTGTATCCTTCGAACGGTTAGGTAGGAGAGGGACATAAGGTGCTTCAAAGGGAAGGAAGTATCTACACCGAGACTTTGTTACACCTTTTTAGTACGCTTCTACTCTGGCACATGAGTAATCACATCTTGTCGCTTTCTTGTTTCTTGGACTTTGCCAAAGGCTGTTACATGGGGTGACTAGTTTTTATTTTATTTACCGGGCAGACATTTAAGGTATCGCTTGATCATTCATTTTATAGGGTATACTTCCAGTATATGGAATTCTGCCCCTTTAGGCCTATTTTTTTTACATGAATCATTTACTTATCAAAATTTACAAATGAAAAAAAGAAGATAAAGTACAATTTTTATATTTTACTAATTTTGATGATTGTTACCTCACAAATTAAAATCAAAGAATACTATAATTAATCTTTAATTATCTATTAGATTACAAACAATAAATCTAATCATTACCTTAAATACTTATAAACTTTAGGGGGTTTGGATTAGATTTAGGTTTAGGTAATTCTGAATTCACAAACAAAAGTGTGATTCAAGATGATTTATCTTTAGCAAATTCCATCCTTATGGCTAACATATGTCAATATGATTGCGAAAGACATTAACTTAAAGAGTGATGCTATGGGTACCAAATAAATCCCCCAAATCTCTCCCAAACAGCATTAATAAGTTGTGCCCTGGCGGGACCCATACCACAAGGTATAACATTTAAAGCTATTTGGGGGAGAATTTGGGGGAGTTATTTGGGACACACAGCATTTCCCTAACTTAAATGGTATGAGTACTCTCTCTCTCTCTCTCTCTCTCTCTCTCTCTCTCTATGCAACCCTAATTAGGGTTGGATGGCAACCTCCATGCACGTCCACCCCAACAAGCCTCCTGATCCCAAAATCCCTGGAACAAGTCATTTGCTAGTGTGGTTAAAAGCACTACAACCGCTAATGATGTCCCATTGATCAATATATCCTCTTACAAAGGAGAACCGACAGTAAAATTCTCCCTAGAAGATATCAAGAAACTCTCAGAACCATTCAAACATTCAATCGTGGGTAGGTGTTCACATGGTAGGCTAGCCATTGAAATTATTCGTTGATCCATTGCCTCCTTAAATCTCAAATCAGCCTTTCCTGTGGGATTGATTGATAAAAAGCATATCCTCATCCGTTTGTTCAATAAAGAAGATTTTTTCACACTTTGAATGAGGGATATCAAGTATATAGGAAGATACCCCATGCAAACATTCAAGTGAACTGCTGAGTTTAGGCCTGATGTAGAAAGTCCTATTGCTCCAGTTTGGATTAATCTCCCATCTCTTCCCATTCATTTTTTCTCCAAATCATCACTCTACTCAATAGCTCAAGTGGAAGATAAGCCTTTAAAACTGGATGGATCTATAGCTAGTTTAAATAGACCAAGCACTGCAATGGTGTGTGTAGAACTAGATTTGTTGTCTAATAGACTTGACAAGGTCTGGATTGGTTGTGGCAATGAAGGTTTCTGGAAATATTTGGAATATGATAATGTTCCTTCTTATTGTACCAATTATTTTAAAATTGTACATGATACCTCCACATGTTTTCTATCCAATAAGATCACAAAAACTAACTAAGAACCCATACCAAAAACTTCCAAACAAAATTTGTAACCTAAACCTTCTATACCTACTGATCCAACCCAAGAAGCCCTCATAACATTGGCCATTCCAAAATCACTCAAATTCCTCTACCTGATAAACCTATCCATTTACACCCTGGACAACCCTCTAATTCAGACTTGATCACCCACAATCTTCCCTCTAATATAACAAAAACCCCTCCTCAAAAGAGAATTGAACCTACAAGCATTCGACTAAATATAACTGGTATAGAGCCTTATCTAAACCTGCCTAAAATTCAGCCTTCCAAACACATTTGCCCGAAACTAGCCTAATCAATCCAAGACTATATCTATAAAATCCAAGATAAAGATTTGAATAACCAAGAAATCAAAATTGCTGAGGTCGTAATGCTGTCTCCAAAGGGTTCTGACCTTCTAAAAAAATCCAAACCAGATCTATTTTTCAGCCTATGAATTTCAGACACATAAGTAGATTCAAGAGCTGATGGCCCTCCTCTGATAGAGGAGCTCATTATGTTCTCAGAGAATTTGACAAAGAAATTGAAAACAAGGGAACTTAAGAAATGATTGGACTTTCTCCCTATCATCAGTGCCACAAGTCTTCCTAAAACTGATTCAAAGAAACCTTCTTATAAAACCATGGATCCAATGTTCAAGAGACTCATAAGATCTGCTCTTAAATCCTCAAAAACTCCTAACCCCATTGGTTCCCAATGATTAATTTCTTTTTGTGGAACATTAGGGGCATCTCTAATAAGCCCTCTAAAATAAGAATAAAAAAATTATGTAAAAGTTATAGCCTTCCTTTCATTGCCATCTTGAAACCTAAGTTAAAAGTTCAAAAGATTGAAGATCTTATAAGGATTTTGAAATTTTAAGTGGCCTCTTTAATGCTAATGGCAAGATCTGGTTTCTTTGGAGATTTGATTTTATTTGTGATATGATTCTAATGGATGACCAAGCAATTTTGTTAAAAATTGATCATACGCTTTTACCTAAACCTGTTTTTATTTCTATAGTTTATGTCAAATGTACTAGGTCAGAGAGGTTTTATCTCTGGCATTCTCTAATGGCTCACAAAACTCTCATCAATGATTCTCCTTGGCTCATAATGGGGGAATTTAATGTAGTTTCCAGAAGTATTGACAAGAAAGGTGGAGGCAAGATCAATTTAAATGTTGTGGAGGACTTCAATATTTTCATCTCTAATGTAGGCTTATTGGAGGTAAATTTTTCTGGACCTAATTTCACATGGCATAACTTTAGGAACAAAGGAAAAATATGGGCTAGATTGGATAGGGGATTAGTTTCCCTTTCTTGGATATCAAACTTCCCAAACTTTTCTCTCAAACACCTAAATAAGGCCTGCTCTGACCATTCCCCCTTCTATTTTCAATTAAAACTCAATTGGATGATGTTCTTAAGCCTTTTAAGTTCCTAAAATTTTGGTGTAGCAAGCTTGATATCCAAAAAATTATTGAAAATTCTTGGTCTGGCCCTATATTTGGCAACCTCGTTAGAATATTCTCCTCTAAGCTGCAAAGACTCGAGAAAGACTTGTCTAACTGGAATAAAATAAACAATTGTTATGTGTTTGATTATGTCAGTAAAAATGAGGATCATGTTACCATTAAAGAAAGTATCTACGAACAAGATCCTTCAGATATTAATAGAGAAGAGTTGTCTAAAGCACAAGCTAAACTCCTTGGGGCCCTGATAATGGAAGAAGAGTTTTGGCATCAGAAAATGAAGGGGAAGTGGTTGATTGAAGGGGATAGTAATTCTAAGTTTTTCCATGCATCTCTGAAGGCAAAGAATTCTAGGCTTATTATTCACAGGATTAAGATCCAAGATAGAATATGAATTGAAGTAACTGATTTAATAAAGCAATAATTTTCCAAGTACTTTCAAGACATCTTCAAAGCATATACCACTGAAAGGGGAAAATGTTGTTATAGACTCTATTACTGCTCATATCACTCCTATTCAAGCTAATTGCTTGGATAAGGATCCTACTGAAGAGGAAATCTATGATACAGTCTTTGAATTGAATGCTAATAGTAGTGCTGGTCCAGATGGATTTCATGGTCTCTTTTACCAAAAAAATTGGGGAATCAATAAAAAAAGATCTTGTTAATGTTGTTTTATACTTCTTTTCTGGTGGAGAGCTTCCAAATAGTTGGACTAGCACTAATATAGTGCTTATTCCAAAAACTTCTCCAATAACCTGTTCAGATTATAGGCCCGTAAGCTTATGTAACTTTTACTTCAAGATTATTACTAAAATCCTTGCTTCAAGGTTTGCTCCCATTCTTCCTCTTATTATTGGCCCATCCCAAATAGGTTTTATCAAAGGCAGAAAAATATCTGAAAACATAATTTTAGCTCAAGAGATGATGAATCTCATTGGAAGGAAGACTCATGGTTCTAATGTGGGTATTAAATTGGATATGTCTAAGGCCTATGATAGACTTTATTAGCTCTTTCTTACTAAAATCCTTAGAAATTTGGATTTTCAGAAGTTTGGATTGATAGAATTTGGAGGATTATTTCTAATAATTGGTTTTCAATTCTTATTAATGGCCAGATGGCAGGTTATTTCAAAGGTCTAAAATAAGGAGATCCTCTTTCCCATGGCCTATTTACCATAGTTGCAGAGTATTTGAACCAAGGTTTTCACAATCTTATATTGAAAATGAAGATTATGCCTTTCTCCCACCCTAGAGGATGTCCTCTAATATCCAACTTGAATTTTACTGATGATACAACTATCTTTTGTAATGGCGGTAGTCAAAGCTTAATTAATTTGATGAAGTTCTTGAATAGTTTTGAAAAAGCATCAGGCCAGTGTATAAACTACTCTAAAATTAGTTTTACTATGCATCACTCTCTCAGTAGAAGGATAATTAAAGCTATTGAAGATATTACTTAATTTTTCCGAGAAGTCCATTATTCTTAAATACTCGGGTTGCCCTATCTTTTATGGGAAAAACAAACATAGCCACTATGTTGAATTGATTCATAGAGTCCAATTAAAATTGGAGGAATTTACTCTCTTTCAATGGCAGGAGAATTCTCATTACACCAGTTCTTAGTTCAATACCTATCCACTACATAACAGCCCTTAAACCTCCTTCCAAAACTCTTGATCATATTCAAGTCTATTTAGCAACTTTTTATGGGGAGAATCTAAAGAGTATGGAAAGAGGCATCACTGGATCAAGTGGGAGAACATATGCTATCCAGTCCAAGGAGGATTGGGCATTAAATCTGTGGCAGATATTACTACAGCTTTTATCTTAAAGCTTTGGTGAAAATTTTCCAACTCTAATAGTTGTGTAATGTTTTCTTAAAGTGCAGGTCCAATTCCTCTTTACTTGGTAGAAGCTCTAAGATAATATTAAGGATTAATCAAGTCGGGGATGAAGTAGAGAAACACTCGACTATGATCAATGGCTGTTAGTACTGGACCCTTACCTTTAATGGAGAATTTTCAACTAAATCAGCTTGGCAATTAATCAGGAAGTCTCGAAGTTCTTTCATTTAAAAATCTATATGGAATATGGAAATTCCTCCTAAAATCTCTATTTTCTATGGAAATGCGTTCATAATATTCTTCGTATTGATAAAGTTCTTCAGAAGAAAGGTATTTTGACAACTTCAATCTGCAGATGTTGCAACAACCATTCTGAAAATTTCCTTCACCTGTTCATAAATGGTCCCATTGCTAGAGCTGTGTGGTCCTTTTTTGCAAGAATTTTTTGCCTTAGGATTTACTCAAATCCTCTAAATCAAATTTTGATATCATGGTGAATTAAATCATCTAGCATTGATTTCATTCAGTTCCTTTTCATCCTGCTACTAGGGGTCATTCTTTGGGAGATTTGGAATAGTAGAATCCTTTGTGTTTTGAAGGACTGCAAATGGATAGCATGAAGATTATCAACAATGTTTTCAAGTTAATCTATACTTGCTCTTCTAATAAATCTTTCAAGTTAAGATCTAAATCCTTTGAAGATGTCATGAATCTTTTCAAAATTAATACAGTGCATTCTGCATCTTCATTCATTTTAGTTGAATGGTCTAAACCTTTAAACCATTGTTACAAGCTTAATACAGATGGTGCATCTAAATGGAATCCGTGTTCTGCAGGAATAAGAGGTATTATTAGATATAATATGATCGATTTGTTAAAGCATTCTCTTCTTTTGAAGGTACAATGACAAATACTAGAGCAAAATGAGTTGCAATTCTCAATGGTCTCAAAGTTTGTAAAGATCTCAACATTTAAAGTGTGCTGATTGAATCAGATTCTCAGGTCATCATTAATATTCTTAAAGGTTTCATTCCAAAGCCCCCATGGAGTCTTCTAGATATCTTGAAAGAAATCAAAGACATGGACATTCACATCTCATATTCTCATTGTTGGAGAGAATCAAATAAAGTTGTAGATAGTTTAGCAAATTATGGCATTATCAGTAAGGAATTCAAGACCTTCTCTACAGTAATGGATCTTCCTAAAACTTCCAAAGGTCTATATAGATTGGATTTGCAAGGTCTCCCTTCAATTAGGAACGTAAAATAATTTCAATCATTTATTACCTTTTGTCTAGTTTTTAGATCCCATATTCCTGTTTTTGCCACTTAGGTAGGGTTATTCTACCCAATCTCAATAAATTTGGGGGTTTTTCCCTCTTCTAATTAAAAAAATAAATGGTATAAGTAGACGCCTACTACAAGTATGTGTTTCGTTCAAGTGTAGTTTCACACAATATGAGATTCGTTTGAAGTGGTAGGGTTACACAAAATCGTGTAGCATATCTTCATTATTAAAAATAAATAAAATCTCAAGTTTAAAATTATATCTCATACAAAGTTTAAAAATATGTGAAAATATGACTATCACTCTACAAATACGATTGTGGAGATCAATTAATTAAACTACTTGACTATTATTTTTTAGTGATATGACTATGTGATTGGTTATATTATTGTAATATGCCTTTTGATGTAGTTATATGTAGTAATACATCATAAGTATTGTCTAACTTTGTTTTGAAGCAATTGTATTAAACACAAAAGCAAACAAAAATGAGTGATAAAATTAAAATGTCTATACATGCTTGCTCGTGCTTTATGCGTTAGATTACTATATTGGGCATACAATTTTAGTTTATTCTGATGAAATAACAAAATGTATATACGAGGTTGTTACTTTTCATCTTTGATGGCGCATTTTTTCTATTTTATGAAGCTTACCAATTTAATCCTCGTTCAATTATTTTTTTCTGCTGTAGTCCACTAACGCTTTTTTCGCCATTATTGTCAGTGACCCTAGACGTATATCTTATATTTAATTTATACACAAATCTAGTATGTGCGTTCGTTGCGAAAATCCATGTATACCTTATAAAAGATCATGTATACATTGCAAAAAATGGTGTATATTACAACATATTACATACAGATTATGTAATCTCTATACATTTTACGTAATTTTAGGTATACAACACGAAAATTTATACAAATTATACCAAATTTACATTAAACTGATATCTTGTATTCCCTAATTATTTACATATTTTCCGAACTCAAAGCAAGAATAAAAGTGCCAAACTACAACTATTGTATATTTAATATGATAAAATGGATTCAATAATGTATTTGGGAAGATCCATATAAATTTATACTGGGAAATTCCACACCTTATGTTTTACTATTTTTTAAAATTAATATGGTAAAATATGAAAAGTTTACACAAAATAAAGTAAAATTTAAAAATTATAGCATCTTACCCATAACAATTATTGGATAAAATGTTAGTATTATACTTTTACCACCTTGACACAAGTTCTCACTCCACTTCTGCGAGTGAAATAGTCTTCCTAAATATAAATGTGTATTCTTGCATTATGAGAGTGTTAATGTTATTTGGTAAATGACAAAGAAAAATAAAGTGCAAGAAAGAAGACGTTTGAAAGAAAATTGGAAGGGTAAATAATAAAATTGTATTATCACATATAAGATAAATTTTTAAAAGCACTAATCCCTTTATTTATAAGCAAGAATCCATGCTCTCTTTGCTCCATGTGCAACAAGTATAACTGACTCAACAAAGCGACTAACTCAACCACAATGCACCAATTAAAACTAATTAACTAACTAAAATTGATTTTATAATTTACCCCTTTTACTCATTACATTACCCCTCCAAATAATCTTTGTCCTCAAAGATTAAAAATGGTAAATTTAGGATTCACCAGCACCTCATTTTTGAAGTTACATATTCATAACTTACCACTGTATTTTCTATCCATTATTGTACTGTAACAATAGTGTCGCAACAAATTCCTTACCTCCACCTTGGTTCTTGATAATGCATGAGAAACCCTGTTATCACTATCTTTTTTGTATTGAATATCATAGTCAAAGTCCAATAATTTAGTTATCCATTTTTGTTGGATCAAGGTCGTGACCTTTTGTTATAGAAAGTACTACCAACTTTGGTAGTCGGTTCTTATTATAAACTTATTTTTGGCCATATATGGTATCCACTAGGTCACAGTTATCACTATAACTAAGAATTTGTTTTTATAAGTGCTAAGAGCCCTATTCTTGGGCTCTAAAGCTTTTCTTATATAGTCCGTAGGCATTTCCTATAACCTTGTGCAATATGCATCGGTGTCTAAAACTAAGGGTTTGTTGAAATATGGTAATGCCAACGTCGGTGTTGTAGACATTGATTGTTTCAAGATTTCAAAAATCGTCTATACCTCCTTGTACAAGTAAGATTTTTTGTTCAATAACTCAGTAATGGGTCTTAGAATTACCCCGTATATATGTATGAAATTTTTATAACTAGATTTTTTCCCCGTGCGATACGCGGGCGCTTTCTAACTCTTGTAGTATAGTAAACGTTGTGTGATTTTATTGCTTAAGTGGTATAATATCATAATAGATATAAATAATTGATCGTAAAGAAGATCATATGATTTTGCTACGAGCGATAGAATTCGGTATTGCAAAAGGAAGAGGAAACCGGATAAGTTGATGAACGTACATATATTGCATATGACCATTGATAAATATAATTATATATTAGATGTGTGTGTGTGTGTGTGTGTGTGTGTGTGTGTGTAATCGAATGTTATATAAATTATTATTAAATATCAAACCGTTTAATTGACTCAATAAGTTATTGACAAATTTTGAATGAATAAAAATGGCAAATCAAATGATATATAAATGTGACATGTAAGTGTTTATATTCTCGTTAAACAAAGAAAATGATCTTTTACTTGTAATATAATATCAAAATATTTCACCTACGACCTATAAATAATCAATAAACAAATCAAAGTATTTCACCTATGGCCTATAAATAATCAATAAACAATATTAGGGTCCGTTTGGTTGACGTTGGGAAAAAGAGTGGGCATGACAAATTTTGCCATGGCAAAGATGATTTTGTGCTGTTTGATAGACTTTATTTGCACGCTGGCAAAAACTATATTTGCCAACTTTCTGTATTTGATAGGCATAGTTTGTCGATTGAAAGACACTTATTTGCCTACTCTTGTTATTTGTTAGCTAAAATTTATCCTGGTAAATATAAACTTTGTCAATATAATGTTGGCAAATTCTTGTCATTTTACACATTTGCTTTATAACCATTTTAGCTTCCTTACGTTTTATTTTTCATTTTTAGGATTAACAATGTAATTTCGGATGCGAGTCAAGTCGGATGCCTCCTTTGAATGTGGATGAACCAAAAAAGTTATTGTTGGGCATAGTTACTGTCATGTACATTTGTATTTAATTTAACTGGATAAACTACTTAAAATGGCATTTAGTTGCACAAAATTCGTTTCGGATGAGAGCATATTTATTTGGCCAAAATCTGTTGAAATTAAAATGACACATTGATGAAACAATGTGGACAAAATTATTTTAAAAAGGCCCGTTGATAATGTTGGGGAATTGTGTTATACAACCAAATTAAAAATAATAAATTAAAAAAGTAAAAAGTAAATTTCATAACGAAGTAATTAAATATTAAAATTTACCTAATAAATTAAAAAATGCAATAAAGTAGCATATTAATTACTTCGTGGTTTTCTGGGCAACCACGAATCGCAACAATATGGATTCCCATCACCCATCAATATGTTTGGTAGATGTTGAACAAAATTCATGTCTGAATCGTCCATTTTGTAGTCTGCAAGTTCCGAATCCGATGCATATACTGGATCGCCAATTTTCATATTTATCAGATGTTTACAATGCCAGCGCAGTAATCTTTTTTTCATCTGGTCAATTTCCCGTTGTAGTAGACATATACATTTCTCATTGTCTTTGGTTGAATTTTTGCAATATTTTGCTAATTTTGCTTGTGGCACGGGTATACCATGCCAATTGCAGTAGCATTCCAAATCGCAGCATTTATCATATAACCTAGGCCATTTCAAATGAACATCAGAAGGAATGTTTCCTTTTTTTGGAGATAACCATTTCATCACATGACCAACCTCACCTAAAGAATGTAGGGTGCATATAGGAATGTTTTCAAAAATCATATTCTCCCCAAACCAAGTCCCTCTATGAGGATCTTCGTAGATACTTGGATTTGTCACAAAGGGTGCAACATCATCAACTATAACATCAAATAATGTTGACGCTCTAGAGTTACGCTTGACCTTCATGGGTTGTTTATGGATAGACATTTGATAGCGTTTGATAAAACTGTAGCGTATGTGTTAAATCGTATAGCTATTTATAAACTAAATGGAAGTGTGTTTCACAATCAGATTTCAATTTGAATTTGAAATTTGAAATTTGAAATTTTGAATTTGAAATTTGAAATTTCCCCCTACTTGTGTAATAATTTCTATTAAAAGGGTGTTAGCCAGTAAGTTTTCAGTCAGCAAAAAAAGACTTTACATAAGAAAGGAAAAAATTTGATAAGTGGTTTTTACGATGGTTAGGAGAAAGTAGAATATTTCCTGTCGAAAATTTTGATGGCAAATCCCAGTACCTACGTCGGCCTGTTTGGTATAACTTGGTATGGTGAGAAAATAAAATTTGAGAATAAGCCCATCGACACAAGTAGTCCATTTCCTGACTACATTGGTCATGTGATATTTTACCCACCGTCTGAAGCTAAGCGTAAGCTTTCGACCGTTTTCAAAGGTTACGCAATGTGGTTGCGTTTGTTTGACAGGAGATATGATCTTGAAGTTTGTTGCATATAGCATGGACTGCGAGTCCCACATGCAAGGTTGGCCATACACTTGAATGACATGACAAAGAAAGATGAAGTTGTCCGTCTTTTGAAAAGGGAAATCCAACAAATGGAATGTCGTCTACACCATGTCCATGCGAAAAATTATTTCAAGAAGGACATTGTCGATCCATTTTACATATCAGACCCAGATGTGCGAGACTACTCAGACGATGACCTAGAAGGTGATTTTGTAAGCTATCTCCCACGATGCCTGATGGGAAGAAAAATGTCGCATTGCTCCTCATCATTGATTCCTCTGTGCAGTTTGTGTCAAGTAAAATGTCCGTGTTCAAGAAAATGTGGTTTGGTTGTAATTCTAGTATTTAAAGTATTCCATTTTCATGTAGTATGACATATACGTTAATATTTCAAGCATTTCATTTTCATCTTCAAATATAATGACATTGGAATATTATAAAAACATCGGCGATTTTATAAATGAAGGAAGAATAGTATTAAATACCACAACTATAAATGGGTTCCCAAAAACTGGCCACACTAAGTTAGCCTATAATATAATATCGTAATATAGAATATAACATATGTAGACATTGTTCCACGATCAGTTAGGTGTGCATTATAGAATAACATTCAATATATAGATTCGAAAAAGTGGGCTTAATTCCTATATAGCTTGTTCAGAGCCCAACTCTTGGCAAACGCCTCCTTCGTGATACCCATGAAAATGCGGGTCAATCCTTGATCCACCTGAAACATAGCAAGAAATAGCAATATATCACTTTCACTCAATTCCATTGCCTTGAGGCGATCAAGAATACCCTGCCATTTGTCATGCTCTAGGGTGTTCAACTTTGCATCTAAGTCCATAGCAGCAGCTATCACCCGCAAGGATTCAGAAATAATGGCCAATGCACGGGCATGTGACACCCCGACTAATTAAATACCGGGTAGCTACTCCTTTATTAAATTAAATCAAAATGCCAAGTTGGCTCAGTTAATAGCATCACTGTCGAAAACATTTTATTATTACTAACCACCTAGTATTTAAAAAGTAAGTTGTCAAATTTTAATTAAAGTCTGATTAACATGCAATAAAAGATTTAAAGCAAGAATAATATCACCATTCACCATAACGAAATAATAGAATAACCATCACATGATATAAATAAATCCGGAGGAAAAACTCCTCACAACAAATCCCACAACTGAAATAAGTAACGAAATACTGAATACTGAATTAATACATGCCAAAGTTTGAAAAACTGAAATGGAAATGTCTCTAATAGAATTTGGGCAACATGCCCTACAACTGAGGAATACTGAACATGGAATCCAAATGATAGAAGCGTCTAAAAGCAAATCCCTGTAACTTCCACAAACAGCTACAGCTCGTCATCAGAATGAGAATCCTATGCGTGGTGTCCTTGTGGCTGGGCACCTAAAATGGTTTTACAAGAAAATAGATTTGAAAGCAAACGGGTCAGAGCCCGAATGTGGAGATATTTTAAAAAAACTGCAAGTGCTTTAAAAATATTTAAAACATTAAATGCAGAGTACATGTTAGGACGTGCACTCACATAAAATTCTCACCTCTCGTCTAACTGTGCACTCCTAACGTAAGCACCCATCTAAAATGACACAAACCCCTAGCTAAGTGACATCATATCTAGCTAGACTGTCATAGGTTCTACCCTTATTACTCAGTTCCCATTAACATTATAACGATCGCAATTAAATAGGGGGCTTAACGTAAATTCAGGTTCTCATATAAAAGTAATACAACTCATTATAGATTATCCCTTTTATGTTATTCCATAGTTATACACACGATACCATATGAAAGTTCCCATTTTATTAAGTGTATATTTTCCACAACATAAATATACAATATAAGCACCCCGAGACTAAGCTGCGGTGCACACATACTATGCTATCCATCCCGGTACATCATGTACATAAGGAATCACGTATTCCGAATCTCTCAGGAATAGTTCAGATAACACAAATCACAAACAGTGGAGGCGAACACAGTCACATCACATGGGTCACGCACATACCTACGCTCCCACGATCAGCAGACTTATTAACATCCCAATAAGTCCTTCTCTGACCTATGTTCTCGAGGTACCAGTCTAAATCCCCTCCGTAGGCACACAAGGATTAGAGGGTCCTAAGCGAACGCAAACCTCCCGTGATAGCAAGTATGGTAGGTATGTCATACACACAAATCATATATCAATACTAAGTAAACACGCATCTTAGTAATCACCGTAGTTTAATTGTAGTACTTATCGCATTCTCGTACCATTTTATAATTTATACAATTTATATACTCCCGGTTCATAATCATACACGCCATAATTTATTCTCACGTCGTAGTAGGCACTCACGTCTCGACTCAAGTGTCTATTTGATTCGTTCCACAATTATAATTTACTCCTCATTATATCCCAAATGTCCCAAGTATACCAATACATCATCAAAGGAATGTTATCTCTATCCTCGAACAAGTTTACGGGACTCCCAAAATCAAAACAGGCCAAAAAGGCCTAAACTGCCAGCTCGTTAGAAGTCTCGTTCGAACGAGATTCAGTTCGTTCGAACGAACTGTACCTTCTAACGACATCTCGTTCGAACGAAGGTATCGAATGAAATTTCCCCTCGTTAGAAGCAACTGGTCAATTCGTTAGAAGCTCGTTCGAACGAGCTCGTTCGAACGACCTGGGAAGGCCTTCTAACGAACGACCAGTTTCGTGCCCTGAATTTCTACTTTCGTTTTTCACCAATTTATACTTCTCAATTCTCCTCTAAAATTCGTCCCAACAATGTTTTAAGGTCTCTAATCAATCCTAAACATATTATAATCACATATTAACGTATTTTAAAGGATTAATTCGTCCTAATCATCATTAAATCACAAGTCTCTACACTTTTCCCCAATTTTTTTCAAGAACATAAACCCTAAAATTTTAAGTCTTTAATTTATCCAATTAAATCCGTTTTTGTTTCTTGCAAGATATATCAACATCAGATTAGTCCTCTAAATACGATTCTACATGCAATCCTTTCCTCAAAATATAGTATTCTAATTCCAAACTCATGGGTTTTTCATTAACTTTCAAGGACAAATGTAAACCTTAGAATTATCTAACATGGAAGAAACATTCTCTGAATTAAACGGAATTAAATCACTTGCCTTGATTTAATCTCTGATTTTGATGACGATTTGATGAGGTTCTCTCTCTCTCTCTCTGCAAAATTCTCCTCTTTCTCTCCCTCTCTAAGCTTTCTTCTCCAATGGCTATGGTGGCTAGGGTTTTTTTTGGGAAAAATTAGAAACCTAATTCTAATAACCTACGTAGCTTATTAGGTTAAAATGAGTTGGTTAGTGGTTTAGTGGATCAAATCCACATCAGATATAATTTACTAATTTTCGTCACTTTTAATTCTCAAAAATGCAAAATTACCAAACTACCCCTATATGTTGCCGGTATGGCCTAAAAATACCCCGGGACCCAAACTAAACCCCCGGCTAGTGTTTTCGGACTATCTCGACCCTTTCGGACGCGTTGACGGAATCAAAACGACCATACGGTTAATAGAATTTAATTTTACTTTTATAATTAAAATAATTATATCCTGACGCGACTGTCTCACGCGTCCCAATAAAATGTCCAAATTGCCGTATATCAATCTCACGACAAATTTCATAATTCAATATTCATATATCATCATATATACTCAATATAGTCAAATACCAACTCACATCTCGCTAGTATTTTATCCGGCAATTAATTCTCATTTAATTAATTAATCCCAAAAATAAATATCGCCAAAAATACGGGGTATTACAGGGCACTCTCGTCTAAGACATTACCGCGTTTACGAATCGACCTTAGCATAGTAACATGTCTTGGTATTGTCCGAGAGCTTTACGTTTCCCTAGTTGGGGTAAAGTGTTGTGTGATTCGTTCTCCGGGACGTCATTTTTAGTTACATCAACAAAATCTTTCTCTGATTCAGGTATTCCTAGTACAATAATAAATATTTTAGTCATTACCATTTATGAGGTGACTCGTGATTTTAATTATTACATCTTGCCTTATGCATTTACCTTCCATTTATGGGAAGTAATCACCACCAGATCGAGAGTTTGAACCCATAGCAATGTCGTTGCCGTAGATGGTGGCAAGCTCATCATAATATAGGCAACACTTTCCTTTCATATTCGTAGCCTTCGGCTTGTCCTGCCAACATTTGAGTCACCATTAGTATTTTTTAGTTATACCATGAATGTGCACTTTAATACGTAACTTGACGTAATCGACCCACACACTTGGATCGGCTGTTATAGAGGACGTAGTTGCGTTAAATCCAAATCCACTGATTTATAATAGCTCGTGCACTTCCAAGTACCCTTTTTTAAGAGTCTTCAAATGTGAGCGAACATGGAGGACTCCCACTATAATATGACAGTCGTTCCTAACAACATCGATCATAGTTTTCACATGCGCAAATGTGAAACCATTATCAACATTCTTAGTTCCAGCAAAAAACCTCACCCATAAGAGTTGACATAATGCACCCATCCATTTAATCAGTCCAATGTACTTGTGGCTTCTTGTAAGGTACTTCCACTTGTGAGTCTGGTGTTTTTAGATTGATCGAAACATTTGCTTTTGGTGGTCGAAAAGGGACGTTGACTCAATTCTGGGCCATCTCTGAAATGAAAAAAATGTTATCAAACACATTTCCAGTTATCAAAACACCTTTTGAATAAAATAAGTTGTGGTTATGTCATATTCTGCATCAAAATGAGGTGAAGATTATCATGCCTAAAAATTGAAATACTACACAATAAGAATGAGGTATGTCAAATAAAGATTACATATTTACGCACATTTTTTACTTATCAAAGAAATATACAGACCACGTTTAATGATATACTGAGTTATAGACCAAGTTTCACTTTAATCTCAGTTTAAATCTCAGTTTAGATCTGTAAACTGTGTAATATGCGTAAACTGTAATCTGTGTAAACTTTAATCAATTAAGATCAGTTAAGATCTCAGGGAAAAACTGTAACTCATTATATCCGATGCAGATGTAGACCAAATCAGATGCATATCAGATGAAGTATCAGATGCATATCAAATGCAGATGCAGACCAAATCACATGGACAAATCACCTCATTTTGATACCTCAATTTAGTATATCAGACACCTCAATTTAGTATATCAAACCAAAACAAATACATTAATTTAGTTTATCAGATGCAAACCAAATCACAGGCCAAATATGAGGTAAATTTGAGGAAAAAACCCCAGGTATCATCATATATCAGTATAAAAAATAAAGATGTTTAAAAAGTCATTATATCAGTTTCATCAAGATAGCAGTTATAAAAAATGAAGTAAAACTAAATCAAGATAACAGGTATATCATCTAATTAGTATATTATGTATATCATCCAAAAATGAGGTATATCAATCAGTATAGAAGGTAAAAATGAGGTATATCATTCAAAATAATCAGGTATAGAAGTATACCATCCAAACTAATCAAGTATCATCCAAATTCCTATAGCAAACTAATCAACCAATACCCACTAGTTCAGTAGCAGCATGAATGGTTCAGTATCATCCAAACTAATTCAGTACCATCCAATGAAACAGTTTGATACAAAAGCATATATCTCAATCCAAAAGCTAGGCCTCCCACGTTAAACACGTTGGAGTATATAATAACATAATGAGACAGTTTGATACATCATCGACGCATTCATATCCGACACATTCAAATCCAACATAAATACAAGTACAAGAAGGCTAATATTACATTATTCGCATTAAAACATGCTTTTAACAACTACATACAAACATAATAACATAATGACATATAACATTCGCTTGACTGATCGAAGCATATCCATAATTTCTATGTAGTCCACATTGTTACCCACTTCGTTATCTAGAATCTTTGGAGGAATGGTGGAAGTTGATGAACCACATTGCCCATTGAGGTTACCTAAGTTTTGTTCACTAGCCAACGTCGTAGATTCTGATAATATATCATTTATAGACGGCATTGCCCAACCTAACCAAATCCCACAATTGGCACAATAATGGTAGATCCTTCCCAGATTGTTGTTCTTATCAGACTTGGTAATTCTAATGTCACCTACGGCTCCACACTTGCATTTTCTCAATTTGACCCTCACATTCAAGTAGTTCGCATTAGTTGATGTAGGCATGGAATCTGAAAAATCTAAGGAACGATAAAAAAAAGTTGTCTTTAAATCAACTTAACAAAGAAATTGTAAAAGCATTAAGAAATTATTATAAAAGATGAATGCAAAAAGAAAGATATCAGTCATCAAAAGCAAATGGATCATTATGACTTGTTCCTCTTTCTTCCCACATTTGTGTCGCCATTGCATTGTGCTTCTCTGTCCAACATGCCTGTGTAGCAAAGGTAATATGCTCATTACGATCAGGTATAAGGGGTGTTGGGTTCACATCATCATCAATATCACTACCGTCATTACACATATCATCCCTATCATTATCCTTTAAAAAGTTATGCAATGCACAACAAGCTAACACAATATTAGCTTGCGTGTCAATCCCATGAAATGATTGATGGCGTAGATAAGAAAATATTTTTTTCAATAACCCGATAGTTCCCTCGACTACATTGCATAAAGATGAATGGCAAAAGTTGAATAATTCTTTACTAGTTTCTGGACGTTGACCCTCCAAGTCTCTACGATGGTATGGTGTCTTGCGAAATGGTGATAGAAAACCAGGAACTAAGGGAAATTCGGCATCCGCAAGATAATATTTTCCTAAGACAATACATTGTTTATTATTCATCAAATATATGTCGACCATAGGATGTTTATGCAACGTCTATCAAAATAAATACAGGAAATCAACTAGCATACCGGTTGGAATGGTAAGTTTATGTCCTGGTCATTGTATAGCGACCCTAAGTACATGACCATCGTGTACTGACCCCTCCCATACGGATTACAAATGTAAATTTCATGTCGAACGTGCATGCTACTAGAGCATTCTGAGAGATGACTTGTTTTCAATTACGATACCTAGGTTGATCGATAAGAGGAACATTCGTAGATATGTTTATACCGTCTATCGCTCCAACGACATCCTGCTGGGATACTACATGTGTTATTGTATATAATTTTTTAACTAGTTAATCTATTGAGAATGAATTTTCTTAACAAAAAGTAATGATACGAACTTCTGTCACCAGGATTGTTGTTCGGGGAATTATCATGCGTTGCATTTATGACATTTTCTTTATACAACATTAGGCAGACCGCTAATACTTTATGAAAGTACAAACTAATTGTATGACTTGATTTACAAAAAAGTATCACTCTTTATTTGACAATGCTCATCATGACCAACAATATTTAAGAATATTGCAACATGTTCCTTAACCAAAACAGATCGACAATCATTAGCCCAAAAGCACGGAGACAATCACATAACCTATGAAAGGAGGCGGTGTTCATACGTAATGAATCATGTCATAATCGATCAGTCATCCCGTACATTTGGAATAAGGATTGATTACGATGTTCATACCAATTATACCGAGGTGCCCTAGGAATGCCCAAAAATGACCTTATATGTTGAAAGATAATTATCGCCCGTATCACCATCGATCAAGCAACACCAGAGCATTTACGTTGTATTTTGAAATTATATTTAACCAATTTTTCCTACAAAATAATGGTTCAAAAACCTCATTCATTGATATTAATTTAAAAAATAAAAATAGGTCAAAGTTATAATCGGTAACAAACAAGCAAAAAATAAAAGGAGAATAACGAAAAACTAACTGAAACAAACTAATTGAAATGAATAACTCGGAGAACACGAGGGTTCCTGTAACGAGGAACAAATGCGTGTCACACAAATAATAATTAACTAATTTTATATAAAAAGTTTTATTTTTAATGGAACCAAAGGTTTTTTGGCATTTTCATATTTATAAATGTGAAGGGTATATATTATAAGGGTCCGTTTGGTTTATAAGGGGCAAAAGAGTGGACTTGGAAAAATTTGTCATGACAAATTTTGCCTATGTAAATTTTACCTAGTTTTTTCACATGAGGCTATCAAACAATCATTCGGCAAAATTAAATTCAATCCAATTAGTTTATTTAAAAATAGTTTTTATATTATATTCAAAACTCTTAAAAACAGTTTTTACAATATTTTTATATTACGGTTTTAAAAAAAATTTGTAAGCCTTTTCCTTGAAATTTTTAATAATATTAAAAACAGTTTTTAAAATATCACAAAATAATTTTTAAATATTCACAACAGTTTTTTTAACTATTTAAAATAGTTTTTAAAAATATTTTTTACAACTTTAAAACTGTTTTTATATTATATTCAAAACAGTTTTTAAAAGTGTTAAAAACAGTTTTTACAATATTTTTATATTAAGGATTTTAAAAAAAGTTGTAAAACATTTTCTTAAATTTTTTTTATAATATTAAAAATAGTTTTTAAAATATTACAAAATAATTTTTAAATATTCACAGCAGTTTTTTTAACTGTTTAAAATAGTTTGTAAAATTGTTTTTTAGAACTTTAAAACTATTTTTATATTATATTCAAAACAACTTTTACAATATTTTTTTATTACAATTTTTAAAAAAATTTGTAAAACATTTTCTTAACATTTTTTTATAATATTAAAAATAATTTTTAAAATATTACAAAACAATTTTTAAATATTCATAACAGTTTTTTTTAACTATTTTAAATAGTTTTTTAAAACGTTGAAACTGTTTTTATATTAGATTCAAAAAGAATTTTTAAAAATGTTAAAAACGGTTTTTACAATATTTTTATATTACGTTTTTTATAAAAATTGGTAAAACGTTTTCTTAACAATTTTTTATAATATTAAAAACAGTTTTTAAAACATTACAAAATAGTTTTTAAAAATTCATACAGTTTTTTTAATTATTTAAAACATTTTTTAAATTATTTTTTAAAACATTAAAACCGTTTAATAAGTTAGCAAATTTGTTGGCAAATATTTCTCACTCAAATAGGTAAGAAAAGTTTGCCAACAACTTATGCATAAAGGGTGTTGTACACTGGCAAATAATGCCACGATAAATTGTGCAACCAAACAGTTAAAAAATGGATACATTTTCATATTTGTTAACTTTTTGACATTTGCCTAGGCAAAAACAGCCAACCAAATGGACCCTAAATGATTAGTGTCTATTTTTTGGTCAATACAAATATACACTACTGATTTATAATATATACCCTACGCATTTGTAAATATGCAAATGCCAAAATACGTTTTATATCCCATAAAAAAAATATTTTTTTATATAATTTGGCTCATTTCAACCCATAATACTAGAATAAAAAATATTTAGTCCACATTACCATTTCATAAATTAGGAACAAAATCAAACCCTAAATATGTCAAATCTTACTAAACGATAGATATGTACAAAATCATACCAAATATTAACTAAAACCCTAGATTATAACCTTGGTTTTAAGCAAACACAATATGAACTAATCAAAATAAACCCTACTTGGTGAAAATCGACAGTGAAAAAACCATTTTTATACCTCTCAACACCAAAGAGAAATGAACAGACCAATACCTAATTTTGTTGTTCCATATCTTTACAATAAATGTACCCAAAAAAATCTTTACAATAATAAATGTTCCCAACATATATGACTCTTATTTGAAGTAGTTCAATCAATATAAATAGGCAACGAACAGATTTTGAAACAAACAAAATACATATGAACTCAAACTCAATAAATGAACTCAAACGCTAGATTACAAATATGTAAGGAAGAAATTAGAAATTGGGACGAAATAACAACAAGAAATCTTGTGTTTGATGTTGATATACACATTAATTACAAAAAAATGAGTTGATTCAACAGTTTTCATACATTCAAAATTTGCTTCTCGACACTTTCTTCTTCAGCTGTTTGTGGAAAACAAAGATTGTGAGCCATCTTCGATTAAACGAAATTGCAAACCTGATCCCGTACTACTATCAAATCAAAGAGACGTCACCTACAGCAAAGAACGAAAGTCTGTGAATGTATCTCAGCAAATTTTGCCAAACGAAATAGCAAAGCAAAAAATGCCTACGATTTTGGGCAAAATCAAGTCACGTGACCATTTTTGGGCATTTTTTGCCATTGGCAAAAATGGATAACAAACAGTACACTTGTGGCTAAAAGTGTGTAAATATCATTTGCCTAAGCAAAATAAGTCAACCAGACGAACCCTTAGTTATAAACTACATATTATTGGTAAATGAATAAAAATATATCGAACTAAAAAGTTATATTTGCCTATTATTAGTGGATATTTATCCATTCACATTGTAAATAAAAAATAATACCAAAAATTTCATTTTACCACTAATAAATATAATACATACATACATATATACATACACACATACATACATACATACATACATAGGTATCTATATAACTTAGTATATATATAATCAAGCAATAAAGAGTAATAGAATATATAACTTAGTAACTTGCTCAATAAGTTACCGATAACTTTTTGTATGAATTAAAAAGGCAATTTTAAGGAAATATAATGTAATCTAAATCAATGAAATTGTGCATTTTTTATTTTAAAAAATAAAAATTAGCAACACTTTTTTGTATACTGGTAAATTTCGTCAAATAAAAAGTGGCACTAAGCATTTAATATTACTGTCGGATTCCTTTTTGGATTGTACATTTTTTTCACTTTGCACCCTTATTCCATCATGATGGTATGAAGCCCAAGACCCTCCAGTGCTCCATTTGTACCCTCAGTTTTTCCACAGGCCAAGCATTAGGTGCTTACTGATAATACCCATCTCCAACGTTACACGGGTGTCAACCACCAAGGCAAACAAACGTCCAAAATTCAAGCTTTAGATAACTAACCTATTATACACGTGATTATCTCAAGAAATGAAGAGTTTGAAATAGGTAAACCCATTTCAATGATTATAATAGTCAAGCTAAAATTCAAGTCTGTATGTAAATAGAAGATAGTTCCAACGTTAATATTATTTTGTATATAAACGATTACTCAACAGACTCAAAGAAGAAATAGCAGAAAATATATCAATTGTATTACTTCAATACTTGTTCGTTCATTTTAGTATTTTGCAAAGCTTTTATTCGAACAGGTAGCTCTGTTATTAATACAAAAAATTTATTAGTTACATAAGAGGACGCCATTAGTCCTCATCTTTCACTGAAGTCGGTCCCGTTTTCAAGAAGTCGAGTCATCGTAAGAGAGTGTTGTCTTTGAATTTGAACTTGGAACATCTATTAGAAAATAACTAAATTAAAATAGGAAATCTAAGATTAGCGGGAGAACACCTTCTTCGCGTAATGGCAAAGGAGCTTAGGTTTAGAGATTTGAAAGATATAAATCAAAGCTTGAGAGGGTAGAGAATTAAATTCAGACGATTGGGATAAAAAGGGACAGAGTGGAGAGGTAGAGTGCGAAGGGAATAAGTTGAGTAAATAGGTATGGACTGAAGAGGAAGAGATGGAGTCATAAATAGTTAAATGCAAAACAAAGAGGGAGAAATGAAGCAAAGACTTAAAAACGGGGCAAAAAGAGAATGTGAACACATTTGAGTAAGCTTCATTTTAAAATTAATTCAAACTCCATTTGGAAGCTACGTGCCAAATTCACAATTGAAGACACCTTATATATACTAAGTTTTTATTCGCGCAATGTGCAAATGCTTAAAAAAAATATGTATAATTATTTTAAAATATTTGAGATATTAATTAATTTAAAAATAAATATATATAAAAAATCTCATCATTATAGTAAATAGAAAAAATTCTGCACATACATTTTTAATTTGATTATTTAGCTATGAATACACACACACACACACACACACACACATATACATATATATATATATATATATATATATATATATATATATATATATATATATATATAGGGAGAGGTTCAAAAGTGAACCAAAAGAATGGACTTTTTAATGAACCTACTAAGATATAAAAAATTGATCCTGAATTTCTTGTTGTAATTGGCCCGCGCCAGCGGGGGAATTTAAAAATTATCCATTGCAGCTGGCGCGGACCAATTATAACAAGAAATTACGGATCAATTTTTTAATGTCTTAGTAGGTTCATTAAAAAGTTCATTCTTTTGGTTCACTTTTAAACCTCTCCCTATATATATATATATACATACAGTCCTGCTCTTGTGCGGATTAGTCTCCATTTTAAGAATGCGGACCCTGACGGTGAGCCCAGAAAAGAGAGAGAGTGTGCCTATAATTTAGGCGATAATTTCTAGGTGCACCGTTAGGTGACACATGTTCGGTCCACACTTTTAAAATGCGGAGTAGTCCGCACAAGAACATTATTATATATATATATATATATAGTGAGAATCTCCTATACATACCAAACGGTACATACCAATTTTTTTAAATAGTACAAAAAATATTTTTGGCTGATTTTTTATATGATGTTTAAACATTTCAATAGACCCATATTAAAAAAATCAACTCAAAATAATATTTTTTGCTATTTTAAAAAAATCGGTCAAACTTTCGTAGCTTTTAAAGAACTTTAGAAGCCGCAAAAGTTTGACCCAATTTTCTAAAATAGCAAAAAAAAAAATTGTCCTGATTTTTTTATATGGCTCCCCCGAAATGTTTAAATACAACATAAAAAAACTCAACTCAAAATTATTTATAAAATATGTCTGCGCCGTTAGTATATATCGTTTGGTATGTATAGGAGCTTGAATCTATATGTATATATATATATATATATATGTGTGTGTGTGTGTGTGTGTGTGTGTATACATTCAGGCTCCTGTATGGATTTAAGTATGCGGATTAACTATCTTTCAAAAAATCTTTGGACCGCTTTTGTCTTTTATGGACCGCTTAGGTACCACTTTCTCTTTCTAAGGTTTCTAGGAATATAAATTTCTGCCCCAATAATTTCTAGAGTCTTTAAGCTTATTTTAAAGTCTAATTAGTCTGGAGCGAGGAATGGTTCGGGCTACCATTTAAGCTTTCTCCGTCACTATTGTACTGTATTTCAAAATAGTGAGGATTGTCTCTCTCTCTCTCTCTCTCTCTCTATATATATATATATATATATATATATATATATATATTCATCTAGGTGTCTAGAGATTTCAAGAGGTTTGAAGGAAAATAATCTAACCTTAAACACCTTATGCAATATTGAGGTTTTATATATCTAGTCTCTTTATATCGCTGAATAATAATATAAAATATATTGTTTATTATAAATTCGTCTAAATCACTGTCACTGTAGGATGACAAAAAATCTTTTATATGTTCTTGGTGAAGTTGTGTCTACAAATTTAAGGAGTGAATAAATTCCTTCTGATCTAATTAGGACAGTTTTCGTCTCAACTAACCTTTTGCATCTAATATATTTTAATGCATCTATAGTATCTGTAAGTATAATAGTATATTCTTGATATTTTTCAGGTCTTGAAAGTTCTTCTGCAAAATCTTCAGTTCTTAAATCTTGTTTGAAGAGATCATGGATCTTTGTTCTAATTATTTTTATTTTAGGTACTTCTCTTGTTAACAACTCAATAATTTGGTTTATATATTTGTAGGTACCTCATGCGTATATTAAAGCAGTTTCTATAAGTAGTTTATCCTAGGGGTTTGTGAGAGTCCACTCGTGGATTTCTCTTGTTAAGTCTATATTTGTTTGATTAACAAACGCTAAAAGTCTATAATTATTTGAAGGCACACGCAAGTATTTTAAATTTTAACAATAATATTTGAAGTAGCTAGGGGTTTGGGTTGAGTTCATACCTTCCTTCTGGTCTACAACTTATTTATCTTCTTTCGTTCTTCTCTTTAGTTTGTTACTATTCTTCTCCGGTTTATGCATCCTGCAACTCTCTCTTTATGTGTCGCACCTCAATTCACTAGTTGGCATTGGACATATTTCCTACCTGTATGCCACCACGCCTAACGCCCACCTGGCTAACGGCTCACGGTATATAGACACCTGATGGCGGTTCAACAGTATAACACCCACGTGCTACACCAGAGGTTCCACACAATAGTCCTTTATGAACAAAAAGTTGGAGACGTTTGGATAATGATAATAATGTAAAAAAAGAGATTTCTGGAAAAAAATACTTCTATTACATAACATTAGTAGATACAACTCTCCCCTCTCTTATAACTATGAGATGTTTACTCACTCATGTACATATTTATCTTACTCTCTACTGAGCTCTCTCTCACTCTCTCTCTGATTCCCCCCCCCCCTTTTTCACACTGGACGCTCCCTTTTATACTTGTAAGGGCACATACAATTAATTGTCAATCAGTGGCTCAAAAGCTGACCGGTGAAAGCAACACAAATTATTAATATCTACAATTATTTGCTTTTCATAAATTAAATTTAACGTTTTTCAATTATTTTGTCCGCGTCTTTGTCTTAGTCTAAAGCAACTTTGTCGTCTAGCAATAATTTCAAACGAATCATTGCCTTTTAAAAGGCAATCTAAATAATTGTGTCATCTGATTCATACATCTCCGTGGGGTCCATTTCTGTTTTGTTTGTTTTTGCTTTGTCTTTGTCTGGTAGGGCATTATTGTTGTCGTAGTATTCATCTATCAGGCCCACTACTCTAATGATGGCTGGTAAAGTTACCTCTACTATTTCTCTGAATTCCTCCTTTGAATGGCTAATCTGCTTGGATGATCAGGTCTTCCTTATGGTACACAACATACCATCATTCTTCACTTATTAATAACTCCATAATTTCTATTGTCTCAATATCTTGGGCAATCTGGAGTTTAGTGTTGTCAATAGTTAGGTCTTTAGTTTCGTCTTCAGATAGAATTTCAATGTATTGAAATGCAAAAGTCGAAAATCTAATGAGTCTAAAACTTTCAACTCTCATTCCTCTACAGGAACTTGGAGTAATCTGGTAAATCCTGGAAAATAAAGGAAAAAATTCTTCTACCCATTTGGCATACTCATGGACTATCTTTCCAAGACTAATAGAGTCTTTTATGGTGTGTATCTGGATGAGTCCAATGAACCCATAGTCTGCAAGGGTTATGTGTGTCATATTTGTTTTTCCAAAAACATAAATTTTTGGAACATCTTTGAAAAATCCCCTAATAATCAAGGCATCTCCATTAATCTCAGATAATAACATATTGAAATGTTTAATGATTCTATCACCCTCTTTCTGACAGTCTTCTGAAAAGGAAGATTATTATTACCAAATGGTATAACAATCTTAGTCTTAAAAGTCTTTTGCTGAAAATAAAAATTATCAACTGGTCTAGTTTGGGAGGATTCTCCAAGAGTCTGAGCATATGTTTGCATCTGATGTCTAGTATTAACATTAATATTGAGTTGAGCTACTGCAAGTCTTTGAGTTCTCATGAATCTGGCAACACCTACCAAATTCTATTTGAATTCTACCCATAGTTTGTTCTTCACGTTTCACCATAGGGCGTCTATAAGAGTATTTTCATCATCAGAAAATTCTCGTCTATATTTTATCAAGTCTGGGTACCTTTGGTCTGGTCTATATTGGTGAAAATAAATTTTCCCGATAAGTTTATTCTGGGCAATGATTTCATTTCTAGATTTTCCAAGCGGAACTAGAATGTCATCAAAGTTTTCCAGTATTGGTCTTTCTTGGGAGTCTTGAATATGGGTCTAAGTTTGTCTTTGCGTTTTACTAGCATTTGGTCTTACATGTCTAAGATAGTCTGCAACGTCTTTGTTGTTTAGTTTATTTGTTTCGGAGGAACTTATGATATATAAGTCTTCTGTTTACAATATAAAACAAGAGATAATATTAGTGTTAGCAAACATAGGTTCTCTAGATATGATGTCCGGAATGGTATTTTCGCTTCCTTTAATATGTATAACGGAGAATTCGTAACCATTAGGCAAGTGTTGCCATCTAATAAGTCCATTAGTTCATGATTTGGATAAATCGAAGTCTCTAAATTTTACTTCAAAAGAAGAATCAGTATAAACAGTAAAAATGTTAGGTTTAAGAAAAAGCATATATTTTTCTATAGCCCTTACTATAGCTAAAACTTCAATTTCATGGGTCGTGTATCTTGTTTTTGGATCAGTAAAAGTTCCATAACTATATTTACAAAGTTTTTTCTTTTTATTCTGATGATCAATGTCAAAGTACACTACTCCCCATTGTTTACCAAAGGCATTTTTTTCTACTATAAACTAGTCTTCAGCATTAGGCAGTTCAAGTAAAGGAATATTCTTGACTGCTTATTTGATTTTTCTTATAACTTCAAAATCATCTTTTGTCCATTTAAAAGGATTAGTTTTATCAGTTCCTTTTAATTTGGAAGTAAAGCTTTGCCTTTTTTAATTGAGGTTCTTAATAAAGTCTGCAGCACAATTTAATAATCCTAAAAATAATTGTAATTATTTTCTATCTTTGAGTTGGTTTGGAAATTCAAGAATCTTTTTGGTTACGTATTATACTAAATATATCTTTCCTTTATTAATATGCATTCCCACAAAGTCCATTTCAGTCTTATATAATTGCATTTCTCCTCAGAAATAACAATTCCATGTTTATCTAATTATAAAGTAATCTTCTTAAGATGGTCTACATATTCTTCTCAGTTTTGTTGTCTACAAGAATATCATCTATGTAAACAAGACAAAATTATGAATAAGGTCTAAAAATATTATCCATTCGTCTTTGGAATACTTGAGGGGAATTAAAATATCCAAATGACATTATTAACCATTCATATTTTCCTTGGGGAACACTAAAGGTTGTCCAAGTTATACTGTATGGGTGCATCTTAATTTGTCATAAGCCTGACCATCAATCAAACTTACTAAATATAATTTTGTCTTCAATCAAATTAATTAGATTATTTTTGTCTGGTATCTCATAAGAATCAAATTCACAATTCTTATTAAGGTGTCTATAGTCTATGACCACATATTTTTCCTCTATTTCGTTTAGACTCATTTTGAACGTAGAAAGCAAGGTTATTATGTCTACTTTTGCTTTCTCTAACAATGCCTAGCTTAAGCATCTCATCTATATATTTTTTGAATTCTTCTCTATCTTATTGTGAATATCCTTTCTTATATGTTCCACCATTAATAGTGACATCTGGGTTTATAGGATATTTCACAATAACTTTGATCTTTATCCCACTTAGAAATGGGATTTTCTCCTAAAGTAGGCTCTGCTAATTGCCTAATCTTTTTTTTTCTACTTTTATATCCATCTTCTTTTATTTGGATATAGCTTAGACCTGTAATAAGGTTTGTTGGGCATGATCTAAAATTTTTTGTTGTATAAGTCCTGTTTGCTTATAACACTTTTAGTCTGGACTCTTACAGTCTTTTTGTAAGGGTTTAGCTATTTCTTGAGCTTCTAGTTGATTTGTAGGTCCAGGTCCACCATTCTCAGTTAAAGAACTCTGATGGGTTATTGGTCTATAATTAGGTTTGACTTGCATAAGGTCAAAAGCAGTCTTGTAATCAATTAGAGGAGCGTTAATGCTAAATTACACTTTATCAGTAAGTAATATGTTATCATTATACTGAGTATATTGATGGTATTTACTAATAAAGTCTTGCCCTAAAATAATATTTCCCGCGACGAGGATCCATGATCCAAAACCGATGATTAACAATTTTGTTTATCTGATTTCCTAATTTGAAATAAATAGGACTAGTATGAAAATATAAGGTAAATGGTTCTCCATTTTCTACCTTACCATTGATTTCTTGATTACTGTCTAGAAAATAATCTTCAGGAAAGGCATTAGCCTTACAAATACTCTGAGAGTATCCTGTAACTATAAAAGCTAAAAGTCTTTTAGGATAATCTTTGTGTTGTATGAATAATTCTACAAAACAAGCATTAGGTTTAGTAGAAATTCCTAATTATTCTTTTCTAGTATATATATTCCTTTCTGAGGTTTATCTAAAATATCTATTGGTGTTAAGTCTTTTGTACTATTATCAGAGCAGTTTTCTTATAAATTATAGAAATTCCCTTTCCTTTTAAGTCTTCATTTTCTTATAATCTCTTGGCTATGTTTCTATTGATGTCTTTATAATATATTTTAATATCTTGGTCTATTTGAGCATCATACTGGGCAGTAAGAATTTCTCTAAATTTAGTTTTCATGGTAGTGTAATTGACAAATAACACAAAGCATAGATGATTTTGTTTGTATAGTCTCAAAATATTCTACACATCTAAAGTATTTCTTGTTACATTTCATTTCAAATGTGCAATAATGTTCTTCATCGTAGTAACATCAAGGTATATATGTTAGTAACTCAGGATTACTAACTGTCCATCTTTTCTTTAAAAGAGGGCCTAATATGCATTTATACCATGCTTCTTCAAAATATATATAATCATATTCTTGATCATTTTGCATCATATATAAATCTAAAGTGTCTTTAGAGTCTTCATACTCATCAGTATCACTATTATTGTCTTCTGAATCACTATATGTATATGCACTATAGATACTAGTATTATCATCATTTATAATGTCTGATATTTCTGTGGCATATAATATATCTAATTCTTCTTGATTTGAAAAGTCCAATATTGAATTAATAATCTTAATACTTTCCTTATCTATCTTGTTTGGACAGTCTTTAGGAAAGTTTCCTTATTTGCCATAACTCCAACATTCTTTGGTAGCAGTCTTAAATTGAGTTATTTCTTTTTCCTTCCTATATTTAAGAACATTCTTATATTTATTGGTATTCTTCTTAAAGTATATTCTTTGGTTAAATATATTTTTCTTAGATCTTAAATATATTTTTCTTAGCTCTGAAATTTCTTTCTCTAAAGGAAGTAGATGGTCTGAATCTATATTTCTTTGGAAAACCTAAAGGCCTAGCCTTAAACTTATTTTATTTCCAATCTAGCTTATTGTTTTTTAATTTTCTTTCATTATCACATCCCCATTGGATTGGAGCAAAGTCTCTTTCATCTTTAATTGGAGGAATTTGTCTGAAAGTTTCTTCAATTAACTTTCCTTAAGTGATATCTTGTCTTTTAGATATGATATAGTCTTTGGCAAAATTAATTCTTTCACCAAGAGAGTTATTCTTAATTCCAGCAACTCCTGTCCAATTCTTATATTCATTAATTATGATTTGTCCTATAGCTAGTATTTTTCTAAAACGTTCATCTTTTAGGATCTCACCAAATTCTTTAATTTGGTAATATAATTGTTCATAATTGTTGTTATATTCATTGATCTTATCTAGTTTGCAAATACAAAGAAGTGTTAACTTAGTATTTGCTAAGTCTTCACTACACCAAAATGGGCAAATTGTCACCTTTCAGCCAGCCAGCCTTGTCAAGGTCATTGACCGTGACAAAAAAACACGCGTTTTATGTCACGGTCATTGACCTTGACACGACCGTGACAACTAATTGTCACGGTCATTGACCGTGACAAGTAAATTTGTCACGGGCTTGTCACGGTCATTGACCGTGACATTTATTTAAATTCTTGTCACGGTCAAAGACCTTGACACGACCGTGACAATATTCTCAGCAAAAACCCTACCCCCCCTTCTTTTTTCCCTCCCGCACCGTTCCCTCCATTTCTCTCTCTCTCTCTCTCGACGCTGTTCTCTCTCTCTCTCTCTACTTTCAGGTCCATTTTCTCTCTCTCTCTCTCTCTCTCTCTTTCATTTATATATATATATTTTTGTGTATATTTGTGTGTATGTGTATATATATATGTGTGTATGTGTGTGCGTGGAGGGGGGCAGGGGGTGGGGGATGGGGCGGGGTGGGGCAGGGTGGGGGAGGGGGTGGGGACGGTGGAGGGGAGCAGGGGGTGGAGCAGGGTGGGGGAGGGGGTGGTGGTGGTGTGTGTGTGTGTGTGTGTTGGTGTGTGGTGGGGTGGGGTGGGGTGTGTGTGTGTGTGTGGTGGTGTGTGGTGGGGGAGGGGGTGGTGGAGGGGTGGGGCAGGGGGTGGTTAGGGGTGGGGTGTGTGTGTGTGTGTGGTGGTGTGTGGTGGGGGAGGGGGTGGGGTGGGGTGGGGTGTGTGTGTGTGTGTGGTGGTGTGTGGTGGGGGAGGGGGTGGTGGAGGGGTGGGGCAGGGGGTGGTTAGGGGTGGGGTGTGTGTGTGTGTGTGGTGGTGTGTGGTGGGGGAGGGGGTGGGGTGGGGTGGGGTGTGTGTGTGTGTGTGTGTGGTGGTGTGTGGTGGTGGAGGGGGGCAGGGGTGGGGTTGCAATTTTTGACACGACACGATACCCGACACGAACTCGACACGAACTCGGATGATAAATTATTTATGTGTTGCAAGAATTTGAAATTAATTAAATTAAGTTATTGTAGGCATATGAGTGCTATGATTGGTTAAGAGAGAAGAAAAAAATTATTTTATATTTTACTTAATGGGTTATGCGGGTCAACCCGAACACGACACGATAATAAATAGGTCGGGTTAGTGTTTGCTCATCTGACACGATTAGTTAAATGGGTCGGGTTAGGGTTGACTAATACTTAACACGAACCCGACATGACACGACCCGAACACGACACGACGCACACGAATTGCCACCCCTAGTGGGAATTGATATCCAAGACATGTATTTGAATTGATATCTATTTATTTGAATTGATAGAATTGTTTCTAGGATAATAATCCTACTATAAGATAATTGCTCAAAATAAATATTAAATAATAATTACTAAGATATCAATTCAAATAAAGTCTTAATAACCTAACCAAAAGAAATAAAATAAAATATCAAATAAATTATCATCCACCTCATAGACATTCCCTACCAATCATTTTAAGATAATTTATTATGGATATTTATTATGTAATTTTAGGACTTAAAATAATATTGATTATGGATATAGGACAACAAACATTTTGTTTCCATTTTTTGTCCCTATTTTCAAATTAAAGGGACACGTGGCATGTTATGATTGGTTAACGTTTTATGAATATGGGTCCGCGCCAGCGGTTTTATTAAAAAATAGGGACTAAAATCATAAATAAAATGTTTGTTGTCCTATTTTCAAAATACATATTACAATAAATCCTAAATTTACAAACCCCTAAAGATAAATACCTTTGATTGCAAAGCATGCACTTGTATTATTTCGACGTGTAATTTGGAAATGCTTGTTTTTCTTTCTAGAGACTCGTGTCGTCAAAACTTGGTAGTGTTCGAGTGTGTTTTTATCACTAAATTATTATTTCACTAACAAATACTCCTTATATCCTAGATTAAGAGTCCATATTTATTTTTTGTACTTACTAATAATACACTTAATCAATGGCTAGGATTAACCCTTATTCACTATTATGAAATTTGGTTAATTGATTATTTAAAAAAAAAGCAAAAGTAGACTAACATATATACACAACACTAAAAGTAGACATCAATTTTATAAATAATTGATATTTTCATTCAAAATGTGTGTGTGTGTGTGTGTGTGTGTGTGTGTGCGTGTGTGTGTGTGTGTGTGTGTGTGTGTGTGCGTGTGGCGGGGGTGGTATTGACGGAACTTACACATACGTTATAATATAGACGAAACATTTTTTTATCTGTACTAATAACATTTTTTCTATCTGTAATAATAACATTTTTTTTACAGCAAAAATGTCTCCTTCAGATGTTAGGGCGAAGATGATGATGCTGTTTATGATGATGTCGTCGTCTGGGTTCGGTGGTAGCGGAGGCGACGAGGGCTCCTCCGGCCCTAGGCTCCCCAAATATGGAAAATTTGGGATTACCGTCGAAAACAAGTCGGAGCTTTTAGCGAGATCCCTCGAGCTGCTAAAGACGGTCATCGGCCCGGGGTTTATGAGTTGGAAGGAGGTGCCGTATGAGCTCAAGTTAGCTGTTTGGGCGGCACTACAGGTAATATTTATATGAATATTTCAATTTCAATTTCAATTTATATTTATATTTATATTTATATTTATATTTATATTTATATTTATATTTATATTTATATTTATATTTATATTTATTCGCAACTAACATTGTATTTGTTGGACAAGAACAATTCAACTTGGATCCAAAGCTACGCGATTCCGTCTTCGAGCAGTTGAGGGAGCAACACAAGACGTGGAAAAAAAATATGCGGACACGGTACTTTGGAAAAACACGAGAGACCATTTTACAATGGCGCGGATCCGTCCCGCCCAAGGAGCCGATCTCATTGGCACAATGGCAAAAGTTCATTGACAATGAGATCGAGGATCGACAATTGGCATCTCGCCAATCGGGGAGGGAAAATCGGGCTAAAAAGACGGACGTGCACTACTCCGGCCGGACCTCTTATGCTGAGGTGGAGCATAGGATGAAGGTAATATTTAATTTATCTATAACTACAGAAATATATTATTGGATATTATTTTACTTTGCGGGGCCGATACTAATTTTACTTTACTTTATTTTATTTCAGGGGGTAGGGAGTGGGCCAGGGGGTAAGCCACATAGGCTCGATACTTATGTGGCTCTTCGGACGAAGAAGGGGAAGGACAAGGAGGTGTCCCCGAGCGTCGCGGCCACGATTGTAAGTAATCCGACAGTTTAATTATTGTTAATTACGTTATAATTTTTTAGTTTACTTATTTTACTAATCATGTGCTTTTTGTCGTTTCAGGCAAAGCTTAAGGAAGTGCATGAGTCGCAGTCTGATGCCGACAAGGCATCTTTGTCCACAGACGCACTCAGCCAAGTGCTTGGCTCTGATCGCAAGGGGAGGACAAGAGGAGTGAGCTCGCGGGTGGCCAAATCTAGGATCATCGGATTGGAGACGAGCGACACCGGGTTGGCTCGAACGGTGGATTCACACGACGCGAAGCTGTCCCGTTTGGAGGCGACGGTCCAAGATATGTACGCATTCATGAATCGTACGTTGCGTGGAGACCGTAAAGAGAAAGGGAAAGGGAAAGGGAAGGAGAAGGCGGTGGAGGAGGAGGTGCGGGAGGACGAGGAGGTGCGGGAGGACGAGGCGCAGGATGACGAGGATGTGGACCTCGCTGCTTCATCACCGACACGTTCGTACTTCGACGATCCACTTCCCTATTTGACGCCCTCCAACAGACCATTATCGACAATTGGTTGGCCGAGCGTGTTCATATTGGACATATTTGATGGCCAGCGGATAGGGCGGGGATTGAGGGACCCGAACATCGTCGAGGGTGGACTAGTCCATGGACGTGTGCTTCAAGAGATGGAGTCCAGGGTGCTCGTCACGCATGTCATACCCGGGAAGGAGAACTCCCTATTGTGGTTGCGCGAACAATGCGGCACGACGTATATTAGTGGGTGCGTCAATTCGTATGTCGTGTGGCCTACTCACCTCCTCAGTTTTATCTAAGACATGTAGTAACATTATTTTTAAGTTTGTCCATTTTAATTATATTTGGATTATATCGTCATGTATATTATTTTTACTTTGAAGATTTGGATTATACTGTCATGAATATATATTTGCATTATCTTTAGTTTGTGTTGGATATATGATGTTTGGAACAGGTACAACGTTGCTATAACAGGTACAAATATACTGCTGGGCAGTGGCGGTGGCCATACTGCCCAGCAGATTTTTTTTAAATTCTGCCCAGAATTGTCACGGTCATTGACCGTGACAATTTTTTTTAAAAAGGGCCACGGCTTTGTCACGGTTTATAACCGTGACAAACGTGTCACGGTCATTGACCGCGACACGACCGTGACACGACCGTGACAAAAAAAGTTGTCTCGCCTCGAAATGTCACGGTCATTGACCTTGACAAGGTGAATTTGTCAAGGTCAATGACCTTGACAAATGGGCAGATTTGGTGTAGTGCTTCCTCATTGATTCGAGCTAAATATCCAACTCCAATGAATTTTGATGTAAATAATTGAATATATTCTTCAATTGATCTTTCTTCTAAGTTTTCTTTTATTTTCTCAACCTTAGCTAGGGATTCTACATCTGTAGCTTGTTTTAGACTATCTATATACTCTTTTGCAATACCTCGAATGGATTGCTCAACATATCATTTACATGAACTTACACCCCATTGTTCATTAGATGCAAGACACATATTCATTTAATTACGCCATTCATCTAAGGTTTTCTTCCTATCTTGGATATTGTCTAAATTAAGGTATATCCCAACTGGATTTATGGCTTGACTTGCCATGGTCTCAACAGGACTAAAACTCTTGTCACTAGTTGAAAAGTCTTTTATATAATTAGGTTTGGTTTTTGCCACAGTGTTTGAATAAATGGGAATATTTATTCCTATTGGTTTACTAAAAAGTCTTGGAGCATTATTTAGCCTATTAGTGGTTCCAATCTCTTGCTTAGTTGGACCTACCTGCATAGCTGGCATTAATCTTTCTTCTCCTTCTTCTATTAATCTAAGGTTTCTAAGAAGTTCTTTAGTATTCTTATATTCTTTTAATTTTAATACATTATCTTGGGCTATCATATTAAATCTATCTCTATCTTGGAACCTAATAGAATGACTTGTGTTAAGATGTTCTTTAAATGCCTTCATGTCCAATTCTGAGGGTTCATGTCCAAAGTTTTGGATTCTAGCATTTTCTTTCACTAAATATTTTTGTTCAAATGATCTTCTAGGTCTAATTACTGGAGCTTGTCTTAATAAGCTAGAGCTAGCTTTACTACTACATTCTCCTTCTGAAGGATCATTGATTATGGTTTCTCCCATATTTTTAAATCTAATTTCTTCAGTATGGAGACTTTTACTAGTAGTCTTAGGAGGACCAAACTGGATAGTAACATTTCCAGTGACATCGTCTTGATTAATAAACAAAAGGTTTATTTTGTATAGTCTTAGTTTCTTGAAATTCTAGCAATTGCCAAAGGGTATTAGGTTTTTCTTTCATAGGTCTAGTATTCCTAATACTGTAAGTATGATTGTAGTCTATATTATTGGTTCTAACTAATATTTCTTTATTAAGTCTACCATTAGGAATTCCTGATTACATTCCTTCATAGGGGAATTGGGAGAATTTCACATAGCTTTGGAATTCTATGTTTATGTTAGCATCTGGGATAATATAGTCTTCATGTCCACTAGCATATAAGATTAACTTAAAATGTTTGGTTGTGTCTAGGGTTACTGTACATGCTGGAACAACATTAAAGTATCCTATATTGTTTGACATTTCTAATTGGGTTATCCCAATAAGGCTTTTTTCAAAATCCTTCCATCTTTTATCTATTAAAGAACATAATATGTTGATATTATTTTAAGGTCTATGTAATTCTTGGATTCTTGCTTAAAAGAATGCAAAGGTTAGGAACTGGAACTTTCTATCATCTTCTCTTGATCTTAACCATTCTGAGTAAAAAACTTGAAGCTCAATGAGGGATTTTTATAACACGTGATTCCTACAATGGTAAGTCATGTTATAATTAGGAGTCTTAGGAACTGCTCCTTCCTTAAACAAGTCTATGTATTTAATTGCTGGAAATTATCCATTATGTATGGAATATTTAACTATTTTCCAGTCAACTTCATCCCTTTCTTTCCATTAAAGAGGATTGGTGAAATTTCTTTCATTCCACCATGTTCTAACATTGGAGGATGAATCTTTAAGGCTTTGGAGTATAAAATTATTATGTCCAATATTTAGGATAGGGAAAGATATCTTACTAGTCTTATCTAATCAATCATATATGATTCTTCTAGTTATGGTCTTTCATTCCACAGTTTTTATAAGAGGAGATTCTTTCAATTTACACATGGTTACTTGTTTTTGTTCAAGTCTTTTTTTAATTCTTTCTAAAGAGTCTGAATAATCTTTTTATCTGACTAAGGATTTCTTCTTTAAAGAATTTATTTTCTTTTCCTGTGCTATCATTAATATCTTCATTATGTTTAGCAAGAGTATTAGAAATTTTTGCAATGTAGTCTTTTACTTCATTATCTTTTTCTTATTTTTTGCACAGATTCGTGTGTCATTCTAGCTTCTATAGATTCCATAGATTTTTCTATTTTATCTAGGAGTGTTAGAATAAATGGAGAGTCTAATTCTTCTTGGGAGGGTTTATTATATATAAACTTAATTCCCTTTATAATTTATTCACATTTTTCTTCTTCTTGGGATATATTCAGTCTTAGATCATTAACAATACTATCCATTCTGGATAAGTTATGGCTTTCCATATTGTTAAGATAATTGACTAAATTCTGTTGGAAGTTAACAAAGTCTGTATAAAAGGTGGTTAATCCTCTTGTCTTAGCTTTTAAATCTAGTTATTAGTCTTTAACAAAACTACTATGGTAGTCTTGTGTGGCTGCTATTGAGGTTGAGATTAAATTTGGTCTTTCAAGTATAAGTCCAGATGCCTTAGCAGTATTTGCAATCTCATTTTCATTTATCTGATAATAAAATCTTTCATCATTTATTTTTTCTAGAATTTTTTGGTAAAAATCTGCTAAAGTCTGAATGGAGAGGTTTCCAGGTACTGCATTCCAGTCTGATCTAACTAATTCCATTAGGAAGATAATTGTCTAATCTTGGATAAAGTTTAGATTGTTCTTTGGTGAGTTTAACTAACTCACTTTCTAAGTTCTTTGTCAGATTTTTAATTTCTGAAATATCTTTGTTAAGGATTTCTAAGTGATTAGTCTTAGTATTTATATCTTGTAATACTTGTACAAGGTCTATTGGGATTTGGCTATCTATTTCTTGTATTTGTTTAGAGATATTTTTTATTTCTTTTTCTAGGTTTGGATGTTTTTAAATAATTGTATTAAAATAAGTAGGATACACTTATTTTGGTATATTATGCTTTTTATAGCACTGACAGTAACTAGCCTACTATCTGCGTGTTTGGCCGGGATATGTTCAATGTGTGAACAACCATTTATGTGTGAGGTTAAACAACCTTCTGGGTTTAAATCGGTTATGGGTATGGGTTGATAATCTGGATGGGATCCAAAAATATCTTTGTAAATGCGTAGGATAAATTCCAAGGGCATTAAAGTCTTTTATTAATGTAGGTCTGAAAGGAGCGTCTTGGCTCTGATACCAGAATTGGATTTGGGTCAGAATTCGGTCGGATTTCTAAAGCTCTTAAAGTTCTGATATTAATTTTGGGTATAAAATATAAATATATTAATGGTCTTGAAAAAGGATTTTACTATAAGACAAAGGGGGGGCACTAATAGAAAATAACAAAATTGACATTGGGACCATGAGGGGACCACTTTGGAAAAAAAATAAATTTCGCACTGTGTGCGTACGGATCTGCCCGCACTATATATATATATATATATATATATATATATATATATATATATATATATATATATGTATGTGTGTGTGTGTGTGTGTGTGTGTGTGTGTGTGTGTGTGTATTTATAAGTACAATAAGACAAATACTACATTTAAATTATATAATGAAAATGAACACAATATTGTCTTAGACAATTAAGAACATAACTAATAACATTGTGTAGAAAACTAATAATGACACAAAAGTATATTTAGACTGAATATTTCTAAGAATGAAATCAATCAAATCATATGTAATTAAGTAATCAGGAAATTCAATAAAAAGAAACATAATCAATTTTTGAAAACAAGTGACTAACAAAATATGTATTATCTGAAGATAAACATAATAAAAAAGAAGAAAAACCTCAATCTTTTACCGACCTAACAATCCATAAAATTTATTCAATAATTTGTGAGAAAGTTCATGGAGTGTTTTGATCAGGTAGTATAATAATTTTAAATTAGTCTTTCTTTTTCTTTTGTTCACGCGTCAAGTAAGTCTTTCTTTTTTTAATGGATTTTGAGAAATTTCAACAAAACTATCATAGAATCAAACTATTTAACACTACAGTTAAAAAATAATATATTTAAAGATTATACAAACAACACGCACGTTTTTTATTTGGCATGGACACTATTAACTATATAGTTATTTTTTCATTTTTTAAAAATCTATTGGTGAAGAGGGAAAAGCTGTATAGTTAAGGCTGTCTCACCTCAACCCACACGTGATTTTAAAGTTAATTAAAAGAGGAAATGAAACAACCACCTTATTTTGTAAAGAAATTAATATTGTTAAAATATTGTGTCCGTGTTAATTATTGTTAAAGTAAATATTATGTAAACAGTTGTACATTTTATTGAGGGCTATTTAGAAAAAGTCAATGTTTTTTATTTTTATTAAATTTCTAATCAAATGTTTTCAAAATAATTTTAATCTTGACAATGACATTTGATCAATGATGGTGACATTAGCAATGTGCCTACTCATGTCACTATATGTGTTAATGTCATTGTTCCAGAGTATTTTTTTTAATAAATCTCTCATAGAAGCGTTTGGGAAAAGAGAGGGGAGAGGAAGAGTTAACTTTAAAGGAGAGAAGAAGAAAATATAATTGGAAATAATTATAGAAATATGAAAAGATAAAAGAGAGGCCTTGAAAAGGTTGGAGGTTTAAGCCATTAAAACATTCAATGAAATAAATTATGTTGACACGTGGCATAAAAATGCTTACGAGACTTTATTTTTATATTTTTAGATTAGATTAGATTACCAATAAAGCCTGTGAATTATCTCAATATTATAATGTTGCTAGGTTTAAGGCAAGATGTCATGTTAGTTACTTGGAGGATTTGTAGACACTCCCACTTATGTTATGATATGGCCTAGATATCCACTTGAGGTTTACCAAAATTTCACTTAGGCATTTTAGTATACTACTTGTTTCCTCATAACAATTCAAAAGTGATTCTAAAATGTTCAACATGATATTACAAATCACGACAATATATATATATATATATATATATATATAGATAACAATATGAATTGTCTCAAATGCATTCTAAACACATCAATCATCAAACGTTGAAAGGAAAATGATGCAGTAGTGAATCCAAATGGCATTACCATAAACTCATACTGGCTAGTATGAGTCCCAAAGGCAGTCTTATATTCTTCTCCAATTTCAATTTTTATATGTTGATATCCAACTCTTAAGTCCATATTCGAAACATATTTCCTCTACATAGTTCATTTAAGAGTTCTTCAAATATTAGAATTAGAATTTTTCTTTTACAATTAACTCAATTAGTCTCCGATAGTCCACATAAAACCTTCATGTATTGTCTTTTTTCTTTACTAAAAGAATAATCGAAGCAAAAGGACTTGCGCTAACTTGATTTGTGTGTAACACCCCATATTTTTGGGGTCTAATATAAAATATTATTGGAGTAATTGTCATAATTATTTCCAAATTTTATTTCTCAATTATAAACTAATGGTATTTAACGGATTTTGGTGCAATTATTGAAATAATATAAGGATAAAAACAAATTAAGTATTGAATGTATTTGTATGGACATTTTTAATTAATTAAAATTTATTAAGTTTTTATTTGATTATTTTGTAAAATTAGCTAGTTAGTGACATATTCTATTTTTTGGTCATGGTAATGCTACACTATATATTTATAAATGTTAAGAGTTCTTTTTAAATATAAAATAAAAAAAGTTTCAATGAATATTAGTTGTAGGGTGATTGATATGGTGCTAATATGCCAGTTAACTTGACTTTATTTGTGAGTTTGAGGGAGGTTAAGTGTGGGAGATGAGGAGATTGAGTTATGAATGGATTTATAAGTATGTTATATGTTTATTAGGATTATAAATAATAGAAATAAAATTTAAAGTAATATTAGTTGTTAAATAATCAATATGGAAGTTAAGGCTAATAGGGAACTTGTGAGGGGATTTGAAGGGTTAAATGGAAAATTGAGGGGAGGAAGAGTAGGCGAAAAGTCTTACCATTTTTAAGGTATTATTGTTCTTATAAAATTATTTACTCATATATATTAGGGTTTGTGGGCTTTAGAAACCTTTTAGTGAGAGAATTTTAATGAATTGAGAGAGAAAATGAGAAGAACTTTGAAGACTTTTAGTTAAGAACTAAAATGGATTATTTTCTTAACTAGAGGAAGAATACGTTAATAATTATTTATAAGAAAATATTTAAAAGCCTTTTGGCCTTTTGATTCAGCATTTTCAACTTTTATAGTTTAAGATAGTTTTGTTCTCCTATGTTTTTAAATTCTATGTTACTCATATTCACCCATGACTGTATAAGTTATACATGATACTTGTACATCTTAGATGTATACTTTGTATATATTATTAATTTTGTTTCACTCATGATGTATGACTTGTTTTCATGTCGTGTAATGGGATTAACATAAATAGAATTGATTTATGAGCATGTTTGGGACTAGAATGTGGGTAGAAAATAATACATAGATTGTGAAAATTGATTTATATGTTTATTATATTAGAAGAAAGATTATTTTCTACAGTTAAAATTATTAGAGGATGCATAGGCATCCCTTAGCCAAACATCCGATAATATGGGCTGTGCTTTTGGACTAAGGTTTTGTCTCTTATTGGGCGAACTAGGCCTTGGGTCAAGTTTGAAGGTTATGCCAGGATTGTTATGTTAGTGTGATGATGAGAATTTTCCTATCACGCCTTTGTAAGTATGTTTCTTCACATTGGGCCAAGGATTGTTTAGATTACAATTGATAGGAAAGTATTACGAGACTCCACACTATCTCGCGAGAAGTGAGGCTGTAATTTTATATATGGGCTCGAAATTTGTGTAGAGATATATCAGTAAATAAGATTGATTATTATTATGTTGAGATGCTATAATGTATGTTATATTGCACAATTGATATATATATATATATATATATATATATATATATATATATATATATATATATATATATACACACACACACACACGTGTGTGTGTGTATGCACGCACGATTATATTTAGTGCACTCAGAGCAGTTATAATAGCTACTGAGTTTCCCCTCACCTCCATAGTTTTATGTTTGCATTTTAGGTTTATACACATGTTAGATTCATTAAAGATGTTTACATTTTTTGAGCCATACGGGACGTTGTAGAAGTTCTATATACTTTATTTTTCTTAAAAATAATAAGTTCTTTTTATTTTATTTATTATAAAAAGAGATTGTTTTATATTTTATTTCTCCCCAAGTTTGTAAAAAAAGACTTTGATTATTAATGAGAAAATAAGATTTGTATCTTATAACAATTCTAAATTGGTTATTTATTTACAAATATCATTTTATGCTTCCGCAAGGTAAATATTTTAATATAAATGGTATTTCTTTTAGAAATGTAGGATTTGGCAAGCATTTTAAGTATATTAATTTTTTAAAATTTCGCAAGTAACTATGCCTTCATATAAATTTCCGTAAGCATATTTTTAATATAATCATTTTTCATATAAAGAATCCTGCATGGTCTAGAATTTCAGGGTTTAATATTAGTCTTCAAATAGATTTTGTAATAAACCACTTGGGTGATTTTAAGATATTATATTATCTCATCAAGTCACTCTAGGCGCTATTAGATATGACCATCAATAGTTACAACGAATAGTTGTCCCATCGGTCCACTTGAAGCCTAGTTAATCATTTTCCTAAAAGGCCTAGGACTCATAAGATTCAATATGGGTTCATATTCTTCCTAACTTATTAATTTCATCCCCTTTCCATTTTTTTAAATAACACACTTATGAAGTCAAAATCAAATACTATAGACTACAAAATTTTTTCATCCAGTCTACCTCTAAGACTACATCACACCTTCCCAAAGGTAACACCCTCAAATCCACTTAAATAATTTCCCGTGGGATCTTCCACTAAAATTATGGGCATTTGTGAGAACATAATAGTATATTTCCATAACTAATGATTTCACTCATTCTCTTATTCGTCTCTACCAAACACCCACTTTCTTGCCTAACTTGTGGATTAATGAAGCTATGGGTGCTTCCACTATTTACCAAAATAGTTAGTGGCACCTTTTTAACATAACCAATTATTTTAATTATGTTGTTGGTAACATCACTAGCTAAAGCATGCACAAATATTTTTATTTCTCCATCCTCTTATTTATATCTGCTCATCCACTTCCACTACATCCTCTTCATGATCATTATCTCCAAAGATGATGCACAATTGTTGTTTCTTTCATTTGTGATATGTATTAAAAACTTCATCACATTAGTATCACATCCATTATACTTCATAATCTTCATTTTCGTGGGTGAATTCCTCCTTACATTACAAGAAAACTAATTATTAGGGACAACTCTTTTGATGTCCCCAAAGCTCATTTCTAGTCCTTAATATTGTTTAGGACTGTTATAAGGGCAACATGAGTTGTCCTATTACGCTGGCATCAGGAAAAGTAATAAAGACAAAAATAGCTAGATCATAAGGACAAGATGACTTGTCCTTTATAATAATATTATTTTTTAGTGTTACAAGAAATAAAATAGTTTTTTGTCCAACGGTTCTTAAGAAGTAATGATTTTATTAGTGTTCTATATGGTGTCTTGGGTGGATGGCTTATGTTTTTTGGTAAAATTGGGGTTCCAATAGTTGGTAATATTATTCAGGCTTTTGGTATATTTAGTATTTGGATATTGGGTTTTTAATTTGATTCCAAGGAAATTTCGTACTTCTTGTCTAAAGAATGGTTTGATATTTTTGGTTTAAGGGATGCTCAACATGAAGTGACCACCACTTTTTAAAAACTTCAGTTACTTCAACATTTAACTCAATACCAACTATTATAGAATTTCTTAGAACCTCAATATAGCCTGCAAACCTTACCAAAATAGCTGCCTTAGGAATATGAGAAATCTTGGAAAACAAAAAAGGATTGGCAATAATCCTCCTAGGAATTCGAATGGCATGATATAGGCAAAATTTTCTTTAAAATTGCGCAAGAAAGTAAATATCCCCTCAATATTTAGTGTTAGAGACATTAGGGTGATAAGTTCTACAAAATAAGTCTCTTGTAATCAAGATGATTCCCCAATAAGAGTCTATAAACTTAATGTAAGCGAGTTATTCAAAATTTAAACAAGCCAAAAGGGGGATGGAGTAACCTCCAATAAATTTTGAAACAGGAACATCTGACAATTAGATTTCAAACCCTTAAACATGTTAATAAGAGATTTGAAGCTATTATTTCCAGGTTTGGTGTGGTAGAAGGCATTTAGATGGCTAAAACTTGAGCTACCTTTGTCATGACCAATCTCTGAAAAATAGGCATGCAATCAGATTTAGAGAACCTATAGGCATCCACCTTGAATGAAGTCAAAAGGATAGGATTGAAGCTCAGAGAAGCTTATGTATATTGAACCCAAAAGAAAAGGGGCTAGAGCCACCTTTCTTAGCTCAAAGAGAATGGCAACTGGGAAAAAAGACTCCATAATTAATCGTTAAGATTTGACATAGAATACATGCATTAATAGAAAAATTATGAGAAATCAATAATATTTTATGTCAGTCACACGTCCCTCAGCCTTCCTATGCCTCTTCATAAAACTGGAATATGACAGGAGGGGATTTTCTTTCTTTAAAGATGCAGGACATTTAGACAATGACATGTGAAGGTTAACATCTTCTCCAATGGTTTTCAAGCTAATCAATTAGCATATGTCTAATATTGTGCGACCAGACACCCTAAAATAAAACTCGAAAAAATCAAATGTTGGGTTCCAAAAATGAATGGCACGGGAAATAATGATTGGAGAATAATCTATATTAGTTTTCTTCATTTCTTTTTCTTTCTATTTAAGCATACGATTCACCCACTGGGGCCACTCATCATTATTTAACTGTTTGGGCCAAACCCCAAATCTAAAGAAGGAAATTTCTCTAATGAAGGTATAGTCTTTAATGGGAAGAGTTTGTTCCCCAAATTGGGGATATAAAATAAAGACCTTCAAACGATGTTCATTTGAAACGGGACCCACGATAATGTGGCAAGCCCTGTATGGTAACTGAATGAGGAAAATAATATCCCCAATGAAAATAGAGTTATTATCCATGAACTCCTTAATGTTTATTTCAAATAGTCTATAAACATTTGGGGTTTCAAAGCTGGAAGAAATTAATGATAAAAGTGTTTGAGAAGAGCATAAATAGAATGAAGAGTTGACAAGATGCTTGAAGAGAGAAACTAAATGGTAAATAAGGAAAATAAACTAAGAGATGAGTTTAAATAGTTCAAATGGACTATTTGAAATGCAAAGATAGTGCTATGCAAAAGCAAAACCATGTCTAAAAATATTTTACTTCCAAAAGGCAAAGTTATGGGTAAGTGGAGACACAAAAAAGTGCCTTTATAGGCACAATCAATCATAACACCCTCGTGATTAGATTTTCATCTTGTCAATGGACCAAGAAATTAAATGAAGTTATGGGAATTCTAAGGAAGTAAAATATATTGGTTAAAGGTAATAATAAAGGTTTCTATGTATGAAAATTAATTATTCCAGTAAGAAATAAAAATTTATTATTTGGACAATCTACATGCGCAATTGGATTTGGTGGGATCACTACCAATAATGAAACATGCATGCAAAATAGACCAAAATTAAAATATTTATAGCTCCAAAAGGCTGAAAAATATTAAATGTACATATGACATAACATATTTAGTCATAGAATAAAATGTTCATCAAATGGCTATAATAAACATTATGCGAGAACAAAATAATTGGTTTAATTAAAATTAACTAGCAAAATCATTGTAAAAATATAACACAAGTAATGAGATAGTACACAACACATTGGCTCAGACGTAAGCCTACAATAGTCATTTCAAAATAAAAGTAATTTTTCCATTTATACCAGAATTTGGATATTACAAAAATTGGAAAAAAAACATAACATTACTTTTTTTGGATTGAATAGTAATGAGGACACGGATAAATTAAAAAAATAATGGAATGTGTTCCATAAGTAATTGATGTATCTTTATTTTAAGTATAAATAAACCTTATCGTGCTCCAGATTCAGAAACAATGGTTCATGGTGTTGGAAGATCAAAACCTCCTATTGCACTTTTTTCTTCGTTTCCATTGGCTAGAGGATAATACTTTTTGGTGGAAGAATTTCCAAACCTAGGTCCTTTGGATCACCTTGGACATTCAAAGACACTATGTCAAACTCTTTACACTCATTCAAAACCTTATTGGAATTAGTAAGAATGTCACCACGAGTTTTAGCTTGAACCATATAGTCATCCCGCTCATAAAAAGTTAATTTGAATAAAAAGGCATGGGTTATAAGGAAAATGGAAATATGGGTTTTGGGAATGCATCAAGAGTATTCAAAATTTTAATGACCATATATTCCCAAGAAAGATTATTCTGGGCTTAAACTTTCAATAAAATAGAAGGAGGAAGGAGAGAGAAATCATGAAGGATTACTAAAGCTTTGTCAACCTCAATGGCGGTGGAAGGGTACCACAGTGAAGGGCGACCTGTATCCAAACCATCTTAGTCATATTGATCCAGATCACAGTAGTGATCCCTTATTGACATGCGTGGGTGGACTATAAGATCAGAGAGAGGGTAATTAGGAAAGTTGAACTCGGCCACCAAAGGTTTGAAGGCGCCTAGTAAAAGTTATCTTCAGAACAGGATAAAATAGATGTGCATACCATTAGAAGTGAAATGATATAAGGATTGTGAAAATTTATGGATGAAGGAATTAACAGTTCCATACATAGGAACCTCGTAAGTGGCATAATACAAACAGACAAAAGCTTTTGGTATTCACTTGCATTAACACAAAAAGGAAAATAAGGTTTACATGGCCTTCACCAAGCATAAGCTCCCCTAAGTTCATGACTGAAAGTGGGATATGTAAGTTGTGGAAGATGTTCAAGGGGAAAGTGGGGGAGAATAAGGCTATGGTAAAAAATTATGTCATTAATGGGAGGAGATGGTAAAGATCTTCTATGAACCAAGATAGGATGGTGACTTTGGTCATTACACATAATAGGCCTTTGGATGTTGGTTTTAGCTTCTTCAGCCTCAACTATATATTCATCATAGGCCTAAACACATTTTACTTCATCCATATCCTCCACACATTTAAGTTGAGACTCATTAACTTCAGTAAAAGAAAAAATTCCTAACAAGAAGGAGTAAAAATGAGGATTTGGTCAGTACAACCTTTAATGAATTTGAATTTATATGACCTGTCACAATCTTCGAAAGGTCTCATGTAAAACCTTTTAAGATTGCTAAATATCTTTAAAATTAATAGTATAAAATACAACAAAAATAGTTGTAGGAAGAGAAGCAGGGTCTGGAATAGGAACATGCTCAGTAGGACTTCCTAAATTCCAGGTACCATAGTCACGGGTGTTTCCCCATTTACTATCACATGACTGGTCCATCAACATTGTTATCAATTAGTTCTGGGGAAGAAGATATGCCAACCTCCTATATTCTTTTATTGCCACTGTCGTCTCCACTGAACGCCATTTTTTAGAAAGCATGGAAGATAGAAGGAGAACTGGCAAGAGCTCAAACAAAAATACCACGAGACTGAAGAATTAATGATGAGAACTTTTTCACCCCAAAAGAGGTCTACTTTAGCAATATTGATAATGGAGAAATGATGATTGAACATGGGGAGATGACATGTGAAGTCCAACAGTCCACTAATGAAGTTTTCTCAAAAATTAATTGGTGACGTGGGTATGTTTACACCATATTATTACAGGCTACTAGATTGTCACCATGTGAAAATATAAGCCGGTTATTATGGCAATGATATATAAGGATCTCGATTAATAAAAATGGCTATTCAAAGAATTGACAATTATAAAAACCTTGTATGTGGGGTGACCACTTTAATAACGGTTATAGGGGTGTGAATTAACCAAGGAAGAAACATTCAAACGGGTAACCACCAAATAGATACAATAGAAGGTGCATGACATACAATTCTATAAACAAGCAACTCAAGGACAAAGAAAAATAGGAATCACTCAACAAAAAACTACATTTACTCTTTGAAGCTTTTCCTTTTTTTCTTTATAGTTTTTATTCTTCTTCGAAGTTAGTTTGTAAGGTATATTTTTTTTAATTCTCTTTACGTTTTATAAGAACTCCTTTTCCTTTACATTTAAACCATCTTTACATTTCTTAGTGTAACATACTTTACGTTCCTTAGTGTAAATTGTTTTCCTTTACTGTTCAATTATCATACTTTGCTATTTTGATTATTTTGAACCTTCTTTTATCTTCATTTTTTGTACTTTGTATTTCCTTCCTTTGATTCTAGTTAATTTAGTTCAAAAACTTATTTAGTTTTCACTTGAAACTCTTTTTAATCAACACATCGAACGGTGCACAATTTTCAAATTATCGCATGACCAAGATAATCAATTGGTTGGAAAGACCACAAACTTTCTTGACTTGCTCACACACAATCAAAACACAAGAATCAAACAAGCCAGTGAAACAAAGGTCTCACTTGGGCCTTCAGTCATACCAAAGTACCTAGCACCTCTCAAGCCCTGGTTTCCACTGTGACACCTTACTAATTAGGAATTCCTCTGAAATCCTAATAGACAATTCCTCCACCAAGGAAGACCAAACTATATAATGCCATATCACACACTTACCCCTAAAAAACTGACCGCTCCACACGAATAGTCCCGATCCATCAAAAATCAAGGATGAGAACATGCTCCCCCATCCAAATAGATACCCCATTGGGTTCACCCTCATCATCCATACAAATCATTCTCGAGATTAAACCTACCATGGACCATATGGCCTTCTTCATAAACTTTTACATTACCTACAAACCAATCACTACAGCTGAAACTTGTTCTTTAACACATAATTCATGTTGTCTAAAAAATTAGGACTAGTGATGCCATCAAAGGAAATGATCGATCACTGCATCAATTGGGAGGAAATTTATGACGAAGCTCTCCGAGCAATGGACCCTATCACCTTTATAATACCTATTTAGTCCATCGATGGAGACGAATCACCTTATGAATTTCACTTATACGCCCTCACTGATTTTAATGCAAGGGTCAATGACTACTCTCTCGTTACCTTGGACACTTTTCGATCAAAACATCATAAATAATGGGATTCTACATCAACCGTTCATTCATCAGAAGGACTCATAGTTAAAAAACCACGGTAACATATCCCTCTAATACAGATAAGTGAATGGGATCGATAGCTGAGAGTAGACGACTACATCACCTGGAGCTTTTGACCTCTTCATGAGTTATTTTATAAAGCGGAAGAGAGGTTCAGAGACTACACTTCTCGTGGGGACTCCACTTTGGAAGTTCAGGGTTAACCCTAGTCTTCCAAAAGAAAAGAGTAATCGACTCTAAGAATATCATAGAGTCATGTGTACTCAAATGGTATTCCACACTACCTACTGTAAACGATAAAATAATCCTACCCGAGCTCCTCCTCGATGTCGACACTTCTCAACTGATCAGACTAAACCCAAAGTATCCCAAAATTGGAATAAACACCTCCTTCGACAGTTCAAAACCAATTCCAGAATCTTCGGTTACCAAATCGGTACATATCTACTACATTTACCTCTCAGAACAGGGCATCACAGATTCCTTCGACTAGTTATTGATCAATGAAGGTAACATGCCTCTCGATCCTAGATTTAAATTTTTTCTTAACCTCTAAATTAACTCCTCGGGAAAAGGTTTAGGCCTCCACGAGAAAGGACCTACCTCCTTTGAAACTCCCAGCACCCGAGATTATAAGTTTATACTATGATAGAAAGTCTTCATGTAAGAACTTGACTACCTCAAACATCGCAGACATGGGCCATCATAATGAAAAGGAGAGATTGCACTACAGACAGTTAACAAACAAGTCTCTCATATAAAGGACCACCCATACAATTCTTTAACTGTGAGGAGGAACTATGACACCCAATTTAGACATTTACCGAGGCATCCAAACCACCTAATGGGGTGACCAACTTGAAGAGATATAGTACACCATCTATGGAGACATGAAGTTGGACCTTAGTTCAACTGAAGTCCTCATATCATCTGAGGAGAATCCCATGGAAGACTTTGTCAATCCATATAGTTAACTATACCTACTCTTACTATAGCTGGCATTCGTCCTCTTTGTATTCTAAATCTCAACATGGACCCATCATCAAAATGTTGTAGGATGGAGCTACGGGAAAATATACCTAGATGTGGCCCACATTTTTAGCATCATAGAACACCAAGAAGAGATGAATTGTCGAGGTCATCCACCACTAGAGGGTCCCACTATTGGAATATATTCTTACAACTGGGAGAAGAATGATCAACCTTTTCCCCCACAACTATGCACAAGCAATGTTTGACAGCCTTCAGTATGTAGTGTCAGTCTTAGCTTTCATTGGGTTTGCCAAGAGACACTTACCCTGGGGACCATAATATGTTGAGTACTTGTACTATTATGTGGACATCTAAAGCGAAGTGGTGAACATAGTGAGAGCGATAAACAATGGAAATTATGAAGCCTCTTCTGATGATGAAGACCTCAAAGAACCCACCTTTGTTAATAAAATTTGGTCAGGCTCATCAACCTCTACTGGGTCATCCTCTTATGCATTTGGTTGAAAGGATGAACATGTGCTCACTATAGTGATAAAAATCCTCAGTCCTTACTATGATCCGAATATGGTAGTGAGTTGGATATATGAAATAACATCTAGGATTCTCCTTAAGACTCAGGAAAAATCTCTCTCAAGCCCAAAACATCTCTAGTAATTTACTGGACCAAAGTAATGATGTTTGATCCAACACTACCTGCCACCACTCCCATATCCTTAGTAGATCTCCTACTCTGCTAAGAAAAATCCAAATAAGAAGCACATGTAGGTTCGCTACTCTTTCCATGCGAAAACGTTAATTTTTTCACCCAATTAGGATGAGAATCCACTCCTTAGAATCCTACAAAAAAATAAGGGAAATGGTTGAGGGATCCATCAATCCCCTCCTACGGGAGAATAATAATATTCATAATTAACTCCATCGAACTTAAAATAATATTACCATCTTGGAACAACTAGCCACATCTTCAGAACATCGATATTCCCTCATCCACTTATTATCTCAGACCTCAGTACATTGAGACTTGTCCTTCGCATATATGTCTTCCACCATGAGGTCTATCACCATGCAGAAGTACATCAACTTTGTTAATGAAGTCCTCCTTATATAGTGCCACAACCACCGGTTTCACTGCACATCAATACTGGAGCATGTGAGTAGATCATACCACTATTATCAATAAATAATGGGCCCACCATCAATGTGTTCCCCCTATGCACCGCCATTGGTATATGATACACCACATTTAAGCTCACATTGTATCCTACGACCTTTAGGTTCGATAAAAACACTAGCCGAGAGGTCCTTGGATCAATCACCCTCTAGAAGTTGTCACAACCACATAACATAAGGTCAAAAGGGATCTTGGTACATCTCCTCCATCTTGTTGAGAAAAACGATAGAGAAAGGATGGCTATTCATCATCTCCGACCTTAACCTCTACCTCCGTATATTGGATGGTACTAAGCCTACACCAGAGATTCCTTTTGCATCCAAATCCTAATATAGAACCCCTCGGCCACCGTGGGATTATCAATGGAATGGGAAAATCACCAGTAACTACTTCAAGCCCTCTCGCAGGATATACCTACACTCACCCTATAATAATTCTAATCAAATACACTGCTAAAACCCCCGAGGAAAATAACTCAATCCTGATAATCTCCATATTCCCTAGACCACATCCCATGATAAATACTTAAACTTCCAAAAATCACTCTAGACGTCCTCTGGCAGAATCTGACCCATCTCACCACTAAGATCACTGGAGCAACGATACTGAATAATTAGACATCGGTTCAATGCATATCATCACCTGCCATTAAGAAGTCCTTTGATTTAGTCCCATTAAAAAAGAATCATCATCCCATCTTTTGATGTATGCCCCTATAAAGACAATTTCTCAATTATTATCAATGTTATCCATCATCCCTTTAATGGCATAAGAAACTGTGATTTTAAGTATTTGTTGTATGTATCGCATCTGATGCTTAAGAATTTAGTGATGGATTAAATTGCACACATAATAATGACGACTCTAAGGATTTAAAATACAAAAAAAGCTTATAAAAACTTGACCAAAGTCAAAATAAAGATATGTCTCCCAATAAGTATGACACAATAACTGTAAACTTGGGCACTCTAAAAACACCCGAAACTTACAAATTGGTCCCTCCTTTAACAGGGAAGAATAAAATTAATTCACTGACATACTCTCCAATATCATTGATGCACATGGTCTTACTCAAACATGATTGGGATCAATCCAACCATTGTTATGAACAAGATTAATACTTTACCTAATGCAAAGACAATAAACCATAGGCTCTGTAAGTTGACACTCAAATAGTCCTTGAAAGTTAAGATGTAGAAAAAACAACTCAGTGTTAGATTCATTCTAGTAGTAGAATACCTAAAATGGCCAACCAAAATTGTACCCATACCAAGGAAAATGTAAAATGTCCAAGTCTAAGTGGATTACATGAATGTCAATCGGGCCTTTTTAAAAGATGATTTCCCCTACCACATGTATACCTATTATTAGAAAATACGACTAGCTACACTCTCAAATCCCTTGTGGAGGACTTCATCAGTTATAACTAAATAAAATGCACCTCAAAAACTAAGAAAATACTTATTTCATCAAACCATGGCGAACATAATGCTACACAATTATGCCATTCAACCTTAAAAATGTCAAGGTGGTCCACTAAAGAGCATTAACAGACATTGTCCACAAATTGATACACATGGAAGTATAGGTCTGTGGGGAAGACATGATCATCAAGTCAAAAGATCGTGAATGACACATTTTGTCAATCAGGAAATTCTTCCAAAAGCTACCCCTTTTTAAAATGAGGCTCAATCCTAAAAAATGCATCTTTGGGGTCACCAAGGTTAAAGTAATTGGGTTCAATGTCACCTCCCAAAATAGAGAAAGAAGTCAGAAGGATCCTAGGATATATCCAATTCATAAGACAGTTCATAACTAAACTTACCACCACTTGCTAGCCCATCATTTTTTAATTACTTGAGAATGACTCACCTAAAGAGTGTAATGCTCATTGGAATGAAGAATTTGAGAAAATATAAGATCACCTCACTCACCCACCAATACTGGTACCTCCCCAGAAGGGATAACTTTTACTCTTATAAATGACTATAGCCGACACCACTGCATGAGACATTCTAGAAAATTATGTAAAGAGTTCCTAAAAGGAATGTGCCATCTACTATGCCAACAAATTATTATTATCCTACAAGATCAAATACACCACATTGGAAAAGGCATGTATATTTATAATGTCGATATCCCGAAAGCTCCACCATCACATGATGTCTTTCAGCATATAACTCATCACCATGATGGACCCCTAGAAATACATGTTCGAAAACCCCTTGATCTCCAGATGAATGGAAAAATTACTATTGCTATTGGCCAAATTTGAAAATCACTTACACCACAAAGAAATGCAGTAAGCGGAGAACCATATTAAATCTCCTCACATGACAACCTCGGAATGTTGAAGAAGAAGAGAGCAAGTTGGAATTTATGGATGAAGACCTATTTGCATTAGATGATAGGAAAATGGGAACTTTACTTTTATGAAGAATCCAATAAGGTCTTTTAAATTGGAATGATATTAATACCCTAATTCATAATGACTCTCCATGGCTATCAAACTTACCTACGAGGGCACCGAAAAAATCGACAATTATGAGGTCTCTAATATCATTAGAAATTGGAATCACTGAACTAAAATCCCATGGATACTCAAGCTTAGTCATTACCAAAATACTAGGGAAAGGGAGGACTAAAGATGATAAACACCAACCTTACCACTCCTACTTAGAGTAGGTGTCTTCACAATTAAAGCGTCTTGAATTTAGCTTTATCCCTATGGATACAAATGACTTTTTGGATGCACTCGCCACCCTAGCTTCGATTATAGACATGCCAGATGGAACCACAAATATCACCTTCATCGTAATAAGTCCAAGCACGACATATGTGCTTCTGTATGATCAACACCATCGAGTAAATTATAGTAGGACCTACAATTTGGTACTTAGATCAATGAAACTTATTAAAAAAAGAGCCATTATCCACTAAAAACCACTCAAATCGATAGTTTCAACCTGAGGTGACTAGCAACTCAGCTCATCATATGTGGGGGACAAATCTATAATAGCATTTTCGACGGAATAAACCTAAGATGCATCATAAGAGAGGAGACCGTTGAAATCATGGACAAAATCCATAGCGGGGAGTGTGGTCCACAAATAAGCATATATTCCCTTTCCATAAAAAAATATTCTAATAACTGTACTACTGGACAATGATGCAAAAAGATAGCATGTAATATTTCAAGAAATGCCTCAAATGCAAACAATACGCACCCTGACAATACTTTCCCCTTCGAGAGCTATACTACATGACCACGACATGTCTTTTATGAACTTGGGAGGAAAATGTCATATGAAAGGTGACTCCTAAAGTATCCACTCAACACAAATTCATTTGATTCTCCGTCGACTACTTCACCAAATGGGTCGAATACGAGTCTTGTTCAATTACGAACTCCAAAAGAGTGTCCAAGTTCATATGCTAAAGCATCAAATACCACGTCGGCATACCCCATGAGTAGGTATCCAATAGTGGTTCCCCCATAAAGAAATAGGTCTCCAACCTTCTATATAAATACAAGATTACTTGACACGATTCTTACCCTTCACTACACCAAAATGACCAAATTGTCACCTTTCAGCCGGCCACCCTTGTCAAGGTCATTGACCGTGACAAAAAAACGTGTTTTGTGTTACGGTCATTGAACTTGACACGACCGTGATAAGAACTTGTCACGGTCATTGACCGTGATAATTCTTTAAATAATTATCAAGGTCAATGACCGTGACACGATCGTGACAATGTTAGAAGCAAAAACGCTTTCCCCCTTCTTTTTTCCCTCCCGCGCCGTTCCCTCCCTCTCTCTCGACGCTGCTCTCTCTCTCTCTCTCTCTCTCTCTCTCTCTCTCTCTCTCTCTCTCTCTCTACTTTCAGGTTTAATTCTCTCTCTCTCTCTCTCTCTCTCTCTCTCTCTTCCATTTATATATATGTTTGTGTGTATGTGTGTATATATGTGCGTGTGTGCGTGTGTGGGGGGTGGGGTAGGGTGGGGGGTAGGGGGTGGGGTAGGGTGGGGGTAGGGGGGGGGGGTTAAAAATGTAAATAAATAAGTAATTTTCTATAAATTACCAAAAATAATATCCAAAAATGTAAATGTAAATAATATCCAAAAATAATATCCAAAAATGTAAATGTAAGTAATATCCAAAAATATTGGATAACAATTTATTTTCATTCAAAATAAATAAGTAATTTTCATTCAAAATAATAAAGATCAATTAGTCTATGTTGTTGAAAAATTTGATCAAATTGGTGAGCCCTTTATATTTTAAAAAGTGTTGTTTTTATTCCTATTTAACTTTTCTTTCTATACACCCTTAATTATATTTAAAGTTTAATAAAATAGGAGTTATAGAAAGAAAAGTGGGGTTTAAATAAAAACACTTTTTTTAAATTTTAGGTTCTGGTGCGTAATCTTACTTTGTCACAATTAATTTATATGCCTCAAAGTTATTTTATCACTCTTAGTTTATATTTGTGATAATACTTTATGAACCACAACTTTAGGTTGATTATTTTAGAACTTAAACTTCAAGATACAAAAAATAATTCTATAGAACAACTTAGATATCTTAACAAAACACATATCTAACATTGAATATGATTTATAAAAAGCACAAAACAATAGTAGAAATTCAATACATGAAATTAACATTGAGATTATTTTAAATAGACAGTCACTACTGTGTGTGTGTGTGTATATTTGAATTAACCCATGAATTTGTATTTTTGTATTTGAATTAACCCATGAATTTATTTTTGTATTTGAATTAACCCATTATATGAAACATACTTGAAATTAAATATAGTGCGCATAGATACTAGCCTTCTAGTTCTTATGCGTACGCATTCAATAGCCCTTAGACCCGTTCGAGAGTCATTACCCCTGTAATGAGATCTCTCAAATTGTCTCGTTTGGACAGTTTGAGACTGTATAATTTCTGTATAATATTCTTATTGGCTTAAAGTTGTTACTTTTGGAGGAAGTTCTGCAGTCGTATCTTAATGTTCTCTGGGTACATACTAGATTGACAAGTGTGACTGTTATTTCAATTGACCAATTAAAATAACACTCACACCTGCCAATCTACGTCGTGTACTTGGAGAACTAAGGGGATATGCTGTCGAATGTTTTTCAAATCGTAACAATTTGCATGAGCTGTTAAGTATATTACAGAAAAATGAAGTCTTGAATGGGATAGGACCACTTACCCTTTAATAGGATAATTAAATGATGGGATAATTAAATAAAACATACTATAAATCTAAGTGTTGTTTACCTTTAATAGGTGTTTAGTTATGGTAGATGTGATTGGATATCCGAAATACAAAGAGTGGATGGGTGAGACTAATAGAATGGGGGATGTGTTTCGCAGAGGTGCTAACGAATTTGTGAAATATGCAAAGAGATGTCGTAATGATGAAGAGTTTCCGTGTTCGTGTTCTAGGTGTAAGAATGGTAAGGTGTTTGAGTGGAAAACAGTTGAACTACATTTGTTAAGATCGGGTATGCAAGATAGTAATCGATTTTGGAGTTTTCACGGTGAATTGAAAGTTCCTTTTGTCCCCGACCAACCTTCACAACAACCTTCAACAAGTAGAATAGATGTAGAAGGGGACGACGTAGATCATAATATGTTAGAGGATTTAGTTGATGATGCGTACGGAGTTTATGAAGATGAGGAGAATGAGGTTACTGATGATGTAGAAGATTCAAGTGCTCGTGAAGATAACACGATAAAACTTGACGATGAATACCAAAGTTTAAAATTTAAGGCGACCCAACCGTTATACTCTGGCTGTGAGAAAGATCAAACAACTTTACATGCCATGGTTGGTTTGCACAGTTTGAAGACGCAGTACGATTTGTCTGGCAATAGCGTGACGGGAATTCTGAAATGGGTGAAGGGCTTATTACCCAAGGTGAATACACTTCCAAATAGATATCCTGTTATGAAGAACAGTTTGAAAGGTTTGGGAATGAAGTATAAATCGATTCATGCTTGTGTGTATGACTGCATACTATATCGAAAGGAGTATAAAAATCTCGATCGTTGTTCGGTATGCGATGAACCTAGATATGTCCAATCTACTAGTAAGGAATGCACAAGCTCAAAAGTGCCTCAAAAAGTATTGAAATATTTTCCCGTTGGGCCTAGATTAAAGCAATTTTTCACAGTACCATGGATTGCAGAGGCAATGACTTGGCATGCTAGGGCAAAAGTAGGGGGTAATATCATGCGTCATCCTATTGATTCTACTGCCTGGCGGAGGATGAATTTTGAGTATCCCTATTTTGCTCGAGAACAACGCAACATTCGTTTGGCTATATCAACAGATGGTTGGAATCCATTTGGAAATCTAAGCACCAATCAGAGTCAAGGTTCTAAAAAATGCGGGGCGTGATCGAGGCGTCGAGGTCAAGCCTTAAGCCTTAGAAGCCTAGGCGGGTTTAGGCGTAAAAAGGCGGAAAAAGGCGTTTAGACCTTCTTAATATATTTTTATATTTTTAAACCATAACAAGGCTATTAAAATACTAAAATTGTACATATCATAAAAATATGTCTGAATATATGAAACTGAAAATAGTACTTGATTATTTTGGATGAGATAATGGTATGGTTAGTTAAAAAATTCTTTAAAAGGCGATATCGTTTCACTAAAGCATTGTTGTTTTTAGAAAAAAGTACGCCTTAAGGGTTTTACTAAGAATAAGGCGTAAAAAACTTAAGGCGAGGCGTTTCGCCCAAGCCTTAAGCCTAGGCGGGTTTTTTAGAACAATGATCAGAGTGTATGGCCAGTGATCCTAGCCCCACTCAACCTCCCTCCTTCACAGTGTATGAGACCTGAATTTTCGATGATGTCTTTATTGATACCTGGGCCAAAGGCACCAAGTGATGACATTGATATCTACCTGGCTCCTTTGGTAGAAGAATTAAATGAGTTGTGGGAAGAGGGTGTGCAATCATTTGTCTCTTTTAGAAAAGAAGAGTTTACGCTGAAAGCTATGTTGATGTGGGCAATTCATGATTTTCCAACTTATGTGACATTATCCGGATGTGTAGTACATGGTTATTTGGGGTGTCCTATTTGTGGAGAGGAGACTGAATCTCTTCGTCTATCCTCTAGCTTAAAAAATGTATACCATTGCCACATGAGGTTTTTACCCCCAGCTCATAGTTTCAGATTTGAGAAAGGTTCCAATTTTTTATTGGGCGGAGTTGAACATAGGCTACCGCCGAGATAACTTTTGGGTTCAGAAATTGAAAGTAAATCTTCTGAATGTGGCCCAAATATGCCAGGTAAGAATCCCAAATTTAAGAATGTCAAGCATAAGAAGACCCCAACTGGGAATGAAACTGAGATAATAAAGGCATGGTCTCGGAGGTCAATTTTATTTGACTTGCCTTATTGGAAGAAAAACCCGGTGCGCCATGTATTGGATGTGATGCATGCAGAGAAGAACTTCGTTGAACATATTGTGGGTACTTTCCTTGGGGGGAGTCATTCGAAGGATGGAGAAAATGCACGAAAATACCTTAAAACGTTAAAACTTAAGCCACAACTATGGTTGAAAGAAGATAGTAGGGGAAGGACAATAATTCCCCCTGGTGCGTTTACTTTGACGAGTGGGGAAAGGAAGGTGATTCTAGACACAATATATAATTTGAAGGGCCCATCTTCTTTTTCGTCCAACTTGCAAAGGATTGTGAATTATGCTACTCATGATTTACATAAGTGTAAGTCCCACGATTGGCATGTGATCATGCAATTGGTTCCTCTATTGTTTAAGCACTGTTTCTCCAAGCACAAGGATTTGCGTAGGGCTATTATGCAAATTAGTATTACCTTCTCCCTCTTGTGTGAGAAGGTAGTGAATCGAGAACACATAGTGGCCGCAAAATTGGCTGTGAACGAAGCGATTTGTGTATTGGAGAAGTACTTTCCCCCAGCATTCTTTGACATAAGTGTTCACTTGTTGGTACACCTATGCGACGAGGCACTTCTTTGTGGTTCAGTTAGATATCGGTGGATGTATCCGTTTGAAAGATTGATGAAAGTTTTTAAAGATTACGTCAAGAATACGCGATATATTACAAGATCAATTGCACAGGAATACATCACCGTGGAGTCATCAATATATACTCGGGAATATATGCCTGACTCGACCAGCGTTGATGACACTGATGAATTCCTCGATGATGGTGGTAATGTGATGGGAAAACGAGTGAAATTAACGAGTTTGCAACATGAACAAGTAGCTCGTTATCTATTTGACACACATGAAGGTGTCGAAGAATGGAAAAAGTAAGTTTCGAATATTATAATGTTTAACATTATTTTAGATTATTTTATACATGAATAATTTTGTAATATGCAGTAAATATGAAGCCTGTGAGAACAATAAAAGACGAAAAACAATGGTACAATCAGACAGCGAATTTAGGCTATGGTTGACACAAGAGGTAATTATAATGAAAACAGTCGTTATATAACGTTACATTACACTCAAATTTTACCACTAATATAATTAATTTATCTATATTCTCAGCTCCTAAAGATGGGTGATGCGACATCAAGGCTTGCTCGTCTAGCCACTGGACCCTTGTTCGTGGCACAAGAGTACAAAAAGTATCGATTGAACGGTTACATTTTCGGCGCTAAAGTGTATGAGGAAAGTATAAATGTACAGAACTCGGGAATTTCATACAAGGCTCTTACTTTCTTTCGAGCGAGCGCAAAAGATAAAAACCTCGTTGAAGCTGAAATGACTTACTATGGTGTAATCCAAAATATATTTGAATTGGATTATATAAGCTTCAAAGAGGTTGTATTTTACTGTGAATGGGTAAGAGTTGAGGATAAAAATGCTTGTAAAGTTGATCCTGTCACCAATTTGATCATGGTTGACTTGTCCAAGTTGAAGAGCAACGACCACGTGAGCGATGAGCCGTTTGTTTGTGCATTTCAAAAGGTTAAGCAAGTGTTTTACTCGGAGTATATCAACAACGAGCCGTGGTCAATTGTCCAACACACGCCAAGGCATCTAAATAGTAGTGTGGATGACTTGGCTGCTCCTACCGAATATCAATCCATTTTTTATGATAACCCGAATTTGAAACAATTTTTTAATTTGTACCGAAACATCCATTTTAATGCTTTTAATTGATCTGCACTTTATCATTTTCACTCTTGTGTAGTGTGCGTGTGTGGAGAGGAGATTAATACATAAATATTCCAACTACATCTAAGTTTTGTTTATACTAATCCATGAATATACGCTTCTTACCTTTAATAAGTGATTAGTACATAGTTATTTGGGGTGTCCTATTTGTGGAGAGGAGACTGAATCTCTTCGTCTATCCGAACACTAAGAAATGCCATAATCCTATGGAGCGATGCTCTGCAAATTCCTCTCAACCGTTATGTAGCCAAACATCACCAGTTGAAGTTGTCAATTCCACTTTCCATACCCCACCACTTGGAACTTCTAGCAAAATATGGGAGACCATTGAAAGGTGGAATTGACAACTTCAATTGTTGATTTTTGGCTACACAACGGTTGGAAGGAATTTGCAACGCATAACTCCATAGGATTATGGTATTTCTTAGTGTTTAGATATGAAGAGAATTATATTTGACACGATTTCCCGGGGTACATTACTTGGAAGGAGGTGCCATATGAGCTCAAGTTAGCTATTTGAGTGACACTACAGGTAATGTATTTATATTTATATGTGAATTTCGATTTCGATTTCGATTTCAATTACGATTTATATTTATCTATATTTGAGGGGCAGATACTAATTTTACTTTATTTCAATTCAGGGGACAGGGAGTGGCCCTAAGGGTAGGCCACATATGCTCTATACTTATGTGGATATTCGGACGAGAAGGGAAGGATAAGGAGGTGTCCCCGAGCGTCGCAGTACAAAATCTCTTTTCCATGCAAATAATTTGTAGATTTGAGATAATTGATGGTGATGTTGTTTCTTCTTAAATAGTTTCTATTTTGAATATATATTTGCATTATCTTTAGTTTGTTTGGATATATGATGTTTGGAACAGGTACAACGTTGCTATAATAGGTACAAATATACTGCTGGGCAGTGGCAGTGGCCATACTGCCCAGCAGATTTTTTTTAAATTCTGCCCAGAATTGTCACGGTCATTGACCGTGACACGTCCGTGACAAAGGTTGTCACGGGCTTGTCACGGTCAATGACCGTAACAATTTTTTAAAGAAGGGTCACGGTTTTGTCACGGTTATAAACCATGACAAACGTGTCACGGTCATTGACCGCGACACGACCGTGACAAAAAAAGTTGTCTCGCCTCGAAATGTCACGGTCATTGACCTTGACAAGGGTGATTTGTCAGGGTCAATGACCTTGACAATAGTGCAGATTTGGTGTAGTGCTTACAGACCCTAGACCAATGGAGAAATCAAAACTTTTAATAAAAACATTAAGAACTTCATTAGCAAGATGCCAAAAACTTACAATGACTGGTCGTACAATGCCATTATGGACTCTAGGTATACTGCACTGCGGAACAAACTCAATCAGAACCACCCCCTACTCATTGGTTTATGGCATGTAGGTAGTCCTACACATTAAACTGGAGATAACCTCTCTTAGGGTTATGCTCGAAAGTTAGGTCACAGAATCCGATTGGATACAAATCCGATATAACACAATTGCCTTCCTTGATGAAGGAGACTAATTGCAACATACCACAACTAAGGATACATCCAATGGAATTCATGGACATTTAATAAAGGGGATAAGAGACAAAATAAATAAGGAGACCTAGTCCTGAAAGAGAATCTCATGTCTTCACGAACTCTCGGATGGAAATTTTCATCCAGCTAGGAAGGATCCTACATCGTCACCAAAATAAACTCTGACGGGGCATGTACCTTACCTGTCCTCGATGGGGTTACATTTTCTTAACCTTTCAATGTCGACTGATAGAAGAGATTATTTCCTCAGACCTTCCTGTGGAAAAGGGAAGGAACCGACTCAGAACAAAAATAATCGATCATAACAGGAATGGGAAACCACATAGACCCAATCACTTTCTTGACCGTACATAAAAATCCCACTTAAGCCACCAATCTCTCGTTTGAAGTCAACTAAAACTTTTCCCCCCAACATTTTCATTCTATAAAACAATGTAGACCTGATTATCCATTATAAATAGTATCACATAAATTCAAAAATATACACACTATTGTCTTCGAATTTGAGATACGTAGGTAACCCGATATATCATTTAGGGCCCAATCTAATAAAATAGAAAAATCTGATGAACCCAAACACTTTCATGTTCGTACATCAGAAATCCCACTTGAGCCACCAATCTCCCATTATAAGTCAACTAAAACTTTGGGTCCCTAACTTTTTAATTTAATGAACTACGGAGACCCCATTCTATGCTATAAATATTATCACATAAGTTTAAAAATAGACACACCATTATCTTTAAATTTGAGATATGTAATCAACCCGATATATCACTTCGAGCCCAGTCTAATCAAACAGAAAACACCCCGCCTATGGAGAAATTCAATTTTATGGCTATTGTGCCCTCCTTCATAAAGAGTTTGGATGGATAAAATTGACGGAATGTTGAGTAATAAAATGATTCCTTAAGGCATTTTAGAACTGCATTAAGTTATCCTCAATTAAAATGAAATATACAAAACCAGGTGCCATGAAAGGAAAAATCAAAAGAGGCCTAGAAGGAAGAACACAACACCCCACACCTCTTCCCTAAATAAATTCATAAACACACTGCCGAGATATCCTCCTAGACGAGACTAAAATTCGATAATAGATAGATTCATAAAGGGCTTCCCCTAAAATAGACTCCTCCTCCCCCCATTCGGACTAAGGGGAACAATTCAATTCCTAGACAACATCAAGGTCATCCAGAAGAATGTCAAAATCATTCACAAGAAACCAAAGGAATCTTGCTTCCCCAAATAATACATGATCAAATGGCAGCATGCTCGTAAAGAACAAATACCGCTTCTCGAAAAGAAATGTCACATAGACATGATGCACTTTTATATCTATAAATAGCTATGTATATCCCCCATGTTTAATGGTATAAAAGAGTTTATGATCATTGTGTAGATATGCATTTCTAAAGTACATTATGAATTATGCAAAACATACCACTTTGATTCATCACTATAAATCTCCTATCTTATTTTCTTCCGTGAAACGCATTAAAACCATGTGTATAAATATAGGTAAATAAAATAACGAGAAAAAGAAAATACGATAAATACGAAGTCAGTTCCTAATAAACAAACACCAAATGTGCACACCCACAAGGTGTAAATCCAAAAAGTAAATCATTGTGGGTAAATGGCTCCCACCAAGCCAAAATCAAACCTCCTACTCCCTGTTATCGTGATTGGACTTCTTGTCACACTCCTCCTCCTCATCACCATCACAACCACCTATGAATGGGTTGAGTTGGGCAAAGGGGCATTCGACCAGTGACCAAGCATAAATTCTTCTGAATTTAGCCCCTTAAGTTAGTGATTTTGATATCCCGAACAAGGTAATTGAATCATTTTTATTCCATATCATTGCCATTGATTGTTTTTAACAATTTCCTCGAGTTTCATGTATTTCTGATGGATTTTACAGGAATTTAGTGCAAGAAAAGAGAGAAAGAAACCGGAAGAAAGGAAATGATGAAAGGAAGAAAAGTCAAAGGGCAAAAGCATAAATTTCTATCCAGAGTTCAAATTCGACACCTAAATGGAAGTTGAAGTGCTTGATTTCACAAGAGTATCGGAAGAAACGACACTCAAATCGGAGCTCGAGATCAAAAGTTATGGCCAGCCAAAGAAGAAAAGGAAACAGTCAGCAGGAAGAAATCGGACCGATCCGGGGATGTCGTACCGATCCGAAATGACCCAAGTCCAGTAAACCCCGGATGGATGACAAACCGATGACAGCAGAACCGATTCGGTGGGTACCGGACCGATCCAGTAGAAAAAAAGGAACCGATCCGGTGGCTGAGAAACGGACCGATCCGAGTGCATTTTGATCGAGGTGTAAATCGAGCGTCCGTGTAATACGCTAGTCGTTGTTATCGACTTCCAACCTCAATACAAAAAAAACCTAAACTTGTAACTACACTCTTAAGGAGTATAGTGGCGAGTCTGGGTATCGAATCCACAGGGAATGTTTGATAGAATTTAATTGATTTATTACTTCTAAAATAAAAGTGAAAAACATGATGATGATTGAAGACGAAAAAAAAATAAAAAAATTAAAATTGCATGCATGAGCAAACTAATTAAGATGAATGAGAAAGTAGGATGGAATACAATCCCCTAACCCTAGTAATTTACCGTGTAGAATACTAGAATTGTAAATTATAAATTTGAATGAATCCAGTCTTTATAGATCCTAAGCATTACATATATGAGGATCAAGCCCGCACCATATGAAATCAAAGGTAAATATAAAGCGGTGATAAATAATTTTACGCACATCATATTCTTAAACATCCCAAGTACCTAGGGCAAGAGAGATTAAAAGATCTACAATGGTTGTAAAATTGTCTCGCACGACTCTTTCAAAATTTTAATTTAAATTCTATTTTCTACATAAGTAATTTACATTGGGATGGGTTCATGCATCCCAACCCTTGAAAACTTAGCTTAACATGATGAAATCAAAGTAAAACTTACAAATTAAAGTGCAGGAATTCATAACTAACTCTAGAAAATTGAGAACATGACTTGAATTGGGAATGAAAAACTAGAAATCAATAATTAATTAAACTAACTAGAAAAGCAGTACAAACAATAAATTAAAATTACTTACAATGGATGAATGATGAATCTTGAATAGAACTTTGAATCTTGAATAGTAGACAAACTTCAAAAACTAGGGTTCTTGGTTTCAAGAATCCTCTAAAAACTAACTACAAAGAAACCCTACCTACTAGCCTCCTACAACTTGATAAAACAACTCCCTAATTCCACCCACTTCAGAATGAGGTAGGGCATGGGCTTTTATAGCACCAAGTAGTACGAATTTGACAGCTAGAATCGCTTGTTGAGCAAGATTTCACCAGCTATGCACCTAAAAATCTTCATAATTAATGCCAGAATTTCGCATGACCGGACCGGTCCGGTTAGCACTCGGATCGATCCATTTCTCAGCCACCGGATCGGTTCTTTTTTTTCTGCTGGATCGGTTCGGTACCCACCGGATCGGTTCTGCTGTCATCGGTTTGTCATCCATCCGGGGGTCTACTGGACTTGGGTCATTTCGGATCGGTCCGACATCCCCGGATCGATCCGATTTCTTCCATGCTGACTTTTTCCTTTTCTTCTTTGACTGGCCATAACTTTTGATCTCGAGCTCCGATTTGAGTGTCGTTTCTTCCGATACTCTTGTGAAATCAAGCACTTCAACTTCCATTTAGGTGTCGAATTTGAACTCTGGATAGAAATTTACGCTTTTGCCCTTTGACTTTTCTTCCTTTCATCATTTCCTTTCTTCCAGATTCTTTCTCTCTTTTCTTGCACTAAATTTCTGTAAAATCCATCAGAAATACACGAAACTCGGGGAAATTGTTAGAAACAATCAATGGCAATGATATGGAATAAAAATGATTCAATTACCTTATTCGGAATATCAAAATCACTAACTTAAGAGGCTAAATTCAGAAGAATTTATGCTTGGTCATATCCCCCTAACTTAGGACTTTGCACGTCCCGAGCAATGTAAATGAAATTACCCATTATTTTATTCCTTTAAAATTCCACTTTCGCAGGCATGCGATTGCATTGAGCATATGCAACAAGCCTTTAAACCCCTAGGTTACCCTAGTAATACGAGTTTTGTCTCGTGAGGGTTTGCAGTGAATACACCCACAAAATTCTTTATTGACTCAAATAGATATCAAAATGCTTAAAAATTGTACAATTTAAAATTTTCGAAAAATAATCACCGTAAATTCATATTCAAATGTGTCAAACCATAGTGTGTGTGTGCAAAGCCAGAAATTAAACTTCAAATTTCCACCGATTGACCATTACGTTACTTTTCGAAAATTCGTTTTGATTCAAATTCTTACGGATGCACTCACAAACGAATCATTCGAATTGTGGCTATTTTCTCTCGATATGCATGATATAAAGAGTGAATATAATGGACACAAATTCATGCATACAAAATTGAAAATAAGGAAATATATGGTGAAAAGATCTCATCATCGGAGTACGGTTATTAGGAAACGGGAACATCACCTCTAGTTCACACCATTTAATCTCTCCTATTATCTTTTTGTATCTTATCTCTCCATGCCGTAATTAATTTCGCAATTTGGACTCGGTTAGGACTTTCTTGGGGTTAAGGTGTAAAGGGTAAAATTGGGAATGGACGGAATGTTCGAAATTGGAAAATGTCCTTATGACGTCCATTAGTTCTTTTTCGGGCATTTGCTCATTTTTCTCTTTCTTTTTCTCTTTTCATTTTTTTCTTTTTTTTTCATTTTTTTTTCTTGCTATTTTTCTTTTCTTGCCCCTTTTTTATTACACACTTTGGACTTACTTGATGAATTTCCAAATTTTCACAATTCCGGGCTATTTGGGTTTTTCGGGTTATCAAACGAAAAGGAAATATTATATTAGGCTCAAAGTGGGTTGCAAAGGGATAATTTTTTCACAACTTTATTATGGCTAATATTTTTGGGTTAAACAAAAGAGGGCCTACTTCATTGTCCAAATTGCTCATCACATTACCATATGCATCTCGAGATTAATTAAATTTAGAGATATATTTAGCACGAATTTCGAGACAACATTTCACACATTTCTCATAACCGATCAAAACAAAGGATTGAGATCATCGACGACTTATTAAAACGATGAAAAGAACTTTGAGTTAATCATAAACTCGGACTGATTTAAAAACTCATAAAAAATTGAAAGGCTCGAAATCTCACCGGGTTTGATCAATCTCCACACTTATTCGTTAAGTCGTCAATTTTCTTTCAATTTCCATCTTCAGTCAATTTTTGGCTTAGTGCAATTGATTGTTAACAATTTGAGACTTTAAATAGAATAAAGGTGATATTTTTGAAAAATTTAAATTCTATTTTTTGTGTATTTTGAACAAAAATATTTTTGACTTTTTCTAAATTTTTCATTTTTTTTTAAATAAAAGAAAAAATATACTTGGAACAAACATGTGATCGAATCAATGAATCTAAACAATAAACGAGAAGAATATCCCAACCAGCCATGGGATGGTTCATTAAAACTACACATAAGTTTAAGACACCCTTCGGGATGGTGGATGCACGAGTGTGAGATAGAGACCTCAGAGACCATATCTTGTCTAAGGTTGAGCCCACATTGCTAAAGATTCCCACTATTAAGCCAACCTCTAATAGTAGGATGACTAGAAGGATGATATTTGCTGAAGATTGGAAACTTGGACCACCACCTTCTGAGATGAAATACAAAAGAGGGAGAGGAAACAATCAATACGAGGAAAAAAGAAAACAAAATATACAAATAACACAAAAATAAATATATACCCCGGCACACCTTAAGAATGCGCATAATACTCTAGCCAATTGGTCTATGATGATCGTAGGGTGAGGGATAGGGACGGTGATCGAAACACCCTCATAAAAATAAGGAAAATCAGTAGGAAGAGAAAGTTATAACAAGATTCGATGTTGAGAATATCCCTAAGCACCCCCAGCCTCCTAGACTCGCCCTTGATCACTCCCACCCTTGACTCAGTCGCCCGGGACCTCTCTTTACCCTTCTAGATAGTTTCCTTAAAAATCCTCATACGAGACTCCATCTCTACAATACGAACCGTAAGATCCCTCTCCTCTAGGCACCTACCATCCTCTGAGCCATCGAACCATGTCTGGGACAACATGATGTCTACCTCCTCTTGGGTACGTCATGGCTCGACCTTTATCCTTCCTTGTTTAGGGCACGGGGAGAGTTCTAATCCACCATGAATTCCACTATATGGGGTCCTTATCCCACTTTTATTCACCACCAAATGGTAGAACTATCATGTGTCCCCTAAGACGAGAACTTCCACCCAAATCCACACCCCAAAAAGAAGGTAAAAAAGACCCTATTGGGCTCATACCCATCTCTAACAATGACCTCATGTACATCTCCACCCCAATGCCATAATAATCTCCCACAAACACACCCTCTGTCATCAGTAAACCTATGATACATACTTAAACACTCTCTCTGGATTAGTGACCTCGTCCTGTCCCTTTACCCCATCATCAAAATTTACCTTACCTTTAAACTTGTCCTCAACTATATCAAACTACAAAAGAACCATGGTCACTCCACCACCTCCCCACATGATGTACCAGATATAACCCTAACCGCCCCTCCCTAATAACTCATCCACCTCCTCCTAACCTCCCCTAAGTACAGTTGTCTCTTCCACTACCTTAGTTACCCTGATTCTTTCCAATAAGGCCTCAAGGTACACCAGCTTGAGAATATTCATCACCCCATCTCTATATAGGCACAATAATCAAGACCATTTATGACTAAAGAAGAGACGAGGACCCGTTTTTGTCAACCCTTTTGATATGCATCCAAAAGTGTTAAAATTATACTCCAAATAGGCACATCTTAACTTCTAGACCTCGGTGAAATTGACCTTATGCGTGTATTTATTTATCTTATAGGTAAAAATGCATTTGCGGATTCAAACGAGCTATTTCAAGGCAATTTAGACAAGAAATAGTCACATACTCACTTTTAGGGGAAAAATGGAAATTTTAGACGACCAATTTCGAACGTGAATAAATCATGGAAGTTATAGGCCTCAAAGCAAGGAAATTATGGGTTCAAACAACGTGTTAATTCGATCCTTAATGAAGAGTTACAACCTCTGTGGTGAAAAATATAATTAAGAAAATTGGGTTGAGCAGATCATGACACGTGGCACTACAGGATGATGATACATGTCGCCAGTATATATTGACATATGATGCGTCATGACGTGACACAGGCGCTATAGGATGATGAGACATGTAACAAGTGGATGATGACACATGGAGACACACTATTATGACACATGGCATCGTAAGATGACACATGGCACCATAATATGATGAGTCATGGAAAATGGCATAGTAAGATGATGACGTATGGCACCATAAATTCATAACAAGTGTCACCAACCTAGTTTATTTTCCCTATCTTTTTCCACCTAGTCTCTCCCCGCTTCTTCTTTCTTTCCACCATTTTTTATTCTTATCCCATAATATTCCCATCAACCATCAACTTCCCTCATTTAACAATTCTTTCCACCCAGTCTCTCTCCCATATTCTTCTTTCGTTCCTTACATTTTTATTCTTCTCCCATAATATTCCCATCAACAACCACATGCCTGCACTAAATAAATCTTTTTCCCATGACCTCGTTTTTAGTATTTAATTAAAATCACCCATCATTTTTGTAAAATTCCAAAGGTACCCTTAAGCCATTCTTTCTACCTATAAAAAGGGCCATTTGTCTTCAATATTAAGAGCCAATTTTTGGGATAAAATTCTGAGAATAGTTCTAGGGTAATTTTAGGTTAATATAGTGTTAATCTTTTAGTTATTTCATTTGTAATTTTTAGAGAGTTGTGTGAGAGAATTACATTAAAAAAGATACAGATTGTGAGTTTGTGAGCTAAAATTTGTTGCAAAACACAGATTTATGGGTGTTCTTCCATACCAAATCTCAAAAGTTCAATAGGAAATGCAAGGAGACATGGGTTAAATATGTTTATGTTGTATCTTTTATTCTTTTCTTTATGCCTCTAATGGAGTGTTTTTATATTTCATATGTAAAAATACTTCAAATGTTTGGTTCAATCCCCCATTCAAGGGGTGACAAGAAACCCATTTTGACGTAAATTTAATTATTTCTTTCTATTTATTTATTTATTTATTTATTATGTTCCTTTGAAAATTAGCATTGAAGTTTCACCTTTTAATTTATGCCCCGAGAAAGAGTAAATGGTTTATTTTAGAATCGAACTAGAGATAGGTTTTTCTCAAGTGTAATATTATATCTTAAATTTTAATTCTAAATAGTTAATTTTCCAAGGATTAAATTATTTTTAATTGGTTTATCATAGCGGGTGATTTAATAAAGAGGGTTTAATTCTAATTTTGAGAGTTTGTAAATGTTTTAAAATTATTTCTCTAAAAGGATGATATTGAAATTACATTTGTAGGAGAGTTGCCTTGTAACTTTATTATTACCTTAGGCCATTTTAAATAAATAAGTAAATAAATTAGAATAACTAATATATGTGGTAAAATCTCATCCTTTGTTTGTTCTCACATTTATTCATCGCACTCACCTTTTAATTTAGTTTTTATTTATTAGTTTAGTTTAAATATTAGGACATCATTAGTTAAAATAATAATCCCTTAACAATTGTTTTAAAAATCACACTAAGTCTTCACTTTTCTTTTGTCCATATTAAGAAGTTGTCTTGATACTCCTCGCTTGCAATATACATGTTTTATTGTATTTTGTTGGTCCATAGGGATTTTTGAGTGACGAGACTTTGCAATAATGACATATATAAAAAGGACATAGTTATAAAATGACGCCATTGCTGGCATTTTAAGCATTAGACTTTGCTCAATTTTTTGGTGATAGCTTTGTCACCAAGTGTCGTTGCCGGATTTTTGAGCGGAGAAACATTTTAAAGAGTTGTAGATTTGTTTAATTTGTATATATTTATTTTTCATAGATTGCTCGTATTAGGATATTGAGGCCTTGTACTTTTATTTGTGATGATTTAAACACCAATTATTATTTGTAATAATTAAGTAAAATAAAAAGCACATAAGGAAATGGGAAGCATGACAAAATAGAGAGAGAGCGTCATTGAAGTGTATTTGAAGCCTCTTTATTTTGGGTTCGTAGGATTCCTAGGGATGACTGAATTTATGGGAACGTCTCCCGATTGACTCAATTTGATATTTATGCCACGCATGTAAACTCCACGGGAGGTACATGTCTTTATCAATCGTGAATTTTAGTTAGTGAGTCCATTTATTATTTGACTATTTGTTCCTATGTGATTTTATTTTATGTATAGTCTTAATTTGAATGGTTTGGTGAATTAATTGGACTTAAAACCTACACTCGATCATTGAAATGAGAATGGATATAATCACCAGAGTCAATCACTTATCAATTGTGTGCAGTCCTAGCTATCAGTAAAATTAAAAATCAATCAAATCGCTAGCCCCATAAGATACGGTATTCATAGGACCTTTCTGAACAATCTTACTTGTAGCAAAAACTGTAGAGTCCTCTCCACCTATAAAAACCTCGTTTGGATTTCTTTGAGTCACGTTATTATTTTGGAAAACTGGGTTGTAAGTGAGGCTTCCAGTAAAATGGGTTTGTGTTGTCCTCAACGTTGTACCAACCGATCGTTCGTGGTAGTAGATTTGGGGATAATCTCTATGGAAAGCCTCTAGTTATCTTGTGAAGGAAGTAGGGACACACATTTTTCAAAGGTGACGTATAACTCTCCGTGCTTTTCTACCCCATGGATTAATTAAAATTGGACTGTTAAATCACTTAATTAAATTTAAAAATTGGCTACATGCTAGTTAGGAATTGTCTTTTGCTTGTACATGTTTAATTCAAATCCTTCGGTAGTCAATTTTATGTTCTCCATCCTTGTGTGTTTCAAAGCGAGTCCATTTTTCCCTTTTCAATAATCAAAAAACATTTTTCATTCTTTTTCTAATTTTCCAAAATCCAAAATCCAAAAGCATTTTTCACTTTTTTTCTTATATTCAAAACTCCCAAAACTATTTTTTTTCCTTTTTCAAAATTCAAAACCCCAAAAAAAATTTCTTTCTTTTTCCTAAATTTAAAAATCCAAAAATATTTTTGGGGAATCCTTTTTCTCCCACTATCAATCCGATCACGGCCGAAGAACATCCTTTAAAAGACCACTTAGGGTCATTTATCATCTTCATGGTGCAGCTATTACTCTCAAGCCAATCACTTATCCCATGCTTACTCATACCTTCCTTATTCATCTGAATTAACCATGGACCTAGTATATCCATATGATACTATTTTGGAACCCACTTTGTCCTATTGCCATGACATCCAATACCGATTGGAGTGAGTAACCAAGCAAGTAGTGGAAGCTTGATCACCCTACCACACAATATGAATCCCAACACCATGTTATGGATCCTCACAGTTTACAACAGTTGTCATGGCAACCAAGTGAACCCCATCCTGATCAATCCCCTAACTATGATCCCCATGATTATTAACCTTTTATCTCTCACAAAGTCCCTCTGCTTGTGTGTGATGAACTTGACCTCGTTCCCCACACTTTATATACGCATTCTCCATTTAGTCATGATAATTGCATGTTATGTTCACCTCAACCGTACATCGTTGCACTACCACCCACCACTTACCCACCATCATCAACATTCGCTCTTGAAAGACTCTTATAAAAGTTCATCCTCGAACAAGAATAAACTACTCAATATAAAAATTAAGGCCTTCAATGTCTCGAACAATCCTTAAATTAATTTGAGTGTGCGAGAGAGTTAGATTTCCCCCAAGTCAACTCATTGTTGCACTCACGTGAAATGATGATGAGTCATTTTGTTACAGTAATTTTAAGTCTGACTAACCCTATCACCCTAAGACTCTCGAAGTTGAGACCATCCCATGGTCTGAGACCCAAGTTTACAATTGTGTTGACATATTAATATATTGTGAGACTGATTACTACACTAGAAATACAACAAAAAAATACGTTTGAGGTTCCCTCACCCGTCATATAGAAAAATATGCTCGAGCTTACACCCATTGAGCCCACTCTCTGTGTCCCTTAGGCACGTCTTCCTTATTAGATAGCTCCAGCGACGAGTTCCACCTTATTAATCAAGATTAATTCAAAGATATTTCCCACCTCTGTTGATTTGGATCATCTCTAGAAATGTTTGGCTCACTTTGAGTCTGATGTTGATGTTGATTCATATATCTCAGATCTTAGTGATTCGTTAGACTCTTTCACCACCACAGATTGTGATATATTGTTTATAAATTGATATCTCAATCATTTTATTCCACACTTCCTCTTGAGAGTTCCCTTGAGGATCATTTTGACCTTCAAGATGAGTATGTATCCCCTACTTTGGAGTTATATCGTTTTTTCTGACCCATCATCCCACCCGACCCACTCATTACCCCAAGAAACCCACCACCATATTTGGACCTTCTCCATTACCTCTCCCAATTCTATATTTAGGTCCTTAGTTTCACCCTCCCTCCACCCTTGAACTCCATAAACCATTTTGTGAGTTGTTCCTCTATCCCACCATCCATGAGAGTATTTATAGTGCTTCTCTCAACTTACGTGACATTGAGATTGATCATACTTGCGCACCCATTCCTTGTGGTGCTTATTACTATCATCAACTCATCGATGTGTCCCGATATGACCATTATCATCACCTATTTATAGAACGGTGGCACGACTTTTATGAGCCCCACCACATCCCAATTGTCACACCTTTTTGCCTTCCCACTCAAATTGAGCATCATGATTATAAGGTCCTTGTTGTCCTCATTTTTAGTCTCAATAAGGCTCGTGATCGGTTCCTCTTCACCATAACCCCTACCTTTATTTCTTATACCCTTCTCCCCACCCACAACTAGTCCACCGATATATTTCATCGCATGAAGCACTTTGTCATACAAGTGCATTCACCCATTAATATTTATCCAACAAGACTAACTTTTTAGTCTTGTTTGGGGGTGATTCCCATAGCCCACACCTTTTGTCACCACGTGTTATCATAGACCATATTTTTAGGGGTGAGTACCTTTTCATCTGGTTAAAGATGTTAAACTTAGCGCTATTGGGAGGCAGCCCATTGTATCCTTATTTGTGGGTAGGAGTCTTACCATGTTTGGGGGTTGTGTTTTATCCACTCCTAGATACTTTATATATATATATATATATATATATATATATATATATATATATATATATGATTTACAGACTTGTACCTATTTTTATGCAACCACTGTTCTTCAGTTTACCATATGATCCATCACGTGGTGCAAATTCATTAACGATCGATTTCAATATAATCTTTCCTACCATGTACTTTAAAAGTTCTAAATATGATTTTAAACATAGAGGATTATGTTCTCTTTTGTCTGGGGTGGGGTATTTATCAAAATCATACCTCTTTTGATTTTTTTTTTCAGAAACAGGCCATATTTTCCACTTTTCATGCAATTTTATCTCGTTCTTTACGTGATTTATCTATCATCCATTGTCCAAGTATAGAGTACTATAAGTCAAACTTGAAGTCAATATTTAAACTTAAAAGCTTAAGTAAAACTTCATAAGGTATATTGAACCATGTATTCCAATACTCAACACTATTTGCGCATTTATCACATCATGACGGCCTAAAGTTGAAGAAGGTGAAATTTTTGAAGATAACCTTAAAGAACAAAAGTGGATACTTAGACCCGTGAGATTCGAGGTTTTCACTATTTTGAGAGTTTTTATGCAATGCCCGAGTCACAAATGACTCAACTTCCTTTGGTAACGCACTAAATGTCGTTGCATGATCTCATTGTTCTTCATTTTTTGGCATAATCACTGAGAATGACCTCCTTTCGAGTTGTAAGAAACACATGTCTTATAGTTTGTCTCGAGCACTAAACCTTCACTCGTTTCTCCATACACGTAATGTTTTTCACATTATCACCCTTACCCATCTATGTACCTATCTCCTCACATTATCCATATATCATATCCATCATTACCCTTATTTTTTAGGAAAAGAGTGCTTTGAAATAATGTATGTAAAAATGTCTTCATTCATGCTCTAAAGACAATCACATCGCATACAAAATGTTGCAAATAGAAATATAGAAAAAAAATGAGAAAATGAAAAAGAGAAAAAATAGAAAAAGAAAAACATGCGATGAAATTTTGTAAAATAGAGACATTAGTAGTTTAAGTTGTAGTCCACTTTTCTCAAAAATCCCCAAATCATCGTATCATACATGTTACCCATCTCATTTTCCCCTTATCCTTTACGTTAGTCCCATTTTTTCCTTTGGTCAAGTTCTAGGATGAATGAAAAGTTTACAAGGTTAATAACCTAACATTGTCCATATAGTGGTTTTCATTCCTTTCATGAGATCAAATTCATCTAGTATCCATTTTTTCATGTATGTGTGAGAGACGTTTGGCCTCATTTATATTTACTCACCTCCTCACACACAAATGATATGCACTTTGCTAAATCTTGAAGAATTCATTTTGGAGAGATATATCCAGTGAGATTTGAAGTTAAAAGCATTGATTCTAAAAGGAAATCTAGAATTACTCTTATGATACTTGAAACTATTTGATTAATTCCCACTACACACGTTGAGGTTTAGTCAGGATTTGTCTTGTGTATTGAGTGAGCTTATCTTTTCATTCATTTGATAGTTCATTATTCGTATTCCTTGATGATGGATTGTATGATATTTTTATGTCTAAAAATAGTTTAATTGCCTTTTTAATAAATTATTTTCAAAAATATTTTGAATTTTGAGGGTATATTCACTGTAAACCCTCAAGAGACAACACTCGTCCTCTAGGTCTACCCACTAAAGTGGCAGACTTTTGGGTTCTTATATTTCTTTCTCTCAATTTTTGCTCAAGGACTAGCAAAGTTCTGTTTGAGGGTGGTGTGATAAGCACCCAAAAGTGTTAAAATTATACTCCAAATAGACGCAATCTAATTGCAAGTTCTTTGTGGAATTAGCTTTATGTGTGTATTTGTTTCTCTTTAAGGTAAAAACGCATTTGCAGATTCAAACATGCTATTTCTGAGAGTGCTACAGCGGAATAAATGCGACTTCTCAAATAAATCAATTTTAATTGTGTGCCAACCAAACTAGTTTTAATTAAAACCAATGTAATACCCCATGATTTTTGGGCTGATAATTTAATTATTTTTAGGAGAAATGATATTTATTTAAATTGGAGAATTTTAATTTGGCATTTGAGGTCAAAAATTTGAGGATGTTAGAAAGAATTTCGAATGACGATTCTGAGTGTACAGTTGATTCCGGATGGGTTGAGAAAGTCGAAATGACTGTACTTGAGTTATATTTGGGTTCCGGAATATTTTTAAGTACGTTTGGCTCGAATTGGAGTAACCGAGTAATTTAAACTGTGTATTATCACTTAAAATTGGGTTATGAGGCTTAAGTAGGGCTCGTGAGAAGCCAATCTCATTAGAGAGAAAGAAAAAGCCCTAAAGGGAGAGAGAGAAGAGGAAAGGAAGAAGAGAAAGAGAGAAAAGCTTGGTGATTCTGGAAAATACGCGATTTCAAGGAAGATTCAGACTCTACAACTTTCAGGCTAGTGATTAAACTTGCTAAATAATTCTTGTGCATCATTTATTTCATGATTTGTGGATAAAATTATGGATTTTTGGGTTAAACATGTCAAAACCTAGATTTTGGGTTAAATCTTACATTTGATGGATATACATGGATATGAGGTTGTAAATTAGTTGGGTTTATATATTTGATGAGTTTTAATGTTAGTAATATGATTGGGTTGAAGATTGGGGGGTTAGAAGTTTGGATTTTGGGGGTTTTGGAAAGTTGGAGTTCATCCAAAATGGGTGTTGGCCGAGGTATCTGCTATGGCCGGTCGACCGCGGCCAGGGGGTCAGTCGATCGCCCCTCAAGGGAAAAGCTTACTGCCTTCTTTTCTAAGCAAAATTGGAAACCGCGGTCGATCGGGGGTCAGGGGACAGTCGACCGATCCTCTGTTTTTGGTCCAAGTTTGGGATTTCAATTGTACCCTCTTTATTTTGGGTTTATATTTGTGGATCTTCTTAGTTATTGTATCATAGAGGGAAGTGATTATATCTGGGGATTTATGACCTTAGGATGGTGAGGAGAGGTTTGGGCTCTATTTCATAATGGAATTGAGTGTGTTGTGCTTCTCTCATTAAGGAAATGAGAGCAGAATTTATAGATGATTAGAGGTAATGTTGGGGTCGATTGAGTTATTGCAAGAGAGTATGAGTTTGAGTTATTGTATCGATTTAATGGGGAATCCTCTTAGCATCGAGGTTTCCATTTGGGGATTATTGTTGTTGATCGATGTGCTTTCAGTTGTAGAGGGTATCCTTAATGTTGATTGAATTGGGAGACTTTTCATACATATAGGTGTTAGGGATGAGTAAGTTTCAAGTGAGGGGTCGGCGTACGATAATGGGAAGACAAGCGAGTTATCAACGTTTAGTATATCGAGAGTTATATACTTAAATATCAATTTACTTCTTTCTTATATGCTGGCTTATAAGAGTATGTATACTTATATGGCGTGATGTAATACCTTATGTGATGGTTTGCATTTATATGATGTGATTGTATATATATATCTAGTGTGAATGATATATGCATACTTATTGTGTGGGCATACCCTCCATTGTTATCATGGGAAGTTACGCGATGTGTGTGAGGCACCTGACTTAAGGATCAGGGTGGGTATAGTCCCCAGGTCATAGTCATCCTTTATTTATTGCGTGATTTTATTCGGGGTGAGAAGTCTTGGGTATGATTCGTTCTCACTTTCGGTTTGGAACTATGACCGCTTACTATACGTTTTGATTTGTTTTATTTACCATGGCGGTGTGATAATAATCCGATATATGGTAACCCGGGATAATGCGGGTAATTCATGGAAGATGATAGCATTGTGAAGTATTTTATATCCATATGTGATTGGATTTTGGATATTTATATGTACGTTAAGTGTGTTATGTGTACTTAATTTTTGGGATTGAATGATTGTGCTTTGTAACTAGAGTAAGGTTATAGACCCCAATGGTTAGGAGCATTATCTTATTTATGTTATTAGATATTATTGCTCCTCATAAGTTAGTTGATATTTGTGTGGGGTACCGAGGGCATAATGGACCTCAACGACCAACATTGTCAAGGAGTAGTGTATCGGGGGGGTTCCTTGTGTGGGTTTTGCTTGCGAGACGTCCAACGCATGAAATGCAGTGCAATGTTGGGAGTGGGGATAACTTTATCCTTAGTACTCCGTTTTATCTGTTATAGTGAAAGAAGGTTTTATGAGAATAAACTGGAGTAATATTTATTAAATAAGTAGTTGATGATATATGCGTCATGCATTTAGGGCGTAATGAATCTTGACAATCAACAGTGCCAAGGCGTAGTGTATTAGGGGGTTACTTGTTTGGATTTCGCTTTGCGAGACGTCCCACCCACGAAACGCAGTGCAATGTTTAGAGTTGGGAGAAGTTTAGTCCTTAGCATTTAGATGCTAATAACTCGTGGTAGTTAATAACTAGAATCCGTTAGATTCTAATAAGAGTATATGTATATGTATATTTATATGTTAAACAAGTTTATATGCATAGTTAGGTTATGGTAGAATCAGATCTTCATGGTTATGTTTTAAATTGATGGGTTACGCGAGTGTAGTTTTGGGCGTATGTTAGATTGTATTTTCCTTAGATAGTGTTGGGCAGTTATTTGAGGACCGTGTGCTTATGTTTAGGTGTGCGTTATAGGTGAGGGGTGAGTTGGATTTCCAAGAGAGTGCGGCTCCACTTAAATCACGTCTTAGTGCATTTATAATTAGTATGCATTTTAATGCACTTGCTAAAATGTTTTCACACCTCGGGCTCTGACCCGTTTATATTTTTTCTTGCTATATATACTCCGCAAGGATGCCAGTGATGTTTTCTACCCAGGGTATTCATGGAGCTGTAGCAGCTGCGGACTGCTATGGGGTTTTGTTACAGCCGTTTTCATCTTTTGTAAATCTTGATTTGGACTCAGTTTGTATATCGGGTTTATACCTAAGTGTTTGATAGGACTTTTATATTTCTTTTCAGTTGTTGTATTGTCTGTGACCCGACAACTTATTCGGGTATTTCCTTTTTATGTATTTCTGGTATTAATTAGAACTTTCTCTTTTATCTTAGCATGTGCATGTTCATTATCATGTTCATTAGTTATTATATTGTTGGATGGTTATTGCATTGTATGTTTTAAAAAAATTTGGCACCCTCTTTTTATAGTATTGGGTAGTTAGCTATGTTTATTTTAGTATCATCAGTAGATGCTGAGAATGATTCACTCGAGATTCCTAATTAATTATAGTATAGGGCTGCCCCCCGTTATTATTTTAAGCGGGGTGTCACATGTGGTATCAGAGCATCAGGTTCTAGTGTCTTTAGGATCTGTGTGGGTTTTCTGCGTTCTTCCGTTAGCATTCTTGATGTAGAGCCCTATTATTAGGACTATTGTGTTCACACGTCTATATTTTATTCTGCAATGAGTAGCCATTTGAACGGTGTTCTGATACAACTATTCTTGTTTCAGATGCCACCGAAGAGAGGTCATCCAGGCAGGGCAAATAGAGGGGCTGAGAATATGGAACCCCAAACTCCTCAAGGGAGTATGACCACAACCGAAGTTGCCAATATTGTGGCATAAACGGTAACTGCTGCCATTTCTGCGATGGCACATCAACCTGCAACTCAAGCAGCCCAAGCCCACCCAGGGCTATCTACGTGGGAAAGAGTACGGGAAGCTATTAGGAAGGGACATCCTCCATAATTTTCAGGGGGAGTTGATGCGGTGGGTGCAAGTCGTTGAAAGAAAAGTATGCAAAGGCACCTTCGAATGGTTGAATGTAGTGAGGTGCAGAAGCAATTTCTCGCCACCCTTAAATTAACGGGAGCATCTCACCAATGGTGGGAGTCACTCACCACATCGGAGCAGAGAAATGCATTGCCCATAACAGATTTTTGGGAACTCTTTGATCGAAATTATTTTCCTTCCGCGATCCAGAAGGAAATGAGGAGGAGATTTTTGGATGTGTTTCAAGGTGATCCAACGATGGTCGAGTATGAAGAAGAATTTACTCGATTGTCAAATTTAGTGTCCGATGAGGTAAATACAGAGGAAAAGCAAATAGCAAAGTTTATGGGAGGTTTAGAATGGCGAATTCAGCGGCATTTGTTAGGGAACCCAGCATTAGTGACTTATATCGAGGTAGTGAATGCGACGTTATTACAGTGTCAGGAATATTGTCTTCGTTCACAAGGGGGTAAGAACTTTGGAAACTCGAGTTCATCAAGTAAGCATGGTGAAGATAATGCCAGTGAATTAAGATGGCATGAGCAGGATTATCGAGGGTCACAACAAAGTTTTGTTCCTCAGGATTGGACGGGAGGATTTATTGGTAGATGTTTCTTTTGTAAGGAGATAGGCCATAGGATGAGAGATTGTCCAGAGAGAGGTAAAGGGCCACTTTTTGATGAGGTTTTGGATGTGCAACCCCAACAACAGATCATAGGCCAGTTTCGGACGGAGGACTTCGTGTAGGAACCCATCGATGAAGCGATGCAGTCGGACTAGAGAGGTATAATGTAAATTATTTTCCTTTGTGATTAGGATTTTCTTTGAGGGGCATTGGGAGTATCGTATGTAAGAATTTGATGAGTGGTTAGTTGTTATAAACCTATTTATGTATGGAATGACCCGGAAGGGAGGAGTGAGTAAGTGAGGCTCTTAGACGATATCTTTTGGGAGAATAGATTATCTTGTGATGTGCTAGTAGAGAGTTACGACTTTGTTTTGATCATAGGAATCGTTGAAATGCATTGAGTAGCAACGGTAAAGCTATCGTTTTATAGTTGTGCTAGACTTATGTACTTGTAATGTTCCAGTTATGGAAGAGCCTAGTATATGTCAAAGTTTTGTTATGTGGTAAATGATTTTTGTTACTGAAGATCTTCAGGGCTTAGTGGGCTATTGTTGAGCTAGGGATTTTAGCTCATGGTTATGCTAGTGTTAAGAAATAGTGGTCGATAAGAGTATTGTATTTGTAGGCGCCTTATGTCTTGGGCATAAGGTATTTGATTTGGATATCGAAAGACATAAACTTTTTTCAAAAAAAAATTATTTTAAAGGCCTTCGGGCAATATCAAAATGATTTAAAACTATTTTCTTTAAACTTTAGTCCCGATCTAACTAATCTCAATCCCCGACAAAGCTACATAGTAGTGTATTGGGAGGGTTTCTTGTTTGGATTTCGCTTACGAGACCTCCCCCGCATGAAAGTAGCGAATATCAGGAATTGAGAAGAGTTAAATCTTCGGACATTTAATTTTTTTTTTATAAAATTAGTATGTTATTATGGACTAATATGTTTCAAGTTATTGTGCGATTTGAGGCTGAGTGAAGTTGGGTTATGTTTATTCGAGTCGAGCTCGGGTACAGGGTGTATGGGCGCCCTGGATGTCAGTTTGGTTTTAAGTTTAAAATGATTCGCCGTGAGAAGTGGGAGGAATAGATCTTGAGGGAAGGTGTCTTAGGAGCTAGTTAAGATTTGTATTACTAGGCTTAGCTTAATTTTGAGGATGAAATTCTTGTAAGGGGGGAAGTTTATAATTCCTCGTGATTTTTGGGCCGATAATTTAATTATTTTTGGGAGAAATAATATTTATTTAAATTGGAGAATTTTAATTTGGCATTTGAGGTAAAAAATTTGAGAATGTTAAAAAGTATTTCGAATGACGATTCTGAGTGTGCAGTTGATTCCGGATGGGTCAAGAAAGTCGAAATGACTGTACTTGGGTCTTATTTGGGTTTCGAAATATTTTTAAGTTCGTTTGGCTCGAATTGGAGTAACTGAGTCATTTAAAGTGTGTATTATCATTTAAAATTGGGTAATGGGTTATGAGGCTTAAGTAGGTCTCGTGAGAAGCCAATCTCATTAGGGAGAAAGAGAAAGCCCCAGAGAGAGAGAGAAGAGGAAAGTAAGAAGAGAAAGAGAGAAAAGCTTGGGGATTTCGGAAAATACGAGATTTCGAGGAAGATTAAGACTTTACAACTTTGAGGCAAGTGATTAAACTTGCTAAATAATTCTTGTGCATTATTTATTTCATGATTTGTGGATAAAATTATGGATTTTTGGGTTAAACATGTCAAAATCTAGATTTTGGGTTAAATCTTACATTTGATGGTTATACATGGATTTGAGGTTGTAAATTAGTTGGGTTTATATATTTGATGAGTTTTAATGTTAGGAACATGATTGGGTTGAATATTGGGGGTTAGAAGTTTGGATTTTGGGGATTTTGGAAAGTTGGAGTTCATCCAAAATGGGTGTTGGCCGAGGTATCTGCTATGGTCGGTCGACCGCGGCCAGGGGGCCGTTCACCTTCCCCTCAAGGGAAAAGCTTACTGCCTACTTTTCTAAGCAAAATTGGAAATCACGGTCGACCGGGGGTTAGGGGCCGATAGACCGGTCCTCTATTTTTGGTCCAAGTTTGGGATTTCAATTGTACCCACTTTATTTTGGGTTTATATTTGTGGACCTTCTTAGTTATTGTATCATAGAGGGTTAAGTGATTATATCAGGGGATTGATGACCTTAAGATGGTGAGGAGAGGTTTGGGGTCTATTTCAGAATGGAATTGAGTGTGTAGTGCCTCTCTCATTAAGGAAATGAGAGCAAAATTAGTAGATGATTAGAGGTAATATTGGGGACGTATTGAGTTATTGCGAGAGAGTACGAGTTTGAGTTATTGCATCGATTTAGTGGGGAATCCTCTTAGCATCGAGGTTTCTATTTGGGGTTAATTGTTGTTGATCGATGTGCATTCGGATATAGAGGGTATCCTTAATGTTGATTGAACTGGGAGACTTTTCATACTCATAGGTGTGAGGGATGAGTAAGTTTCAAGTGAGGGGTCGGCGTACGATAATGGGAAGGCATGTGAGTTAGCAACGGTTAGTATATCGAGAGTTATATACTTAAATATGAATTTAATTCTATCTTACATACGGGCTTATAAGAGTATGTATACTTATATGGCGTTATGTAATATCTTGTGTGACGGTTTAAATTTATGTGATGTGATGTGATTATATATATATATATATAGTGTGAATGATATATGTATACTTATTGTGTGAGCATACCCTCCATTGCTATCATGGGAAGTTGCACGATGTGGGTGAGGCCCGTATAGTCCCCAGGTCATAGTCATCCTTTATTTATTACATGATTTTATTCGGGGTGAGAAGTCTTGGGTATGATTCGTTCTCACTTTCGGTTTGGAACTATGACCGCTTCCTATATGTTGTGATTTGCTTTATTTACCATGGCGGTGTAATAATAATCCGATATATGGTAACCCGGGATAAAGCGAGTAATTCATGGAAGATGATAGCATTGTGAAGTATTTTATATCCATATGTGATTGGATTTTGGATATTTATATGTACGATAAGTGTGTTATGTGTACTTAGTTGCTGGGATTGAATGATTGTGCTTTATAACTAGAGTAAGGTTATAAACCCCAATGGTTCGGAGAATTATCTTATTTATGTGATTAGGGATTATTTCCCCTCATAAGTTAGTTGATGTTTGTGTGAGGCACCGAGGGAATAATGGACCTCAACAACCAACATTGTCAAGGAATAGTGTATCAGGGGGGTTCCTTGTTTGGATTTCGCTTGCGAGACGTCCCATGCACAAAACGAAGTGCAATGTTAGGAATGGGGATATCTTTAGTCCTTAGTACTCAGTTTTATATGTTATATTGAAACAAGGTTGTATGAGCATAAATTGGAGTAATATATATTAAATAAGTAGTTGATGTTATATGCGTCGTGCATTTGGGGCATAATGAATCTTGACAATCAATAGTGCCAAGGAGTAGTGTATTAGGGGGTTCCTTGTTTGAATTTCGCTTTGCGAGACGTCCCACGCACGAAACGCAGTGCAATATTGAGAGTTGGGAGAAGTTTAGTCCTTAGCATTTAGATACTAATAACTCATGGTAGTTAATAACTAGAATCCGCTAAATTCTAGTAAGAGTATATGTATATGTATATTTATACGTTAAACAAGTTTAGATGCATAGTTAGGTTAGGGTAGAACACTACACCAAAACAACTCAATTGTAACGGGCAAAAACCGTTACAAAAAATATTTGTAACGGATTAAATCCGTTAGAAAGTTGGCGTCATTTATTTTACTAACGAAATTTGTGACGGACAAAATCCGTTACAAATTTAATATTTGTAATGGATTAAAACCGTTGCAATTTTTTTTTTGTAACGGAATTGGTGTTAGTACACATCACATATATTAGTAACGGATTTACTAAATTATAACGATTTTGACTCGTTACAAATATAGAATTTGTAACAGATAAAACCATTACAAAGTACATTGTAACGGATTGGGAGTGTCATATATTTGTAACGGATGTTTTTATTTGTAAGAGTTTAAGTCCGTTAACAATATCATTATATTTTTAAAAAAATATTAGTTTTTCATTAAACAAATAGATACGAATACACTAGTAATAACTTGCATGTTCAACTAATGGCAATGCATAACCAATGCCCACAAATTTCACTCAAAACATTATTCCAAAACACACGTGACAAAATGAATGACACTAAATTTCAATGATATTAAACCAATCTAAAACTATATTTCATTCATAACCATAAGAATTCCCAAAAGAAAATGTAGTACAAAATAAACAATCTAGCTTTTAACCACAAAATTGAAACGAAGTTTAACATCATTAAAGTTCTACACATATTATTCTCCCAAAAGTAGTCTTCATTATATTCCTTGCAAAAGTGGACTTCATTCTCCCAAAATTAATCTTGATATTTTCCAATAAGAACCGGTTGAACAAAAACAACATTAGTAAATGTGTAATCATAAATGAGTAAATAACACAAAAAACTAGTACATTCTCATGCCATTGACACACATGTAATTTTATTGGAGAATAATTGATACATAACATATGACCATATTTACTTTGGTATCGTTTGATGTGTTTATAAACAAATCCAGGTCGTTAGGTTGTTGTTTTAAGTCCCCCGGCCCATTTTTAATCCTAAAAAGCAACGTATACTAGTCACTTAGGCCAACCGAGAGTCCGATGAGGACGCGGTTAGTTAAAATAAAAAGACTGATTTCTTATTATCTTACGAGGAGTGCATATAAGAGAATAGGAATTTACCTTCTTGTAAAAGGACGCCTCAAGAGTACTCTGGGGTCATATTTCTTCTACTTCTTAAGCCCATTATTCTCTCTTGGATCTCCAACAATGCCTGGGCAGAAAATGAAGTGTGGGTGAGGATGGAGAAATGAGAAAAACAAAGTCGTATCTTATAATGATAGTAATAAAAATTTATTTCACTCAAGATCTCATCATTATATAAAAAATACCATACAGTTAATTTCCCAATTGCATGAAGTAGGAATACCTGACCGCTTTCCTCATCGTCTTCATGATTAATTTCAGATTTTGGCCCATGATTACTTCGTGAACCACTCCCATTCGCACTGTAAAATCCATCGTTACCTTCAACGGACCCACTAAGCATATCTGATGACTCGCAATGGAAAGCAGCTATTTCCATGTTCTTCATAGCTTGATCACCATCGTCCAGTTGAGATTGATCCTTCATCTTGTGGACATGGTGGTGGTGGTGCTATAATTGGACTTGTTAATTTGAACCTTGATCTGTCCTAACTGACATCATCAGCCTTCACGGGAACTAATAGCTGAGGAGTAAAATCATGACCATTTTGCACAGGTTGAAATGCGATGAAATGGGACCGCTTAAATGCTGAAATGGACTTTGACTTGTCAGTCAAAGCATCAAATTTAGCAGTGGAGGCCATATCATTATTGTTTCCATTCCCATTAGACTGCTGATTTGGAGGAGTATCATTCGAATTATGAATTATTTCTGTCTTCATAGCATTCGAGTTGTTATCTGGTGGAGAACAACTACCAACATTCCCTGTGGGAGCCTGAGATGTAGAAGAGGCAGTGTTGTATTTTGAGAATGCGAACAAATCTGAATGTCTCAAAACATTGCGGTCATCATGCATAGGTGTTCCAACATTCTCCACTTCTCTAAGCCTTTTTAAAGTTATCTCAAGAGGTGGCAATTCTTTAAAACGATAAGTAGCTTTATCTTTAATGTGTGAGACAAAAGAAAGATCATTAGGAGCCTCGTCAGCTATGTTTTTCTCCCTTGGATTTGTACAAATGACAATTGCACTGTTTAAATATACAGGAAAGTCCTTTTGTTTACCACTCATATCATCACTTTTGTGTTCCCTCAGTTCTATCTCGGAAGGAAGACTTTCTACCTCTGACAATTTATATTGTGTTGGGTACGTTCAAACGTTATGTTAATATTCAAGATGCACATTTGGATTTCTAGACATGCATATTTCCAAGTTTTTCCCTATGGCAGCATTGTTAAGCTTCTCATCTTGTTCTTGGAGCTCTTTCTCATTAACATGTACCCTCTGGATGCTAAATGCAACCTGGACACAAGTTCTATTAGGAGTATCAACCAATTGATGCCATGATGATTTTGACCTGTCAACTTTAGATGCTCATCACTGCTACCAGCATTATTTTCAAATTCCGAATTACGTTTTGACTTTGTAGATATTTTACTATGTGTGCCACTCTGGCTCCGACTCCCACTGGAACTGTGGCATCTCCTACAGATATGCTGCCAAAGGTTTTTAAATTCATTTTTCTGAGTAGGTTTCACTAAAAACTCAACCGCACCCTTTGACGGGCACCTAAAAACTAATCCCATAGAATCATGAGGTGTCATCATGATCACAGGAATATTTTCAAATTTTTGTGGCTCATAATCTAGCATAAAAGATCAATTCAAGATAGAATAGGCATGACTACCTCAGTTAGGACGAGATCAATCTGGTTAGTCATATCTTCCAAGATTCTCCATGCTTGGAGACCATTTGCCACAACAGTAACTTCATAGCTGCAGTTCCGAATAAAGCACCAATAACATGGCGCATCGAATCATCATATTCCACCAGCAGAACCTTCAATGACCTCTTGGGGAGAAACCTCTCCCAATGTATCGTAGACCCTTGTGGCTGTAATATTTCTTAGCCAGCGGAGACATTGTTCACCCCATCTGATCCACTTTTTATTTGTTCAGCTACCCCATTTGTCTTTGATTCTTCAACCTCACATAAACCTAAACCTTGAGCCTTAGGCACAACTACATTCCTAGCCCCCTTGTCTTCATCTCGAGCATTATTGCTTCGTTCCCCCAGCCCTTTATCCCTAATACCATAACTATCCATTGGAACAACCCTCATCAACCAGATTCAAAAAGATCGTTGATGAGAAGCTCAAAATTAAAATTGTGCATATCCATCATCTCATCGATAACTTAAGATTGAAGGGTTGGTCAACGATGAAGAGAACAAAACAAAACCAAATATAAAAAGGAAAATAAAAAGGAGAATGAGATTAGGTCTCCATAGGCAGAAGAACACATAATCTTTAATCCAGATCAGGTCTCCCGAAGCCCAGGCTCAAAAAATTATGGAGAACATATATAATTTCCATTGGCTTTGACTATATGTTTCTCCCAAGAGATATCATTTATACAAGAGCAAAAAAAACTGTCTATACAAAATTCTCTCCATATATAAGACAGAAGAAAGACGACGTGATGTTCTCCTAAGCTGAAAGAAGTATCAATGATCATGAACTAAGCAAAGCAAAGCAAAGAAAACTTTCCACTTCACAGACCTTGTAGAAGTATTTCTTTCAGAGTTTAATGGCTGTATGTATGCATCTCTTGACCCTGATCTTAAGCATATTATCATTGAGGATCTTGATCAGATCATCAATTGAACGGGTTTCTCTGATAATTTTCTGACGGTTCATGAGAGAATTATCGCTACACAAAAAACCGATAACTCATTATCGCCATTCTTGGTTGACGATACAATAGTGCATATCTGAAAATGATCATTTTTTACCAGAAACTCTTTGTGAAGCCACAAAAGGGATGGGTTGGTTCTGATCTTATGCAATAGTTATCAGAGACGACACACTCTACATTTCCATTCTTCGATTGTAAGCTACCCTTTGGACCACTGTTGTCATTTTCAATACTCTCTTATCCTCTTTATGCACCTGATGCCACGGGGATATGTATTACTAGTAGTTTTGGGAAGTGTACCTCTAAAATATAAGCCATGGATTCATCAAAATCAGCAGCCCACATCATCATCCACATACAAAGTGCCTCATTAAAAGATAATTCTCGACAGAAGAGTACCAGTAGCATCCGAAAGGCAAAATGAAGGCTTTTAGCACCTATATGTCACAGGTGAGCAAACACTTCCCTATCAGTGAGTTCTAAGATATGCCACAATGCTTCAAACTGCTTGATCACACCAGTTGTTCGTTCCATCTGAAAGTTTTAACGTATTCTCCTTATAAGCATCTCAAAGAACCAAAAGAAATGAAAAATGATATATCATCTAAATGAGTGTCATTGGTAATCAATATATTCATAATGTTATGTTGAGTTTAATTCATAATGCAATTTTTAGTTACTTGTACCTCAAAAAAGTCTAGTGAGTTGTGTTTTGAATGCTCTTCAACTGCTACCCATGGGGGATAAAACCGCCTTCTTGGTGTTTGGATCAACATCGAACTTGACCTACAAAAATGGATTCAGTAAAATGTTATTCAATATCAAACTTGACAAATCGAGGCAGCCTCATATTTTCCATTAGGTGCGACAATAATTGGGTCCTATTATTCATCTAATATGTATCTAATGTGGAGTTGAGGGAGCCATTTGAGAGATCGTTCCCTTTATTTCAGAAATTAACAGTTTTCAAGAAATATACACATAAATATATGTAACTAGATTTTAGCCTATGCGATGCGCGGGCACTGACAACTTCTAGTATTATAATAATTAGAAGCAAATGTATTTGTGTGAATAAACATATGGCCATTTACAGCATATTGAGATTATAAAATATAATATTATTTGACAGGCGAATCTTTATCTAAAACAAATAATTAATTTAAGTTTTTTGAAGTATAAAATAATAAACTTTATACAAACTATGAAATAATATGACACTTCAATAACATCTAGCTAAAATAACAAAGTTTAAACAAAAGATAAACCAAGTTCTATAACTCTTTTTATATTGCATGTCATTATTACGTACTGAACTAATAATTTTGTACTTCCCGCCTCAGTTATATGATGCAACATTGCCGAATAAGAAGCCTACAACACTGTATCATAAATCACACTAATAAACCATACTTGGGAGTTCTTACCAATTCCATCCTCAATAGCACTCTGTGTACAACCACCAACATCCCACCAATCAACTCCCATTAAAAGACTCCACCAAAATTTGCACGGAAAATAAAATGTTTAAAATAGAAAACAGCTATGCAGTTATTCCGTGATAATAACATTTGTAAAATACCTCTCTGCGATTGTACATTCCCATGATGAACAATTGCCTTTCACTTGACTATCAAGAACAACAGGAGGAAGAAAATGAATTATCTTCAATACAGTGCGATCCTTGCTGATATCATGCCAAACATAAGCAGATGAACTTGTAGAAGAAAAAGCAGGAGATGCAATTGCAGAACCAACATTGATCTAGTAGTTGCCAACACTTGAAAAGCTTGCACCAAAAAATATGTGAGCACCGCCTCGTAGAAAAGTGACAACAATCTCGCCACCATGCTAAATGGGAAGGTGCTTTGATTTCATTGTTCGGTCATAGGGTGTTTGTCCACCCATAGGAGCAGAAGCAACACTCCCAACCTGTAATATAGCAAAAGGCTGAATTTTGAGCCACCAACTATGAACAACTAAAAAAGAATTACAAAGAATTTGATTTGCAGAAAAGAGGATTGATACTGCTATATATTTTCTCAAGAATTTATGAAAGTGACCAATATAGTGTAGTGATTACATTTAATCATAATATTTATGGGAGTTCTTGTAATTTTGCAAAACGAATTGGAGTAAATGAAAATCCCAAAAATCTACCTTTAGTCTTTTTGGGTCGGCCAATTGATAATCTGCAAAATGAAAATTTCCATTTGGACCATTTGAAGGGAGCGAAATCCAGAGGTTAAAATCAAGATTGTGGCCACTACCTGCACCCATACAATTAGGAAATCCACTCAACATATATTTTTTTTTTTTTTTTTTTTTTTTTTTTTTTTTTTTTTTTTTTTTTTTTTTTTTTTTTTTTTTTTTTTTTTTTTTTTTTTTTTTTTTTTAAGAGGACTAGCCCCAATTTATTGATAACGAAAATCTTTCAAACAACCAATAAATCGGATGACTTTATAATAGAGTCACCTTTACAAAAGAAGGAAAAGAGACTACTTGTAAAATCTAAAGTTTGGAAATCCCCAAGCATCCATGTTTAGAAGACCTTTTAACTCTCTTGGAAAATCATTCACCGAGCTTGACTGAAGATGAATTTGAGATGAAGCACCATAGTTGGCAAGAAGATCTGCACATTTATTTCCTTCTCTAAGCACATGACAAAACTTGACATTGTATCCTTTAATCTTGGCTTTAATCTTGTAGATGATGGACTTGATGCACCATGGACATTTGGATTGATTTAAAAGAACTTTTATAATGACTAATGAATCTGATTCCACTTGAAGCCCTTCTAATTCAGTGAAATTACATAAGTCAATACCTGTCCAAATAGCCATTGCTTCTGCTTGAATATTTGTACCATTTCCAAAGAATGAAGCAAAGAATTTGTGTATTCTTATCAGTTAGAATGGGAACAAGAAGATCAAATAAAACCTCATAGTCATTTGGTTTGTTGTCTTGCCAGAATCCCAAATTAGTAACTTTATTTATAAAGTTTAAGCTACCGGAACGAATTGGCACTCTGTGATTCAAACAATTGACATTAACTATGCGATTTTGTTACTGAATTCACCAATCTGGGATCCCTAAAAAACATTAAAACTCGAAACTAAACTGAATACCCAAATTAAAGTTAAACCAATACCTCCACATCATTTGCATCCAAATTTACTTCGCCTATACAGGAACTGGGCTCGATGTTGGTGATCGCTTCTCGCCCGTTGCCTTTAGTAGCTGCTTTATCATAATCCCTGGATCAGAAAATGAACATGGCGATTTTGTTGGATAAAGATCGATAAAAATATTGATATTGTAAAATGAAACCCTTGGTCTCAATAAGTACGAATTACTGATTACAAGGACCCCTTTAAATTTGGCACATCCAGTGATGGTCTTCAAACTCAGAAACTGAACTAACAAATGAGAGAAAAACACAGTTATGGCTGCCGCACGAGACCTACAAGGCTACAACACGAAATAGAGACCAAAGCCAACGATCTCAGGAAACTCCAAAAAGACATTTCTAAGAACCACCAAGTATGAAATAAGAACACCATCTCTAATGCCCACAACAACAAGAGGCCCAACTGGTCATTTTTGCTCAGCAGGAAAATACGGGCCGAGTGAATAACAAGGATAGCTAGAAACATCTGCCAAGTCCTGAAATGAAGAATATAGATAGATAAATTACAGTCTGTTTATTGAAAACTTTAGGAAATTGTAAAAAAATCTCCTTACCTTTTCCTTTATAGTTCTTCTTTTGTTTATCTTGTATACTCCCACCCCCTATATTTTTAAACATGAGAAACTCACTTGAACTATGTACTTTGTTACAAAATCAACCTTTTTTGTCACATAATCAATAAATGCAAAGAACAATTTTAGTTCAGTGTAAAACGGGTCCATGCTTCTTTGACCATTAACTGAGGGTTGGGTGCTCATCAAGGACAGCATAAGGGAAGTTGAAAGTCGTAATTACACCAACTCTTTTATACGAATGGAAAAGAAATATGAAGCACTTTATAGTTAAGATAGTAAAATTATAGCTCGAAGTAAATTGAACACTTTAGTTGAACAATAGCAATTTACCAAACAAAATGTTCAAAAATAAACAGTAATGATTAAGCTCACGTTCGGAAGGTATGATTGATCCATTCAGTTGCCGGCTTAACCCCACAGAAAACTTGATATGAACGGACAAAAATCCCTCGCTTGCGTGCGTAGAAAGTGCAGCTCACCTAGAATCGCCGACAATTTACTTCCGAGAGGACCGTGTTTTCGTAATTTCCACCAGTGTTCATATTCATGTTCTTAGTTTCCCCAAATGGCAAGTTTCCCATGTTACCTGTAGTTGGGTATTGGTTATTTTGAGGTGTCATCAAGACTGAACTTTGTGAGTGTAACCAACTTTGAGCATCTTGTGGATAAGATGGAATGTTTCCATAGGATCTATCATTTGGGTTTGCATTACTAGAATCACTGCGCAAACTTTGGCCTGATTGTTCCTTTAGAGAAGCTAGTTGTGCTTGTAGATTAACAACCTGCATAATTGAAGAAGCTTAAGACATTTGTGAAGCTGAAAAGATATAGAAATGATGGTCATTACTGATTGTTACAACTACGTTTAAGGTTATAAGTGATTGTTATACCAACATTTTTCAACCATGTCTTAGATTTGAAATGTTGTGATGTAACACTTTTTTGGCAAATAATAGCCACCAAATAAATAAACGAGATACACACATCAACAAACTATGTAAATTTCAATTTATTTCTCATATATGAACAAACATACATCAAATAAAGTATCATTTGTGAGTCGAATAGAAAGAGAAACCATAGGTCTTGATGTCCTTATTCCTTTGAAACCTGAACGACTATGAATATATAGCATATTGTCCCCTCCTTGTTACATTACCTAATTAAATAAGGTGATTATTTGATATGTATGCAGAAAGCACACCTGTTCCTTTTGTGTTGTTCTTTTTTAAAATTCTGAACACACATGTGCAGAAATTGCAGGCTTGCAGTACACTAAATTTGAAATTAAGTAGCATAAAAGAAAATTCATAGGCTAATAGCATAAATGATATCATCAAACCCTGATATCAAAATTTTAGAATGTTAAATACCTCCGCAAAATAATAACAAGGGGGTGAGTTGGAATCTTCAATTCAATCACCAATATATGGTCATTCTGCAGGAGAACAAAAAATGAATTAGACCTTTACGGAACCAATGACCTCTCCCCTCCTCCTTTATCCGGGCTTGTGACCGGCAATGCAAAGATAAAACATTGCATTGGCGGAGTTAAGAAGGTTTTACCTAACATAGCAAGCGATATTAATGAGAAAAACAAGCATATATAAAATTTAACAATTGTCATCTAAATCATTAACCCAAAAGTATCATTTACCCAACATAGCAAGCGAGATTCATGAGAAAAACAAACATATGTAAAATTTAATAATTGTCATCCAAATCATTAATCCAAAAGTATCTCTCCTACACTAAAATTTAAGAACAGTCAACGAAAACATTAATCCAAAAGTATCTTTCCTACACTAAAATGTGCCAAACTAAGATGAACTTTCTAAACATACTTCAACCAACTTTCCATCCAAATAAAAAATCCTCCATCTGAAAAGCCTGCCAAAGTTTCAAAATCGTTTTGAGGAGCATTATACAGAGAAGCGTCAGGTTGAAGCACTGTTTCAACCCAAACTACCTTTTCCCCAAGTCCAAGGCGTTTGAAGTGACACATGTCACCATTATGTATCCCAACATGTCCCTTTGCCAATTCTGCACCAAACCTATCAAGTACAATGACGGGGGATTTTTTTAAAGGAGGGGGGCGGGGTGGGAGGTTAGGAATATGAGTGGGATTGAGAGTGGGAGAGGGAGTGTTGACAAGATTACTCAAATTTTGAGATAAAGTGATAGGACGATGATCTTAAGTGAAAACAAACTCGCTATGTGGAGTCACCCCTACTGGGGAGCTCTCCTTTCCATTTTCCAATTTTGACATAAACATATGCAACATACTAGTAACCTCTTTCAACTGTGAGTGAACATTAGAGATCTCATTCTTCATCGAGGCAATTTCTTCATTTCCTTTCAAATGTTGTACAAATTTTGCCTTCCCCACCCCCGTGTGAATTAATTATTTCTTAGAGACGTAGGACCCCACTCCACGCATTCGGCCTTTAACATCCCTTCCAAACACTTGTGTTAACACATCGTTGTCATAATTCTCAAAAGTATCGCTACTACCCTCTCCAATCATACTTATGCCTTTTCTTTTCTCTTAATCATTTTATAAAAGTTCAACTAAAAATTAAAATTTTCAACAATAAAAATATTATACTCACATAGAAACTTTTGGCACACTCCAACACAGTTTTATCACTGCGTATATGTCCTGACAACCAATTGTCTACCCTCCCATTTTGTACCTCAGGCTTAGTTTTTTGCTGTACATTGTTAAAATTAACAATTTAGCTAACAACATTTTTAATGTTAAAAGTAAAACAAAAATGATACACACCAACAAGTATTTCTTTTGGGCATATGTACGACGACCGAGACAATGGGTGTAGGAGGGTACTTTAGATTATATATGGAGGCGTAACCCCTATTGAGTATGGTAATGACAAGTTAGTTGGACAAAGCTTTGGATTAATGACAAAACATATAAACATGAACCCAATGAAGATAGACTCAGCTTAGACTCACAAAGTCTCTCGTGTATAACTCAGGGAATAATAAAGAACTTTAGAAGGGGCTTAGCTAGAGGTAGAGAGAAGTAAGCATCCTAGATACACCTTGGTATGCAGGTAAAACCACACCAAATACCCTCAAGAATCTCTGTCGAATATTAAAAGCTTTATAATAAATGACAATGGTGAGTGAGTAAACTCTCTGGTTTACAATAACTCCCTCTAGTGTGTATTCTCTTTTGCAATAACTTATGAACGCTCTAAGAGTCTCTCTAAAAGTATCTCTCTTCCTCAAAGGTGGTTGGGGTCTTTAAATAGCCCCCCACACTACCCCCGAGGCAACTCAGTCATTAAAACTATGAAAGACATCCCTCATACTTTATGTCACAGCATTAAATGCCTGATGCACTAGTTGTCTCCACGTCATAAACATTAAATGCCAAGACATGCCTTTTGCCTAATCACTGTGTGTTAGGGGGCTGTTGTCGCAGAGGTGGCTCACCAACTTCCTGACAACCCCAAATACCATGGTGGTTTACTCAATTTCATGCCTGACATTGTTTAGCTGGCTAGTGACATCACCTACAGTAGATGTGACATTTAAGTAGAGGGCTACTTGGTTCATAACTCAACGCCCGATGGAACTCCAAGATGCTCCGCTTGAGGTTCCACGGTCAGGGTCCTTCGGTGTTTTACCAGGTGTATCTAGTATGGTCAGGACAAGCCCCAACGGTGCCTTACTTCTCAAACCTCCAAACCAGGTCCCTCTAAAGTTCCCACGGTGAGGTCATTCGATAGAGCATGAAAGCTCTCCCAGGCCCTGCCAAGCCTGGTCTCTCGCAAGTACCGTTTGACCTCATACAAACTCTTTTGTTATTATCGTTACGTCATTACAACCGTTAAAGCTTACAGTCATCAATAATGAAAATACAATATGACTAATACAACAAGCTAAAATATGAGCTGCTACGCTGAGCTGCCTCGCTGAGTTGCCACGCTTGAGCTACCTCGATTGCTTAATCTCAAACACTGTTGCTAATTGGGGATTTGTCCCTAATGTCAAGATTACCTTCAAGCCCCCTCTACATTTACCCGCTCGTGGAGAGATTTGTTAGAACAAGAAATGTCTGCACGAAATATCTCAAACCGATGGACTTCTCTCTTTTTTTTCTTTGTGTGAAAATATTCAGGCCTTTTTCCTTTATGCAGAACCATTGGGACATCGTCTTCGTTGGGTCTTTAAGGGATAAGTCTGACAAGATATTTTGTTAGCGCCAAAACTCAAGTTTGTATAGGAAGGCAACGATTAGTGTTCCCCAGACGTCACTTCATTAATGAGGTGGCGCAGTCCTCTCAACTGTTAAAGCACTTCCCAAGGTGCCACGTGTTCATGTGAAATGATTATAGGCGGCTATGCACGTGCGATGGTTGGAAAATCTAAACGCCAAAACTCGAGATTTCCAAATAGCCATATTCAAAATACTTTGAACCTTCTCCTTTGTTTTTTCTTACTCTGTTATTATCTTCTTCAGACTGGCGTTTCTTTTTTAGAGAGAGAAAGAGACTCCATTGTTGCAAGAGCTTTATTCTTCACTTTCTATACCACCACTTGTGATCGTGTTTCTCCATTCTCGCTCTCAATCCCTTTTTTCTCGAAGCTTTCTCTGTTAGGGTTTCATTATTTGCCATGGCGTCTTCAAGCAACCCCACCGTGTCTGCCACCAGTGTTCCATCTGCCACCACCACTGCTGCCTCTGTCCTGGGTGCTGCTCTCCAGGAATAGCTGAGGTTTTACCGTCGCTCTCCCATTTTTGGGGAAGGTGATGGCTTTGCTGTTGCCTGTAAGACTGTCTGTTTTTCTTCCAAGTTTGACGCCCTACTGTTGGGTGATGAGGACGAAGAATTGTCTAAGTGGGGATTTCTGCCCCCAGAAGGAACTCTCAGATTTCGCTTGGAGCGAGGGGACTTTCCATGGTCCCATATTGATTTCGAAGCACCCGGGGGATCCCCCGCGCACTTTGCTGCCTGGAACTCTCATATGCAAAGTTCCTATGCTGATATCCTTGCTAAGATCGGGCTGCAACGGGCTAAATGGTTTGGTGAGTTTAATCTCTCCAAGAATAATGCTTCCCTTCCTGTCTTGGTCTCTCGATGGAACGTGGCTACTCATACATTCATCGCTGCGTGGGTTGAGTTTACCATAACTCTGGAGGACGTGTGCGAGCTCCTGGGCCTCGATGCAACAGGCCATGACCCTTACACCGATGAGGCTCTTGATGCTCAAGAGACTGCAGATCGTTTGGAGTTGGATCGTATATGCCGAAGCTGCATCGGTTCTTCCAACAAAGCTACTTTTTCTCCCTTGATCAATTATTTCTTCAAGAGTTCTGGTGAAGGCAGTTCCTCATCAACTGCCCTTGGTCAAGGTACGCCGTTGGAGCTTCCCGCCTACATTCTTATGATTCTATCCCATTTCCTTTTGACGGGCAAGCCCAACGACCAGCCCCGAAGGGACCTTATCAACCCGTCCCTCCGCTTAGCTCGAGGCATAAAGCTTCCCCTGGCTGCAATTGCCTTGGGATCCCTGTACACCTGGCTGGATAGGGCTTTATTTTACATGGAACGCTCTATTGGCCGTTTTAACTTGGCCAATTTTGCCAACAGCGTTCTTTTGACCAGCTTTCTCTACTTCCGCTTTCCTGCCATAGTGGCCAAGCCCAACAGTCCTCCTTCGGGTGAAGCAATTCTGCCTCCACGGTCTTTCATCTATCACAAGAGACAAAGCCGAAAGGAGTTGATTACTTTGATTGACCTTTTCGAGAACTTCGTCATGAGGCCCTATCAGGAAGAGGCCTTCTTTCACACTTGTGGATTTTTTCATCATGAAGCCAGAGTGATACAGGACCCTTCTCCCGACATTGAGGATCCCTCGCTTGCCGTGGTTCTTCTGTTTTCTCTAGGATATCTTCCCTCCTTCACCGAGTGGGGTAACACGAGCGAGCATTATAATCCCAACTGATGCAGCCGTCAGTTTGGGTTTAACCAGGGGGCGCCACGTCCAGTGTTTCAATCGTTAAACCCCAAGGTCTCCTTTGGCGAGGCATGCTCCCTGTTTTCTTTTACCGCTGTGTGGGGGATATGTTCAACGATGGCTGGGCGTGTCACCATTCCCAGTATTACTAGACATGGGGATGTGACCCCTTTGTTTGCCACCAAGTATTAGCCGAAACAACTAGCTGAAATTGTTGAGTTCGTTGAGGGAGAGCCGGTGTATCCTCCCGTTTCTTCATTTTCTGCCCTAGAGCTGGGGCTAAAAGGAAACTCTGTACTTGGGATAGAATTCCCCCTAAGTTCAACCCACAAATCACCTCCTACCGAGCTTCCCCCACTTTGCCCCATGGTCCCAGTTACAATGCCAAAACCGAGGACTCTTGTTGTTCCAAAGAAGGCTGCCCCCTCTACTGCAGCTACTACCCACGAGGGGGCTTCTCCACCACCTGCCAAGAAGGAAAAAATAGCCAAGAGTGGGTCATCAAAAGAGAAGTCCCAGAAGCCCCAAACTCCCGTGGCGGCTCTTCCCATAGCCTCCGTTCCACCTCCCATGCCTACTGAAATGGCTGAGCGTGTAAGGAGGGAGGCCCAAGCAGAACTAGACCGAATAAATGTCAAGTATCAACGGCATGCAGTTGTTGTCCCTTCTACCGTTGCTTTCCCCACGGTGGTGGTTGATCCTACAGAGCCAACAGCTAGGAGGAGGAAGAGCTCCAGGGTTCCTCAAGGGGTCAGCACTGGTGCAACGGGATCGAGGAAGAAGACTTTGGGCACCAAGTCCTAGAAGAAACGAACTCCTGAGGTGCACCAAACCCCTGAGGTGCATTCCACTCCTGCCCCTTCTGTTGTTGTTACTCCTCCTTCTTCGCCCGTGGTCGTGTCTTCTCGTTCTCCTACTGAATCGGAGGTATGTATGTCTGATTTAGTTATTATCTCCTTTTTGCTTAAGGACAACTGTCTTTGCTTCAATATATATTTTCCTTATTCTCTCTTTTTTTTTTACAACGGTGGTGCAAGGAGTTGAAATAGAAAGACCAGACCCCTCTAGCCCTCCCGTAAGCCCTTTTGTGGGGGGATGCTTCAGTGCATCTCGTACCGATGTGACTCCTCCCCGTTCCCCCATGACGGGGCTTACTTATTCTCGACGTGCAGGCAGTCCACGTGCGAGGGAAGTCATTGGGGGAGGTGATTCCTCGCCTGAGGTGGTAACACAACCCGAAATAACACAATCCGAGATAACACCCTCGGTCCCCTCTGATCTACAGGCCTCACCTGAGGTTCCTCTCCCCCTTGTTCTTGTTGAGGAGAGTGAGAGCGAGGTATGATTTCCTCTATAATTTATTTGTTGTAGTCTTTTCTATCCCACTCCTTTCTTATTTGACTTGCTGAATTCTGATATGTTTTAGGTATCCCAGGTTGAAATATCTTCATTGTTGTCAAGCGTTCTTCTTTCGACGACGTTGATGAGACCCCTGACTGCCATTCCTCTCTTTAGCACCATAACTGAGGTAGGTAACACGTAGAGATATTTCTTTATATTTTCTAGTGCCCATTCTTCTTTTCTAACACTTGCCTTTGTGCCACAGTTTTCTCTTGATCTTGCACCAACTCGTGTTGTGCCTTTGTTTGGGAGTTCAGTGTCTTCTCCTGATGAACCCAGTATGCAGGCCCTGGTGCCCTATATAGGTGATATATTTTTGCGAAGTATGGAGGCTTCTGCGTCCAGGGACCCCGTTATGGCTTCTGGGGTAATAATCTCGCCCCCAACGGTTCCTGTCCCTGCGGCTGCCCCATATGCTCCCGTTGTGACTGAGGTATATTTGTTAATTTTAAGATTTTCCATAATATCCATCTTATGCTTTTTCCTAAATTTTTTTCTTAAATTTCATCTTATAACGATGACTTAATCAACGATATTCGATAAACTCCACCTTATAACGGTGACTTAACAACGAAAACGCTTGTTAAGATTTTTTTTATAAACTCCACCTTATAACGGTGACTTAACAACTAAAATGCTTGTTAAGATTTTTTATAAACTCCGCCTTATAACGGTGACTTAACAACGAAAACGCTTGTTGAGATTTTTCATAAACTCCACCTTATAACGGTGACTTAACAACGAAAACGCTTGTTAATATTTTTCATAAACTCCACCTTATAACGGTGACTTAACAACGAAAACGCTTGTTAAGTTTTTTTCATAAACTCCACCTTATAACAGTGACTTAACAACGAAAACGCTTGTTAATATTTTTCATAAGTTCGTCATGTGCGCTATCTCTTTTCAGGTTGCTCGGGAAAATTCGCCCCCAGTTCTTTCGCCTGTAGGCTCACCCTTCCGAGAACTTGATGTTTCGGAAAATTCTATTCATGATGATCAAGGTTCCACGACTAGTGCTGCATCCGAGAGCGAGTCTGGGTGCGAACTGCCTCTTCCTGACCTTGCTCCTCACGCGTTCTGCCTAATGGTGCTTCGGCAGTCTCCTCAAATGCCTGTCCACCACCGCTTGGTGATCGAACAACTGGTGAATCGCCACCCTGAGACCTTCACACCAGATTGTCTGCGCTCCAATATTCACGTGATGAGTCACAGACTTCAAGGCATGGCGATCGTTGTTGCTAAAATTGCCATTACCCCTACTGCAAGTGTTACCAGATCCCTTCTTAACCAATTTCTGGGTTTTCTGAAGGAGTTGGGGCGTGATGGTTTCCGTTTTGACTGTCTTATAACGTATCTGAAGACTTTGAAGAACCAGCAACTGATCGGCCAGAGGGAAGTGTTACGAAAGCACCAGGAGGACCAGCAAGTTGAGGAAGCTAGGTTGGTCGCATTGGCACCCCTTTTGGAAGCGGTGGATCAAGAGGTGAAGGATACCGAAGAAGCTTTGTGTCTGGTCAAACTGAAGTGCGAGAGACTCCTGATCGAATGTACACAAGTGCAAACGAGGCTGAAGGTTTCTATTAACGCCCAACGGTCTTTTACGGCAGCTTCTTCGGGCCTCCCTGGAGATTTTTTCTCTTCCTCAGATTTATCTTTTCTTTTAGACTAGTTACTTCTTGTATACAGATCTTTTACTGTTCTTATCTATGTAATTCTTGGGCAATAGCTCCCAAAACAAATTTTGTAATGCTCTATTGTTTATGAGTGAAGAATATATACTTTTCAATCCCTTCACGTGTTGTGACTGTTATTGTATGCTATAGAGTTTTGTATTTCTGCAATTCTTCCATTATGCTAAAAAAATGTCACCCAAAACTTGTATATTTATAACAATAGCTAGTCATAACATCAGTTCAAACTTGGTTGTTTACACATGATAAACCTTCAGCCACTTATTGTTAATCTTAAATGGCTTGTCTTCCTCTAACTTCGAAATTAAACAATAACCTGAGTCATGGGCTTCTTTCACAACGAAAGGTCCCTCCCAATTAGCTGCGAACTTTGGTAGAGGAAGTCCCCTGATGTGCTTCACTGCCGCTTTCAATACGAGGTCTCCCTCCACGAACTTCCTTGGTCTCACCAAGTTGTCATATGCCCTGGAGAGTTGTTTCGTATATATTTGAAAGTGTTGCATCGAGTTATCTCTGTGTTCATCCAACGCTTCCAGCTGTACATGTCTACTATGAGGGAGCATGCTACTTCTCAAGGCATAACGAGCAGAGGGAACTTCCAATTCTACTGGAAGGATTGCCTCAGCCCCATAAACAAGAGAGAACGGCGTGTATCCTGTGGGTTTTCACTTGGTTGTTCGATAGGCCCACAAGACAGCTGGTATCTTGTCATCCCACGCCCCTGGAAAATCTTCCATCATTTTGGCCAAAATATTAACCAAGGTTTTGTTAGTTTCTTCGGCCTGACCATTTCCCTTTGGGTATGCCACCGTTAAAGTGTGATGAACAATGGAGTACTTGTCCATGAGCATTGTTACTTCAGAATTGACGAAGGAGGTCCCATTATCCGAGAGAATAACTTTTGGGATCCTAAAACGGCAAATGATGTATTCTCTGATGAAGTTGCTCACCACCCCAGCCGTTTCCCGTCTGAGTGGTATTGCCTCGGCCCATTTTGTGAAACATTCTGTTGCTACTAGTATCCATATCTTGCCTCTCGAAGAGGGGTGTATTGCCCCCACTAGGTCGAACGCCCAAGTATGAAATGGATAGGGGGTTGATAGAGAGTTCCAGTCTACCGATGGGGCATGGATCATATTCCCATGAAGTTGGAAAGCCTTGCATTTTTGAACAAACTCCGCAGAGTCTTTCTCCATTGTTGGCCAATAATACCCCAATGCCATCAACTGATCATACAGCTTGGCTCCTCCTATATGTGCTGGATCGTGCGCTTATTTGAGGACCTCCACTGCCTCTTCCCTCGTGACACATCGCAAGGGCCTGTTAAAGTACCCTTTTCGATAAAGCCGCCCCTCCTGGAGGCAGAACCTTGGAGCCCTTCGCCTCAGGCCCATTGCATTTATTTTCTCTGTTGGGATAACCCCCTCCTGAATGAAGTCGATGTAGGGCTGCCTCCAGTCCATTTGGGCTTCAATAAAATGGCACTCAGCTGCTTCGAAGAATAGCTAACACTTATTGCATTTCCGTTGTAGCTCTGCCGCATCTTGCTTCATCCTAGGCCAGAAATACCCCTCCCTTTGAATTCTCCTATATAGAGGTATCTCACTCGTTTCGCAGTGTTCCTTATGTGTTTTCCTTAATATTTGCTCGGCCTCCTCTGGGCTGACGCATCTTGATAACCATCCTCCTGTATTTCTAAAATAGAGATTTCCCTGGCATGTAAAATATTGGGCCAACTCTCTTAGCCCCATCGCCCCCTCACCAGACTCCAGTTGCTTCTTAATATCTCTTCTCTAGCCCACCTCTTCCTCCATCGGTAGTATTGACTGTACTATCGAAGGAGCTGTTCTTCGTTGGATCACAACTGTAGTCTCATTGGTTTTCATTATCATCTTCTGGGCAATAGTGGCATAGGCGTCTGGATGGCGGGTCATCGTTCTTGGGATGTCTCCTAATCTTGGTCCGATGGAACTGGTTGAGGAGCCTTTGAATGATTATTCTATAGGGCGCCAGGCTCATGTGTTTCAATGCATATTCTCCGTTTACCTTCTGAATTACTAAGTTCGAGTGACCCTTAATGCAGAGTGAACGAATTCCCCTCCGAAGAGCCTCTAGAAGCCCTAGTACCAACGCCTCGTATTCTGCCTAGTTATTAGAGCAAGGGAAATATAGTTTGTAGGAAAGGCAAATCTCTTCCATCCCTTTTGAAAGAACAAACCCTGCTCCTCCCTTCTTTTTCGCCGAAGATCCATCGAACTTCATCGTCCATTCCTCCTCAGTTGCATCCAGGTAATTGGCCTATAAATCATCTCCTAGAATGTCTTCCCTAGGCGGCTCGAAGGTTCCTGAAGGGAAGATGGCCAATAGGTCAGCATACGCCTGGCTTTTGATTGTGCGAGGGACCACACATTTTAAGTCATATTCAGAGAGAATAAGGAACCATCTAGCTGCCCTGCCAATCAATATAGTCTTTGCGAGCAAATACCTAATTGGGTCGCATCTAGTTACAATATGAATGGTAAAAGACATCATATAATGCCTAAGTTTTTGTGCTACAAAGACCAAGGCTAAACAATGCCTTTCTAAGCTATTATATCTAATTTCTGGAACATGTATAATTCTGCTGAGGTAGTAAACCGGCCGTTCTTGCCCGTCCACTTCTTGTGCTAGCAGAGCTCCAACGGACCTCGTGGTGGATGTAAGGTATAGATGCAACGGAGCTCCTTCCTGGGGAGGAACCATGATTTGTGGTGATACGAGCAGCTTCTTCAACCCAACAAGGGACTTCTGGAGAACCTCTTCCCATCTAAATTTTGTGTTCCTTCGTAGCAGCTGCATCAGTGGGTGTGTTATTTCGGCCAATCCAGGCATAAATCTCCTAAGGTAGGAGACTTTACCGAGAAAACTTTTCAGCTCCTTTGCCGTTCTTGGACATGGCATCTCCAAGATTGCCCGCTGTTTATCCTGGTCCATCTGTACCCCTTGTCGGTTAACCACAAAGCCTAAAAACTTACCACTTGTTACCCCGAAGATACACTTTAACGGGTTCATCCTCAACTTGTACCTCCTGAACCGAGCGAACACCTTCCTTAAGTCGTTCAGATGGGACTCCTCCTTCTTTGATTTGATGACCAAGTCGTCTACATAGAATTCCACAAATTTGTGGAAGAAGTCATGAAAAATGGCCATCATTGTTCTTTGGTACGTAGCCCCGGCGTTCTTGAGTCCAAACGGCATTACCTTGTACATGAAGTTGCCCAACGGTGTTCTGAATGTTGTTTTCTCTGCGTCAGAGGGGTCCATCTTGATCTGGTTGTATACCACATATCCATCCATGAAGCTATACATCTCATGACCAGTCGTGGCATCTATTAAACTGTCGATGGAGGGTAGGGGAAACTCATCCTTGGGGCAAGCCCTATTCAAGTCTCTGAAGTCCACGCAGATCCTTATTTGGTTTTTGTCTTTCTTCCCCACTGGCACAATGCTGGATAGCTAGAGGGGATTTTGTATGGGCTTGATAAATCCTGCTTCCAATAAGCGTTGGATCTCTTCTTTAATCTTTAAATCTATTTCAGGCTTGTAAGTTCTTGTTGCCTGCCTCACCGGAATAGCCGAAGGCATCACGTTCAACTTGTGGCAGCTCACTTCCTCATCCAGCCCCTCCATTTCAGTGTACTTCCATGCGAAGACATATATGAACTCCCGAATTAGGTCAACCAAGGCTTCTTGTTTCTCCTTAACAAGATCTTTCGAGATAAAGATAGGCCTTGGATCTTCCCCTTCCCCTGCTAGGTTTAGTTGCTCCAACTCTTATGCCTGGGCCCTTGGTTGGTCTGTCGTGTAGTCTGGTTCTTCGGCGACATCTTCTACGAACTCTTGTATGTTGGAGTTGACTATCACCATACAATGCCCCCATTGATCCACTAAAAAACACTCATATATCGGGTCAACCTCATTGCTAGTCTTTTCGGCCGCCCGTTCACACCATTATAAGCGGTACACCACTTTTCCCTCTTCAGTGACAATTTTCTTGCATTGCCTGCTGGTAGCTGTTGCTACGGCCTTTCTCTTCCTTTCTCTGGAAGCCTCAGCGATTCTTTTCCCTGAAAAGCGACTTAACACGCTTTGTCGTTGGACCTCATGCTCGCCTGGGTCTGTCCTAGGCCTCATCTTTTCTTTGAGCTGCTTCGAGATGTTCTGGGGTCGAGGGACCGCCCGACATGTTTCCTCGATCCTCCCCCCTTCGCCACTCTTATTTAAAGGTCCCATTCTTTCTCTAATCGAGGGGACCCATGGTCCCTCCATTCTTCTTGTTAGATCCCGCACGTCCTCTTCGAGCTCTGTATAAAAGGCTGCATCCACCAAGTGTGCTTCTTCGATAGCGAAAGGCCTCTTAGTTGCCCTAATAGTCACTTCTGTCCCCTTGATATTCGCCTTAGCACATTGATGGTACGTTGAGGGAACTAACCCTTGGTTGTGCATCCATACTCTTCCTATTAATAAATGATAGGAAGTTGCGCTTTCTATTACATGGAACTTGATATGGGAACTCAGATTTCCCATTACTATCCCCACGTTTACATACCCGATGGATTTGGAAGATTGATTATCGTAGCCCGAGATTACCAAGGGCATGGGAACCAACCTTTCTTCAGGAATATTAGCCGCGTGGAAGGAGTTGATTGGCATAATGTTGATGGAAGCACCCCCATCTATAAGAGTCCGTGCAAAGCTAACCCCGTTAACACTGGCGGTTACATACAGAGGCCTATTATGGGGGAACCTTACAGCTCTATCCGCATCGCTGAACGTTACTTCTGATAGGAACTTCTTTACCAGCCTAGCCATGGGTCCCCTCCATCTTAGCGAGGGGACTGCATTTCTCCTTGCAATATCTAAGATCGCCTGAGTTATCTCCATTCTGCTCTCTTTTGGGATTCCCACTTGGTCGAAGAACCAAGTGAACTTTGGAGATTTTGAAACTGCGCTATACTCTACAACTGGGTCCGTTTCCTCACCCTCAACGCTGTAGGCGTCTTCTACGTCCCTAGCACTTGCTTCATCATAAGCTAGAACTACGTTAGCCATTCCCCTGGTGCAATGCTCCAGTGCCTCATCGAACTCCTTCATCGTTGCCCCTTCCCCCTCCCGTTCTACCTCCTTATCATAGGCCGTTATGAGATTGGCCCCATTTGCCGGGAGTGGGTTATTGTTAACGTTCTGCGGGGGGATTTGTAATGTCCCCGCCTTCATGTACTTATCGATGATTCTTCGCTGCGTAAATCAGCTTTCTGTTGGATGCTGGACTTTTCGATGAACCTGACAATATTTGGGGTCAGCCCTAGTTGTTGCGTCGGGCTCTTCCGCCGGAACACCCTTTGGTTCGTAAACGGTTCCTCCCTGGACCATTGCATTATAGCAACTCACAGCCTCCTCCACCGTACAAGGTAACGGTGGCGGGTCTTCTCTATCTCTTCCGAACTTTCTTTTGCTGTCCTTCCTCGGGGCCTTGCCCCCATCTTCCCTCTCGATATATCCCACCCGTGGGGCCTGAGACCTTCCTCTAATGGGTTGTATCGACTGTCTGAACACCATGGGAGCTACTACCGGGCTAGGTCGCACTACCAAAGTGATATTTCTTGCGGATTTTAAGAATGCTGAAAATGTTCCCTCACGTGTCTCATTGATTAGGTGACAGATATACTCAGGAAGTAATCCCTCAGCACAAATCTGTAGTAACCTGGCCTCCTTAGCTTCTTCCCTTACATCGAGGGACCTTTCCCTAAATCTTTGAATATAGGCCACTACCTCTTCTCCTGGCCTCTGCCTCTCCCTGCCAAGTTGGGTTAGGGTGAACTCATCTTCTGCCAAGAAGAACTTTCGGACGAACAATACATGCATCTCCTCCTACGTAGAGACGCTATTGGGAGGCAAGTGTGAGTACCAAGTGTATGCTTTATCAGTCAGGGATTTGGAGAACTCCCTCAATCTAAGCTTTTTGTCATTGTAGTGCGCTCCTAAATGTTCAACGAAACGCTTAATGTGTTCCTTCGGGTTCCCACCCTTACCTGAGTATTTTTCAGAGGTAGGGGGAATATAGTCCTTCGGGTAGGGCTCGTCGTTGTATTCCTGGGGGTAAGGTGTTCGAAAGTCATCGTAGACCGAAGCCACCTCGCCCACAACCTGCAAGGAAGCCTGCATGAACTTCAGCATCTCCTTCTGCATCTCTTTTCTCATTTCTTCCATGGGCGAGGCCACTGGGGCCACCAGCGATGGGGCAGAGGGCCGAGCGCTCGTTGCAACCAAAATGAACGTTACCGGTGGTGCCGTTGAAACTCCTGAGGTACCCACAGCTGGGTTCGCAACAGAGGGTACACTTGCTGGGACCGCTCCTATAACACCTGCCCTGGTGGAACCGTTGAATCTACTCCTGGTGTTACGAAAGCGTTAGCCTCTAACCCTCCCAGCATAGTTGAAGCCACCGGAGTTTGCAAGAACTCGTGAAACTTGCTCATGAGGAGGGCAATCTGGGCGGGTCCCAACCCCGTGATCGCGGGAGGTTGGGCCACCCCCGGGATGCCTATCGTTTATAGCGCCAGAGGTACCTCTACTCGAGGAGCCCCATCTCCTAGGGCCTCTTGCTCTCTCGCAGCCTGTTCTTCATTATGCTGAATGTCATCGAAATTGAGTCTCCGAGTAGCATTATCTTGCGCCATACACCTTATCTAGAAGAATGCCTCCCCAGCGGAGTCTCCAAATGTAGGAGGATACTTTAGATTATATATGGAGGCGTAACCCCTATTGAGTATGGTAATGACAAGTTAGTTGGCCAAAGCTTTGGATTAATGACAGAACATATAAACATGAACCCAATGAAGATAGACTCAGCTTAGACCCACAAAGTCTCTCGTGTATAACTCAGGGAATAATAAAGAACTTTAGAAGGGGCTTAGCTAGAGGGAGAGAGAAGTAAGCATCCTAGATACACCTTGGTATGCAGGTAAAACCACACCAAATACCCTCAAGAATCTCTGTCGAATATTGAAAGCTTTATAACAAATGACAATGGTGAGTGAGTAAACTTTCTGGTTTACAATAACTCCCTCTGGTGTGTATTCTCTTTTGTAATAACTTCTGAATGCTCTAAGAGTCTCTCTAAAAGTCTCTATCTTCCTCAAAGGTGGTTGGGGTCCTTAAATAGCCCCCCACACTACCCCCGAGGCAACTCAGTCATTAAAACTATGAAAGACATCCCTCATACTTTATGTCACAGCATTAAATGCCTGATGCACTAGTTGTCTCCACGTCATAAACATTAAATGCCAAGACATGCCTTTTGCCTAATCACTGTGTGTTAGGGGTCTGTTGTCGCAGAGGTGGCTCACCAACTGCCTGACAGCCCCAAATACCACGGTGGTTTACTCAAGTTCATGTCTGACATTGTTTAGCTGGCTAGTGACATCACCTGCAGTAGATGTGACATTTAAGTAGAGGGCTACTTGGTTCATAACTCAACGCCCGATGGAACTCCAAGCTGCTCCGCTTGAGGTTCCACGGTCAGGGTCCTTCGGTGTTTTACCAGGTGTATCTAGTATGGTCAGGACAAGCCCCAACGGTGCCTTACTTCTCAAACCTCCAAACCAGGTCCCTTTAAAGTTCCCACGGTGAGGTCATTCGATAGAGCATGAAAGCTCTCCCAGGCCCTGCCAAGCCTGATCTCTCGCAAGTACCGTTTGACCTCATACAAACTCTTTTGTTATTATCATTAAGTCATTACAACCGTTAAATCTTACAGTCATCAATAATGAAAATACAATATTACTAATACAACAAGCTAAAATATGAGCTGCTATGACGAGCTGCCTCGCTGAGTTGCCACGCTTGAGCTACCTCGGTTGCTTAATCTCAAACACTGTTGCTAATTGGGAATTTGTCCCTAATGTCAAGATTACCTTCAAGCCCCCTCTACACTAAAAATTTCAACAATAAAAATATTATACTCACATAGAAACTTTTGGCACACTCCAACACAGTTTTATCACTGCGTATATGTCCTGACAACCAATTGCCTACCCTCCCAATTTGTACCTCAAGCTTAGTTTTTTACTGTACATTGTTAAAATTAACAATTTAGCTAAGAACATTTTTAATGTTAAAAGTAAAACAAAAATGATACATACCAACAAGTATTTCTTTTGGGAATTTGTACGACGACCGAGACAATGGGTATATTTCAGCTTTGACCGATTCTCAACATTTTTTAGTTTTTGTTGCCTCTTTTTCTCACCATTTTCCATTTCTCTAAATTTCTTCCATATTTCAGGGTCAATACCTTCAGGCTCAGCGCCATCATCCTGTAAATGAGATCGCAATGTATTTTTGAAAGTCCTGAATTTTGGGGACAATGTCTTCTCCACTAATGGGCGAGCCACTTCCGAGGGAACGTTAAGATCAAATTCTCTCTGTTATCATTAAGCAAAACAAAAATAATTAAAAGAATAATAAATAGCAAAGTAATAAAAATAGAAAAGAAGAATAAAAAATGAAGATATGAAGTATAAGATCATATTTACCATCAAAGCATTCCAAACATCATTTTTACATTTCTTTGGCACGTGCCTCCAGTCCAAGAAGTGAATCGGGCAATTAGCTCTCACAAAATCCCCGGTACGAGAACTCCATAGCTTTGCATTATCACCAACTATAGACTCGTCATCTTCAACAATGACTTTGATTTTCTCATTTAGGGTTTTGGCCATTGAGGAGGAAGGTTGTGCTAAGCATGTACCTGATGACATTTTAAATTTCCTAAATTTCAAAACAAAACATTATTTCGATGGTAATATTATAGTAAAATAAAAGATAAACATTATACTTATTGAATTAAAAGCATATAACAATTAATGCATCATTTCTCCTTATTAGCATATTACTAATCATGATATAAAGACAACAATTATGGCAATAACATTTGAATTTAAAGGATCAGTCTAAACTGATAAAAATATATCAACAATTTATGCGAAAATACCACTCGATTGAATTAAAAATGTTACAATTCACCAACAAAAACACATTAAAAACTAGTGTAAAAATAATAGCTAGACTTTGTCATATTGCTTTAGCAGGTTCTCCAAATGAGGTTTATCGTCAAGAGTAGATTGGAACACAGTTGGTATCTGTAGCTCGTCTACTCGACTAGTTAATCTCTTCGGGGAATGTATAATAACCCACCAATTAGGAGTGTTAAGATCTTTTGAGTAGAAAACTTGACTGGCATCAGAAGCGAGAATTGCAGGCTCATCAATCTCATTATTGGTACTCTTGAACTTATCAAAATTAACCATTACCAAATTGGAGTCTGGACAATGTTTACAACCATTGATCTTGTCCTCCACCCTCACCCAATCACAATAAAACACTACCTCCTTAAATAGCGTATAGTCCAACTCAATTATTTGCCTGATAACTCCGTAATACATTGTCCAAGCATCTTTAAGATTTTTATCACTTTTCCTTTCCCTAAATTGAGTCCAAGCCTTCATGCAAACACCATTGTCTTGTGTCACAAGAGTATCATCGTGATACTTGGGAGAGAATACAAAGCCATTGGTGCGGTATTTTTTATATGTTTTAACCTTGTGTTTTGGCCCTTGTACTAACCGCCACAACATAACATTTGTCTCTGTCTCTCTTGAAGTGACTAGCTGCGCAATAGAAATAAAATTATAGCTATAAAGTGAGTCTGGATAATAAAGAATATAACTTAATATACTAATAAAATCAAGAGCACCTTATCATATAACCACGGAATGAAAGAAGTTTGCATCTCTACTTCTGTTAATTGTCTCCCATTTCCTTTACCACGCCAAGTGGATTTTAGTAACGTTTTATACTCACTGCAATTTATTCACATAAGTTTGTGTATTAGTATTTAAATATGAATTTTGATAAATACTTATTAAATTGATCAAACCTGTAGAATTCTTCAAGACCATCAACGTCAAGTCGAAATAGGACCCATCGACGTATTTGTTGAAACTGTTTAGGTTCCAACATCACAATCTTGTCATCTAACAACGGTCCTTCGTCAGAAAACTCTCCATCTTCATTTAAAAACTCTTCACGAGTACGTTTGTGGTTTTTGTCAAGAGAATTAGGCATGTACTCCATGCAATACCTAACAGATTCAGCAGTAACATAGGACTCCGCAATTGAACCTTCAATGTATAGCTTATTGCTAGGTATATCTTTAAAATCCTGCATCTTCCTATTCGTGTGAATAAGAAAAAAGTATATATGACATATTCTAACAATGATCTATACGTATATGCTTATGTTTGTGCTTGTGTTTGTGTTTGTGTTTGTGTTTGTGTGAAAATAAAAATTAATATAAAGAGTTTACCTTTCAAACGAATACATCCAATGTGTTCCTGTAGGACCATAAGCCAATGCTTCATCGGCTAAATGAACAGTAAGGTGGATACTAATATCAAAAAATGCCGGCGAAAAGTGCTTCTCCAACACACACAATGCCTCTGCAATCATAAACTTGGCCCTTTTCATATTCTCGCGAATTAAAACTTTTGATCATAATATTTTAAAAAATAAGCTCAACTGTTGAATAGCTCTTCGCAAATCTTTGTATTTCGAAAATGAATGCTGAAGTAATACGGGCAACAAATACTTTATAATAACGTGATAGTCATGTGACTACATTGAGTGCAAACCAAGTGGGTTAAGGGTGACGATATTGCACAGGTTGGACGAAAAGCTGGAAGGTAACTTTAAGTCTTTCAAAATTTGACAAAACTGCCGGTTCTCTTCTTTATCCAATATAAATTATGCTTTCGGTTTCATCCCTTTCCCAGTTTGCTCATCTTCTCGCATCCATTAACCACTATGTATGCCCAAGTCTTTCATATCCTTCCACGCATTTATTGTATCTTTAGTTTTCGTTTTATCATCGAGGATTGTACTTATTAAATGCTCTACAACATTCTTCTCAATGTGCATCACATCAAGAACATGTCGAATTTTTTGAGAACTCCAATATTCCAAGTCAAATAAAATTGACCTTTTATACCATGCCTCCTTAACTTCAACATTACAATTCTCATTTGCATCACCCATCTTTCGCTTATTATTGGAAACTTTTGGAGACTTTCCCAGTGTACACTTGATGCAACGTAACTTCTTCACAAGTGCGTCCCCATTCAACCGACGTGGAGGAGGTGTAAACTCTGTTGACCTAAGCCCTAAACTCCCACCTTTTCGAAAAGGGTGATCCATGTCAAGGAAAATACGATAGTTTGTATAAATTATCTTATTACTGTGTACCAGTCGGATGGATGGAGTATCGTCCCCACAAACAGAGCAAGCTTTATAACCATGTGTAATACACCCAGATAAATTCCCATGCGTAGGGAAATCGTGAATCCCCTACATTAACATAGCTTTTAATGTAAAAGGCTGCATCTCACACATGTCATAAGCCGAAACACCTACTTCCCACAATTCCTTCAACTCATCAACTAATGGCTGAAGAAAAACGTCGATGTATTGACCCGGTGCCTTCGGACCAGGTATTAACAAAGACAACATTTGAAACTCGCTCTTCATGCACAATGAAGGTGAAAGATTATTCGGCACCGTGATAACATGCCAATAGCTATAATTGGCAGACTGAATGCCACGAGGATTAAACCCATCGGTTGCTATTGAGAACCAAACATTGCGTCCTTCTTTAGCAAGTTTAGGCCATTTTGATTTGAAACTCCTCCATTGGGACGAATCACATGGATGTCGTTGGTAATCCCATGAAGTGGTTGCCCTATGGTTCCATGTCATTTCTCGGGCTATCCACGGAATAGTATAAAATCTCACCAACCTTGGAATCAGAGGGAAATGTCTCAACACCTTTTTAGGTTCTTTGGTAATCCTTCCCCCTTTCCTCATAGTAACTGAATACCTTGATTCTCCACATTGGGGACATTCATCCATATATTCATTCTCCTTCCAATATAAGACACAGTTATTGATGCATGCATGAATGTAATTGGCCTTCATCCCCAAGTCTTTCATCATACTCTTCATCTTTGGATATTTTTCTAGTAGTGTATTACCTTTTTGGAGCCACCTTTTTAAGATAGACAAAAGTGCCGTGACACTATTTCCTGACCAACCAAATTGCTTCTTTAAGTTGTGAAGTTATATAATTGAAGAAAGAGTTGTTTGAGGACCCTCGCATGAAGGATATAATTTCTCAACTGATAATCTCTTATATTCATTGTACTTGTCATTTACGACATGATCTTCTTTGGAAACTCGCGACTGACCACATTCAACATCTACATAATGTTCCCCATGCACTCCGTAACAAACATCAACAAGATTTTCCACCCCAACACCTTGTTCCTCGATGTTTTCTTCTACTCTGATCTCCTCAACTTGTTCTACCGGTGGGGGATCAATAGTGTTCACGGATGTATTTTAACCGTGAAAAAACCATACAGTATACAATTAATGCATACTATTCCTCCACAAATGTCTCTCTACTTCTTTCGATTTCAGACGCAATTTATTGTGACACTTCGAACATGGACAAGGTATCGTTGTCAACCCCTGGTCATTGTTCTCTTTCGTAAATTTAATAAAATCTTCAGTGGCCTTTAAATACGACAAGCTGCCTTTGTTCTCTTCAGTCATCCAGTCTTTGTTAATCGGTCATGACATTCTATAAAACAAGATAAAACACACATTAACAATAAGTTGCAACTGTATTCTTCGATAATGATTGGTGTCTATTTATGGCAACTAATTATACCACGACTTATGCTAAATTTATGGTTTCTAAATTCTAAACACATTTTTGATGAATAAAAAGAAAATTTAAGCATATTCATCATATCAAGTAACTAAAACACATAAATCATCGTGATTTCTATTTGCAAATAACTTGATCATTCATGGGGTTCTTTTTGATTTACCATAAAACTTAAGATGTGTATCGCAATAAGTGTATTGGGAAAAACTAAATATTAATCAACTTAAGATACAAAGATGAGAAAATGACCCTCCCCGTAACATCTCAAATGGTTGGAGTTTGTGTGAGACTATGCTTCATAATGGAGGTCCTTTCATGGGTCACTTACAAAATGTCCCACGCCTATTTAGAAGTGAAAAAGTATCTGCATAACTAGGGCTCTAAGTCAAATTAAATAATTCTTACTTCATTACTCAATCGTAAATAAATCTCATGTTCTTAATTGAAATAACTTTTAATTTATAGAATAGAACTAATTAGTTCAATTACATAATGGTGATGCAATTAATAAATGTGAAAAATAAAAGTAATCACATAAGAACACAAGATTTAAAGTTGAAAACTTTACGAAAAAAACTACTATCACACATATCCCTCGCGAGTCCACTAGTACCGAATGTTTTTACACATCTTATAAACAAATATTAATTAGAAAATATATAAATACTGCTCATAAATTTATGGTTTTAAGTAAATATTCATCAATTAATAATATTTGTACCTCATGAGTTCACAACTCGATGTGATCTTGTGCAATCGGTTTAGCCTCTTTATCATGAAATGAAAAATACTATACACAAACCATACTTCACAAATAAAATCAGGTACTATTTATATTAAAGAAATTAGATAAAAATAAGATTTTTTTTCTTTACTTAAATACGTGCCTTGCACATGACCTTTAGAATATTTTTTTTATTAAATATGTTAGAAGAATAAAAAATAAAAAAATGACACAAACAAATTTTAATAAAAATCAGTTGTTTTCAAAACCTCTACCCCAACCCCAACCCCATCCCCAATTCCAACCTACACCTACACCCTACTTTAAAAAATTGAGAGAACTAAAGCTACAAATTGAACAAACCAAAGATGCAATATAAAGAAAGAAAATAAACTAATTTTAAAAATCAAACTTTGTTGATATTTCCCTATCCCCTGCATCTTTACGAATGAGTGTGTCATATTACTTCTTTGAAAATCAAAGCAAAATTTGAAAAACTTTTGAAAATCAAAAGTTTGATTCGATCCCCAATATATGATAAACTCATTTGTAAAGCTGTAGGGTTTGATTCTATCCCCAATATATGACAAACTCATTTGTAAAGCTGTAGGAGATAGACTCAAACTCATTCGTAATTCCTAATTCGTAATTCTAATGTGATTTTCCAAAAGTTTGATTTCATATATTGAATCCCCAATATATGGAATCAAACTCATTCGTAAAGCTGTGGGAATATCGATGAGTATCCCATAAAAAAACCATAAATCTTATGGAGAGACGAGGGAAACGAGAAAAAAATACCTGATCGTCAGTGGCGGACCCAGGATTTTCAGCCAAGGGGTGCGAATTGTTTTTACAAAGGTCGGGGGTTCGGGAGCCCCCAAGGCAATTTTTTTAGGGTTATTTTTACTTTTTTTGCAATTTTTCAACCCTAAAAATGTTAATGTTTATATTCACCCATTTTTTGCTCCCACTTTGTTTGAAGACTTTTTTCGAAATACCTCAACAAAATATTACCCTAAATTTTTAATTACAATAAAAAAAAATTCAATATAATTGCCCTAAATTTGAAAATATATTCCAAATTATGTTTCGACAATTAAAATTAACAGAAAATGAGAAAACTAATATAATCACGGAATAGGCAACAACCCAATAACAAATAATCAATACTTTTATTTTTAAAATACTAATAACCCAATACCCAAAAAATCTATATTTTCAAAAATTTAAACAAATATAAGCTAAACAGGGAATTCATTGAACGTGAAACAAATATAGGCTAAATAGTGAATAAAAAATTAACAGGTAACAAACACCCATTGAACTTGAACTTGAACTTAAAAACAATGAATCTATGAACTGAATGAACTGTTGTGTGTGAATCCACTGACAAATATGCTAATTTACCTATTGTGTGAATCTATGAGCCGGAGGAGAGGGGAAGGGAAGATCTCTGGCCGAAGGGAGGGGGCGGGTGACTGTCGGAGCACCGAGATGGACGTCCAGAGGAGGGAGAGGGGTGGTCCGACGGGAGAGGGGCGATCAGTGATCGTGCATCAACTTCTTGCATCAACTGTATGGAAAGAGACTAAACGCAACGATATATCAATTTCGCGAGCTGTATGAAGAGACGAACGGGTTGGGGAGGTATAGAGAGAGACGGGAGAGAGTTGGAGAGTGGAGCCGCTCGCTCTTCTCCCACTTTCTCTCTTTTTTTTAATGGCTTTTGTATTTAATTCTAATATATTTGTAACGGATTTTTGCTATTGATAATGGATTTGGTCCGTTACAAATGTGTAATGGACAAAATCCGTTACAAATAGGAAAAAAAATCAGTTACAATTTTCCTCATTTGGTGTAGTGGAATCGCAAATTTATGGTTATGTTTTAAATTGATGGGTTACGCGAGTGTAGTTTTGGGCGTAAGTTAGATTGTATTGCCCTTAGATAGTGTTGGGCAGTTATTTGAGGACCATGTGATTACGTTTTGGTGCGCGTTATAATTGAGGGGTGAGTTGGATTTCCAGGAGAATGCGACTCCACTTAAATGATGTTATAGTGCATTTATAATTTTTATGCATTTTAATGCACTTGCTAAAATGTTTTCACTCCTCGGGCTCTGACCCATTTATATTTTTCTCTTGCTATATATATTTTATTATTTTAGGCAAGGACGCCAATGATGCTTTCTACCCAGGGTATTCGTGGAGCTGTAGCAGTTGTGGACTGCTGCGGGATTTTGTTATAGCCATTTCCTATCTTTTGTAAATCTGGATTAGGACTCAGTTTATATATCGGGTTTATACCCAAGTGTTAGATAGCACTTTTATATTTCTTTTCAGTTGTTGTATTGTCTGTGACCCGACAACTTATTCAGGTATTTCTTTTTTGTGTATTTCTGGTATTAATTAGAACGATTCTCTTTTATCTTAGCATGTGCATGTTCATTATCATGTTCAGCAGTTATTATATTGTTGGATGGTTATTGCATTGTATGTTTTAAAAAAAATTGGCAACCTCTTTTTATAGTATTGGGTAGTTAGCTATATTTACTTTAGTATCGTTAGTAGATGCTGAGAATGATCCCCTTGAGATTCCTGATTAATTATAGTATAGGGCTGCCACCCGTTATTATTTTAAGCGGGGTGTCACAAGTGGTATCAGAGCATAAGGTTCTAGTGTCTTTAGGATCTGTGTGGGTTTTCTGCTTTCTTCCGTAAGCGTTCTTGATGTAAAGTCCTATTATTAGGACTTTTGTGTTCACATGTCTATATTTTATTCTGCAATAAGTAGCCATTTGAATGACGTTCTGATACAATTGTTCTTGTTTCAGATGCCATCGAAGAGAGGTCGTCCAGGCATGGCAAATAGAGGGGCTGAGAATATGGAACCCCAAATTCCTTAAGGGAGTATGACCACAACCGATGTTGCCAATATTATGGCACAAGCGGTAATTGGTACCATTTTTACGATGGCACATCAACTTGCAGCCCAAGCCCACTCAGGGTCATCTATGTGGGAAAGAGTATGGGAATCTTTTAGGAAAGGACATCCTCCAGAATTTTCAGAAGGAGCTGATGCGATGGTTGTAAGTCGTTGGAAGAAGAGTATGCAAAGGCACCTTCGAATGGTTGAATGTAGTGAGGTGAAGAAGAAATTTCTCGCCACCTTTAAATTAATGAGAGCAACTCTCCAAAAGTGGGAGTCAATCACCACATCGGATCAGAGAGATGCATTGCCTATTGGATATTTTTGGGAACTCTTTGATCGAAATTATTTTCCTTAGTCGATCCAGAAGGAAATGAGGAGAAAAGTATTGGATGTGTTTCAAGGTGATCGAACGGTGGCCGAGTATGAAGAAGAATTTACACGATTGGAAAATTTAGTTCGCGATGAGGTAAATACAGAGGAGAAGAGAATAGCGAAGTTTATGGGAGGTTTAGAATGGAAAATTCGATAGCCTTTGTTAGGTAACATAGCATTAGTGACTTATACCGAGGTAGTGAATGCGGCGTTATTACACTATCAGGAATATTGTCTTCGTTCGCAAGGGGGAAGAACTTTAGAGACTCGGGTTCATCAAGTAAGCATGGTGAAGAGAATGCCAGTGAAGCAAGATGGCATGAGCAAGATTATTGAGGGTCACAATAGCATTTTATTTTTCAGGATTGGATGGGAGGATTTGCTGGTAAATGTTTCTTTTGTAAGGAGATAGGCCATAGGAAAAAAGATTGTCTAGAGAGAGGTAGAGGGCCATTTTTTGAGGAGGTTTTGGATGTGCAACCCCTACAACAGATCATAGGCCAGTTTGGGCCGGAGGACTTTGACCAGGAACCCATCGATGAAGCTATGTAGTCGGACTAGAGAGGTATAATGTAAATTATTTTTCTTTGTGATTAGGATTATGCTTTGAGGGGAATTGGGAGTATCGTATGTAAGATTTTGATGAGTGGTTAGTTGTTATAACCCTATTTATGTATGGAAAGACCCGAAAGGGAGGAGTGAGCAAGTGAGGCTCTTAGACGATATCTTTTCGGAGAATAGGTTGTCTTGTGATGTGCTAGTAGAGAGTTACGACTTTGTTTTGATAATATGAATCGTTGAAATGTGTTGAGTAGTAACAGTAAAGCTATCGTTTTATAGTTGTGCTAGACTTATGTACTTGTAATGTTCCAGTTATGGAAGAGCCTAGTATACGACAATGTTTTGCTATGTGGTAAATGATTTTTGTTACTAAAGAGATTCAGGGCTTAGTGGGCTATTGTTGAGCTAGGGATTTTAGCTCATGGTTATGCTAGTGTTAAGAACTAGTGGTTGATAAGAGTATTGTATTTGTTGGCGCCTTATGTCTTGGGCATAAGGTATTTTATTTGCATGTCGAAAGACATACAAAAATTTCAAAAATAAAGTTATTTTATAGGCCTTCGGGCAATATTAAAATGATTTAAAAATATTTTCCTTAAACTTTAGTCCCGATCTAACTGATCTCAATCCCTGACAAAGATACATAGTAGTGTATTGAGAGGGTTCCTTATTTGAATTTCGCTTGCAAGACCTCCCCCGCATGAAAGTAGCAAATGTCAGGAATTGAGAAGAGTTAAATCTTCGAACATTTTAATTTTTTTATAAGATTAGTACGTAATTATGGATTAATCTGTTTTGACATATTGTACGATTTGAGGCTAAGTGAAGTCGGGTTATGTTTATACGAGTCGAGCTCGGGTACAAGGTGTATGGGCGCCCTGGTTTGCAATTTAGTTTTAAGTTTAAATTGATTCCCCGTGAGAAATGGCAGGAATAGATCTTGAGGGAAGGTGTTTTAGAAGCTAGTTTAGATTTGGATTACTAGGCTTAGCTTAATTTCGAGGACGAAATTCTTGTATTGGGGAAGTCGGCAATACCCCGTGATTTTTGGGCTGATAATTTAATTATTTTTGGAAGAAATAATAATTATTTAAATTGGAGAATTTTAATTTGGCATTTGAGGTAAAAAATTTGAGGATGTTAGAAAATATTTCGAATGACGATTCTGAGTATGCAGTTAATTCCGAATGGGTCGAGAAAGTTGAAATGACTGTACTTGGGTCTTATTCGGGTTTCGGAATATTTTTAAGTTCGTTTGGCTCAAATTGGAGTAACCGAGTCGTTTAAAGTGTGAATTATCATTTAAAATTGGGTAATTGGGTTATGATGCTTAAGTAGGTCTCGTGAGAATCCAATCTCATTAGAGAGAAATAGAAAGCCCTAGAGAGAGAGAGAGAGAGAAGAGAAAAGGAAGAAGATAAAGAGAGAAAAGCTTGGGGATTCTAGAAAATACGCGATTTCGAGGAAGATTCCGACTCTACAACTTTGAGGCAAGTGATTAAACTTGCTAAATAATTCTTGTGCATCATTTATTTCATGATTTGTGGATAAAATTATGGAGTTTTAGGTTAAACATGTCAAAACCTAGATTTTGGGTTAAATCTTACATTTGATGGTTATACATGGATTTGAGGTTGTAAATTAGTTGGGTTTATATATTTGATGAGTTTTAATGTTAGGAATATGATTGGGTTGAATATTGGGGGTTAAAAGTTTGGATTTTGGGGATTTTGGAAAGTTGGAGTTCATCCAAAATGGATGTTGGCCGAGGTATCTGCTATGGCCGGTCGATCGCGGCCAGGGGGCCGGTCGACTGCCCATCAAGGGAAAAGCTTACTGCCTGCTTTTCTAAGTAAAATTGGAAACCGCGGTCAATCGGTGGTCCGGGGCCGATTGACCGCTCGTCTATTTTTGGTCTATATTTGGGATTTCAATTGTACCCACTTTATTTTGGGTTTATATTTGTGGACCTTCTTAGTTATTGTATCATAGAGGGTTAAGTGATTATATCAGGGGATTGATGACCTTAATATGGTGAGGAGAGGTTTGGGGTCTATTTCAGAATGGAATTGAGTGTGTAGTGCCTCTCTAATTAAGGAAATGAGAGCAGAATTAGTAGATGATTAGAGGTAATGTTGGGGTCGTATTGAGTTATTGCGAGAGTACGAGTTTGTGTTATTGTATCGATTTAGTGGGGAATCCTCTTAGCATCGAGGTATCCATTTGGGGATTATTGTTATTGATCGATTTCCATTAGGATATATAGGGTATCCTTAATGTTGATTGAACTGGGAGACTTTTCATACTCATAGGTGTGAGGGATTAGTAAGTTTCAAGTGAGGGGTTAGGGAACGATAATGTGAAGGCATGTGAGTTAGCAACGGTTAGTATATCGAGAGTTATATACTTAAATATGAATTTAATTCTTTCTTACATACAGGCTTATAAGAGTATGTATACTTATATGGCGTTATGTAATACCTTGTGTGATGGTTTTCATTTATATGATGTGATTGTATATAGATATCTAGTGTGAATGATATATGTATACTTATTGTGTGAGCATACCCTCCATTGCTATCATGGGAAGTTGCGCGATGTGGGTGAGGCCCCTGGATTGAGGAACAGGGTGCGTATAGTCCCCAGGTCATCGTCGTCCTTTATTTATTACATGATTTTATTCGGGGTGAGAAGTCTTGGGTATGATTCGTTCTCACTTTCGGTTTGGAACTATGACCGCTTCCTATACGTTGTGATTTGTTTTATTTACCATGGCGGTGTGATAATAATCCGATATATGGTAACCCGGGATAAAGCGAGTAATTCCTGGTAGATGATATCATTGGAAAGTATTTATATCCATATGTGATTGAATTTTGGATATTTATATATACGCTAAGTGTGTTATGTGTACTTAATTGCTGGGATTGAATGATTGTGCTTTGTAACTAGAGTAAGGTTGTAGACCCCAATGGTTCGGAGCATTATCTTATTTATGTGATTATAGATTATTGCTCCTCATAAGTTAGTTGATGTTTGTGTGGGTTATTGAGGGCATAATGGACCTCAACGACCAACATTGTCAAGGAGTAGTGTATCGATGGGGTTCCTTGTTTGGATTTCGCTTACGAGACGTCCCACGCACGAAACGCAGTGCAATGTTGGGAGTGGGGATAACTTTAGTCGTTAGTACTTAGTTTTATATATTATCGTGAAACAAGGTTCTATGAGAATAAACTGGAGTAATATATATTAAATAAGTTGTTGATGTTATATGCGTCGTGCATTTAGGGCATAATGAATCTCGACAATCAACAGTGTCAAGGAGTAGTGTATCGGGGCGGTTCCTTATTTGTATTTCTCTTTGTGATACGTCCCACGCACGAAACGCATTGCAATGTTGAGAGTTGGGAGAAGTTTAGTCCTTAGCATTTATATGCTATTAACTTGTGGTAGTTAATAACTAGAATTCTCTAAATTCTAGTAAGAGTATATGTATATGTATATTTATATGTTAAACAAGTTTAGATGCATAGTTAAGTTATGGTGGAATCGGAGATTTATGGTTATGTTTTAAATTGATGGGTTTCGCGAGTGTAGTTTTGGGCGTAGGTTAGATTGTATTGACCTTAGATAGTGTTGGGCGGTTATTTGAGGACCATGTGCATACGTTTAGGAGCACGCTCTAGTTGAGGGGTGAGTTGGATTTCAAGGAGAGTGTGACTCCACTTAAATCATGTTATAGTGCATTTATAATTATTATGTATTTTAATGCACTTGCTAAAATGTTTTCACACCTCAAGCTTTGGCCCATTTATATTTTTCTCTTACTACATATATTGTATTATTTTAGGTGTTCCTCCGCAAGGACGCCAATGATGTTTTCTACCCAGGGCATTCATGGAGCTGTAGCAGCTGTGAACTGCTCCGGGATTTTGTATAGCCGTTTCCTATCTTTTGTAAATCTAGGTTAGGACTCAGTTTGTATATTGGGGTTATACCCAAGTGTTAGATAGCACTGTAATATTTCTTTTCAGTTGTAGTATTGTCTATGACCCGCCAACTTATTCCAGTATTTCTTTTTTGTTAATTTCTGGTATTAATTAGAACTATTCTCTTTTATCTTAGCATGTGCGTGTTCATTATCATGTTCAGTAGTTATTATATTGTTGGATGGTTATTGCATTGTATGTTTTAAAAAAGATTGGCACCCTCTTTTTATAGTATTGGGTAGTTAGCTATGTTTATTTAAGTATCGTTGGTAGATGCTGAGAATGATCCACTCGAGATTCCTGATTAATTATAGTATAGAGCTGGCCACCCATTATTATTTTAAGCGGGGCGTCACTCCCAAGTTTTAATTCAGTCCTAACACATGCGTCTAAGTGATATGTAATTATAAAGCAATAAGCATGCACAGGAAACCAAATAACCGGGTAGTCACAACATGAGAAAAAATCCCCCACGGGGGCAAAACCTTTTATTCCACTATAATTGTAAATCACAACTTACACGGTTATAATGAAATAGATTTTTGACACAGGAATACCCTCAGGTGTAGGTCGGTGTCGTCAGTAATGGAACAACCACAGTTACTCCACAAGAACACGCAGTTCTATCTTCAGCAATGATCCACACCCAGGGAACCTCAATGACCGCAGTCTTCAGCAATGAATCCACACGCAGCGAATCTACATGGACACGCAGTCCAAATATCGGTTTAGGTTATCCTCCCAAAATTCATCTTGTAGAGGTTTGAATGTTGAAGAATCTTGATATTCGGATCTGTCTCGATGCTTGAATGAACTTGAATAATAATTGTGAACGGACAATGTAAAATAATGTCCTTACCAATCTCCCCCTATGTCTATGTCGGTACAAAATAAAAAAAATCCGAATTATCAAATCAAAATGCCTATACAAATCTAATACCCTCCCATGAACCCAAAAGTGAAAAGGTATTAACTATACAAGTCTTGAAACTTTTCTTCAAAAATCTTCAACTTCAAATCTTTAAACCTTTAATATTTTCTCATCAGGGTGTGCAACATAATGATCATCAATCTTAGTACTTACACACATGAGATAAAGCAAATACCATCGTGACATATCGAGTTTGAAATGATATAAGAATAAATCAATCAATATAATCAAATCTCCCCCTTAATGCAAGCTCCCTCATAAAATCATAATTCGTTCTCCCCCTTTTTATTTGTCCGAAATAGACAAGAAAAAGAATAAACAAAGCTAAACATGGAGTGTCACGATACACAGCATAAATATGGATCAAACTACGCGCATGTAGAGAATATACTCAAAGGATCCACAAATTATTTTTTAATTTTTCAATTTTTTCAAACAAAAATAATTTACAAAAATAACACAGCATGAATAACATTAAGACAACTAAATCATGGATATGGAATGAATGGGTGTGAACAAATTCAATAGGTAATAAAACTCAATCAAGCATATGTGCACGATGTATAAGTGTACTCCTATCGATTGAACATAAAAAATATCCTTGGGTGTAAAATTGTTGAGTTTAGATGATATCGACTAAATCAAATCAACAAATCAAAGCCTAAGTGATTTTCACACCAATAACGTCCAAAACTTTTTAGTGCCGTTTCGAGAACTTTTCAAAGGATGTGCAAACCCATTGATTACTTTCCAACCAAACTCCTTCATATATAATAAAATAATTTTTATATCTAATGAGGTACTAAATTCTCAACTTAGAGAAAACCTATTGGTCCATTATTGACATAATATTTTTTTTTATTGCCATTCAATTTTTTAGGGCTCTTTTCAAACCTTATGGGACCCTGGATAATTTTTAATTCCTCACTTTTTTTGGTCCTAACAAAAATTTCTCATGGGAAGTGGTTTTTACATGCACTACTTTTATTACTCTCGTATTATTACACTTGGGTTCGTTTTAAGGAAAGGATTGAGATCAAAACACTCGACAAACATGTGATAGACAAGTACAATAATCAAACCAATCCGTGCATGACAGCAATAAAGGAAGTCATGAGTCAAACATGCAGGAAGTATCAACTAATAGCATCTCAATGACTCCAAACATTGTAAAGAACATGGATGACATGATATGTTGTCTCAAAATACTATTAAATTATCACGTGGATAAATAGAATGAAATTGCAACTCGGTCATCTTAAGTGTCAATTCATATAAGGTGCAAACAAAATACAAAACTCTTTATGGATTTTTCAAAAAAATTCAAAACCGAAAATCTTTTTGTTTTTCGAAAAAATATATGGCAAATGTAGTACAATCACCAATAGGCATAATATCAGCATAAAAGTCATCCTATGCTAGCAAACATAAATCACACAAATGAATCATCAGTCAAAGTAGGTGTGACAAAACAAGCAATGTAGTATTAGCAATTAAAGCATGGAAAACAGGAATAACTGGATATAAACTATTAGAAGCAACCAGCAGTACCAAAAACCTAACCAGATGAACACAATGTACTGTAATCAGAATGGTCAAAGTCAACCAGGTCACCCGAATGAAGTGGTATGTCATTAGAACGACATCTGACGACATAAGATGTCACTCGAACGATCAGCTATCTCGTTCGAACGAGAAAAAAAAATTTCACAGAAAGCCCACATAATCAAACAGTTTTGCCGAGTGAAAAAATTTCCATAAAATAGTACCAGGAAGGTCCTGATAGATCCAATACAGTGTCAAAACAGTAGCGAAATAGAAAACTCAATAAATAAGTCAATGTGCGCTACAAAAATTTGAAGAGTGATACAACAAAGTGAGTCATAACACTAGCAAAAGTATATCAAGACGCACAATTAGTGTACGACAAATATCAACACAATCAACCAAAAGATCTCGCATGGGGCGAATCACATGCAAGCAAACGAGAATCGTGAACAATTAGATCATAAGTCTCTAAATCTAATTTCCGCACCCAAATTGATGTGTAACGAGGTGTGGGGGTTTTAGGAATCGGTGTGAACTCTCTCTTTAAACTTTCTAGGTCCATTCAAAAGTTTGTAAAAAAAATGCCTAATATGACCTTGCTTATCGCAATGTGTGTAAATATAAATCGGGCGGTGAATATTACCTAACGATTGCCCTCTCCTAAAATTCCTAGGTGGATGTAAATATAAATCGGTGTGAACACTCGCATGATGTTCCTAGGTGTCTCTTGCTTGACAACCCTCGGTGTCTCTCTCTTAATAACCCTAGGTGCCTCTCTCCTAACACCCTTAGGAGGCTCTCTCACACGTGTGGGGTTGTCTTTAGTAATAGGTACGACACTCTCATCGAAGCCTATACCACCCTTATCCTCCTTAATTTGAATAGTCCCTAAAATTTTATCAAGCTTTTCAGACCTAGCCTCCAAATCGAATTCACTTTACTCGAATCTCTCAAACTTTTCCCAAGTTCACCTATCCTAGATTCAAGTAAGTGCCTAGAATTCTCAAACTCAAGAAGCTCCTTTTTCATAGCTTCCATCATGCCTCGAAGATCATCTCTCTCACCCTCGACATGTCCAAGATTCTCCTCAAAATTTTCTCTCGTTCCCTAAGTTCTTCAACCAAAACATCATTATCATTTTTTAAGGCACTCTCTTGCAATTGAGCTTTCAATTTCAAATTTTCTTTCTTTATTTTCAAAGCTTCAGCATAAAGTTCATTGAAAGCCGTCTACAAGTCACTCTCATCCTCACTCCCATCACCCTCACCATCATCACTAATCACACGGGTGGGAAGATCTCGCCTAGAATCATAAAAAACTTATTCTTCTGAATCACTCTCACTAAGGGTAGAAATATGAGATGTAGATTTTTTCAATTTCTTTCTTAAATTTGTGGGACACTCATTTATCACGTGATCAATTCCCTCACATCCCGAACACCTGTCAGAACACTTTTTAATAGAAGATATAAAACAGGAGTTCGTGTGAATTTTCTAATTAGACTTTTCAAAAAGTTGACAACGAAAATCATCAAAACCTCCAAAAGCCATTTTTAAGAAAAACAGGTTCAAACACAATTTTTCAAAAGACCAAGATCAAACGCGATAAATTAGTGTAACCCGCTCTGATACCAATTTGACGACGTGAGTAGTCAAATTGTATCAGGGAAAAACTTTAAAAATCAGGATCACTCGATAATTTAGAGTAACCTTATCGGATACCAATTTGAGAGTGCTACAGCGGAATAAATGCGACTTCTCAAATAAATCAATTTTAATTGTGTGCTAACCAAACTAGTTTTAATTAAACCCAAGTTTTAATATAGTCCTAACACATGCATCTAAGTGATATGAAATCATAAAGAAATAAGCATGCACATGAAACCAAATAACAGGATAGTCACAACATGAGGAAAAATCCCCCACAGGGGCAAAAACTTTATTCCACTATAATTGAAAATCACAACTTACATGTTCATAATGAAATAGATTTTTGACACATGAATACCCTCAGGTGTCGTCCAGTGTCGTCAGCAATGGAACAACCACAACTACTCCAAAAGAACACGTAATTCTATCTTCAGTAAAGATCCACACGCAGCGAACCTCAATGACCCATCAATGAATCCACACGCAGAAAATCCACATGAACACGCAGTCCAAATATCGGTGAAGGTTATCCTCCCAAAATTCATCTTGCAGAGGTTTGAATGTTGAAGAAGCTTGATATTCGGATCTGTCTCGATGCTTGAATGAACTTGAATGATTCTTCGACGGTTGTAGTGATATACGACATACTCAATTGTGAACGGACAATGTAATATAATGTCCTCATAATTTCAAGTCACTTTCGGCAAGTAACAGTCACAAATGCATTTTCAAGGGCAAAGTGGTAATTTTGAACAACCTATTTCAAACTCAATCAAATCATGAAAGTTGTAGGCCTCAAATAAAGAAATGCCTGGGTACAACCAGCGTGCAAATTCGATATCAAATAAAGAAGTTACAAGCTCTGTGGTGAAAAATATAATTAAGGAAATTGGGTTGAACAGATCATGACGCGTGTCACCACAAGATGATGACATGTGTCACCAATGAATAATGACATGTGGCAACATACGACGATGACACATGGTACTGTAGATGGTGATGCATGTCACATGTGGATGATGACATGTGTCACCATATGATAATGACACGTGGCAATGTAGGATGATGACATGCAACACCATAATATGATGACATTCAACACATAGGATGATGACATGTGGCACCATAAGATCATAACAAGTGGCACCAACCTAGTTTCTTTTACACATCTTTTCCCACCCACTCTTTCTCCCCCTTCTTCTTTTTTTCTCCCATTTTTTTATTCTTCTCCCATAACATTACCATCAATCCTCATATGCCCTCGTATAAAAATTCTTTCCACCCACTCTCTCTCCCATTTTCTTCTTTCTTTTCCTATTATTCTTATTCTTCTCCCATAATATTCCCATTAATTACCACACGCGTACACTAAATAAATCATTTTCCCATCACAACCTTTTTAATATTTATTTAAAATCACCCATCACTTTTGTGAAATTCTAAGCGTACCCTTAAGCCATTATTTCTACCTATAAAAGGGGCCATTTGTGTTCATTATTAAGAGAGAGTTTTTGGGGCATAATTCTTAGAATAGTTTTTAGGGTAATTTTAGATTAGTTATGTATTAATCTTTTAGTTATTTCTTTTGTAATTTTTTTCGAGTTGTGTGAGGGAATTTATATTTTGAGATAAAATTTTTGCATTTGTGAGCTAAAATTCAGATTCAAATATTGTTGTAAAACTCAGACTTGTTGGTGTTCGTCAATACCAAAGCTTGGAGGTTAATAAGAAATGCAAGGAGACTTGGTTTAAATATTACTATCTTCTATCTTTTATTCTTTTCTTTATGCCTCTAATGGAGCGCTTTTACATTTCATATGTAAAAATACTTCACATGTTAGGCTAAATCCCCCATTCAAGGGGTGAGATGAAACCCATTTTGATGTAAATTTAATTAGTTCATTTTATTTATTTATTATGTTCCTTTGAAAATAAGTGTTGAATTTTCACTTTTTAATTTATGCCTCGAGAGAGGGTAAATGATTTTTGAGAGAAAATCAAATTTGATATATAATGTTTATTTTACAGTTGAAGTAGAGATATGTTTTTCTCGAGTGTAATATTATATCTTAAATTTCAACTCTAAATAGTTAATTTTTCCAAGGATTAAATTATTTTTAATAGGTTTATCCTGGAAGGTGATTTATTAAAGAGGGTTTAATTCTAATTTTTGAGACTTTATGAAAATTTTAAAATTAATTCTCTAAAAGGATAATATTGAAATTACATTTGTGATAAGAGTTGACTTGTAACTTTATTATCTTGAGCCATTTTAAATATTAATTAATTAGAATAATTAATATATGTGGTAAAGTCTCATCCCTTGTTTGTTCTCACATTTATTTATCTAATTCATCTGTTATTTTAGTTTTTATTTATTAGTTTAGTTTAAATACTAGTACATCATTATGACACCCCACCTAATTAATTATCGGGGGATCATTCCTTAATTAACTAATTTCAGAATATCAAGTTGGTTCAGATAATGCATCACTGTCGAAAACTCAAATTTTAATTTAATAAAAACTAACCACCTAATATTTAAAAAGGTTGGTGTCAAAAATTATATCTTGTTATTAACCAACAACAATAAAGGGAAATATCTAACCATTACCATACATCACAATAGCATAAGGTAAGAACTAACTGAATTTAAATAAAGAACTGGAATAAACACGTCCAGCCAAAATCCCATAGAATAATCCAATAACATGAAATCAAAATCTAATGATAGAATAAAACAACTCTAAATCTCTGAATGTAAAATAAGAGGGACGACATGTCCAACTGAAATAAATGACTGATAAATAAGGAGAAATAGACTCAGAAGCGTCTACTATCAATATCCTATAGCTTCCACAGCAGCTACAACTCGACAAATGAATCGAATCTCCTAAGTCTGGTGTCCCTGTGGCTGAGCACCTAAAATAATAGAACAAGAAAAGAGATTTTCAGAAAAATGGGCCAGAGACCGAGTAGAAAATGGTTTCAAAATAGCAAGTGCTTAAATTGATTTAATTAGCACATATATTATCCATGTTAACTTAGCGTACTCACTTGAGATGCTCACCACTCATCTAATGTGCACACCTAGCGAGTCCAACTACCCATACTAGTCTCAATACTCTACCTGACTATACGTAGGATAACCACAACGCCGCATACAATGTCTAAATAGCCCGAAACCAATGCATTACTATTATTAGGAATAGGTTTAAGGATGTTATAACTCATTCTCACAGTATTATTTATTCCCAACTGGTGAGCCGATAAGTATGTACTTTAATAAAGTAGCCAACAAGAAACACAGAATAGGAACTCAGTATACATATATAAAATCTGGCTATGTATACATACAAATATATCAATATAACACCCATGGTTAGGAAACCCCTGGTGCTAGGCATACTCGGCTACCTAGTCCCATTGAAATACTCACGCATAAAGGACAATAGGTTCAATCTCCCAAGAACCAATAAAACATATACACATATTGGAGGCGAACATAGTCCCAAGTCGATGGACTACCCACATACCTACGCACCCATACGACCGTCATCACTATCATTCTCAGAGATAGCCCGTACCTAGGTTCCATGCTCCAGTGGTACGACTCGAAATCCCCCGAAGGTACACAAGATATGGTCGTCCACAATGCGTTAACCCCCATTCGATAGCCAGTAGCTAGGTATATCATACACATGATATTCCAAGTAATAAGCATGCACAAAACTTATATACATTAATAGGTATTCACATAACCCAAATACTATAATCCGTAAGTAATATTAACGCCATTACTCTCCACGATATCTGTATATATATAGCCTCTCTAGGACTTACATTCTCTCCTAGGTTTTCACACACATTTTATACCTTGAGGACCATTACACCCTTAATTCCCTAATACTTTGGAATTTAAGCCACCCGTTACTCACGTAGCTTAATACACTCGCTTGGATAACCCTAGGATGGTTTTTAACTCGAACAGACCCTAAAAACCCATTCGGGAATCTCGTTAGAAGTTCCAGGATTCTCGTTCGAACGAGTCGTTCGAACGAAGTTCCCACTTCGAACGAACTCAATAACTCGTTAGAAAGGTTGTTGGAAATATCATTAGAAGGTTCGTTCGAACAACATGGGATGGTCTTCTAACGAAAATTCCGAACTGGCTCAATTCTTCCCCAAATTCGATTTTCTCAAATTTTCATACTTCAATCTCATTCCAAACTCATCCCAATCTTAATGTAATGTTCCTAAACTATTCCAAATAACCCTGATATACTTTCTAATACGAACTAAAGATCAAATCCTTATATACTCAATTGAAATTCAACAATCTCTTCAATTTCAAATAAGTCTCTTAAATATGAACCCAGAATTTTAATTGTTCAAAACTCTTATTATAATTCATGATTAAGACATAAAATTCCCAGATTTTAATAGTCCAACAAAAGGGCAAAACCTCTACATTCATACCCATCTCCAATTCAAAAGGTTTCTTCACAATTCAGTCTAATTAAACCTAAGTTTTCATTGCACCAAGTTTATATCATCAAACCTAACTTAGCAGGAACAATAGATGTTAAAAGAGGATCAAGATAAACACTTGCCTCGGAATGAAATTCTGATTCTTGGACTGAAATTGGTATGGGAACGATCCTCTTAACACGATCTACGCGCTGGTGTAATTTTTGGTGTGAAAGCTTGAGTTCTTGGCTTATGGCTCCAATGGAGCCTTCTTCTTCCTTGGTTCTCTCTCACTTTTTCTCTCTTTCTCACATAAGTTGAACCTGAGAGACCACTAACCCTCAATGCTTTTAATTAAACCCAATTTTCATCCATTTAATTACTCAAAAATCCCAAAAGACCAAAATGCCCCTCCGGGGCGTCGTTTTGGACTAAAATGCCCCCGACTCCAAATAAAATACCCGAGTAGTGTTTTATGACAATTTTGACCCTTCCAGACACTCTGGCGTACTCAAAATAGTCATTCAAGTTATAAAAACAATTTACCTTTTTAACCCCCAAATACATACCGGTGACGCGACTCATACGCGCGTCCCAAATAATTATATCATGACTGCCATGTATCTCATCCCGGCCATAATATTATTTTCGATAACTACTAACTCTCGTCACGCTAGTAATTAAACCATTAAATCGGCTTAATTACAAATTTAATATTCCCCCTTTAAAATAATTAATCCTCATTTTCCATAATTTCATAATAAAATAAATATGCGTAAAAATATGGGGTATTTCAATCATGAGTTAAAATAATAATCCCTTCAGCATTGTTTTAAAAATCACACTAAGTCTTCACTTTGCTTTTGTCAATATTAAAAAATTGTATTGATACCCTTTACTTGTCGTATACATGTTTTAGTGTATTTTGTAGGTCCAAAGAAATTTTTGATTGATGAGTCTTTGCAACAATGACATATACACAAAAGATATAGTCACCACCCTTTGCATGCCGCATATGGTAAGGTGGGAGAATGGAACCCATGGTAGATTATCCTAAATATACGTTCTCATTACCTTCTCCCCAAAATAGAATTAGGACGTATGTGGATCCTCCAAAGAGTAACCTTGACCAGAGTGCACCCATTAGTGCTCACTCAAGACCATCATGGGATGGGTTAAATCCAAAGGAACGTGAAAAGGAAAAAAAAACGCATAAAATTGAAGAACGGAATTGGGGAAGTTAATAAGAAAGGTAAATAACACAACTTACCTTATCTACCACTATATCCCCCATATACATCAGCTTCACATTCCGAGATAAATAAGAACCCAAAACCTGGTTCCCCCGTGTGTACCTGGAAATAATGTATAATATCCCCTCCTTTGGCTCTTTGGTCCTCGGCCTCCCAACGATCGAATAAACATAAGCCAAAGAGTAAAAATGACAATGAAAAAAAATACATCATAATATTAAAAATAATATATGATTCAACAAATAAAAACTAATTAATGCATACCTCTAATAAATAAGAAAAATCAATAAAATTGTCCGTAACAAATCATGAAAATAAATACATGGACCAAAACATCGCTGCCAATACCATCTTCCGCCATTCATAACCCTGTATCAGGGTAAAATCCATAAAAATGGGGGCCACCACATGTGAATCCTTTGTGATCCTCCTGTGCCAAAAGAGCCCCATCATCATCAACAAAATTCACCTCACATATTGTTTGGCTGTCAAAATATCTGGTCATAGGTCCTCCACATGCTCTAAATGAGAACTCAAAACATATACATAATGAACTCCTCATGCAAGGGAGTAACCTATATCCTCAAAGTCGCATACGGTCCAGATGCCAAAAAAGTCAAAGATCGATCAACCAAGAGAGATTTCCCACCAAAAGGAAGCTTAATAATAACAGATAAATATATAGGGCTCATGGTCATCTCCCCTACCAGTAGGTGGAAGGTGTTAGTGGTGTCCTACCAATGCTCCCCAAGAATGGTCATGATCGCTATACACCGTGGGAATGCCTTGGTCAACAAGTTGTCCAACATCACTCCAAAACCCACCATATATCCAAAGTCTCACACAAGTGGAGGTGCCCATGTCGAGGCCTCCCTCACCAATCTCATAGAATCCCTGAACATGGCAAAATAAAAATCCTGTTAAAGATACATCACATAGATTCAAATCAACAATTGAAAAAGAACATGTCATCTTAATGTTTTAAATTATCATATGTTCACACCTAAGCTATCTTTCATTAGTTTACGTTAACAAAAAATATTGACTAGTCGTGAGATAATTCAAAAATATCAAGAGCTTATTCCCTATTAGTGTTTTATATCATAATACATTACATTTAAGATACCTTCTGTTAATTCCTAATAACTAAAAAATTAAGCAGTGAGGAGATAATTCTAAACTCTTTGGATCCTACTCCCTCTTAATGTTTTAAATTATCAAACCTTCACACTTAAGCTATCTCTCATTAGCTTATATAGCTAAAAAGAATAAATAATTGTATGATAATTATAAACTCTTCGGAGCTTAATCCATCGTAGTGTTTTTAATATCATATGTTCACACTTATGTTATCTTTCATTAGCTCCCATTAACTAAAAAGATTAACCAGTCATGACATAATTCTAACTCTCTGAAAAATCCTCCTTCTTAAATATCTTAAATGACTATACACTACTTAAACTATTCCCCATTAAAATTTTAAGACTAAAAAGGGGGGGAAATTAATCATGAAATTGTGACACCCCGACTAATTAAATACCGGGTAGCTACTCCTTTATTAAATTAATACAAAATGCCAAGTTGGTTCAGTTCATATCATCACCTTCGAAATACGTTTTAACAATTACTAGCCACCTAATATTTAAAAGTGAGTTGTCAATTTTAATTAAATCCGATTAACATGCAATAAGTAGATTATGAAATGCTAACATAACCACCACAACATAGTCACAATAGAATAACCATAAAGTAATAATGAATCTGGAGGAATACTCCTCACAACAATCCGAGTACTGAAATAAAAAAATACCAAGTCCGCATCACTAAATTATTTACAACCCAAAATTTGAAATAACTGAATAGAAAAAGTATCTCTAAAAGAAAATAGGGCGACATGCCCAACAAATTAGAAAATCTGATAATATAGAGTCAAGATCGAAAATGGAGGCGTCTACTGTCAAGGTCCTGTAACTTCCACAGTAGCTACAGTACGTCACCTGAATGGAACTCCTATGCTTGGTGTCCTTGTGGCTGGTAACCTAAAAGGTTTTTACAAGAAAATATATTTGGAAGCAAACGGGCCACAGCCCGATTGTGAAAACAGTTTAAAATATATATCAAGTGTTTAATATCATTAAACAGTGAATATAAAGTACATGATAGTGTGTGCACTCACATGAGTTCCTCACCTCTCAACTAATTGTGCACTCCTATCGTACCCGTACCCATTCTAGTTATTCCCATACTTAACTAGTCTAATATAAAATCTATCATTACTATACGATTCACGATTTCATTCCGGCATCTCCATTTAAACAGAGTGTCTTACATTTCTTCTCGGTTTCCCATATTAGTAATACTTCTTACTAGAGGATTTCCCTTTTTATCTTTACGAAAACGTTGCTATTATTTATACACACATTTATACATGACAATGCATTTCAATTTACAGTATATTATTCTCATCATAAATATACAATACTAGCACCCCGAGGCTAAGTTGCAGTGCACACATACTCTGCTATCCAATCCCGGTACATCACGTACATTAGGACCATGCATTCCGAATCTCTCAGGAATCATTCTCAAATGACAACAATCACACAAAATGGAGGCGAACATAGTTCACATCACATGGGTCACGCACATACCTACGCTCCCATGATCAGCAGACTTATTAACTTCTCAATAAGTCCTTCTCTGACCTATGTCCTCGAGGTACCAATCTCAATCTCCCCGTAGGCACACAAATATTAGATGGCCCTGATCGAACGCCGACCTCCCATGATAGCAAGTACAGTAGGTATGTTATACACAGATAACTACATATACTAAGCATCCACACATCTTAGATATCTCAACATATTAATAGAGGTATACTTCTCATTCTTGTATCATCATTTAATATCATACGCTTATAAGTCCCCGATTTATATACATTAAGGTTGTCAACTCTTCTCACGTCATAATTAGGTACTCGTTTCCTATTTCATAAAGGTCATTAGATTTACTACAGGGTTCTAAGTGTTACTCCTCAACGTACTCCAATCTCCCAAATATACTCACTAGTCAAAAAGGGAAGGTAATTACTCCATTAAATAAGTCTACGGGACATTTGAAATAAAATGAGGCCTAAAAGGCCATTCTGTCAACTCATTAGAAGTCTCGTTCGAACGAGTGTCGTTCAAATGAAAGGCTTCGAACGAACTACCAACTCGTTAGAAGGGGTACTGTCATCTCGTTAGAAGCTCGTTCGAACGAGGTCGTTCGAAGGACCTGGCAGGTCTTCTAACGAGATGGCAGTTTGCGCCCAGAAATTCTTCACTTCGTTTTTCTCAATTTTTCTCTTCTCTAAATTCACCCTAAGATCATTCCAATCGTATTTTAATGTTTTCAAACTTCTCTAAATCCTCTTAGGTCGTTTCTTAACATATTTTGGGGGTCAAATCCTCCAAATTAACATGTAATTAACATAAATCCCCAAATATTACCCCAAACCCTATGAACATGAACCCATAATTTGATTGTGCCCAATTACTCATCATAAATCCATTTTTAAATCATCATATTTAAGTCTTCCAATACTAAATTCGTCCAACGTCATTCTACATGCAAATCCTATCCCAAATTTAGAGTTTCTCCAACAATTTTATTAGTTTTCCTTAAAACTTTCAAGATAAAATAGTTTCTACACTAAACATGGAAGAAATATTCAATGCACTTAAAAATATCAAATCACTTGCCTCAGATTTTTTCTTTAGATGTGTTGTCGATGATTCGAGGTTGATTCTCTCCTTTATCCGGTCACAAATCCTCTCCAATTTGATGGTGGTGAGTGTTTTTGGTTTGGAACCCTATTGTAACTCCTCTCTAACTCCCGTAGCCCACTTCTAAAGCTTTTTGCTGGTAATGGCCTTAGTGGCCCCTTTAAAATAATAAATATTAACTATAATTTTCGTGGATTTTAATTCCCTAATTTTTAAAATTACCAAAATACTCCTTTAGGTTGCCGGTTTGGCCTAAAAATGCCCCGGGATCCAAACCAAACCCTCGGCTAGTATTTTTTGACTATTTCGACCCTTTCGGACACGTTGGCGCACGCAAAATGATCATTCGGTTGATAAAAATATAATTTACTTTTTAATTGAAATAATTTCGTTCCTGATGCGACTGATACGCACGTCCCAACTTAATTTTTCCAAATTGTCGTATTTCAGCCTCGCGAAAACATTAATATTTTAAATACTCATGAAATATTCAATTTTGACATCATAATCAAATACTGACTCACATCTCGCTAGTATTTATATCCGAATTAATTCCCAATTAATTTTCATTTAATTCAATTAATCCCTTAAATAAAATCAATAAAATTACGGGGTATTACATACTTCCCCCCTAATAACAGAATTTCGTCCCGAAATTCGGAACTAAAGAGTACCTGGTAAAAATGACTCCGGATAGCGCTCGTGCATCTCATCCTCGCGCTCCTTTGTGGACTCCTCGGCATTATGATGCCGCCACTAAACACGTACTAACGGTAGTATCTTCGACCTCAGTTTCTCTCGCTTCGGTCCAAAATAGTAATCGGCCCCTCCTCGTAGGAACTATCAGGCTGAAGATCGATGTCCTCCAAAGCAATGTGAGTATGGGCCAAATCATCCCTAAGATATTTTCTTAGCGAGGAAATATGGAACACATCATGAATCCTATGCAAGTTCTCCGGTAACCCAAGTCTGTATGCGACTGGCCCAATCCACTCAATGATAGGAAATGGCCCCACGTATCTTGGTGCCAGTTTCCCTTTCTTCCAAAAATGCATGATCCCCTTCATCGGAGATACTCTGAGTAACACCTGGTCCCCCACCTTGAATTCTATGAAGAACCTCTTGGCATCAGCATAGCTCTTCTGCCGGTCCTGAGCTACCCGAATACGACTCCGTATCATCTCTATCCTTGCTGAAGTGTCCTGAATCACTTCCGGCCCAAGGAGTTTTTTATCCCCCACCTCTAACCAACATGCTGGGGAACGACAAGGTCTACCATACAACGCCTCAAATGGAGCCATACCAATGGTGAACTGGTAGGAGTTATTATAAGCAAACTCCAGTAGTAGAAGGTACTCCTCCCAACCACCTCCAAAGTCTAGGATGCACATACGCAACATGTTCTCCAACATCTGATTTGTCCGCTCTGTTTGCCCATCAGTCTGCGGGTGATATGCCATACTCAGCCGCAACTCTGTACCCATGGACTCCTGGAAACTCTCCCAAAATTGTGAAACAAATATCTTGTCTCGATCAGACACGATATTTAGAGGCACCCCGTGAAGTCTCACTATCTCTGCAATGAAAATCTGGGCATACTGTCCCGTAGTGTAATGTTTTCTTATGAGTAGAAAATGATCAACTTTGGTCAACCGGTCCACAATTACCCATATGGAGTCGTGACCCCTCTGTGACGTAGGTAACCCCCTGATAAAGTCCATGGATATGCTCTCCCATATCCACATTCGAACCTCTAATGGCTGTAGAAGTCCTGCCGATTTCTGATGGTCCACCTTTACTAGCTGACAAGTGGCACATTTAGAAATGAACACGGATATATATATCTTCATCCCGCTCCACCAGTACTGTCGTCTCATGTCTTGGTACATCTTATCCCCACCAGGGTGTACGACGAACCGTGAGTCGTGCGACTCTGCCATTACCTCGTGTCGCAAGTCTTCCGCTTCCGGAACAACTAGTCTTCCATTGAAGCGTAATCCCCCGTCTGAACTAATGGTATAGGACTCGACTCCCTCTATTAGTAATAGAACTATCTGCTCCTGACAGAACGAGTCATTTGCCTAGGCCTTTATCACTCTCGTAACAATTTGCAGTGTAACAGTCATCACAGACATGAACGATCGGGACACTCCATCCTGGTGTCTCAACTCCTTCCACTTAGCCTTCCACACCTCGGCCACCTCATCTACTGGCCGACGGATCAACGCGTCTGCTACCACGTTAGCCTTCCCTGGGATATACTGGATATCGAACTAATAGTCCTTCACAAACTCAAGCCACCGACGTTGACATATATTTAGCTCCTTCTGCGTGAAGAGGTATTGTAGAGACTTGTGGTCTGTGAACAACCAAAATTTCTCCCCCAGGAGATAGTGTCTCCAAATCTGAAGAGCAAATACGACTGATGCTAACTCCAAGTCGTGGGTGGGGTAATTCCTCTCACGAGGCTTAAGCTTACAGGAAGCATAAGCTATGGCCTGACTCTCCTGTTGTAGCACACCTCCAAGTCCTTGGAATGACGCATCGGTGTAAACTAAATACTCAACTCCCGGTTTGGGCAATGCTAACACAGGTGCTAAGGTCAACTTGTCCTTCAACTCATCAAATGCCAACTGACAGGCATCGCTCAAGATGAATGGCACATCTTTGTGAGTCTGATGTGTCAAAGGACCCGCTATCTTTGAGAAACCCCGAATAAACCTCCTGTAGTATCCTGCTAGGCCTAAGAAACTACGGATCTCAGTCGGTGTCGTGGGTTGTCCCCACTCCCTCACCGCGAATACCTTCCCCGGATCAACAGATATCCCCCGGTCCGAAATGATATTCCCCAAAAACTGAACTTCCTTTAGCCAAAATCCACATTTCTCATACTTTGCATAAAGCTCGTTCTGACGTAGCGTCTGCAAAACCTGCCTCAAATGCTCGGCGTGCTCCCATTCTGTTTGGGAGTAAATCAGGATGTCATCAATAAAGACGATAACGAACTGGTCTAGGAACTCTCTGAACACCATATTCATCAAGTCCATAAACATGGCTGGAGCGTTGGTTAAGCCAAAAGGCATAACTCGAAACTCATAGGAACCATATCTCGTCAAGAAAGCAGTCTTTGAGACGTCATGTTCTCTGATACGCAACTGATGGTATCCCGATCGCAAGTCAATCTTTGAGAAGAAGGAAGGTCCTCTCAGCTGGTTGAATAAGTCATCAATTCGGGGCAACGGATACTTATTCCGTATCGTGACCTTATTCAACTCTCGGTAATCTACACATAATCTCAACGATCCATCCCTCTTCTTTACGAACAACACAGGGGCACCCCATGGAGAAGTACTCCTCTAGATAAATCCCTGACCCAATAACTGCTCTATCTGATCCTTTAGCTCTCTCATCTCTGCTGGAGCCATACAGTAAGGTGAGCGGGCAATGGGCCGAGTGCCTGGCGTCAAATCAATAACAAAATCTATCGTTCTACTAGGAGGTAATCCAGGTATATCCTGAAATACATCAGCGAACTCACTTACAACGGGAATCGAATCAAGTGGTATCACCACTTCCTTAGAGGTCTCCTCCTCTATATAGTACAAATGAGTGGACGCTCCTTCCTCAGGGCAAGGCATCGCCACAAAAAACATCTCCTGCCCGGGAATGGCAAATATAATGCTCCTACTAAAATAATCAATCATGGCTCGGTACGTGACTAGCCAATCCATACCAACATTCGCATCGTACTCTGTCATCTCTAATATTAGCATATCATCGGGTAAAGTAAATCTCCCTATCTCTATACCCACACCTCTACAAATAAGGGAAATCACGGAACCCCTACTCAACGGTGAATCTACACAAGTAATCGTGCTCTCTGCAGTGTCTAACAACCCAATAGTGCGTGAAAATCTCATGGCAATGAAATAATGTGTGGCCCATGTATCAAATAAAATACGGCCCATAGTCCCCTGAATAGAGAATATACCCTCAATAGCAGGTGGATCCTGTGGGACTGCGACATGCTGGAGCTGATGCACTCTCCCATACAGAAGCTGTCTCTGCTGGACTGGGACCGCTGGGATGGGTTGTAATGCTGCCATCTGTGGTGGTGCTGGGAGGGCGGCGGGAAACATAGGCCTCTGTGGCTCGTGTCGAGCACCCTGATGCTGCTGCGGTGGGGCCCTGCCCCTATCAGGATAATCCTGGTGTTTGTGACCAATTTTCCCACAAATGAAGCACTTCCCCAGGAAGTTTCCCCCTCGCTGTCCCTGCTGCCCATGGCCCTGTTGGCCGTTACCATTCCTACCTTGACCATATTGGCCCAGCTAAAACTGTTGTTGCTGACCATTCTGGCCCTGCTGGCACTGATTGTCGTTCTGACCCTGATGGCCATGTCTGAAACCTCCCTAACCATTCCTGAAACCCCCAGATCTGAATCTCTCAGGATCCCCCTGTTGGGAACCCTGATCACCCTGCCTGTGCTGACCCGGAGAAGATTGTGCCCCGCTGGCACCATTTCCTCTTGTCCTACCCTGATGGATGGACTCTCCTGATCTCTTACTCTCAGACATGTGAAAGCGGTGATCCTGGCAGTGAAGCAGTCCTGCGTTAACCACATCAGAGTAAGTGGCCAATGAGAGATTTCCCAACAAGTGATGACGGATCCTCCAAGTCAACCCATCCATTAATTTCTAAAACTTTTTCTCCTTAGTCGGAATCTCATCGGGAATAATGTTCAAGAGATTAGTGAATTCGGCCTCATACTCGGCCACGGTCTTCCCCTCCTGCTTGAGGTTCATTAACTTCCTCCTCATTTCAGTGTGAACAGCTGATGGAAAATATTTGCGATCGAACCGCACCCAGAACTCCAGAATAGAAAGGGAGTCTCTCTCCCCTGCGGTGGTAATGGACTCCCACCACCGCAACGCTGATCCTACTAGCTTAAAAGTAGCCAATATTTGTTTCTGAACATCCGTGCACTCGTACATCCTTAAGTGCCTTTGAATGTCCTTCCTCCACTGACTGGACACAACAACGTCGGAGCTACCTGCAAACTCCGGAGGGTGTGCTTTCTGAAAATCATCACGAACGCGTTCCCAAGCAGACGGGAATGCATGAGCCTGAATCGGCGCGGCTACCGGCTCCTGAGGTGGTTCCTGCCGTACAACTGCAAGGGCCGCATTTACCGCTTGGGTTACTATAGCAGCAACCTCTGCGGCATTCATGGTGCCCGGAACTGGTGCAGGCTGTGGCTCGGGCTGAGCATCCCTAGGAACTCGCTGTGCACGTCGTGGAGGCATCTGAAATGAGAGTAAAGTCTTATAAGTTTGCAGTTATTATCTCAAAATAGCTGAAGAGAGAAACATACATAAAGGAATACAACAGTCCTAAAATATAGGGCTCTACATCAAAGAAAGCTCAGCGCAAACATAATAAGCCGTACAGATCCTAAGGACACTAGAACCTGATGCTCTGATACCACCTGTGACACCCCGACTAATTAAATACCGGGTAGCTACTCCTTTATTAAATTAATACAAAATGCCAAGTTGGTTCAGTTCATATCATCACCGTCGAAAGACGTTTAAACAATTACTAGACACCTAATATTTAAAAGTGAGTTGTCAATTTTAATTAAATCCAATTAACATGCAATAAGTAGATTATGAAATGCTAACATAACCACCACAACATAGTCACAATAGAATAACCATAAAGTAATAATGAATCTGGAGGAATACTCCTCACAACAATCCGAGTACTGAAATAAACAAATACCAAGTCCGCATCACTAAATTAATTACAACCCAAAATTTGAAATAACTGAATAGATAAAGTATCTCTAAAAGGAAATAGGGCGACATGGCCAACAAATGAGAAAATATGATAATATAGAGTCAAGACCGAAAATGGAGGCGTCTACTGTCAAGGTCCTATAACTTCCACAGCAGCTACAGTACGTCACCTGAATGGAACTCCTATGCTTGGTGTCCTTATGGCTGGGCACCTAAAAGGTTTTTACAAGAAAATATATTTGGAAGAAAACGGGTCGGAGCCCGATTGTGAAAACAGTTTATAATATAGCAAGTATTTAATATCATTAAACAGTGAATATAAAGTGCATAATAGTGTGTGCACTCATATGAGTTCCTCACCTCTCAACTAATTGTGCACTCCTATCGTACTCGTACCCATTCTAGTTATTCCCATACTTAACTAGTCTAATATAAAATCTATCATTACTATACGATTCACGATTTCATTTCGGCATCTCCATTTAAACAGAGTGTCTTACATTTCTTCTCGTTTCCCATATTAGTAATACTGCTTACTAGAGGATTTCCATTTTATCTTTACGAAAATGTTGCTATTATTTATACACACATTTATACATGACAATGCATTTTAATTTAGAGTATATTATTCTCATCATAAATATACAATACTAGCACCCCGAGGCTACGCTGCGGTGTACACATAGTCTGCTATCCAATCCCGGTACATCACGTACATTAGGACCACGCAATCCGAATCTCTCAGGAATCGTTCTCAAATGACAAAAATCACACAAAATGGAGGCGAACATAGTTCACATAACATGGGTCACGCACATACCTACGCTCCCATGATCAGCAAACTTATTAACTTCTCAGTAAGTCCTTCTCTGACCTATGTCCTCGAGGTACCAATCTAAATCCCTCCGTAGGCACACAAAGATTAGATGGCCCTGATCGAACGCCGACCTCCCATGATAGCAAGTACGGTAGGTATGTTATACACAGATAACTACATATACTAACCATCCTCACATCCTAGACATCTCAACATATGTATAGAGGTATACTTCTCATTCTTGTATCATCAATTAATATCATACGCTTATGAGTCCCCGATTTATATACATTAAGGTTGTCAACTCTTCTCACGTCGTAATTAGGTACTCGTTTCCTATTTCATAAAGGTCATTCGATAAGGTTCTAAGTTGTACTCCTCAACGTACTCCAATCTCCCAAATATACTCACTAGTTAATAAGGGAAGGTTATTACTCCATTAAATAACTCTACGGGACATTTGAAATAAAATCAGGCCTAAAAGGCCATTCTGTCAACTCGTTAGAAGTCTCGTTCGAACGAGTGTCATTTGAACGAAAGGCTTCGAACGAACTACCAACTCGTTAGAAGGGGTACTGTCATCTCGTTAGAAGCTCGTTCGAACGACCTGGACAGGTTTTCTAATGAGATGGAAGTTTGCGCCCAGAAATTCTTCACTTTATTTTTCTCAATTTTTCTCTTCTCTAAATTCACCCTAAGATCATTCCAATCGTATTTTAATGTTTTCAAACTTCTCTAAATCCTCTTAGGTCGCTTCTTAACATATTTTTTGGGTCAAATCCTCCAAATTAACATGTAATTAACATAAATCCCCAAATATTACCCCAAACCCTATGAACATGAACCCAGAATTTGATTGTGTCCAATTACTCATCATAAATCCGTTTTTAAATCATCATTTTTAAGTCTTCCAATACTAAATTCGTCCATCGTCATTCTACATGCAAATCCTATCCCAAATTTAGAGTTTCTCCAACAATTTTATTAGTTTTCCTCAAAACTTTCAAGACAAAATAGTTTCTACACTAAACATGGAAGAAATATTCAATGCACATAAAAATATCAAATCACTTGCCTCAGATTTGTTCTTCAGATGTGTTGTTGATGATTCGAGGTTGATTCTCTCCTTTATTCGGTCACAAATCCTCTCCAATTTGATGGTGGTGAGTGTTTTTGGTTTGGAACCCTATGGTAACTCCTCTCTAACTCTTGTAGCCCGCTTCTAAAGCTTTTTGCTGGTAATGGCCTTAGTGGCCCCTTTAAAATAATAAATATTAACTCAAATTTTCGTGGGTTTTAATTTTCTAATTTTTAAAATTACCAAAATACCCCTCTAGGTAGCCGGTTTGGCCAAAAAATGCCCCAGGACCCAAACGAAACCCCCCGCTAGTGTTTTCGGACTATTTCGACCCTTCTGGACACGTTGGCGCACTCAAAATGATCATTCGGTTGATGAAAAAATAATTCACTTTTTAATTTAAATAATTTCGTTCCTGACGCGACTGACACGCGCGTCCCAACTTAATTTTTCCAAATTATCGTGTTTCAGCCTCGCGACAACTTTAATATTTTCAATACTCTTGAAATATTCAATTTTAACATCATAATCAAATACTAACTCACATCTCGCTAGTATTTATATTCGGATTAATTCCCAATTAATTTGTATTTAATTCAATTAATCCCTTAAATAAAATCAATAAAATTACGGGGTATTACATACTTCCCCCCTAATAACAGAATTTCATCCCGAAATTTGGAACTAAAGAGTACCTGGTAAAAATAACTCCGGATAGCGCTCGCGCATCTCATCCTCGCGCTCCCATGTGGACTCATCGGCATTATGATGCCGCCACTGAACACGTACTAACGGTACTATCTTCGACCTTAGTTTCCGCTCGCTTTGGTCCAAAATAGCAATCGGCCCCTCCTTATAAGCAAACTCCACCAGTGGAAGGTACTGCTCCCAACCACCTCCAAAGTCTAGGATGCACATATGCAATATGTCCTCCAACATCTGATTTGTCCGCTCTGTTTGCCCATCAGTCTGCGGGTGATATGCCGTACTCAGCCGCAACTCTGTACCCATGACCTCCTGGAAACTCTCCCAAAATCATGAAACAAATATCTTGTCTCGATCAGACATGATATTTAGAGGCACCCCGTTAAGTATCACTATCTTTGCAATCAAAATCTGGGCATACTGTCCCGTAGTGTAATCTTTTCTTACGAGTAGAAAATGAGCAACTTTGGTCAACCGGTCCATAATTACCCATATGGAGTCGTGACCCCTCTGTGACGTAGGTAACCCCGTGATAAAGTCCATGGATATGCTCTACCATATCCACATCAAAACCTCTAATGGCTGTAAAAGTCCTGCCGATTTCTGATGGTCCACCTTTACTAGCTGACAAGTGGCACATTTAGAAACGAACACGGCTATATCTCTCTTCATCCCGCTCCACCAGTACTGCCATCTCATGTCTTGGTACATCTTATCCCCACCAGGGTGTACGGCGAACCGTGAGTCATGCGACTCTGCCATTACCTCGTGTCGCAAGTCTTCCCCTTCTGGAACAACTAGTATTCCATTGAAGCGTAATCCCCCGTCTGAACTAACGGTATAGGACTCGGCTCCCTCTGCTAGTAATCGAACTATTTGCTCCTGACAGAATGAGTCATTTGCCTAGGCCTTTATCATTCTCGTAACAATCTGAGGTGTAACTGTCATCACATACATGAACGATCGGGCCACTGCATCCTGTGTCCCAACTCCTTCCACTTAGCTTTCTACACCTCGGCCACCTCATCTACTGGCTTATGGCTCAACGCGTCTGCTACCACGTTAACCTTCCCTGGGTGATACTGGATATCGAACTGATAGTCCTTCACAAACTCAAGCCACCGACGTTGACGCATATTCAGCTCCTTCTGCGTGAAGAGGTATTGTAGAGACTTGTGGTCTATGAACAACCAAAATTTCTCCCCCAGGAGATAGTGTCTCCAAATCCGGAGAGCGAATACGACTGCCGCTAACTCCAAGTCGTGGGTGGGGTAATTCCTCTCGTGAGGCTTAAGCTTACAGGAAGCATAAGCTATGGCCTGACTCTCCTGTTACAGCACGCCTCCAAGTCCTTGCAAGGACGCATCGGTGTAAACTAAATACTCAACTCCCGATCTGGGTAATGCTAACATAGGCGCTGAGGTCAAATTGTCCTTCAACTCATAAAAGGCCAACTGACAGGCATCGCTCCAGATGAATGACACACCTTTGCGAGTCAGATGTGTCAAAGGACCCGCTATATTTGAGAAACCCCGAATAAACCTCCTGTAGTATCCTACTAGTCCTAAGAAACTACGGATCTCAGTCGGTGTGGTGGGCTGTCCCCACTCCCTCACCACGGATACCTTCCCCGGATCAGCAGATATCCCCCAGTCTGAAATGATATGCCCCAAAAACTGAACTTCCTTCAGCCAAAATCCACATTTTTCATACTTTTCATAAAGCTCGTTCTGACGTAGCGTCTGCAAAATCTGCCTCAAATGCTCGGCGTACTCCTCTTCTGCCTGGGAGTAAACCAGGATGTCATCAATAAAGACGATGACGAACTAGTCTAGGAACTCTCTGAACACCCTATTCATCAAGTCCATAAACACGGCTGGAGCGTTGGTTAAGCCAAAAGGCATAACTTGAAACTCATAGGAACCATATCTCTTCAAGAAAGCAGTCTTTGAGACGTCCTGTTCTCTGATACACAACTGATGGTATCCCGATCGCAAGTCAATCTTTGAGAAGAAGGAAGCTCCTCTCAGCTGGTCGAATAAGTCATCGATTCGGGGCAACAGGTACTTATTCCGTATCGTGACCTTATTCAACTCCCGGTAATCTACAGATAATCTCAACGATCCATCCCTCTTCTTTACGAACAACACAGGAGCACTCCATGGCGAAGTACTCCTCCGGATAAACCCCTGACCCAACAACTGCTCTATCTGATCCCTTAGCTCTCTCATCTCAACTGGAGCCATACGGTAAGGTGCGCGAGCAATGGGTCGAGTGCCTGGCATCAAATCAATAACAAAATCTATCTCTCTACTAGGAGGTAATCCAGGTATATCCTGAAATACATCAGTGAACTCACTAACAACGGGAATCGAATCAAGTGGTATTACCACTTCCTTAGAGGTCTCCTCCTCTATATAGTACAAATGAGTGGACGCTCCTCCCTCAGGGCGAGGCATCGCCACTAAAAACATCTCCTTCCCGGGAATGGCAAATATAATGCTCCTACTAAAACAATCAATCATGGCTCGGTACGCGACTAGCCAATCCATACCAATAATCGCATCGTACTTTGTCATCTCTAATACTAGCATATCAGCGGGTAAAGTAAATCTACCTATCTCTATACCCACACCTCTACAAATAAGGGAAATCACGGAACCCCTACTCAACGGTGAATCTACACAAGTAATCGTGCTCTCTGCAGTGTCTAACAACCCAATAGTGCATGCAAATCTCGTGGCAATGAAATAATGTGTGGCCCCCGTATCAAATAAAATACGCCCCATAGTCCCCTGAATAGAGAACATACCCTCAATAGCAGGCGGATCCTGTGGGACTGCGGATGCTAGAGCTGATACACTCTCCCATACTGAAGCTATCCCTGCTAGACTGGGACCACTAGGATGGGTGGTAATGCTGCCATCTGTGGTGGTGCTGGGAGGGCGGCGGGAAACATAGGCCTCTGTGGCTCGTGTCGATCACCCTGATGCTGCTGCGGTGGGGCCCTGCCCCTATCAGGACAATCCTGGCGTTTGTGAACAATCTTGCCACAAACGAAGCACTTCCCCGGGAAGTTTCCCCCTCGTTGTCCCTGCTGCCCACGACCCTGATGGCCGTTACCATTCCTACCTTGACCATACTAAACCTTCTGAAACTTTTGTTGCTGACCATTCTGGCCCTGCTGGCCCTGATTGCCGTTATGACCTTGATGGCCATGTCTGAAACCTCTCTGACCAATCCTGAAACCCCCAGATCTGAATCTCGTAGGATCCCCCTGTTGGGAACCCTGATCACCCTGCCTGTGCTGACCCGGAGAAGATTGTGCCCCGCTAGAACCATTTCCTCTTGTCCTGCCCTGATGGCTGGACTCTCCTGATCTCTTACTCTCAGACATGTGAAAGCGGTGATCCTGGCAGTGAAGTAGTGCTGCGTTAACCACATCAGAGTAAGTGGCCAATGAGAGATTTCCCAATAAGTGCTGACGGATCCTCCAAGTCAACCCATCCATGAATTTCTGAATCTTCTTCTCCTCAGTCGGAATCTCATCGGGAATAATATTCAAGAGATTAGTGAATTTGACCTCATACTCGGTCACGGTCTTCCCCTCCTGTTTGAGGTTCATTAACTTCCTCCTCATTTCAGTGTGAACAGCTGATGGAAAATATTTGCGGTCGAACCGCACCCAGAACTCCTGAATAAAAAGGGCGTCTCTCTCCTCTGCGGTGGTAATGGACTCCCACCACTGCAACGCTGATCCTACTAGCTTAAAAGTAGCCAGTATTTGTTTCTGAACATCCGTGCACTCGTACATCCTTAAGTGCCTTTGAATGTCCTTCCTCCACTGACTGGACACAATAACGTCGGAGCTACCTACAAACTCCGGAGGGTGTGCTTTCTGAAAACATCACGAACGCGTTCCCAAGAAGACGACATACATGAGCCTGAACTGGCGCGGCTACCGGCGCCAGAGGTGGTTCCTGTCGTACAACTGCAAGGGCGGCATTTATCGCTTGGGCTACTATAGCAGCAACCTCTGCGACATTCATGGTGCCCGGAACTGGTGCAGGCTGTGGCTCGGGCTGAGCATCCCTAGGAACTCGCTGTGCACATCGTGGAGGCATCTGAAATGAGAGTAAAGTCTTATAATTTCGCAGTTATTATCTCAAAATAGCTGAAGAGCGAAACATACATAATGGAATACAACAGTCCTAAAATATAGGGCTCTACATCAAAGAAAGTTCAGCGGAAACATAATAAGCCGTACAGATCCTAAGGACCCTAGAACCTGATGCTCTGATACCACCTGTGACACCCCGACTAATTAAATACCGGGTAGCTACTCCTTTATTAAATTAATACGAAATGCCAAGTTGGTTCAGTTCATAGCATCACCGTCGAAATACGTTTTAACAATTACTAGCCACCTAATATTTAAAAGTGAGTTGTTAATTTTAATTAAATCCGATTAACATGCAATAAGTAGATTATGAAATGCTAACATAACAACCACAACATAGTCACAATAGAATAACCATAAAGTAATAATGAATCTGGAGGAATACTACTCACAACAATCCGAGTACTGAAATAAACAAATACCAAGTCCGCATCACTAAATTAATTACAACCCAAAATCTGAAATAACTGAATAGATAAAGTATCTCTAAAAGGAAATAGGGCGACATGGCCAACAAATGAGAAAATCTGATAATATAGAGTGAAGATCGAAAATGGAGGCGTCTACTGTAAAGGTCCTGTAACTTCCGCAGCAGCTACAGTACGTCACCTGAATGGACCTCCTATGCTTGGTGTCCTTGTTGCTGGGCACCTAAAAGGTTTTTATAAGAAAATATATTTGGAAGCAAACGGGTCAGAGCCCGATTGTGAAAACAGTTTAAAATATAGCAACTGTTTAATATCACTAAACAGTGAATATAAAGTACATGATAGGGTGTGCACTCACATGAGTTCCTTACCTCTCAACTAATTGTGCACTCCTATCGTACCCGTACCCATTCTAGTTATTTCCATACTTAACTAGTCTAATATAAAATCTATCATTACTATACGATTCACGATTTCATTCCGGCATCTCCATTTAAGCAGAGTGTCTTACATTTCTTCTCGGTTTCCCATATTAGTAATACTGCATACTAGAGGATTTCCATTTTTATCTTTACGAAAACGTTGCTATTATTTATACACACATTTATACATGACAATGCATTTCAATTTACAGTATATTAATCTCATCATAAATATACAATATTAGCACCCCGAGGCTAAGCTGCGGTGCACACATACTCTGCTATCCAATCCCGGTACATCACGTACATTAGGACCACCCATTCCGAATCTCTCAGGAATCGTTCTCAAATGACAACAATCACAAAAAATGGAGGCGAACATAGTTCACATCTCATGGGTCACGCACATACCTACGCTCCCATGATCAGCAGACTTATTAACTTCTCAATAAGTCCTTCTCTGACCTATGTCCTCGAGGTACCAATCTAAATCCCCCCGTAGGCAAACAAAGATTAGATGGCCCTGATCGAACGCCGACCTCCCATGATAGCAAGTAAGGTAGGTATGTTATACCCAGATAACTACATATACTAAGCATCCGCACATCCTAGATATCTCAACATATTAATAGAGGTATACTTCTCGTTCTTGTATCATCATTTAATATCATACGCTTATAAGTCCTCGATTTATATACATTAAGGTTGTCAACTCTTCTCACGTCGTAATTAGGTACTCGTTTCCTATTTCATAATGGTCATTCGATAACTACAAGGTTCTAAGTTTTACTCCTCAACGTACTCCAATCTCCCAAATATACTCACTAGTCAATAAGGGAAGGTTATAACTCCATTAAATAAGTCTATGGTACATTTGAAATAAAATCAGGCCTAAAAGGCCATTCTGTCAACTCGTTAGAAGTCTCGTTCGAACGAGGTCGTTCGAACGAAAGGCTTCGAACGAACTACCAACTCGTTAGAAGGGGTACTGTCATCTCGTTAGAATCTCGTTCGAACGAAGTCGTTCGAACGACCTAGGCAGGTCTTCTAACGAGATAGCAGTTTGCGCCCAGAAATTCTTCACTTCATTTTTCTCAATTTTTCTCTTCTCTAAATTCACCCTAAGATCATTCCAATCGTATTTTAATGTTTTCAAACTTCTCTAAATCCTCTTAGGTCGTTTCTTAACATATTTTTGGGGTCAAATCCTCCAAATTAACATATAATTAACATAAATCCCCAAATATTACCCCAAACCCTATGAACATGAACCCAGAATTTGATTGTGTCCAATTACTCATCATAAATCCGTTTTTAAATCATCATATTTAAGTCTTCCAATACTAAATTCGTCCATCGTCATTCTACATGCAAATCCTATCCCAAATTTAGAGTTTCTCCAACAGTTTTATTAGTTTTCCTCAAAACTTTCAAGATAAAATAGTTTCTACACTAAACATGGAAGAAATATTCAATGCACTTAAAAATATCAAATCACTTGCCTCAGATTTGTTCTTCAGATGTGTTGTCGATGATTCGAGGTTGATTCTCTCCTTTATCCGGTCACAAATCCTCTCCAATTTGATGGTGGTGAGTGTTTTTGGTTTGGAACCCTATGGTAACTCCTCTCTAACTCCCGTAGCCAACTTCTAAAGCTTTTTGCTGGTAATGGCCTTAGTGACCCCTTTAAAATAATAAATATTAACTCTAATTTTCGTGGGTTTTAATTCCCTAATTTTTAAAATTTCCAAAATACCCCTCTAGGTAGCCGGTTTGGCCAAAAAATACCCCGGGACCCAAACTAACCCCTCGGCTAGTGTTTTCTGACTATTTTGACCATTCTGGACACGTTGGCGCACTCAAGATGATCATTCGGTTGATAAAAAAATAATTCACTTTTTAATTTAAATAATTTCGTTCCTGACGCAACTGACACGCGCATCCCAACTTAATTTTTCCAAATTATCGTGTTTCAGCCTCGCGACAACTTTAATATTTTCAATACTCATGAAATATTCAATTTTAACATCATAATCAAATACTAACTCACATCTCTCTAGTATTTATATCCGGATTAATTCCCAATTAATTTTTATTTAATTCAATTAATCCCTTAAATAAAATCAATAAAATTACGGGGTATTACAGAAATTTTATATATACTAAAAATTAACAAACATTTGAAACTGTCTTATTGTTGGTTACTGTCAATTAATCACTCATAAGGTAACTCTCCCCCACCCCCACCCCCACCCCCACCCCCACACAAAACTAATCATCACCACCCTAATTACCATATAAACCGCATAACCCATTCACTTTTTAAAATATAGGTTTTTACGGTCTAGCCCTTGGACAAACAATTTTAGACAAAAAAACCGGTGAACTAAATTTTAAATGATTAGGTCCAACATATAAATACCCCCAATTTAAAAAAATCATAAACCTAATCGGCTATTGGAGTTTTCTCTGCAACTAACGACTATTCTCCGAAATCGAAAATAACATCAATCTTATGCTTTGATCGTCTGTCCTATAATCGATTACAGTGTTCTTATTCGATTCTACCTGTATCACTTGGCTCTATCATTTGTAAGTTTATCTTTATCAGCAGTTGATTTTTCTATTTTCGATCGATTACAATAAGTATATGTCCTTTGTTTTAATTCAAGAGACTCATTGTAATATTCATTCATGTGATTGAATAGCTTTTTATACGTTATATATGTATATGTTTTTAATTTTTGTTTTTTATGCATTTATGTTTGGATTCTTAATAAATAAGTTATATTTATCAATATTTGTAATTCTTAGTTGAATGTGCTGAATGAATATTATTGATGTTTCATTCTAATTTTAAGAGTCCTTGATTTTCATTTGGTATTGAATCACTTATTGATATAGGTCCGCGCCAGCGGAAACAACCAGTTCGATATCAGTTTTCAAAGTACACGCAATGTTTATAAAGTACACGTGATTGATATTTGATAATATGTTTGTGGTTTATTGCTTCCTGTATAGGTTTTTAAAAAGTGTCTGTAAGTTTATATTAATTATAAATAAATATTTTTATATTTCATGCATTAAATTATTGCACACATTTTTAGAATTGTTGACCTTGAAGTAAATGTTTTTCGTCTCTGTTTTACTGCAGGACATTATGGTAAGTAGTGTAATAGCAAGGTGTTGTTATTTGGATAATATGGCTTGTATTGAAATATTTGAAGATAGCTCATTAGATTTCATATGCAATGAGTTGTGTATTAGGTTTACTAATTTGAGAAGTGGGAGTTTTTCATTGAGGTATTCATTTGGTGATGAATGTCGGTTCATGTTGATTTGTGACAACGATGTTTGTTGTATGTTGCGGTCCCAATTGATCGTGAAAGCTAATTTCATTTGGATATATGTCATTGATTCATTACCATTTCCATGTAATACAAGAGATGAACGGGTTGACTGCTCTAATCGAATTTTTGAAGGTGTTGACTGCAGTAATACAAGGTCTGAGAGGGTTAACAGTGGTGATACAAATACACAGAGGTTAGAGTCTTTATCATCAGGCACTAAAAATGATTTTAATAGTTGCATTGAAAATGACTTTTATCTTGGAGGTGTGGAGTCAAGTAAGTCGAAAGTCTATCTTTCGAATGATTGGAAGACTTATATAAGTCATGAGCAGCAGTGTTTTGAAAGAGGGGTAGTGGAATTTCGGGATAAATTGCGAAAGTATGCCGTTGAGGTTGGGTTCAAGTATGTGTATTTGAAGAATGATAAAACTCGAGTGACAGCTGAATAATTGCATATGGAGAATTCATGCTTCATTATCTACAATAAATGGATACTTTTACATACGTTCAATGAATAATGAGCATACATGTAGAGGTGTCTTTCGTAGTCTGTCAGCCAAAATGATAGCCTCCAAGTTGATTTCAACATTGGTAGCTAATGATCTTAGAGATAACCCGCTATTGAGACCAATTGATGTAGTTAGAGATATGAAGAAGAATTATGGTCTTGATATAGCTTATCAACATGCATGGCATGCGAAAGAGATGGCTGCTGTTGATATACATGGTGATGAAAAGGTTTCTTATGCATTAATGAATAATTATCGTGACCTTCTATTGCAGTATAATCCTGGGTCGCATTGCATCCTTGACGTGGAACATGAGAGTAAAAAATTCGAGAGAATATTTGTAATGTTTAGAGGATGTATTTATGGATTTCAATACTGCAGACCTGTTTTATTTCTTGATGGTGCCTTTTTGAAGAGCCGTTACCGTGGAACAATACTATCAGCTACTGCAAGGAATGGGAACAATGGTAAATGAATTTTAAATATTTTATTTTGTGTATTGCATTGAAATTTTGTTTGTTCCATTCCATAACATCAAAATACAAGCATAAAAATATAAAATACCTTTGAAGGTCTTTGTTTTAGTTCACGTGTACTTTTCATTTTTCTACGTGTATTGTCATGATATGTCTTATTATGTGTAATACTAAGTAAAGTACACGCATAGTGCATGTAAAGTACACGTGAATTTTTTGTTAATGTCACGTGTACTTTTCATTTTTATGCGTGTACTTTGATAATGATGACTTTATGTGTAGTAATAAGTAAAGTACACGCATTTTACATGTCAACTACACGTGAATGTTTTTCTTAATTTCACGTGTACTTTTCATTTTAATGCGTGTACTTTGATGATGATGTTATGTTGAATACAAACTAAAGTACACGCATTTTACATGTCAAGTACACGTGAATGTTTTTCTTTATTTCACGTGTACTTTTCATTTTTATGCGTGTACTTTGATGATAGGTGTTGTTATTTAGAAATAATAAAGAAAAGTAAATGTTAAAAATTTAAAGTACCTTTGAATGTTTTTGTTTAGTTCACCTGTACTTTACATTTTTATGCGTATATGTTGATGTTAGTCTTGTTAATAATAAAGCCAAGCAAAAGATTGATGAGTAAACGTGCATTTTATCATGTGTCCGGTACATTTTTATGCTTTGTCTTGTTATTTACAAACAATTTAGATTAAACACAATATATTTCCCATGTGTTTTAGGGTCTGCGCCAGCAGCATCAATATACAAAGTATTGTAGATGGATATGTTATTTGTTTTAATTTTAATATATTTTTAAATTTCAGGACTTTTTCCTGTTGCATATGTTGTTGTTGATTCCGAAACCGAAGATAACTGGATGTGGTTTCTAGTCAATTTGCATAGTGCAGTAGTTGAGCAATATCGAAACATAACATTTATATCAGATCGAAACAATGGATTACTTGAAGTTGTTTCGAGGGCCTTCCCGTTGTCTGCACATTCCTACTGTATACATCATTTACAAGGGAATATAAAAAAGAAAATTCGTGGGAATTGTGCTGGATTTCGAAAGAAAATTGTTAAAGATTTTTTGTCTTATGCATATGCTGTCTCTGTAGATGTATTTCACAAGAATATTGAAGCATTGAAGAAGGAAGGAGGAGCTGCTATTGCTGATTTCATTGATAGTTTGCCTCCCGAGAATTGGTCTTGTGCATATTTCCCTGGTAAACGGTATGGTGACATGGAATCTAGTGTTGCGGAGTCATTCAATTCATGGATATTAGAGGAAAGGCATTTACCAGTAATGAATATGCTTGATAAATTGAGAGTGAAGATTATGAATTTCAATGCAAACAAACTTGTTGAGTCTGACACTTGGGCAAATGAGCTATGTCCTTTTTTTCAAAAGTTAATGAATGAAAATTGGAATAAAAGCCGACATTGGACTATTAGTCGCTCAAGTCAAAATGTATTTGAAGTTCATTCAGAAGTGCGAGCAACAGTTGACTTAGGAGAAAGGACTTGTTCTTGTAAGAGTTGGCAGATTAGATGTTTTCCATGTTCTCATGATGTTTGTGTTGTGCGGAGGAAAGGGACCAGTATTTATGATTATATTGAGGAGTACTATAAGGTATCTTTCTACAGAAAATCATACTCGATACCTATAGTTCCTCTTCCTAATTTGATTTCCTTAAATATTCCTATTCCTGAAAATCCATCTATCCTTCCACCAATGACTAAGAGACCGACAGGCAGGCCAAGAAATAAGAGAATAAAGTCTTCTGGTGAGATCACAGTAAGGGAAGTTACTTGCTCGAGGTGTAGTAAAACGGGTCATTACAGGTCTACTTGTAAGGAACCCATTTGACTATTTTTAAAATTGTTGAATTCATTCATTTTAACCATTTGATTGAATAAATTAATTAATAAACCATTTGTTTCACATAAATGAATGTAATTTATTTTTAAGTCTCATATATCAGTTTTTTTTGTGTGTTGCTGTACACATATTTTTCATAAAACATACATGATCATTATTCCTTGTGTTCACGTGTACTTTACCTTTGTATACGCATGTTATGTACAATACACGCGCATTTTGATGTCCAAAGAAATTTTAGGTATTTTAGCAATAGTCCCATTTGTGAAAGTTTTGTTTGTCCTAATCCCATTTGACTTTTATATTCATAATTGGTCCCATTTAGCAGTTGTGGATGGTCAGTTCAATATGCGTGTACTTTATAAAAGCATGCGTGTACTTTACTTAATGTACATGCATGAAGTACACGCATAATATAAATATAATGTGCGTGTACTTGATGAAATGTGCGTGTACTTTATGAAGTACACGCATTGATAATTAAAGTACACGCATTTAAATATAATTGTACATGCATGTTTTAGAAAACTACACGCATATTGATATGACAAAAATCTAATTCAATATATGTGTACTTTATAAAAGCATGCGTGTACTTTACTTAATGTACATGCATGAAGTACACGCATAATATAAATATAATGTGCGTGTACTTGATGAAATGTGCGTGTACTTTATGAAGTACACGCATTGATAATTAAAGTACACACATTTAAATATAATTGTACATGCATGTTTTAGAAAACTACACGCATATTGATATGACAAAAATCTAATTCAATATACGTGTACTTTATGTATTCTGAATGTAATTTTATCAAGTAGACGTATATAAATGCATGTACTATTTCGAAAATGGTTTTTGACATTACAATCTGCTTGTACTTTATAAAAGATATTTCGATCACTCATATTCTTAAACTCCTATGGGTATTATGGTCCGCGCCAGCGTCATTATTATACAAGTACTAGTTGTAAGCCCGCGCGATGCGCGAGAGAGGCGCAATGTACGAAACATAAGAAAAAATATATCTAAAAAATTTGTAACAAAAATATCCTTCTTATTTACATTTGCATTGAAGAGCGAGGTTTTAATTAAAAATACAACTTGTAGATATTTAATTACAACATGTGGTGATATAAAATATTATAATTTAAAAAAATATCATTTCGAAAAACCATTACAACAATATAATGCACTATGTAGTACATATGTTTCTAATGCTCGATGATTAAATAACTACATTTTCTATTATAAATTGGACCAACATCAATGTTAGTTGTAAAAAAATTCTTCTTAATGTTTATTGTGATTATATCAATGGCCATAGGGTAGTGAGACGTGGAACCATTCCACTTTATTTTTCATTACAAAGAGGGATGAAAAGAGGGAGAGAGAAGTACGTTGGAAATGAAGAGTTGTCACTTTTGAGGAAGTCAAATACTTGAAAAGAGTAACTGAGTTCGTTGGAAATCAAAGATACAGATTCACAAATAGAGACACCTTTAAGATAGTTGAGTAATAATTACCCAATGCCACTTGTCAGTAATAATTATCAATAAATGATGTGCCACGTGGATAGGCTAATTGCAAAGCATAATAAATGCCCTGTTTTGTATTTTAGAGTATATAGAGATTTCAATCTGCTTGTACTTTATAGACTATGCATGTACTTTATAAAGTACACGTGTAATATATAGAGTACACGCATTTATATAATGTCTTGAGTACACGCATTATTATACCATTATTTCAATAGGCGTGTACTTTATATATTACACGTGTACTTTGTATTGTACACGTGTAATATATAGAGTACACGCATTTATATAATTTTTTTTGATGAAATGTTATAAATGTTAAAATTTTTAACAAAACACGTGATCATGTTTATAAGGGTTCACGTGTACTTTACTATATTGGGTGTATGAAATAACTCGGAACACATTCATGAAAGAAATAAAATTTTTATTAAAAACAAAAAAATAAAGTACAATTTTTCAAATAAAGAAAATTGAAAAAACTAAACAGGGCTTCTAGTAGGGATGTTTATCAAAGGCATCCAGGGTGTCATGGAGAGAGTCAATGAAATTCGATCAGTGTCGAATTTCTTCTTCTATGACAGCTACAAGGCCTTCATGGAGAGCCTTCTTCTCCTTCAGCTTTGCGATTTTCAGGGGAACTTCTTGTGTATAGAAATAAATGAGTTCTTCATGTGTTTGAGGAGGGTCCTCATCCACATCAAATAAATATATGGGATTGGGTGGAAGTCCAGAATAGCCTTCCCTCACATATGTTTGAAACTGCTCAAAGGCAGTTTCATATGAGGAAATATTTTCCTCAATTTGCCTTATTTTTTTTTATTTCTTTCATCTCTCTCAAGAGTTTCTCGCAAGTTTTCTGCTGGAATAGCCATTATGTAATCTTTACCCTGGATGTAATGGTTAAGAAAGGAACAAATATTACTCTTTTATAGGAAAAAGTGAAAGTTATTTATTTCTTGATCAGAAGTAGTTGGGAAGTGAGTAGTTGAGCTTAATAAATTGATTTTGGTTATTGTGTCCTTAATGAATTCTTCAAAGTAGTTTTCAATTAATATAATAAATAATTATTATATTAACCACTGCGTGTACTTTAGTGAAAATGCGTGTACTTTGGATAATTAATTGTACTTAGTAATTATGACTTGTATTTTTCGTGAAAACTAATTTTACATTGTTTCATAACAATCAGATGCATTGTTTGTCTAAACCTTACGTGGATTGTGGTCCGCGCCAGCGGGAAAAAACCATTTTGGTATGTAAATACACATGTATTTAAATACCAACAATATCACATGTATTTTGAAAATACACGTAATATTTTCAAAGTACAGGTAAGTATTGGTATGTAAATTTTGAAATATCAGGAATATCAAGTGTACTTTCAAAATACACGTGTATTTTGAAAATACACGTTAAAATAAACGTGTACTTTCAAAATACACGTGAATTTTTCACATGTATTTTGATAATACACGTTTATTTTCAAGTGTATTTTGAAAATACACGTTTATTTTCACGTGTATTTTCAAAATACACGTGAAAAATTCACGTGTATTTTGAAAGTACACGTGAGTATTGCTATGTAAATTTTGAAATATCAAAATGACACATCCAGTAACTGTGCTAGGTTTTGAACTTACTGATTTGTCAAGTGAATGTATCAGAAACTCATGCACAGCAGATGCCCAATCATATTTATTCATTTCCTCAATATTTTCAATGTATTTCAACCAAAATTCTCCAAGGGTGAAGTTTGAGTTGGAAAAAACCATTTTGGTGTAATAAATATTGTAAACAATAACCAATATAACACAAAACAAATTACAAATATATGTTTTGAATTTGAATCACAATTTATAGATGTTTTTTCCCATTTCGGGGGAAGAAATATTTTGACAGAAGAATTTCCCTGAGTACATATGCTCTTTGTTTAAGCATGTCAGGGTCTTGAAAGAATTTTTGCATTTCTTTGTTTCTGCTTATTTGCTCAATATAGTACATGCAGAACACCCCACAGTCAACCCTGAAATTACAATAAAACAAATAAAAAAATTAGAATGATGTGATGAAATTTTTTGAAAGGATACAAATTAGTAATTTTTAGAAATGAAGTTTTTCTTACCCATTATATTGTTTAGGGCATTCGTGATCTCTTATTAGTTCAAATTTGAGATCACTTCGCAACAAGAAATCTACAGTCCTTCTTTCTTGCTCTGTCAATGGATCATCATCCATTGTAAACTCATTTGGGGTGCCTTCCTCAAATTTCCTCTGAATTTTGTAACCATTGTTTTTCATTGTTTCTGCTTCAGTCTTCAATTCGGACAGTGATTTTTGGAAGACAGAAATATGTTAAGAAGACAAATATTTAGTGTATACAAATAAAAGAGTATATGAAGATGAAAGAGTGAAAAGTACACCCATAATATAAAAGTACACGCATATTTTATTTTTTCATATCACGTGTATTATAAAATAGATGATGGGTGTACTTTGCCTAATGTGTTAAAAGTACACGCATATTTTATTTTAAAATATCACGTGTATTTTATTATATATGATGCGTGTACTTTGCCTAATGAGTTAAAAGTACACGCATAATATTAAAGTACACGTAACTTGTATTGGTTCATTTCACGTGTATTTTAAAATATGATGCGTGTACTTTGATAATCTATGTAATTATGTACAACTAATACAAAGTACACGCATTATATAATGCACGTGTACAAGTGTATAATATAAGTACGAGTAACATTACTAATTAAGTTTAGGCACTAACCAATTTTTTTGCATCATCGAAGAATGTTGTGTTCTTTTCCATGTCATTCGGTCGGAGGGGATCCATGTGGACCACTTTATTTTCTTTAGTGTATATCACAAATAATGTGAAATGTCCTATACTATGTCTAAGTACAATGAACAAATTATTACAACTGCCTAAGTATTCAAATAAATCCTTGTATAATTCCTCCTTCTTATTGACTCCGTTTGTTTTACAAGCTTCTATCTGAATAAAAATTATAGACAAGTGTTAATAAGAAAAACTGAAATATTATTTATCAAAACTTTCATTTTATTTGTACTTACCCAACAATAATCAGAAAAAGTGTGTGAGTAGGAGAGCCCTTCCTCTGACAATTTTAATCTCAATACTTCGCAAAAGGCAAGTATTATCTGTTTCACACAATATAAAATGGTGAGGAAATAATAATGTTGAAATTTAATGGATGTCTAATATTTGGACTACATACTTGGCTTGAAATTTCTTGATTTTTGAGGACTTCAAGTAAATCTTCCCATGGGACATACGGAACCATCCCTTGGAAAATAAACTCCCTGCATTTTATATAATCAATAAAACAATAGTATAATAATATTAACCTTATTCTTTTGCACAAAAAAAAATATAAATTAGCGAAGTGATAAATCATAAAACAATAAACTTTACCCTGGCTCAGCAATTTTAATAAACTCTTCAATCTTTTTCTTCGAAGCTTCATCGAGATATTTATATGCTTCGATTGCTTCAAGCTTGACGCGAGTTTCCTTCATTTTTTCAGCTATTGTTGTAGGGCCTTTTCTAAGCTTTGACTCTTTTAGTTTCTTCATTGGTTCAAGCTTTTCTGTTTCGCCGTCAGCTTTTCTTTTCATCTGACCTCTAGTAAGAGGTCCTTTGCTTTTGGATATTTTGGGGCTGCCCTCAACTTTCTTTGAGGCTAATTCAATCTTTAAACTCGAAATTTCGTCAAGGAGTTGTTTATTAATGTTTTCCTGATATATTTAACAAGGAATGTTGGATTGTTAGCATTTTTTGAAAAAATGATTGATTTTCACTTACGTGTATTTTATATAATACACGCGTGTATTATATAAAAGTGCGTGTATTTTATAAAGTACACGCGTGTATTATAAAATACGTGTACTTTATAAAATTTATAATATAGCTAAAATTTATAATAAAATTAAGAAAGTGTAGCGTGTAATAAATATCTATTGTATTTTATAGATACCTGGTCAGCTTTTTTCAATTCTGATTCTTCAAGCATTTTCTTCAACTCCGAAATTTCGTCATTAAGGATTTTATTATTGTTTTCCTGTAATACAAAAAAAATGTTACATTTTAAACAATGCATTATTTTTAATAAAATAATGCATGTAGTCTTCATTATATCTAATATCAAATAAAACTGCATTAAAATATTATGAAATAAAACTGCGTGTACTTTGAGAAAACTGCGTGTACTTTGAGAAAACTGCGTGTACTTTGAGAAACCTGCGTGTACTTTGAGAAAACTGCGTGTACTTTGAACGTGTACTTTAGAAAAACTGCGTCTACTTTAGAGGAAAATTGCGTGTACTCTGCATTCAAAAGTACCTGTTGAGTTCTTTTCCACTCTGACTCCTCAAGATTCTGCCTCAAAGTCATCTTTTCTAAGTCAGCATCTTTCCATTGTTGCAATGTATCATCATACTTTCTTTTTAGATCTTCATTAGTCAGAGACAGATATCCATTCTTTTGTTCCAAAATTCGTGTTGATTCTGCCTGTTTTTTAAATGATTCATCCAATTCTTTAATTCTATCTGAGTCACTCATTGTGACTTGATCAAGCTTTTCTTTTAAAGAATTGTTTAACTCAACTAGTTGGACATTTTCTACCTCCAACTTATTTAATAACTCTTTTTCCTTCAAAAGGTTGGAATTCTCCACCTTTAAGTTCTTCACTTCCTCATGGGCTTCAAAAAGTGAATCATGATCTACCTGCAACTGTACATTCAAAATGGCACTCTCCACCTCCAAAGAGGTCACCTTATCAAGTGCAACATTAATGTCTACAGCTGCTTTAGATAGTTGGTTATTTTTTTCCAACAACTCCCTTTTTAAAACAACAATTTGTTCCTCCAAATTAACCTTTGGTTGATCTTTTCCCTTCTTTTTCTTTGGAGTCACAATGTTTTTAAGGGGAATATTCCAACCATGTGAAAACTCATTGTCATCAATATCTTCAGCAACATTGTTTGATGATGAATCAGCATGTATAGGACTTTCTGTAGATATGTTCAAAGAGTAACTTGGCCCTTCAAACTGAGATTCCTTTTGTACAGGACAGTCCTTAGAAGCTAGTTTACTTGTAGCCTGCTTCAAAGTTGCTGTTGCGATGTCATTCTTCACAAACCATTGTTTCAAAGACGACAACTTCCACTTCAGGAATTTTGGAGTATTTTCTTTATATTCTTCAACAGGACAAATGATTTCAAATTTCTCACATGCCCAATATTGAGATCATACAAAAAACAAAATGAATTTAATACGTGTACTTCACAGAAGATATAACAAGAGTATTTTGAGAGTACACTGGTTATATTTATAAAACATAGTACACGTGTACTTTGTAAAATACAAGTGTCCTTTCACATGATATAAGACGTGTATTTTCAAAATACAATTGATATTTAGCGTGTATTTTCAAAATAAATGTGATATAAGACGTGTATTTTCAAAATACACGTTAAATATCAATTGTATTTTGAAAGAACAAGAGAAAATATCACATGTATTTTGAAAATACACGTAATATTTTCAAAGTACAGGTAAGTATTGGTATGTAAATTTTGAAATATCAGGAATATCAAGTGTACTTTCAAAATACATGTGAAAATAAACGTGTATTATCAAAATACACGTGAAAAGTTCACGTGTATTTTGAAAATACACATTAAAATAAACGTGTACTTTCAAAATACACGTGAATTTTTCACGTGTATTTTGATAATACACGTTTATTTTCAAGTGTATTTTGAAAATACACGTTTATTTTCACGTGTATTTTCAAAATACACGTGAAAAATTCACGTGTATTTTGAAAGTACACGTGAGTATTGCTATGTAAATTTTGAAATATCAAAATGTTTTTTTGCTCACCAGTAGGAAAATGACACATCCAGTAACTGTGCTAGGTTTTGAACTTGCTGATTTGTCAAGTGAATGTATCAGAAACTCATGCACAGCAGATGCCCAATCATATTTATTCATTTCCTCAATATTTTCAATGTATTTCAACCAAAATTCTCCAAGGGTGAAGTTTGAGTTGGAGAAAAATAACGTGTTCAAGAAGTGGAGACACACAATTTTAACAAAATCAGCAATTCCTTCATCTGTCTCCAAATCAACTGATTTCTTCAAACCATTCAAAATTTCTGACTTTCCAATTCTTTTTAAGAAGTATCGTGCTTTTAATCCAGATTTTTTAGCAGTATTCGGTCCCTTTTTCAGTTCTATTGATTTTAAACCCTCCACCAGGGGTATGCCAAATATTTCACTTATATCTATTGGCATTATTGGAATACTGCTCTTCATACGGAAACTTTTGGTTTCCCTATTGTACAGCTCGATACTTGATAAAATATTTTTATCCGTCTTCTTGTGGTCCACTTCTACTACTTTCTCACTGTAGTAGGCATTGAAAAGCTCCCAAAATGGAGTCTTCTTAAGAAGTTCAATATGGCTATTGTTTATTTTATCTTTAATCTGATGCAAATCATGGAGAAAGCTAACAATATTTGACCGATATTGGTCATTCTTCTTTGCAGGACGTTTAGCTTTCAATGCCACACTAGAACTGGAACTGGAACTGGATGAAGAACTATCATCAGAACTGCTCTTTTTTTGTTTCTTTCCTCTTCTTGCTTTCATCTTCATCCCCATTATATTGATCTATAAACAAAATTTAAATTACTAACCTATAATTATATGTACAAAAAATAAAATACATGCGAATTAGAATAAAAAATAGACTAAAACAATAAAATACAAGCGTATTTAACAAAAGTACATGCAATATTCTCACAAACAATTTATACAAGTCTCATCAAAATACATGCTAAAGGCGATAATATATATCGTCAGTTTCATGGTAATACCTAACAGAGGTTGTTCGACAAGTGAAAAACCAAGATTCTCTACTCCTAACATATTCAGTAAATAAGTGATACAATAGTTGAATGCTAAAAGCTCCAACATTATCAAAACCCCTTAAGCAATACTGCTCAATTGGTTTAGCTAAATCCTTCGTTTTCGATTCAGTTACTTGAAGCTGTTCCACATCAAAAGTGCAGTAAATGTCTTCATAGTAGTAGTAGAAACCAAGTAACCTTTTAGCTCTATCGTTAATGCGAAGGAGAAAATGAATTTCGTCTTCATTAGTACTATTCACTGTCAATGTGAAAGGTTTTGTATTGTTAAGATCTTCGAACGTGCAAGCAGCAGTTTTGTAGTTGAACATGCTTGATCGTACGATTCCTAAACAATAACACAACAATACAAAATAGTACACTCATAATACACATTAGTACATGGACACTGGATTGAACAAATTGAATTTCAATGTTCGTGTACATGGACATTGGATTCAAATGCAGCTGGCTATTGGACAAAAAACACTCTTAAATATTAACAAAATAATAATACTTCTTAAAAACTCATGGAAAATAAATCAAATGCCGCTGGCGCGGACCAAAATAACATAGGATTGATGAAATATGGATTTGAAATTAATATTCTATAGAGTACACGTATAAAACATAAAAGTACACGCATAATGAATTGAGAAATACAATTTCAATGTGCGTGTACTATGTGTATTTTGCGTGTACTTTATAAAAGTACACGCAAAATATACATAGTACACGCAACACATGGCTTGTACATGTAGATATTCTATAGAGTACACGTATAAAACATAAAAGTACACGCATAATGAATTGAGAATACAATTTCAATGTGCGTGTACTATGTGTATTTTGCGTGTACTTTATAAAAGTACACGCAAAATACACATAGTACACGCAACACAGGGCTTGTACATGTAGATATTCTATTGAGTACACGTATAAAACATAAAAGTACACGCATAATGAATTGAGAAATTCATTTTCAATGTGCGTGTACTCTGTTAATTTTGCGTGTACTTTTAAAAAGTACATGCAAAATACACATAGTACACGCAACACAGGGCTTGTACATGTACATATTCCAATCCATATGATGAATACAATGTTTGATTTCATCAGTCCATATGATGAATACATTCTAAATATATGATGAATAATACGCATGAAAAAGAAGAATGTGATTTCATCAATCCATATGTCTACAAATTTATACATATGAGAACACAAAATACACAAGGACAAAAAGGTGATAAGAGAATGTATACATACTTGTTAGTGCTGTTTGGAAGAATTTGATTTAGAATGTAAAATGTAGAACTTCAACGATTAGGTTTTGAAAGAAGAGAGCTAGGGTTTTGATTGAAGAGAGTTAGGGTTTTGATCGAACAAAGTTTCTAGAGCTTCGATCAGGAGTATTTATATGTTGTTGTTGACCAAAATTTGATTGAGAAATAGAATCGTCTTGGGGTTTTGATCGAAGAGACGGTATGATTGATACAAGAGAGAATACAATATTTTTGGCGCTTCGTTTTCTGAATGGCGCTTCGTTTTCTGAATAGTGCGTGTTTGTTTTAATTTCGGGGTATTTATATGTTGGACCTAATCGTTTAAAATTTGTTGGGCGTGGTTTTTTTGTCCAAAATTGCTAGTCGAAGGACTAGACCGTTAAAGCCCCTTTAACATATCACAAAATTAAGTGGTTTATAGATATTATTAATGAATAAGAAAATTATCCAAAAAAATTTGTTGCCATAAATGCATAGGTGTACATACTCCACATTCCACCCACATCAAAAATCTAAAAATGAAACGAACATAAAGTCGGGGCCACCCATTATTTTTAGAATACTGCAACCCTTAAATTTTACATTACTTTACTACAAGTTAATAATTCAAAAAACATGGGTAAATTTTCCAAATGACATAATATTTCACAAAATACTTAATCACAGGCATACAAAATTCAAAAACATGCATAAAGATAAAATATACTACAAAATAAAATAGAAAAAGGAGGACATCAATATACTCGTGGAAGGCCCGTGTGATGCCCCCAGAGCGTGTTGATGATGGAACTCCATAAACAAAACCTCGTTATCCACTTCGTCCAAAAAAAGAGAGGGCACATATGTTGCTCGTGCCCCCACAACACCAAGCTCGCTCTGCCAAAACACACGCTACCAATAACTGACATCCAATAGTACCCCCACCCATCCATGAGGAAACATGACAAAAACCTCGGGCCACACACTTTGTGTTCCCCTAACATGTGTTGCCCTCCCCGTGACCCTGCCAAATCCACCCCAGCATCCCAGTTCAGGTACATGACTTTAAAGGTTGTTCATGTCGGTCCATTTTTCTTAACAAAATGTGATAAAAACTATTGAGCTTGACTGCTCAACAATGGAAAGAATGAAGGGAAGAAGAGAAGAAGAATAAGAAATTTTCGATGAAGGAAACAATTATTATTAATGATTCGAAGCGATTTAACCGCGCGGTTAAGTACCTGTTTGATCGCGCAGTAAAAATAATCAGCCACGAATTTAAAACCCATAAGTTACCAACCCCTCAATTCCCATTTAGCTGCGTGATTAAACATTCAGTCGCACAGTCAAATATTTATCTGCACGGTAAAAAACCCCGATTCACCAAAACTTCAAGAAAGTTCACTTTTCACCCCTGAAAAGATTACTATAGAAACTACGCTCAACAAAAAGAAATATGATATCAACTTAGGTTTTGACGAAGAACTCCTCATCACCCGCGTATGTAGAAAGTTTAATACTTAATCAGATTCAACATTTTCAACCACCGGCACTCCGAATCATAAAAGGCCAAAGCCTAAAAATACCAACTTTGGGAAGAGGCCTAAATATCATTAAAATACATGGGAAATACCATAAATACTCAAATAACTATCCAAAAACCACAACTTCTAGCAAACTGCCCAAGATCAATTTTTAAAACACAATTTGACTGCATAATCAAAAATCCACTTGAAATATTTGTGTATCTGTCCAATTAGAACGCGCGGACAAATTATCTGCACACCTATCCTAATAAAGTGTATTTATATCTCTAGTTATCCAATTATTTAACGGTGTGGTTTAAAAATGGGATCCCACCCATTGGGAAAAGGACCCCAAAATGCAACATTGATTTGGTTTTTTAAACTTTCTTCATTCCCAAGTATTTGTGTATCTCGAGTTTTGTACAATGTTCTAAGTGAAGTTTTGACTTTCTGAAAAGTAACTTCCTTCGGCACAAATAGCAGTATCGCTTCACACACCATGCAAATATGAGCCTTCCCAAACGAAGCTTTACTCGATGGTACCACCTCAAAGGGGATACCCCCCCATAAAAACTTGGATCAAGCTCCAAGGTTAAATATTTCAAAGAAAAACTAGGTCTATCTCTTCAATAAATATTGGGATATAGATATGTACAAATCTACGTAATAGCTTATGTAATTACCCACTGGGAGACCGAGTATGAACTTTCTAGTGATTATATTTTAAAGTCTGGTCTTTCTCTAATATTATTATTTATCGAGTTGAATAACATATTAATGTGCTAAATAACACTAATAAAAATCGGTACAACTTAGTGTGACACGAAAACTCACTTTTCACAAACACTTTTCATGAAGGTGTTAGTGAACAGGGTTACTCTAGAGTCTTCACTCAAATCAAATTCATATGTTGGAATATTATTTACCACTTCTCCGAACAAACATAAATTCTATACAAAAGTTCTCGGCTCTAAAAATGACTTATTTGACACAACCTCCATATACACGCACCATGTAGGAAGTGAATGATGCATAAAATATGACATCCTTTATATTTCCTCTCAATCCAAGTCCTCGCATTTGGACACACATCATGTTGAAACCCGTTCCATGAAGATCACCACAAAACTGAACTAAGTAGGCTTTGATCTCGTGAATACATGTGTACGTAGGCGTAATACTGATTCCTTATCGTGATCAAAAGACTTTACCATCGGTCTCTAGATATATTGTATGAAGTTATGCTCCCATATCCCATTTTAACCTATCACCACTAACAAGATATCCAGCTATCTCAAGCCACGACTTCCCACACATATATATAGAACATAAACATTTCAACACACTCACTACCTTCTGTTACACATACACACAATTATGGTCTTTTGTTATATAAGTCGAGACCGGACTCCTATATACGTATTCACACATGATCACTCTTATGTACCTACATCTATTTAGTGGTGTTCATATACCTCTCAATTAATACAATTTTTATACATAAGAATTATTCTACGTTTTAAGGGATTTACATACTAAGGCGTCTTAACATGTCCCAAAATAAACTAAAAGTAATTGCAAATGTAAAATATCATAATAAGTATGTGTGTGTGTGTATATATATATATATAAGGAATCATAAAGAATAAGTGGAATGCCAAATTCCTTCATCTCTCATGACCCGGTTCTCAAACGTGCATTAAAAATCTTTGGACCATTCACTGGACTCAACCTTTCTTGGGTAAGCCTGAAAGGGCTATCCAAACTAATTTTTGTCTATTCAATATGATAAATTTTCCATAATGTATAAAAAGACCTCGCACGAAGAGCTACTTAGGATAATAGGGGAATGCAAGAAGACTGGATATAGTGTCGAACAACTTCCCAAGGCCCTATCATAAAACTGACCTCAGGGAGAAATGGACACTAAAAGATAAGTAATCTCGCATTATATGCTTTTTAATTACCAAATAAGTTTTCACCTTATTCACAAACCCTTGTAGGGTGATCATAAATTCAACGGAGTTTTCCATTTCAATATCGGAAAATATTTATTTTGTCTCTAGTCCACTTATATATTTTTTATGCACTGAAGTCCCTCACCCCTTAATGTATACCTTATAATTTAGGGTATACCCAAACTTAACACAAGTATATTACAAAAACAATTGTATACATTATAAATTCCACATAAAAATTACAATTTTTACAAAAAAAGTCATGTATACTTTACAAAATTTATTGTATATATTACTAAAAATAAGGTATACATTAAGGGATAGGGACCTTAGTGTTATTAAAATATATTAGTGGATTAAAGTAAAAAATAATTATTGACTAGGGAGTTAGGGCCAAAATCGCCACCAACTACATCATACCAAAAAAATTAATTTCAAAATGTCTTGAATGGAATTAATTAGATTTTTGAAATCTCTATGGATAGTAATAATATTAATTCAGAGTGAAAAAGTCATTATGGGATAATGAAAAATGTAGAGAGGTTTTTAGAATTACCTTATTCCTTTCAAATATGTGCTCATTCAAAAAGTAAATGGAAGGTAATTCAATGCACATAAACTACTTAACAAATAAGAAAGAAATTATATTTACCAACTTTTGCCAGAAAAAATGGTACCGATCAACTTTCCATAATAGGATTGGATCCTTACTCATTCCCAAAATTTTTGTGCATTTTTCCCATTCAAATGTTGGAGTGAATGTCTAAAAATTGTAAAGTCAACTCTAATTATCCTCAGACTAATGCAATTTTCCCATTCTCTTTTTTTACCTGAACCATGCAATTCTCTGTCTAGTCTAGGTATGCAATTTTTTAAGTCATTCATATATTGTATGTATACGCATTTATATAAAATAGTTGGTTTATGTTTGAGTTTCTAATCAAAATTATACTTTCTCAACCCTAAGTGACGACCTACCCTCATGCGATGTAGTCACTGTTCTAGAGCCTCTAGCAGAGAATGGACTCCATAGCAGTTAGGGATCTAAGTGATTAGGATGACATTACAATTTGAATCCCATTACTAATACATTTTTAATATTCGATGAGAATGGCTTAGTTAAAACTTATTGACTGATTAATGTAGGGCTAATTGAGGAGGTATGAGAGATATTTTATCTAGAGGTTGATTATACATGAGAAGGCCGCTAAGCAATGTTCTTTAGGCAAAGACAATATTTTTAATATTTTCTCAATTTTATCTTAGCAACAATAAACTTATCTTCTGAAAACAATTTTATTTACCAAATTTTATCTTATTAATCCTATATCATGCATCTAAAGTGATTAAGTAGATAAGGTAAATAAATTAAACAAACCACAAGAAGCCGATGTACAAGGAAACTACTAAGAAAAAAATTCTCAGACGACCAGGCCAGACAATCCACTATGATGCAGATTTATAGAAGAGTAGACAAGACTTATTCAATGACTTGATCACCCACAAGCCTTGACGCTCTTAAAATCTTCGACCGCTCCTCCTCAGCAACAGCGAAAGAACTCACCCACGTAAGTGTCCACAACACACGAGTCCATGTGCACCTCGGTATCCACCACAAGATGGATCGATGAACATAGCTACGCCGATCAAGTTTCCAATCGTCGGCAAAGCCACCACCGGAAAGGAAAACACCGTCTCAAAACAAGAACATTCAGCAGACACACAAAACTCCTCAAACAGTTCAAAAAACCAAATCAGAAACACTCAAAACTCACAATGATGTACTGTGTTTAAGAGGTAACGATTTCTCAAAAGTATAGGTTGTAAATCGTAGAGAAAAACTAGAGAGAGAGAGAGAGAGTGAAGAGAAAGTGTTGGCTAAAAATAAAACAAATGAAACCCAAATTGAAAAATAACCCCATCGCAAAAATATATACCCAAAGCCACAATGGCATGGTTTGTAAATAATAACCCACAAATGAAGGGGTATTAACGAATTACCACAACAGAAACCAAGGATAAAAATGAAAGCCAAACTCTCGTGGATACCTGCGTAAAACCCCAAAAGAGACAAGGGGTAAATGGGTAAAATTTGCAAGGAGACAACAAGGCTTAAAAGACACGCAAGACAGGTCTTGGAAAGACCAAAACATGCAGACCTTGAGCTCCAAAACCAATGACCAAAATAGCCAGCCAAAAGGAACAAGCCCACTACAAAACTTAGCCATTTTAATATAGTAATATAAAGGTTTGAATATAAACAAATGTAATGTTTAACTTAAATTATTTATATATTCCACAAAAAATGAAAATAAATAAATAAATAAATACTAAAGATATAAATATAAAATATGATAAGGATAAAACATATTTTAGTAAGGGTGTATACCAAAAAATAATTTAAGACTTAAATTGTATAACTAGAAATTATAAAAGGAATTAAATTCAAAATGTTGGAAAATAAAAAGGGACTCCAAGCAAAGATAAACAACAGACACTCAAAATTGAGACAAACAAAATAGGGAACAATTTCAATCTCCCTCTTTGGCCAATTTTGAGACAAACAAGGCTTTGAGACCAAGTACAAAACGCAACTAACAACATTTTGAGTTCTAATTAAATACATATTTCAACTAACAATATTTTGATTCCTAACTAAATACATAACTCAACTAACAACATTTTGATTCCTAACCATGTACATAACTCAACTAACAACATTTTGAGCCCTAAACCATAAAGGGCACAAAAAATCTCTAATTCTCCCCCTGTTTGTCTCAAAGGGACAAAGGGAGGAAACTAAAATCAAATTATGTAGGGAAAGTACACACACCAATAGACATTCTTAGAGTTTCAAATCTATAATTATCCAAAGGTTTAGTAAATAAATCAACTAGTTGATCTTTAGTGTTAAGATATTCAATACAAATTTCCTTTTTCTCAACAAGTTTCCTAATAAATTGTTCACGCATTTTGATATGATTGGTACGTGAGTGAAAAATAGGATTTTTTGAAATACTAATGGCACTTTGATTATCACATAAAATAAGTACAGTCGGTTCAATAATACCATAGTCATTTAGCATTTGTTTGATCCACAAAATCTGAGTACAACAACTACCGGCAGCGATGTACTCGGCTTCGGCGGAGGAAAAAGACATATAACTCTGCTTTTGAGATGACCAAGAGACCAGGTTATATCCTAAGTAAAAGTAGCCACCAGAAGTGATTTTACTATCATCGGCACAACTGGCCCAATCGGCATCCGTATACCCAATTATTTTAGAATTTTTGTCTAAGGTATATATAATACCAAAACTTAAAGTACCACTAACATATTTTAATATGCACTTAACCGTGAACATGTGAGATTCTTTAGGTTCACAATGATATCTAGCACAAACACACACATTATGCATAATATCAAGTCTACTAGCCATTAGATAAAGCAGGATACCAATCATACTACGATGAAGTGTGACTTCAACCTTTTTACCCGATAAATCGTTGGAAAGTTTTGTAGGGGAACTCATAGGGGTCCTAGCAGTTTTTGTGTCATTTAGCCTAAACCACTTAACTAATTTAGTGGCATAATAGTTTGAGATATAAAAATGCAGTCTAGTTTTTGAGAAACTTGTAAACCTAAGAAAATTGCAACTCACCCATCATAGACATTTGAAATTAAGATTTCATGATGTTAACAAAATTTTAAGCATCTTGAGGGGATGTAGACCCAAAAACAATGTCATCAACATATATTTGAGCAATAAGCAAACAAGTTGTATTTCTTTTAACAAACATTGTTAGGTCTACTCCCCATCGATTAAAGTCGTGGGTTAAAAGAAAAAAAGTTAGATGCTCATACCAAGCACGAGGGGCTTGTTTGAGCCCTTAAAGAGCTTTCTTTAATCTAAAAACATGATCCTGAAGAAAAAGATCAACAAAGCCCTTAGGTTGTTCAACATACACTTCTTCATTTAAAAATCGATTCAAAAATGCAGATTTTACGTCCATTTGGTATAATTTAAATTTTAAATGACAAGACACGACAAGCAAAAGTCTAATAGACTATATTCTAGCAACCGAGGCAAATGTCTCATCAACATCAATCCCATCCATTTGGGAGTACCCTTGAGCTACTAGTATAGCCTTGTTACGCAAAACATTACCGGTTTCATCACATTTATTTTTAAAAATCCACTCAGTTCCAATGACATTTGTATGAGTTGGACGAAGAACTAAGAACCATACATCATGTATTTTAAATTGACCCAACTCTTCCTGCATAGTAAGAAGCCAAGATTCATCAACAAGGGCATCCATTATATTCTTAGGTTCTACTAGAGAAATAAAAGGAGACATCAAGGCATTTAAGGTTTGAGCTCTAGTTTTAATTGGTTCTTTAACATCACCCAAAATGTTCTTTTTAGGATGATTTGCCCTAACCCAATTTGGAACATAAAGGTCTTCCGATGGAAGGGAGTCCAAGTCATTATCCGTTGATTGTTTTGGTAAATCATTTAACGAAGTGTTTTCAACGAGTAATGATTCTGGGCTATTTTATACCAAAGGGGCAACCCAATCATTTATCATAACATTAATGGAATCCATAATAGACTTATTTTTAAATTATGAATTCTATAAGCCCTACTATTTTGGGAGTAGCCTAAAAAAAAGCCTTATCTCCTCTAGTATCAAATTTGGACAAGTGTGCACGATCCTTACACACATAACATTCACTACTAAATACTCTAAAGTATTTCAAGTTTGGTTATCTACCATACCATAATTAATTATGTGACAAGTTGTTTGAGTAGCTTTAACCCAAAAATATTTTGGCAAATTCTTAGCATGAATCAAAACTCGAACCATTTCTTGAATGGTTCGATTTTTTCTTTCAACAATACCATTTTGTTAGGGTGTCTTAGGAGCACTAAACTTATGTTGAGACCCATTCCCAATACAATAGTCAATGACGCTCGTGTCTTTAAATTCCTCACCTCTATCACTACTAATATGAGTGACTTGAGTGTCTTTCTCATTTTTTATTTTTAACAGAATTTTCAAAAAATGATTAAAAGTGTCTGATTTTTCTTTCATAAAAGCAACCCAGGTAAATCTAGTGAAGTCATCAACAATAACAATAATATAGGAATTAGCACATAAACTAATGGTCCTAGAGGGACCCATTAAATCCATATGTAACAATTCCAAAGGGTGAGAAGTAAAAATATTAGTCACTTTCTTATGAGGTGCATTATGAATTTTACCAATCTGACATGTACCAAAAATAAAGTGTTTAACTTTAGTTATTTTGGGGACACCTCGAACAATATTTGGACTAGTTAATTTAGATAAACTATCATAATTTAGATGCCTAATATCTCATGCCACAAGTCTAAATCACTCATCCTAGAAGATAAACAATTTTCAGATCCATGTTCATGTTTGACTGCATAGCAATGTCCAAATCCCTAGTACCACACAAAACAAGATTTCCAATTGGGTTCAAAATTTTACAATCAGATTTAGAGAAATTAACAATATGATCGATGTCACAAAATTGACTAATACTTAATAGATGGACTTTTAATTATTCAACGAGTAAAACTTCCTCTAAGTTACGGAGCCCATGTGTCTCAATCACCTTTGCCTATGATGTGGGGCATCTTTCCATCACCAAAAGTTACAACAACACCAACAAAATATTTTAAGATGATAAATTTGGATTTGTCCCCCGTCATATTCCTGGAGCAACCAGAATCTAAATACCATTGCGAATTTTTATTATGAGCATTTAGTGCTGATAAAACCACATTGCATCTTAATGAGTCATTTGATTCAGATTTTTTAAACCATTCAACCTTAGTTTTCTCAAAAATAGTCTTTGTTTGATACGGCTGCCTGTTGGATAAATTAGGCTTCTTAACAAATTCAGTTTTACCATAAAACCGATCTGGCCTGTTTTGAGTTTGCAGTTTTTTATAACAGAATTCAATCAAGTGATCGTTTTTATGGAAGAAATCACAATGGAAGAATTTCCTATTAACAGGTTTGTTCAGGACAACATGTTTGTGGACTGGTCTGGAGTTAATCATATTTACCTTTCTAAAACAAAACGATTTAAATTACCCAATTTAGAGAAAAATCCACATTGAAAAGTGGGTTTAGTGGTTTGAAATTTCTTTCCATTTTCAGTTTGCCTAAATTAGGTTCATTATGTCCTAATTTCTTAAAATAGAATTTTTCCAAATATTTGTCTAGTTTTGTGAAAAAAATTGCATTTAAAGACAAATTTAGAAGAGGTGGAACAATCCTCATTTTTAACATGTTTGTATGACAGCCTAATTTCATTAGACTCGGGAAATTATTCTTTTGAATTAAGAAAATTGGTTACATAAAACTCTCCACCCTCAAATCCAAGCCCTTTTGTAGGAACAACAACAGAATAAGAATTGGTTAGATCATAACAAATATTTTTATTATTAGTTTTGACTGCATTACCAGCATTCCAAAACTATTTAACTTTTTGGAAGTGATCTCTAGTTCCTTTTTACATTCATCTTATTTATTCAAAACAACCTTGAGTTCAATTTGAGATTCATCATATTTAAACAAAATTTCCTTATTTTTACTCTCAAGAGAGTGATTCAAATAAGTTAGCATAACAGTCCTCTTTTCAAGTAAAACAATATCTTTTTCCAATTCTTCTATATGAAAAGCAGATTCTTCAGACATAAGTCTGATTTGACTATTTAAAGCATCAATTTTAGCTAATAGTCTAGAATTACCCTCACCTAAGTGTGTGCTTTTATTAAGTGTGTCATTTTCAGAAGTATCACACACACACTCTTCAACAATAGTAGTAATCACAAGCATATCAAATTCATCTAAATCAGCATAAATATTTCTAATGTCAAAAATAGAAGTCGTGACAGTGGGGTGATTTTGAGCAAGAAAGATGTGAGATAAATTAACAAAGTCTAAATCACAGTTATCATCACATAAATAAAAAAATATCAGATAAACTAGATATACTGTCTAAGATGTCCTCCGATATGATAGTACAAGCAGAAGTAAAAGCCATAAGATTATCAAAAGTTTCTTCATTATCACTATCGGAGCTATCATCCCATGTTTTAGACAAATGTGCTTTATTTGAAGGTTCCCATTTTGATTTAGAAAATCACTTATCAGCATAGTGACCATATTCATTGCACTTACGACATTGAATATGGTTCAAATCCTTTTTAGGCCCAGATTCTTCAAAGCTTTTCTTCTCAAAATATTTCTCATGGGGTCTATCGGAATAACGAGGCTGGCCTTATTTTGAGGCAAATTTATTCCTAAACTTCAGAAATATCTTATAATGTTTAGTCAAGAGAGCAATTTCATTATCCAAAGAATCTAAAAATATTTCAAATTCATTTATATTAGATAAGGAGGATAGAAAAGCCAAACTATTATCACTAGTTCTAAAATTAAGCACATTTTGAGTTTCGGTGTGTGCAAGTGATTTGCCTCTTTTCCCATCTCTTAAAGTATTTTGGTATTCATAAGTTTAAAGTTTACTACACAAGAGATGATATGTATAGCTATCCAAATTATCAGTTATAGTGTGGGAAATTAAATCAAAACTCTTAGGAAGAGATTTAAGGATTTTATCACATATTTCGGAGTCGGCATAAATGACACCATTAACATGTGACTGATTTACAACATCTTGTAATTTCAAATAAAAGTCATCAAATTTATCACCATCTTTCATGTAGAGAGAATCATAAAGCCTAACTAGCATTTGAGACTTGACCCTTGTAACTCTAGAGTCTCCTTCATAGGTAGTCATTAAAATGTCCCAAGCCTCTTTAGATGTAGTGCAAGCTGAAATTATTTTAAATTCAATTGCACCCATCGCTTGGAAAATGGTATTTTTGCCTTTGTTATTAGCCCGTGAGCATAACTTTTCCTCTTTGGACCATTCCGAAAGGGGTTTTCAAACAAAAAATTTAGCATCATCATCACTAGGTCTAATAGGAGCAGAAAAATAGTTTCAACCGTATGCCATACCTCATCTCCCAAGAGTTGGAGGTGCGCAATCATTCTTATTTTCCAGTAAGTTAAGTTGTCACCATCAAACACGAAAGGACGTATAAAAGATCCATTATGGTCACCCATAATAAAAAGTTGTATTTTAAAAATAAAGAGTTCAAGAATTTTGCGGAAAAAAAACTTTTAAAAAGTGAGTCCTGAAGCTCTAATACCACTTGAAATAACCTAAACACCCTAAAGTGTTATAGATAATAAATAAACTCACACTCTTTCAAATTTAATTTTAAAAAAAACTTGATTGAAACCGTTGTACGTACGCACACAAATAAAAACAGATTTATGATGATGATGTTGAAATAAAGATAATCAGAATGAGATGAGGAAAAGTAGACAGTGACACAATATTTGTTCTCGAGGAACCCACCGTAGTGGTAAATCTCGTGTCCCTAGTCCCAGGACAACTCACACACCCAAGTCCACTATTACCAATTACAAGTTAGAGATTACAATCCACAAGTCCACAATGAATTAAACTAAGCAAATACACACCCATAAAACCAGCCTAGTCTAAAACAACCCAACTTGACTGAAAATCAGTCAATCCATAATTCCCATGTAGTAGTGACTATCACTCGCTTACTACACACGCACAACAACACACTAAAACTCAAGACCTCGTGAAGTTGTGCAACACACGGATTTTAATTTGTAAAGTTTGTTTTAATCAAAACATAAAGATTATTTTTTTTATAAAATGAGACTGACCACACACCAAGTTATGTCTATTTTAATTAACAAAAATACCAATTAGTGACTAAGTGAAAGGTAGGTAATGATTCAAACTCACACTTTTAACAAGTTTTTTTCACAAGCTAAAACACACTAAAAAATTAATCTGATTTAAAAATAAACATGTTTTAATTAGTTCAAACAAAATCAGATTACTTTAGATTTCTTACAAACTAAATAACCCACACAAGTAGGATTATAAACAATCGAAATCCAATTTTAGTTAAGTCCAAATTCAGTCCAATAAAAGTCCAAGTGAAGTTAAGACTATATAAAAAATAAACTAAGTTTTGGTTTGAGTTGATTCAGTGAGTTAGGTCCGAGTTCAATCCGAGTTAAACCAAGTTAAAATCTGAGTTAAACCGAGTTTAAGTCCGAGTCAAACACATTCACACACACGGGATAACTCTAAACACACGCACAGATAACAAAAAAATGAACTTTCACACACACACACACACACACACACACACACATATATACATATATATATATATATATATATATATGTGTGTGTATATATATATATATATATATATATATATATATATTGTTGATGTAAAAAATTAGATCACTCTAATAATTCAATCACAGATAAATAAATGAGACAAAGAATTTTAAAGCGGTTCAGCCTTATAAGAATGGCCTACGTCCACTGTTGCTTTATTGCTGAGTGTTTGGGAATTATCGATTACAAGTTATCTCAAGAAATTCCGATTTTGGAGTCCTCCCACAATGAGGATTGTACAATGTATTTATAGCCCTGAGGCTATAATGTGAAAGGGTAATACATTAAATGATGTACATATGAAAGGGTAATACATTTAATGCCATCTTTGCGTGCGCATCCAAATGATAAGCATTTAATGAGTAGTTAAACTATTGGTATTCTGCTTCGAGGTGCAGCTCGGACCGCCATGAGTAGCTCGGACCGCCTAAGCTTCTCGGTATTTAAGAGTTCCTCGGAGCTTGTGAGTTCCTCGGGGAACTAGTCTTCCTCGTTGTAGTCTTGTTCCTCGGAGCGAGTGGGTTCCTCGGAAGTGTTTGTTGTTGCCATGTAGATAGCCACGTGTCTTCATATGATTGGTCCATGTCAGCAGATAAATTTTGGTATCAACATATATATATATATATATATATATATCAGAGTACACCAAGAAACGAATCAACCACTTAACAATATAGAAATATCTGTATAACAATATGAATAACTCTCTACATAGCAGATTTTGTTTAAATATATATATTTATAAATATGTGAGTATATCTCTCTCTATATATATAAATATGTGAGTATACCTCTCTCTCTCTCTCTATATATATATATAGAGAGAGAGAGAGATTAAACAAAAAAGCTAAAAAAAAACTCTCAAATAAAGCCCAGCTGTCTTGGAAGACTCCACCACAAGACGGATCGACGAACACAGCCTCGCCAGTCAAGTTTCCAATCGTCGGCAAAGCCACCACAGGAAGGAAAACACAGTCCCAACACAAGAACATTTAACAGACGCACAAAACTCCTCAAATAGTTCAAAATACCAAATCAGAAACACTCAAAACTCACAATGATGTACTGGTAAAGAGGTAACGATTTCTCAAAAATATAGGTTGTAAATCGCAGAGAAAAACTAGACAGAGAGGGTGAAAAGAAAGTGTTGGCTGAAAAAAAACACAAATGAAACCCTAACTGAAAAATGACCCCATCGCAACAATATATACCCAAAGCCACAATGGCATGGTTCGTAAATAATAACCCACAAAAGAAGGGGTATTAACAAATTACCACAACAGCAGCCAAGGATAAAAATGGAAGCCAAACTCTCGGGGATACCAGCATAAAACCCCAAAAGAGATAAGGGGTAAATAGGTAAAATTTGTAAGGAGACAACAAGGCTTAAAAGACACATGCAAACCTCGAGCTCCAAAATCAACGGCCAAAACATCCAGCCAAAAGGCACAAACCCACTACATAAAGGTTTGAATATAAACAAATGTAATGTTTAACTCAAATGATTTATATTTTCCATATAAATGAAAATAAATCAATAAATAAATAAATACTAAAGATATAAATATAAAATATGATAAGGATAAAACATATTTTAGTAAGGGTTTATACTAAAAAATATTTTAAGAATTTAATTGTATAACTAGAAATTATAAAAGGAATTAAATTCAAAATGTTAGAAAATAAAAAGGGACTCCAAACAAAGATAAACAACAGACTCTCAAAATTGAGACAAACAAAATAGGGAATAATTTCATTCTCCACTAATTGGTACACAATAACACATAAAATATATTTGGGCTAGGAAGGGAAAAACCCGTATTTCCAAATTTTTCATAAATCAGCATCATGGCCATTTTCTAAGAGCATTTTCTGGAACTTAAAGAAGGAAGATCTCGGAGTTTGGAACTTTTTCTTGAGGCACATCAACTATAATAAACAAATCAAATCTCAATGGAGAAAAGTAATTTTACATAAAGTTTGCAGTTAAAATTAAAGTGGTGATTGCATGAAATATTGAAGATCTAATAAGAATTAACTCATGTTATATATATAATTCTTATTCATGTTAAAGTATAATTTACAACATCTAAATAACGCATCATTGCTTGTTTCAGTCTCTGCCATATGTCTCAAGTATTTGTCCATCTTAGGGACTCCTATTGACCTACGGGTACCCTTTGTATAGTCAGCCTCGGGATCATATATCTCTCGTACCTCCTCAACTAATCCTAGATTCATCGGTCAACGAGTTACAATTAATCCATTCTCATCGAATATAAAAAATGTAATGATATTGAATTTTGTATAATGATTAGAATGTTGATAAATAAAAAAATGAATTTTAAGTTTTCTATGTTTCCATTGTTCTCTGTAATGCAAAGCGTATATTTGTTTTGACCCAGGTGAAAATAGTATTCAAGTAAAAATGTAAAAAGAATAAAAGTTTGATGATAAACAATTATTATTGTTTTTCATAAATAAAACGTTAGAGCTACTGGTCCTTCAATAAAAGCATAAGTTGTCACACACTATTGAGGGAGTCTTGTATATTTTAACATTGTAGGAGCAATATAACAGATTTAAGAGAACAACTAATGGACTACCAACGGCTACTGGATAACCAATGACTAAGCCATTGGCATATATGTTAAATATTCTCAATAAGCCCCCGTAAGTGAAGGTGGGGTGCTTGGCACACATCAATCCTAGAACAGAGGAATTGAAACTGAGGAGTACAAATAGGTTACGTGAAAATATCTGCAAGCTAGGTAGAAGATGGCACAATATGAGTAATAATAAGTCCTTGAGCGACCTTTTCACATACAAAATGATAGTCAAGTTCAACATGTTTGGTACGAGCATGGAGAATGGGATTAATAGTCATATAAAGTTCACTAAGGTTGTCACAGTAGAGAATTGGAGGTTATGAGATGGGAATGCCATCATCACGAAGCATATAAGTAAGCCATGTTATTTCAGCAGCGCTAGAGGCAAGAGCATGGTATTCGGATTTATAACTAAAGCGAGCAACGGTGGGTTGCTTTTGGAAGACCAAGATATACAATTGGCGCCAAGAAACATAAAAAACCCAGAAGTGGAGCGACTAGTGACAGGACAACAAGCCTAGTCCGCATAAAAAAAACCATATAAATGGAGCGAGGACTGTGAGAGGAGGCGGAGACCAATAGTACAGGTGCTATAGAGATAGCACAACAACTGTTTGACTTAAAGAAAATTAGCCTCAGTAGGGGAGTTCATGGTTTAATAGATAGTGTTAATTGCATGAGTGACATCGGGACGAGTGAGAGTTAGATATTTAAGAGAGAAAACAAGGTACCGAAATGCAGAAAGGTCCGAGAAGGGAGCCAAGATGGAAGTTGTAGGTTTCGTGGGGAGCAGAGTCTGAATAGAGTTGTAGTGTAATATATTTGACCTTTCCAAAATAGAAGCAATATACTTGTGCTGAGAGAGAAACAAGCCACCAGAAAAGGGAAGAACTTCAATTCCCAGAAAATAATGCAAATTGCTGAGGTCCTTGAGAGAGAATTCTGCAGCTAATTTGTTTATAAGAGATTGAAGAAGTGCATTGGTGCTAGCAGTGAGAATAATATCATCAACATAAAGTAATAACAAGATGAACCCCTATGAATAATGAAGAAAAAATAGATATAAGTCAACTTTGCTACAAGTGAAACCCAATTTGAGGAAAAAGTAACTAAACCGATTAAACGAAGCACGTGGAGCCTACTTTAACCCATATATGGCGTCGTTGAGCTTGCAAACATAATGGGAAAAAAAGGATCAATGAAGATTGGGGGTTGGTGCATATAAACTTCCTATTGAAGTTGGCCATGGAGAAAAACATTCTTAACATCAAGTTGTTTAAGTGGCTAGTTTCGAGATAGAGCCAAGGAGAGAACAATGATAATAATGGCGGGTTTTATCACTGGATATAAGTTTCACAATAATCAACACCACTAATTTGGTTAATGCCCTTAGTGACTAAACGCACTTTATAACGGTCCAATGTGCCATCATCATTGAGTTTGGTGTGATATACCTATTTGGAACCAATAATATGCATGTGAGGAAGAGGATGAACCAATTCCCATGTATTATTATCATGAAAGGCTTAAAGTTCTTCTTCCATTGCTTTATGCCAATGAGATTAAGTTAAGGCAGATTTAAGAGAGTCGGGTTCAGTGAGTAAGGTAGTGGTTAGAAGGTCAGAAGAAAGATTGTGTTTAGAGGCTTTAGATCAGGTAAACATAGGATGAGTATTGGATAGAGGAGACTTGGGTGGAGAGGAGGGGTTTGATGGAAGTGTGAGGTCAAAAATAAGAGTGAGAAGGGGTTTTATTTTAATAGTAGAAGAAGGGGTAGGAAAGGGAGGAAAAGAAGTCAGTATGAGAGTATTGGGATTTGAGGAGTTAGAGGATGGTGAAAAGGGTGGTGAATGAGCATGTGTAGAAAGTAAGGGATGTGACACACGAGCATATTGCTCTAGTGTTGTAGGCTGCTCTAGCACAGTAGAGGAGGTAGAAGGCTGTAGAGAGGTGATAGTAAGAGATGTAGGTGCAGAAGTTTGGATGGGTATTAGGTAGAATAGGGTTAGTGGGTAAAATCGGCTGTGTAATAGAAGAGAGAGGAGAGACGCCAAAGATTTTTGAGCAGGTGAAATTTTTTTTTTATTTAAAGGTGTTCTTTTTAAAAACTTTTGATATGTGACAAAATCCATTTGCTGAGAGGAAGGTGTGGAGTTATTTTTGGTTAAATAAGGAAATGTATTTTCGTCGAATATATACACTCATTTTTTAAGCGAGTGTATATAAGGCGTGGAGTTATTTTTGGTTGAATAAGGTCTATATTTGGTTACATGTATTTTTGGTTAAATAAGGTGTGGAGTTATTTTCGTTGAATATCACATGAAGAGAACTATACACTCGTATGCTTAAAGGATTATAACAACGATAACATTTGTGAAGAAAACTATACCCAATAAAAATGCATGGATATGATTTTGGTTGAAATTTATTTTGCGTTTTATTACGGATATATGGAAAACATTGATATCCAAAAACACGTTATGTTGAGTAACTAGGATGAATGTTGTGGAGTTTAAAGAACGAAGTCACATCGGGTAGTTTGTAGGAGGGTAACTGATTTGTTAAATATGTGGCTATTAGAAATGCCTCAACCCATAAAAATATTGGAATTTTAGCATGAAATAACAACGTCAAGTCTGTTTCGACAATGTGCTGATGTTTTCTCTCTGTGACACCATTTTGTTCAGGGGTATAGGGACTTGAAATATGTCTAACAATGCCATGTTGTTCCAAATAATATATGAATTCATATCTAGCAAATTCACCTCCTCCGCCACATTGAAAAAATTGTAATTTCCTTTCAAATTGGTTTTCAATCATTTTATGAAATGTCAAGAACACATAATAAAAGTATGATTTTTGTTTAAATGGATACAACCAAGTGTAGCGAGTACAATCATCCAAAAGTATCACATAATACTTAAAACCTTGAGATTAAGAAATTGGGGCGGGTTCCCACAAATCATAGTAAATTTTCTCAAATGGCTTTTGTGATATTTTGTCATTGAATCCGAATGATAATTTGCAACTCTTGCCTATTTGACAACTCACACAAACAGTGCGAGCTTTATTCCAATGATCAAAATTTAAAACATGACTTTTGTCTAAAAATTTCAAAGCCTTGGATTGCGGAAGCCCTAAACTTTAATGCCAAAATTCATCACCTGCTTTTCCGTCGAGAATTGCAATTAAAGCTTCATGATGTTCCTATTCAAAAGTGTACACAGAGCCTTGTCTAATTCCCTTGGCCATCACTTGTTGAGTCATTTTGTCCTTAACAACAAATCCATTATTAGGAAACTGTAATAAACATTCATTGTCCTTTAATAATTGTCTCACACAAATTAAATTCTTTTTAATTTTTGGTTCCATTAATACATCCTTTAAGGTTAAATTTGAAGTGAGTGATTTATCACCAGTGTGTGTAATGTCCAGTTTTGTTCCATCAACTTTTATAACTTTATCCTTTCTTATGTAAGGTGTGAGTTTAAAAAAGTTACCTGTGAAATTAGTGACATGAGAGGTTGCACCTGAGTCAACATAAAGAGAGGAGTCATCCAATTGTTGATAGTTGATAGCAGTTATAACTGAGGGAGATTGGTTTTAAGGTTCAAAGGAAAAATTACACATATAGTAACAATTCAAGGCCACATGATTTGTCCTCCCACATATTTTGACAGGCAACATTGATGTTGGACTGATCGATGTTAACAACAGTATGGAGCGGCTGACATGTCTTGGCACTATTAGGTGTCAGTTTAGGCAGGTGAGAGTTGTCATTGGGAGATGTAGGCACAACTATTTGCCTTAGCTGAAACATGGATTATTGTCCTCCATTTGAATAGTATTGATGCAATGTGTACACAGGTTGGTGTAGATTAACAAATCTGAAGCCCCTGCCATGAAAGTTAAAGTGATAAAAAAATCCACTTCGTCGTCTTATACTCATGCCACGACCTCTGCCATACTGTTGAGATAGACCTCTCACTGCTGAAAATGCCATAGGGGTGTCACCTTAATTTGAACCGGAATCAACTTGTTCCCTTACTTCAAAACCTTTGATAGAACTTATTAGTTGATAAAGAGAAGGGTATGGAGCCTTACCTGATATGCCCAAAGTGCAACCTCTTACTCAGAGCAACCAACCTCGGCCAGCCTCACAATCGAGGTGACCAGAAGCCTCCATCAACTAGGTCATCGGTCAGAAGATCGGCCCCAACAGGCTTTGCTTCAATAAAATATCAACCTCGGTTGGGCATCAGCCGAGGTCAGCAAGGCTTATACCTGGGTTCAAGCATCCACCTAAAACATCAGCCCCGACTGACGTTACATTTTATCAGCCAGTCAGTAAAGCCTCATAGGCTCCATCATTGCATGGGGCGGCCCAGGCCGACGTTACATCTACCTTGGCCAGACGACTCGACCGAGGTCTACATGAATATTGACATCGAACAAAGGAACATTAGGACTTCACCAATCTCGTACTCATCCAGGCCGAGGTTGGCACCAACCGAAGACAGGCGAGCATTTACAAGTACATATATGGCTTAGAACATGTGGACAAATCTGTTAAAACTGAATTATTCCCACCATGTGAGGGAATATTGAGGTCATTATTGTTTAGTTAAGATCATCCAGGTGTCATCCTGACACTGGTTGGATCTTCATGCACATTATCATTGCATGCTTGGTAGGTACATTACACCCCCTAAGCACTATATATAGAGGTCATCCTCTACCTTGTAAAAGGATCCATAATGGCAACCCTAGCTGAAACTCTGTTAATTCACACAGTAGAGAGAGAAAGCATGAGAGATTGTATCCATGGCCATTACTGCCTTCATTTAATGATATTACTCACACACTCACAGTGGATATAGGTCAAATTGGTTGAACCACTTACATTCAAGCGTTCATCCTCTTCTCCTCACCTCCTTCTACCTATATATACATATATTCTCATATGCTGCCATTGTTATCACTTACTTGATCTTGTTAACACCTCATCTGGTGGTGGTGTTTCCAGCATCATCATTTTGGCGCCGTCTGTGGTAACAAGAAGATTCATCTCATCCTTTCCTAGCTTAACCTCACCGGAGACTCTGGTGGTGAACGAGGCCTCACCCTTCGCATGAAGTTATTTCATCATTGAAAGAGGTCCTTTAAGGTAATTAAGCTTTCTAATACTTTCATTACAAGCTATTTACCCCAAAAATATGGTACCGGAGTTAACACTGCCTCCTACGCCATCCGGCATTCGAGGACCCAGTTCAGCCAAGCACCACTCCAGTCCGAGATGGTTGAGGTGGTAATAACCTTGAGGTCGTTGGCTGTAACGCAATAAGCAATGAAAGAGAAATTTGCCCAGCTAAGTCAAAATATGATGAGGCCACCTGGAATCTCACCAGAAATGATTAATCCGGCGGCTATTCAACCATATCCAGAGGCCAGGGGACCACCTCGGGAACCACGAAAGGACTAACCTACACCTCATTGGAGGAGGGACGTTGCTGACCCTAGACGTTTGCATCTGGGAGGCAAGGAAACCCTTACCCTAAGGATAGGTACGATGATATCGAAGCAGATGATACTCCAGCAGACTGCTGGGAGCCGTATGAGGTTTCAGACAACACAGTACGTCCTCTACAATAGAGCCGAGGTTGCGGAGCAAGAAGGGTCGAGGTTGGTGAGGCCCAGCCAAGAGGATCAACTTTTGATCGCTTGAGTAGAGGGTCAAACTTTGAAAGGCTCGGCCCAGTTAATGATCTGAGGCAGAGGTTATCCAGGTCGAGAACTACAGCTGGCTCACAGAGGGGGGATGGTGAACATCGGCCTCGCCATGTCCAAGCCCTACATGGCCGAGACTGTGGCCAAGAGGTCCACAACCATCGTTGTGCTGCAGCCGGGGAACCCTCTGTCCTCCTCTTGGAGGTAGTTGGGGACAACCTCGGCCAGGATGATGTTGCTAAACCATGGAATGACTCCATCTAACATCTCGAAGAGAAGATAGGGAACCTCATCAAAAGCCGAGACCCACTGTAAAGAGGGTTGTCAGAGGGCTCCCCATTTGTGGCAAGAATTGTGAAATTCCCAACCCCTGCCAAATTCAAACCACCAATGGTGTCTCCCAAGTATGATGGAAGTACCAACCCTGTACATCACATTAAGATGTATCAGTCTGCAAAAGATATCTATTCAATTCCTGATGAGATGAGGTGCCGTGCTTTCTCAGGCACTTTGACGGGAGCTGCGCATATTTGGTTTACTTCTCTTTTGAAGAACTGTATTGAGAACGTTAAAGGCTTGGCTGAACAGTTTATTCACAACTTCTGTTTTGGGGTAAGCCCTCAAAAGAAGACCACTTATCTGTTGTACGTCAAACAAGGAAAGAATGAGATCCTAAGAGACTACATTGCAATATTTAACAAGGAGAAACTGGAAATAGAATATTATGAAGAGAATATAGATATGACAACTCTTATAAGAGGATTGTAGAAAAGACAGTTACTGTGGAAGCTTATGGAAGACCCTCCAAAATCCATGGTCGAGCTGTTAGCAACAGCTGGAAGGGTTATGAACGCTGAAGAGGCAATGGCCGCAAAGTATGAGGATGAGAACGAAAGTAGCAGTGGAAAATTCCAAAGGATGAAAGGCGGAAAAAAGAGGCTTCAGATGACAAGTTTGCACACTACACTCCTCTAACTGTGAGCTGCGAACACATCCTCAATAAAATAAAAAAGACTGGCCCATGAGATGGTCGGAGCAGTTGAAGGCTCCTCCGTATAAGAGAAATAAAAACTTATGGTGTGAGTTCCACCAAGATCACGGCCATGTGACAGACAAGTGTTTTTCCTTGGAGGATAAAATTGAGAAGATGTTGAAGTTGGGAAAGCTCAGGAAGTATATCGATGGTAAATCTTCTAAGGGGGGAAGAGACGATCCTAAAAAGAAGATAAACAACAGGTGTCAGGAAGATGCCCCAACTAGAAGAGCCGATGACTCAGATGATGATGAGGAGGATGACCCTGACCTCCTACCAAAAGATGAAATTACCCTTGTGAAAAGGGTTGGAATGATCTCCTTTGGTTCTAACACCATCTGTGGAGGACTAGCAGGGGGTGGCTCAGAGGTAGTCGACCGCAAAGCTCATGTGGCAGAGGCTAAGTCAATAACCAAAGTAGAGGTTGTGAATCTGGCGTCTTCAGAGGCTAAAAAGGAGTGAGAGAATGTAGATATGGATAGTATTATAGTTGGGTTCTCCCGACTTGATTTCAAAGGTATCCTAGGTCCACATGATGACCCTTTGGTAATCACTACAAGAGTGCATGGGTGTGAGGTGCAAAGAATCCTCGTGGATGGAGGAAGTTCAGCAGATGTAATGTTGTAGCCTTATTTTAAGAGCTTAGGCCTCAAGAGAGCTAGGCTTGTGCCCTATCATCATCTGTTGATTGGCTTCAGCGGTGAAAAGGTCCATCCATTGGGCATGTATGAGATGGATGTACGAATGGGAGACGAGTGGACTAAGAGGTTGACCCGAAAGATTAATTTTTTTTATGATAAATGAAAACGTCTTCTCGGCCTACAACCTCATCATAGGACGAGTAGCCCTCAAGGAATTTGAGTTCGTGCCTTCAACGGTCCACCAAATGCTAAAATTCTCGACCCCCTATGGGGTAAGGGAAGTGCAGGGTGACCAAACATCGGCACGCGAATGCTACTTCAACTCTGCGGAAGAGAGAGATGCTCATAAAAGAGCAATAACCACGTACAACATCGACACACTTGATCCTATGGATGAAACAAAGCTCAAGAAGGGAGAAGACGCGAAAGAGGTAGAATCCATCATCCTCAATGGGGACGAGCCCGAAAAAACCATCCAAATCGGCAAATCCCTAAGACCTGAGATCAAGGAAGAGCTGGTGAAGCTATTGAGGAAGGGGAAGAGTGTCTTTGACTGGAGCCACGCAGACATGTCGGGTATTGACCCTGAAGTTATGTGCCACAAACTTAATGTTTTAGAAGACGCTAAGCCCATCAAATAAAGAAGAAGGGTTTACTTAAGGGAAAAGTATGATGTCATCAGGGAAGAGGTCAGAAAGCTTGAAGAGGCCAAGTTCATCAGAGAAGTCATATACCCTGAGTGGTTATCTAATGCCGTCATCGTGCCGAAAGCTAACGGGAAATGGAGGATGTGCATAGATTTCACTGATTTGAATAAGTATTGTCTAAAATATAGCTTCCCCCTGCCGCAAATTGATCAGATGGTGGATGCCACAGCAGGGCATGAGCTCATGAGCTTCATAGATGCCTATTTCGGGTATAACCAGATTTTTATGGACCCGGATGACTCAGAGAAGACAACGTTCATAACCGATAAGGGAACCTATTACTACAAGGTCATACTATTCGGCTTGAAGAATACGGGGTCCACTTATCAACTTCTTGTAAATAAGATGTTCGAGAATCAGATTGGCAAGACCATGGAGGTATATGTGGATGGCATGTTGACGAAGAGCTTGAAGTCCGACACTCACGTGGCCGACCTAGAAAGGACCTTTGATACCATGGATTTATACAGGATGAAGCTCAACCCTGCCAAGTGCATCTTCGGAGTAGGAGCAGGAAAGTTCCTTGGGTTCATCGTTAATCAAAGGGGAATAGAGGCCAACCCCGAGAAGATCAAAGCTCTGCTTGAAATGAAGACACCTAGAACTATCAAAGAGGTTCAGAGGCTAACCAGAAGAGTTTTCGCACTTAATAAGTTTGTCTCAAGAGCCGTGTCTTCCATTTTTCAAGGTGCTTAGAAAGGCCTTCGAATGGGATGAGGAATGCGACAAAAATTTCAAGGAGCTCAAGTTCTACCTCGGATCCCCTCTACTCCTATCTCGGCCCATTCTGGGGGAGAAGTTATATGTTTATCTATCTATCTCAGAGTCAGCCATTAGTGCCGCCATATTAAGAGAAGACGATGGAGTATAGAGGCCGGTATACTTTAATAGTAAATCCCTTCAAAGGTTTAAACAGAACTATCCTCGAATGGAAAAGTTAGCCTATACCCTGATACACATTTCTAGGAATATGAAGCCATACTTCCAAGACCACTCTATGGTTGTCCTCACTGACTCTCCACTAAGACAGGTCCTCCACAAGCCTGAGAAGTCGGGCAGGTTGATGACCTGGGCCATTTAGTTGGAAGAATATGACATTATTTATCAAACTAGGGTTTCCATCAAAGGTCAAGCTCTGGCAGACTTTGTAGCAGAGTTCACCTGGGAAGAGGTTGAGATTGAGAATAGTTAAGAGATTATAGATGAGCCAGACAGCAACGTCTTTCGTGAAACGGACGAGGTTAGGTCAAGCAAGTTCGAAAAAAGTATAGCTGAAAACGAGGAAGACAGGTACCTCTTCAATCAAGGGACCCTGTCAGAGGGGAACTTATCTTCAAATGAAGATGTTTGGAACCTCTTCATTGATGGGTTTTCTTGTGAAAGTGGAAGCGGAGCAGGGCTGATAGTGTTAGCACCAGATGGTATCGACATTGAATATACGCTGAGGTTCAACTTCAAGGCTTCAAACAATCAGTCTGAGTATGAGGCATTGATAGTAGGTCTATCCTTAGCAAAAGTTCTTAGTGTCGGTCAACTCCTGGTCCACAATGACTCAAGGCTGGTCATCAACCAAATCTTGGGAGTATACGAGGTCAAGGATGAAAGAATGGCCAGGTACTTGAAGAGAGTGAGAATAATATTGGAAAGCTTCAGAGAAGTAAAGATGAAGAGGATACCCCGGCTTGACAACAGTCGGGTGGATGCACTAGCAAGGTCGGCCTCAGCAACCAGGACAGACATCATAAGAACAATGCCAGTCGAAATTCTTCTAAAACCGACCATTGAAGAAGAAGAGGTTACCAGACCTTGCCTTAATTTGAATCTAAGAGCCTCATGGATGGACCCTCTTATCAGATATATCAAGCAGGGAGAGTTGCCAGAATCAAAATTAGAAGGGAGAAAGCTGAGGTTCAGGGCTGCCAAGTTCTTAATTATAGGAGACGTTCTGTGTAAAAAAGGTATCCTAATCCATCTTCTCAGGTGAGTTCACCCTCAGAGGTCCCACCCATCCTGCAAGATGTACATGAGGGCTCTTTATCTAGTCTTATAGGAGGTGATACTAGTGGTCGACCTTGGCCAAAGATGCTGCTACCTACGTGAAGAAATGTGATAAGTGCCAGAGATTTTCCATTGTCCCTCATTAAACTCATCAATCTATGACATCAATAAGTTCTCCTTGGCCGTTTGTAGTATGGGGGATTGATTTGGTAGGACCGTTGCCAAGAGCTGTGAACAACTATCAATTTTTTATAGTAGCAATTAATTAATTCTCTAAATGGGTAGAGGCTGAGCCAATGATCACCATCACCAAGCATAACACCTTTCAGTTCATCTGGAAGAACATCATATGCAGGTACAGTTTGCCAAACACACTCATCTCAGATAATGGAACACAGTTCAAGAATGCTTCCTTGGAGAAATATTATGAAAGAGTCGGTATCAAGCAGTTCTTCTCTTCTCCTGGACGACCTCGGGTAAATGGGCAGACTGAAGTCATGAACCGAACGATCCTTGATGGGATTAAGAAGAGGTGGGAAGAATCCAAAGGAAGATGGACAGAAGAGGTATACGCAGTGTTATAGTCATACAAGACGACATCGAGGACGCCAACAGGAGAGACCCCGTTCATATTGGCCCATGGATCAGAAGCTGTCATCCCTACAGAAGTAGGACTTCCCACTCATAGAGTACAAACCTATGACCCTGAGAGGAATATGGAAGATAGAAGACTTGAGCTGGAGCTGATCAAGGAAAGAAGAGAAGATGCGGAGATTAGACATGCAGCCTACTAGCAGAGAACTGCGAAGTTTTACAATCAAAGGGTGAAAACAAGACCCATAGCTGTGGGAAACCTAGTTCTAAAGAAGACGTTGCAAAAGGTAAATAAGATTCATCCAAACTGGCATGGTCCTTATAAAGTAGTTGATGAGGTTGTGCCCGGTACCTACCAGCTAGAAAATCTCGAAGGTGAACCTTTGTCTAATCCTTGGAACGCTGACCACTTGAAGAAATATTACATATGATGTTGCAGTTATTTCTTTGTAACACATATATCATTTTATGAAGAGGATATTAATGAAAAGAGCAATTCCTGTGTCAATACTTTATTTCATCATGCTTAAACATCATTAATTTGGTGGAATAATGAGGTGAAACATCATTATATGGTGACTTCAGACCTTAAACATCATTAGTTTGGTGACAGATTATGAGGGTAAACATCATAATTCGATGACCTCAGACTTTAAACATCATTAGTTTGGTGAAAATATGAGGGTAAAAATCATTATATGGTGACCTCAGACCTTAAACATCATTAGTTTGGTGGCAAATTATGAGGGTAAACATCATAATTTGATGACCTCTGACCTTAAACATCATTAATTTAGTGGCAATTATGAGGGTAAAACATTATATTTTGATGACCTCAGACCTTAAACATCATTAGTTTGGTGAGATTATGAGAAACATGATTTTATGGTCACCTCGGACCTTAAACATCATTAATTGGGTGGCAATTATGAGGGTAAACATCATAATTTGATGACCTCAGACCTTAAACATCATTAGTTTGGTGAAAAATATGAGGGTAAACATCATAATATGGTGACCTCAGACCTTAAACATCATTAGTTTGGTGAAATTATGAGGGTAAACATCATTATATGGTGATCTCAGACCTTAAACATCATTAGTTTGGTAGAAAATTATGATGGTAAACATCATAATTTGATGACCTCGGACCTTAAACATCATTAGTTTGGTGAAATTATGAGAAACCTTATTTTATGGTGACCTCAGACCTTAAACATCATTAATTTGGTGGCAATTATGAGGGTAAACATCATAATTTGATGACCTCAGCCCTTAAACATCATTAGTTTGGTGAAATTATGAGGGTAAACATCATTATATCACTATACCAAAAAGTCAATTAGTAACACTACTATAGTGTTACTAAAATGATTACTAACCCTAAAAAAGTGTTAGAAAAAAGGCGTGGGGAAGCAAATTACCAACACTTTTTAACTGTTATTAAATTCTGTGTTACTAACACTAATTTACTGTTACTAAACTGTTACTAAATTATGTGTTACTAACACTTTTCTACCGTTACTAAAGTGTTACTAATTTCGTAACACATTTAGTAACGGTATATGTCCATTACTAATATTAAAAAAATAAAAAAATTAATATATATATATACACACACACACACACTCTACTCTAGGGTATACAATATTAAAAAATGGTAACATAATGACAACAAAATAATTGTCAATTAGATTTAATTTCAATACAAATATGTTAAATTTAAAAAAATGGGATAAAATCTCTTTTATTTATAGTACTATCCACCTGTTTAAGGTATAAAAATAGTACAACAATACAAATAGTCCTTAACAAAAACACTAATACACATCCGAACAATAACCTCAATAAAAATTAATAGCTCAAATTCCATTAATAAAAAATTAATCTCAATACATATGAAATTAATCTCAATACACAAGGCAATTTTGAAAATCTAAGAATTGTTCATCTCAATGCATAAGCCAATTTGGGAAATCTAAGAATCATCATGAAGATGAGTTAGACAAATAAGTAAATATGGATGTGTATATAATCAAAATGATATATATATAGAGAGGGAAATCGATGGGTAGGGATCTCAGAACTAACCTTCGATCAACTACTCATATAGAATCCAGAGTGAAACGATACCTATACACAAATACCTCGTCATGGTGAAAATCGGAAGGAAATCAGAGCCAAATCGAAGTCAATCCAAACACCCAAATCTATGTTGCCAAGAAATCGATCAATCAGAGAAGAACTAAAAACCTAACCTGTTGGGTTTTCTGATCTCTTGTTGTTATTGTGTATTCGATTACTAGGGTTATCTATAAAGGTCGGGGGTTTCATTTTGGAGTATACAAGTCGGGAACGCTTTGTTTGGTTGGGAGGGAAAATTTTCATTTTCTTATTTTTAATCCGAGTTTTGAAATATTAAATTAAAATTACTAATGGATATACTATATTACTAACACTAATTTATTATTACAAGTAGTAATCGTACAATAGTGTTAGTAATCCAAAAATTAGTGTGTTACTAAAAGTGCATTTTGGTGTAGTGTATGGTGACTTCAGACCTTAAACATCATTAATTTGGTGACAATTATGAGGGTAAACATCATAATTTGATGATCTCGGACCTTAAACATCATTAGTTTGGTGAAATTATGAGGGTAAACATCATTATATAGTGGCCTCAGACCTTAAACATCATTAGTTTAGTGGAAAATTATGAGGGTAAACATCATAATTTGATGACCTCAAACCTTAAACATCATTATTTTGGTAAAATTATGAGAAACATCATTTTATGGTGACCTCGGACCTTAAACATCATTAATTTGGTGGAAATTATGAGGGTAAACATCATAATTTGATGACCTCAGACCTTAAACATCATTAATTTGGTGGTAAACATGATAATTTGATGACCTCAGACCTTAAACATCATTAATTTGGTGGCAATTTATAAGGGTAAACATCATAATTTGATGACCTCAAACCTTAAACATCATTAGTTTGGTGAAATTATGAGGGTAAACATCATAGTTTGATGACCTCAGACCTTAAACATCATTAATTTGGTGACAATTTATAAGGATAAACATCATATTATGATGGCCTCAGACCTTAAACCATTAATTTGGTGGCAATTTATGAGGGTAAACATCATATTATGGTGGCCTCAGACCTTAAACATAGTTATATGGTATCCTCAGACTTTAAAACAACATACAAGAGAAGACACACAAAGGAGCAATATAGTCTGAGGAAGATGGTATTAATATTTACCACTGAATAGTCAGAGTTACAAATCAAATATACATTCCAGAGTTCACAAAAAATACAGATGAAAATAAATAAAAATTACAACTTAAAGCTTCACAGGACCAGACCTAAGTATCTGCAGCAACGGTCGTCCCTTCTTAGTCGACGTTAGTCACCTCTGCTGTATCATCCTAAGGATTGGCCTCTTCAGTTTCAGTGACCTCCAAGGGAGTAGTCTCGGCAGGGGAAGCGTCATCCTCCTCAACCTCCTACAAGTCCTGAGCAAACCGAGGGTTGGTAAAGCCCAGGCCCTCAAAGTCTGAGGCAGTCAGGCTCCTTGACTCTTTTTCCTTGGAGGCTGCCCATTTACCCGTGGTTTTGATACCACTTTCAAATTATTCAAAGCCAAAGCTGATGAACTCATCAGAGACCTTATAGTCTGCAAGGATCTTCTATGAGGCATCCTTTAATGAAGCTTTGACTGCAACATCCACTTTAGTTTGAAGGGCATCATTTTTAGCCTTCAAAGCTACCTCATGATCTTTCTTGAGCTTGCCCATGTCCCTATCCCTCTACTTAACCAACTTATCAGCCTCCTTCAACTCTGTCTGTAGATGTTCAATCTCTACATTCAAGGAGGCTTGCACCTTCCGAGCCTCCTGACCCTTCTCTATGAGAGGCAGCTTTGTTAGGGTCCAGTTAACTAAACGATGCATGGAAAAGACACCCTGCAGTGGAAAATTAGACGTATGAGCATAGTCTAACTTACAAAAGGTCGGGGTTACACTTAGAAGAAAAAAGTAGTAGAAAATGGTACCTGAATTGATATGTGGAGGGTAAACTTGTCCAGCAAAGGGATATCCAAAGAGCGTAGAAAACGCTTATCCTCTTCGATCATTACAGAACCGATGGCATCAATAGCCTTCAAACCATGGCCAATCATACTATCGATGATCTTCAACTGAGAAAAGCGAGCTGCCAGGGCTTCATCTAAAGAGATCGAAATGGCACGATCCCCCTTTTGATTTTTACTCGACCGCTATGACTCCGAGTCCGTTGTGGTCTTCCTTTTCTTCGTAACATCGACCTTAGACGTGTCGATGTTCATATTGGGAGGAGGATGGGCTACATTATGGATGACCTTCTTCATCAGCTTTACGAGACTTGGGGCAGACATTTCCCAAAGGTCGTCAGAAATACTTTCAGGGCGCTCTGCAAAAAGAAGTATCCGAGTCAGTAAATCAGAGGTATGAAAAGTAAGAGATACAACTTGTGAAAAATAATACTTACGAAGCTCTATAAAAAAAACTATCACCTAGCCCTATCTGAGAGAGGTAGTAGGGGTCATCAGATATTCGTATTTAACAAGACGACCTTGCCCCCCTACTCTTGAAGGTCCTTAACCTTTTGAATATTCTCCTGGCTAAGTCCAGGGTCATCTTTTGCATCAAGCGAGACCTTCCCCCCATCTCGGAGGAGTCCTTGGAACCGACATTCCAGATGCCTCATAGAGACCAAACTCCCATGCCCCGGATGCAAAGAAATACCGAGGTTTCCAGTTATGATTGGAGGTCTGGATAACCAACATCATCTTCTTATCTGACTTCCTAGCTAGGAAGTGGTAATAGCTAGGGTGATTTTTGGCAGAGGAGGGGACCTAATAACCTGTGAAGGCACGCAAATGCTACTTCAACTCTACAGAAGAGAGAGAGGCTCATAAGAAAGAAACAACCACGTACAATATCGACACACTTGATCCTAGGGATAAGACAAAGCTCAAGAAGGGAGAAGCCACGAAAGAGGTAGAATCCATCGTCCTCAATGAGGACAAGCCAGAAAAAATCATCCAAATTAGCAAAGACCTAAGACCTGAGATCAAGGAAGAGCTGGTGAAGCTACTGAGGAAGAGGTAGACTGTCTTTGCCTAGAGTTATACAGACATATCGGTATTGATCCTGAAGTTATGTGCCACAAACTCAATGTTTTAGAAGACGCTAAGCCCATACAAAGAAGAAGGGTTTACTCAAGGGAAAAGCATGATGTCATCAGGGAAGAGGTAAGAAAGCTTGAAGAGGCCAAGTTTATTAGAGAAGTCATATACCCTGAGTCCTTGGAACCAACATTCCATATGCCTCATGGAGACCAAACTCCCATGCCCTGGATGTAAAGAAATACTGAGGTTTCCAGTTGTGTTTGGAGGTCTGGGTAACTAATAGCATCTTCTTATCTGACTTCCTAGCGAGGAAGTGGTAATAGCTAGGGTGATTTTTGGCAAAGGAGGGGACGCAATAGCCTGTGAAGACCCTAACAGGAAGGTCTGAGTGGTGGACGACCCTCCACAAGACGATAGCCCCTATTATCACCCTCTAGGCATAGGGGGATAGTTGTGAAGGGGATAAATTTATATGGGATAATATGGCCCTGATCGAAGGATGGATAGGGAGATGGAAACCCAACTTGAACATCTGCTCATAGACGCAGATCTTCCCATCTCGGACACCAAATTCTCTCTCACCCCTCTGTTGTCTCCTAAGACCAATGGAAGGACCTATTGAGTAGAGGTGCCTAAAATCCAGAAGATCGTACTCACTAATGGAGCTCTCAATCTCGGCTGCCTCAGAGGTATTAATGTCGCTCTCATGCCCGTCATCTTCATCCCTAGTGACATCGGCCTAGGCAGATACTAGGGGACCATCAGGAAAACTCTGAGCGAACTCAGCCTCGGTGGCTGCCGACAGGGGAATAACATCGACATCGAAAGAAGACTAAGAGGTGTTAGCCCCCTAGTATGATGAGACACGACTTGAAACCTCAGCTTGATCAGGGACCTGATCTTACCGAATTGAGTAATCCATAGCCTTTTGGAAAGAGTCTACAGACATGGGGTCTGAGGTAGACGACTCAGACTCAGACATGGGTGTTAGGTCCACATGAACCTTTACTATCCTAGCAGGCTCGGCTGGCTCAGGGTATATTACCTTTAGAGTTGGAGGAAAGATAGGCCTGAGGGGGAATACCTCAGCCCTACGAGCTTCCTCTTGGGCTAGCTCTATCTGCCTAATTTTTCCAAATGTCTTCCCACGAAGGGAAGGGAACTCTTCTATGATTTGATACAGAGGTCTGAGCATAAGGCAAACGACACAACACTTGGGACTCAAAACCACAAATAGATAAACAATTTGGCTCAACCTAAACTAAGGATCAAATGGTGAAGGTGAAAGGTTTTCAAACCAAGAACACCTAATAACAAAGTCACCGAAAAACTCATAAACTCACCGATAAACTCAAACCCTCACCGAAAAACACAAGACTCTACCGAAAAATGCAAAAATGAGAAACAAAGCCCAAAATTTAGGAAAAGAGGTTGGGAATGGTACCTGAGGCTGCAAATGAGGGATGAAGATGGCAGAAATCTTTGGAAACTAGAGTGATCAATAAAGAGCTTGAGAGAAGTTGCAGAGGTGAGGAAGCTAAGGCGGGAAGAAAATGAAGAAGAAAGAGAGAAAGGGGTTTTAAACCCCCTAATCATTTTTAGCACGCGTCCTAAGGCCCATCATTACCTCGGGAAGCTAAGGGTCAAATTGAAAACATCACGCCTTGACAGACACGCTACCCACTTTAGAAATTGACATGTGTCAAGAGAATGTTCGCGCACAAGAAAAATTAGCCTCGGCCTTACATACCCCTCAATCACCTATTTACATAGGTAACTAAGGGTTAAGGAGTGATTGATATACCCAAAGTGCAACCTCTTACTTAGAGCAACCAACCTCAGCCTGTCTCATAGCCGAGGTGACCAGAAGCCTCCATCAACTAGGTCGTTGCTCAGACGATTAACCCCAGCAGACGTTGCATAAAAAAACATCAACCTCGGTTGGGCATCAACCGAGGTCAGCAAGGCTTATACCTAGGTTCAAGAATCCACCAACAACATCGGCCCCGACCAACATTACATTTTATCAGCCAGTCAACAAAGCCTCCTGGGCTCCATCATTGCATGGGGGCAACCCAGGCCAACGTTACATCTACCTTGGCCAGCCGACCTCATCGAGGTTCATATGAATATTGACCTCGAACAAAGGAACATTCGGACTTCACCAATCTCGTACTCATCCAAGCCGAGGTTAGCACCAATCGAAGACAACCGAGCATTTATAAGTACATATATGGCTTGGAACACGTGAAAAAATCTGTTATAACTGAATCATTCCCACCACGTGAGGGAATATTGAGGTCATCATTATTTAGTTAAGATCAGCCATGTGTCATCCTGACATTGGTTAGATCTTCATGCACATTCTCATTGCATTCTTGGGGGGTACATTACACTCACTAAGAACTATATATAGAGGTCATCCTCTACCGTGTAAAAGGATCCATAATGGGAACCCTAGCTAAAACTCTGTTAATTCATGCAGTAGAGAGAGAAAGCTAGAGAGATTATATCCATAGCCATTAGTGCTGTAACACCCCATGATTTTGGGATCGAGAAATTGAATTTTTGGGAAAATAAAAATTTAATTAAATTGGAGAATTTTAAAATTTAGGAATTGAGGTCCAAAAATAGAGAACATTTCAACGTATTTCGGATGATGATTTTGAGGGTACCATCGTTCCCGGAAGGGTCGAGATAGTCAAAATGACTGTCATAGGATTTTATTTCGGCTCCGGAATTTTTTTAAGTCAGTTTGACTCGAATTGGAGTAAACGATTTATTTAAAGTGTGTATTAACATTTAAAACTGGGTTTATTGTTTTAAGGGATTTAAAGGCTTACAGATCAAGCCTTCTCATTTGTGAGAAAGAGAGAAAAATCCCTAGAGGGAGAAAGAAGAGAGAAAGAAGAAGAAAGGAAGAAAGAGAGGAGAAAAAGCTTGGAGATTCCGGCCCAAACGCGATTTCGGGGACGATCCAACCTCTACAAATCTGAGGCAAGTATTTAATCTTGCTAAATATTTCATTTGTGTATTTCATTTCATAATTTGTGGATAAAAGAAATGGATTTTTGGGTTATATGTGAAACCCTAGATTTTGGGGGACCAAAACTTGATTTTGATGTGTATATATGGGATTGATGACATTTAAATTGAATAGATGAGATGTAGGTTGGGTTTTGATGTGAGGGATAGGATTGAGTTAAAAGTTGGGGGTTAGATGATAAGATTTGGGTGTTTGGAGAGTTGGGGTTTTGTTAAAAAATGGAAATCGGTAAGGATATTTGGTATGGCCGGTCGACCGCGCCTTAAAGGAAAGGCTTACTACATTTATTCGTAGGCAAAAATTGGACCCGCGGTCGATCGGGGGTCTGGGACCGGTCGACCGGTCCCCAATTTTTAGCCCAAAATTTGAAGTTCTTTCTTCCCCTTTTCTTTTGGGGTTTTATTCTTAGGGGCTTTCTTAATGGGCTTAATATGGAGGGTTATGATATTAGATTTATAGAATAGGGCCCTAGGTCAAATAGGGGCTTGCAGGCCTACGTTAAATTGATTTAGGAGGATTGGATGCCTCATGTAGTCATGAAAGAATATGGGACTGAAGTGATTGGCGGATTATTTTATTATGATAGAGGTGGATTATCGTGTAATGGTTATAAATGGTATAGAGATAGTCCCTTTTTGCCTACTCACATATTAATAATGGATACCCTTAGGTATAGTGGGGGATCTCAGTGAGGAAGGGAGACCTAGCTTGAGATCATAAGTGAGTTTAGATATGATTTGAGGTTTAGGACTATTTGGGAGAGTGGTGAGGATATCGTGTGACTTTATAAGTCGATAATTGTGCCGAACCCTTATAGCGATAGGATTCTATTTAATATATGGTTTGGGACCAAGGAGAGGTAGAGGTCAATGAGATTAAGGGTTCATTAGAGAAATTGAACCGTAGACGGAATTTTGAGGATAATGTGATTAGGCTATCAACTAGATTAGGGGTGTTGAAAATCTAGTCGGGATAGTTGTCATATTTATCCGTGTGCGATTAACTCTAGGGTGTCCCAACATATTTGATGAGATCATAAAATAAATGTAAAGTTAAGCTGGAGGCATGTAGACTATTAGTTATGTGCATACCAATAGTCGAAATTAATACTAGAGATATTAAGGTACTCTCGGATATAGATGAGATGTGTAGCGATGGTTCCTACACTAAACTTTGGGTGATAACCTTAATATTGAATATAAATATTTTGGAAGACTATTCATATCACATGAGAAATTGATGAATATGCCTCAAATGAGGGATTGTATTCACTTATTGAGGTAAGTAATGTGTGGGATGACAGCTAGTATATTGAGCATTATGTATACTTATGGTTGAGATTATAAATTTTACGAGAAATAGTTTGTATATATATGTGGATATGTGAATATATATATATGTAGAGATATGGTTATATGTGTATACTCATGTTATGAATATCTAAACCATATGTGATGGTTTACTTATATGATGGGATCATATGGATGTATATATATTGTGCATGAGAATGATATATACTTATATGGTTAAGCATACCCCACACATGATATCATTGGGAAGTTTCCACGCAGAGGGTGAGCATCCTGGCTCGAGGAGCAGGGTGTGGATATTCCCCAGGTCATAGTCGTCCAGTGTGTTATTATGTGATTTACATTTCTTTTGGGATGAAATGTGATGGGTATGTTTCGTCTCATTATCGGTTAGGAGCTATGACCGCTTCCCGGGACGTTGTGTGCGTGAGTTTATCACGAGGTGGGTGTCGTTTATCCCCACCAGGTGGTCCCCAGTATTTCTACGTGAGTCGAGCACTGGGAAAATGTTAGCATGGTGCAGTTTATCGGCGATATATATAGTCGGGTATATTATGTGCATGGCCCTTGTACATTATATGTAGTATGTACACTTGGCTATGGGAATGGATGATGGTATATATGTATATATATATATATATAGGCATTTATTGTAACCATATATATATATATATATATATATATATATATATATATATATATATATATATATATATATATTTATATATCCTATAGGTGACAGGATATCGAAATTTTATGGAGTACATCTTGGATGATTATGGTGTACTAGATTATTGGCAGTTGATGTATCGCATTTAAGGAATATTTCGGTTACATCATCCCAAGGATATTATTGGAGATTTTGAGATTGTTCTTATATGGTAATCTAAATTTAGTAGTTGTAATAGTAGAATTGTATGTATGGCATAATGGATCTCTAGGATCGACATTGTCAAGGAGTAGTGTAACGGGGGGGTTCCTTGTTTGGATTTCGCTTTGCGACACGAAACGTGTAGCAATGTTGAGATTGGAGAGAAGTTTTGTCAATAATAAATTTGTATGCATGCTATTTAGTAATTAAATCCTATGATTCAACCCAAGTGTATATGGGTAACTGATGTGCGCAAATATTGCGTATTTCACCCGTTAACCTACGCGTTATTAGCCCCCTCGGGTATCTTAATCCCTATATTTATGCTCGTTAACCAGAAAACCTCGGATTTCTACGTTAACATGTTTTGCAGGGGTTAATTGAGTTTTTGTAGGTATTTGGATGCTTAGTATGAAGTTCGGATGCATTCCGGCGAAGTTCCGTACGCAATCGCACGTTCGGGGGCATTTTAGTCTTTTCACAGCTTGGGTACCTGGCCCGACATCTCATGGAAGTTGTATCCCTCCTAGCTAGCTTCGCATGGCCGTGAACGGTGCGCGATTCCGATTCATAACGAAGAAGTTACGGCGTTTCTTGCGGAGGAAATACAAGAAAGCAAAAGAGGAGAAGGAGAAGAAGAAAGAAGAAAGCAGGGGCTGCTGCTGCTGCAATCTGCCCTGCTTGATCGATCGATCGACGCTTCTGGTCGATCGATCGACCTTTCAGGATTGTCGATATTTTCCCTTGGTCGATCGATCGACCAAAGGGGTCGATCGATCGATCCCCTGTTTTTCTGCAGATATTTTCTTTTCTTTTCTTTCTTCTTTTCTTTTATTCTAACTTACTATATAAGCTAATTTTTTTTGTAATAACATGGAGAACAGCCCTTATACGTTTTTTTTAGCTTAGTTTAGTTAGGGTTGGAGGGTTTTTGATTGGTTCTTCTTCTTCCTCTCTTGGATTGACACACTAATTGGTTGTAAGATTGACTATTCATCTTCCCTCTCCTTTAATCTAGTTGTATTTCATTCTTTCCTTGCTTTCCAGATAATTTCCATGCTTTCTAATTAGGTTTTATTTCTTTAATTTATTGCTTTCTTAGTTAATTAGTGTAATTTATTTTAATTCATTATGCGTCCCTAGATAAATAGGGTCGGGAAAGCATTTTCGCCATTTTCGGGTTCGGACCTCAAAATTTAGGTTTCGTGTAAAATTGCATTTAATTGAAACCTCGCGTATTAAAGTCGGATTATTATGCGTTTAACTTTCTTTGTCATGCAACGTTAGTGTTTATAGCGATTATCCGAATTTAATCCGCGTGTGACCATTTTCTGTTAAATGTTTAATCTCGCAACTTTGGCTTAAATTCCTTAATGCTTGATGTTTATGCTTAATTGAAAATGATCGATTAAATGTTTTCGAATCGAAATTCTAATTAGTAGTTGTTTAGCCCGTGAATGTGTGTATGTGATCCCGATCCTCGCTTTACTTTAATTTAGAGTTAACTTCTCTTTTCTTTTGTCACGATAAACACCCTTTCACCTTTTCATTTATTTATTTTACACTTTTATTCCTGAGGTAATTAAAACAGTTAAAGTCTAAAATTCAATCACTCCCTGTGGATTTACGATACCCGACTTACCGTTCTACTTGCTTGTCAAGTGTAGTAGTAGCTTAGGTTCTATCTTTTGTATCGCGGCGGCGAAACACACGACGATTGTGCACTTTACACGCGCACACTTTTTCCGCCCGGTCAGTAACGTATTAAGAATTATAATTGATTAAATTATAAACCAGAACCCATTAAGCCTAGTATGGCATACATGTTTATAAAAATGATTAAGTGTGTTTAGAAAGAGTGGATTCTTGGGTTATGATAGGAAGACAGATCTTGGGTATAGAATGTACCTTTGGTAAGTTAGGTTGTCCTTATAGGTGGGGTAACTTAACTAAAATTTCAGGACGCAAATAGGTGAGCACCGTTAGATGAGAGGTGAGTTGGGGTTTCACGAGAGTGCAATTCCAATTTAATTAGGAAATAAGTGCATTGATATTTATTACGCACGGTTAACACACTTGCTAAATATTTTTACACTCGGGCTCTGACCCGTTTACTTTTCTCTCCTGTGTGTGTATATATATATACTATTATAGGTCACCGCATGGATGCCGGATGACCTTTTATCCAGAGTCTTGGGAGCTATGACAGGTGCGGACTGTTGCGGGATGTAGAATGTAGTCTCTTCCTACTTCTTTAAAAATCTAGGCAGGATTCATGTTGTATATCGGGTTCGTACCCAAGGGATATTTAGGTATGTTTTATATTTATGCCATTTCAGTTATTGTATTGTTTGTGACCCGATAGCTTATTCGGGTTTATTTCTTTGTGTTATATTCATTTGTAGTATTCATTCTATTTATCATAGTTCTTGTATGCATCTTTATTTTCTTTGTTAGTCGCTTATAGTGTTTGTTTATTTTCTGTTGCATATTTTATTTAATTTCGCATCTCGCTTACATGATTTCGGGTAGCTAGTCTTCTGCTATATAGTACTACTAGTTGATGTTTAGAATGAGCCATCTGAGATTTCCTGATTTATTATAGTATAGGGCTGGCCACCCGTTATTATTTTAAGCGGGTTATCACAGATGGTATCAGAGCATCAGGTTCTAGAGTCTTTAGGATCTGTACGGGTTTTTTGCGTTCTTCCGTTAACGTTCTTGATATAAAGTCCTACTATTAGGATTGTTGTGTTCACAGCATTTATCTTCTTCTGTGAAGTGTATTCACTTGATCGACATTCCGATAACAGTTGATTGCGTTTCAGACGTCGCCTAGATTATGTCATCTAGGAAAGGACAAGATTAGAGATACAATACCCATAATAGATTTTGGCTATGCTTTGATTGGAGGTATTTGTTTTCCTCGATTCAAGCGGAAATAAGAAAGAGAACTCTAACAGTGGTTCAGGGTGTTCTATCGGTGGTTGAGTAAGAAAGGGAAATTTACTCGAATGGAGAATCTTGGACTTAGTAAGGTAAGTCTGAGGAGAGGTATATAGTGTAGTCCTTGGGAGGTTTAGATTGAGAAACCCGTCGACTTTTGTTAGGAAGCCTCGTGATGTTGACCTCTACCAGTGGAAGGTAGGTGGCATTGACAAATTGTTAGGGGTATCGTCGTTATTTAAGAAGGCGTAAGAAATTTGGAGACTCAGGTTCGTTGAGTAGGACTGAGGGAGTTTTCGGTAGTCGTAATAGCGTTGTCCTTCAAATGGTTAGGAAGGATTTTGAGGAAGATGTTTCTCTTGTGGAGAAATAGGTTTAGGAATAATGATTGTCCTGGAAGAAGTAGAGAACTTTAAATAAGGATCCAAGGATGAAGTAAATCAATTGGATTTTGGAAGTATAAGGTTGAATACCTTTCTTTGGGTTTAAGTCACGCTTTGTGCGATATTGGGAACGTCGCGCGTAAGGTATGATGAGTAGTAGCCACTACACCGTTAGGGTTTATAGAATTTTCTTGGAAGAATGAGTGAGTAAGTATGGCCTTTGTAGGGCATTTTTTGAGAAAATAAATCGTCTTGTGAGGAGATAGTTGAAAGTTATAATATTGAATTCCGAAAGTGCGGAATGTTGAGGTTTGTTGAGTAGTGGTTATAAGGTTATTTGTCTTATGGATAGGTTAGGGCATGTAATTATAGTGTTTCGATGAGGGAAGGACTTACTTGGAGGTAATGCTTTGGGGTGATGTAAAGGATTTGTATGATTGAGAGGTTTAGAGTTCAGTGGATTTACTTTGAGTGGGGAATTTAGCTCATAGTTGTGCTAGTTTTGAGAACTAGGTATTGGTTAGAGTGTTGTATTTTTTGAGGCCTTGTGTCCTAAACATAAGGTGTTTGTTTGGCGTGTCGAAAGACGAGAAATTGATTTATATTATGTTATTACATAGGCCTTCGAGCGATATCCGTAATATGAAAATCTTTTATAAAACGTTAACCCTGGTTCAACTAATCTCAATCCCCGACCTAGCTACACAGTAGTGTATTGGGAGGGTTCTTTGTTTGAATTTCTCTTGCGAGACCTCCCCCGCACGAAGGTAGCTAGTGTCAGGAATTGAGGAGAGTTCAACCATGGGAAATTTCAAACTTTTATATAGTTAATAGGTTGCTATAGATTATATTGCTGAGAGTTATATTATGATCTGAGGCTAATGGAGCCTGATTATAATTCTACGAGTGGAGCTCGTGTACGGGGTGTATGGGCGCCCTGGGTAGTAGTTTGTTTTAAATTTATATGGTTCGACGTGAGAACTAGAGAGGATCGGTATAGTGATCTTGAAAGTAGATGTAAGGACTAGATGAGATTGAGGTCCTAAGCACATCTTAAATTTCGCGGGCAAAATTCTTGTAAGGGGGGAAGAGTGTAACACCCCATGATTTTGGGATCGAGAAATTAAATTTTTTGGCAAAATAAAATTTTAATTAAATTGGAGAATTTTAAAATTTGGGAATTGAGGTCCAAAAATAGAGAACATTTCAAAGTATTCCGGATGATGATTTTGAGGGTACCATCGATCCCGGAAGGGCCGAGATAGTCAAAATGACTGTCATTGGGTTTTATTTCGGCTCCATAATGTTTTTAAGTCAGTTTGACTCGAATTGGAGTAAACGAGTCATTTAAAGTGTGTATTAACATTTAAAATAGGGTTTATTATTTTAAGGAATTTAAAGGCTTACGGATCAAGCCTTCTCATTCGTGAGAAAGAGAGAAAAAGCCCTAGAGGGAGAAAGAAGAGAGAAAGAAGAAGAAAGGAAGAAAGAGAGGAGAAAAAGCTTGGAGATTCCGGCCCAAACAGATTTCGGGGACGATCCAACCTCTACAAATCTGAGGCAAGTGTTTAATCTTGCTAAATATTTCATTTGTGTATTTCATTTCATAATTTGTGGATAACATAAATGGATTTTTGGGTTATATGTGAAAACCTAGATTTTTGGGGACCAAAACTTGATTTTGATGTGTATATATGGGATTGATGACAATTAAATTGATTATATGAGATGTAGCTTGGGTTTTGATGTGAGGGATAGGATTGAGTTAAAAGTTGGGGGTTAGATGATAAGATTTTGGTGTTTAGAGAGTTGGGGTTTTGTTGAAAAATGGAAATCGGCCAGGATATTTGGTATGGTTGGTCGACCGCGGTCCGGGGACCGGTCGACTGCGCCTTAAAGGAAAGGCTTACTACATTTCTTCGTAGTAAAAAATTGGACCCGTGGTCGACCGATCCCCAGTTTTTAGCCAAAAAATTGAAGTTCTTTCTTCGCCTTTTCTTTTGGGGTTTTATTCTTAGGGGCTTTCTTAATGGGCTTAATATGGAGGGTTATGATATTAGATTTATAGAATAGGGCCCTAGGTCGAATAGGGGCTTGCGGGCCTACGTTAAATTGATTTAGGAGGATGGTATGCCTCATATAGTAATGAAAGAATATGGGACTGAAGTGATTGGCGGATTATTTTATTATGATAGAGGTGGATTATCGTGTAATGGTTATAAATGGTATAGAGATAGTCCCTTTTTGCCTACGCACATATTAATAATGGATACCCTTAGGTATAGTGGGGGATCTCAGTGAGGAAGGGAGACCTAGCTTGAGATCATAAGTGAGTTTAGATATGATTTGAGGTTTAGGACTATTTAGGAGAGTGGTGAGGATATCGTGTGACTTTGTAGGTCGATAATTGTGCCGAACCCTTATAGCGATAGGATTCTATTTAATATATGGTTTGGGACCAAGGAGAGGTAGAGGTCAATGAGATTAAGGGTTCATTAGAGAAATTGAACTGTGGACGGAATTTTGAGGATAATGTGATTAGGTTATCAACTAGATTAGGGGTGTTGAAAATCTAGTCGGGATAGTTGTCATATTTATCCGTGTGCGATTAACTCTGGGGTGTCCCACCATATTTGATGAGATCATAAAATAAATGTAAAGTTAAGCTGGAGGCATGTAGACTATTAGTTATGTGCATACTAATAGTCGAAATTAATACTAGAGATATTAAGGTACTCTCGGATATAGATGAGATGTATAGCGATGGTTCCTACACTAAACTTTGGGTGATAACCTTAATATTGTATATAATTTTGTTGGAAGACTATTCATATCATAGGAGAAATTGATGAATATGCCTCAAGTGAGGGATTGTATTCACTTATCGAGGTAAGTAATGTGTGGGATGATGGCTAGTATATTGAGGATTATGTATACTTATGGCCGAGATTATAAATATTACGAGAAATAGTTTCTATATATATGTGGATATGTGAATATATATATATGTAGAGATATGTTTATATGTGTATACTCATGTTATGAATATCTAAACCGTATGTGATGGTTTACTTATATGATGGGATCATATGGATGTATATATATTGTGCATGAGAATGATATATACTTATATGGTTAAGCATACCCCGCGCATGCTATCATTGGGAAGTTTCTGCGCAGAGGGTGAGCATCCTGGCTCGAGGAGCAGGGTGTGGATATTCCCCAGGTCATAGTCGTCCAGTGTGTTATTATGTGATTTACATTTCTTTTGGGATGAGACGTGGTGGGTATGTTTCATCTCATTGCCGGTTAGGAGCTATGACCGCTTCCCGGGACATTGTGTGCATGATTTTATCACGAGGTGGGTGTCATTTAGCCCCACCAGGTGGTCCCCAGTATTTCTACGTGAGCCGAGCACTGGGAAGATGATAGCATGGTGCAGTTTATTGGCGATATATATAACCGAGTATATTATGTGCATGGCCCTTGTACATTATATGTAGTATGTACACTTGGCTATGGGAATTGATGATGGTATATATATATATATATATATATATATATATATGGTTAGAATAAATGCCTATATGTATATTTATATATCCTATAGGTGAAAGGATATGGAAATTTTATGGAGTACATCTTGGATGATTATGGTGTACTAGATTATTGGGGGTTGATGTATCGCATTTAAGGAATATTTTGGTTTCATCATCCCAAGGATATTATTGGAGATTTTGAGATTGTTCTTATATGGTAATCTAAATTTAGTAGTTGCAATAGTAGAATTGTATGTATGGCATAATGGATCTTTAGGATCGACATTGTCAAGGAGTAGTGTAACGGGGGGGTTCCTTGTTTGGATTTTGCTTTGCGAGACGCCCCACGCACGAAACGTAGTGCAATGTTGAGATTGGAGAGATGTTTTGTCAATAATAAATTTGTATGCATGCTGTTTAGTAATTAAATCCTATGATTCAACCCAAGTGTATATGGGTAACGTATGAAGAATTATAGTTGATTAAATTATAAACCCGAACCCATTAAGCCTAGTATGTCATACATGTTTGTAAAAATGATTAAGTGTGTTTAGAAAGAGTGGATTCTTGGGTTATGATAGGAAGACAGATCTTGGGTATAGGCTGTACCTTTGGTAAGTTAGGTTGTCCTTATGGGTGGGGTAACTTAACTAAAATTTCAGGACGCGAATAGGTGCGCGCCGTTAGATGAGAGGTGAGTTGGGGTTTCACGAGAGTGCAATTCCACTTTAATTATGAAATAAGTGCATTGATATTTATTATGCACGGTTAACACACTTGCTAAACATTTTTACACTCGGGCTCTGACCCATTTATTTTTCTCTCCTGCATGTATATATATATATATATATATATATATACTATTACAGGTGTCCTACCGCATGGATGCCGGATGACCTTCTATCCAGAGCCTTGGGAGCCGTGACAGGTGCGGACGGTTGCGGAATGTAGAATGTAGTCGCTTCCTACTTCTTTAAAAATCTAGGTAGGATTCATGTTGTATATCGGGTTTGTACCCAAGGGATATTTATATATGTTTTATATTTATTCCATTTCAGTTATTGTATTGTCTGTGACCCGACAGCTTATTCGGGTTTATTTCTTTTTGTTATATTCATTTGTAGTATTCATTCTATTTATCATAGTTCTTGTATGCATCTTTATTTTCTTTGTTAGTAGCTTATAGTGTTGGTTTGTTTCTGTTGCATATTTTATTTAATTTGGTATCTCGCTTACATGATTTCGGGTAGCTAGTCTTATGCTATATAGTAATACCAGTTGATGTTTAGAATGAGCCATCTGAGATTTCCTAATTTATTATAGTATAGGGCTGGCCACCTGTTATTATTTTAAGCGGGTTGTCACAAGTGCCTTCATTTAGTGATATTACTCACGCACTCAAAGTGGACATAGGCCAGATTGGTTGAACCACTTACATTAAAGTTGTCATCCTATTCTCCTCACCTCCTTCTACATATATATACATATATTCTCGTGTGCTGCCATTATTATCACTTGCTTGAGCTTGTCAACACCTTATTTGGTGGTGCTGTTTCAGCATCATCATTACCTAACATTACTGTTCTGAATGTTTTGTATTTGGGTACCAAACCTTTTGCAAAACTAATTACTTTAGTTTCTTCATCTAGTTGCTTATGAATAGCAGCTAAGCCAGCACATATGTTTTTGAACCTTTTGATATATTGATCAAGAGTTTTTCCATCTAGTTTTATATCATGGGCCTGCTCTTTTAATTGAATTTTTTTCTCCTTTTTTGCTTCTAAGAAATTTTCCTCCAAACAGTCCCATGTGTCCTTTGCAGAGTTATAGGCAACTGTGAGGTCCATGAGTTCTTCAAATACGCTGAATTAAATCCATCTCTTTATTAGTAAGTCTTTTTCTTTCCATTCTTTGAACTCTTTTGTGATTTTTCCTTTGTCATCCACTTTTTGTGGTGAATCATTTTCTATTAAATGAGTAATCTTCATTGTCTTCTCATCATGGAGCATGTGATTTCTCCGGATTAAATCATTATTGAGTTTTAACTTAAGACGACAAATTGACACTGGTTGGCGCAATGTGGCCATATTAAGAGAAAACGCAGAAGATGATGTCATTGAACCTAATGGCTCTGATACCATAAAGAGAATAAAAGTTTGATGATAAACAATTATTATTGTTTTTCATAAATAAAACGTACGAACTACATGTCCTTAAATACAAGCATAAGTTGTAGCAGACTATGGAGGAAGTCTTGGATATTCCAACATTGTAGGAGCAATATAAAGGATTTAAGAGAACAACTAGTGGTCTACAACGACTATTGGATGACCAATGACCAAGTCATTGGAACATGTGTTAAATATTCTCAACAAAAAGTAAAGAGTTGTTCTAATGAATGCAAATGTTTATAGAGTAATATAGTAATTGCAATTTATCATTTTGACAATGCTAAATTTACCAACTTAAATTGCCACATTTCCCTAAGAGTGTACTTGTCACGTAACCTCATATTTAATATATAAAAATTGCGTAATCATGGTAGAATCTATTTTAAATGAAGACTCTACTCATCTAATATATATATATATATATATATATGGTGTCTCTAATTTTAGGTTTGTCAAGTGACTTTAATATTAATATAAAATTATAAGGCAAATTCCCTTCATCTTCAACACAATCTCTCTCTCTCTCTCTCTCTCTCTCTCTCTCTCTCTCTCAATTCTCCAATCAGGGTTGACACTAGATTGATTACATTTTAACTATACTATATGGTAAATACATATATATTGGGTTTACCTACAATTATTTTTTTAGACTTAGAATTTCTATACATTCTCAATGACAAATACAATTTGCATTTCTACATATTCTTTTGTTTGCATTATCTAGGAGTTTTGAAATTCATATTATATTTTTAACATTAATATTTATCTTGATTTTTTAATAGTGTTTCCTTTTTAGACAACAACTCTTAATATACTGTCAATACCTAAAAATTGCGTATCATGATAGATTCTATTTTAAATGAAGAGTCTACCCATCAAATCTAATAACTAATATATAAAATGGTGTCTTTATTTTAGAGTTTGACATGTGGCAATACTATTAATTGCACATATTTTCACACCCTTTATTCATGCCTCTCTACCCATTGATTTCCCAATGCACCCTTCGGTTCTTCTAACATTTCTATCTTCTTCTCTTTCCCCTTCTCTCTTTCCCATATATATATATATATATATACACACACACACACACAAAGGGAGGATCTCATGAGAACCTCTGTTTGCATACCGCTGGCGTGGACCAATTTTGATAAAATAGTAAAAAAAATATTTTTGAACTAATTTTTTTTATATAGTTTTTAAACATTTCAGTAAGGCCATATTAAAAACATCATCTCAAAATGAATTTTTTTACTATTTTAAAAAAATCGGTTAAACTTTATGAGTTTTTAACAACTTAAAAACTGACCAAGTTTAACCGATTTTTTTAAAATAGCAAAAAAAATCATTTTGAGTTGATTATTTTTTTATGGTCCTATTGAAATGTTTAAAAATTATTAAAAAAAAACAGCCCAAAAACTATTTTTTTGCCTATTTTAAAAAAATGTCCTCATTCAGGATCCTCAAACTGGGAGCGCACTTGATCATTTCCATATATATATATATACAGTAATGCACTTATACGGACCAGTCCGCATTTTAAAAGTGCGGACCAGACACGTGTCACCTAGCGGTGACCCAAATAAGAGAGAGAGTGTGTCGGCGAGACAAACTCTCTCTCTTACTTGGGCTCACTGCCAGGTGACACATGTCCGATCCGCACTCTTAAAATACTGACTAGCCCGCACAAGAATATTACTATATATAAATATATATATAGGCTTCGAAATTACTTCAATAATTAAGTGTCAAAGCTGCTTTGGACTCAATAAATTGCGTTGTTAATTTCTTTGCACCCAAAAATCACTTTAATTGTGTTGCTAAAATTCAGATGCAATCTGAACGCCTTTTTCATCTTCCATTCCAAGTACTCTGCTATAAATGTAAACCTTCTCCTATCTAGACTTCAATATATTTTTGGTGACTTTTCTTCTTCTTATCTTTCTTCATTGGTTCTAAATCATCTCAGTATTGAAAGTCGACTTCAATCGGAACTCACCCCTGATTACCCCCGCTTATAAACTAAAGCTTGAATTCATGTCATTTATGCACCGAGCAGAAAAAGGCCCATTTAACCACCTATAATCGTCCAAGGAGTTGAAAATGGTTTACTCGAAAATGATTTCCTTCACTGATGGTTTTTTAGTTGTGTATTTCAAAGGAGAGATAACCCATCGTGTGATTTCATGTGTTTATATATATATATATATATATATATATATATATATATATATATATAATATAATGCTCTCGTGCCGACTAGTCCGCATTTTAAGAATGCGGACCGGACATGTAGAAATTATCGCCTAAATTATAGTCGCACTCTCTCTCTCTTCTGGGCTCACCGCCAGGTGACACATGTCCGGTCCGTATTTTTAAAATGCGGACTTGTATGCACGAGAGCAGGACTGTATATATATATATATATATATATATATATAGAGAGAGAGAGAGAGAGAGAGAGAGGAAGGCTCACCTACATCATGCACTATACATCACACCATACATCACACCTAATTGTAGGGCCTAGAAAACATTTTTTTCAAATTTTATATTTTTCCCTTGAAATTAACCTTCCAATCAACACATATGAAAAAAATTAGGTCAAACTACATTTTGTAGCTATTTTTAAAAAATCCACAAAAAATTGCTGTCGCAGACCCTTATAAATAAGGTATTTTTAGCAGTTTTTTGTGGATTTTTTAAAAATAGTTACAAAATGTATTTTGACCCAATTTTTTGCATATGGGTTGATTAGAAGGTTAATTTCAAGGGAAAAATATAAAATTAAAAAAAAAGTTTTTTAAGACCTGTAATTAAACGTGATGCATGGATGATGTATAGAGCATGATGTAGGTGAGCCTTCTCCTATATATATATATATATATATATATATATATATAATAATGCTACTGTGCAGACTAATCCGCATTTTAAGACTGCGGATCGGACATGTGTCCCCTATCGGTGCGCTTAGAAATTATTCCCTAAATTATAGGCACACTCTCTCTCTTTTTTGCGCTCGCCGTCAGGTGACACATGTCCAGTCCGCATTTTTAAAATGCGGACTAGTCCGCATAAGAGCAAAACGGTATATATATATATATTTCAAGATATTTACTTTTTAAAAATCAGTTATACTAATTCATTTGTCTTTGAAAATAATGGATCGATAAAGGAAAAGAGGGGCAGTCTAGGAGGGTCTACTAAAAATTGTGAAGATCAAGAAGGGGCGTGTGCTCATTAACAAACAGCTCTGTGCGCCAAATGATATGGCACCAACAAAAATCATAGAGTCTTTTGGAAGTAAAAAACTAGGGAACGGAAGGAAAACACTAGATCATATAAAACCAAGCCATCGAAGAGAGTGAATCATGACATAAAAAGGATTGGCAAGTTTTGTAGATGCAGTCAAAATGGTTTACTGGAAAATCAAGTGCATATGACCCATGGTTTGGGGTTTGATGCCTTGGTCTCTCTTTTGATCAATCCCTCTTTTGGGGATTACTTTGACTGAATTCAGATATGTGAAAGATTCATATTACAGTGGGTTCAAATTTTCGTGTTCATGTGTCATCGTGGGGATTTTTCTATTCGTGATGGTCAAAACATTTTTTATTTGCAAATCTTTGATTTGTCTTTTTTTATTGATCATGATACAATCAAGCTTGGGATTAGTTCATCTGTCTCTTTTGTTTATATGTCACGAGAATGGATCGCTTTGGGATTTTGATCCACTTTATTAAAATCACGTGGATGTCAGTTTTTGAATTTGAGAGTAGTTTTATAATCATGGGACACTCACGGGTCCCATTTGTCAAGCGATTCATCATGGTCGGTTTTTGAATCCATAATAGCCATGGTCATCACCATTCTTCAATTGGGTTCCATGGTGTTTTTGTTTTTGGTGTCAATCCAGGCAGGTGAATGGATTGTTGATCAAACAGATCTATGGATCAGATGATTCATGTCCAAATTAAGGTCTATTTTTAAGGATCTCATTTTGATCTAACTGATTGAGTTGGGTTTGAGCATTAATATTAATGAACTGGATACATGAATTCGAATTTCAAATTTTATCAACAGTTAATTGGTTGGTTTATTGATTTAAAAAAAGTATTATATTAAATGGGTACTAGGTTTCAAAATGCGTTTTAAATTAGGGTTCATCATATGGTTTTGTAGCTGATATACAATTCAATATAAATTTTTTGGATGATTGAGAGTTTTTATATTGTTATATTTTCTCCCTTTCTTTGGGTTTTGGTTAGTTTAACTGCTTAAAAGTGTGAGTATTGGACTATTATCCAAGTTTTAATTGATTCTCTTGATTTACGATTTATGAACTTTTAGTTTGTGTGCGATATATTAATATCTCATCTTTCTGCTATTTAATTGAGGCTTTTGATTAATCTAGATTCCAGCAAAAGAATGTAGAGTTAGTCTTGATCTCCATTTTTCTATTTTAATTCATTAGCTTTTGAGCAAATGTATTATATAATATATTGACAAATTTGTGAGGTAAGTTTTATCCACCATAATTTTTGAGTAGTTGCATTCTCAGCTATGAGTTCTTATTGTAACTTTGAACACTTTCCTAGGTAGTAATTTTTATAATTCATATTTCTCAAATATATTTTATGGTATAATTAACTTCCTTTTATTATAAATGGACATTTAATGATATTTAATAATATATCCTTATGCTTACTTGTAGACGCATTGTTCAAATTTTGTACAGTAAAACCAGTGAGGTGAAATAATCTCGATTCCATTAAATATATTATATTTTTTTAACATTATTTCTATCATTTATATTTTGACCTTTGTTTTACTGAAAAATGAGATATAGAGAGCTTGACAAGTTCTGGTCGAATCCAGAACTTTGGGTCAAGGTTGGCGAAGTGTAATATTAACATTTTTATCCAATAATTACATTGGGTAAGATGTTATAATTTTTAATTTTTACTTTATTTTTTGTAAAGTTGTCATATTTTATAAAACAAATTTGGGTTATTTTATCCTAGTTTAACAATACAATATTACACTTTCTCCAATTTCATTCAATAATTAGGTTGTGCACTTAAATCGTTACTATATTTTTTCCTTTTACCCAAAGTACCTTCTCTTTTCTAACACTCTTTATTTTCCTTTTCTCTTTGCAATTTCTTTCTTTACACCCCCTTTTCTTTCTCTTTCTCTTTCATTATCCCATAGAATTTAAAAAAAAAACAATTTGAAAATTATAAAAAATATATCTAATATATATATATATATATATATATATATATATATATATATATATATATATATATATATATATATATATATATATATATTATGTCAACGTATACTTTTAATTTAATTCATTTTAATATTTATTTAATAAATAATATATTTTTTAATTATTTTAAACTGTTTTGAAGCATTTCTTATTAAAAATAGGGATGGAGGCTCATCTTTCTAAAATATTTTTGAGGAATTGTTTATCTGAAGCCATTCACACGGCTACAAAATGTAACCATTCGCACGGTTACGAAAGGTGCATGTACACAAAGCCTTGACTAAGATTCCACACTAATTGGAAATGTGGACACAAAAAAGTGCATTGTGCGCACGAAAGTATCATATCTTGAAATTTCATAATAAATATCCTTGTATCCTTCCATTTGTTAGTGTGACTTCCCTCATTTCAAAATATCTTATTTAGGGAGATTTTCGAGTTTGTGAGGTTTTATTTCTTTTTCTAAACCAAAATTTAAAATTTAATTGAGAGTTTGAATTTTTTTTAATTCCAGAATGAGATCTACATTTGAGATTTATTTCTGAGTGATCTGAATCCATAATAGTCAAAGTTACATTTACTTCTCGTTAGGCACATAATCTATAATCCTAGATTTAAAATAGAAGGTATGGGTCCCAAACTATAAAAGTCCAATTTCTAACGACCCGATTAAGCCCAACACACTACCATAGTCAAATTTAGTGTTGCCTGGATAATTACAAATACTTATCACATGGATAATTATAAGTGCTTTTCACGTAAATGTTCACAAGCCTAACTGGTTACCTACATTCTCAGATGAGATAATCAAGAATCACCACACGAGCCAATGCATAGATAATAGAGTTCTTTATTCATCCCAACTACTTTTTCACTGTTATAAATACAACCCTCAACCCGGGGCAATGGGGCATGTAATTTTGAAACTTATGAGAAATTAATACGAACTGAGAACCCTCTCCGTAGATGTATCCGTAGAGAGTAATTTGGGAGGAGATTCAAGGATTCTAACATTAAATCAACACACACACGAGATGGATCAGACCATACAAACAAAAAAGAGGCAAGTAATTAACTTGATTTAAATCAAATTGAAGTCAATTCATGTTCATATCATTGTAGGTGCAAAACAAATTTTTTTTTGGAAAGTGTTCTCATACGTAAATGTTTTTTTTTATGAAATTAAAACCATGTGTAGTTTAGATGATCAATTGATGAATTAAAACCATTTATGATTACTGGAATAAGATTATATTTCGAAATTTGAGTTTTAAGACCCATAAATATGGAATCTTATTGGGTTCTTGGTTGAAGAACATGAATCCTGAATAACTTAGGGTTTAATTGATGAACATAAGATGGCAATTTGCCAGAATTTTTTATGTTATTTTAAACCTATGCAATTTTAATTGTACTTAGAATTAGAGTTTTAAGACCCGATTCGATTGCTTAGAAAATGGAAATTTTGTTAGTTTAGGCGTAAAACTTAAAATAAATTATTGGAACCATAATTTGAGTAGTTTGAGATTATATATCGATTGATGAAAGACGTTTTTTGGAGAATTTTGGGGTTTGGTTATAAGGTAAATTCTAGGGAGCTTCAAATGAAATTTATAAGCCCGAAAGGTGAGAGAGAGTTTAATGGAGTGATTTAAAGAAATCGTGAGACATATAATTGATGATAAAGTTAATATCTAATTGGTGAGATTAATTCGGGAATAAATGAATGGGTTGGTTGGGTTATGTCTGGGTGTTATATCAGAGTGATGTTACTTGATAAACTTGAATGATTATACGACGGGTTGGTGGGGTAAGTTTGGGGATTTTAGCAGGGTGATGCTATTGTATTTTAGTTGAAGGGTGAGAATTTAATTAATTAAGAGTTGTGAGATAGATTCAGGATTTGTAGTCTAGTGTTTTCAGCGATAGGCACCAGTTAGCTGGGTTTTGTGATTAAATTTGTATATAGGGGTATAGAGATAGTATATATACGAATGTGAATAATATCTGTGTGTATGATATTTATATGAAACATACCTATGATAGTCGTTATGTTATCACAAAGGTTGCGTGTCGTGGCAGGTCACTTTGGCGAATCCCAGTTGAGGTAGTACCGTTCACCAGGGTCATAGGCGATGAGCATGCCCGTGTGATGTAGCGTTGGAGTGCCGTAGAATAATGTGGTGTGGTTATGACCACGGACTTAAGGCCATGACCGCCTTCAATGTTTGTTTGTGATTTTTGGGTCCGATGGTGAGATTCCAGTCCAGTTTCCCAGAATGTGATGGACATTCCTGGAGCACGAAAACATGTTAGTGAGCTCTCTTTCAGAATGTGGAGGACATTCAAAAGTATGGTTGCATATATTACGAGTGATATATATATATATATATATATATATATATATATATATATATATATATATATATATATATATATATATATATATATATATATATATATATATATATATATATATATGTATGTATATGTATATTATATCTTGGTGTGACATGTCTTATAAATGTATATAGTAGTAAAATAAATTATATACGGGATTGATACGCTAATGACGAATGTGAATAAATAACAAGAGCAAAGTTATAATTTGATTAATGATTTAATAAGCTAATGAGAGACATATATAATTAACAATTGAAAGTTAGATAATATTCAAGTCAGGGGAGTGTGCTAGTGAGATTTGTAGTAAGACTAGTTGGACAGGGTAATGTAACTACGTGGATTAAGATGTAGGCGCTAAGCGTGCACAATAGTTGAGAGGTGAGGAGTAATCTCACGAGAGTGCGACACCAGCTTAAATATAGAAAGTTTACTTGCATATTTATTTACTACATCCTAATTACTTTCTAAATATTTTTAAAAGGTTTTGGGCTCTGACCCGTTTCAAATATATTTTTAAAACTTTTAGGTGTCCAGCCACAAGGACACTAAGGATTATTTTTATTTCTAGGTACACCTAGAAGTAGTCGATGTTGAAGGTTGGATGATTCTTGAGTAGCCGATTTCATTCTTGATATTCTAGATTAGGTTACCTATTCTAGTATTGTTGGGCATGTTATCCCTTTTATTCAGACTTATGTTTTCAGAATTTTCTTAGTTAGTTAGATTTATTGTATTGGATTCTTACCCGATGGTCCATTAGAAAAGTTCAATTCCCAAAATGGCTCTCAAATTCGGTGGTAGTCTAAAAGAGCAGTGGTAGCTGAAGAGTCCGTGTAGACTTCACCAACCTTAAAGGGTCTCATCCCAAAGATATATTTCATCTCCCAAAGATAGACCAGTTGGTCGATGCCACGACATGCCATGAGTGATTGAGTTTTCTAGATGCTTACTCTGGGTACCACTAGATTTCCTTGTTCGACTACGACCAGGACAAAACCTCATTTATTACCCCGCTGGTCCTATACTATTTCAAAATCATGTCTTTTGGACTTAAAATTACTAGATCCACATACCAGAATTTGGAAACCAAGATGTTCAAGAAACAAATGGGTGAGATGGAAGTACTCATTGAAGATATGCTCATCAAAAACAAGTGTAAAGATGATCACCTCAAGGACTTGGCAGAAACTTTTGAAATCCTTGGGCATTATCGGATTAAGATAAATGTGAGCAAGTATTCATTCGGGTTCCACTCAGAAACGTTTCTTGGCTATCTGGTCAGCAAATGGGGAATTGAAGAAAATTCCAACTAGATAGTTGTGACTAATAATGTTCAGCCGCTGAAGACGCTACGAGAGATCCAAAAGATAACTGGAATGATCGTAGCCTTAAATCGTTTCACCATCAAGTCATCCGAGCATTGCAAACCATTTTTTCAACTACTCAAGAAGGAAAAGGGCCTCACCTAGAATGATGAATTCTCAAAATCACTTGCGGAAATCAAGTCTTATCTGATAAAACCTCCACTGTTTGCAATTTTTCTCTTTATCTATACCTTGAAATTTCAAGCCACATAGTTAGTTAGACCTTGGTATGCATGAAAGAGGGAATACAATTTCCTATTTACTACGTCGACAAGATGCTCTTGGTTTTTGAGAAAATTTACTTACCACTGGAGAAGTTCTCTTACCCATTGATTATCGCGTCCTAAAAATTAAAGCATTACTTTGAGGCCCATTCCATTAAAGTCATCACATCCTCCCTCTTAAAGTTATTCTTCGCAAATCCGACCTATTTGGATGCAAGTCTAAGTGGTCAATTGAAATAGGGAGATTTAATATGCACTATCAACCAAGAACAAAAAATAAGGGGAATGTGTTTCTTGACTTTATAGCGTAATTTACAGGAAAATGGGCCTCTACTGATCAGTAGGTTGCCGAATAATAAAATTATCACAATATGGATTAATCGAAGAGGTGGATATTGTATTTTGATGGTGCTTTTAACTCTAAAGGGGCAAGAGTAGGAATTTTTCTCATAGCACCAGAAAATGTCATGATCGAATAAGGAATCAGGCTGGGCTTTGAAACCTCCAATAATGAAGGCGATTACAAAGCACTTATAGTTGGGTTACTCAAGTTTCACTTACTAGGGGTAAGCCTCCTTGAAGTGTATTATGATACAATGTTGGTATACAACCAGGTCAGTGGATACTTAAGCTCGAAGGATGAAAGGATGGCATCATACCTATAAGTGGTTCATGATTTGATATCATAATTTGAGGAAGTACACATTTAATAGTTCCCCCGGGGACACAATAGTCATGCCGATGATTTAGAAGACCTAAGTTCAACAATGGATTCCAATCTCAGGAGAACAATTAAAGTGTATTTCCTCTCCAAGCCTAGAATTACGAAAGTGGTGGCTTTCAAAAATTTTCTCTCTATTGAAAAAGGTCCCAACTGGATTGATCCGATCATCGTTTACCTACAGAACGATATGTTGTTGATTGATAAAAATCGGGATCATCAAATTAGGGTAAAAATTGCACGTTTCTACCTTAGACCTGGGAAAAAACTTAATAAAAGATCCTTAATAGGCTCCTACCTCCAATACGTACCCCCAAAAGACGTCGATGAAGTTCTTTATGAACTACACGGTGGTATTTGTTGGAATAATGTAGAAAGAAGATATTTATCCTTCCGAGCAATCAAAGAAGACTACTAGTGACCATATATGTAGAAAGACGTAGATGCTTACGCTCGTAAGTGTGAAAAGTGCTAAATGTTCTCCCATATGCTTCATCAACCAACCAACAACCTGAAGTCCTTAACCAGTCCATGGATGTTCGTGTAGTATGGGCTGGATATTGTAGGTCCACTTCCCACTGCACCAGGAAATTGCAAGTACTTGTTAGTCGACAAGAATTATTTTATAAAACGGATTGAGGCTGAACTAGTGGGAAATATCAAAGATACTGATATAATCAGATTTGTCTGGAGGAACATCATAACTCGTTTTGGGGTACCCAGGACAATCATAATGGACAACAACACACAGTTTGAAAGTGGTCCTTTTCAAAGTTTATGTGATGACCATGGAATCAAATAACATTTCAGTTATGTGGCCTACCCCTAAAGTAATGGCCAGGCAGAGGCTTCCAATAAAATGATGCTTGATGGTTTAAAAAAGAAGTTGTAAAGAGAAAAAGGAGTCTGGGTGGATGAGCTTCCTCATGTTCCCTGGGCGTATCACACTATGCATAGGAGACCTACTAGGGAAACACCCTTCGCTCTAACTTATGGAATGAAAGTTGTGATTCCTTTGGAAGATAGTCTGTCAACCATGAGTACAAACATTATTGAATAAGGATTGAGAGACGATTCTATAAGCGCTGAACTTGACCTAGAAGAAGAACGAAGGGAATAGGCCATGATCAAACTGGCCTCCTACCAACAGCAGTTGGATAAGTAGTACAACAAGGGGGTGAATCTGAGGAAATTCCACATCAAGGGATTATATCCTCAGAAAAGTCCTCGACAAATCCAAAAGCCCTTCGAACGACAAGTTAGGGCCCAACTGGGAGGGAGCATTCAAAGTAGTTAGAGATAATATGTAAAGAGCCTATCACATGGAAACAATAGAGGGTATAGAGATACCCATAGTCTGGAATGTGGCTAACCTCAAGAAATTTTACTTTTAATTTTATTTCCAGCATGTTTTGTTTTTACAAATTTTTATGTCAAGATTTATGATGCTCGTAGTTTGATTTATAGTCATTAATAAAGATCCAAGTGATTCTATCAATTACTTATATTTTAAATTACTTTCCATTGTTCCAAAATTTCAGGCTCAAATTTCTCATTAACGATCGAATGACGATTAGACGTACCGTAGCTTAATTACAGTTATAGATTTTTTTAATTATAATTAAACCTAAGGTCTTCAGGTTTTTGTCACAAAAACAAAAATGACCTCATGAAATACTCAGGCAAACAAAATCCCTATGGGAGATCCCAAGGCACTGAATGAACTCGGCTTGGTCGGATAAAATCCTACACGTGTGGGTTGCCCTTAAACTAGGTGAATTTTTTCCATAGTTTGTTCTTGGCCTAAGGTAGTCTGACGATAAAATCTAAAAAGGTAATATAAGAAATAAAACACATGTTTGGCATAAAGGAATGGAAAAATTCACAAGATTAGTATTGAATAATCTTGGTACAACATACAATCATAAGTTACAAAAATAACATTTACAATATGTGACACTTCACTTATTAAAATAATGGATGGTTAGCCTTCTATTAAAATAAAACAGTATCTTATTAGCTCATTCTTAGCATCACTGTTGAAACCAATCAATTACTAACCACCTATTATTAAATTAAGCCATGTGTCAAGTTAATCTTTATCAACATGACACAACAACATTATAATCAATCCATAATTTATATTGACAATAATAAAAACCCACAATAATATATTAAGTCAAAAATAGAAATCCATTACATGCAAAACTTAAAAGAATAAACTATCGGTATCACATCCGTACAATAAATCCAAATAATAAAATAAAATAAATCTGACTGACATGGGCAACGTGCCCGAATATGAAAAGAATCATATCTAGAATGTAAGAATATAAATGTCTATACTAAATCCTGCAGCATCCCACAATTGTCGCAACTCCGATACCTGTAATGAATAATCAAGCTTTGCATCACTGTGGTTGGACATCTAAAATATTTGAAAATAAATTTGATACGGGTCATAGCCCAAATCCGTTTGAAAATATTTTGCTAGTAATTAAAATACATAATTAAATATGTATTTTCTCTTTCATATTTAAATTGACACCCACACTCTCTCATGAGACAATACTCACCTCTCATCTAAAGTGCGTACCTAACATATGAATTTTAATCACCTAGTTATGCTACCTGCCTAACTAATCTCAAAATATCCTTACTTCTATAAGCTATCCCATCTTGCGTATATTATACAATTAGCTATCACATCCGCTAAACCATTATAATTCTCAATTGTAATTCCTTTTTATTTCAAATAACTTTCACTAGTTATTAATTCAATATTCACATCATCTTATGCCCGTTTATATTTTCTAGCACATATATTTACGTAATTTAATATCAAATTAAGCATACATATATATCATTCACTATATATGTATAACTGTCATCCCTTGTAATAATATCTTACTCGATGTAGGTCTCTATAATTCTATCTTGCCCCATGGAATACTCACATCATGCTGCCTATCGTGTCGAAATCTCACACCGAAATGCGTTAGAAATCGTAGCATGGGAGGCGATCATAGGTTCCTCAATAGTGAGTCATAACCATACCTAAGATTACCTCACTTCGAACTTCAATCCCAAAAGGGCACATGCATGACACTATGACTTGAAGACTATACTTACCCTACTGTTTTTCACCAGGAAAGATCACCCACATTGTGAAACCTCCGATCATAGCACTAGAGGGGCATGTCCATATATTTATATCATGTCCATATATTTATATCATGCACACATATATAATAATATATACTCCCTCTCTCTCTCTCTCTCTCTCTCTCTCTATCTATCTATCTATCTATCTATCTAATCTATCTATCTATCTATCTATATATATATATATATATATATATATATATATAATTTTGACTAATTGTGCCTATCCCTCGTGGCACAAACACATTATTTTTTGTTTATCATTTATATTCTCAATTAGTTAATGACTCACTTCATTAATTAATTGCTTCTTAAAATATTAATTTTGGACACGTATAACTTTCAATCATCCTGTATAACTATTTTCCTTAATTTTTCCTCACACTTCATCAATAAAATCCTGAGTATAATAAATCTTAAATACCCTAATTTTACCTCGAACAAAATTTTCAATTTTAGGCCCGTTTTAAAAATGTAAAAAATAGGATCTAAATATTATATGAATCACCAATTTGACTTTAGGTTTGGATTCTATACGAAAAATTGAGTTAGGTATGTATTTGAGTTTTTCTCAAATATCTTCCGAAATCACTAAAAAATAGACAGAAAACTCTCCAGAACCGATTTTTCTCTATTTAATTTCAACCACCTCAATCCCAATTCATATCACAACAAATATATCAAATTAACATAAATCCTAGGTATAAAACTTCAAATTTTATCTAGAATTGAACTACATAAGATGATTATATGAAATTAACATAAAATTCTCACAATATCACACTAAATCATTTTTCTCAATTCTTCAAATAGTAGAATTTACATATCTACATAGGATTTAAAATTTTCAAATTCCAATCCTAAAATATCACCTCTATATATGTACCTTTCACGGGATTTAAATTAATCTTTCCATATTATATCCACAAATTATCAAATTATTCAATAATAGGTTTCTCTAAATTAATTCAACTATATATGAACTCCTAATATTTGAATTTCATTCTAAACGTTCCCCCATAAATTTTCATAATCATGTGTCCAAACTCAGTTTTGTATAATGATGTGTTAAAACTCAATTTTGATACATAATCCTGACCCCCAAAATATTTCAATTAAAAAATTTCCAACTATAATATGAACTAAAAATTACACACACATAATTAGCAATATAATTACTTGCCTTAAAATTCGCAGTGTCAGAATTTGGTAAAGATAATGACTAGAACTCTCAGAATCTCTTCCTAACTCTTCAATCCTCTTGAGTTCTTGAGTTTACTCTTCAATTTCCTCTTGAAATTTTGAATTTCTCCTCAATTTTCTTTTTACTTTCTCTCTAACTCTTTGTATAACTCAACTGAAACTTTAGAATTGTGAAAATGACATTACTTTCACCCAAACCCTATTTTTTCCATTTCATATCCCATTAAAAAGACCAAACGACCCTTAAACCAATCCCGACATGTCTAAAAAGCCTCTGAGACCCAAACACAACCCTGGAGTACTTAGTTTTGACTATTTTGACCCATTCTGGATCAATCGTGCACTTAGAATTATTATCCGAGTCACTTATCAATATATACCATCTCAACCTACTATCACTTAACCAAACATGTCCTGATTGAGATATTATTAAATTCTAATTCATTTACTTACTTATGGCATAATATTATTTGACATCAAATTTTATTTGATGTAATACATTAGTAAATACATAGTCACATAAATAATAATTCATTTCACTATGAATTAGTATTTATTTATTTTCTCATTATTTCTTGATTTAAATAGATTATGTGTCACCCGCATAATATAAATATCCAATTAAATATAAATATAAAACTACGGAGTATTATATACTTCCCCCTTAAAAAGGAATATTGTCCCCAATATTCGGATATGTCTGGTACTAAAAACTTCTGTTTCTTACACATACGAAATCCGAACGTATTCATATTCAACTCATGATAACATTTTGGTGCCTCCACTATTCACCCGCTAGTGGGGTATCATCCTGTCTAAAGGCTTACTCACTACGTCCCAAGATTAGCGATGAAACTATTCAAATCATTTCATACTATTATCCTCTATCATTCGTAAAGTATCACCTATATAATTATATGAAAAATTATCATGGATACATTAACAATTCTTCAATAAGACGAGCCTATGCTCCACTGGATCTATCATCTCAATGTTGGAAAAGGCCCCACTTCCCTATGTGCCAATTTCCCTTCTTACCTAAATCGCATAATTACCTTCATGGGAGACACCCAAAATGATTTATGGCCACTATTTTTGGCCTTTAACTATTTCGGTTCGCAATGACGTAACTCTTACGACGTTCCTGAACTATACGTAATCATGTCCGACCCGCAGAATTTATTATTTTCCCACCCTTAACCAACCACTGAGCAGATGATAAGACCTCTCGCCTCAAGCCTCAAAAAGTGTCTTTTTAATAATATTAGGTACAGGCCATTATACGCAACTCTACCAGTGGTAATTACTCCTCCCAATTATCTTAAAGTCTAAAATATGCATCTCTCTCTCATCCTTCCACATCATTGTCACTTTTCCCCTTTACTCCTCGGTCTACAGGTTATATGTCTTATTCAAAAATGCACTTCATCCCCATCGCCTATTGATACTCCCAATTCAAGGCGAGACTTAAGGATCTCATCCTAATTCACAATAATTATTGGACGAGATCTTGTGTCGGTTAATTTCCTCTCTCAAATGAAATGTTGGGTATGTTACCTAACAATATAACCTGTCAAAATTAGCATTAACTTCCCATCTCAATCAACTAATTCTATAAACCCAAAATAAATATTGACCTTTCCGTTATGTTGGTAAACCAACATTGAACTCCATTAGCCTATTATTCATTCCATCACTTAATTTACCTAAAAAAATGCAAAATTCTAGTTGATCATTTCGGATTAACTATGTCTCTCTACATTCATCCACAATCTTCGTATCCCACGTTATGTTGTACATCTTACTCCTCTTCATGGGGTACTTCAAAATCACGACCCATGCGTTTGCTCCAAACTGCGCACTTTTTTGGCCCTCCTCGCGTGGTAAAATTAACATCCTACTATTCTCAAACCACCCTCAACATTCGATTGAATAAGGCTTCACTCGATTGTACTAAACTTGTTAGATATTCCTTTAGCTAGAGATATTCCTCTCTTAAATCCTATCTCGAGTGTGATAACTCTCCTTCCTGTATATATATATATATATATATATATATATATATATATATATATCGGACAATCTCCTTCCTCAAGCGCAGTTAAGTCCATCTTACATTTCCAATTTCCTTTCTAATTTCCCATAGGCATATGGTTTAACACTTTTTATTTCCACGTACCTCTTAACTAGACGGTTCTAAAAATCGAGCTGAACAGGGCACCCATACACCCTATATCTCGTACATGTATGTACGAACATTACAGGCATAACATTTTTATCTATACTTTGTCCCTGCATGCTCGGTGTGACTATTCAGTAAGGGTATTCTCGATGATCCCACTAATCGTGAATTAAATATCTTTAAGATTTCCCATCTATCCACTAGTGGTGTTAACCTTCCTAGTACTTTCCACACCGCCCTACTTGGTTCCACTAACCTTATATCGTATAATAGCTCTCAAATCCAAGTGTTTTCTCCACACGTGATATGATTAACATGAAAAATCGATGCCTTGGAATCTAATAATGTCTTCCAACTCCTGATGTTTATTAAGGTTCACGCAGGGAACCTAATTCAATTAAAATCTAACCAAGGAATTTCCCTAATGCCCTATCACTTGGCAATATTGGTTATGAAAATATTTTTTTCCAAAAATACAATAATGGGACATCCAAAATCTTAACCCCAGATGTATAAGTCTAATACTTAACTCTCACATCTCTAAAGGATACATAAAAAACTGCATTGCACTATCACTAAGTTTCCAGTGTTAAATCAATAACGAGCTAAATATCTCCGCTCGGCGGTAAACTCAATATCCCCTAAATAACATCAGTATAGTCCCTATGCACCGGGATCGAACATAATGAGGCAACTATATTCTCCAAAGTCTCCATTTCAATATATATTATGCGACTCGACCCTCTTTTACCTAAAATATCGCAAAAACAACACATCCTGCCATGGAACAGCGAACATGATAGCCTAACTATAATAGTCCACCATCACTCAACCCATTGATAACCAGTTTATACCCAGGATAATATCATACTCACATAACATCTCTCTAAATGAGAAAATATAGAAAACATATCCTCCCAGTGTCAACACCCACTCCCCTACAAATGGAATTAAAGAGAGCCCCTCTATGCAACGGTACATATACCAATTCAAAAGTGATACTAATGATACATTTACTAAGACCATTTCACGTGCAAATGTAGTGTTAACCCAAATATTATGATGCACTTGTATCACGTATAACCTATCCCATCTTCTTATAGATAAAATTTATACTTTCAATTGCCAATGTCTCTGGCTGTTTAAATAGTCCTTGTATGTAATACTCACATCTGAACTCTCCCAAAAACTATTGTAATTTTTCCCTTGTTGGGCACCCTTCTCCTGTCCCTTATCTTTCTATGGGCAAGCTTAATGTATGTGATTCGATTATATACATATAAAACACCTCCCTTCATAATCCCCTTGTCTTTGGAATTATTGGCCATGCCAGGGTTGCCTTCTATTTGGCACTGGTAGCCTCGGCCCCGATGGTTACCCTCATTGTTCCGTTGGATCCTCTTGACCTATGGGGTGTATTACTGGCCTTCTTGGCCATATTTAAATCCACCATCACTCAATCAAAATTTCCTTGATTTACTTCCTTTCAAATGAGTCTCCCTCTAAGGTAATTCTATAATGGTGTCCCATAACATCGATACATCAAGTTTTACTCTGGTGACTAGACTTTCCCCCGCTATTGTCTCCCTTTACATGGAAGCGTTGATATTGGCGTTATAAAAGTATGACATTGATGACGACGATACCACTCAAATAATCCAAATTTCCATAATTATTGGCATATCCTACCCATGAGTCCGTCATTAAACTTAAGGACCCTATTATCCTCCATAATCATCTCGTTGGATATGAATTTCACTAAGAAAGCACATTCTTTATCATACTCGAATAATGTCCTTCCCTCCTATAATAGATACATAAATTTTCTTCCTATATCTATTTTAACAACAGATGGAAGGACTTGTGGTCAAACCACACTCCAAATTCCTTAATACTTTATTATATCTCTTCTCAAGTGTGGTGACCAACTCTCATCATTACAACATTGCTCCTATGAGATAAAAAAATCGCCCGAAATAAAATCCTAAGTGTCACTGCACTCCATCATACACAAATGCCTTTGGAAGTTATCCTTCTATTGGCTAGATAATACATGTATGCACTTTTACTGAACTCTTACGGATGGATCTTTTAAAAATCCCTTCCAACTCTCTTCCATACTGACTGCACTGGTTGAGTCTTAATTGGATCCACCATCTGTTGTGGTTGTACTTGGTGAAACTATTATGCTCTAGCGATCATCACAATATTATCTATCCCGAGAAATAATAGTGGTGACTTCTATTGCGACTACCATTTCTAGAATAATCTGTGGCTCTAGCTGAGCCTCTCTTCCAATAGTCCTCCTAACGGCCCTCACCGGTTCTTCTTCTCCTATTTCTCTTTTGAAACTCAACTGAACTCATATAAGATTCACTTATATTCTACCTAATAGCAGGATAACGTACATCGCAATATAAATCAAAAGTCCTAAACATAGGTTTTACATCAAAGAAAGCTACAGTAGAAAATGTAATAAGTCCACACAGATCCTAAGGACTCTAGTACCTGATGCTCTGATACCATATGTAACGCCCCGCTTATTAAAATAATGGGTGGCCAACTCTCTATGAAAATCAAATAGGAATCTCATTGGCTAATTCTTAGCATGACTGTCCCAAGCTAATTAATTACTAATAACCTATTATTAAATTAAGATGTGTGTCAATTTTAATCTATATCAACAATAATAAAAGTCCACAATCATATATTAAGTTGAAAATAGAAATCCATTACATGCAAAACTTAACCGAATAAACCATCGGTATCACATCCATAAAATAAATCCCAATAATAAAACAAAATAAATCTAACTGACATGGGAAACATGGCCAAATAAGAAAATAATCCTATCTAAATTGTAAGAATAAAATTTTTTGCACAAAATCCTTCAATGTCCCACAATTGTCATAGCTCCGATACATGGAATGAATAATCAGGCTTGGTGTCCCTATGTCTGGACACCCAAAAGGTTTTGAGAATAAATTTGATACCGGTCAGAGCCCAAATCCTTTATAATATATTTTACAAGTAATTAAAATGAATAATTAAATATGTATTCATTCTTTTATATTAAAATTTTTATCTGAGTCTCTCATGAGACACTACTGGCCTTTCATCCAAATTGTGCATCTAATGTATGCATTTTAATCACCTAGTTATGCTACTCACCTAACTAGTTCCAAAGTATCCTTATTTCTCTATGTTATCCCATCTTGCATATTTTATACAATTAGCTTTGACATCCGCTAAACCAACGTAATTATCAATTATAACTCATTTTCATTTCAAATAACTTTCACTAGTTATTAATTCAATATCCACATCATCTTATGCCCATATATATTTTCTATGCATATACATATACGCAATTTAGTATCACATTAATCATACATACATATCACTCACTATATATGTATAACCGCCATCCATTATCATAATAGCTTGATAGATGCGCGTCTCTACATTGCTATCATACCCCAAGGAATACTCACATCGTCCTGACTACCGTGTTGGAATATCACACTGAACTACGATAGAAACGATAATGTTGGAGGCAGTCATATCTTCCTTGACAGCGAGTCATAATCATACCCAAAATTACCTCACTTCGAACTTCAACCCCACAAAGGCACATTCATGATGCTATGACCTGGAGACAATACTTACCCTGCTGTTTTTTCGCCAGGGAAGATCACCCACATTGCTAAACCTCTGATGATAGAACTAGTTGGGCATGCCCATATATTTATATCATTCACACATATATAATAACATATATATTGTTTCTCTCTCTCTCTCTCTCTCTCTCTCTATATATATATATATATATATATATTCTCAACAATTCCAGCTAATTGTGCCTATTGCTAGTGGCACAAAAACATCATTTTTCGATTATAATTTATATTCTCAATTAGTTAATTACTGACTTAATTAAGTAATTGATTCTCAAACTATTATTTCTGAACACGTATAACTCTCAATCAATCCGTATACCTATTTTCCTGAATTTTTTGTCACAATTCAATAATAAATCCCCGGGTATAATTCACCTCAAATACTCTAAATTTCACCTCGAATAAAAATCCCAATTTTAGGCTTGGTTTAAAAAATGCCAAAAAATCATATTTAAAAATTATATGAATAACCAATTCAACTTAAGATTTGGATTTTATATAAAAATTGAGTCGGGTATGTGTTTTGGGTTTTTTTTCAAATAACTTCTGAATGCACTAAAAAAGAAGACCCAAAACTCTCCAAAATTGATTTTTGCCCATTTAATTTCAACCACCTAAATACCAATTCATATCACAACTAGTATATCAAATTCACATAAATCCTAAGTATAAAACTTCCAATTTTATCTAGAATTCAACTACACATGATGATTATATGAAATTTATGCTTAATATCTAATTAACCTAAAAATCTCACAATATCACACTAAATCATTTTTCTCAATTCTTCAAATTGTAGAATTTACTTATGTACGTGGGATTTAAAATTATCAAATTACAATCCTAAAATATCACACATATCCATCATTTATTTATGTAACTTTCATGGAAATCAAATTAATCTTTCCAATAATTAAATCATAAGTTTCTCTAAATTAATCCAATTACATATGAACTCCTAATACCTAAATTTCATTCTAAAAGTTCACCTATAAATTTTCATAATTATGTGTCAGGACTCAATTTTTTTTATAATCATGTGTTAAAGACCCATTTTCACATAAAATTTCAATCCCAAAAATATTTTAATTAAAAAGTTCCCAACTATAATATGAACTGAAAATTACACATAAATAATTATCAAGACAATTACTTTCCTTAAGGTTCGTAGTTTCTAAATTTGGTGAAGATGGTGACTTGAACTCCCATAATCTCTTCTCAGTTCTTCAATCCTCTTGAGTTCTTGAGTTTAATCTTCACTTTCCTCTTGAACTCTTGAATTTCTCCTCAATTTCCTTTTTATTTTCTCTCTTACTCTTTGTATAGCTCAACAAAGCCTTTGGACTTGTGAAAATGACTTTCCTTTCACCCAAACCCTTCATTATGTAACGTAAATCCTATTTTTCCTTTTTATATACCATTTAGAAGACAAAAAGACCCGTAAACTAGTCCCGACTAGTCTAAAATACCCCCGAGACTCAAACGCAACCCCCGAGTACTTAATTTGGACTATTTTGGCCCATTATGGATCAACTGTGCACTCAAAATTATCATCCAAGTCACTTATCAATATTTTCCATCTCAACCTACTATCATTTAACTAAATATGTCCCATTTGAGATATTATTAAATTTTGTCACATTTACTCACTTACGACATAATATTATTTGACATCTAATTTTATTTACTGTAACAAATTAGTACATACATAGTCACATAAATATTAATTCATTTCACTCTAAATTAATATTTATTTATTTTCTCATTATTTCATTATTTAATAAAATTATGTGTCACCTGCATAATTTAAATATCCAATTAAATATAAATATAAAAGTATAGGGTGCTATAAAATAAAGTACAAACACAAAAAAATGGCCAGGTGGAAAGAAAATCATCAATCGCTCTTCTTAGGCTATCATTTGGGTCGGGTTGGAACTCATCATCACTATCATGGGAAATCAGATAGCACTTGGCGAGCTGAAGAAGAACAATATCTAGATGGACCCACTTATCTTTAATTCCAAAGGGAGGATGCCCATATGCCGGACAATCAACTTGCTACATATTCCAAAGTTGAGAGTCCTTGGTAACTTTTAAAATCCCAAGGCATTTACTTAACCGTATGTGACACCCCACCCAATTAAATACCAGGTGGTTAATCCTTTAATAAATTAAATCAAAGTATCCAATTGGTTCGTTCTTAGCATCACTATCGAAAAATATTTACTTTATTAATCACCTAGTAATTAATTAAGCTAGTGTAAAAAACTTTTAATCTTTTTATATCAACATGCAACAATTTAAATTAAATAATAAACCACTTTCAATTAATATGAAGAATAATGAATAACTGAATAAAAAATCGAGACTAGATAAAACACACTAGCCTAAAATCCAATCCAATACTGTCTGAATAGAGACTAAATCCAATAACTGTAATAAAAGAGTACAATCTTTGAGATATGCAAATTACTAGAAATGGGAGACATGCTCTGATTGAAAGGTCTACACATCAGAATGGATAGATAGTGGAGGCGTCTAATAATGAGGACTTTCAACTTCCACAATAGTTGCATCACGTCGATCTTCAGAGAACTCCTAAGTTGGACGTCCCTATGGCTGGACACCTACAATAATATACATAGGAAAATAGATTTGCAAGAAACAGGTCGAAGCCCGGGTGTAAAATGGTTTGAAAACATTTAGCAAGTATTTAAAATGATGAAAGGAAAATACTATATAAATGTTAGATTTTGGGCTCTCACTTAAGATTCTCACATCTGAACTATTGTGCACGCCTAATGTACCTCTAACTCATTCTAGTTAATGTTGACACAACTAACTAGTTTGTAAACATAAGCCTTCTAAGCTATCCCGTAATGTATTCACTCGTATAACCCATATAATACATTATTATGTATTTCTATAACTTTATAACTCAAGTGATGATTTCTCATTGATTAGTTAAGTGTTCACAACTTAAATTAATTCAGGTTCCTTTTTCTTTATAATATACAAAGTCTGCACAAAAGAATATTGCACAAGGGTATATATACATATATTTAGCACACTATCATATATATACTAGTACTGCTCCCCTAGAATCAGCTCCTGGTTCATGCAAACTCTGCTATCAAGTCCTTGTACATCTCATATTAAAGAAGGACAATTGGTTCGGTATCACTCTCGAACCATAAATACAAATCACATAAAATTTGGAGGCGAACATAATCCCTAACAGAGTGGGTCACGCACATACCTATGTTCCCATTAAACTATCGAACTATCATATACTCGGATAATACGTTTCCGAGGTCGTATGTTCTCGGTACAAGTCTAAAATCCCCCCAATGGTCTCATCAGGATAAGACCATCCACGACGCAAAAACCTCCCCTGATAGCAAGCAGCGTAGGTATGTGATAAAAATAATAAATCATGCAATAGGTAATCACACCACCTACATATTAATATTATAGATATAGGTATACTCAAGTCCCATATCATAAGCCCCATACATAGTATAATATTATCCTAAATATCTCACGTATTAATGAATTATAACTTTGCTTTTCAACATACGCTCTCGAGTATTTCTCATGACTCAAAAGGGTATACTTCATTCTACACATAATATCGGTAGGTAGCTCACTCTAACCTACTAGTCTAAGTCATCATTTCCCTTGAATCCCCGTGGCCCGAATTATTCGCCAAATTATGTAATTCTCTCAATTTAGCCTAATTACATTTAGCCCTAAATTTTCCACTATAAGACTAAGCCCAAAACCTTACCTAGGCCTATTGGTATCTCAATATAATCCCCAATATATTAAAATAATTCCCACAATTTAATCCCAAACATTTTCCCAAAGGGTTCGAAACAAAAGGAGAAATTGGCCAAAACTGGGCAGTCGAATCGATTCGGCTTGGAACGATTCGATTTGCCTCTACAGGTCTCGAATTTCTGCTTTAATAAAGCTACGAGTTTCCTCAATTTTCAACATTAAATCCTCCATTAGATCACACAAGACTCCTAAACAATTGTACTAGATGTTATAGCAACCTAAATACATGAGTTCTAATGTACTATAATCAATAATTCATCATGGGGCATCAAATCTTTGCATTAATTCAAGATAATTTCTCAAAAACCCTAGTTTCTTAATTTTTCTACAGGAATATAAAATAACTCAGATTTCTTATCATTTTAAATCTCCTCAAGACTTGAATTTCGGTTTGCATGCAATATATAATCAAACCCACATATTTTTGATTCAAGATCATAAATTTCACTTTCTCAAAATCATCACAATCTTATGAATAATGTTCCTACACTAAAATGGATTCATCATGTGCTATAAATTCGCAAGTTTAAAACTTGCCTGAAATAGTATGTCTGATCCGTTGAAGAAGATGGTTATGGTTGTGTTTCTCCTTTTTCGATCTACAATCCGGTGGTGGTGGTGGTGGTGCAAGATGATGGTTCTAGCCTTGGGATTACTTTCCTCTTCCTCCTATGGCCTCTTTGTGGATTCTCCTAATTTCTCACCTTTATAACCCTAGTACCCTTCTCTTATAAGACATTTAACACTTATAAAACTCGTAGGTTTAATTCTCCAAAAAGTCTAAATGACCAATATACCCCTCTGGGATGCTAGTATGGCCTAAAAGTGTCCCGAGATCCAAACAAAACCCCCGGGTAGAATTTTCTGACTATCTCAAACCTTCCGAACTTAATGGCGCACTAAAAATGACCATTTGGATGACTTAAAAATAAATTACTTTTTATCTCATTAAATAGACCCCCAACACGACTGACACGTGTGTCCCGACTTAATTATCATAACTGTCATATTTATCACTTGAGATAATTTTAAATAGATTCATAATCATGTAATATTCACTAAGTAATATTCAATATAATTCACATCAACAAATATTAATCCTCGTCTTGCTAATTAATATTTATTTTTATTCCAGATTAATTCCTATAATTAAAATCATTAAAAATATGGGGTGTTCCATACTCCTCCCCCTTATAACGGAATTTCATCCCAAAATTCGAAGATTAAATTATCCCTGGAGTAAACAAGTTTGGATATTTATCACGCATGTCATCCTCGGGCTCCCAAGTAGACTCATTGGCATTATGATGCCCCCACTAAACACGCATTGGCACGACTACCTTCGATCTCAATCTCCTCTCACTATGATCTAGGATAGCTACTGGCCTCTCCTCGTATAAAGCATCGGGATGTAAATCGATCTCCTCTATTGAAATATGAGTGTAAGTTAACTCATCACAAAGATACCTCCTTAACGAAGAAATATGGAAAACATCATGAATCCTATGCAAGTGCTCCGACAACCCATATAAGTAACTGGCCCAATCCTCTCGATGATAAAACATGCTCTAATCCTATAGATGATAGAAAATGGTCCAATCCTCTCGATGATAGACAATGGCCCAATCCTGTCAAGCAGTGAATCTGCTAGTAGAATTTTTGTACTCAAGAAGAGAGGAGGCTGAGCTAGGATGATCACCACCAGCTAGAGGTTCCCTCAGCCTCCAAACCTTCAATAGTGTAACTCTATTGATATGGCCATTTTATTTGATAGAGATGTTCAAACAAAGAAAGGAAATTCATCAGTCAACACAATTCAGAAAGGAAACTCATAAAAGTGCATAAAAGAAAAAGTTTTAGCCTATTTCGCTCCCCCATTCTGGGCACAGAAACCCAGAATACTGTTTGCCCTCAGGGATATGAGGATGTTGCCAATTATGGGCAATGAAACCTTGATCCCAATATCACTTGCTTGAATAAAAAAGGTTCACTACAAGAACCATGTAGGCCTTCCTCGTCTTTAGGTATAAAACACCATCAATGGTGTGGGAACAAGAGTAATAGTATTTGATTTCTAGGATATCTAAGTTGGTCCCATATAATTCATTGATCATATGAACACCATTGACAATGTGCCAGGTATTAGGGGCACATCGAGCTGGGAGAAACTCAAAGTATTCACAAAATTTTAAGCAAAGATGATTTGTGGGGAAAGTCAATTCCCCCTGAACCACAACAAGTGTGTGAATCCAGTGGACTTTATCAACTAGAATATTGTTTTGGGCAAGGGGACGCACTCACTAATGACCCATGAAGGGGAAAAACATGTCTTTCTAAAGTCGTCCAAGTTCTTTTCATGAAGAATGTGCACCATATTTGACAAGGATAAATGAATAACAAATAATGCACATCAGGAAAAAACTACGAGGGTAGAGAAATATGAGAAGCAAGAGAACTTACAGATCAAGCAAATGAAAATGAGAGCTTCAGAGGTATTTTTGAGCAAAAATGAGAGGCAAAATGATGGGTACATAGTTTGGAGCCCAATGATGTTCGAACTGTGTGCAGACAATCATAAAGATCAAAGCTCAAGAATGATTTTGGTGATTCAAATTTTCACCAATGACCAGTGTACCCTTGTCGATTTTGATTAATTACAAGCGTGCCCGAGCATGGAATCTCAGGACTATTTGGTTCAATATTGGGCCCACAAAGGATTTAAAATTCTATGGCCCAATTCTGGTAAAGAATTTTAGGAGAAATTATGGTGCCCAAATCATAAAGGTCCAAATTCTAACGACCCGAGCAGGCCCAACACACTGCCCCGTCAAATTTAGTCCCACATGGATAATTACAAATGCTTATCATATGGAAAATTTCAAGTGCTTATCATGTGGATGGTCACAGGCTTCATTGGTTACCTACATTCTAAGACGAGATAAATAGGAATCACCACACGAGCCAATACGGACCTAGGAGAGTTCCTTGTTCCACTCAACTACTTTTTCACTTTTATAAATACAACCCTCATCTCGAGGCAATGGGGCATGGAATTTGAAAACTTTTGAGAAATTAATAAGAATTGAGAACCCTCTTCATGGACATAGACAGTTGTCGAACTACGTATATTCTTGTGTTGTGACCATTTACTTTATTCTTTTATTCCCTCTGCTTTTTAGAAATATTTATTTGTGATTTCTTATACTCACAAGAGGCATTATGGTTACACACATGATCTATGCTCCTTGATCTAAAATTCATTACAAGAAAAAAATAATTTTCACAACATACAAGGTATAGATAAAAATGTATTGCTAAAAGGTATCGACGACATACTTTTCTATATCAACAGGTTGTTGCCCATTGCTTGTCTGGGAAAGCCTTCGGCAACACAGCAAGATCGTGTTGCGAATGGAATATTTTTGGCAACACGCATTTATGTCGTTAAAGGTACTTTATTTTTTTCTCAAATTTATAACAAAATATATTATTTATGTTGCCAAAGGTCAGTCAATAGCGACAAAAATATTATGTTGCCAAAAATAAAACTTTTAGCGACAAAAATTATGCCGTGAAATGTAATGTAAATGACATATAGAACGACGTTCGATGAAAGAAAGTTGTGTTGCCAAAAGTACACCTTTCAGTAACATAATAATTGTGTTGCGAAAATGCACAATTATTGTGTTGCCAAAAGGTATACCTTCGACAACAAAACCCATGTTGCCATATCCAAGGTGAAACATGTAGAGAACAACTCATGGAGAAAAAAAAAGTTTTTCCAAAAGTGTTGTATTTTGTTTATTTCCAATTATTTTTCGTAAAAAACCATTAAAAGCAGTTTAAAACTTGTGCATTTTTCATCAAAACTCACACAACATAGAATGAGAAAATTATAAAGAAAAATCACATTGCGCTTTTTTCAAACATACATAATGTAAAGATGCACAATTTTTGATCAATATCATAAATACGCATTACGAAATAATACTTTATCCCAATTTACGTATAAGGGTACAAAAGAAATGCATAAAAAATAAGAAAATAATCAGTCCTAATACATTAACACTAAAAAAGATGTTAAAAAAATCGAGCCTCATAAATAAAAATGACAACATCATGGCTCTGTAACATAAAAAAATCGCAACTCCATGCCCTCGCAAATATTTTAACTCCAATCAAAATCTATAATCAACCTGCATAAGATACAATAAAAATATTATCAGTCTAATTTTAAAATATAATAATAATTAATAAACATAAATCCACGAGTCCCAATAAAAATGTTAGTTGTTTTATGTTTTTGCTCACCAATGCCCAATTTTTTAATTCGTGTATGTTGAAATTAATCAATTTATAACACTTATTAATTAGAGAAGATTTTCGACAAAATTTCCTTTATTTATGCATAAAATCAAACATGTTTCAACATAATTAAGCCCACAAATATGTCCATGACATAAGGGTTTCTCGGACTCGTGTCCAAGTTATCAAAAGATATAATAATGATAATATGCTCACATAGCTCGCACGACCTAACAATATTCCTACTTTAGTCCCGTGTAAGGTGTTTGTCCCCCTTTTCAGGTTGTTATGCTCTTATCTTACATTTTCACGCCCCAACCCCAATTTTAAAGTTCTATACTTAAAAATTTGAAAGTTAGAATGACATTTGAATCCATGAGGTGTTTTTGCCTCTTTCCATGATGTTTCATTGTTTTTTTACGTTTTCTTCCACCAAAGCCCAAATGTTAGGCTTTAACACTTAAATTTTTCATATTTTGATCAAAGGTTCAACCTATGAGTCTGATTAGGGGGTCAGGCTCTGAACTTATGACCCCTCAGTATTTACAGTAACCATTTAAGTTACCAGGGTTTAGGGTGACTTTATAAAGGGTCTGGTCATAGTCTACAGTTATGACCAAAGAGGTCAACGTCAAAAGTCGTTATTCCCTCGTAACCTAAGATGACGCAAAACGTCCCGCTCTTTTGATCACACTTATGGTCATGGTCATGACTAAAGACCCACCAATGACCATTTACGATGTCCAAGGTTATTTTGGTGCAAAAATTCCCTCCATTTTGATTATGAAGCTGGTCACGGTTCTCAACCGTGATCCACTGTGACAATTGTCAGTGAAATTTGGTCATGGGCTTTAATAGCGGCCCCAAAAACTATTTTAAATGGTCATGGTTTATAACCGTGACTCACAAACTTAATTAATATTGGTCACCATATGGGTCACAGGAAAAATCTTGACCCGCTTTTAAGGTATTAATTAAGTAAGAACCCGAAATTTTATTTTCCTCGTGCCCCAAAAAATCATAAAACTCTATCTCGCTCCCTTTTCGAAACCCTCTTCCTCCGATGAAACTCTCTTTCTCTCTCTCTCCACACAAGGTATTCCTTTAATTTATATAATATATTGTGTTGTGTGTATTCTCTGTATGTGTGTGTGTTAAGTGTTGTATGTGTTATATGCATGTTCAATGTGTGTGTGTGTGTATGTTTAGTGTGTGCGTATGTATGTGTGTGTGTGTGCATGTTTAGTGCATGTGTTCACTATGTGTATGTGTATTGATATTCTAAAAGTATAATAGTTATTGTATTGTAATAAAAAATGAATTTATATGAAATTGGTTGTTGTTCTTCATTTTATTGTACTACTTTTTTAAGTAATGAATATTTAAAATACCTTGAATTTTTTAACATGATGAATATTTTTTAATTATTTTTTTAGTCCTTATAATGAACAACAACCAATTTATATGTACGTCACATATTCTATATTGAAATATGAACTTATTTCTTATTAAAAATTATATATGAAACCCTTGATGTAGAATTGTATATGAAAACTCATGTTTTATAATTATGTTCATAGAAATCAATCAAGTAGACAACTTAGAAAGAGTATAGGATAATCTTATTTTGGATTATTGGGTGTTGATGGTTTGATACAGATGATATATACTTAAAAATTCTCACCCTATTAATTATTTATGATAAACCATTAACTAATTAATTGCCTTAATGAAGACATTATCATAACAACTAAAATGCTCACTTTATTTATTCTTCACCCCTTCCGTAGGATTAAATTAAAATGAACTTCTTGAGTCTGATTGATCGGATGGAAAACCATAATTTATTTAGGATTAATTAGAGTCATAATTTGTTGTGCCTTCCGCTTAAGACTTATATTGACCTCTTTATATATATATTTTCTCAGGATTTTGCTAGTCTTACACCACCAACTTGGACACAATTGCATTATTTAATTTGCAAATGTTGCTGAGAGCATTCACAAAGTTAGTATACCCTATATTTCCCTTCTCATCCCTCAAAACTCTCTCTCTCTCTCTCTCTCTCTCTCTCACACACACACACACACACACACACACACACACACACACACGCACAAAAAAAAAACCTCAGAAAGGATTATAGCCAATTGTAACAATCCTCGCTTATGAGAGCCTATTTTATATTTACTTACTATGTGAGATAATTATATATAGAATGTTGGAATATGGAGTAAGTATTAATTTAATGAAGAAAAGTTAATATTTACTAACTTGTTATATGTTTACTGTATGAGCATGTAAATATCCTCATGATGAGTTTTATAGTGTCATAAGATTTAAAATGACTCCATGGTTTAAAATGGAACCGAAACTTGAAATGGATTATAAAATGTTCAAATGATATTTTGGAGGCCGTAATTGATTCCGGAACGTGCGAGATAGTCAAAATATGTGCCATATTGTATTTTGAGGTTTTGGGCACTTTTGACTGGCTTTAACATATATGTGTAGTTATGAATCATTTAATGTGGTATTTACCACTTAAGTTGTAAATTGTAGACTAAAGGCACAATTTATGTCTTGATTTAAGTCTCCTATTTTCCCTAAGTGTATTCCTAAACCTAGAGAGAAAGAAAGAGAGGAAGAGAAAGAGTAGAGAAAGAAGAAGAGATTGAAGATTGAGGAGGAATTCTTGCTACTACACAAGGAAAATCTGCATTTGCTAGATTGAGGTAAGTTTTCTACTTGCTATATGTGGTTTAAGATAAATGATGAGTTGTGATAATGGTGTATTGATCATGGTTTAACTAGTTTAGGTTTGTTTTGTGTATTTGTGGGTCTTGAATCATTAATGAATGATTTGGATGATTATGGATGGTTATGGTAGTAGTTAGTAGTGTTTATGATGTATTAGTGGCAATAAATGAGGATGGTTTAAATGTATTTGAGTTGGGAGGAAATTTGGAGTCCAGGACTCCATAGCCAAATATGGTAAAATTCGTAGGGCCGAATCGATTTGGCCTGGCCGAATCGATTCGCCCAGGGACAGTTTCCAGGAGTAGGTGAACCGAATCGATTTGGCCTAGTCCGAATCGGTTCGACATTTATGCAGAAACCCAATTTCCCTGACCGAATTGATTCGGATGGTCCGAATCGATTCGGCAATTATGCAGAATCCCATATTTTCTGGCCGAATCGATTCGAAAATCCTGCATTTTTCATTTTTCATTTTTAATTCGAAAATCCCATAACCCCTTTTCATTTTGATTTTGTTCCCACCGCAGGGGAAACTGCAGTATGGACGGGTCTATCACATTCAGGAGGCTATGCTCCCTCCAGCCCCTTAGGCACTGCTAGCGATTGAGGGTAAGTTTCTCATCCAAGGGCATATGGGTCGGGTATTATTTGACACGGGTGCGACACACTCTTTCATTTCTAGGAGTTTTGCTCAGACCACAGAGTTGATAAAATCTGCTGAGAGTACTTTCACTAGCGTTGAATCTTCTTTGGGTGATCGTTCATTGATTTTATTTGTTTGTAAAAACATAGGAATTAATCTTGGTAATTTGTGCTTTGAGGCCGATTTGCTCGTCCTTGACATGGTCGGGTATGACGTGATTTTTGGGCATGGATTGGTTAGTGAAATATCATGCGATAGTGAATTATTACGGGAAGAGTATAGTCTTCACCATTTCGGGATAAGAAATGTTCTTGGTAGTTATGCTTAGTATGGAAGGAGGTACGAACATCTATTTATATTGTATTGCAGAGGATACTTTTAGGGATGTAGTTGTTCCCCTGAATTCTATTATGGTCATTAGAGATTTTGATGATGTTTTTCGAGAAATACCGGGATTACCTTCGAGCCGGGAGATTGAGTTTGTGATTGATTTAGCGCCGGGAACTCGACCTATTACAAAAACTCCATATCGCATGGCTCCTGTGTAAATGAGGGAGTTACGAGATCAAATTCAGCAGTTGTTGGAGCAAGGATTTATTAGGCGCAGTACGTCGCCATGGGGTGCTCCGGTGTTGTTTGTAAAGAAAAGAGATGGTTCTCTCCGGTTATGTGTGGACTATAGAGAGTTGAATAAAGTCACCATCCGGAATAAATACCCTTTGACTCGCATTAATGATCTATTTGATCAACTTAGGGGAGCGTTGTACTTCTCTAAGATCGATTTGAGGACGGGGTATCATCAGTTGCGGATACGGGAGGAAGATGTATCCAAGATCGCATTTTTGACTAGATATGGATCCTATGAATTCTTGGTTATGCCCTTTGGACTAACCAATGCCCCCGCTGTATTTATGGATCTCATGAATAGGGTTTTTCGTGACTTCCTTGACCAATTTGTTATTGTATTTATCGATGACATCTTAGTCTATTCTCAGACAGAATCCGACCATGCTACTCACTTACGGTTGGTCCTGCAAAGATTGAGGGATCACCAATTGTATGAAAAATTCGAGAAGTGTGTCTTTTGGTTGAAGGAAGTTTAGTTTTTGGGTCATGTGGTGTCATCCCAGGGTATATCAATGGATCCTAGTAAGGTGATTGCGGTGAGGGAGTGGGGTCAGCCCACAACACCTACTGAAATTCGTAGTTTTCTGGGTTTGGCGGGTTATTACCGTCGGTTTATCAAGGGTTTCTCTAAAATCGCAAGCCCTTTGATAAATTTGACCCGGAAAGGGGTGAGATTTGTTTGGGATAACTCTTGCCAGGTTGCTTTTGATGATATCAAAGATAGATTGACTTCGGCTCCAGTCCTCGCTTGACCAAAATCAGGATTGGAATATCTAGTCCTCACCGATGCATCTATTCAAGGATTAGGAGGTGTGCTTCAACAGGAGAGATGGGCTATTGCTTATGCTTCCCGCAAGCTAAAGCCTCATGAAAGGAACTATCCGGTGCATGACTTAGAACTCGCCGCGGTTGTCTTTGCCTTGAAAATTTGGAGGCATTATCTCCTAGGGGAGAAATTCAATCTTTTCACGGACCATAAGTCGCTGCAATATTTATTCTCACAGAAAGATTTGAATATGCGTCAGTGCTATTGGTTGGAGTCGTGAAAGATTATCAATTTGATATCCATTATCATCCTGGCAAGGCGAACGTAGTGGCGGATTCCTTGAGTAGGAGGCCCGAGGGACAGTTAGCTGAGGTATGGAAGGCTAAGTGGAAAGAGCTCAGTCAGGAGGATGCGGTGGTGAGAGCGTTCATGTCAGTGATGACCGTTACTCCTACCATTGTGGAAGCCCAAGGAAGGGATAAGGGCTGTCAGGATCATATACACCGATTACTATCCGAGGGAGCGAAATCCTACTCGTTAAGTTCAGAGGGTGGACTACGCTTCCATGGAAGATTTATTGTCCCGAAGGAGGGGGATTTGAGGCGGGCGGTGATGGCAGAATCTCACGGGTAAAAATTTATGGTACATCGTGGTGGGGATAAGGTGTATCGAGACATGCATCTTCAGTATTGGTGGCCCGTCATGAAGTGGGATATTTCTAAGTTTGTATCCCAATGCACTACTTGTCAGCTGGTCAAGATCGATCATCAGCGACCGACATGTTTATTGCAACCGTTGGAGATTCCAGTTTGGAAATGGGATAGCATATCTATGGGCTTACTAAGATCACAAAGGTGTTATAATTCGATTTGGGTGATTGTCGACCACTTGACTAAGTCGGCACACTTTTTGCCCTTGCGTACGGATTTTGATACCGCTCGCTATGCCCAATTGTTCATAGATGAGGTCGTTAGACTTCACGGGGTACCTTTAAATATCATTTCCGACTGAGACAAGATCTTTGTTTCCCACTTTTAGCGAAGTTTCCAAGAGGCCATGGGGACCGAATTGAAGTTAAGCACTTCTTATCATCCTCAAACAGATGGTCAAACTGAAAGAGTAAACCAAATGTTGGAGGATATGCTTCGCATGTGCATACTTAATTTCAAGGGTGGTTGGGAACAATACCTCCCATTGGTTGAGTTCGCTTATAACAACTCATACCAATTTACTATCGAAATGGCGGCCTATGAAGCTCTTTATGGCCGACCATGTAGATCGCCCGCTTGTTGGTTGAAAGTGGGTGATAATAAATTCCTTGGACCTGAAATGATCCAAGACACTTCTTCTAAAATTGAAATCATTCAGAATCGCATTCGGATAGCCCAAGATCGCCAAAAGAGCTATGATGATGCAAGTAGAAGACACATGGAGTTGGAGGTTGGGCACCAAGTCTTGGTGCGAGTGTCACCAATGAAGGGCATTAAGTGTTTCGGGAAGAAAGGAAAGCTGGCGCCGCATTTTGTTGGACCTTTTCCAATTATTACGAAAGTCGATCCCGTGGCGTATCAACTTGCCTTACCGAAACCTTTGCAATAAATTCACGATGTATTCCATGTTTACTCTCTGAAGAAGTATAAGAGATGCGAAGGTGCCCTTTGGCATATCCCTTTTGAGGATATTAACTTGCAACCCGACGTTTCATATGAAGAGCAACCGGTCGCTATTCTTGAGCATGGGGAGCGCAAGTTGAGGTCTCGTGTGGTGCCCTTGGTGAGAGTCCAATGGAGTCATCACAATGCTAAAGAATCGACGTGGTAACGTGAGGATGACATGCGGGAGAAGTATCCGCATCTCTTCTTACAAGGTACGTTTGAATTTTGGGGGCGAAATTCCCTCACAAGGGGGGAGTATGTAACAATCCTCGCTTATGAGAGCCTATTTTATATTTACTTACTATGTGAGGTAATTATATATAAAATGTTGGAATATGGAGTAAGTATTAATTTAATGAAGAAAAGTTAATATTTACTAACTTGTTATATATTTACTGTATGAGCATGTAAATATCCTCATGATGAGTTTTATAGTGTCATAAGATTTAAATTGACTCTATGGTTTAAAATGGAACCGAAACTTGAAATGGATTATAAAATGTCCAAATGATAATTTGGAGGCCGTAATTGATTCCGGAACGTGCGAGATAGTCAAAATATGTGCCATATTGTATTTTGAGGTTTTGGGTACTTTTGACTAGCTTTAACATATATATGTAGTTGCGAATCATTTAATGTGGTATTTACCACTTAAGTTGTAGATTGTAGACTAAAGGCACGATTTATGACTTGATTTAAGTCTCCTATTTTCCCTAAGTGTATTCCTAAACCTAGAGAGAAAGAAAGAGAGGAAGAGAAAGAGTAGAGAAAGAAGAAGAGATTGAACATTGATGAGGAATTCTTGCTACTACACAAGGAAAATCTGCATTTGTTAGATTGAGGCAAGTTTTCTACTTTCTATATGTGGGTTAAGATAAATGATGAGTTGTGATAATGGTGTATTGATCATGGTTTAACTAGTTTAGGGTTTTTTATGTATTTGTGGGGCTTGAATCATTAAAGAATGATTTGGATGATTATGGATGGTTATGGTAGTAGTTAGTAGTGTTTATGATGTATTGGTGGCAATAAATGAGGTTGGTTTAAATGGATTTGAGTTGGGAGGAAATTTGGAGTCCAGGACTCCATAGCCAAATTTGGCAAAATTCGTAGGGCCGAATCGATTCGCCAAGGGACAGTTTCCAGGATTAGGTGAACCGAATCAATTCGGCCTAGTCCCAATCGATTCGGCATTTATGCAGAAAACCAATTTCCCTGACCGAATCAATTCGGATGGTCCGAATCGATTCGGCAATTATGCAGAATCCCATATTTTCTGGCCGAATCGATTCGTCTAGGCCGAATCGATTCGGAAATCCTGCATTTTTAATTTTGTTTTCTTTTTCATTTTTAACCCCCTTTTCTCTAGTCTTTGGAATTTGGAACCTTCTTATATGAAGTCAACTTAGAGTCCTAGAGTTCTAGGTGAGTTAGTTTACTACCCTAGACTAGAATTGGGTTACATGGGGATTATTTCGAGGGTGCGCGAAGTGATGTTTAGGCATTACTTCCCTTTTTCAACTAGTAGGTGTCTAGGAGATTACTAAGTCGTATTTGGGGACTTTAGAAGTTAATTTGAGGTATGATGGTTTATATAAATTCCAAAGAGGATATTTGGGAAAAATAACTTGGGAGTTTAAATATTCATTGAGGTTATTATGATGATGTGAAGCACGTATAGTTTTGGATAATCATAATGCATCTGATAAAATGTAAATGGATAAAGTAAATGATAATTTACTAAATCATACCATGATAATTAATAAAATGGTTGGAACACACCTTCTCTAAATACCATCTTAAGGGAAGTTCGTGCGTAAGGTGAAGCCCCCTGACTAATGAGTGCAGGGTGGATATAGTTCTAGGCCATGTGAGCGCTTGTTTTATATATTCTGCGATGGGTAGGTAATTCCGGGTGTGGTTATGACTACCCCATAGGCATATGGCCGCTTCCCGACGTTTCGATAGGATCCCAGGTTGTCTTAATGGTAGGCCCTGGAAGATGATGGTTATTTAGGGGCGCACATAGTGGGGAAACCCGGACGGGCGGTCCTAGAATCGTTATATATGTATACTTATAACTATTCTAACATCAAGTTGGACTTTATGGATATTAATGCCATAAAGAGCATAGTACATGCCACAAAGATAATAAAATTGAGATACGTGCCACTAAGAGCACATGATAGAATTTGTATTCCTGATAAGGAATGGAAAGATAAAAAAATGAAAATGGTGAAAGATGAAAAAGGCTTATGATTATTCTTATTCTCTCATATAATTGAATTTCACTTTATTATCATTCAATTGTCTTAGTTCATTATATGATGTCATCATGCTAGAATGTCATCTTTATCATCCATGCTTAACTATTCATTATTGTCATACTTGTCATTTATCTGGTGATCACATAAAATCGGGCCCTGACCCGTTCTTCTTTCTTGTTGTGCATATATATATTATATCCGCTCAGGTGCCCCACCGCAAGGTCGCTCATAATGACCTTCCCATTCCAGTGTCTTTTGAGGAGCCGTGACATTTTGTGGATATCACGGGATATTTTGTGTAGACGCATTCATTGTTGTCTTCTAGCTATGTTCGGTTCTTTATTCGGGCGTGTGGCCCAAACTATTGTAATTGTATAATGGATGTAATATCTAACTATTGGAACTTGTTGTACATTGTATGAAATTCTGTTGACTGACATTTTATTCGGTCCTTTTATTGTATATGTATTGTTGTTGTCACATATATACTTATGGGGTTTCCACCTTCTTTTCTAATATGGGTTGTCAACAATACTTTCTTTAATTTACAAAACAAAATTTTTTGACAACCCGTATTCTGAAATATTGTGTGGTTATCCCGTATAATCTTTATGTTGTTACAATGCTGAGAATGATTCCATCAATGATTCTTGTATTATTAGAGTATCGGGCTGGCCACCCCTTATTTCGGATATCGGATTGTCACACTAATGTAAACTTGTCAAACTAGAAATAGTTGATAAGTTTGATTTGAGATAACAATTTTTAGTATAATTCACATCGACCTAGTTGTAATTTTATGTATGAGTGAGTCTAAAAACACCCACTCTTAGCCAGAACTACAAATATGTTTTGATATATTGCACTGTTGTGTTAGTCACTCAATGTACAATGCATTTAAAAAACATTTGGTATTAGACAGGATATAAGTGTAAGGGTGTGTATATATAAACTTAATGTATATATTCTTTATATATCTACTTAGCCTCTGTTTTCTTATTTATTGCAGAAAATTAGATCCACACACAACACTGAACAATAAATTCAATTATTATCTGTCCATTAATGTTCTTGAGTTAAATCAATTTCAATTTTTAGAATAGAACAAACTTATCACCAACCTGGAGGATATCAGAAATGTCAAAATGGAATAATTTAACTTTTTTAGCAAAAGAGAAGAGTTTCATATTAGCAAACCTTCTTAGGCCACAAATGCGCGCACACACACACACACACACACACACACACACACACACACACACACATATATATATATATATATATATATATATATATATATATATATATATATATATATATATATATATATATATATATATATGACACCTAAATCTCCGCCCAACACTTTCTCAGCACATTACATTTTTTACACAACTTTTGATCTCACAGAGCGATTCGCAAGAGAGAAAAATGTTGGTGTTCGCCTCTCAAGTAGGAATGATCACAATAATATACCCACATATTGTTAATCAATATATGTGTATATTTTGATCAATCCTTCTTAAGGGCCAAACATCAACATTCTTCTCTCTTGTAGGTCATTTCCTGAGATCAAAAGTTGTGCAAAAGATGTAATGTAGCTAATGTTAAGAGTGGGTGTTTTCATCACTACTTGTACGGACACAAGTCTTCGATTGAGTCTTAATGTCGTGTTGGCTCAATTTCGGACAAAAACATTTAAGTCATAGGATATTGTTCAAGTGTATCCTTCAAGCCTATGACAAGTGAAAGTTGAAGACGTTGCGGCATTACTTTTCAAGAGAACATCATTGTCGATTTTTGTGCCAAATTTCACGTCATCAACATGTGGATTCCAATGTTTCCTAAAGGTATGAATGCATTAATATGTATATATAGGAGCTTGGAAATTTATTTTAGGTGTTAGTAGTTTTCTGTTATTTTTTTTGAATTCATAGTTCTAAAGATTTTGTTCTCGGACACCTTTCAGTAGAAAAATCATATCAAATCCAAAAAAAATTAGAAAAATACGAAACTGGTGGCCATGCATTCATATCGAAATTATCTAGAATCATGGCTTGCAATCTCATTAGAAAAGTCGATCGAACGACCTCGTTCAAATGAACTTCTAACGATATTCAGAAATTGTTTATGTTTTCTCGTTAGAAGTTTCGTTCGAACGAATTCAAACTCGTTCGAACGAACTTCTAACGAAATTTCAGTTTCGAGCAGTTTTTTTGACAGTTTTTTATAACTTACCACTTTCCCACTAACTTTCACCACCTTTACATAGTACGGGAAAGACATTTTCTAAGATAACTTTTTCACATTCTAAGAGTCTTTTGAGAGCAAAAATTTAAGAAAAAGTTCCATGTTTTGTGTTTGATTTTTATGGATTAAATTCACCAAAAAACATATGCACACGCATTTGTTTAGTTTATTCCAAGTACCTATTGATATATCATTGCTTGGAGAGTTTTGGCACCGGTTTACTCTACCTATTGAAGAGTTCGTTTGGGTTTTCTTCTAAATATCTCAAAGAAGAAGAAGTTTGTTTTGTTGCGGCATTCTGACATGGTGAAAGGCACCATGTGTGGTTGACGGTATACCTATGTCTCATTGGTGATTTCAAGATATGGGTGGAGTTTCGGGGTTGTCGACTAGGCAAAGGTGTTTATAAGAAGACGCGTCAAGGCTTGAAAGGGATCGAGTCAAGGAAGTAAGTCATCTGTCTTGTAATTGTAAAACCATACTTAGTGGACTTAAGGCTAGGGCCGTCCGAGGTTTTTTTTCCCGTTGTGGGTTTTTCCTCGTACATCGCGGCGTAGTGATTCATTATTTATTTTATCTTTTGCAATACTCACCTAGAATGCATGCTTAGGTAAAAAGATAAATTTTGGTTTAATCACTACTTATGTTTAATTTGGTGATAAATTAATTTGGATAATGTCAATGTGTATTTAATTCAAGTCATTAAGTTAATTGGTTAAAATTGGTTTGGCGTAATGTAATAATATTGCAAATATGACGTAGGTAAATTTCTAGGACTTGAGTTGAATTAATTGTGTTTACGTGAAAATAAAATTGTGTTTGTGTTTCATCAGATTTCACTTGGTTTAATTTTAAATTTGAAAAGAAATTAAAATTTGGTAATTTGTTTAATTGAACCATCTCCCGCTTCCACATATTTAAAAAGGAAATTACCTTTTTGTAATAAGATTTTAAAATTGGAGGCCTATCGCACTTTCAGATTGGTATCAGAGCCAAAGCGACAAATTATTTCGTTAAAGATCTTTTAAATAATTTTTGGCTAAAATGGAATTTTCCCCATTTTCAAAATTTCCTATTTTCGATGGTTCAAACTACGCGTAATGGAAAGTGCGAATGAAATCGGCACTAAAATCTATCGATGAGAGAGTTTGGATGTCTGTTGTTAACGGGTGGTCCCCACCTACTCATTTAGTAGATAATGAGCGTGTTCCCAAACCCGCCGATTGATGGAGTGAGGGTGAATTTAAACTTTCTAACTTTAATTCTCGAGGTTTAAATGCCTTATTTAGTGATGTCACACCGGATGAATTCTGACGCATTATGACATGTGAGACCGCTAAAAAAGCGTGGGATATTTTGCAACTCACTCATGAAGGTAATAGTGTCGTTAAAGCTTCGAAACTTCTTGAAACTATCAAAATGAATGAAAAAGAAACTTTTGATGAATTTTATGGTAGACTTTCTGATATTGTTAATTCATCTTTTAACTTGGGAGAGAAAATACCCGACAACCGAGTAGTAAAGAAAATTCTAAGGTTCCTACCCGATAGATTGATTCCAAAAGTGACCGTTTTAAATTCTTTACCAACTTTAGCCTCTATGAAATTAGAAGAGCTCGTAGGTAATTTACAAACCTATGAACTAGACATGTTTCCCTCTAAAACTGAAAAGAAAATTGAAAAGGGCGTTGCTTTAAAAGCTCAAAAAGAGGTCAAACAAGTAGTAGAGAGCGAGAGTGATAGTGACTTGGAAGATATGGCCTTGTTTGCTAGGAAATTTTAAAAATTTCTTAAATTTAAAAATGATTTTAAGAAATTTGAAACTTCTAAGCATGACAAAGCCAAAAAGATCCCTAAAATTTCTAAAGAATATTTAAATAGGGATGAGTCAAATAGGTGTTTTGGTTGTGAGGGTTATGGACATAGGGCTTTTGAGTGCCCCACTAAACTAAGGAAAGAGGGTAAGTGACCCATTTCATATAATGCGACCCTTAGTGATAGTGATAAGGAAGAGGGACCCGATTCCCCCACTAAGCCCAACTTTGTGGCTTTTATGGCTAGTCATGTGAGTGATAGTGAGAAATCGTCGATTGATGAAACTTTAACACATGACAATTCCGAGGTCAAAGTTTTTGATTCCCTTATTTTTGATGATAGTGAGAGTGGAGAAGAAAGAGCGAATGAAAATGAAGAAGAGGTTAATGTGAGTGAACTTCAAAATGCTTTTCAAGAACTTTATAAAGAATCTATTAAATTGAACAGAGCTAATTTGAAGTTAGAAGCTAGTTTGAAAGAACGTGTCAAGGTCGTTGATAATAGCATGTTGGTTGAAGACCTTAGGACACGAGAGAAAGCTCTTCTAGAGAATCTTGAATATATAGAAGGCGAGAGAGACAGCCTTAGGGGTTTAATGGAATCCTTGAAAAAGGAGCTTCTTGCTTTTGAAGAGCGAAATGTTTTATTAGAGTCTAACATTTTAGAATTGCTAAATAAATTAAAAGACTCTAGTAATGTCAAATTGGATTTGGAGTGTCGTTCGGAAAAATTAGATAAAATGTTAGGAACGGTCCAAATTAAAAATGACACTTGTGGTTTAGGCTTCAATACTTGTAATGAATTTACTCATAATGCGAAAACCAATGTTTTAGGAGAATCTACTAGGAAAGTCTTTAGAGATCACTCAGTAGGTAAATCTTTTCGACATGTTTTTACTTGTACACATTGTGGTCGAAAAGGTCATCTTAGGAAATTTTGTTTTGATCTTAAACGTATTCCTAGAAAATCCCAACGTAAAGCAACCAAGGTAGTTAAAATTCCTACACCCCAAGATAGTCATTCTTCATTAATTTGGGTTAGGAAATCCTACTTAATTGCCTTGCAAAATGGGGTTTTTGATTCTCATTTACTTTAACATGCTTCCTCCCATGCTAAATCTAAAGGATGAATGTGTTAGTGTTTGCATACTTTAGCTTTTGTACTTCATGCTATGTTCACATGCTAAATGTATGCTTGTTTAATCATTTTCTAGTCTATGCTCCATGCTTATCACATGCTAGAATTATGATTTTTGTTTATCTTTTGTATTATATTTCCTTCATTTTGTTTGCATTAAATGAAAAAATAGAAAAAGATTTTTGTTTATCATTTGGATTTTATCTCTTGGTAATTTAAGCTTAATGAAAAACTCAAATGATTTTTGTTTGTCTTTTGAGTATATATTTTTTTTTATTTTCGGTTAAAATTTTTAAAAAACTCAAAAAGATTTTATTTTGTGTGTATTTTAGTTTGACACACTTTATGTGGCATACACTTGTGTTTGAATACCATCTTTTACGCTCTCATGTGACTAGAACTTTTGGTTTAGATTGTCAATCCTTATTATGTTCTTTACCATGCTTACATGGAGTTGTTGGATTTTGTGTTGATTAAATGGATTCTAATTTTATATGCCTCCATTCACACATGCATGAGCTCTTTTGAAATTTTATCTTCATATGTATATTTGAGCTATGTGAGGTGTTCTCCTTCCAATCTTGTCATCTACATATTTGTGACTTAGGAGTACTAGTGCATGTCAAAATCCGTTGCACGTGAGATTTGTGTGAAATATAAAAACATGATAAATATAAATGTGTACGGGGAAGGGCGCCGAAAGGACTTAGTTATCCTTTGCGATTGTAAGACACCATTTTTGAATGGACCTAAAAGAAATATGTGGTCCAAAGGCCTAAAAACAGAAAATATGGCATTAAAAAAAAATTAATTGCCAAGGCCTATGTTTGATTGATACATTCATTCAAAATTAATATAAATGCTTATTGAGGGAGATTGGATGGTATATCAACGGTTTGCACAATGTCCGTTTGTCCTAATTGCGTATCTCATGTCATGACTCTATTGGTTTGTAGAATCATCAATATGCTAGGCTTGTATGCATTGTGTATGTTTGTTCATTGAGTTCAATTTATATTGTCACATGAGGTTATATTCAAATGTGATGAAGTTTGCAATCAATTGAGAACTCCGTGAACATGTTTTAAGTGATTGGGTCTAAATTTAATTGTTACTAGTTCACACCCAACACTTCCGTTTCCATATGATACATTTTTGCCATACGAGTGTGAAAGACTCCTATTATATGTTTTGTGTGTCATTTGTGTGTTTATATCTATATATGTGTACTTGAGTCTCTTTGATATATATTATGTATACATATATTTGATATTTTTGTTTAGACTTTGCTTTGATTTCTAATCCATATATGCTTTAATTCATACTTGGTATCCATCTTATTGCATTCTTTGTTGATATCACATGCTTAATAATTTATATATCATATTGGTATCATTTTATTGCATCCTAGTTGGTATCCGATGTTATTGTTTGGATTAGTTGAATTTTTGTTGCCCATATGCTTTAACGTTCTCATCACTATATGCACAATTACATGTTTTAGCTTGTTATCCCATTCTTTTATCCCTTGCTTAGTTTAGAGGGTGTATATGCTTTATTTGGGGGAGATAAGTTACTTTTTTGATTCTTTAGCCTTTGTCTATTCCTAAACAAAAAGGGGGAGAATGATAGGGGAGAAATGGTATCTAATCCTATTATTATCGTATCTTAGTTTGGGGGAGATTTATCTAAGGGGGAGACGTCTTTCTAAGTATGTCATTTGTTTGATAAAGAGGAGAATTAATTTAGGGGAAGTAATTATTTAATTGCATTTAATATTTTGATATTCCCTATGCGTTTGATAGTTTGCTTAAGCGTGCAGGAATACTTCTAAATGGAAACATTCAACATCGGCAAAGATATTGATCCTTGGGTTGTTTGCGTCAAGCATTGTATTTTTATTTCGGGTGGGATATTGTTTTTGAGACTAGTGAGCTTGACGGCCCTTTAGGATTTTTGTTTAGTTTTTGTCCCGGAATAGCCAAAGGGGGAGATTTGTAAGGACACAAGTCTTCGATTGAGTCTTAATGCATTGTTGGCTCAATTCCGGACAAAAACATTTAAGTCATAGGATATTGTTCAAGTGTATCCTTCAAGCCTATGACAAGTGAAAGTTGAAGACGTTGTGGCATTACTTTTCAAGAGAACATCATTGTCGATTTTTTTCCCAAGTTTCACGTCATCAACATGTGGATTCCAATGTCTCCTAAAGGTATGGATGCATTAATATGTATATATAGGAGCTTGGAAATTTATTTTGGGTGTTAGTATTTTTCTGTTATTTTTTTTGAATTCATAGTTCTAAAGATTTTGTTCTCGGGCACCTTTCAGTAGAAAAATCATATCAAATCCAAAAAAAATTAGAAAAATACGAAACTGGCGGCCACGCGTTCGTATCGAAATTATCTAGAATCGTAGTCTGCAATCTTGTTAGAAAAGTCGTTCGAACGACCTCGTTCGAATGAACTTCTAATGAGATTCAGAAATTGTTTCTGTTTTCTCGTTAGAAGTTTTGTTCGAACGAATTCAAACTCGTTCGAACGAACTTCTAATGAAATTTCAGTTTTGAGCAGTTTTTTTGACAGTTTTTTTATAACTTCCCACTTTGCCCACTAACTTTCACCACCTTTACATAGTACGGGAAAGACATTTTCTAAGACAACCTTTTCACATTCTAAGAGTCTTTTGAGAGCAAAACTTTTAAGAAAAAGTTCCATGTTTTGTGTTTGATTTTTATGGATTAAATTCACCAAAAAACACGTACACACCCATATGTTTAGTTTATTCCAAGTACCTATTGATATATCATTGCTTGGAGAGTTTTGGCACCGGCTTACTCTACCTATTGAAGAGTTCGTTTGGGTTTTTTCTAAATCCCTCAAAGAAGAAGAAGTTTGTTTTGTTGCGGCATTCTCACATGGTGAAAGGCACCATGTGTGGTTGACGGTGTACCTATGTCTCATTGGTGATTCCAAGATTTCGGTGGAGCTCTGGGGTTGTCGACTAGGCGGAGGTGTTTACAAGAAGACACGTCAAGGCTTGAAAGGGATCGAGTCCAGAAAGTAAGTCATCTGTCTTGTAATTGTAAAACCATACTTAGTGGACTTAAGGCTAGGGCCGTCCGAGGTATTTTTCCCGTTGTGGGTTTTTCCTCGTACATCGCGGCGTAGTGATTCATTGTTTATTTTATCTTTTGCAATACTCACCTAGAACGAATGCTTAGGTAAAAAGATAAAATTTGGTTTAATCACTACTTATGTTTAATTTGGTGATAAATTAATTTGGATAATGTCAATGTGTATTTAATTCAAGTCATTAAGTTAATTGGTTAAAATTGGTTTGGCCTAATGTAATAATATTGCAAATACGACGTAGGCAAATTTCTAGGACTTGAGTTGAATTAATTGTGTTTACGTGAAAATAAAATTGTGTGTGTGTTTCATCATATTTCACTTGGTTTAATTTTAAATTTGAAAAGAAATTAAAATTTAGTAATTTGTTTAATTGAACCATCTCTCGCTTCCACATATTTAAAAAGGAAATTACCTTTTTGTAATAAGATTTTAAAATTGGGGGTCTATCGTACTTTCACTACTCATACATAAATCTATAACTATGTTGAGGTGAATTACATTTGAAATTGTTATTTCAAATCAAACTAATCAATTGTTTCTAGTTTGACAAGGTTATGTTGGTTATAATTCCTTCTTAGGATATTTGAGAGAGAGAGAGAGAGAGAGAGAGAGAGAGTTTTGAGGGATGGGGAGCGGGGGGATATAGGGTATATAAATTACTATAATTCGAACTATTATTCATCATGATTCATACTTTATCTTCGTCGAATAGTGGTATGTGTTGATTTTTTGTTCATTTATTTTGTTGGATTGTGTCAAATGTCAAAATGTGATTAACGTAACATGTAGCAACTGATCGCGTATTCACAGGACTCTCGGTTTGAGAACAAGACCAAAACTTGAAAGTAGGTAGACATAGGTTTGAAAAAATGCTGTTGAAGGGAGAAAATAAAACATTCCCCAAATGGCTATGCAAGAGGTACAAACACCTTGCACCGGACTAAAGTAAAATATAGCAACTAACCTTGTAATCACGGTACCTCCGGCTCAAGAACATGACCAAAACTTTCAAGTGGGTAGACTTAGGCTTGAAAACATTCCGTTGAAGTGCGAAAATGCAAATATCCCCAAATGGCCCCGCAAGAAGTACGGACACCTCGTAAGGGACCAACATAACATGTAATAACTGACCGCATAATCACGAGACTCCCGATTTGAGAACATGATCAAAACTTGTATGTAGGTAGATTTAGGCTTGAAAACATCTCGTTGAAGGGAAAAATTGAAAAATAGCCCCCCAACGGTCCCACGAGAGGCATAAACACCTCGCACGGAACAAACGTAACACTTATAAACTGATCACATAGTCTTAGGGATCCTAGTTCGAGAACATGACCAAAACTTGAAAGAAGGTAGACTTAGACTTGAAAACCTACCGACGTGACTCAGAAAGTGTCTCTAATGTGCGTTCACTCTAGGCTCAAGTGCAAGCCTGTCGCGTTAGTAATAAACCTGGTAAGTCGGGTATCGATCCTATGGGAAATAGGACAACGAAGTTGTGACGACGGGAAAAGACGAAGGACTCCTAACTTTGACTCTAAAAAAAGAAAAAGAGAAAATGATTTGGTTTTGGGAATGATTAAATAAATGCAATTGTGAAATTATGAAAAGATGAAATTATACTAAATTACCTAAACTGCTAATGAAAACTGATTTAAAACTTTAAACTATGTATGATAAAAACAGGACGGGAATACAATCCCCCAACCCTAGTGTATTGCAGTTATAATACTAATCGTAAATTTAACTGATTAATTTGACCCAGAATTTAGTACTCCCAAGCATTACGTATACGAGGTTCAAGCCCGCGTCATACTTAATCTAAGGACGAGTAAATTGGTATCGCGATTGTGACACTCGAATTGCATTATAAATCATCCCGGTTACCCAGAGGCAAACGAGATATAAAGATCTACAATTGTTATGTTCCTACGCAATACGGTCGTAATCAATCACTAAATTCAGAGGATTAATGTTATACACATGCAACTAACACATCAAGCTTGGTTCATGTATCCCGACCTTAGAAAATCTAGCCTAGCATGCTGAAAGTAATGAAAACAGTGTTTGATTTGCAGAAACCCATGATTAATCTAAGGAAAACTTTTGAATTGATGTATAACAGAATTGGAAAGAAGAAATAACTCACTAATCTCACCAAAGCAGTAACAATGGTAATCAATAAAACTTGTAATCAAAGAACTTTTGAATAATCTTCAACTATTGGAATTGAAACTGTAAATTGTATCTAAACTAGGGTTTCTGGAAAAGAATGGAAAATTAACTAAAATTCTCCGTGCAAATAATGATAATAAAACGGGTTTTTATACCATACAAAAATTCAGGAGTTTTAGCAGCACTAGGACTCTTCTTAAGAGAAGATAAGATTATAGAATCTCGATGGCCGGACCGGTCCGAACCTTAGGCGGATCGGTCTGCCTCCAATGCGGATCGGTTCCTTTTATTTTCTGGCAGACCAGTCTGGGGCGGGCCGGTTCTTTTATTTTTCACCCTTCTTCGATTTGCTTTCGATCCGGGGTCTTCTGGAGTTTTGCACGTCGGACCGGTTCGGGGTAGGGGCGGACCGGTCTGCCTATTTGACTTTCTTTCTCAACTTTGACTTCTCATATCTTTTGTTTCGGGATTCCGATTGAGGTGCCGTTTCTTCCTATGTGCTCATGAGTGTGATATCTTCAACTTCTCTTTAGGTACCTCATCCGAATTACGGATAGAATTAATGCTTTTGCCCTTTTGACTTTCCTTATTTTCTTTCTTTATTCTTTCGATTTCTTTCTTTCGTTTCTTGACATCAAATACCTGTAAAAGCAATACGAAATACTAGGAACTCAGTGTACTCATTCGGATAAGTCAGTAGAAAGATTATGAGATATAGTCAACTCGATTACGTTGTTCGAGGTGCTAAAAGTAACTAAATTAAGGGATAAATTGGGAAGAATTTATGCCTAATCACCTACTATTGAAGGGAGAAAATAAAAAAAAAACAAACGGCCCCGTAAGAGGCATGAACACTTCATACGGGACCAACGTAACACGTAGAACCTAACAGCATAATTATGGGACTTTCGATTTAAGAACATGACCAGATCTTACAAGTACGTATACTTAGGTTTGAAAACATGTCATTAAAGGGATAAAATGATAACAACCCCTAAACGGCGCCCCACGAGAGGCACGAACCCCTCGCATAGGACCAACGTAACATGTAGCAACGGATCGAATAGTCATGGGACTCCCTATTCAGGAACATGACCAAAACTTGCAAGTAGGTAGGTTTAGGCTTGAAAACATGTCGTTGAACAGAGAAAATGCAGAATAGTCCTGAAATGGCACCGCTAGAGGCACGACACCTTGCACCGGACCAACACAACATGTAATAACTGACTACGTAGTCACAAAACTCTCGGTTCGAGAACATAACCAAAACTTACAAGTAGGTAGACTTTAGCTTGAAAACATGTTATTTAAGGGTGAAACATAAAACATCCCCCAAATGGCCCCCCGAAAGGCACAAACACCTCACATAGGACCAACATAATATGTAGAAATTGACCACATAGTCATGGGACTCCCTATATAGGAACATGACCAAAACTTGCAAGTTGGTAGACTTAGGCTTGAAAACATGCCGTTCAATGATGAAAGCTCACAAAAATCCTCAAACGGTCCTACAAGAGGCACGGACACCTCGCACGAGACCAACATAACATGTAGCAACTAACCACTTGGTCACGAGACTCTTAGTTCGAGAACATGACCAAAACTTACAAGTAGGTATACTTTCACTTGAAAACATGTCATTGAAATATGAAAACACAAAATAACCCCCAAATGGCCCCATAAAAGGCACAAACACTTTGCACGAACCAATGTAACACATAGCAACTGACCGCATAGCCACGACATTCTCGGTTTGAGAACATGACAAAAAATTTCAAGTAGGTAGACTTAGGCTTGAAAACATGCCGTTGAAGGGAAATAATGTAAAATATCTCCCAAACAACCCCGCGAGAGGCACATACATCTCGCACGGGACCAAGTAACACATATCAACTCAACGCATAGTCATAGCACTCTAAATTCGGGAACATGATGAAAACTTGCAAGTAGGTAGACTTAGGCTTGAAAATATGTAGTTGAGGGAAAAAAAATATAAAATTGCCCCCAAATGGACCTACGAGAGGCATGAACACCTCGCACGGGTCCAACATAACACGTAGAAATTAACCTCGTAGTCACGGGCCTTTGGATCGCGAACATGATCGAAACTTACAAGCAGGTAGTCTTAGACTTAAAAGTAGGTCGGGCTAGTCCACAACCTTATTTATCTTACGAACTACATGGACTTTGATGCCATTTTTGAATCTCTAGGCATTTCAAAGTTATTTTGGGATTCAAGTCTTTTGTTACTTACAACTTCAAATTTTTTTGATGTTTTGTTTTTAGGCCTCAGTAGAGAAGGAAGATTTGGAACATATTCACGCAAGCATTCATTGTATTTTTATTTTTGTTGTATATATTCATGCAAACATGAATTGTAGTTTATTTTTTGTTGTATATATTCATGCATTGTATTTTATTATATATTCATGCAAACATGCATTAGTTAACTTGTGCTGTATCATTACATATTCATGCAATCATGGGTATGGTAACTTTTATAAAATATTAGTAAAATTTTAAATTTCTGGAAATGTAAACACGTTTAAAAATGTACAACTTTTTTTGGGTTGTAGAAAAATTTTTTTATTTCTTTAATTTTTTTTATTTGGTCCGGTAAAAAATCGTGACCAAAAAATATTTTTTATAATTAAAATATAACGAGGTTACGTCCATGATTGTAATAGATGTGACCCATATCGTAATGTTGTTATGGCTTCTGATTGTGACTCATGTTGTCAGATCTTGGGTCATAGCCTTGGTTGTTCACGGGTCTAGATTGTGACCCAAGTCACCCTCTACAGGTCACGGGCACAAATCATTACAAATCATGGCAGAGTGATCAGATTCCAAGACCATGACCCATGTTCTCGACTATGGGTGATAGGTACTGACCGTGACCTTTTTTTTATAACGCTTAATATTATCACGGGTAATGACCATGACCCATATGGTGGTCACGGGCCAAAACTGTGATAGTTTTCGATATTTGTTATAGCTTAAGTAATGATATTTGTAAATTATCATCATATTTTTAAAGTGGGAGTCCCTACACAATTCTTTCAAGTTACATTGTTCTGGTGCTAGGTGTGCTTTGCCTTACAAGGCTATTTAGGGGGTGCTTTGCCCTTTTGCCTTTTAATAGAATTTATTTCAACCATAAGTCTTGAGATTTGCAAATTATCATCATATTATTAAATCAGGATTCTCATTACTACATAGTCAGTTCTTACGAGTTAAATTGGTCCGGTGTGAGGTGTGAGTGCCTATTTTTGAGCTATTTGGTGGATGTTCTAGGTTTCACCCTTTAATGGCATGCTTTTAAGCCCGACTCTATAAATTTGTAAATTATCATCATATTATCAAAATAGGAGTCCCGTGACAATATAACGAGTTCTCAGGAGTTATATTGGTCTCGTACGAGGTGTTAGTATCTCTTATGGGACCATTTGATGGTTGTTTTGTTTATTCCCCCTTTAACGACATGTTTTGAAATTCAAGTATAGATATTTGCAAACTGTCATCATATACTTAAATCGGGAATTCCATGACTACATGATCAGTTTTTACGAGTTAAATTGGTCACGTACATTGTGTTCGTGTCTCTTACGGTGCCGTTTGAATGTTGTTTTGCATTTTTTCCCTTTAACGGCATATTTTTAAGTCCAAGTCTTGAGATTCACAAATTATTATCATATTCTGAAATCGAGAGTCTCGTGATTACGCGATTAGTCTCTTCAAGTTACATTGGTCTTGTGCAAGATGTCAGTTCAAGCAGTTTGGTGGTTGTTAGTTGTTTCACTCTTTAACGGCATGTGATCAATTCTACGTCTTAAGATGTGTAAGTTATCATCATATTCACAAATAGAGAGTCCCATGACTACACGATTGGTTCCTATGAATTACATTGGTGCGAGGTGTTTGTGTCTCTTATTGGGCTGTTTAGAGGATATTTTGTGTCTATTTTCCTCTTTAACAGCATGTTTTCAAGATTAAGTCTTGAAATGTGAAAATTGTCCTCATATTATATAATTGGGAGTCCCATGAGGACACTCTCAGTTCCCACGGGTTACATTGGTCCCATGCGAGGTGTTGGTGACTTTTACGGGGCGATTTTTATGATCGTTTTTCATTTTAGCTAGTTAACAACATGATTTTAAGCCTAAGTATTGAGATTTTCAAATTATTATGGAGGATGCGTGATATCAATTATTTATGGAATTCACAAATTTCCAATATTAAAACTTATTTAATTAGAGTCAATATACAATCAAATTTAATTAAATGCTAAACATGCATCTATGTGAATAAATCAAACTTGTAATCAAGAATAAAGGGATAATCAAATTCTGGAAAAATCTTGGAAGGTCTAAATCTTTATTTCACTATTAACAGTAAATCTCAACTTACAATTACATAGAAAATGAACATAGACTGTAGCTTAGAACAAACACATATTCCCGCAAGAACCTCAAGAACCATTTCTCCTCCTTTAGTAATGAATACCCTCGAGTATCCCTAATGACCACAATCATCAGCAATAGCTCCCGTATGAACAAACTAATCTAGCAATAGAGAATCCTTCTCTACAAGAGAAACTTCAACAAAGAAGTATTTTGGGTTCTAAAATGATTCACAAAAGTGTATAGGATGTTTTGTCATGACCCCAACCCAATAGTAGTAGGGAATGAGTGTCTTGACATGCCACCAAGGCATTCAACGTTATGACCTTAAAATATTTCTTAAAATAAATGCAACGGAAATACATTCACATGGTCATGAATTGTAAACTATTGAAAAAAATGTAATTACGTCATCAGAGCTTTCTAAAAGGGAACTTCGTATTGTGACAACCCGCTCATCAAAATAAGGGGTGGCCAGCCCGATACTCAAATAAAAATAGGAATCATAGATAGATCATTCTCAACATCTCAATAATATAATAAGTATGCGGGATAACCAACCTATATTTCAGAAAAATGGATTGCCAAATATTAATTTTACAAGTTAAAATAAGAATTTACACAACCTAATTTGAAAAGAAAATGGAAACCCAAAAGAACTTATATTACATCAACAACAAGTATACAATAAGGGGACCGAATAAGCTGTCGGTTCACAGTCCTTACAAACCAAAAGTAACAAGTTAATTAAGTTACAGATTACATTACATTAGACAATTACAAAAGCTTTGGGCCACACACCCGAATAAAGGACCCGATCATAACTAGAGTACAAAATGGAGGCGCCAATATCAACAATATCCCGTAACCGTCCGCAAGGTATTATGGCTCCCAGACACTGGAATAGGAAAGTCAGAACGGGCATCCTTACGGCGGAGCGCCTGAGCGAATGACCAATTCATACAAGACAAAAAATATGAACGGGTCAGGGCCCGATTTTATATAATCACCATGTGAATAAAATTCAAGATAATGATGGGCAATTGCTACCATAAATGATGACAAGAATCTATATACAAATTCTAGAACACAAACTAGGACAACATGGATGATCAAAATTTAAATTTGATTACACATGAAAATGAAAATAAGCACCATTAACTAAGAATCACCATCCTTTAAAGTAATTCATTTCATCGTTCCATTTCTCATTGGGAACATAATCACAGTTATATGCTCTTTATGGCATTTTTCATAAATAAAGTCCCACTTGAATAAGAATAGTTATATTCATATACATATAACGATTCTAAGACCGCCCGTCCGGGTTTCCCCACTGTGCGCGTCCCTAAATGACTATCATCTTCCAGGGCCTATCAACCAAGACAACCTGGGAACCTAACGCAACGTCGGGAAGTGGCCATATGCCTGCGAGCGAGTCATAACCTCACCCGAAATTACCTCACTAGAGCAAAAGAAACATATAACAACCGATCATATGGCCGAGGACTATAGTCTCCCTGCATTCACTAGCCAGGGAACATCACCTCATGCGCGAACTTCCCTTATGATAGCATTTAGAGAGGTGTGTTTAAGTAAATTATTATTTACCATTTTCATTTTCATTTCCATTTTGATAAATATATCACATTTTATCCGGAGGCATACGTAATTCATATCATCATTACAACCTCAAAGAATGAATAAAATCTTAATTTATTCTCCAAACATTTTAGGGTGTTATTATAAACCACCAAGACTATCATACCTCAAATGAGCCTCTAAAATCCCCCAATATGACATTACAACTCATAGTCTCATAATAATTAACTAAAAGAAAAGAATGCCCTAACATCAATTTGTACACCCCCGGAACAAGCCCTATCTAGACCATTTCTAATGTAGGGTAGTTAATTAACTCATCTAGGACTCTAAGTTTACTTCATACAAGAAGGTTCCTAAGTCCCTATCTTAAGAGAAAGATACTAGAAGACATTTAGGATTTAAGGGTGAAAAATAAGGGACCGATCGACCGGTCAAGAGACCGCGATCGACCACGTCTCAAGATTTTGTCTAAGCAAAAAAAATAGAAAGCTGAGTTCGGAGGGGACGGTCGACCGGTCAGGGAGCCGCGATCGACCGCTACCGAAATTTATACTTATGTGGGAAAGCAGTAGGCTCTCCCTCGATGGCCTGGTTGACCGCTCCTGGGACCCCGGTCAACCGCGCTTAGCAGACCTAGAATTCCTTTTTCTTCTACAAAGCTAAAACCAAAGCCTAATTTCATATTCTTTGCCTCCCTTCCCTTGACCCACATCAATAACATAACCACAACAATTCTAAACTGCAACAAACCAATAAAATCCATTTAGATCCTACAAATTAAAGATCTAATGATTTAAACACCAACACATGTATCAAAACCTAATATTTTCCCAAATCTCCCAAATATACAACTATCATTGCAATTTATCCACAAAGAATCATATATTTGCAAGTAGAAAACTTGCCTTGAGGTAGAAATCTCAGATTTTCTTTGGTAGCAAGAACTCCAATCTTCAATCTCCAATTTTTCTTATTTTTCTCCTCTTTTCTCCACCAATTCTCTTCTTCTCTCTCTTTATCTTCTTTTGGGCTTGAAATGTGTAATGAAAGAAATAAAAGAGGGTTGGAAGAATTAAATCATGGCTTTAGTCTAAATTCCCAACTTAAATGGTTAATACCACATTAAAATGACTCACAACTACACATTTAAGCTATAACCAGTCAAAAGTGCCCGAAACATAAAAATATAATATGGCAATTATTTCGACTATCTCGCACATTTCGGGACTAACTACGCCCTCTAAATTGGCATCCGACAATTTTATAAATCATTTCAAGTTCCGATTTCATTTAAACCAAAAATGTCATTTAAAGCATATGACACTCTAAAACATAGCATGATGATATTTACATACACATGCAATAAATATGCAACAATATAGTAAATATTAACTTTCAACTCATACAATTAATATTTACTCCATGTTCCAACATTTTATATAATTACTCCACACAGTAAATTAATATAAAATAAGTTCTCAAAAGTGAGGATTGTTACATACTCCCCCCCTTAAGAGGGAATTTTTCCCTCAAAATTCAGGCGTACCTTGTATAAAGAGATGCAGATACTTTTCCCGCATATCATCCTCATGATCCCACGTCGATTCCTTGGCGCCGTGATGACCCCATTGAACTCGCACCAAGAGCACCCCTCGTGATCTTAATTTATGCTCTCCGTGCTCTAAGATTGCTACCGGTTGTTCTTCATACAAAATATCGGGTTGCAAATTGATATCCTCCAAAGGAATATGCCAAAGGGCTCCTTCACACCTCTTATACTTCTTCAAAGAGGAAACATGAAACACATCGTGGAGTTATTGTAGGTGTTCCGGTAAGGCAAGTTGAGACGCCACTAGACCTACCTTGGCAATAATGGGAAAAGATCCCACTTAGCGCGGCGCAAGCTTTCCTTTCTTCCCGAAGAGCTTTATACCTTTCATTGGCGATACTCGCAGCAGGACTTGCTCTCCAACTTCTAACTCTATATGCCTTCTATTCGCATCGGCGTAGCTCTTATGACGATCTTGAGCTATTCGGATGCGATTTCGGATGAGCTCAATCTTGGAATAAGTATCCTGGATCATTTCAGGTCCAAGGAATTTATTATCCCCCACCTCGAACCAACAAGTGGGTCATCTACAAGGTCAGCCATAAAGTGCTTCATAGGGTGCCATCCCAATAGTAAATTGGTACGAATTATTATAAGAAAATTCGATCAAAGGGAGATATTGTTCCCAAACACCTTTGAAATCAAGCACACACATTCGGAGAATATCCTACAAGATTTGGTTGACTCTTTCGGTCTGCCCATCTGTTTGAGGGTGATAAGAAGTACTCAATTTCAATTCGATTCCCATAGCTTCTTGGAAACTTCGCCAAAAGTGGGAAATAAATATCTTATCTCTGTCAAAGACTATATTTATTGGCACCCCGTGGAGTCTAACAACCTCCGCAATAAATATCCGGGCATAGCAAGCAGTATTATAATTGGTACGTACCAATAGGAAATGTGGCGACTTAGTCAAATGATCCATGATAACCCAAATAGAATCGTGACCACTTTGCGACGTTGGCAAGCCCGTAATGAAATCCATAGATATACTCTCCCACTTCCACACCGGTATCTCCAAGGGTTGCAACAAACCCGTTGGTTGCTGATGATCTATCTTGACCAATTGACAAGTAGCACATTGGGACACAAAATCAGAAATATCCCGCTTCATGCCCGCCCACCAATATTGACGGCGCATGTCTTGGTACATCTTATCCCCACCAGGATGCACTGAAAATTTAGACCCATGAGATTCCGTCATCACGGCCTGTCTTAAATCCCCTTCATTCGAGACGATGAGTCTCCCGTGGAAACGTAATCCACCCTCTGAACTTATGGAGTAGGATTCCGCTCCCTTGGCCAATAATAGGCGTATACGGTCTTGACAGCCTTTATCCCTTCCTTGGGCTTCTACAACCCTTGCCACAGTAATAGGCGTAACGGTCAACACCGATGTAAAGGCCCTAGCAACCACGTCCTCTTGACTAAGATCCTTCCATTTAGCTTTCCATACCTCCGCTAACTCCCCCTCGGGCTTTTGACTTAAAGCATCCGCCACTACATTCGCCTTGCCCGGGTGGTAGCGGATGTCGAATTGATAGTCTTTCACAAACTCTAGCCATCTGCGTTGTCGCATATTTAAATCTTTCTGTGAAAATAAATATTGCAACGATTTGTGATCCGTGAAAAGACTAAAATTCTCCCCCAGGAGATAATGCCTCCAAATCTTCAAGGCAAAAACAACTGCGACAAGTTCCAAATCGTGCACCAGATAATTCTTTTCATGGGGCTTTAGCTTGCGAGAAGCATGTGCAATATCCCATTGATCTTATGGAAGCACACCTCCCAATCCTTATAGAGATGCATCGGTGAAGACCAAATATTCCAATCATGGACTTGGTAACGCAAGGACTGGAGCAGAAGTCAACCTATCCTTGAGCTCATCAAAAGATGACTAACAGGAATTATCCCATACAAACCTCACCCCTTTCTAAGTTAAATTTATCAAAGGGCTAGCAATTTTAGAGAAACCCTTGATAAACCGGCGGTAATAACCCGCCAATCCGAGAAAACTACGAATCTCGATAGGTGCCGTGGGTTGACCCCACTCCCTTACCGCAACAACTTTACTTGGGTCTACCGAAATAACCTGGGCTGTCACAATGTGACCCAGAAACTGTACTTCCTGCAACCAAAAACTGCACTTCTCAAACTTGGCATACAATTGATGATCCCTCAACATTTGCAGAACCAACCGCATGTGAGTAGCATGATCAACTTCTGTTTGAGAATATACTAGGATGTCATCAATAAACACAATGACAAACCGATCAAGGAAGTCCCGAAACACCCTATTCATGAGGTCCATAAAAACTGCGAGGCATTGGTTAGCCCAAAAGGCATAAAAAAAAATTCGTAGGACCCATACCTGGTTAGGAAAGCGGTTTTGGATACATCTTGCTCTCGTATCCGCAACTGGTGATACCCCATCCTCAAATCTATTTTTGAGAAGTAAAACTCTCCCCTAAGTTGATCAAACAAATCATCAATTCGAGGCAACGGGTATTTGTTCTGGATGGTGACTTTATTTAACTCCCGATAATCAAAACACAACTGGAGAGAACCGTCTTTCTTTTTCACAAATAACATCGAAGCACCCCGCGGCGACGTACTACGCCTAATTAACCCTTGCTCTAACAGGTCCTGAATTTGATCTCTTAACTCCCTCATCTCAATAGAAGCCATACGATACGGAGCTCTATCAATCGGTCTCATTCCCGGTGCTAAGTTAATTACGAACTCAATTTCCCTACTCGGAGGCAAACCCGGTATTTCTCGAAAAACATCTTCAAATTCCCCAACAATCGGAATAGAATCTAAGGGAACAACTACATCCCGAGAAGTCTCCTCCGCGATATAATACAAGTAAGTGCTAGTACCTCCTTCTTAATGAGGCATAACCTACTTTTCCCATAACAATTAATTATCGCATGATACTTCACTAGCCAATCCATACCCAGGATTACATCATACCCGACCATATCCAGGACGAGCAAATCGGCCTCAAATCACAAATTACCAAGATTTATTCCTATATGTTTACAAATAATGAAAATGAGTGAACCATCACCCATAGAAGACTCAACACTAGTGAAGGTACTCTCCGCAGATTTAATCAACTCTGTAGACTGAGCAAAACTTCTAGAAATGAACGAGTGTGTCGCACCCGTATTAAATAATACACGATCCATGTGCCCTTTAATGAGAAACTTACCCTCAATGGCTGGCGGCCCCGGCTGGGCCGGAGGAAGCATAACATCTTGAATGTGGTAAACACAACCATACTGTAGCTGTCCCTGTTGTGGAGGGACAACCAAATTAGGTACTTGTGGCGGTAACTGAGTCTGTGGGTACTTTGGAACCCTAGGAAGCTATCCCCCAATCAACTGAGGACACGACCTCTTGAAATGACCCAGGTTTCCGCATTGAAAGCATCGATTCGTCATATTCTCTTAGTTTCGTCCCCGATTATTTTGAATATGCCCGAAGCCTTGGCCCGGATGGCCTCTACCCCCGTTTCCACCTCTACCTACTTGTTGTTGTTGCGGGGTACCTTGACCCTACCTAACATTACTGCCACCCACATTAAACCCACCAAAATGTTGCCTTTTTGACAAGTCCCCTTGTTGGGGATCCCTTACTTTTTGCTTATTTTCTGAAGATTAGGATGAAGGAAATACTCCTCCTCCGGTCCCATTGCCTCTAGGTTTTCCCGCTTGTCCCATCACTGTAGCCTTCTTGCTACTCTGGACATACAACCGATGTTCCTATCAATGACGCAACACTGCATTCATCACATCTCCAAAGGTCCACAAAGCTGGACTACCCAGCAAATGTTACCGTATCCTCTAGTGCAAACCTCCCATGAACTTAGATATTTTCCTTTCTTCTGGAGTCACCTCATCCGGTACAAAACTTTCTAACCGGGTGAACTCCTCTTCATATTCCGCCACTGACCGCTCCCCTTGCACCACATCTTGAAGTTTTCTTCTCAGCTCCCTCTTAATTGCGGGAGGGAAGTAGTTCTGATCAAACGAAACCCAGAAATCATTGGTAGTCATGGTATCTCTCTGCTCTGGCATAGTCATAGACTCCCACCAATGTAGTGCAGCTCCAATGAGTTTAAAAGTAGCAAGGATTTTCTTCCTCTCCTCGCTACACTCCACCATGCGCAGATGGCACTGCATATCCTTCTTCCACTGATTAACTTTAATAACATCAGAGCCTCCATCAAATTATGGGGGATGGCCCTTTAAAAAAGACTCTCTAACTCTCTCCCACATAGAAGGTCCAGTAGGAGCTTGTACATCCTGAGCTCATGCATTCTGGGCTTGCGGTAATTGCTGAACCACGGCGGTCACAACAACATTTACTGCTTGGGCCACGATATTTGCTAAATCAGCAACATTTATAGTTCCTTGTGGCGGCGGTGGAGTACCAACATCCTCTTCTATAACTCTATTCCTTCTAGCGCGGATGCCTCTCTTAGGCGGCATCTGAGATAAAGAAATAATAGAATTATAATACTATTTAGAACAATCTATTTTGCAGAAGATTGCAAACATAGGCAACAAAATAGTCCTAACATTAAGCTCTATATCAAAGAATGCTACAGTAGAATGTGATAAGTCCGCATAGATCCTAAAGACACTAGAATCTGATGCTCTGATACTATCTGTGACAACCCGCTCATAAAAATAAGGGGTGGCCAGCCCGATACTCAAATAAAAATAGGAATCATAGATGGATCATTCTCAGCATCTCAACAATATAATAAGTATGCAGGATAACCACCCTATATTTCAGAAAAATGGGTTCCCAAAAATTTGTTTTACAAGTTAAAATAAGAATTTACACAACCCAATTTGAAAAGAAAGTGGAAACCCAAAAGAACTTATATTACATCAATGACAAGTATACAATAAGGGGGCCGAATAAGTTGTCGGTCCACAGTCCTTACAAACCAAAAGTAACAAGTTAATTAAGTTACATATTACATTACATTAGATAATTATAAAAGATTTAGGCCACACGCCCGAATAAAGGAACCGATCATAACTAGAGTACAAAAATGGAGGTACCAATATCAACAATATCCCGTAACCGTCCGCAAGGTATTACGGCTCCCAGACACTGGAATAGGAAAGTCAAAACGGGCATCCTTGTGGCGGAGCGCCTGAGGAAATGAACAATTCATACAAGACAAGAAGTATGAACGGGTCAGGGCCCGGTTTTATATAATCACCATGTGAATAAAACGCAAGATAATGATGGGCAATTGATACCATAAATGATGACAAGAATCTATATAAAAATTCTAGAACACAAATTAGGACAACATGTTTTGATGCAAAAAATTAGATCACTCTAATTATTCAATCACAGATAGATAAATGAGACAAAGAATTTTTAAAGTGGTTCAGCCTTATAAGAATGGCCTACGTCCACTGTTATGTTATTGCTGAGTGTTTGGGAATTCTCAATTACAAGTTCTATCAAGAAATTCCGGTTCGGTCCTCCCTCTACAATGAGGATTGTACAATGTATTTATAGCCCCGAGGTTGTGATATGAAAGGGTGATACATTAAATGATGTACATATGAAAGGGTAATACATTCAATGCCGCTTAAACGTGTGTGTCTGAATGATAAGCATTTAATTAACAGTCAAACTGTTGGTTATCCAGCTATTAATGCTTTGTTCGAGGTGCAGCTCGGACCGCCTGAGCTTCTCGGTACTCAAGCGTTCCTCGGAGAGGTATGGTTCCTCGGAGCGTCTGAGTTCCTCGTAGAGTTCTTGTTCCTCGGAGCGTCTGAGTTCCTCGGAACGTTATTGTTCCTCAGAAGTATGGTTCCTCGGAGCGTGTGAGTTCCTCGAAATTATTTGTTTTTTCCATGTAGATTGCCATGAGTCTTCACTCAATTGAGCCATGTCAGCAGACTAAACTTGGTATCAATAGAAGCCCCCAATGTTTCATAGTTCAAAATTTGAGGAGTATGGAACATTTTTTCTCGGAATATGGTAGCTTTAAATGGTCTTCCTGATTTTTAGGAATGTTTCCCTTGTATTTATTTTTCCTTCCAAATTCATAGAATCAGGTTTTTTGAATTTTTATAATCGCTTCGATTGCTGCTCCCTTTTTGTCCTTCTAGCCGCCAGTAGCGTAATCGTCTCTTTTTCTAATCATTACTTTTCCTTTTCCCAAGGTAAAGTATTTAAACATTGCAGAAAATCCCATCGTCTTTTATTTTTTCAAATTTGTATCTTCAAGTTTTTTGTCGTCTCTTTCTCTCCTGTGTATTCATCTCTTCCATCGTTCGTTGTCATCAGATCCACTCTTTTTCTGTAAGACTTTCTTCCTTCTTCTTCATTTCTTTTATTCATCATGGTTTACCCTGTTGAATATCTTGATAAGTTTCGCTCTAATTTTTCCATTCCCTCCTGGGTTGTTCTGGAAGAGCTTTCTGAGCCTTCTGACTATTTCCGTTTGGCCGAGGGACATTGGTTCCCCAGTCTTTTTGTTGCTGAGTGTGGATTTTCTTTTCCACATAATCCCTTGTGTCTGGAATTTTGTCAATATTTTGACGTTGTTCCTGCAAGAATAGCCCCCAACACATGGAGAATAGTTAATGGGGTTCATAGATTAAATCAAATCCATGGAACTTGCTTGGGAATTCCAGAAATAATGTTTTGTTATAGATGGGCAGTTGGTGATAACACCTTTTATTTGAAAACTAGATTTTTAAATAGGGCCTTAGTAGTAAATCTGCCAGATGCCAATAGGGACTATTTTGAACATGGGGTTGTCATAAAAAATTGGCAACATGCTCCTTTATCTAGAGATGAAGCTTATCAGGGTCCCAGATTCCCTCCCTATGGCAATGGGATAGGTTATTTTTATTTCCTTTTATTTATTTTGAAATCATGCTTCCTTTATGTTTGATAAAATGTATCACTGATGGCAATGTTTATTTATTTGCAGTTGACAACAAAAGAAAGTGTCCAAAAGAAGCAGACGTTAACATAAGACACTTAAAACTTATCTGGAGTCTGCATCAGAGTGTTGCCGACGGGCACATTAGGTCAGCCTCGTATCTGCTGCAGTATAAGAGCTACATCACTTCTTTCACTGCTCGTCCGGTGATAAGTGAAGCAGAGCCAGTACCAGCCTCTACCAGTTCCTCGCCTGAATCACACATCCCTTTAAGCGAAAGGATGAAGATAAGAAGACCTCCCACTCTCTTCGAGAAACCTGCCTCTGCTGCTGGAGAGGCCAGATGAAGTAAGACTGATATCCCAAAAGGGACAAAGAAAACTGATGAACCTTCCTCAGCTGCTATTGTGAAGGTTGCCGAGAAGCCCGCAATAGCTCCGAGCAGGTCTGCTGCTCCTGGAGAGGTGATTGTAATATCACCGACCAAGGGTTCTTCCTTGGTTGAATCTGTTCCTCCCCCGAGGAGGCTGAAGAAGAGCTCCTCGGTCAATTTGGCTGACACCATCATTCAGCCCCCAGTTACTGGAACTAGGGTTCCTACTTTTGTTCCCCCGAGCTCTGCCATGAGCTCGGTAAAGTCCTGGATCATTCCCGAGGTCCAATGTACTGAAGAAAACCTTTCTCGGGATATGGTTACCTCATTGGCTGCTCTCCACCTTGCTTCTGTAAGTCTTCTTACTTTGAACTTTTCATCTTTCCTTTGTCCTTTTTGTTTCTAACTTGCTTTATTTTTCTTTTCACAGTTGATGAGCTTCTTTAATATAATTGTGAAGAAAGACGAGGCGATTAAAGCTTCATTCTCCTCGTCCAGTGTGGAGGGAGCTCTGAAAGAAGCTATCAAGTCTTTGGATGATTCTCGGCAAATAAAGAGCTCGAAGAGAAGCTCAAAACTGCCGGGGAGCTTGAAGATAAGCTCAGGGTTACCGAGGAAAAGTTGTGCCAACTTCAGGAAGTAAGTCGGCAGAAGGAGGAGGTTGAAAATAAATTGAAAACTGTTGAAAACCTTCTGTCCGAGAAGCTTTCCTTGGAGAAGACCAAGAGGAAAATGGCTGTGAAGTAGTCCTTCAGTGCTGGCTGGGACAAGGGGTGGAACAAGGGGTTGTCTGCCATGATGTCACAAGTTGAATATGGCAGCCTAAAATACTTCCGAGATGGATGGGTCGCAGCTCTTCAGGAGATAAAGGTTGATGAATCTTCTGAGCTCTTCCAGCAACACATTCCTGGTCCCCCTCCCACTCCTGAAGATGAAGAAGAGGATGAAGCTGCCTTCGAAGAGTCTTCAATAGTGATGGGAGATCACCCCCCAGCCATCCAGCCTGCTACCGAGGAACCTCAGCAAATCATTACTTCTTCCGAGCAACTGTTGGCGCTCCCCGAGCAACACACAACTCTCTCCGAGCAACCTACTTCCTCGTCCCAGCCTCCCGAGAAGGTTTTGGGAGTCAAGAAAAAGGTGTAGAGTTGTTCGGGTTTATCTTTATATTTTTCTTTTGTCAATTGTAACCCAGAACATGTAACTCTGAACTTTATGATCTAATAAAACTTGGACTTTTTTGCATACTGTTGTCTATCTTCTATTCATACTCTGCTTGTACTTCTTATTGATTATTGCTTTTTCTTTCTCTGCTAGTTTCTGGCCAGGATGGAATTGTTATCTGCCCATGATACAAAGCTGCTGCGACAATGTAATGAATAATTTAAGGCTGGTCACACAGACCTGAGTGCAGCACAAGTTGTCGACATCCTCGGCCAAGATGCTTCAAAATAGGCAGTTGAAGCATATCAATATCTGAAGTGTCTACTTGATCGAGCAGTGGCCAATAATGTGGCTTATTATGATATGATCGAGGATCTCCAAGACACCCTCGAAGACCTTCCGCTACAATACAAAGAATCCACTGCCCTGTTGCATGAGGGGTACGAGAACAAATACCAGCAGATCATTGCCGACAAGGGCTACGAGAAGCTTTTTGCTGGGTATGATGTAAGAGAGAGAACTCTGAAGGGTGAGGTCGAGGAGTGCAGATAAATCGCTGAACTATTAGAGCAAGAGAACAAAAATCTGCAAAGAGAGTTGTCACAATTGAAGTCTGCGGCTTCCACTTCAAAAGCCTTAATCCCAGTGATTGATGAGGGATTTTCATTCTTGGAAGTCGAGAACGCCAACTTGAGGGGCGAGTTGGAAACCTTGAAAAGGTCTGGCCCTTCCATATCTTCTCGGGGATGAGCAAGAGCTCCTCGGGGACGAGAAAGAGCAGCTCGGATTCCTGTCGAGGAACAGAGGACTCAGTCTGCTTTAGAGAACCAAGACTTCCAGTTAATGGCGAAGAACCAGGCGTTGGCTGAGATGTCAAAGAAGATCAGGGACCTGCAAGAGCAGCTCTCCAGGCAGAAGTATACCTTGGAGAACAAAGAGATCTTCATCAAAAATCTCCACGAGCAGCTAGAAAGGCTAACATATCAATTCCACAAACTGCCCATGGAGTTCTGGATGGCTGGATACAACGAAGCGCTATACCATTTGGACGATCGTATCCAGAATGCCAATAATGAGGGCTACAAGCAAGGCTGGTTGAATGCCTTAGGTGTGCTGCAACTCGAACATGGTCACTACCTGTGGGACTACCATGATCTCGGGCTGCTGGACTTACCTGTGCCACCGTACAAATTGGATATGAGTTGGATCCCTGCTCGGGCCATTCCTCAGAGCTTGATTTCCAAATATCTCGGTGACTACAATCTCCATTCAAATGCCGAGATATCTCATCCCGAGCACCTCTTAGATCGACCATCCGTGATGAATGTCAGGATGTTGAAGGATCTATACTTTATAAATTCTCCTCTGGCTTTAAATGATCCGCCTGTTGGCGAGGAACCTGTGTCAAAAGCAGAGGGGAAAAGACCAGTAGAATAGGAATTTTGATGTAGTAGTTAGTATACATTTCAATGTCAATGTAACTTTCATTTCATTATCAATGTAATTTATTTTGAATTCAATGAAAGACTTTCATTTTTGTTTGCAAATCTTAATTGCTATTGTCTTGTAAAACACTTTATATTTGTGAATGTGTATCTGATAAAAAACAACAATATTGTGTTGTTTGTCGATCAACTTATTGTCGACTAGTTTGAATTTTTGGTAACCACTTGATAAAAATGATGTTTTGTTTGTCGACCAACTTAGTAAAAAAGTTACAAGTATAAAAAATGTTGCTCGATCACTTTCTCATTTTCATAAAATGTTCCTGACCAATCAAGGTCGATAAATTTTCCTTTTCGACCAACTATAGTTAGTGGGTTTTTTTTCCCCATAAAATGTTTCTGACCAATCAAGGTCGGTAAATTTTCCTTTTCGACCAACTATAGTTAGTGGGTTTTTTTCCCCGACCAGCCATAGTTAGTAGATTTTTCCTCTACGAGCAACTTTGGCGCTTTTTGGAATAATCTTACCTCCCGACCAACATAAGTTGGCATTTTTGAGAATATATTTACCTCCCGACCAACATAAGTTGTCATTTTCGAGAATATATGTACTTCCTAACCAACATAAGTTGGCATTTTTAGGAATATTTTGTTTCCTAGCCAAACAGGTTGGCATTTTTAGGAATATTTTGTTTCCTAACCAACCGAGGTTGGCATTTTTAGGAATATTTTGTTTCCTAACCAATCGAAGTTGGCATTTTTAGGAATATTTTGTTTCCTAACCAACTGAGATTGGCATTTTTAGGAATATTTTGTTTCCTAACCAATCGAGGTTGGCATTTTTAGGAATATTTTGCTAGTAGTCTGAGCTTTGCCGAGTTTTGCCGAGTAGTGTGTAGCACTAGTATTCCCCAAAAAATTTTCAATAAAAAGAGAGACTTGCATAATATCTTCATTTTATTCATATTGATGGAACTGCGTTACATGGGAATATACATCACTGATAATACTTGCGCAGGTGCTCTGCGTTCCATGCATTCTTAAACTCCTCCCCCTCTAGAGTTGCTATTCGGTAAGTTCCTGGTCGAACAACTTTTATAACTCGGTATGGTCCATGCCAATTTGCCTCCAGTTTGTTGTGCTTTTGAATTACTTTCTTCAGCACATAGTCTCCTTCTTTCAGGTCGCACTTCTTCACCTTCTTATTGTAGAATAGAGCTGTTCATTGTTGGTATGCAGCAATTCTGATGGCTGCTTCTTCTCTAACTTCCTCGAGCATGTCTAAATCTAATCTTCTCATTAAGTCACTGACAGGGAAATTGAAATTCAGTACCCTGTGTGTTGGGAGGCCCAAGTCGGCAGGTATAACAGCTTCAGTTCCAAACGCCAGCATATATGGTGATTCTCCAGTTGCTGCTCGGGGAGTAGTACGATAAGCCCATAGTACTGATTGTAGCTCGTTGATCCAGTTTGCTTTTGCATCACTTAGTCTTTTCTTCAAGCCATTTAGTAGTGTTATGTTCGTCACTTCAGTCTGTCCATTGCTTTGAGGATGGCCTGGTGCTGAGTGGACCTTCAAAATGTTGGACTGATGGCAATAGGCAGTGAACTCCTCTTTATCAAATTATGTTCCATGGTCTGTGATGAAAGCATGAGGAAGACCATATCGATAAATGATGTTCTTCCAAACAAATTGGTACACCTTCTCGTACGTCATATCAATGAGTGGCTCAGCTTCTACCACCTTCTCGTATGTCATATCAATGAGTGGCTCAGCTTCTACCCACTTAGTAAAATAATCCACTGCGACGACGATGTATTTGAACCTTCCTCTGGTCGTTGGCAGTGGTCCAACCAAATCAATTCGCCACATGGAAAATGGCCAAGGGGACGTTATGGGTGTCAACAATTCTTGTGGAGTTCTTCGGATGGAGGAAAAGCGCTGGCACTTGTCACATTTCTTGGCATAGGCTACACAATCAGCTCTCATCGTCGGCTAGTAGTATCCCTGCGTTATCATCCTTTGTAAGAGCATTCGACCTGCTACGTGTGCTCTACAGGACCCTTCATGGACCTCTTAAATTAAATCTTTCACCTCGATGGGATGTACACATCTCTGCAAACCTTCCATAATTCCTCGTCTATATAAAATACCGTTAGTTAATACATACCGAGCAGCTTTAAACTTTAATTTCTTGGCTGCGAGCTTGTCAATTGGTACTTCTCCCTTCTCAATATATGCCCTGATGGGATCCATCCAAGATGGTCCTAAATCAAGGGTGATAAAGTTCATCGTCAGATCTTCATCTATACTCCGACCGGCCAATATTTCAATTGGGATTGTTCGTCGTAGCTCAGTACGAGTAGCTGATGCTAATCGAGCTAAGGCGTCTGCTCTCGCATTCTCCATTCTTGGTATTCTGACCAGCTGAATAGCGGCAAATTCTGACACTAGCTCCTTTGCCTTTGCATGGCATCTGATTATTAATTCTCCTCTAACTGCATATACTCCCAACATTTGATTTACAATCAATTGAGAATCACTGAAGACAATAATTTGCTGCGCCTCCATAATTTTTTCCAAACTAAGACCTGCAATCATTGCCTCATAATCAGCCTCATTATTGGAAGCTTTGAATTGGAAACGTAAGGCGTATTCCATGTCGACTTCGTCCGGAGTGCTCAAAACTATCCCTACTCCACATCCTGTAGTGCAAGATGAGCCATCTACATATAGCCTCCATATAGGTAACTCGTATTCAAATTTCTGATCTGATAGAGTTCCTCGATGAAATATTTGTTTCTTCTTTTCATCCTCCCCTAATATTTCTTGCTCCTCGTCGATCATCTTTTCTTGCCCTTTTACCAACCGAAGTTGATCTGAGCTCGAATTTGATGATCCTGTAACATCTACTTGCTCTTTTACCAACCGGAGTTGGTCCGAGCTAGTATTTGTTGGTCCTGTAACATCCACAGGTTGATCAGTGAGCAACTTTTGCTCCTCGGGGGTATCAGGATAGGTGAACTCTGCTATAAAATCTACTACAACTTGCCCTTTAAGCGATGATCTGGGTTCATAGACTATATCGTATTCTCCGAGCTCTATTGCCCAGTACATCAATCTCCCTGATTTTTCTGGTTTATGAAGGGCTTGTCTCAATGGCATAACAATATATACGACTATAGTATGAGCCTGAAAGTATGGCCTCATTCTCCTACTTGCCTCAATCAGCGCCAGTGCTAACTTTTCCAGCCTTGGATATCTGATCTCTGCTCCTCGAAAGGCCTTACTTGTGTAATAGATTGGTTTTTGTACTCCATTATCCACTCTTATCAACGCCGAGCTAACTGCATTCTCCGATACTGCTAGGTACAAGTACAATTTTTCTCCCATCACCGGCCTGGACAGCAGTGGAGGTGCTCCCAAGTATTTCTTTAAGTCTTGAAAAGCATTCTCACATTCGTCGTTCCACTCAAAAGTATTTCGGAGTGTCTTGAAGAATGGGAGACATCGATCAGTTGCTCGTGATACAAATCTATTGAGTGCTGCTACTCGTCCTGTAAGAATTTGCACCTCTTTCTTCGTCGTTGGAGATCGCAGCCCTAATAGAGCTTTGATCTTTTCAGGATTTGCCTCAATGCCTCGTTGGTTGACAATGTATCCGAGAAACATGCCTTCTCGTACTCCAAATATGCACTTCGTCGGGTTCAACTTCATTTGGTACTTATCTAGTTGATCAAAAGTCTGATTTAAGTCAACTAGATAATCAGCAACTTTTTTGCTCTTCGTCAGCATATCTTCAACATAGACTTCCATATTGCAACTGATTTGTTCAGTAAAGACTTTGTTCATCAGCCACTGATATGTTGCACCTGCATTTTTCAAACCAAAAGGCATAACATTATAACAATAAGTTCCCCTAGGGGTAATGAAAGAAGTACTCTCCCTGTCTTCAGGTTTCATTTTAATCTGATTGTAGCCAGAATAAACATCCATGAAGCTCAGCAGCTCGTGTCCCGAGGTAGCATCCACTAGTTCATCAATTTGGGGCAATGGAAAGTGATCCTTTGGGTATGCTTTGTTGAGGTCGGTGAAGTCTACACACATCCTCCATTTGTTATTCTTCTTTTTTACCATCACTACATTAGCTAACCAGTCTGGATATTTAACATCATCAATGAAGCAAGCTTTCTGGAGCTTCTCGACGTCCTCCTGTATAGCATGATTCTTCTCTGGGCTGAACACTCTTCTTTTCTGCTTCACAGGATTGATCTCCTTATTCACATTGAGCTCGTGACATAAGAAATTTGGATCTATCCCAGGCATATCTTCATGAATCCATGCAAAAGTTTGTTTTCTGCTTCTAAGGAAAGTTATCAATTCTTATTTTAATGAGGCTTCCAACGACGAACCTATTTGAGTAGTTCGCTTAGGGTGCTCGTCGTCCAGAATGATGTTTTCAGTAGCTTCCACCACTTGACCCTTCACGAGTTGCGACTCATCTCGAGGATCCAATGTTTCAATCTCTACACCTTCATCCACTTGATAGGTAGTAGTCTTTTTCCTTGATTCCTCCAGCTCCTCTTGCTCGGCATATGAATAATAACATTCCCGAGCTACTTTTTGATCACCCTTCACAACTCCTACTCCAAAATTTATTGGAAATTTTAGGCACTGATGCACTGTAGATGGTATAGCCTCGAAATTCTTCAATCCTACTCTTCCCATGATGATATTATATGATGATTGAACATTCTTATCCATCACGAAAAAGCGTGTTCTTTCTGTTCGACATGCAGGCCACGTACCAATGAATATATCCAACTTGATCGTCCCAAGTGGAAACACTTTCTCGCCAGCAAAAGCGAGGAGGGGTCTATGATAAGGCTCGAGTTGAGATAGCTTTAGATTTAAACTATCGAAGCACGAGTAAAACATGATGTCTGCCGAGCTACCATTGTCGACCAGTACTCTTGAAATCATTACCTCCTTCATTCTCATCTTGATCACCAATGGGTCATCATGAGGATACAGAACACCTGCGAGGTCATTCTTTGAGAAACCAATGACCAATTTTTCTTTGTTCACCTTTCTCGGGCGATCCTCTTCAGTTAGATTTATTCATTGAATGTACGATCAAGATTGAGCCTCACAGAGGTAAGCTTTTCTTTCTGCAGTAAGGTCTCCTCCTCCTGCATCTCCACCTGTAATAACATTACAATCAAATGACCCAAAGCGTATTGAAAATACCTCTCGTTCTGGCCGCTTTGGTCTCTTGGGAAGATCGGGGTCATCCTCGGGATCATCTTCATGGTTTCTTTTCTTATTCTCCTCTGCTCGATGAGGAGATTTAGACCTCTCTATAGTTCGTTCATTGTTTCTTCTTTCGCTTCCACGATCAACATACTTAGCCAGTTTCCTCGTCTGATGAGTGTTTCGATCTCATTCTGAAGAGCTATGCAATTTTTGGTCATATGGCCACGATCTTTGTGAAACTCGCAATATTTTTCCATATTCCTTATGTCAGGGTGTGCCTTCATTTTCTTTGGCCAATTTAACTCCTCTCTGTTCTTAATTTCTTCCAGGACGTGGTTGATATCTACCTTCAAAAGCGTATAATTATCAAATTTCCTCAAGACCTCCCGTGACGACCTATTTTTGGATTGTTTATCACCACCATTGTTCTTATGCTCTTTCTTCTTGGATTTGTCGACTTCCACCTTCGTTTCTTTATCCATATTGTTCTTCGCAGCCATAACCTCCTCGGCATTCATGATTTTGGCCGCTTTTGCCATCAATTCTGACATAGTTGTGGGTGGATCTTTGGCCAAAGTGTAATACAACTAGTTAGGCAACAACCCACTCATCAAGGTAGTGATCGCTGTCTTCTCCTCATAATCAATGACTTCAAGTTTCTCGTTATTAAAACGAGTTATATAATCTCTGGTACTTTCATCAGCTTTTTGCCTAACACTTAACATATGTGCTACTCGTTTAACTGGCTTTGCCCCAAAGCAGAAATTTCCAATGAATAACTCGGCCAGTTGAAAGAAAGTTGAGATCTTACCCCGAGGAAGATTATTATACCATATTTGAGAAGATCCGATAAGAGTTCTCGAGAATGCCCTGCATCTCATCTCTCTGGGACAGCATAGATGTCGGCAGCAACTTGATATTATTCTATATGAAGAACAGGGTCAGTCTTTCCATCATATTTGGGGGTCACAACTGGTGCTTTGAACTTTGATGGCGTTCCTCGAACAAAGGTTCGTTGTAAAGGGTTCTTGGCTTTAACTATTTCCCCTAATCTATCCTCCAGCCTTTGAATAGAGCCTTTCCATGCATCATTTCCTTCCTCGGGCCTGTTGATTCGAGCAACTGATCGCGTTGAAGTGGCTTCCTGGGATCTATCTTGACGAGCAGCTGGTCGCGACTGAGCAGATCCTTCCCTTAAGGCTGTTGATCATCGAAAGCTCCTCGACGTTGCATTAAGAGGACTTTTGTTACTCCTAGGGCCTAATCGTTCGAAATGAGAAACCCTACTTAATCTTTCCAATGCACTGGTCCTTTCTGGGTAGAGAGTGACACGTTGTTCAGTATCTGTGGCTCGCACTGACAAAGTTCACCTAGGTTAATAAGAGAAATCATCAGATTCCTCATTGAGATATGAATTGGTACGCCTAGTACGTGAAGAAGATGCACGGGTATTTCTTTGCATACTTCGTGGTCTTGAATGGGTTGGTGCACCGCCATGGAGGGTTTGTATGAGTTGACGCATTGTTTCTTGCATGACGGTCTGGCCCTGAGCCAGATTTGTCATTATTCCAGCTAGATCTGGAATATTTGGCGGAGCAGATGGATTTGGAGGGCTTCCAGCATTTCGATTGCTGGATTCTGGAATATCAGCCACTGGTGATGAATTATTTTTGATGGAAAACGATATTACCAGTCGTTCCCACAGACGGCGCCAATCTGTTGATGCAAAAAATTAGATCACTCTAATTATTCAATCACAGATCGATAAATGAGACAAAGAATTTTTAAAGTGGTTCATCCTTATAAGAATGGCCTACGTCCCTGTTATGTTATTGTTGAGTGTTTGGGAATTCTCGATTACAAGTTCTATCAAGAAATTCCGATTCGGTCCTCCCTCTACAATGAGGATTGTACAATGTATTTATAGCCCTGAGGCTGTGATATGAAAGGGTGATACATTTAATGATGTACATATGAAAGGGTAATACATTCAATGCCCCTTAAACGTGTGCGTCTGAATGATAAGCATTTAATGAACAGTCAAACTGTTGGTTATCCAACTATTAATGCTTTGTTCGAGGTGCAGCTCGGACCGCCTAAGCTTCTCGGTACTCAAGAGTTCCTTGGAGAGGTATTGTTCCTCGGAGCGTCTGAGTTCCTCTAAGAGTTCTGGTTCCTCGGAGCATCTGAGTTCCTCGGAATGTTATTGTTCCTCGAAAGTATGGTTCCTCGGAGTGTGTGAGTTCCTCGGAAGTATTTGTTTTTGCCACGTAGATTTCCATGAGTCTTCACTCAATTGAGCCATGCCAGCAGACTAAATTTGGTATCAACAACATGGATGATCAAAATTTTAAATTTGATTACACAAGAAAATGAAAATAAGCAAGATTAACTAAGAATCACCATCCTTTAAAGTAATTCATTTCATTGTTCCATTTCTCATTAGGAACATAATCACAGTTATATGCTCTTTATGGCATTTTTCATAAATAAAGTCCCACTTGAATAAGAATAGTTATATTTGATATGCCCAAGTATAACCTCGACTCAGGGATACCTACCTCGGCCGAGATAATGGCCGAGATATTGATCGACCCAATGAGGGGTAAGGGCCCACGATATCATCCCTCGGCCAAGACTACCTCGGCCCAGGCCGACACTACTACTTACACCTCCCCAAGGACACTACGCACGTCGCATACATCAACAGCATCCTAAAGCACCCAGGAATAGCAACCTCGGCCATCAGTAGGCCGAGAGGATAAGAAGCCACTTCATCTTCAACACGGCTCCTACCTCGGCTTGGGCCGAGGCTACCAGAGGTATTAATAATCACCAGCATGCTGCATGCCCAACCTCGGCTCGGGCATACCCAAGCATATGTCTCGGCTGACATCAGGCCGAGACTCCTCATGACACTTCGTGGGTTGAGCGGGCATCCAACCTTTACAGCTCGGCCTCTCCTAGGCCGAGGTCATTCACCAACATGACTGCCGAGTTTCTGTTGACATTTGGATAAGGACACCTGGGCACAAATCAGTTATAACAAGATTAATCTCCACATGTGGGAGAATATTTCATCATCATTACCTACATGTGGCCATGACAGGTGGCACACCCCCATTGGTGAGGATACCACACACATGCACATTACATGCATAGGGGGTACATTACACCCCCTAGGCACTATATAAAGGGATCATCCCCTACCTTGCAAAAGGATCCACATATAAAAACCCTAGCTAAAACTCTGTTTAAATACATACTTTAGTGAGAGAGAGAGCTTGAGAGGTTGTATCCATGTCCATTAGTGCCTTCTTTCAGTGATATTACTCACACACACTCACAGTGGACGTAGGCCAAATTGGCTGAACCACTTATCTTCAGGTGTTATTCCCCTTATCCTCACCTCATTCTTATCTTCTTCATAATGCTATGTTGCCATTGTTGCATCTATATTGAGCTTGCAAAACACCTCACCTGGTGGTGCTGATTCTCAGCATCATCATTTTGGTGCCTTCTGTGGGAATTCGAGAGGCTATCTCTTCCTCTTTTTCTGCTTTACCTCACCGAAGACTCTGGTGGTGAACCAGGAACCACTCCTTGTGTGGAGCTGTTTCACCATTGAAAGAGATCCTTTAAGGTATCAAGCTCACTTGCTGTTCAAGCTCTTTATTATTAACACATGGCACCAGAATTACCACTGCCTCTTTCGCCGCCCGGAGGCGGAGGGGCTAGCTCCAGCCAGGTTCCTCCCCAATCCGAAATGGCGGAGGTGGCAGCAGCTTTGAAATCTTTAGCTGCAACACAACAAGCCATGAAGGAGCAATTTGCCCAGCTCAGCCAAACCATGATGATGAGACCACCTGGAGTCTCCCCGAACATGATAACTCCGGCGGCAGTTCAACCCCATCCTGATGCCAAGGGACCACCCCAGGTGCCCATGAAGGACCAACCTGCACCCCAGCGGAGAAGGGACGTTGCTTACCCTAGGCGCTTGCGCCTGGGGAGGCAGGGAAACCCTTGTCCAGAGGACAGGTATGATGACCTAGAAGCTGAAGAGGCCCCGAAAGACTGCTGGGAGCCGTATGAGGTGTCAGATAACACCGTACGACCTCTTAGGCAGAGCCAAGGATGTGTCGGCCGAAGAAGAGACGAGGCCCAACAAAGAGGGTCGGCCTTTGACAGGCAGAGTCAAGGATGTGTCGGCCGAGGAAGAGATGAGGTCCAACAGAGAGGGTCGGCCTTTAACAGGTTGAGCAGAGGGTCGGCCTTCGAAAGGCGAGCCCCAGTCAATAACCTGAGGCAAAGGCTATCGAGGTCAAGGAGTGCGACAGGCTCTCAAAGAGGTAATAGGCCGGCTCGGCCAGATCAAGGCCGACCCTTGGAGAGAAGAGCCAGGGAGCAGGAAGAGGTCAATAGTCAGCGTGTTATGGCTGGGGAACCCTCTGTCCATCGTAGGGAGGTGGCAGGGGATAACCTCGGCCTAGCTGAAGAGAGAAGACCCTGGAATGACTCAATCCAACGTCTTGAAGAAAAGATAGGGGACCTCATCAAGAGCAGGGACCCATTGCAGAGGGGCTACTCAGAGGGCTCCTCGTTTGTAGCTAGGATAGTGGGATTCCCAACCCCAGCTAAGTTCAAGCCTCCTACAGTGACGCCTAAGTATGATGGCAGCACTAACCCATTGCACCATATTGAGATGTATCAGTCGGCGGCAGATATTTACTCGATCCCTGATGAGATGAAGTGTAGGGGCTTCTTAGGGACCTTGACAGGGGCAGCTCATAGTTGGTTCACCTCTTTTCCAAAGAACTCGATTGAAAACTTCAAGGGCCTGGCAGAACAGTTCATACACAACTTCTACTTTGGGGTAAGACCTCAGAAGAAGACTACCCACCTCCTGTATGTCAAACAGGCTAAGGGAGAAATCCTAAGAGACTATATAGCAAGATTTAACAAGGAGAAGTTGGAGGTAGAGGATTATGAGGAGAGCATAGCCATGACTGCCCTGATAGGAGGCCTCCAGAAGGGGAAGTTATTGTGGAAGCTGGCGGAAGACCCCCCCAAGTTTATGGCCGAACTGTTGTCCACCGCAGGGAAAGTGATGAATGCGGAAGAGGCAATGGCTACCAAATATGAGGAGGAGAACCGTGGTAGCACTGGGAGGTCCCAGGGTAAGAAAGAGGGGAAGAAGAGGTCAGCAGATGACAAGTTCGCTCATTACACTCCTCTGACTGTGAGATGTGAGCACATCGTTAATGAGATCAAGACTGACCGGGCTCTGAGGTGGCCGGAGAAATTGAAGGCCCCACTACATAAGAGGAATAAGAACCTTTGGTGTGAGTTCCATCAGGATCGCGACCATGTCACAGATAGATGCTTTTCTCTGAAGGATGAGATTGAGAAGATGCTGAAATCCGGGAAGCTAAGAAAGTATGTGGATGGCAAGGCCCCGAAGGGTGGAAGAGAAGACCCTAGGAAGAGAAGAGATGACAGGTGCCGCGGCGATGTCCTGACTAGAAGGCATGATGATTCAGAGGGTGATGATGGTGATGACCCGGATCTCCCACCTAAGGATGACAACACCCCCATGAAGAGGGTAGGAATGATCTCCTTTGGTGTTAGCACCATATGTGGGGGATTCGCGGGAGGTGGCTCTGAGGTAGCCGATAGGATGGCTCATGTAGCGGAGGCCAAGTCAGTGGTCAAGACTGAGGTTGTGAATCTGACCTCTTCTGATGCAGTACAGAAGAGAAAGAAGGTAGACATGGACACCCTAGTGGTGGGATTCTCCAGACTTGACTTCAAGGGAATCTTAGCCCCCCATGATGACCCTCTAGTCATAACAATAAGGGTACATGGGTGCGATGTAGGGAGAATCCTCATAGATGGGGGAAGCTCAGCAGATGTGATGTTCTGGCCTTGTTTCAAGAGCTTGGGTCTTAGCAGGGTAAGGCTGGTGCCCTACCATCACCCATTGATAGGCTTCAGTGGTGAGAAGGTGCACCCATTGGGCATGTATGAAATTGATGTACGGATGGGAGATGAGTGGCCTAAGAGGCTGACTAAGAAGATAAACTTTTTTGTGATGGACGAAAATGTCTTCTCGGCTTACAACCTCATCATCGGAAGAGTGGCCCTCAAAGAGTTTGAAGCAGTGCCGTCAACGGTCCACCAGATGCTAAAATTCCCGACTCCTTATGGGGTAGGGGAAGTGCAAGGGGACCAGACCACGGCGCGGGAGTGTTATTTCAACTCGGCTGAAGAGCGAGAGGCCCATAAGAGAGCAACCGTCACTTACAGCATTGACACACTTGATCCCAGAGATGAAACAAAATTAAAGAAGGGCGAGGCCGCGGAAGAGGTAGAATCCATCGTCCTCAATGAGGACGAGCCAAAAAAAACCGTCCAGGTCGGCAAGGCCCTAGAACATGGGATCAAGGAAGAGCTGATAAACTTCCTTAAGAGGAGGCAGAGCGTCTTCGCGTGGAGTCATGCAGACATGCCTGGCATCGACCCTGGGATCATGACCCACAAGCTCAACGTGGATGGAGATGCTAGGCCTATTAAACAGAGGCGAAGGATCTACTCCAGAGAGAAGTATGAGGTCATCCGGTAAGAGGTGAAGAAGTTGGAAGAGGCCGAGTTCATAAGAGAGGTTACTTATCCAGAGTGGCTCTCAAATGCAGTCATCGTGCCTAAGGCCAATGGAAAGTGGCGAATGTGTGTAGATTTCACAGACCTGAATAGGTCTTGCCCAAAAGAAAGCTATCCCTTGCCTAGGATAGACCAGATGGTGGATGCAACAGCAGGGCACGAGCTTATGAGTTTCATGGATGCTTATTCAGGTTATAACCAAATCTTCATGGATGCCGAGGACTCTGAGAAGACAACCTTCATTACTGACAAGGGGACGTACTGTTACAAGGTGATGCCCTTTTGTCTGAAAAATGCTGGGGCAACGTATCAACGTCTTGTCAATAAGATGTTCGAGGAGCAGATAGGTAAGACCATGGAGGTGTATGTGGATGATATGCTAACGAAGAGCCTGAAAGCATGTACTCACGTAGCGGACCTTGAGAAGACCTTTGATGTCATGGACTCCTACAGAATGAAGCTCAACCCGGCGAAATGTGTCTTCGGGGTAGGAGCCGGGAAGTTCCTGGGGTTCATCATTAATCAGAGGGGGATTGAAGCAAACCCGGAGAAAATCAAGACGTTACTCGACATGAAGACTCCTAGGAGTATCAAGGATGTTCAGAGACTCACTGGAAGGGTGGCGGCCCTTAACAGGTTTGTTTCCAGAGCCACAAACAAGTGTCTTCCATTCTTTAAAGTTCTGAGAAAGGCCTTCCAGTGGGACGAAGAGTGTGAAAAGGCCTTTGATCAACTTAAGTCCTACTTGGGGTCTCCCTTGCTGCTGTCCCGGCCCATCGCGAGAGAGAGGTTGTTTGTGTACTTGGCAGTCTCTGAGTCAGCCATTAGCGCGGCCATCATACGAGAAGAGGATGGGGTTCAGAGACCCGTGTACTTCAATAGTAAGGCCCTTCAAGGGTCTGAACAAAACTATCCCCGGATGGAGAAGTTGGCTTATGCACTGATACATGCCTCAAGGAAGATGAAGCCTTACTTTCAAGCTCACTCTATGATAGTCCTCACCGACTCACCACTACGGCTGGTTCTGCACAAGCCTGAAAAGTCCGGAAGATTGATGACCTGGGCCATCAAGCTAGGAGAGTATGATCTTACCTACCAGCCCAGGACAGCCATCAAGGGGAAGGCCCTCGCAGACTTTGTCGCAGAGTTCACCTGGGAAGAGGCAGATAGAGGTTCGGAAGAGGCCGAGATAGAAAAAGGCCTGGATGATGGCGAAGAGACAAACCGTAGTGTCTTCCGAAATTCGGAAGAGGCGGCACCAAATGTCTTCCAAGACCGAGAAGAGGTTGTACTAGGAAAAACTCGGAGCAGAGTGGAAGAGAACTAAAAGGATCGGTACCTCTTCAAGAAGGGGGCTATGAGTGAAGGGGTCTTCTCATCCGATGCGTACGTGTGGAGCCTCTTCGTTGATGGCTCTTCTTGTGACCATGGAAGCGGCGCGGGGCTGGTACTCTCTGCTCCAGATGGTTCCAACATTGAGTACGCCTTGAGATTCAACTTTAAGGCCTCCAACAACGAGTCTGAGTGTGAGGCCATGATAGCAGGTCTCTTGTTGGCAACAACTCTTCGAGTAAAGCGGCTCCTACTCCATAGCGACTCGAGGTTGGTTGTCAATCAAGTGCTGGGGGCATACGAGGCCAAGGATGAAAGGATGGCCAAATACCTAAAGAAAGTAAGAGGGTTGCTAGAGTACTTTGAAGAAGCCAAATTGAAGAGAGTGCCTAGACTGAGCAATAATCACGCTGATGCATTGGCAAGACTGGCCTCAGCAATGAAGACTGACTTGGGAAGAACCATCCCAATCGAAGTCTTAGGAAAGGAAAGTATCGAGGAGGACGAGGTATGTAACCCTTGTCACAATGTAAACCTGGGAGACTCGTGGATTGACCCGATTGTCAGATACCTAAGAGAGGGGGAGCTACCTGAGTCTAAGATGGAAAGAAAAAAGTTGAGATACAGAGCTGCAAAGTTCTCATTGGTAGGAGACGTCTTGTATAAAAATGGGTTTCTCTTGCCCCTCCTCAGATGTGTGCATCCTATGGAGGTACCTCGGATCTTACAGGAGGTCCATGAAGGTTCCTGCTCTAGCCACATAGGAGGAAGACCCTTAGCCAAGAGGATCATCACGCAGGGATACTGGTGGCCCACCTTGTCTAGGGACGCTGCCGACTATGTGAAGAGGTGTAACAAATGTCAGAGGTTCGCCACTATCCCTCACCAACCCCATCAGCCTATGACGTCGATCTCTTCTCCATGGCCATTTGTGGTATGGGGGATTGACTTAGTAGGACCTTTGCCAAGAGCTGTCAACAACTATAGATTCTTGATAGTTGCCATTGACTACTTTTCAAAATGGGTAGAGGCCGAACCAATGATAACAATTACGGAGCAGAAGACCTTTCAGTTCATCTGGAAGAACATCATATGTAGGTATGGCCTCCCAAACACGCTCATCTTGGATAATGGGACCCGGTTCAAGAACTCCTCCTTGGAGAAGTATTGCCAAAGTGTGGGGATTAAGAAGTTCTTCTCATCTCCTGGTAGACCTCAGGCAAATGGCCAGACCGAGGTCACAAATAGGACTATCTTGGATGGAATCAAGAAGAGGTTAGAAGACGCGAAGGGGAGATGGATAGAAGAAGTCTACGCTGTGCTATGGGCTTACAGAACTACGACAAGGACACCCACAGGAGAAACCCCATTCATGCTGGCACATGGCTCCGAGGCAGTCATACCAACGGAGGTAGGACTCCCGACTCATCGGATTCAGACTTACGACGCTGACAGCAATGGGGAGAAGAGAAGGCTAAACCTGGATCTCATTGAAGAGGGAAGAGAAGACGCAGAGGTCAGGAAAGTAGCCTATCAGCAGAGGGCAGCAAGATTCTACAATCAAAGGGTGAAGTCAAGACCCATTGCGGTGGGAGACCTAGTGCTTAAGAAGACCCTACAGAAGGCAAACAAGTTACACCCGAACTGGCATGGCCCCTACAAAGTAACGGAAGAGGTTGTGCCTGGCACATATAGGCTAGAGAACTTAGAGGGAGAACCTTTCACCAACCCGTGGAATGCTGACCACCTGAAGAGATATTTTATATGATGTTGCATAGGATTTGTAATTTGTAAATGTATTATCTTATCGAGAAGAGGTTGTTAATAAAGATCAGTTTCCATGGCAAATTCTTATTCCATTCTTAGAGCAAAGATATTATAGGGAAATAACATCATTAATTTGGTGATATTTATTATGAGGCTAACCTCTTAGGTGATGACCTCAGACCCTCATAACATCACTCTGTGGTGACGAGGTCTGAGCTCAGACACCTTTATTATGAGGACCTCAGACTCTTAACATCATTAAGTTGGTGATATTTATTATGAGGCTAACCTCTTAGGTGATGACCTCAGACCCTCATAACATCACTTGGTGGTGACGAGGTCTGAGCTCAGACACCTGGGTTAGATGACCTCAGACCCTTAACATCATTAATTTGGTGACACTTATTATGAGGATAACCTCTTAGGTGACGACCTCAGACCCTCATAACATCACTCGGTGGTGACGAGGTCTGAGCTCAGACACCTTGGTTAGAGGACCTCAGACCCTTAACATCATTAATTTGGTGACACTTATTATGAGGCTAACCTCTTAGGTGACGACCTCAGACCCTCATAACATCACTCGGTGGTGACGAGGTCTGAGCTCAGACACCTGGGTTAGACGACCTCAGACCCTTAACATCATTAATTTGGTGACACTTATTATGAGGCTAACCTCTTAGGTGACGACCTCAGACCCCCATAACATCACTCAGTGGTGACGAGGTCTGAGCTCAGACACCTTGGTTAGAGGACCTCAGACGCTTAACATCATTAATTTGGTGACACTTATTATGAGGCTAACCTCTTAGGTGATGACCTCAGACCCTCATAACATCACTTAGTGGTGACGAGGTCTGAGCTCAGACACCTGGGTTAGATGACCTCAGATCCTTAACATCATTACTTTGGTGACACTTATTATGAGGCTTACCTCTTAGGTGACGACCTCAGACATCATAACATCACTCGGTGGTGACGAGGTCTGAGCTCAGACACCTTGGTTAGAGGACCTCAGACTCTTAACATCATTGATTCGGTGATATTCATTTATGAGGCTAACCTCTTAGGTGATGACCTCAGACCCTCATAACATCACTCGGTGGTGACGAGGTCTGAGCTCAGACACCTAGGTTAGATCATCTCAGACCCTTAAGTAATGGTTATGACAACATCATATTAAGTAATGACTTCTGAGATTGCATAGCATTCAAATACATTCAGAGATCGAGATGAAGGAAGACATTGGCATTCAATAAAAGGAAGAAATTACAACATTTAGGTGTCTGATAAATTACAAGTCCAGAGTTACAAATCAAAAAATACAAAATACAAAGCCAAGTTAAGCATCTGAGGGAAGAACATTCAATGTCTCGTCTGGGTTGGCATTGGACACCTCAGCCACTTCATCTGCAGGGTCAGTCCCTCCGAGATCAGTCCCTTCCAGAGTAACAGTCTGACCAGGGGCAGCAGCCTCGTCCTCTATCTCTTGCAAGGCCTGGGCAAACTGAGGGTCGGCGAGGCCGAGGCCCACAAAGTCGGAGGCCTTTCTATTGCCAACCTCGGTTTCCCTTACCTCGGCCCATTTGGTGGTGGCTTTGATACCTCTTTCAAGGTATTCAAGACCAAAACCTACGAACTCCTCAGAGACCTTGTAATCATCAATTATTTTCTCTGAGGCATCTGCAAGAGAGGCCTTCACAGCAGCATTGACCTTACTCTGCAGGGCATCATCCTTGTCCTTCAGGGCCTTGGCGTGGCTTTGGACGAGTGCAGAGATATCTTTTTCTAGACCCTGGGCCTTATTCTCAGAGTTCTAGGCCTTGGTCTCGGCATTCAGCAACTCTGACCTCAGACGGTCAACCTCGGCCTTCAGGGTGATTTCAACCTTCTCAGCCTCTTGCCCCTTCTGAATCAGAGGCAATTTCCTCAGGGCCCAGTTAGATAGCTGGTACATGGCGGTCACACCCTGCACAGACAATAAAGAGGTTAGAGGGAAATAAATTCAGACGTTGCACTTGCAAAATTATTGGCAAAAGGAACAAGCCATACCTGGACGGCTCTGTGGAGGCCGAACTCAACCATCATATGAGTGTCCATGGCCCCTGTAAAAACGCTTATCGACATCAGTCATCATGTTGGCAAGGGCATCCATGGCCTGCCTGCTATTGCCGACCACACTGTCGGTAAGCTTTAGCTGATCCAGATGAGCTGATAATGTGTCGGCTGTGATGGGGATCGCAGCGTCTGAAGTCCTCTTTTGCCTAGAGGTCGGCCTCAGATCCTCAGAGGCATGGACCTCAGGGGCCCTCTTCTTAGATTTGGATGTTGAGGGAGCAGGTGGAGGAGCGCTTAAACTAGTCTTCTTGACGAGCCTAGCCAAACTTGGAGCTGCAATCTCCCACAACTCGTCCGAAATGCCTGGTGGTCTCTCTGCAAAAGTGAAAAGATAAGAGTTAGGAATCAAATATGAATGATCAGAGGTTAGACGAGCAAAAAAGAAAAATCCTTACCAAAGTCAACTAGGGGACTTCCACCTAAGCTCGTCCCCGAGAGATACTGGGGGGTCAGCAGATGCTCGAACTTGATAAACAGCCCATGTGCCCCTTGGTCTTGCAGGGCCTTCACCTTTTTGCTATTTTGAACACTTAGTCCAGGATCGGCCCTTGCAGACATGGTGACTTTACCCCATTTGAGGGGTATTCTCGGCTCAAAAATGGAAGAGGGAATAGATGGTCCAAATTCCCACGGCCCTGAGGCGAAAAAGTATCGAGGTTTCCAATTATGATTCGAGGTCTGAGTGACCAAGAGCATCTTTTTCTCAGGCCTCCGAGCCACGAAGTGATAGTAGCTCGGATGATTCTTGGACGAGGTGGGAACGTAACACCCAGCAAAGACCTGAACTGGGAGGTCAGAGTGGTGGACTTCCCTCCACAAGATGATGGCCCCTATAATAACTCTCCAAGCATTGGGAGAGAGCTGCGAGGGGAACAAATTGATGAAGGAAAGAATGGACCTAATGACAGGGTGAAAGGGAAGACGAAAACCTAGCTTGAACATCTGCTCGTACAAGCAGACTTCTCCATCTTGACCATGGTAGGCCCTCTCTTCCCTCAGAGGTCTCCTTAATTGGATTGAGGGACTGATGGAGTATAGGTATCTGAAGTGCAATAGACCCACCTCAGTGACCGTGCTCTCAAACTCGGCCGCTTCAGATACGTCAACATCACTTTCGGCGTCCTCATCATCGTCAGGCTCAATGTCGGCTGGAGCAGACGTGGACGGGTTACCAGGGAACCTCTGAGCAAACTCGGCCCCGGTAACGGCCGACAGGGGGATAGCATCTAGAATGGGTGACACAACCACACTTGGCTCAACAAGTTCAACCTCGGAAGAAGAACCTGAGGTACCTGTGCCGTTTTGAGATGAGGCGCGGATGGAGACCTCAGCCTGGTCAGGGTCCTGACCAGTCTGAGGAGTAAAATCCATGGCCTCTTGGAAAGAGTCCACAAACATTGGGTCGGAGGTGGAAGACTCAAACTCAGACATCGGCAAGTTATTGGCAGAGACGTCTGTCTGATAGAAATTCTCAGGTGGACGAGGGTATACCACCTTGAGAGGTGGAGGAAAGAGGGGTCTGACAGGGAATTCCTGTGACCTACGAGCTTCTTCCTGAGCTCTCTCTATTTGCATAATTTTTTCTAAGGTCTTTTCTCTAAAAGAAGGGAAGTCCTCAAGAAGTTGGTACATGGGTCTGAGCATCAGGGAACGACCCAAAACTTTGATCGACCCTAAACTTGAGGAAAACTCCTAAAACTACAAACAAGTTTGGCTTGAAAAATAAAGGAGCCCAAAGATCAAATTAAGGAGTTTTTCAGAAAACCTAGTTCACCGGAAAATTCAAATCCTCGCTGGAAAACTTATAGAACCACCGGAAAACTCAAAACCTCGCCGGAAAATTCAAATCAAAATGCCAAAAATGAAGGAAATGGGGAGGGAGAGGTACCTGAAGATGAGTTGATGGTTGGAAAAGAAGAAATCTCGCAAGAAACGGGGCGAATCCTCTGCAGAAAGGGAGGTGGAACGAAGAGACCTCAGAGAGAGAAGTTGTAGAAAACAGCGCGCGAAAGAGAGAAATGAGGAAGAAAAAAGATAGAGAAAGGGTTTAACCCTTAAATACCTAGGCACACTTCCCAAGGCTCATCATTGCCTTGGGAAACCCAAGGGACAACTGACAACGCACGCAAGCCAAGTGGGCACGCCTTAACCTGGGACAGGTGTCGCGCAGGTGTTGGCCTAGGGGTGAACAGGCCTCGGAAGTGAGAATCCCCTAGCCCCCTGCTCTCCCAAACGACTAAGGGCTGGGGGGTGATTGATATGCCCAAGTATAACCTCGGCTCAGGGATACCTACCTCGGCCGAGATAATGGCCGAGATATTGATCGACCCAATGAGGGGTAAGGGCCCACGATATCATCCCTCGACCAAGACTACCTCGGCCCAGGCCGACACTACTACTTACACCTCCCCAAGGACACTACGCACGTCGCAGACATCAACAGCATCCTAAAGCACCCAGGAATAGCAACCTCGGCCATCAGTAGGCCGAGAGGATAAGAAGCCACTTCATCTTCAACACGGCTCCTACCTTGGCTTGGGCCGAGGCTACCAGAGGTATTAATAATCATCAGCATGCTGCATGCCCAACCTCGGCTCGGGCCGACCCAAGCATATGTCTCGGCTGACATCAGGCCGAGACTCCTCATGACACTTCGCGGGTTGAGCGGGCATCCAACCTTTACAGCTCGGCCTCTCCTAGGCCGAGGTCATTCACCAACATGACTGCCGAGTTTCTGTTGACATTTGGATAAGGACACCTGGGCACAAATCAGTTATAACAAGATTAATCTCCACATGTGGGAGAATATTTCATCATCATTACCTACATGTGGCCATGACAGGTGGCACACCCCCATTGGTGAGGATACCACACACATGAACATTACATGCATAGGGGGTACATTACACCCCCTAGGCACTATATAAAGGGATCATCCCCTACCTTGCAAAAGGATCCACGTATAAAAACCCTAGCTAAAACTCTGTTTAAATACATACTTTAGTGAGAGAGAGAGCTTGAGAGGTTGTATCCATGTCCATTAGTGCCTTCTTTCAGTGATATTACTCACACACACTCACAGTGGACGTAGGCCAAATTGGCTGAACCACTTATCTTCAGGTGTTATTCCCCTTATCCTCACCTCATTCTTATCTTCTTCATACTGCTATGTTGCCATTGTTGCATCTATATTGAGCTTGCAAAACACCTCACCTGGTGGTGCTGATTCTCAGCATCATCATTTTGGTGCCGTCTGTGGGAATTCGAGAGGCTATCTCTTCCTCTTTTTCTGCTTTACCTCACCGAAGACTCTGGTGGTGAACCAGGAACCACTCCTTGTGTGGAGTTGTTTCACCATTGAAAGAGATCCTTTAAGGTATCAAGCTCACTTGCTGTTCAAGCTCTTTATTATTAACACATGGCACCAGAATTACCACTGCCTCTTTCGCCGCCCGGAGGCGGAAGGGCTAGCTCCAGCCAGGTTCCTCCCCAATTCGAAATGGCGGAGGTGGCAGCAGCTTTGAAATCTTTAGCTGCAACACAACAAGCCATGAAGGAGCAATTTGCCCAGCTCAGCCAAACCATGATGATGAGACCACCTGGAGTCTCCCCGAACATGATAACTCCGGCGGCAGTTCAACCCCATCCTGATGCCAAGGGACCACCCCAGGCGCCCATGAAGGACCAACCTGCACCCCAGCGGAGAAGGGACGTTGCTTACCCTAGGCGCTTGCGCCTGGGGAGGCAGGGAAACCCTTGTCCAGAGGACAGGTATGATGACCTAGAAGCTGAAGAGGCCCCGAAAGACTGTTGGGAGCCGTATGAGGTGTCAGATAACACCGTACGACCTCTTAGGCAGAGCCAAGGATGTGTCGGCCGAAGAAGAGACGAGGCCCAACAAAGAGGGTCGGCCTTTGACAGGCAGAGTCAAGGATGTGTCGGCCGAGGAAGAGATGAGGTCCAATAGAGAGGGTCGGCCTTTAACAGGTTGAGCAGAGGGTCGGCCTTCGAAAGGCGAGCCCCAGTCAATAACCTGAGGCAAAGGCTATCGAGGTCAAGGAGTGCGACAGGCTCTCAAAGAGGTAATAGTCCGGCTCGGCCAGATCAAGGCCGACCCTTGGAGAGAAGAGCCAGGGAGCAGGAAGAGGTCAATAGTCAGCGTGTTGTGGCTGGGGAACCCTCTGTCCATCGTAGGGAGGTGGCAGGGGATAACCTCGGCCTAGCTGAAGAGAGAAGACCCTGGAATGACGCAATCCAACGTCTTGAAGAAAAGATAGGGGACCTCATCAAGAGCAGGGACCCATTGCAGAGGGGCTACTCAGAGGGCTCCCCGTTTGTAGCTAGGATAGTGGGATTCCCAACCCCATCTAAGTTCAAGCCTCCTACAGTGACGCCTAAGTATGATGGCAGCACTAACCCAGTGCACCATATTGAGATGTATCAGTCGGCGGCAGATATTTACTCGATCCCTGATGAGATGAAGTGTAGGGCCTTCTTAGGGACCTTGACAGGGGCAGCTCATAGTTGGTTCACCTCTCTTCCAAAGAACTCGATTGAAAACTTCAAGGTCCTGGCAGAACAGTTCATACACAACTTCTACTTTGGGGTAAGACCTCAGAAGAAGACTACCCACCTCCTGTATGTCAAACAGGCTAAGGGAGAAATCCTAAGAGACTATATAGCAAGATTTAACAAGGAGAAGTTGGAGGTAGAGGATTACGAGGAGAGCATAGCCATGACTGCCCTGATAGGAGGCCTCCAGAAGGGGAAGTTATTGTGGAAGCTGGCGGAAGACCCCCCCAAGTTTATGGCCGAACTGTTGTCCACCGCAGGGAAAGTGATGAATGCGGAAGAGGCAATGGCTGCCAAATATGAGGAGGAGAACTGTGGTAGCACTGGGAGGTCCCAGGGTAAGAAAGAAGGGAAGAAGAGGTCAGCAGATGACAAGTTCGCTCATTACACTCCTCTGACTGTGAGATGTGAGCACATCCTTAATGAGATCAAGACTGACCGGGCTCTGAGGTGGCCAGAGAAATTGAAGGCCCCACCACATAAGAGGAATAAGAACCTTTGGTGTGAGTTCCATCAGGATCGCGACCATGTCACAGATAGATGCTTTGCTCTGAAGGATGAGATTGAGAAGATGCTGAAATACGGGAAGCTAAGAAAGTATGTGGATGGCAAGGCCCCGAAGGGTGGAAGAGAAGACCCTAGGAAGAGAAGAGATGACAGGTGCCGCGGCGATGTCCTGACTAGAAGGCATGATGATTCAGAGGGTGATGATGGTGATGACCCGGATCTCCCACCTAAGGATGACAACACCCCCGTGAAGAGGGTAGGAATGATCTCCTTTTGTGTTAGCACCATATGTGGGGGATTCGCGGGAGGTGGCTCTGAGGTAGCCGATAGGATGACTCATGTAGCGGAGGCCAAGTCAGTGGTCAAGACTGAGGTTGTGAATCTGACCTCTTCTGATGCAGTACAGAAGAGAAAGAAGGTAGACATGGACACCCTAGTGGTGGGATTCTCCAGACTTGACTTCAAGGGAATCTTAGCCCCCCATGATGACCCTCTAGTCATAACAATAAGGGTGCATGGGTGCGATGTAGGGAGAATCCTCATAGATGGGGGAAGCTCAGCAGATGTGATGTTCTGGCCTTATTTCAAGAGCTTGGGTCTTAGCAGGGTAAGGCTGGTGCCCTACCATCACCCATTGATAGGCTTCAGTGGTGAGAAGGTGCACCCATTGGGCATGTATGAAATTGATGTACGGATGGGAGATGAGTGGCCTAAGAGGCTTACTAAGAAGATAAACTTTTTTGTGATGGACGAAAATGTCTTCTCGGCCTACAACCTCATCATCGGAAGAGTGGCCCTCAAAGAGTTTGAAGCAGTGCCGTCAACGGTCCACCAGATGCTAAAATTCCCGACTCCTTATGGGGTAGGGGAAGTGCAAGGGGACCAGACCACGGAGCGGGAGTGTTATTTCAACTCGGCTGAAGAGCGAGAGGCCCATAAGAGAGCAACCGTCACTTACAGCATTGACACACTTGATCCCAGAGATGAAACAAAATTAAAGAAGGGCGAGGCCGCGGAAGAGGTAGAATCCATCGTCCTCAATGAGGACGAGCCGAAAAAAACCGTCTAGGTCGGCAAGGCCCTAGAACATGGGATCAAGGAAGAGCTGATAAACTACCTTAAGAGGAGGCAGAGCGTCTTCGCGTGGAGTCATGCAGACATGCCTGGCATCGACCCTGGGATCATGACCCACAAGCTCAACGTGGATGGAGATGCTAGGCCTATTAAACAGAGGCGAAGGATCTACTCCAGAGAGAAGTATGAGGTCATCCGGTAAGAGGTGAAGAAGTTGGAAGAGGCCGAGTTCATAAGAGAGGTTACTTATCCAGAGTGGCTCTCAAATGCAGTCATCGTGCCTAAGGCCAATGGAAAGTGGCGGATGTGTGTAGATTTCACAGACCTGAATAGGTCTTGCCCGAAAGACAGCTATCCCTTGCCTAGGATAGACCAGATGGTGGATGCAACAGCAGGGCACGAGCTTATGAATTTCATGGATGCTTATTCAGGTTATAACCAAATCTTCATGGATTCCGAGGACTCTGAGAAGACAGCCTTCATTACTGACAAGGGGACGTACTGTTACAAGGTGATGCCCTTTGGTCTGAAAAATGCTGGGGCAACGTATCAACGTCTTGTCAATAAGATGTTCGAGGAGCAGATAGGTAAGACCATGGAGGTGTATGTGGATGATATGCTAATGAAGAGCCTGAAAGCATGTACTCACGTAGCGGACCTTGAGAAGACCTTTGATGTCATGGACTCCTACAGAATGAAGCTCAACCCGGTGAAATGTGTCTTCGGGGTAGGAGCCGGGAAGTTCCTGGGGTTCATCATTAATCAGAGGGGGATTGAAGCAAACCCAGAGAAAATCAAGGCGTTACTCGACATGAAGACTCCTAGGAGTATCAAGGATGTTCAGAGACTCACTGGAAGGGTGGCGGCCCTTAACAGGTTTGTTTCCAGAGCCACAGACAAGTGTCTTCCATTCTTTAAAGTTCTGAGAAAGGCCTTCCAGTGGGACGAAGAGTGTGAAAAGGCCTTTGATCAACTTAAGTCATACTTGGGGTCTCCCTTGCTGCTGTCCCGGCCCATCGCGAGAGAGAGGTTGTTTGTGTACTTGGCAGTCTCTGAGTCAGCCATTAGCGCGGCCATCATACGAGAAGAGGATGGGGTTCAGAGACCCGTGTACTTCAATAGTAAGGCCCTTCAAGGGTCTGAACAAAACTATCCCCGGATGGAGAAGTTGGCTTATGCACTGATACATGCCTCAAGGAAGATGAAGCCTTACTTTCAAGCTCACTCTATGATAGTCCTCACCGACTCACCACTACGGCAGGTTCTGCACAAGCCTGAAAAGTCCGGAAGATTGATGACCTGGGCCATCGAGCTAGGAGAGTATGATCTTACCTACCAGCCCAGGACAGCCATCAAGGGGAAGGCCCTCGCAGACTTTGTCGCAGAGTTCACCTGGGAAGAGGCAGATAGAGGTTCGGAAGAGGCCGAGACAGAAAAAGGCCTGGATGATGGCGAAGAGACAAACCGTAGTGTCTTCCGAAATTCGGAAGAGGCGGCACCAAACGTCTTCCAAGACCGAGAAGAGGTTGTACTAGGAAAAACTCGGAGCAGAGTGGAAGAGAACTAAAAGGATCGGTACCTCTTCAAGAAGGGGGCTATGAGTGAAGGGGTCTTCTCATCCGATGCGTACGTGTGGAGCCTCTTCGTTGATGGCTCTTCTTGTGACCATGGAAGCGGCGCGGGGCTGGTACTCTCTGCTCCAGATGGTGCCAACATTGAGTACGCCTTGAGATTCAACTTTAAGGCCTCCAACAACGAGTCTGAGTGTGAGGCCATGATAGCAGGTCTCTTATTGGCAACAACTCTTCGAGTAAAGCGGCTCCTACTCCATAGCGACTCGAGGTTGGTTGTCAATCAAGTGCTGGGGGCATACGAGGCCAAGGATGAAAGGATGGCCAAATACCTAAAGAAAGTAAGAGGGTTGCTAGAGTACTTTGAAGAAGCCAAATTGAAGAGAGTGCCTAGACTGAGCAATAATCACGCTGATGCATTGGCAAGACTGGCCTCAGCAATGAAGACTGACTTGGGAAGAACCATCCCAATCGAAGTCTTAGGAAAGGAAAGTATCGAGGAGGATGAGGTATGTAACCCTTGTCACAATGTAAACCTCGGAGACTCGTGGATTGACCCGATTGTCAGATACCTAAGAGAGGGGGAGCTACCTGAGTCTAAGATGGAAAGAAAAAAGTTGAGATACAGAGCTGCAAAGTTCTCATTGGTAGGAGACGTCTTGTATAAAAATGGGTTTCTCTTGCCCCTCCTCAGATGTGTGCATCCTATGGAGGTACCTCGGATCTTACAGGAGGTCCATGAAGGTTCCTGCTCCAGCCACATAGGAGGAAGACCCTTAGCCAAGAGGATCATCACGCAGGGATACTGGTGGCCCACCTTGTCTAGGGACGCTGCCGACTATGTGAAGAGGTGTAACAAATGTCAGAGGTTCGCCACTATCCCTCACCAACCCCATCAGCCTATGACGTCGATCTCTTCTCCATGGCCATTTGTGGTATGGGGGATTGACTTAGTAGGACCTTTGCCAAGAGCTGTCAACAACTATAGATTCTTGATAGTTGCCATTGACTACTTTTCAAAATGGGTAGAGGCCGAACCAATGATAACAATTACGGAGCAGAAGACCTTTCAGTTCATCTGGAAGAACATCATATGTAGGTATGGCCTCCCAAACACGCTCATCTTGGATAATGGGACCCAGTTCAAGAACTCCTCCTTGGAGAAGTATTGCCAAAGTGTGGGGATTAAGAAGTTCTTCTCATCTCCTGGTAGACCTCAGGCAAATGGCCAGACCGAGGTCACAAATAGGACTATCTTGGATGGAATCAAGAAGAGGTTAGAAGACACGAAGGGGAGATGGATAGAAGAAGTCTACGCTGTGCTATGGGCTTACAGAACTACGACAAGGACACCCACAGGAGAAACCCCATTCATGCTGGCACATGGCTCCGAGGCAGTCATACCAACGGAGGTAGGACTCCCGACTCATCGGATTCAGACTTACGACGCTGACAGCAATGGGGAGAAGAGAAGGTTAAACCTGGATCTCATTGAAGAGGGAAGAGAAGACGCAGAGGTCAGGAAAGTAGCCTATCAGCAGAGGGCAGCAAGATTCTACAATCAAAGGGTGAAGTCAAGACCCATTGCGGTGGGAGACCTAGTGCTTAAGAAGACCCTACAGAAGGCAAACAAGTTACACCCGAACTGGCATGGCCCCTACAAAGTAACGGAAGAGGTTGTGCCTGGCACATATAGGCTAGAGAACTTAGAGGGAGAACCTTTCACCAACCCGTGGAATGCTGACCATCTGAAGAGATATTTTATATGATGTTGCATAGGATTTGTAATTTGTAAATGTATTATCTTATCGAGAAGAGGTTGTTAATAAAGATCAGTTTCCATGGAAAATTCTTATTCCATTCTTAGAGCAAAGATATTATAGGGAAATAACATCATTAATTTGGTGATATTTATTATGAGGCTAACCTCTTAGGTGATGACCTCAGACCCTCATAACATCACTCTGTGGTGACGAGGTCTGAGCTCAGACACCTTTATTATGAGGACCTCAGACTCTTAACATCATTAAGTTGGTGATATTTATTATGAGGCTAACCTCTTAGGTGATGACCTCAGACCCTCATAACATCACTTGGTGGTGACGAGGTCTGAGCTCAGACACCTGGGTTAGATGACCTCAGACCCTTAACATCATTAATTTGGTGACACTTATTATGAGGCTAACCTCTTAGGTGACGACCTCAGACCCTCATAACATCACTCGGTGGTGACGAGGTCTGAGCTCAGACACCTTGGTTAGAGGACCTCAGACCCTTAACATCATTAATTTGGTGACACTTATTATGAGGCTAACCTCTTAGGTGACGACCTCAGACCCTCATAACATCACTCGGTGGTGACGAGGTCTGAGCTCAGACACCTGGGTTAGACGACCTCAGACCCTTAACATCATTAATTTGGTGACACTTATTATGAGGCTAACCTCTTAGGTGACGACCTCAGACCCTCATAACATCACTCAGTGGTGACGAGGTCTGAGCTCAGACACCTTGGTTAGAGGACCTCAGACGCTTAACATCATTAATTTGGTGACACTTATTATGAGGCTAACCTCTTAGGTGATGACCTCAGACCCTCATAACATCACTTAGTGGTGACGAGGTCTGAGCTCAGACACCTGGGTTAGATGACCTCAGACCCTTAACATCATTAATTTGGTGACACTTATTATGATGCTTACCTCTTAGGTGACGACCTCAGACCCTCATAACATCACTCGGTGGTGACGAGGTCTGAGCTCAGACACCTTGGTTAGAGGACCTCAGACTCTTAACATCATTGATTCGGTGATATTCATTTATGAGGCTAACCTCTTAGGTGATGACCTCAGACCCTCATAACATCACTCGGTGGTGATGAGGTCTGAGCTCAGACACCTAGGTTAGATCACCTCAGACCCTTAAGTAATGGTTATGACAACATCATATTAAGTAATGACTTCAGAGATTGCATAGCATTCAAATACATTCAGAGATCGAGATGAAGGAAGACATTGGCATTCAATAAAAGGAAGAAATTACAACATTTAGGTGTCTGATAAATTACAAGCCCAGAGTTACAAATCAAAAAATACAAAATACAAAGCCAAGTTAAGCATCTGAGGGAAGAACATTCAATGTCTCGTCTGGGTTGGCATTGGACACCTCAGCCACTTCATCTGTAGGGTCAGTCGCTCCGAGATCAGTCCCTTCCAGAGTAACAGTCTGACCAGGGGCAGCAGCCTCGTCCTCTATCTCTTGCAAGGCCTGGGCAAACTGAGGGTCGGTGAGGCCGAGGCCCACAAAGTCGGAGGCCTTTATATTGCCAACCTCGGTTTCCCTTACCTCGGCCCATTTGGTGGTGGCTTTGATACCTCTTTCAAGGTATTCAAGACCAAAACCTACGAACTCCCCAGAGACCTTGTAATCATCAATTATTTTCTCTGAGGCATCTGCAAGAGAGGCCTTCACAGCAGCATTGACCTTACTCTGCAGGGCATCATCCTTGTCCTTCAGGGCCTTGGCGTGGCTTTGGACGAGTGCAGAGATATCTTTTTCTAGACCCTGGGCCTTATTCTCAGAGTTCTAGGCCTTGGTCTCGGCATTCAGCAACTCTGACCTCAGACGGTCAACCTCGGCCTTCAGGGTGATTTCAACCTTCTCAGCCTCTTGCCCCTTCTGAATCAGAGGCAATTTCCTCAGGGCCCAGTTAGATAGCTGGTACATGGCGGTCACACCCTGCACAAACAATAAAGAGGTTAGAGGGAAATAAATTCAGACGTTGCACTTGCAAAATTATTGGCAAAAGGAACAAGCCATACCTGGACGGCTCTGTGGAGGCCGAACTCAACCATCATATGAGTGTCCATGGCCCCTGTAAAAACGCTTATCGGCATCAGTCATCACGTTGGCAAGGGCATCCATGGCCTGCCTGCTATTGCCGACCACGCTGTCGGTAAGCTTTAGCTGATCCAGACGAGCTGATAATGTGTCGGCAGTGATGGGGATCGCAGCGTCTGAAGTCCTCTTTTGCCTAGAGGTCGGCCTCAGATCCTCAGAGGCATGGACCTCAGGGGCCCTCTTCTTGGATTTGGATGTTGAGGGAGCAGGTGGAGGAGCGCTTAAACCAGTCTTCTTGACGAGCCTAGCCAAACTTGGAGCTGCAATCTCCCACAACTCGTCCGAAATGCCTGGTGGTCTCTCTGCAAAAGTGAAAAGATAAGAGTTAGGAATCAAATATGAATGATCAGAGGTTAGACGAGCAAAAAAGAAAAATCCTTACCAAAGTCAACTAGGGGACTTCCACCTAAGCTCGTCCCCGAGAGATACTGGGTGGTCAGCAGATGCTCGAACTTGATAAACAGCCCATGTGCCCCTTGGTCTTGCAGGGCCTTCACCTTTTTGCTATTTTGAACACTTAGTCCAGGATCGGCCCTTGCAGACATGGTGACTTTACCCCATTTGAGGGGTATTCTCGGCTCAAAAATGGAAGAGGGAATAGATGGTCCAAATTCCCACGGCCCTGAGGTGAAAAAGTACCGAGGTTTCCAATTATGATTCGAGGTCTGAGTGACCAAGAGCATCTTTTTCTCAGGCCTCCGAGCCACGAAGTGATAGTAGCTCGGATGATTCTTGGCCGAGGTGGGAACGTAACACCCAGCAAAGACCTGAACTGGGAGGTCAGAGTGGTGGACTTCCCTCCACAAGATGATGGCCCCTATAATAACTCTCCAAGCATTGGGAGAGAGCTGCGAGGGGGACAAATTGATGAAGGAAAGAATGGACCTAATGACAGGGTGAAAGGGAAGACGAAAACCTAGCTTGAACATCTGCTCGTACAAGCAGACTTCTCCATCTTGACCATGGTAGGCCCTCTCTTCCCTCAGAGGTCTCCTTAATTGGATTGAGGGACTGATGGAGTATAGGTATCTGAAGTGCAATAGACCCACCTTAGTGACCGTGCTCTCAAACTCGGCCGCTTCAGATACGTCAACATCACTTTCGGCGTCCTCATCATCGTCAGGCTCAACGTCGGCTGGAGCAGACGTGGACGGGTTACCAAGGAACCTCTGAGCAAACTCGGCCCCGGTAACGGCCGACAGGGGGATAGCATCTAGAATGGGTGACACAGCCACACTTGGCTCAACAAGTTCAACCTCGGAAGAAGAACCTGAGGTACCTGTGCCGTTTTGAGATGAGGCGCGGATGGAGACCTCATCCTGGTCAGGGTCCTGACCAGTCTGAGGAGTAAAATCCATGGCCTCTTGGAAAGAGTCCACAGACATTGGGTCGGAGGTGGAAGACTCAAACTCAGACATCGGCAAGTTATTGGCAGAGACGTCTGTCTGATAGAAATTCTCAGGTGGATGAGGGTATACCACCTTGAGAGGTGGAGGAAAGAGGGGTCTGACAGGGAATTCCTGTGACCTATGAGCTTCTTCCTGAGCTCTCTCTATTTGCATAATTTTTTCTAAGGTCTTTTCTCTAAAAGAAGGGAAGTCCTCAAGAAGTTGGTACATGGGTCTGAGCATCAGGGGACGACCCAAAACTTTGATCGACCCTAAACTTGAGGAAAACTCCTAAAACTACAAACAAGTTTGGCTTGAAAAATAAAGGAGCCCAAAGATCAAATTAAGGAGTTTTTCAGAAAACCTAGTTCACCGGAAAATTCAAATCCTCGTTGGAAAACTTATAGAACCACCGGAAAACTCAAAACCTCGCCGGAAAATTCAAATCAAAATGCCAAAAATGAAGGAAATGGGGAGGGAGAGGTACCTGAAGATAAGTTGATGGTTGGAAAAGAAGAAATCTCGCAAGAAATTGGGCGAATCCTCTGCAGAAAGGGAGGTGGAACGAAGAGACCTCAGAGAGAGAAGTTGTAGAAAACAGCGCGCGAAAGAGAGAAATGAGGAAGAAGAAAGAGAGAGAAAGGGTTTAACCCTTAAATACCTAGGCACACTTCCCAAGGCTCATCATTGCCTTGGGAAACCCAAGGGACAACTGACAACGCACGCAAGCCAAGTGGGCACGCCTTAACCTGGGACAGGTGTCGCGCAGGTGTTGGCCTAGGGGTGAACAGGCCTCGGAGGTGAGAATCCCCTAGCCCCCTGCTCTCCCAAACGACTAAGGGCTGGGGGGTGATTGATATGCCCAAGTATAACCTCAGCTCAGGGATACCTACCTCGGCCGAGATAATGGCCGAGATATTGATCGACCCAATGAGGGGTAAGGGCCCACGATATCATCCCTCGACCAAGACTACCTCGGCCCAGGCCGACACTACTACTTACACCTCCCCAAGGACACTACGCACGTCGCAGACATCAACAGCATCCTAAAGCACCCAGGAATAACAACCTCGGCCATCAGTAGGCCGAGAGGATAAGAAGCCACTTCATCTTCAACACGGCTCCTACCTCGGCTTGGGCCGAGGCTACCAGAGGTATTAATAATCATCAGCATGCTGCATGCCCAACCTCGGCTCGGGCCGACCCAAGCATATGTCTCGGCTGACATCAGGCCGAGACTCCTCATGACACTTCGCGGGTTGAGCGGGCATCCAACCTTTACAGCTCGGCCTCTCCTAGGCCGAGGTCATTCACCAACATGACTGCCGAGTTTCTGTTGACATTTGGATAAGGACACCTGGGCACAAATCAGTTATAACAAGATTAATCTCCACATGTGGGAGAATATTTCATCATCATTACCTACATGTGGCCATGACAGGTGGCACACCCCCATTGGTGAGGATACCACACACATGCACATTACATGCATAGGGGGTACATTACACCCCCTAGGCACTATATAAAGGGATCATCCCCTACCTTGCAAAAGGATCCACATATAAAAACCCTAGCTAAAACTCTGTTTAAATACATACTTTAGTGAGAGAGAGAGCTTGAGAGGTTGTATCCATGTCCATTAGTGCCTTCTTTCAGTGATATTACTCACACACACTCACAGTGGACGTAGGCCAAATTGGCTGAACCACTTATCTTCAGGTGTTATTCCCCTTATCCTCACCTCATTCTTATCTTCTTCATACTGCTATGTTGCCATTGTTGCATCTATATTGAGCTTGCAAAACACCTCACCTGGTGGTGCTGATTCTCAGCATCATCAATATTCATATACATATAACGATTCTAAGACCGCCCGTCCGAGTTTACCCACTATGCGCACCCCTAAATGTATCATCTTCCAGGGCCTATCAACCAAGACAACCTGGGCACCTAACGCAACGTCGGGAAGTCTCCATATGCATAGGAGTGAGTCATAACCACACCCGGAATTTCCTCACTAGCACAGAATAAACATATAACAACCGATCATATGGCCGAGGACTATAGTCTCCCTGCATTCACTAGCCAGGGAACATCACTTCATGCACGAACTTCCCTTATGATAGCATTTAGAGAGATGTGTTTAAGTAAATCATTATTTACCATTTTCATTTTCATTTTCTTTTCCATTTTGATAAATACATCACATTTTATCTGGAGGCATACGTAATTCATATCATCATTACAACCTCAAAGAATGAATAAACTCTTAATTTATTCTCGAAACATTTTAGGGTGTTATTATAAACCACCAAGACTATCATTCCTCAAATGAGCCTCTAAAATCCCCCAATGTGACATTGCAACTCCTAGTCTCATAATAATTAACTAAAAGAAAAGAATGCCCTAACATCAATTTGTACACCCCCGGAACAAGCCCTATCTAGACCATTTCTAGTGTAGGGTAGTTAATTAACTCATCTAGGACTCTAAGTTTACTTCATACAAGAAGGTTCCTAAGTCCCTATCTTAAGAGAAAGATACTAGAAGACATTTATGATTTAAGGGTGAAAAACAGGGGACCGGTCGATTGGTCAAGAGACCGCAGTCGATCGCGTCTCAAGATTTTGTCTAAGAAGGAAAATAGAAAGCTGATTTCGAAGGGGACGGTCGACCGATCAGGGAGCCACGGTCGACTGCTACTGAAATTTATACTTTTGTGGGAAAGCATTAGGCTCTCCCTCAATGGCCCGGTCGATCGGTCCTGGGACCGCGGTCGACCGCGCTTAGCAGACCTAGAATTCCTTTCTCTTCTACAAAGCTAAAACCAAAGCCTAACTTCATATTCTTTGCCTCCCTTCCCTAGACCCACATCAATAACATAACCACAATAATTCTAAACTTAGACAAACCAATAAAATCCATTTAGATCCTACAAATTCAAGATCTAATGATTTAAACACCAACATATGTATCAAAACCTAATATTTGCGCAAATCTCCCAAATATACAACTATCATCGCAATTTATCCACAAAGAATCATATATTTGCATGTAGAAAACTTGCCTTGAGGTAGAAATCTCAGATTTGCTTTGGTAGCAAGAACTCTAATCTTCAATCTCCATTTTTTCTTATTTTTCTCCTATTTTCTCCACCAATTCTCTTCTTCTCTCTCTTTATCTTCTCTAGGGCTTGAAATGTGTAATGGAAGAAATAAAAGAGGGTTGGAAGACTTAAATCATGCCTTTAGTCTAAATTCCCAACTTAAATGGTTAATACCACATTAAAATGACTCACAACTACACATTTAAGCTATAACCAGTCAAAAGTGCCCGAAACATAAAAATACAATATGGCACTTATTTCGACTATCTCGCACATTTCGGGACTAATTATGCCCTCTAAATTGCCATCCGACAATTTTATAAATCATTTCAACTTCCGGTTTCATTTAAACCATAAATGTCATTTAAAGCACATGACACTATAAAACATAGCATGATGATATTTACATACACATACAGTAAATATGCAACAATTTAGTAAATATTAAATTTCAACTCATACAATTAATATTTACTCCATGTTCCAACATTTTATATAATTACTCCACACAGTAAATTAATATAAAATAAGCTCTCAAAAGCGAGGGTTGTCACACGTATATATTAAAGTATGAATGGATATCAACTTATGCCAAAATTAAAAACTTATTACTAAAGATCCAAACAAGCTCTATCTCCTAAAAACAAACGTTATATTTAAAAGTATAACAAAAGAGCTCCTTAAGCTAGATCTTCAACATAGTCCTTCTACACTCCGCCCTCCAGTCTAATTATTTCTTGAAAAATCGTTATTTATACAACGTTAGCAAAAAGCTGAATAATATTTAATCTCCCGACATTCCAAGGTTTCCAGAAAATAGATACCTATTCAAGTCAAAAGAGAAGGCATATACATATATGGATAGGAACTTGCAGTAAATAGATATATATTTTGAAATGATAGTATATATATCACAATTAGATAGCTCAAAATAAGAAGAATGCAACAAATCAAATGTAATATCTTTTTCTTTCAATCATATCATTATAATGGATAAGTACACTATAATACCATGTTCTTCTACCGTATTATACCCCGGTAGTTGAGGGTCAAACGAACTAGTTCGTCACAACGCCTTATTTAGGGCACACCGGCGATAACCCAACTGGGAAGGTCAGTCAGTAAAGAGGTCCCTTAGGCCGAATCTTATTTCCGGTATTCAATATCATTTTCAATACTCATTTTAATCGGTATGACTATATGGACAAATATAAACATATCACAATGAATCAATCATCGGTATCAAATGCATTTTGAGAATAAAAGGAGTTCACAAAATACATAGTTTGCATAATATGATATAATTGAAATGTGTAAGAAATGACATAGAGTACTCACCAAAAATAGAGGCGCGAAAATACAGATATTGAGTCTTGGATCACACATTAATCTAATAAATACAATAAAGGTTTACTTACATATTCTAAATAAAGGCCAATTCTAAATATTGTGTTTTAATCCTAAAATAACTTGCTGAAAAAGGTTACTAAAACCATTTTCTCAATTTTTAATATTCATTCACCGTATTTAAAGAATTCCATTCATAGTTCTTCCTAATTAGTCGGTTCCCAGTAGAGATGGAGGGTCACAGGGGCATCACTTAAATACCATCTCATCTAGACAGAACATTTTCGGATTTATTTCCAGTAGAGATGGAGGGTCACAGGGGCACCACTTAAATACCATCTCAACTAGACAAAATTTCACCGGGTTTGACTTTGGAATTACTTAAATGAGATTCCATAATAACGAGAAATTTCTTACGGAAATCATTTTAAAAAGCGTATATGTATTTTTCAAACAAGTTGACATATTTTGAAAATAAAATCAGTTTAGATTGTTTCCAAATTTTAAGTTTTGATTAGTGAAGTCTTTAGTGTATTTTACCAGCATAACTACTAAGTAAAGCTATAAAATACGAAATTCTCAAGAAATTGGTGTGAGTTTCAAATGAACCCTAAGGCCCTATTTATAGGTTTCCAAAAGTATTACGGTGTTGACATGTGTCCAGGTGATCAAGCATTTATGGTGGCAAGTCATCGTTTGGGTGTCACGTTCCGGGGTGGTCTTGCAGTCTTAACATCACCAGATGATGACAAGTGTTTGGGCTTTCTCTCTAAAGACGACATGTGTAAGATGGAGGTGACCATCATGTGGTTGAAAGGTGATAAGGGCATAAGGGTCATTTTACACATGAAGGATATTTTTGTAATTTCACACTATATATTTCAGTATTTCTTAGAGGTCCTTGAAAATATTTTATTTACAAAATGGCCCATTTTAAAATTTTATTTTAGTTCCTAAAGTTTCATAAAATTATATTTTCTACCCCAAAACCTTTTATTTACCTTAAGATATGTCATAAGACTTCGATTTGATCCAATTTACGATTGATTCTTCATATTTAAAAATGGGGTTTGTTATATTGGTAGCCATTAATACCACATATCTAATAATACAACATTTATAAGATAGTAAGTAACACATGAGTGTAAAAACAAACTATATACATATGAGCATATAAAAGTCGGGTCATTACATCCTACCCTCCTTATAAAAAGTTTGGTCCCCAAACTTGACTCATATTAATTTACAAACAAGTATGTATATCTCTCCTTTATTTCATCTTCTCGCTCCCACGTTACTTCTTCAACTGAATGATTTCGCCATAATACTTTGACTAGTGGAATTATCTTGGTCCGTATTATTTGATCTTTATGGTCCAAAATTTCTACCGGATGCTCATTGTATGAAAATTTTTCTTTAACTTGAAGAGGTTCGTGACTTAAGATATGTGTTGGATATGGGACATATTTCTTTATCATTGATACGTGAAACACATTATGTACACTAGAGAGTTCAGGTGATAAGGCTATTTTATATACAGCAACTCCTATCTTTTCAAGGATTTCAAAAGGTCATATGTATCTTGGGCTCAACTTCCCTTTATTCTCGAATCGTATTACTCCCTTTGAAGGAGATACTCACAAGAACATATAATCTCCTTTTTGGAATTCTAACTGTCGATTGTAAAAATAACTCTTTTGACGACTTTGAGCGATTTGAAGTCGGTCTTGTATCAATTTCACTTTCTCTGTTGTGATCTTAATCAATTCTGGTCCCAACAATTTTCTTTCTCCAACTTCTACCCAACATGCGGGAGAACGAAAACTTCTAACATACAATGCTTCATATGGAGCCATTTGAATACTTGCTTGATGACTATTATTATAGGAAAACTCCACTAATGGTAAATGATCATCCCGATTTCCCTTCAAATCAAGTACACATGCCCTAAGCATATCCTCTAAGGTTTGAATGGTTCTCTCATATTGTCCATCTGTTTGAGGATGAAAAGCGATTTTAAAATTCAATTTTGTTCCCATGGCTGCTTGTAGGCTTTTCCAAAAGAGAGAAACAAATCTAGGGTCACGATCAGAAACAATTAAAATTGGGGTTCCATGAGGCCTAATAATTTCCCGCACATACAACTTGGCTAAGTTTTCTAATGAATGGGTAATATTAATGACAAGAAAATGAGCAGATTTAGTTAACCTATCAATAATTACCTAAATAGAATCATTACTATTTGAACTCCTTGGTAAACCTATCACAAAATCCATGGTAATATGTTCTCATTTCCATTCATGGATAGGTGGAGGTTGTAATAATCCTGATGGTTTCTGATGTTCATCTTTTACTTGTTAACAAACCAAACAGTGAGATACAAGTTTTGATATCTCCCTTTTCATATTATTCCACGAAAACACTTCTTGAAGATTTTTATACATCTTGGTATTTCCAGGACGAAACATAAATCTCGAGCAATGAGTTTCCTCCAAAATTTGCCTCTTTAGTTGGGCATCATGTGGAACAGACACTCTATTTCCAAACCTCAATATATCATCCCATATCGCAAATTTAATTCTCTTCCATTCAATAACCTCTTCTCTGATCTTCTTCAGTTGTGGGTCATTTACTTGTGCAATTTTGATCCTTTCCATCAACCTGGGTTGTACTTGTAAGGTTGTGATTATTCCTCCTTTGCTATAAATACGTACATCTATTTTCATACTTCTTAAATCCACTAACAAAGGTTCCTGATTTGTAATAAGACATGCTAAATTTGTTATAGACTTCCTACTTAAAGCATCAGCTACTATATTTGCTTTCCCTGGGTGATAATGAATATTTAAATCATAATCCTTCATCAATTCTAACCACCTCCTTTGTCTCATGTTCAATTCTTTCTGAGTATATATTTATATTTCAAACTCTTATGATTGGTATAAATCTCACAAGTCCCACCATATAAATAGTGTCTCCAAATCTTAAGAGCAAAAATTACAGCAGCTAATTCTAAGTCATGGGTTGGATAATTATGTTCATGTGGTTTTAATTGTCTCGAGGCATGAGCTACTTCTTTTCCATTTTGCATTAGCACACATCCCAAACTATTTTTTGAAGCATCACTATAAATCACCAATCCTCTTGTACCTGAAGGAATAGTCAAAATTGGGGCAGTTACTAATCGATTCTTAAGTTCTTGAAAACTATTCTCAACTTCCTCAGACCATTCATATTTTACCTTCTTTTGTGTTAACCTAGATAGAGGTTTGTCAATGCTAGAAAATCCTTCAACGAATCTTCGATAATAACCTGCTTATCCAAGGAAACTGCAAATCTCTGTTACATTAGTTAGTCCAGGCCAATCAAGTATAGCCTCGATCTTTTAAGGGTCAAACTACACTCCCTCCTTGGAAATGAGATGTCCTAGAAAAGAAACACTAGGCAACAAAAACTCACACTTCTTTAATTTCGCATATAATTTCTCTTTCCTAAGGATTTGTAATACAGTCTCTAAATGCTTCTCGTGTTCTTTAATACGCTTGGAATAAATAAGGATGTCATCAATGAAAATAACCACACATGGATCCAAATATTTCCTAAACACTCTATTAAACATATCCATAAAAATGGCTGGTGCATTAGTAAGTCCAAATGGCATAATAGGAAATTCATAGTGACCATATCCAGTACGAAAGCTAATTTTGAAATATCATCTTCCTTAATATTTAATTGGCGATATCCTGGCCTAAGGTCAATCTTAGAAAATACTTGCGCACCTTGTAGTTGATCAAACAAATCATCTATACGAGGTAGGGGTATTTATTCTTAATGGTTACCTTGTTCAGTTCACGATAATCTATACATAACCTCATCGTCCCATCCTTCTTTTTAACAAATAACAATGGAGCACCCCAAGGGGATATACTTGGTCTAATAAAACCCTTGTCTAACAGATAATATATTTGAACTTTTAATTACCTTAATTCTAAAGGTGACATGCGATAAGGTGATTTTGAGATTGGTATAGCTCCAGGAAGAAGGTCAATCGTAAACTCTATTTCTCTACTAGGAGGTAGACTGGGTAAATCATCCGAAAAAACATCTGGAAAATGTTTAGCTATAGGGATATCTTCTACACTAGGATATTTGATTTGCAAATCAATAACACTTACAAGAAATCTTTGACATCCTTTCTTAAGAAAACTATAGGCTTACATTATAGAGACAATACACATGGGAGATAGGACGCCAATTCCTTCAAAACTGAATTTTGGTTGGTTAGGAATTTGGAAAGCATCTCTCTTCTAAAAACAATCTACTTTAGCATGATATGATTCTAACCAATCCATCCTAAAAATGACTTCAAAATCTCTTATGTCTAAAACTATCAAATCGACAAATAGTTTATGACTACCGACATCTATAGGGAAATATTTATATACTAACGTACCCATCAATAAATCACCAGAAGGAGTAGAAATGTGTCAAGGGTTCAGGAATATTAGGAAAGCAATTAACAAAACGTAAAGACACAAATGAATGGGTAGAACCAGGATCTGTTAAAACTGGAAAAGGCTGTGCACATATAGAAAGTATACCTGACACTATTGTATTAGAAGCCTTTGCATTAGAAAGATTAAAAATTCTACCTTGTCTACCATAATCTTTATTGTCATTAAAAGTCTTTGTTGGCGCATTCCCTTTGTTAGGGCAATATCTCATTTTATGTCCCTTTTGGCCACACGCAAAGAAATTTCCTATTTCCAGGTAACATGGTTTCCCTCTATGAATATTACCACATCGTTGGCATCTATCAAAATTAAAGGGTTTGTTCACAAAAGGTTGCCCTGTATTTGGTATAGTCCTAAAGGGTTTATTATTTGGGTTCCTTCCTCTTTGTTCCCCAAACTTCCTCTTCCCTTCTCTAATCTGATTATATTCTTCACTGTCCTTCTCAGCTATCGTTGCCCTAGTCACCACAACAATATATGATGTCAACTTTAGGATGGAAATTCGACTACGAATATTCAACCTTAACCCACGTTCAAACTTCTTGGCCTTTAAAATATCGGTTATCACAACATGAGGTGCAAAATGGTATAACTCGATAAACTTCGCCTCGTATTGACTAACTCTCATATTTCCTTGAACTAAACTCATGAAGTCGGCTGCTTTTTGGTCTTGTACCATTTCAGGAAAGTATTTCTCATAGAATATCACTAGGAAATCATTCCAACCTATGGGATTATTCCTTTCCTCGTATATTCTCTTAGTCATTCTCCACCAATTTTCGGCTTCACCTTCTAACATAAACATTCCAAATGATACTCTTTGTTCATCAATACACTTAATAACATCGAGTATCTTTTCTATTTGCATCACCCAACTTTCTGCTTCAGTGGGGCTATGAGTACCTTTAAAAGATGGAGGAATTAACTTCTTTAACTATTCAATAGTACATTTACTTAGTTCAGGATTCCTTGGTACTCCATTATTTACCTGATGCTCCACAATCTTTTCTAGACTTTCGATCGCCTTGTATGCACCTTCCAGTCCTTCAATACGCAATTCACTAGTTCCCATAGATGATCTTCTTTTGGTCATTTTCTACAGTCACAGCAAAACATAAGATCTACTATACTATATTAAGATTGAAAACTAGAAGACCAGTTATAAATAATATAACACATAGGGAGGGTTATCACATAAATCAGATATTTAATACTATCTCCTAAGGATGGAAACATGAAATCTATAACGTTCGAAACCTATGTTCAATAGTCTATGGGTTCATAACCTATGATCTGATACCACCTCTGTCATGCCCCCAACCGAATAGTAGTAGGGAATGAGTGTCTTGACATGCCACCAAGGCATTTAATGTTATGGCCTTAAAATATTTCTTAAAATAAATGCAACGAAAATACATTCACATGGTCATGAGTCGTAAACTATTGAAAAAAATGGAATTACGTCATCAGAGCTTTCTAAAAGGGAACTTCGTATATATTAAAGTATGAACGGATTATAACTTATGAAAAAATTAAAAACTTATTACTAAAGAGCCAAACATGCTCTATCTCCTAAAAACAAATGTTATATTTAAAATAATAACAAAAAAGCTCCTTCATCTAGATCTTCATCATAGTCCTTCTACACTCCGTCCTCCAGTCTAATTATTTCCTGAAAAATCGTTATTTATACAACGTCAGCAAAAAGATGAATAATATTTAATCTCCCGACATTCCAAGGTTTCCAGAAAATAGATACCAATTCAAGTCAAAAGAGAATACATATACATATAGGGATAAGAACTTGTAGTAAATAGATATATATTTTGAAATGATGGTATATATATCATAATTAGATAGCTCAGAATAAGAAGAATGTAACAAATCAAATGTGATATCTTTTTATTTCAATCATATCATTTTAATGGCCAAGTACACTCTAATACCGTGTTCTTCTACCGTATTATACCCCGGTAGTTGAAGGTCAGTCAGTAAAGAGGTCCCTTAGGCCGAATCTTATTTCCAGTATTCAATATCATTTTCAATACTCATTTTAATTGGTATGTCTATATGGAAAAATATAAACATATCACAATGAATCAATCATAGGTATTAGATGCATTTTGAGAATAAAAGCAGTTCACAAAATACATAGTTTGCATAATATCATATAACTGAAATGTGCAAGAAATGACATGGAGTACTCACCAAAAATAGAGGCTCGAAAATGCAGATATTGAGTTTTGGATCACACGTTAATATAATAAATACAATAAAGGTTTAATTACGTATTTTAAATAAAGCCCAATTCTAAATATTGTGTTTTAATCCTAAAATAACTTGCTGAAAAAAGTTACTAAAACCATTTTCTCAATTTTTTATATTCATTCATCGTATTTAAAGAATTCAATTCATAGTTCTTCCTAATCAGTTGGTTCCCAGTACAGATGGAGGGTCACAGGGGAACCACTTAAATACCATCTCATCTAGACAAAATATTTTCGGATTTATTCCCGGTAGAGATGGAGGGTCACAGGGGCAACACTTAAATACTATCTCAACTAGACATAATTTCACCGGGACTGACTTTGGAATTAGTTAAATGAGATTCCATAATAATGAGCAATTTCTTACGGAAATCATTTTAAAAAGCATATATATATTTTTCAAACAAGTTGACATCTTTTGAAAATAAAATGAATTTAAATTGTTTACAAATTTTAAGTTTTGATTAGTGAAGTCTTTAGTGTATTTTACCAGCATAACTACTGAGTAAAGCTATAAAATACGAAATTAAAACTACAAAAATGCATTATAACATTGGAATAAAATCATACCTACAAAATGAATTCTTTCGTTGAAATTATAGAACTCCTTCTTAAGATATTTCTCAAGCTTTATATCACTCTTTATTACTATAATTCTCAAGGAATTGGTGTGAGTTTCAAATAAACCCTAAAGCCCTATTTATAGGTTTCCAAAAGTATTACGGTGTTGACATGTGTCTAGGTGATCAAGCATTTACGGTGGCAAGTAATCGTTTGGGTGTCGCATTCCGGGGTGGTCTTGTAGTCTTAACATCACCAAATGATGACAAGTGTTTTGGCTTTCTCTCTAAAGACAACATATGTAAGGTGGAGGTGACCAACATATGGTGGAAAGGTGATAAGGGCATAAAGGTCATTTTACCTATGAAGGGTATTTTTGTAATTTCACACTATATATTTTCAATATTTCTTAAAGGTCCTTGAAAATATTTTATTTATAAAATGGCCCTTTTAATATTTTTATAATAGTCCTTAAAGTTTCTTAAAATTATATTTTCTACCCTAAAGCTTATTATTTACCTTAAGATATGTCATAAGACTTCGATTTGATCCAATTTACGATTGATTCTTAATATTTAAAAATGGGGATTGTTATATTGATAGCCAATAATACCACATATCTAATAATACAACATTTATAAGATAGTAAGTAACACATGAGTCTAAACACAAACTATATACATATGAGCATATAAAAATGGGGTCATTACTTGATTTGTGTGAATCAAAAACATAATTTTGACCTAAAAAGTGAACACTAAAAGTCTGTAGATATGTAGTTTTTTTGTTGCAAAAGTCTTATTTAAAAACTCTCACAAAATAGGTATTTATAGAAAAATAAAATACTTGAGGCGGCGGACCTCATTCGAACGACTTCCTGATGTCGTTTGAACGACCTAAGAAACGACCTAATAAAAGGCAAAACAGTGGAGGGTCATTTGATGCAAAGAAGGAATGACCTAAGAAACGACATGTAATGTCGTTAGATGAGGTCTTTTGAATGACTTGTTAATTTTGTTTGAACGACACTGGCTTGCCATTTGAACAATAGAAACGAAAAAAATAATATCTTCTAATGCTCGTCAGCAGTATTTCAGAAAACATATTTTTGAAAACAAAAAAAAATCATGTTTGTCTTTTAATGAAAAATAAAATCCCAAATATAATTATATGAATTAATTCAAACTCTAAACAGTTTTATACCTTTCGGGATGTTGTGAAGTATTCAAACTTGGAGATGCTTGAGTTCGGTTCATCTTAATAGTACGTGACGTTTATAACGAGCTACGGAAAACTAGCCTAAAGCTATGCTATGAACAATCCTAGAAAAATTATTCTTACGAATATCCCCCTTTGGATATTCCAATATAAAATAAACCAATAGACTGAACATCTAATTAAAATCAAAATCTCCTATTACAAAGATACTAATACCCTTCCCAACAACAAAACATAACGACATAAGTTGCTTTGTATTTAAACTTCATCTTCTTCCCTTTCAAGCTTTGTCTTCATCCGCGTGTCTTGAGTTCCTCTTTAAGTACCTACACACATGAGACAATAAACATATACCCTCATGACGCATCGAGTTTGAGACAGAATAAAGTTCATAAATAGATAAACTCTCCCCCATAATTCAAACTCATCAAAAATCCATTTTAATTTCCTCTCCCGCTTTGTTTTTATCTCAAATAGACAAGTAGACCAAAAAGTATAAATAATAAACATTAAGTGAAAAGCATCACGAAGAAGAAAATATATCATCACAAAAGATTTAAATCAAGCATTTGTAATAATAATCTCAAAGGCAAACACAACCAACAATTTTTGAAACTTCTTAATTTTTCCAAAAAAAAAAATGAAAATACAACAAACATACCATATATAATATGTGAAAAATATATCAAAGAAAATTCGGCACAAGTATATAGGTATAAACGACCACAAAACATGACACAAAACACATAAGCTTTACACACTAGCATAGTATCGACGTGTCTAAAATATGTGGAATGGAATGAATGCGTGTCAACAAGCAACAATTGAATTACAATCCAAACACTCAAATATGTTCAAGAAGTTCTAATTGACTGGTAAACTTTATCAAACAATGCTTTAGCCTCAATTGATAATTAAAGTTGAACTTAATGAACAAAACAAGAACAATGCACATAAGCCTACAATATTGATGATTCTATAAGTCAATAGTGTCATCACAAAATAACCATGACTAGATTCACTGTCATTGTGCAAACACATAAATATTTTCATTCAAACTCCGTCAAAATATAATTCTTTTCTTTTCTTTTGAATGAATATATCAAACTAAACTATTTGGCCCCCTTTTTGGCATATTATTCTTGTTATTGCCTTTATTTGTTTTTTGGGCTCTTTTCAAACTGTGGCTTTCACGAAGAGATTATTATTCTCTCGCAGCCTTTTCCAGTGTACACTCATCATGTTTTCAATATAAAACAAATCCTCATGGGCAACGGTTGTTACATGTACAAATCCTCCATAGTTAAATAAATATTTAGATAACAAAATTGATAGGAGAACATGTCACCAAGCTCAAATGTACATCATAAAGTGAAAATTCAATAAGCTCGTGCATGTGTGTGTGGAGGCATGAACAAAGTAGAATCCTAAAGCAAGTTCGAAACAACTCCATAAACATGGTTAAGATCAATCTAAGCACCAAAAGTGATAACCAAATGTCCTAGCCACATGGAAATTGCGTAGTGAATTGGATTCAAACACACCAATATACCATAACAAATTTGTAAAACTAAAATACATAAAGGACCGAAAATATTTTTGAAATTTTCAAAATATTTTTCAAAAATAAAATCTTTTTGTATTTTTTCAAATATTACTCAATAAAAGAAAAATATAATACAAAAAAATACATGTCATAACACTTGCAAACATAAATCATGAAGCACAACTAGTGTATGACAAACAAAATCTTGCAAGAAATCAACGTTATGAAATAGCATGTGAGATTCAACCAATCTAGCATTTAGCGTCTCCAAAATAGATTTCTTAACCCAAATAGGTGTGTACCTAACTCGAGGGGTTATGAGAACTGACAAGACACTATCCTTAAACTTTCTAGGACCTCTTCTAATATAAAAACAAAAATGCCTAAGGTGACCTTTCCTACCAGAATATGAACATGTGTAAATGAGAGGAATGTTACCTATGGGTTGACCTTTTCTAACGTCCTTAGTTTTAACTGACCCTATAAAACAAACAATGGATTTGGATTTAACACTTGAAGCACTAAAACAAGACGAATCATTACTAAAAGGTTAAATAAACTTTTAACTTCAAAATTTTAGACTCAAACAAAGAATTAGACTCTTCCAATTTTAGGGACTCCTTCTTCATATTTTCAATCATTCTTAAAAGGTTATCTCGCTCTCCCTCAATAAAAGTAAATTTTTCTCTAAAAGTCTTCTCATGTGCCTTAAAATCATTAATAGAAATATTTTTATCTTCTTTGGAACAAACACAAACCCTAGAATATTTCAACTGCTCTAATTATTTTTCTAAAATAAGGACTCTATCATCACTCTCCTTTTTAGCCACTTTTAAAGATTTAAAGTCATCATATAAAGCACCAAACTTCTCACGAACGATATCTCTTCGATTTTGAACCATGTGCAAAAGTTCGAAATCATTTTAAAAATGATTTTCAAGAAATTCAATTATTTTAGCAAACTTCAAATTCAATTGAAAATACATCGAGAGATATAAAAAAATAAGAACAAAAGGGATGCATAAACAACCGCCCAAAAAGCACGTAAACAAGATCAAACACAATAACTTAATGGAACCTACTTTGATACCAATTTGAGGATGCGTTATATCAATTACTTATGGAATTCTAAAATTTCCAATATTAAAACTTATTTAATTAGAGTCAATCTTGAATCCTATTTAATTAAACCCTAAACAAGCATCTATGTGAATAAATCAAACATGTAATCACAAATCAAAGGACAATCAAATTCAGGAAAAATTCTCAAAGGGTAAAGCATTTATTTCACTATTAACTATAAATCGCCACTTACAATCTCATGGAGAAATCTGCAATGAATTTACCGTAAAAAATCCACATAAATTGCAACCTATAACCAACAAAGATTCCCTCAAGAACCTCAAGAATCGTAACTCCTCCTTTAGCAGTGAATAACCTCCAATATCCGCAATGATCGCAGTCGTCAGTAATAACTTCCAAAAGAACTACCAATCCAGAAGTAAAGAATGCTTCTCTACAAGAGAAACTTCAACAAAGAAGTGTTTTGGGTTCCAAACAATTCACAAAAGTATATTGGGATTTTTTGCGTGAATCCAAAACCTAAAGTTTCCCAAAAAAGTGAAGATAAAAGTCTGTAGATATGCAATTTTCGTATAGCAAAAGTCTTATTGAAAAAGTCTCACAAAACAGGTATTTATAGAAAAATAAAATACTTGAGTCGACGAACCTCATTTGAACGACTTCTTGATGTCGTTTGAACGACCTAAGAAATGACTTGATAAAATGTGAAACAGTGTAGGGTCATTTGATGTAAAAATAAGGAATGACCTAAGAAATGACATGCGATGTCGTTAGATAAGGTCATTTGAACGACACTGTGTTGGTGCGGAAGCCCCCAAATTTTAAACTTAAATTTCCAAATGCGGAATAGGATGGTTAAATACAAACAATAGGCCAAACCAATTTTTATCAAATTAAATTCTGGACTTGAATTAATTTAAACTTAAACTTACCCAAACATTAATTTAGCACCAAATAAAGAAAGATTGCAAATTAAACCCAATTTTACCTTTTTGACGTAAGCATGCATTCTAGGTGAGTTAAAAAAGATAAAATATGAAATCTCACTACGCGACAATGTACGAGGAAAACCCAAATGGGAAAAATCTCCGACAGCCCTTGCCTACAATTCCATTAGGTATGGTAATTACAAATACAAGACAGACGACTTACTTCCTCAACTTGACTCCCTACAAGCCTTGACGCATCTTCTTGTATCAACCTCCACCAAGTTGACAAACGCAGGCTCCACCGATGGGGCTTTAGTCTCCGTTAACCCACACACGAACTCTAACTCCGTATGGGAACACCGCAGCAAAAAAAATTATTCTCCTTTGTTGGTAGAGAATGAAAACCCAAACTTCTCCTTTATTGTGGTAGAGATGAACCCGGTGCCAAACAAAATCTCCAAGAAAAATATATATATGAGCGAACTTGGATTTAAACACACATGTGGGTGTATGTGTTCTAGTAGAGTTTAATCCATGAAATCAAGAACACAAAACTTGAACTTTTGAGGAAAACTTTCTTGTTCTCAAAGTCTAAAGGAAAGTATGTCAAAAGTTGATTTCTAAAATGTTTTTCCCACACATAAATTCGGGTGAAAAGTAGTGGGTAAAAATGGAGGGAAAAGAAAAAAACTGCCCAAAACTATCGTCATGTCATTCGAACGACAATTCTCGTTCGAACATATATCTAATGAGAATTAATATAATTAAATGTACAAAGTCGTTAGATAACTCGTTCGAACGATTTCGTTTGAATGAAACTTCTAACGAAAATTTAGAATTTTTTTGGGACAAAGGTGTTAAAATTCTCGTCTGATGTTCGTTCGAACGACCTGAGATTCTTTTTCAAACGATATCCCAGTTTCATTCGAATGACATTACAGAAAATCAGAAATTTCCTTTTAAGCCTAAAAACTTATAAAAATATTATAAAATTGATTTTCTGAAAATAAAATGTCTTTTTGACAAAACTATATAAAAATACCACCCATAAAAACTAGTCCAAGCTCCTATGTATATTAATGCATTCATACCTTTACGAGATGTGGAATCCACATGTTGAAGATGCGAAACTTGGCACTTTGAAACGGGCAAGGATGGACTATAAATTATGGCCTCTATGTCTTCAACGCTTTGAACATGTCATAGGATTGATAGGTACAACATGAACATCTATCCTTCGAATCAAATTATTTTGTTCGAAACTAAGCCAATACTACAAATTGACTCGATTGGAAATTTTTCCCTACAAATCTTCCCCTTTGGCTATTCCGGAACAAAACCAAACCAAAAATCCTAAGGGCCGTCAAGCACGTCTAGACACAACATCCCACCTAAAAAAATAAAAAATACAGATGCTTGAGTCGACTCTTAGAATCTTTGCCTCTTAAATAATGTCGTTAAAATGAATTTCCTGCACACTTAAACAAATCATTAAATGGATAAGGAATATGAAAAAATAAAGGGCATAAAATTAAATTCTCCACCTTATTTAATTTTCGCCCTTTATCTAACAATGATCTACATAGAAAGACCGCGACTCCCCCTAATGTAAATCTCCCCAATCATCAAAGGATTAGATACCATTTGTCCCCCTTTTTATTCAGGAATAGATAAAGGATACAAAATTATAAACTGACTTATTTATCCCTCGATTCAAAGAAACTATCATTTATCCCCCTAAGGTCTAAACAAGGGATATGAATTAAGAAGAAATAAGATAAACATGCAATGGTGCATAAATAGTAATAATAAAGCATATGGAAATAGAGATATGCAACTAATCCATAACAATAACAAAGGATACCAATTAAGATGCATTAAAAAAAATAAAAATGATACAAACTAAAATGTATTTAACATAAGCATGTGATATTAACCAAAAGTCGTAACAACGTAGATACCAATTATGAATTCAAAGTAAACATGGACTAGTATATATATATATATATATATATATATATATATATATATAAACAACACAAATGACACAACACAAAATACAATGAGCTTTCCACACTCTTATGGCATAAATGTGTCATATGGAAATAAGAGTGGATGGTTGTGAACTACTAACCAAAGAATTAATACCCAATCACTTAAACATGTTCACGGAGTTCTTATTTGATTGTAAAACTTTATCAACTAAGATTTAGTCTTATGTGATAGGATAAAGTGAACTCGATGAACAAAATGAGAACAATTCATACAAGCTTAGCATATTGATGACTCTACAAACCAATAGAGTCATGCCAAGATAGAGAAACTAGGATATAAATACATTGTGCAAAGCCATTGATATTCCATCCAAAGTCCCTCAAATATAATATTCTTCTTTTCTTTTCTTTTGAATGAAAATATCAATCTAAATAAACTAGGCCTTGGCTATATTTTTCTTTTAATGCCATATTTATCCTTTAGGCCTTTGGAACATATATTTTTTTAGGTCCATTGCAAATTGTGGCTTAATTGCAAAGGATGATTGTTCCTTTCATAGTCCTTCCCCGTGCACTTTCATATATCATTTTTTTAACACACAATAATCTCACGTGCAAAGGTTCTAACATGCACAAATCCTCCTAAGTCACAAAATATGTAGATGACTAGATTGGTAGGAAAACATCTCACAAAGCTCAAATATACATGTGAATTTAAAGGTTCAAAAAAGCTCGTGCATGTGTGTGAGAAGGCATATAAAAAGTGAATCCATTAAGCAAGTCAAATTAAAACTACTCCATCTAACCATGACAAGGAACACTTTAAGGATTACAATTCCTAACCAAAAGTTCTATCCACATGGAAGGGAATGATAGGATTCAACCCAAGCATATGCCATAAAAGATGTGTAAAACTCAAATATATACACACAAAAATCTTTTTGATATTTTCAATTTTTTTAACCAACACAAAAAATAACTCAAAAGACCAATAAAAATCTTTTTATATTTTTTAATAACATCAAACAAAACAAAATAAAATAAAATACAAAAGACAAACAAGTCATAATTCTAGCAACACATATATGATGAAGCATGCACTAGAAAATGACAAATAGGTATACAACTAGCATGAATATATAACATGCAGAACAAAAGCTAGTATATGAAAACAAATCTAACAAATTTAACCTTTAGATTTAGCATGGGAGTTATCATGCGATAAAAAATGAGAATCATAAATCCTATCTTGTAAAGTTACCAAGTTGGATCTCCTAATCTTAACAAATGAAGAATGATAATCTCGGGATTGGGTGACCTTGGCTACCTCGGTTACCTTACTCTTAGATTTCCTGGGACCTCTTTTTAGATCAAAGCAAAATTTCCTAAGATGACCTTTTCTACCACAATGTGAACAAGTGAAAACTCGGCAAAAATTAGTACCTAAGGATTGATCCTTAAAATTGTTCCTAGAAGATTCTCCCAAACTTATGGTTATGGATTTACTAGATGAAACATTTTGGGAATCAAATCCAATACCACACATGTCATTTCTAATTTGGACGGTTCCTAGTATTTTGTGTAATTTTTTGGACCGACACTCCAAATCAAATTTGATACGACCTGAGTATCTCAATTTTCCTTCCAACTCTAAAATTTTTGACTCAAGAAAACACTTCCTCTATTCAAAACAAAGAATCTCTTTCTTCCTAGCCTCCATTAAACCTCTAAGGCTATCTCTATCATTTTCTACATACTCAAGATTCTCAGGAAGATCTCTCTCACGTGTCTTAAAGTCTTCAACTAAAGCACTCTTATTATAAACCAAATTTAATCTATTCAGCATATAACTCTTGAAAGCTACTTGAAGTTCACTCACATCAACCTCTTCTTCATTTCCACTATCTCTTTCATCTCCACTCTCACAACCATAAAAAACATGGGGTTCATAAACTTTGTCCTTGGAAGTGTCATGTATTATAATGTCATTATTTGATGAGTTCTCACCTTCACTTACATGACTTACCATGAATGCGATAAAGTCACGCTCAATGGGGGAATTAAGTCCCTCGTACTTATTACTATCACCACTAAGGATGGAATTATATGAAATTAGTTGTTTGCCTTCCCTCCTTAGTTTAGTGGGACACTCACGCACCCTATGACCATAACACTCACAACCATAACACTTATTCGACTCATCACTATTAAGATCTTCATTTTGAATTTTTGGCATTTTATCGGCTTTGTAATGCTTAGACTTGTCAAATTTCTTAAATTAATTTTTAAGCTTATCTTTGTTAAACTTAAGAAATTTTTGAAACTTCCTAGAAAACATATCCATATCCTCCAAGTCGATATCACTCTCATCATCCGAAACTTATTTTTCCAGCTTTCGAGTTTTCATGGCAATGCCCTTATATTTCTTCTTCTCATATTTGAAGGGAAACATATCAAGTTCATGTAACAACCCGCGTAATTTTGGGCTATTTTAATTAATTTTTGGAAAATGGAGGAAAATAAAGTTTTTGATAAAATTATTTTTATTGCTCAAATATGTTGGTTATTATTTTTAAAGGCGAGAATTTCAAACAGTTTCGAAAACGGAGTTAAAACGGATTTTGAAATGATTTTTAAATGTTTTTAACTCTTGGAATTCCAACTCTTCATTTCTTTGCATTATAAAAGGAAGTCGTGGGCAAGACTTTTAACATACTTTTGGTACAAATTTTGGCAGCAAATATATTTTATATTCCTCTTCTTTTTATATACACATTGGCCTTTGAGATTTGTGAGTTCCAACCTTAGATTAGAGGTTTTCTTGGGGCTATTTTGTTGGAGGTTCTTGGAGGAGCTTTTGTAGATATTTTGTGTTAATCTTGAGGATGTGATCATTGGTTTCTCATCATGGTTTGAGGTATGGGGTTTTACACAATATGCTCCTTAAATCTCGCGAGTGTCATTCTCTTTGAATTCTTGTTTAATTGAACTCATACTTGAATTGATAAATTCATTGAAATCTGGAAAATAATTGTTGAAATTATTTTGATTCATGTGGTATCATTATATTGTTATTGAGCACGTTGTCATGAGATTTTAATATGACACGGAGGTTGGGCACCCGCCAAAATTCCTGCTTCCAAGGGCTATGACTTGATAAAGCATATGCGGATGGGGTGAGGCCTGGTGACCCATTGATTTGTTGTTGAGAAATTATATTGATAAATGCTTTGAGATTTGTATTTTTATTCGAGTTAGATAGTTGTAATTTTTATTCGAGAGACTTGTTGTAATTGAAGAGATTGAGATTAGTGGAATTATATTATTGTGGGTTTATTTAGATGCTCTATACCTTGTCACTTGTGGATTGGATTTATTTTATCGCATTAGCTCTCCATTCGCTCTCCCCTGGTGGGCGGGGTGTTACAAATGGTATCAGAGCTTAAGTATACGTCAACCCTCGGGGCTTGGGTTTTGGGTTCATTGCGTGGTTACCAATTTTTGGAGATAGAAAATTTTAGGTGATATTCGTGTTAGGTTTCGAATTTAGATGTGAGGAATTTATTTTTGGGAGATGTGATTTATTTTTGGAGTTAGTGTGGTGGCCTGATTTTGAGAGTTAGGCATTCGGCGAATTTCGAGGGCGAAATTCCATTGTTAGTGGGGAAGTGTAACAACCCGCGTAATTTTGGGCTATTTTAATTAATTTTTGGAAAATGGAAGAAAATAAAGTTTTTGATAATATTATTTTTATTGCTCAAATATGTTGGTTATTATTTTTAAAGGCGAGAATTTCAAACAGTTTCGAAAACGGAGTTAAAACGAATTTTGAAATGATTTTTAAATGTTTTTAACTCTTGGAATTCCAACTCTTCATTTCTTTGCATTATAAAAGGAAGTCGTGGGCAAGACTTTTAACATACTTTTGGTACAAATTTTGGCAGCAAATATATTTTATATTCCTCTTCTTTTTATATACACATTGGCCTTTGAGATTTGTGAGTTCCAACCTTAGATTAGAGGTTTTCTTGGGGCTATTTTGTTGGAGGTTCTTGGAGGAGCTTTTGTAGATATTTTGTGTTAATCTTGAGGATGTGATCATTGGTTTCTCATCATGGTTTGAGGTATGGGGTTTTACACAATATGCTCCTTAAATCTCGCGAGTGTCATTCTCTTTGAATTCTTGTTTAATTGAACTCATACTTGAATTGATAAATTCATTGAAATCTGGAAAATAATTGTTGAAATTATTTTGATTCATGTGGTATCATTATATTGTTATTGAGCACGTTATCATGAGATTTTAATACGGCACGGAGTTTGGGCACCCGCCAAAATTCCTGCTTCCAAGGGCTATGACTTGATAAAGCATATGCGGATGGGGTGAGGCCTGGTGACCCATTGATGTGTTGTTGAGAAATTATATTGATAAATGCTTTGAGATTTGCATTTTGATTTGAATATTCGTACTCGTGTTGTTACGTTTTATTCATCGCAAACATATATTTGTTGAGCATCTTTCTTGTCATATTGTGTACTTCCCCATATTTTCTTTTAGTGGTAGGTTAGCGCGAATTTTGGGCGCTATGGAGTTTAATTTTAGCGAGGATTGTTTGGGAAAGATTTGTATTATTTTGATGTATAGAGCATTGGAGATTTGTATTTTTATTCGAGTTAGATAGTTGTAATTTTTATTCGAGAGACTTGTTGTAATTGAAGAGATTGAGATTAGTGGATTTATATTATTGTGGGTTTATTTAGATGCTCTATACCTTGTCACTTGTGGATTGGATTTATTTTATCGCATTAGCGCTCCGTTCGCTCTCCCCGGGCGGGTGGGGTGTTACAGTTCATTGGTTTGTAAATCACCTACAAACTCTTTCGGTTTTGTAGAGTGCAAGGTGGGTAACTAATTCAACACGATCACTTTAAGAATAAATCTATCGGGTAAGGACCTTACAATTTTCTTTACAACACGGTCACTGGGTATCTTTTCTCCCAAATTAAAAGAAGAATTAAAGATGTCAGAAAGTCTAGCATAAAATTCATCAAAGGTTTCACTTTCTAACATCCTAATGGTTGTGAGTTGTAAAATATCCCATACCTCTTTAGATGTTTCACACGTCATGATACGTCGAAATTCATCCGGTGTGACCGTATTAAAGAGAGCATTTATATCTTGAGAATTAAAATTCGCTAATTTGAGTTCATTCTTACTTCATCTCTCTATGGGTTTAGGTACGCTCATTTTCTACTAGACACGTAGGTGGGGACCACCCTGTAACAACCAATTTCGAAACCTCTCATCAAGGGACTTAAGTGCCGATTTCATTTGCGCCTTCCAATACGCATAATTTGAACCATAAAAAACCAGAATTTTTGAAAATGGTGAAATTTCCATTTTTAAAGAAAGCGCAAAAAGGACCTAAATGCAATAACTTAGCGCTCCTTGCTCTAATACCACTTGTTGGTGCTGAATCCCCCAAATTTTAAACTTAAATTTCCAAATGCAGAATAGGATGGTTCAACACACACAATAGGCCAAACCAAATTTTATCAAATTAAATTGTGGACTTGAATTAATATAAACTTAAACTTACCTAGACATTAATTAAGTACCAGATAAAGAAATATTTCAAATTAAACCCAATTTTATCTTTTTAACTTAAGCATGCATTCTAGGTGAGTTAAACAAGATAAAATAAGCAATCTCACTGCGCGACGATGCATGAGGATAACCCAAATGGAAAAAATCTCGGATGACCCTTGGCTACAAGTCCACTAGGTATGGTATTTACAAATACAAGATAGAAGACTTACTTCCTCAACTTGACTCCCTATAAGCCTTAACGCATCTTCTTGTACGAACCTCCGCCTCGTCGATAACCATGGATTCAACCGAAGTCTCAAAATCTACCGACGGGGCTTTAGTCTCCGTCAACCTGCACACGAACTCTATCTCCGTATGGGAATACTGGAGTAAACAAAATTCTTCTTCTTTGTGGGTAGAGGATGAAAACCTAAATTTCTCCTTTTTTGGGCCTGGTGCCAAGAAAACTCTCCAAGAAAAATATATATATTAGCGAACTTGGATTTAAACAAACATATGGGTGTATGAGTTTTGATTGAATTTAATCCATGAAATCAAGAACACAAGACTTGAAGTTTTGAGGAAAACCTTTTTTCTCTCAAAGTCTAAAGGAAAGTATATCAAAAGTTCATTTCAAATTATTTTTCATGCACATAAAGTCTGGTGAAAGGTAACGGGGAAAGTAGTTGGTAAAAATGGAGGGATAAGAAAAAAACAGTCCAAAAGTGTCGTCATGTCGTTCAAAAAAAAATTCTCGTTCGAACGACTTCGTTCGAACCTGTATCAAACGAGAATTCAGAGAATTTAAGGTACAAATTCGTTAAATAACTCATTTGAAAACTCGTTCAAATGATTTCGATTGAACGAAACTTCTAACAAAACATATAATTTTTTTGGCACAAAGTCGTTAGAATTTTCGTCTGAAGTTCGTTCGAACGACTTGGGATTCTCGTTTGAACGAGACCCGAGTTTCGTTCAACGACATTACAGAAAATCAAAATTTTCCTTTTAAGCCCAAAAACTTTTAAAAAGATTCTAAAATTGATTTTTCGAAAATAAAATGTCGTTTTGACAAAACTTTATAAAAATAACTCCCATAAAAACTATTCCAAGATCCTATATATATAATAATGCATTCATACCTTTAGGAGACATGGAATCCAAATGTTGAAGACGCTAAACTTGGCATGTTAAAGTAGAGAAGGATGAAACTTAAAATTTTGGCTGCTACGTCTTCAACACTCCAAACACGTCATAGGCTTGATAAATACAACATGAACATCTATCATACGACTCAAATTGTTTTGTCCGGAATTAAGCCAATACTAGAAATTGACTCGATTGAAATTTCTTCCTTAAACACTGGCTTGTCGTTTGAACAACATAAGCAAAAAAATAATATATTTTAATGCTCACCTACAGTATTTCAGAAAACATATTTTGAAAACAAAAAATTCCTGTTCATCTTTGAATAAAAAATAAACATCCAAAATATAATTCTATGAATTAATTCAAACTTTAAATCATTTTATACCTTTGAGCATGTCGGAAAGTCTTCAAACTTGGAGATGCTTGAGTTTGGTTCGTCTTAACGGTGCGTGAGGATTTGTAACGGGATTCTAAAAAGCTAGCCTAAAGCTATGCTATGAAAATTCTAAAAAAATGGTTCTTATAATTATCATATTCTCAAACTGGGAGTCCTTTGACTATGCAGTTAGTTCTTACGAGGTACATTAGTGATGTCGGAGGTGTTATCACCCTTTTCGGGCCATTTGGTGGTTCATCTATGTTTTCGCTCTTCAAAGTCATGTTTTTAAGCCCCAAGTCATGAGATTTGCAAATTATCATCATTTTCTCAAATCGAGAGTCTTGTGACTTCAAGGTCAGTTCCTACGAGTTACATTGGTCCCGTATTAATGTCTCTTATGGGGCCGTTTGTGATTGTTTTGCATTTTTCCCTTTAACGGCGTATTTTTAAGCCTAAGCCTTAATATTTTCAAGTTATCATTGTATTCTCATATCATGATCCCCATGACTGCACGATCACTTATTACAAATTATCTCCATCTTGTGAAAAGTGTTTGTTCCTCTTACGGGACTGTTTGGGGGTTATATTGCATTTCCTCCCTTTAACAACATCTTTTCAAGACCAAGTCTTGAGATTTACATATTATCATCATATTCTCAAACCAAGAATATCGTGACTACACAGTCAGATCCTACGAGTTACATTGCTCCCGTGTGAGGTTTTGGTGCCTCTTTTAGAGCCATTTGATGGTTGTTTTGCGTTTTTGTTGTTTAACAACATGTTTTTAAATGTATCTATTAAATTTTTTAAATTATTATCATATTCTCAAACTGGTAATCCCATGACTACATAGTCAGTTGTACAAGTTATAATGGTCCTGTGTGAGGTGTTGGTGTCTCTTATGGGGACACTTGGTAGATGCTTTATATTTAATGACATGTTTTTAAACATAAGTATTAATATTTAAAAATTATCATCATATTGTCAACTTGAGAATGTCTTGATTATACGGTTAGTTCCTACAGGTGACATTAGTCCCGTGTGAGATGTTCATGCCTCTTACGAGACTGTTTGGGGCCTATTTTGCATATTTACCCATCAACGACATGTTTGCAACCCTAAATCTTGAGGTTTGTAAATTATCATCATATTATCAAATCGGGAGTCCGATGACTACACATTTAGTTCCTATAAGTTAAATTGGTCCCGTGCGAGGTATTGGTGCATCTTACGGGACTGTTTGGAGTTATTTTGCATTTTTTCCATTTAATAACATATATTTAAGTGTGAGTCTTGATATTTGTAAATTATTATCATATTATCAAACTAGGAGTCCCGTGATCACACGATTTGTTCATACAAATTATATTATCTCGTGTGAGGTGTTCGTGTCTCTTATATGGATGTTTAGGGATTTTTTCCATTTTTGCTCTTTAATTGCATAGTTTCAAGCCTAAGTCTAGATATTTATAAATTATCATCGTATTCTCAAACTGGGAGTAACTCGAGATCACGATCAGTTTCTACGAGTTACATGGGTCCCGCGTGAGCTGTTGGTGCCTCTTACTGGTCCGTTTCATGGTAGTTTTGCATTTTAACTCTTTAATAGAATGATTTTGAGCCTAAGTCTCGATATTTTCAAATTATCATCATATTCTCAAGCTAGGAGTTCCATGACTACAAGATCATTTCTTATGAGCTACATTAGTCACGTGCAAGGTGTTGTTGCGTCCTTTTGGGATGTTTTGTGGTTTTTTTGACCATTTAGTGATTCTTTTATGTTTTTTCCTTTTAACGACATGTTTTCAAGGCTATGTCTTGATATTTGAAAATTATTGTCATATTCTGATATCGTGAGTCACACACGATTAGTTCCTACAAGTTACATTGGACTCATGCGAGGTCTTTGTGGATCTTACAGGGTCCTTTGGTGGCTATTTTGATTTTTCTAACGACATGTTTTTAAGCCTAAATTTGACATTTGCAAATTCTCGTCATATTTTCAAATCGGGAGATTTTTTAAAACACAATTAGTTCTGACGAGTTAGATTGGTCACGTGCGAGCTGTTGGTGCCTTTTTTCGGATTGTTTGGTGAATGTTTCCAATTTTCTCCCTTTAACATCCTATTTTTAACATATGAGTCCCTTGACTGGACCAACTATTTTTGTAAGTTACATTAGTCCCGTGTGAGGTGATTGAGACTATTTTCGAGTTCTTATCTTGTTAGTTTAGGTTTTCACCCTGCAATGCTCAATTTTTAAGCTACAAGTTTAGAGTTTTCAAATTCAAATCAATTTCATAACACGTGTCACATGACTAAACGAGCTATTTTTACAAGTTACATTAGTTCCGTGTGAGGTGTTCAAGCCTCTTCTCGTGTTGTTCTTTTTTATTTTCTATTTTCAACCACCTACTATAATATTATTATAGAAACTATGCAGTCCAAGACTGTCCAAACTGGACAATTTGAGACATTTCATTACAAGGGTAATGACTGTTGAAAGGATCTAAGGTTTATTGGATGCGTACGCGTAAGAACTAGAAATCTAGTATCTATGAGCACTGTGCATATCATCAGGGATTTTGATTCATTCATAATTTTAATAATTTGAGAAGCCAGCACAAAGAGTTTTGATTTATGCATTGATTGATCTTTAAGAGCTCATTCACAGATTCAACGTTCTTGAGCTTTCATCCTTGTTATTTCAATTACATAGTTGTTTGATCAAAGAATCTCATTGGTAGCTAGGTTTTGTTCTTTTAGAAATATGATTTGATATATAAAAAGATCACAATTATTTGCACCATATCCCATAGTTTATGAATAAATGTTCTCAAGTGTATTATCACTAATACAACAAATATATGCTACCTATAATAGTATGTAATGCCCATTTATGTTAGACACTTATACCCTTACTTATGAAAAATGAACTTAACATCTTAATGAGTTGATCTTGTCCACATCACAATGAATTTTTTAATACATATGGAACTTCTTCTCACTTTAAAATTTTGTTGCATACCAATAAATTCTTATATTGAAGCTCTATCTTCAAGAAAATAAAACCCTTGTGGACACAAATAAGAGACTCAACTTTCACTCATCTTTTTTCAGTCGAAGTAAAACGCAAAAAAAGATCCCACAATCTCCATGAAATAATAAAAGCTACGATAAACCATCAACACAAGCTAAATAAACCGAAATATAATTTTTATCATCGAAGTAATTTTTAGTAAAAATATAAAAATATTTGCAGATAATAAGGACAATTTCTAAATATTGATATTTTTCTAATCCCATGGTGATAATTTTTAAATTTTTTAAAAAGCCAACAAAGGTGAAAAAAATCCTAATTTCATATTTACATACGAAATGAGCAAAAAAATGGCGATAGAAACATTAAGGCCTTTAGTTTGCATTAATGTTAATGTAAAAATAGTTGAATTCTCTGATACACATTTGTAAAAGGGTGCGCTATCGGGATCTTAATGGAATATTTATATAATTAAATGTCCAACACACACAAATCCAAATTTGATCATTTTATCCTAAGACATGCATCTAGGGGATAAAATAGATAAATTAAAACATGAATTCAACATAGGAAAAGTTGAGGAAAAATTATGCGGGAAAAACCTTTATTTTTAGCAATTTAGAAATATTACATGACAATCGACTTAGAAATTAGTTAATACCAACCACAAGTATAACGCGCTAGTCTTCGTAAATCTCTAAAGAATACTACTTGGTGAGGAGCATTCCACACGCGACCTTCCACACTAAGTATCCACCGATCAGACTTTATCTTTAGCAATGATTCCCAATAGAATTAAAAGTTCAGTAATGAAGAAACTCTCTCCACAAGAGTTGTGTATGCAAGGATACAAACTATCCATGGTTCAAGCATATTCACAAAAATATATTTGGGGATGTGATTTGTGAATCAAAAGAGTTTTCAAAACTTAAAAGTATGAAAACTTTTTCAAAAGATATGAAGAATTTTTTTTGGCAAAAGTCTTTAAATATAGGAACACGAGACATGTATTTATAAGGTAAACACAAATTTCAAGGCAGCACCATTCGTTCGAATAAAAACGAGACTCGTTCGAACAAGAACATCTAATTATTATAACGAACACCAAGTTCGTTTGAACGAAACTCTATTTCATTTGGACCAACTTCAAATGACATTCAAAAGAAGTGAAACTATACACCCTCATTAGATCAAATGTAGAAACGATACTTAGAACGAAAAGGACAACTCATTCGAATAAGAATATGATCTCATTTGAATGAGGTCAACGAACTTTGAAAAATAATGTTAATTATGTTTTAATTTTAATAAAAATAAAACATCCCAAAATAAATTTAATGAATAAATAGAATTATACCTTCATAGTGTGGAGAACGATGGAGGTTGGAGATGTTGGAGATTCGGTTCTTCGTGACGGCTCGAGTCAAATGTTAATGAGATACGCCAAGAAGTACGTAAGCCTAAGCTATGAGCAAATGACAAAAATTATACTCTTACAAATCTCCCCCTTTTGTCTATTCCAGTACCAACATAAAATCGACTTCCAAATTATATTAAAATAACCTAAGATAATGATAATCTCCTAATACCCTCGCAAACCCTATGATGGATATGTACAAGATAATGATGTGTTCAAAATGAGTTCAAAATATGTCTTCAAATATCCACTTCTTCTTATTCTTCCCTTGGTCATTTTGTCTTCATTGAGTGTAATGTGAATATGATCTTCTAAAAGTACCTACACACATGAAGCAAAGAAAATACCCCGTTATGCATCGAGTTTGACATATAAAATATAATTCATAAAAATTATCCCCCATAAATGGACAAGGAGTATAAACTAAAGTATGAATTGCAAAACATCACAAATAAGAATAAGATATCATCACAAAAAATATATGATTGACAAACATGCAATGACCACCTCAAAGTCTCCACAAACTATTTTTGAAAATTTTCAAATTTTTGCAAGAATAAAATTTAGCAAATACGACACACCATGGAGAAACACAAAAATACCCAAATCATGGGAACATAATGTAGGGGTGTGAACATATCCTATAGATTAATCAACTTAGGAAAACATAACACGTGCATAAAGGATTGAGACACCACTAATGAAACATCTCAAAGTCTACCTTAGGTGTAAAAATGGTGAAGTCATGTGAAATTGACTTAACCTAGTTAACTAATCAAGGCCGTAACAGATTTTCACACCAATAATGCCCAAACCTATGTAATTCTTTTTGAGATTTTTATAGGACGTGCAAAAAAAAATGATCTTCGAATTAACTCCCTTAAAATCTCATATATTGCAATTATTCTCTCAATTATTTTGAAGAAATTAACGCTTATTTGTAGCGAAGCATAAATGTTCTAGAAATTAGCGTGGCACTTTTGTTTTTATGTGCCTTTAATATTCTAGGATCTTTTTTATTGCAAATGATAGCTTTTAACGTAAAGTCAACCTGAATTTCAGAGCCCTATTCCATTTCTTAATATTTACCAATCTTATCGAAAAAAATGATTTTTCATTTTTTGAATCCGGGAAATGGCTATCACATGCACAACTTTATTATTTCGTTTTTCATATATTGTTCGTTTTAAAAGTACAATTGTGATGAAAATACTACAATTGACATGTGACTTGTGAGTGAAATACTATAATAAATCCGTGCTCATGTGCATTAAAGGTGACAAGGAGTCAAACATATTGTAAGTTGTCATCAAATCACATCTTACTGAGTCCACACATTATAAAGAACATAAATGAAATAATGTCACATCTCAAAACACTACAAAATAGTCACGTGGATATGAAATGGATGGGTGACTTGGACATATTTAATGTTCATACATATGAGGAGTCAAAAAAATACAAAACTCTTTGGGATTTTTTCAAAAAATTTATCAAAGTAAAATATTTTTGTCTTTTTCACTTTTTCAAAAAGAATTCGAAAATCTTTTTGTATTTTTCAAAACGTTTCTAGAAAAACAAAACACTTTTTGGATTTTTCAAAAAACATAAAAAAATGAAAAATTCAAATTTTCATATAAATGAAATTTCCTTTTTTTTTAAAACATAAACCATTTAACACGATCCATTCACACAATGAATAATAACTGAGTAATATCAAAATTGAATTAAATGAAACTAGATTAAGACTGTAAGGCCCTAAAATGTGATTATGAATGTTAATTATATGATTAAGTATAAGTTATAAGTTGGTGAGGGGCGTTAAACATGTTAATTATCATATTTGGGGGATGCATACTCGTATGATATATGTGTTGGTTGCATTAGATGTTAATCGAGCTTCTGATCGGGGATAACTTGTTTAGATCATATAATTAGTTATGTGATTAAATACATCATGAAAATATGTTTTTCATACATCATTATGATTATAAACTTAAATCAAGGTGTTGGCCCGAATTTGGCAATGTTAGGTCGCCAAATGTGAAAGTTTTGAGATTTTCGGTAAATTGCCACTCTTCTGTTCTGGCCCAAATTTGGCGTACTAGTTTTATGATTTGGGGAAAACACAAAATATCAAAGTTGTTGATATATGAGTTAAGTTTTTAAAAATAAGAAATGGTGCATCAAACGGACATTCGAGTGAGAAGATATTGTCTTTTTACGAACCTAGGGTAAAGTGATCATTTAGCTTTAAATGATATTTTGTCTCATATGGTGCCACGTGTTATATTGTGATTGTTGGAATGGTAGGCTTGTTAGGCCGACTTAAACCCCTTAAAAGGAACCCATTCTTCATCCATTTCAGCCATGAATAATATTTTGCCTAAGGAGAGAGAAAATGAGGAAGTTAAGGAAGAAATCCTTCAGAAAATTACCATAAATCGAGGAATTCTCGTAAGGTAATTATCTCTTTATTAAAGTTGGTCACATGGATGAGTTCTATCCTTTATATATTTTTATTTATGATTTGTATTAATGTTTAAATGATAGCCATTTTTTCAAATTGAGTTAAACTAAGTATGACTTAAGATCATACGTGAGGATTTGTGCTAGGATCGTAAATGCTAACTTCAAAGTTTCACTTTTTGACTTACCTTCTCGTGAAGATTTTTGATGTAGTAAATTCATATATATGATGTGTCTATATACTAAAATATGTTTATTATATGTTTTCATGATTGATACCCTAGGTAGAAGTGATATATGCTTAAAAAGGTTAAGTTATGCTTTAATGTTCTCTTCCGACCTAGTTGTGTAAAAAGTGTCATAAATCATGGAATACTTATTGAAATTAAATGATTCCAATTGTAGACTACAATATACTCATATATGTATATTATATCCGAAAATTATATAAAAATACTAAGACATGAATCTTGGGTGATAGTTCGAAGTTCAGGTTTAAAATCTACCCCAAAAATGTAAGTGCGCACACTAGGTGTTTGATGTTTTGCTTGACTTAGTAAATGAACTCTAAAATTTATTCAACATAAATTTTATGTTATTAAATATTTTTCATATATGTTTCCATGATTTATAACGGATTAGGACGTTATATATGCTTGAAAAATGTTAAGTTATGCTTTGATGGTCTACTCAGACCTAGATGTTATAAAAGTGGCATAAATCATTGAATACTTGTTCAAATCAAGAAATTTCAATTGGAAACATTAGAGAACATATATGAGTATGATATACTTGATTGGGAGAATAAAATTCCTTCTGATTTGTCTTGGGGGTTGTGTTTAATTTGAAGTTTTGTTGTTGTTTTTCTTCAGAAATGATTTGGAAAAGGTTGTAATAAAACAGGCATAACTTTTTCTAGAGAATTCGTAATTTAATTCCGTAAATTGTGTTGGAACCCTAATGAATAAGGTGCTATAAAAATGTGAAGAATCATATTCAATGAATTTTTAGTTATGTTAGATTGACCATTTGATGTGATGTGTTACTAAGTTTAATGTGATTTGGTGTATTCAAATACTAATGATGTTGAATTGTTAGGTGGGGAAGCGACTAACACTACCATACCAAGGAAATAGTTTTGGTATTAATCTTAGTACCACATTCAAGGTGAGTGACATGTCCTATGAAATATAGATGCTTATATGTTCATATAGAAATGTGTAGTTAAACTCATGTGTTAATATGCTTATGGGAGTGATGTTGTATTTACGAAACATATGCATATGATTAAGAATGTTATGTGATGTTATATAATGTTATCGACTGTGGAGGGTCCCTTATCTAATGTTAAGTATTATGGTGGGTCCTATGGGATGTGGCGGTCCCGTTAATCCAACTTAAAGGTCTGTTGTATTCGGGCTTAATTATGGGATGTGGTATCCCCATTAACTGGGAGTTAAATGGACTGGCGGGTCCAGACTTGCGAGAGTTACACAGTTCCTGTTGGGTTATGACATTAAAAAATAAAAATAATTATTCAAATTGGTTATATATATGTGATGTATGTGGGGAATATGGTCATTCACTAAGCTTGTGTTGCTTACACTCCTATAATGTTATGTTTCAGGTATGCCTATCGTTTGGAGTTCACTGCCAAGTTAGGACGTTAAATGGGAGAGTGGAGGATAAATAACGTGAGTTGAATATCAAAAAGCTTTTTGGGTCAATGTTAAACAAAGGAACTTATGTAAGTAAATTTATTTGGTACTTTTAAGTCGTGCATAAAGGAAGATATGTTTTCATCCAAACATGCCTTTGAAAAAAAATGTTGTGCTATTTTTCAAAAGATTTCAGGTACCATATTGTCTAATGGGGATTTATCTCTAAATAAAAGGTTGATTTTAAGTTAATTAAGTTGGGGCGCGACAACTTGGTATCAGAGCATGGTTATTTCGTTTTGGACAAGGTGTGAGGGTCTAGATTGGCAGTGGACGTAGAAACTATTTTGAGTCATAAGTATTCACTTTCAAGGGATACATTTAAATATGTTGGATTCCTGTGGCGTGGACACGAAGGGTTTGTTATTAGGTTTTAAATTGGCTTTGTTGACTAACATCTGTGAGTTATACACATATATTATTGATATGAAATGCAAGGATCTTGCAGGAAAGGAAATAAGATGTTAAGGTTTATTCGAGGATGATAGTGAATATAGGTATTTTAATATGAAGCATTACATTGTTTTATATGTTGTATGAACAAATGTGCCATTAAATAAAAAAAAAATTAAGACACAGTGTGGTATACAAAAAATGAAGTATTGGAGGTGATCTCTTCCTATGTTGGTATATGTGGATTTAAGTCGTGTTATGTATATCATTCTGAATGGGTGCGCTCCTTATCTGTGTAGGAGAGTGATGTACGAGAACACATATTCCATTAAAGGATGGGAAGTGAAAAGAATTGTGGTTACATGATTATGATGAGACTTAAATTGTTAGAGTGTGAAAAAAAAATGAAGATTCACATAGTAAAGGTTAAATGATAAGGTTAGTAGTATTATGTTTATATTTAACATGAGAAAAGGTATGAAATTCAATAGCTAGTTGATATATCACAAATGATCAGAATATGGGTTCATAGTGAATTATGATAAGTAAAATAGAAGAGTAATCAGAGTTGAGATGTACGTCTTTAATAGTATGAGTACATGTAGTGGGTATTACTCTTGTGATGTTTTGAAAAGATTATATGAAGAGTAAATTTGAGATAAGGTGTTAAAGAGTTGGAGGTTTAAAAATATTGAGGAGTCCTTTTAAGAATATTTGTTGTGGATGAGGATGGGAAAGATCTTAGTCAGGTTTAAATAATTACAATTGGGTTGGATGAATATTGAGTTGTATTTGTCATTGTGCGTATCTGTTACCACTAAGAGTACGTTATATAATTAATATGATTAACATTACACGGAGCCACTAAGAAGTATGTGTAAGGAGAATGTGCTATGTGAGATACCATAAGGTAGTACATTAAGGTATTTGTGTCGGTTATTTTAAAGAGATACAACATATAATAGTTAGATAAGTATTATGAGGTTGGTAAGTATGGTTAAAGTTTCAAGTGGTGATGTTATGTCTAACATCCATATTATCAAACGCGTAAAATGAGCTTGTTAATGATGTTGTGTAAGACTATCATATTAATAAGGATTGGGGTAAGATTATGATTGCCAAGTTATTGTGTTGGGTAAATGACTTGTTAATGTTATTGTATGTTTAGTTAAAGAATAATCAAACAATACTGGAAAAAAAAAGAATATAGTGAGAAGTTATATTGTCTTCATAGTGCAAGACTAGACAATATTCATGAACGTGAATATGGAATACTAGTTAAAAATAAACATTTGGTGAATTATTGTTCATTACCGATATATGGAAAGTAGTTGAGCTATGTTTAGATTAAGGAGAGTAAGAACGCTATTTAACATACTCTAAAACTTCAGAGATGATACGGATAGTAGTCCAAGTCGAAAACATGAATTTGGTATTGAGTGGAAGATGATAAGATCTCATATAATAAGTTAGTATTTTTATATGATGTTTATCAATTGAAGTATTGAATGGAAGTTGGAGGGATGAACTAAAAGAAGTTAGTATTGTATTAGAATATTTATTATTTGATATGTTAAATGATGATATGAATGGACTATGGGAATGAAGTGAGAAACGTAAAGAATGATGTTTGGTTTATTAAGAATGTTCACTCATTGTTAATATATAAGGATACAACCAATAATCTATTATGTGCGAATTTTTTACATACGTATATAAAGGTATGACATAATATATGAGTTGGGAATTGACTTTCATTGTTAAGAAATCACTAGACGATTATCCTTACGTATGAATGATAAAGACGCTTATGTGTTGATCAATCCTGGTTCTACACATTCTTTGTGTCTTGGTTTATCTATTGCATCTTAATAAACCACTATCATCATTAGATTATATTTTAGATATTATTACTTAAGTGGGGAGGATCGGTTTTTATTGATAGGGTGCGTAGGGAGTGTATGGTGCGAATAAGTGAAAAGGAGTTGTTGGTTGACTTACTACCTTTCAGTATACATGACTTTGATGTGATATTGGGTATGGATTGGTTGTCCTCATATCATGTATGTTTAGATTGCTTTATAAGGGAGGTAGTGTTTCAATTACCGGGTGAACCTGGAATTAAATTTATTGGGGAACGGAATGTCACCTGCGTATTATTTTACAGACCTTGCGAGAGAAACATCAATATGCTAAATTTTCTAAATATGAATTTTGGCTAGACCAAAGTAGTATTTTGGGGGATGTTATTTCTGTTGATGGTAATTACGTTTCTTGAAAAGATGGATGGATTTATAAAGGATTATGACTACACAATACATCACCATTCGGGTAAGGCTAATATTGTTGATGATGCTCTGAGTAGAAAATCTCTAGGCAGAGTATTTCATATTTACTATGCTTAGGTTAACTTGATGAGAGAGTTAACTTTAATAAGGAAGAAGTTAACGTTAAATGAGTCTTGTGGAATACTAGTGCATTCAAATGTTAGACCTACGATAATAGATTGGATATGACCCTCACAAGGAGAACATATAGAAATGGGAGAAAATTAAAGACAATATGAAAAAGTGTAAAGCAAATGATTTCTATTCGTAATGATGACATTGTTATGTATGATAACCGTTTTGGGTACCTAATGTGCCTAATTTAAGGAGAACGATTTTAAAGGAGTCCCATTGTTCTTTATATGCTATGCATCCAGGAAACACATAAATTTATAGAAATTTGAAACAATGTTATTGGTGGTCAGGAATGAAACACGACATTGCAAATTTTGTTGCTAGATGCCTAGTTTGCCAACAAGTGAAGGTGGAGCATCATAAGCCTAGTAGTTCACTATGATACTTACCTATTCCTGAGTTGAAATAGGAGCATGTTACTACTGATTTTGTTATAGATTTACCCAAATCATCCTGAGGGTTTGATTCTATTTGGATTATCGTTGCTAGTTTAACTAAGTCTGCACGTTTTCTTCATGTTTAAGCCATTTATTCGATAGATAGATATGCCAAAATATATGTGGATGAGATAATTAGATTACACGGTACACCTGTTTCCATTATCTCTTACCGAAATCCTATATTTACTTCACACTTTTAGCCTATTTTACAACAACTTTTGGGGACTAAATTGAAATTTAGTACAACTTTTCATCCTCTGACTGATGGGCAGTCAGAGAGAATGATCCAAACACTTGAAGACATGTTAAAAATTTATGTATTATAGTTTAAGGGAAACTGGGATGAACACTTATCACTAATAGAGTTTCTTATAATAATAGTTATCAGTTGACTATTGAAGTGGCTCCTTATGAATCCTTGTATGGGAGGAAGTGCAGGACCCCAGTGTGTTAGAGAAAAGTAGGAGAGTGGAAAACTACTTGGGCTAAAAATTGTGCAACTGACTACTGAGAAGAGAAATCTTATTCAAGATCACTTGAAGGTGGTGCAAAGTAGACAAAAAGGTTATGCAGATAACAAAAGAAAGGAATTGAAATTTGAGGAAGGTGATCAAGTATTCCTACGTGTTTATCCTTGGAGAATGGTTATGAGATTAAGAACAAGGAAAAATTAAGTCCTAGGTACGTTGGCCCTTATGAAATAGTGAAATGAGTTGGAATCGTAGCTTATAAATTGGCTTTCCTACAAGAATTGTATAGGATACATGATATTTTTCATGTATCAATGTTACGTAAGTTTGTGCTCGATCCTTCACCTGTGTTTATTTCACAACCGATAGAGCTTAAAGATGACTTGACCTATGTGGAGGAACCAGTAGCTAAATTTAAATTGAAAAAGTAGGTGTTATGTAATAAAAACTATTCCGTTAGTTAAGGTAATGTGGAAAAGTCAAAATGTGGAGTATGCCACATGGGAAAGAGAGGATAACATGAAGGTTTAATATAGTCATCTGCTTGGTAAGTTCTTATGCGTTAAATTTCGAGGACGAAATTTTTATAAGAGGGGTAGAAATGTAAGGCCCTAAAACATGATTATGAATGTTAATTATATGATTAAGTATAAGTTATAAGTTGGTGAGGGGCGTTAAACATGTTAATTATCATATTTGGGGGATGCATACTCATATGATATATGTGTTGGTTGAATTAGATGTTAATCGAGCTTCTGATCGGGGATAACTTGTTTAGATCATATAATTAGTTATGTGATTAAATACATCATGAAAATATGTTTTTCACACATCATTATGATTATAAAATTAAATCAAGGTGTCGGCCCGAAATTGGCAATGTTAGGTCGCCAAATGTGAAAGTTTTGAGATTTTCGGTAAATTGCTACTCTTCTGTTCGGGCCCAAATTAGGCGTACTAGTTTTATGATTTGGGGAAAACACAAAATATCAAAGTTGTTGATATATGAGTTAAGTTTATAATATAACAAATGGTACGTCAAACGGACATTCGAATGAGAAGATATTGTCTTTTTACGAACCTAGGGTAAAGTGGTCATTTAGCTTTAAATGATATTTTGTCTCATATGGTGCCACGTGTTATATTGTGATTGTTTGGAATGTTAGGCTTGTTAGGTTGACTTAAACACCTTAAAATGAACCCATTCTTCATCCATTTCAGCCATGAATAATATTTTGCCTAAGGAGAGAGAAAATGAGGAAGTTAAGGAAGAAATCCTTCAGAAAATTACAATAAATCGAGGAATTCTCGTAAGGTAATTTCTCTTTATTAAAGTTGGTCACATGGATGAGTTATATACTTTATATATTTTTGTTTATGATTTTTATTAATGTTTAAATGATATCCATTTTTCCAAATTGAGTTAAACTAAGGATGACTTAAGATCATACGAGAGGACTTGTGCTAGTATCGTAAATGCTAACTTCAAAGTTCCACTTTTTGACTTTCTTTCTCGTGAAGATTTTTGATGTAGTAAATTCATATATATGATGTGTCTATATACTAAAATATGTTTATTATATTTTTTCATGATTGATACCCTAGGTACAGGGGGTATATTCTTAAAAAGGTTAAGTTATGCTTTAATGTTCTCTTCCGACCTAGTTGTGTTAAAAGTGTCAGAAATCATGGAATACTTATTGAAATTAAATGATTCCAATTGGAGACTACAATAAACTAATATATGTATATTATATACGAAAATTATTTAAAAATACTAAGAAATTAATCTTGGGTGATAGTTTGAAGTCCAGGTTTAAAATCTGCCCCAAAAATGTAAGTGCGCACACCAGGTGTTCGATGTTTTGCTTGACTTAGTAAATGAACTCTAAAATTTATGCAACATAAATTTTATGTTATTAAATATGTTTAATATATTTTTACATGATTTATAACCGAGTAGGACGTTATATATGCTTTAAAAATGTTAAGTTATGCTTTGATGGTCTACTCAGACCTAGATGTGTTAAAAGTGGCATAAATAATTGAATACTTGTTTAAATCAAGAAATTTCAATTGGAAACATTAGAGAACATATATGAGTATGATATAATTGATGGGGAGAATAAAATTCCTTCTTATTTGTCTTGGGGGTGTGTTTAATTTGAAGTTTTGTTGTTATTTTGCTTCAGAAATGATTTGGAAAAGGTTGTAATAAAACAGGCATAACTTTGTCTAGAGAATTCGTAATTTAATTCCGTAAATTGTGTTGGAACCCTAATGAATAAGGTGCTATAGAAATGTGAAGAATCATATTCAATGAATTTTTAGTTATGTTAGATTGACCATTTGATGTGATGTGTTACTAAGTTTAATTTGATTTGGTGTATTCAAATACTAATGATGTTGAATTGTTAGGTGGGGAAGCGAATAACACTACCATACTAAGGAAATAGTTTTGGTATTAATCTTAGTACCAAATTCAAGGTGAGTGACCTGTCCTATGAAATATAGATGCTTATATGTTCATATGGAAATGTGTAGTTAAACTCATGTGTTAAGATGCTTATGGGAGTGATGTTGTATTTATGAAACATATGCATATGATTAAGAAAGTTATGTGATGTTATATAATGTTATGGACTGTGGAGGGTCCTTTATCTAATGTTAAGGATTGTGGTACGGGATGTGGAGGTCCCGTTAATCCAACTTAAAGGTTTGTTTTACTCGGGCCTAATTATGGGATGTGGTATCCCCATTAACTGGGAGTTAATTGGACTGGCGGGTCCAGACTTGCGAGAGTTACACAATTCCTGTTGGGTTATGACATTAAAAAATAAAAATTGTTATTCAAATTGGTTATATATATGTGATGTATGTGGGGAATATGGTCATTCACTAAGCATGTGTTGCTTACACTCCTATAATGTTATGTTTCAGGTATGCCTATCGTTTGGAGTTCACTGCCAAGTTAGGACGTTAAATGGGAGAGTGGAGGATACAAAACGTGGGTTGAATATCAAAAAGCTTTTAGGGTAAATGTTAAACAAAGGAACTTATGTAAGTAAATTTTTTGATACTTTTAAGTCTTGCATAAAGGAAGATGTGCTTTCATCCAAACATGCCTTTGAAAAAAAATCTTGTGCTATTTTTCAAAAGATTTCAGGTACCATATTGTCAAATGGGGATTTATCTCTAAATAAAAGGTTGATTTTAAGTTAATTAAGTCGGGGTGCGACAAAAACTCTCCAGTTTAAATATCTCAATACAATAATCCCATCACAAATCAAATGTACCACAACCGGCATAAGAAATTAATCTGTCTAAGATAGAGAAAAATAACTAGAATGCTCTTGGGCGACATGCCCCAAATGAAATATCAACTACAGAGTATGAATTAATGAATATGAAAGCGTCTAAACAAAGTCCAAGACTCCATAGCATCCATAGCTCGTCAAAAATCTCAATCCTCTATGGTTGGCATCCCTACGGATGGACACCTGATATAGGAGATACAAGAGAGAAGAGAATATGCAAGAAAATGGGTTAGAGCCCGATTGTAAAAATAGTTTAGAAAACAACAAGTGAATAAATGCTATATTCAACAATTATTATATACATGTTAGATTTATCGGACTCTCTCTTGAGATCCTCATCTTTCATTTAGAGTGCAGACCTAACGTACCTTAAAACCATACTAGTTACTAATCTCATGCTAACTAGTTCATATCAGTGCCAACTAACCATAGCCAATATATATCCCATGTATTTCTCTCGCAATAGAGGTAATATATATATATCCAATTTATTTAGAACATGGATAAGCCCTTTTTTAATTTAATATAATTAAGTATTCATCTACTTAATTAATTTCAGATTTCATTATCTTTCATGTCTACTTAATTTACACAGTAAACACTATCACAAGTATATATACACATCCACTTTCTATTATATATATACTAAATTGCACCCCGAGGCTTAGCTGCGGTGCATGCGTACTCTTCTATCATGTCCCAGTACATCTCGTCACTGTATATAGGACCATAGGTTCACTATGTACCACGAACCATAATTAACAAATCACAAACAGTGGAGGCAAACATAGTCCTAAACCTTTGGGCTACACACATACATACGCACCCAAAAGACTGTTGAATACCATTGTTCTCACTAATGGAAATCCAACCTAAGTCTTATGTTCTGAGGAAACAAGGCTCATCAGGATATGACTGCCCTCTACGCATAAACCTCCCGTAAATAGCCAGTAGGTTAGGTATGTCATACACATAAATTAAACAAGCAATAGGTAAACACATCAACCTATTAAAATTCGGTACGCACTCGACCAATATCATATTAGGATTTCATCCTACCCCAAGTACCTGTCGTATTTCTCGAATGCCACCCGTACGTGTTAATCACGATTATCATCGTATATTTATTATGTAGTTATAACTCACATAATCCCAACTACCCGTATATATATATATATGTGTGTGTGTGTATATATATATATCACTAATATTAACCCGTACTTGGTCATGACGATTATTCATCTCACTCTTAATCGTATTATTATTATGTAGATATCTATTACATAATTTCTTTATTCCTCAGTTGCATATAATTTTCACTAATTAACCCAAGTCCTTCCCTCCTTGTTAATGTACCAAATTATTCAGAACCTACTATGGGCTAAAAATACTATTCTCCACACTGTTATGGGGTAAAACAAAAATTTTGAAATCTCCTCAGTAACCCAGAAATTTCATTCAAACGAGATGGCATCTCGTTCGAATGATAGCATGTCTCATTTGAACGAGATCCGCGTCATTCCAGTTCGTCTTTAACCTCAGTTTTCTGCATTTTTCTTCATGTTCTTACACCCAAACCCTTATGGATTATATTTTACCCAAAACCCAGATTTAGTAATAGTGTTCTAACATGTTCAAGGGTTATTTTCACATAAGAATAACATCAAATTCATAAGTTCATGAGGGTATTATCATCAAGCCCATTAAATCCTTAAATTTCCAATTTATCTTAGTCCTCCATTTTTATACCTCTTAAAAACCCTGGAATTAGAATTATCATTTCATAACTAAATAATCAAATTTTCGTATTTAACATGTATATAATTCATCTACATGTAATAGCTAACATCATTTTCATATCTTCAATAAACAAATAAATCCTCTACATGTAAAACCTATCCATTTTCATGTTCATAGTCTCTACATGTATAAATCTCCAACTATATGAATTTGCATATCCATTAAACTTGATTTATCAATCATTTTAATCCCAAATTCATAAGTTCATCAATCCAAAAAGAAATCCTATTCTAACATGAATAATATAAGCACCAAAATAGAGTAAGAATTACACTTGCCTTATATGTAGGTCTGAACCTTTGGTGAAGACAAGTGCTTGCCCCTTCCTCTTACTTTTTTGGTGACTCTCCAGTGGTGGTGCAAGGTGTAGAGATGGTGGTTGTTCCCTTAGTTTTCCCTAGATGGTTCTTTCTTTCCAAGCAACTCTTCTTCTCTTCAAGAATATCACTTTCTCTCCAAGGCTTTTCACTATCTCTTAAAAGACCTCACTTTTTTTTGTGATGAAATGAATCTTACGTACACCTAAACTCATATATATAATAAGTTCTAAGGTTAGCTAAAAGACAAAACAACATTAGTACTATTCATCTCCCAAGCAAAATGACTAAAATGCCGTTTCGGGGTGTCTTTTCATCTTTCAAATGACCCGAGACGCAAAATAAATCCCCGGGTAGAATTTTCTTCCCATTTCAACCCTTCCGAACTCGACGGCGAACTCGAAATAATCATCCGAATGAATTAAAAATAAATCTCATTTTATTTCCCAACTTTAGTTTCGACACGACTCATAAGCGCAAGCCGACTTAATTTCCATTATTGCCATATTCGTTGCTCCCAACAATAATTATTATTTTCACATTATACTTTTATATCACTAAGTAATATTTAAAATCAAATATTACTTTAATCTCTACTAATATTAAATCCTAATTAATCCCAATTAATTTTTTATAATTAATTACAATTAATCCCCATTTATTTAGGCCATTAACTTTTAATTAATGTAATATTAAAAGTCATTAAAATTATGGTAAAATTATGGGGTATTACAATATAATATGAGCAGGCAAAACACCCTATTCTCGCAAACAAGTCTATTCCTCAATTATTAGGTCTCGAGGGGGTCTCTAAAGTAAATGACATCCTATGAAAAATGTCCATCAAATCTTGTGAAGTCTTGGCTAAATACTCTACTTTCTCTCGAAAACTCTCAACATCTCTCAAGATATGTGGGGAAGCATGTGGAGTAACATGTGTGGAAGTGCGTGCAGGAACTCGTATGGTGGTATATTCTGGAAGATACCTATGAGACACTCTTCCAAACTTAAATAAAAATTACCTACGGTGACCTCTTTGCTCTAAATAGGAATAAATATACACGGGAATGGGTCTAGCTCTCTCAAAAGGTTTAGAACGATCTCTCCTAGGTGGATTAGGTTAAGGGCCATATGTATCTAATACAAACTGAGGAACCAGCTCAAGTACATCATGGGAAGTTGATGCGTCGTCATAACCTATTCCTAACCTCATAACGCTACCTAGAGAGGGACCGAGGAACATTTTTCCAACGTTATTAGATGTGTCCTCTAAAGCAACCTTGACCTCCCAAGCACGTTCGGGATCTTTCTCGAGTTGGGATACACAGGCTTCAAGTTTCTCACAAGTTTTCAATTAATATTAAAGATGTCCTATAAGATTAGACATGGTATTGGTCAAATTGTTCTTTTTTTGGCCCAAACCGATCAATTGCCCCACACCCTCAAAACTTTCACCTTTCTCTCTAAATCTAACACACTAAGAGACACATCCTTATTAATCTTTTTCATCTCCAACGTCACGGTGTAAAGATCACTAATCGCCTTTTGGAGACCATTTTCTCCCTCACTCTCAATATCTCTCAGATGACTCAAAACATCATCAAGGCTCTCATGTTCAAATATGTCCTCATCGGCATGGGATAAACTACAAGTGCTAACGTTACTAGCCATGAACGCAATTCACGATTCATGTGGTGATTTTTCCATGAACCAACCGACTTGATGTCACTGTGGCTAAGAGTGACTTGAATTCATAATTTCTTTGACCTTTCTATTTATCCTAGTGGGACACTTATGTACCTTGTGCCCTTTATCCTTGAACTCATAACACCTTATATCTTCTTCTTTCTCACCGCTACTCCTGACCTCATTCATATTTTTGTTTTTCTCAAAAATCTTTTTATTCGAAGAATTTTCTTTGGAAAATTTGATCAACTTTTTAATTTTTTTTTAAATAAGTCAAAGTCATCAAAATTACAATCACCCTCAGATTTAGACTCACAAACATTTTCTTTCTTCTTTTTCTTAGTTTGAGTCTTCAAAGCTACCCCTATATCTTTCGATTTAATGTTTTTAGGCAGCATATCTATCTCATACATTTGAAGATCTCCTACAAGTTGTTCTAACCTAAGAGTATATAGGATCCCTAATGAATTCGGCACTATGACCTTAGGAATAAAACGGGTAGGGAGTGATCTCAAAATATTTTTCACAACTCTCATTTTCGAAAATTTCTCACCTAAACTAAAACTTGAATTAACAATGTTCGACAATCGTGCATAAAACACATCAAATGATTCACATTCTACCATCGTGATGGTCTCAAATTGGGTGGTCAAATTTTGAAGATTTGATGCTTTTACAACATTGGTACCTTCGTGAGTGAGCTGGAGGGCATCCCATGCTTCCTTAGACGTAGTGAACGTATTGATACGATAGAACTTGTCAGGGGTGATGACTCAAAAAATAGCACTAAGTCCGTAAGAGTTAAAATTACTCCAATTAAGTTTCTCATCAGTTCAGGAAAAAATAGGTTTAGGGCTAACAACATTATCAACAGTCATACCTGGGAGGAGTCCACCCTCTTTCACAAACTAACAAGACTCGCTCAACTATGTCTTTTAAGGCAAACCTCATCCTAGCCTTCTAGTAAGTATAATTGGTATCATAAAATATGGGCACTCGATTATATAAATTCTCCATTAAAGCCAAGTTTTTCAAAGATCAACAATTTTTCAAAAAACTGATATCAATGAAAAAATAATTTTTCAAAAAAATATCACACTGTAATTTTGTGCAACAAGCTCTAATACCACTTATTAGGGTAAAAATAGTTTAATGCTCTGATACCAATTTGTAAAAGGGTGAACTATCGGGATATTAGTGGAATATTTATATGATTAAATGTCTAACACACACAAATCCAAATTTTGACTTTCTATCCTAAGACATGAATCTAGATGATAAAACTGATAAATTAAAATATGCATTCAATAAATGCAAAGTTGAGGAATAATTCATTGCGGGTAAAACCTTTATTTCCAGTACTTTGGAAATATTATAAGACAATCGACTTACTTACTATTTGATACCATCCACAAGTATAACGAGCTAGTCTTCACAAATATCTAAAGACTACTACTGGGTGACAAGCAGCCCACACACAACTTTTCAGTCTCGATATCCACCAATCAACCTCTGTCTTCAACAATGATCCCCTTGAGAATCATAAATTCAGCCGTGAAGAAACTCTATCCACAAGTGTTGTGCATGCAAGAATACAAACTATCTAGGGTTCAAAAAGATTCACAGAAATACATTTTGGGGATGTGATTTGTGAATCAAAAGAGTTTTCAAAATTAAAAAGTATGAAAAGTTTTGCAAAAGATATACAGAAACAGTTTTGGCAAAAGTCTTAAAAAAATTGAAAACGAAATAGGTATTTATAAGGTGAACACAAATTTTGAGGCGACTTTATTTGTTCGAACAAAAACAAGGCTCATTCAAATGAGAACAACGTATCGTTAGAACGAAAACCAAGTTTGTTAGAACGAAATTCTATATCATTTGAACCAAAACCTTAGGAGTAAATTTATGAAGCTGGGAGAACATCATCAACATCAGAACCTTAGGAGAAGTCGGAACACGCCAGAGGAGTTGGTACATTTCTGAACTTAGTTTAGGTTTAATTGTGTGTCTTGATTGTTATATAGCTTGTAATATGTTACTCATTTTTAGTTGATTTTTTTACTTTTGTTGCGTAGAGGTCATCGTGGATGTTTACCCAATTGAGTGGGGTTTTTCCACGTTAAAATTGCTTGTGTACACTTCCTCTCATCCCTTTCTTAATATTGTGATGGTTTATTTTGTTTAAAGTTTTGTTTTTCAAAACTGGTAAACCTATAACTGAAACTACTCATTCATATTGTTTTACACTTGTTGTGTTTAAAATATTTTAAGAAAACAGTTTCTTCAACAAACTGTTCGGAGCCATTTAGATAGTTTAATCTTGTATTAAACAACTTAAGTGGTACTTTTTCAATTGGCATCAGAGCTTTGGTTTCTAAAAAATTCTTTAGATCTTAAGTTTCTGAAATGTTTTTCTCAAAACAAATTATGGAAGAGAAATTTGAGAGACTAGGTAACCTGTCCAGGCCCCCTCTCTTTGATGGAACCAACTTTCCTTGCTGGAAGGTAAGGATGGTGGCATTCATCCAAGGGACTTTGGGAGATGATGTCTGGGAAGTTATTGAAAATGGTTACACCTTTCCTACTAAACCAGCCGCTAAAGGAAGTACTGTGAGGATTAGAAAGTTACTAAGTGAATTCACTAAAGAAGAGAAACATGTTTCAATTAATAACAATAAAGGAAAAATTACCATATTCATGTCTATCAATGAACACGAATTCAAGAGGATATCATTTTGCTGTACCTATAAAGAAGCATGGGACACTCTAGTGACTGCACATGAGGGTGATACCAGAGTTAAAGCTGCTAAAACTCAAATGTTAATCCAGCAGTATAACTCCTTGATCATGACTGAGACTGAGTCATTTGATGACTTCTATATTAGAATGACAAACATTGTGACAATATTGCATGCTAATGGGATTATTTATGATACAAAGGAAATTGTCTCTAAAATACTAAGAGCACTTCCACAAAATTTAATAATAAGAGATATGCAATTGAGGAGATGGATGATCAAAATCTTACACCTGAACTCCTTAGTAGAAAATTGAGAGCTGTGGAAATGGAATTAGAATTTAAGATAATTAACCTAGTCCCAAAAGAGACATTCTACCTCCAATCTTATTTTTTCATCTAAGTTGACCACACCTGAATCTAGCATACCTAACATTAACTTAGATGCTGGCGAGGACCGTAATTTAGATACTTTGGATAATCAGATTGCCTTAATGTCTAAATAGTTTAAGAAAATTGTGAACTTTCGAAATAAAATGGCAAAAAGACAAGGCAAACCTACTTATCCAAATCAATCTAACAACAGGCCTCGTGATAGAAGACACGATAAATACCAGTCTGATAATCACATGAGACCTAAGAAACACCTTAAAAATATTGAATGCTATAGATGTGGAAAGTTAGAACACGTGTCTAGTGAATGTAGAGTTAACTTAGACAAAATTTACAAACATAATAGGTCTCATTTAAGCAAGACTTGGGATGACTCAAGTGACTCTGAAAATGATAAACCTGAGTCATCTAAAACTTTTGACCCTTGTATGTCATTCCTTGCTAAGATAATCTCAATGATGATGAGGAATCTGATCATACCATGACTAATATGGTGCCTACTGGTTTATATGCCTTATTGCTTGAGAATGTTGATAATGCTTCAAATGCCGTGTGCGTGAGTCAAAGGGAACACTATATTATTGATGTCAATGTGTGTGTGTGTTTTAAAAATAAACCGCTAGGGGACACTGCACACTGCACACTTAGTGACTCCGAAAATGACAACCTTCCTGACATTCACACACTATACAAAAAAACTCTCAAGAAAAGCACTAGGATTGAAAAAACTATCAAGGATCTTACACAGAAGATAGAAACCTTAAGTCTGATGATCAAACAAAATGCTGAAGAGTATACTACTCAATGTGTAACTCATGATAATGAAACAAAAATTGAAAGAGTTGTCTAACTCTAATGAAATTATGGAAAAGAAATACAAAAGAACGTTGTTAAAATTGGAACAAACAAAAGAAAAGACATCCACTATCTTCAAAAAATTCGCAAAATTTGAAAATAATTCCAAGTGTTTTGAAGATTGTGTAGCTGAAATCAAAACCAATTCTGATGAGAGAACTGGAATAGGTTTTGTCCTAACTCTAAGACACAAAATAAAAACTTTGAAACTATAAAGTTTTTGTCTGGTGGCAAAAGACCTATTGAAACTTGTCCAGATTTTCAAGGTTTAAAAAATGATTTGAATAAAAAACAACTAAAGTTAGACATTGGTGAATCATGTAACACTAAGTATAATGTTGAACAAAAAACCAAATATGTCTGCCCTACTATTCGATAACCAGATTCGACGTTTCTAGAGCTCAAAACCTAGACAAACCTTTGCATAATAACTTTACCAAGATTAAGAGTTCAACATGCCATCTTTACTTCTCCTATTATGATGTCTATGGACATTCCCTTGATGGTTTCTATCCTAAACGTCTATTTAATCCAGTCTATACTTCCCCTATTTACCGTAACTTCAACTATTCCAGGAGAAGCCGAAACAACTATGTCCTTCCTAGACAGTCAGACAAGAATTCTAACTATCGTAATCGAAAGAAAATGACTAATACTAAAAGACAATCTACAAGAAGGAATCCTAGATTCTATTCTAGACCAATTGCTCCAACCGTTTATAACAACAATAAAATTACGCAAAAATGTTTTAAAGAAAAGACAAAAGCACACAAATTTTATCAAATACGAGCTAATAAGCGCAAATTGAAAACTAAAGAAATTTGGGTTAGAAAAGATGATCTATTACCCTAGGTAAAATGCAACATAGTGATCAGGTTTTTTAGAGCTGAACATACTACATATGGATGGCATTTAGACTCCAGATGTTCCAAACATATGATCGAGTATGATTCCAAACTTTCAAACAAAACCAACTTCTCTGGAGGAAATGTCTTGTTTGAAGATGGTGTATCAACCCAAATCATTAGTAAAGTAACACTCCATGAAGAAGGATTGCCCATTCTTGAGAATGTTCTCTGGGTGAAAGGACTTAAAGCCAATTTACTAATTATATCACTTTTTTGTGACTCCAACCATACTGTCACTTTTTTAAAGAAAAATCGTAAAATTTTAAATGAAAAAGGTGACTTCATTATTACAGGACTTCGTACTCCAGATAACCGTTACACAGTCAATCCAAGTACTGAGGTCTGTAACATTTCCAGAATGGATGACAATGAGATACGGCATAATAGGTTAGGTCACATTAACTATGATAATCTTGGAAAATTATGCTATAGGTCTTCCCAAGATCAAACCAATTTCAAATATTATTTGTGGTCCAGGTCAAGAAGGAAAAATTGTCAAGGCTCCCCATAAGAAAGTTAAAGAAGTTATATCCACTAAACCTCTAGAACTCATCCACATGGACCTAATGGGTCCTTCTCGTACTATTAGTCTCTGTGGCAACAGTTACATCATTGTTATGGTGGATGATTTCGCTCGATTAACCTAGGTTTCCTTCTTTAAAAACATAAATCAGAAACCTTTTAAAAGTTTTTGAAAATCTTAGTTTGTATAGAAAACGAAAAAGGACACCCAAGTAGATAGAATTCATAGTGATAGAGGAGGATAATTCGTAGATTCAGGTATCATAGAATAGTTTGACTATAATTGATACAAACATGAATTTAGTTCTCCTAAGACACCTCAATAAAATGGGATTGCTGAGCAAAAAAATTTCACTCTTCAAGAAATGGCCCATGTGACGATTCATGTAAAAAACCTACCAAAGTATATATAGGTAGAATCCATTCGTACGACCACTCATATAATCAATCGCGTATACTTAAGGAAGAATACCAAACAAACATCCTATGATATTGTGTATGGAAACAAACCTAACCTAAAATAATTTGGAACCTTTGGTAGTACCTGTTATGTCTGTAAGGACAGAGATCATCTGTCTAAATTCGAAACTATAGGTGATAAAGACATCTTTTTAGGATATTCTCCAAACAGTATATCCTATCGTGTCTACAATATTCGTACCAAAACCATGATGGAATCCATTAATGTGGTTGTATGTGACACTAATGTAGAAAGTAAGACCAAAGAATCAATTATTGTGGATGAGTCTGAAAACATTTTAAATTATGACTCTCCAGAAATATTTGAATCTTTACCAACTGAGACCCCTAATGCACCTAACTAGGTTTGCAAAGATCATCCTTTAGATAATGTAGTTGGTAATCCTACTGATCCTGTTCGTACAAGATCTCAATTTCGTAACATTGCTCATTTTGCATGTTTTGTGTCTCTTATTGAGCCCAAAACTGTAAATGAAGCCTTGAATGACACCTTGTGGATAAGTTCTATGCAGCAGGAACTTATTCAGTTTGTCATTCATGATGTTCGGTATCTTGTACCCACGCCTGAAAATAAAAGGGTTATTAGCACATGTTGGATTTTTAAAAATAAGACTGATGAATCTGGGATGAATATTCAAAATAAAGCTAGATTAGTTGCCTAGGGCTACTCTCAGATTGAAGGAATAGATTTTGAGGAAACCTTTGCTCTTGTCACTCACCTTGAATCTGTTCACTAACTTTTTGCCATAGCATGTCATTTTCATTTCACTCTATATCAAATGGATGTTAAGTCAGCCTTCCAGAACATAATCTTATCTGAGGAGACCTATGTAGAACAACCCAAAGGGTTTATTGACCCTCATTTAAATAGAATTCAGAAGGATTATTTCTATCACAATCTAAATATGCTTCAGAAATTGTTAAGAATTTTGGTCTAGAAACAGCTAAAGACGCTAGGACTCCTAAGAGTACGACTGTCAAACTTCCTAAAGATGAGAATGGCAAATCTATTGATACCACATTGTACCGTAGTATGATAGGAAGCCTACTTTATCTTAATGCCTTCCATCCTGACATCATGTACTCTGTCTGAATGTGTGCCCGATATCAAAATAATCTTAAAGAAAGTCACATTTTGTCCGTTAAAAGAATTATCAAATACATCAAAGGCACTCTAAACTTAGGACTTTGGTACACTAAATACACCTCTAGTACTATAGTAGGTAACACCGAGGTTACACCGATGCTGAATGGGCTAGTTGTATCGATGATAGTAAGAGTACTTCAGGAGCTTGTTGCTACATTTATAACAACTTGGTAGGATGGAGTAGTAAGAAACAAAACTGTACTTCCTTGTCTACTGCCGAATCCGAATATATTGCAACAAGAAGATGTTGCTCCAAATTACTTAGGCTAAAACAAATGCAAAAATATTATGGTATCTATATTTTTATCAACATATCAATGTTTTTAAGCCTAAGTCTAGAAATATGCAAATTATCGCCGTATTCTAAAATCGGGGGTCCAGTGATCGCGCGGTTAGTTCGTACAAGTTACATTGGTCCCGTGCAACGTGTTTGTACCACTCACGGGGCCGTTCGGGGGTTGTTTTAGGTTTTCATCCACTAACGCCATGGTTTTATGCATAAGTCTAGAAACATGCAAATTATCATCATATTCTCAAACTAGGAGTCCCGTGATCGCGCGATCTATTCCTACGAGTTACATTTGTCCTGTGCAAGGTGTTGGTGCCACTCATGGGGCCGTTCGGGGGCTGTTTTGGGTTTTCCCCCACTAATGCCATGTTTTTAAGCCTAAGTATATAAATATACAAATTATCATCGTATTCTCAAACCAGGGGTCCCGTGATCGCGCGGTCAGTTCCTACAAGTTTTATTGATCCCGTGTGAGTTGTTGGTACCATTCATGGGGCCGTTCGAGGGCTGTTTCGGGTTTTCCCCAACTAACGCCTTGCTTTTCAGTGTAAGCCTAGAAATATGAAAATTATCATCATATTCTCAAATCGGGGGTCCCGTGATCGCACGATAAATTTCTACGAGTTACATTGGTCCCGTGCGAGGTGTTGGTGCCACTCATGGGGCCGTTCGGGGTCTGTTTCGGGTTTTCACCCACTACGCAAGGTTTTAAGGGGAAGTCTAGAAATATGAAAATTATCATTGTATTATCAAATGAGGAGTCCCGTGATCGCATGGTCAGTTCCTACGAGTTATGTTGGTCCCATCCGAGGTGTTAGTGCCACACACGGGGCCGTTCGGGGATTATTTCGGGTTTCCACCCACTAACGCAATGTTTTGCCTAAGTCCTCTTATTTTAAATTATCATCGTATTCTCAAACCGGGGATGGGATCAGTTCCTACGACTTACATTGGTCCCGTGCGAGGTATTGGTGCCACTCACGGGGCGATTCAGGGGCTATTTTGGGTTTTCCCCCACTAACACCATATTTTGCCTCAGTCGTGATATTTTTAAATTATCATTATATTCTGAAACCAGGGGTCCTGTGATCGCTCGGTTAGTTCGTACGAGTTACATTGGTCCCGTGCGAGGTGTTGGTGCCACTCATGGGGCCGTTCGGGGGTTGCTTCAGGTTTTCAATACTAATGCCATGTTTTTATGCCTAACTCTAAAAACGTGTAAATTATCATCGTATTCTCAAATTGGGGGTCCCATGATCACGCTGTCAGCTCCTATGAGTTACATTCGTCCCGTGAGAGGTGTTGGTGCAACTCATGGGGCCGTTTAGGGGCTGTTTTAAGTTTTCCCCCACTATCGCCATGTTTTTAAGCCTTAGTATAAAAATATGCAATTTATTGTCGTATTCTCAAACCGGGGGTCCCATCATCACGCGATCAGTTCCTACGATTTACATTGGTCCCGTATGAGGTGTTGGTGCCACTCAATGGTCTGTATGAGGTGTTGGTGCCACTCAATGGTCCGTATGAGGTGTTGGTGCCACTCAATGGCCATGTTTTTATCCCTAAGTCTAGAAATATGAAAATTATTGTTATATTCTCAAACCAGGAGTCCCGTGATCACGCGGTCAGTTCCTATGAGTTACATTGGTCCTGTAAGAGGTGTTGGTGCCACTCACGGGCCTTTTTTCAGGTTTTCACCCACTAACGCCATATTTTTCCTAAGCCTTGATATTTTTAAATTATCATTGTATTTTCAAACCGGGAGTCCTGTGATCGCGCGATTATTTAATATGAGTTACATTGGTCCCGCGTGAGGTGGTTGTACCACTCACGGGGCCGTTCGGGGGTTGTTTTGAGTTTTCCCCCACTAATGCCATGTTTTTATGCCTAAGTCTATAAATATGCATGTTATCATCGTATTCTCGAACTAGGGGTCCCATGTTCACGTGATCAGTTCCTACGAGTTATATTGGTCCCGTACGAGGTGTTGGTGCCACTCATGGGGCCGTTTGGGAGCTGTTTCGAGTTTTCAGCCACTAACACCATGTTTTGTCGCCTAAGTCAAGAAATATGAAAATTATAGTCGTATTCTCAAATCGGGGGTCCCATGATCGCGTGGTCCGTTCCTACGAGTTACATTGGTCCCGCGCGAGGTGTGGGTGCCACTCACAGGGTCGTTCGGGGGCTGTTTCGTGTTTTCACCCACTAACGCCAACTTTTTATGCCTAAGTCTAGAAACATGCAAATTATCATTGTATTCTCAAATCAAAAGTCCCGTGATCACACGGTTAGTTCCTACGAGTCACATTGCTCTCGTGCGAGGTGTTGGTGCCACTCACGGGGCCATTTTGGGGCTGTTTCGGGTTTCCCCCAACTAATGCCATGTTTTTAAGCTTAATACTAGAAATATGAAAATTATCGTTGTATTCTCAAATGAGGGGTCCCGTGATCGCGTGGTCAGTTCCTACGAGTTACATTAGTCCCGTGTGAGGTGTTAGTGACACCCAAGTGGCCGTTTCTGCGGCCGTTTTGGGTTTTCACCCAATAATGCCATGTTCTTGCCTAAGTCTTGATATTTTTAAATTATCGTCGTATTCTCAAACCAGGGGTCCCGCGATTACGGGGTCAGTTCCTACGAGTTACATTGGTCCCATGCGGGGTGTTGGTGCCACTCACGGGGCCGTTCGGGGGTTGTTTTGGGTTTTCACCCACTAACGCAATGTTTTGCCTAAGTCGTGATATTTTTAAATTATCATCGTATTCTCAAACTAGGGGTCCCGTGATCGAGTAGTTAATTCGTACAAGTTACATTGTCCCCATGCGAGGTGTTTGTGCCACTCACGGGGCCATTCAGGGGTTATTTCGGGTTTTCACCCACTACCGCCATGTTTTTATGTCTAAGTCTAGAAACGTGCAAATGATCATCGTATTCTCAATCTGGGAGCCTCGTGATCATGCGGTCAGTTCCTGCGAGTTACAATGGTCCCGTGCGAGGTGTTGGTGCCACTCACAGGGCCGTTCGGGGGTTGTTTTAGGTTTTCCCTCGCTAATGCCTTGTTTTTAAGCCTAAGTCTAGAAATTAGCAAATTAATGTCGTATTCTAAAATTGGGGGTCCCGTGATCACGTGGTGAGTTCCTACGAGTTACTTTGGTCCCGTCCGAGGTGTTGATGCCACTCACGGGGCCATTCGGGGTCTGTTTCGAGTTTTCACACACTAACGCCACGTTTTTAAGCCTATTTCTAGAAATATGGAAATTATCATTGTATTCTTAAACCAGGAGTCCCATGATCGCGCGGTCAGTTCCAATGAGTTACATTGGTCCCATGCAAGGTGTTGATGCCACTCACGGGGCCCTTCGGGGACAGTTTCAGATTTTTAACCCACTAACGTCATGTTTTACCTTAGTCTTGATATTTTTAAATTATTGTCGTATTCTCAAACCGGGAGTCTCGTGATCACACGGTCAGTTCCTTTGACTTACATTGGTCCCGTTATTCCTACAAGTTATATTTGTCCCGTGCTAGGTGTTGGCGCCAGTCACGACGCCGTTCGGGGGCTGCTTCGAGTTTTCATCGCCTAACGGCATGTTTTGCCGCCGAATTCTAGAAATATGCAAATTATCATCGTATTCTAAAATCAGAGGTCCTGTGATTGTGAGATAATTTCCTACGAGTTACATTGGTTTCGTACGAGGTGTTGGTGACACTCACGGGGCCGTTCGGGGGCTGTTTCGGGTTTTCACCCACTAATGCCATGTTTTATGCCAAAGTCTTAAAACATGAAAATTATGGTCATATTTTCAAATTGGGACTCCAGTGATCGCGCGGTCAGTTCCTACGAGTTATATTGATCACATGAGAGCTGTTGGTGCCACTCACGGGGCCGTTCGATGGCTATTTTTGGCTTCCCCCACTAATGCCTAGTTTTTAAGCCTAAGTCTAGAAACTTTTAAATTATCATCCTATTCTCAAACCCGAAGTCCACTGATCGCGCGGTCAGTTCCTATGAGTTACGTTGGTCCCGTGGGAGGTGTTGGGGCCACTCACGGGGATGTTTGGGGGCTGTTTCAGGTTTTCCCCCATTAACGCCACATTTTTAAGCGTAAGTCTAGAAGTATGCAAATTATCATTGTATTCTCAAATTGGGAGTCCCGTGTTCACGTGGTCAGTTCCTACGAGTTACATTGGTCCTGTGCGAGGTGTTGGTGCCACTCACGGGGCCGTTCGGGGGGCAGTTTCGAGTTTCCCCCCACTAACAATGCTATTTTATGCCTATGTCTAGAAATATGCAAATTATAGTCATATTCTCAAATTGGGGGTCCCGTGATCACGCGGTCAGTTCCTACGAGTTACATTGGTCCTATGCGAGGTGTTGGTGCCACTCATGGGGCCGTTCTGGGGTTGTTTCGAGATTTCACCCCCTAACGCCAAGTTTTTAAGCCTTATTCTAGAAATAAGCAAATTATTATCGTATTCTCAAACTGGGGGTCCCGATATCGTGCAGTCAGTTTCAACGAGTTACATTGGTCCCTTGCGAGGTATTGGTGCCACTCACGGGGCGGTTCGGGGGTGTTTCGTGTTTTACCCCTCGAACGCCATGTTTTTATGCCTGAATGTAGAAATATGCAAATTATCATCGTATTCTCAAACTGCGGTCCCGTGATCGCACGATCGGTTCTTACAAGTTACATTATTCCCGTGCGAGGTGTTGGTGCCACTCACGGGGTCGTTCGGGGGCTATTTTGAGTTTTTACCCACCAACATCATGTTTGTAATCCTAAGTCTAGAAATATGCAAATTATCATCATATTCGCAAACTTGGGTTCCCGTGATCGCGCGATCAGTTCCTACGAGTTACATTGGTCCTGTACGAGGTGTTGGTGCCACTCACATGGCCATTCGGGGGCTATTTCGGGTCTTCCCCCACTAATGCCATGTTTTAAAGCTTAAGTACAGAAATATGCAAATTAACATCGTATTCTCAAATCGGGGGTCCCGTGATCGCGTGATTAGTCCTTACGAGTTACATTGGCCTCGTGCGAGGTGTTGGTGCCACTCACCGGGGCGTTCGGGGGCTATTTTTAGTTTTCAGCCTCCAACGTCATGTTGGTAATCCTAAGTTTAGAAATATGAAAATTATCATCGTATTCTCAAATCGAGGATCCCGTGATCGCGCGGTCAGTTCCAACGAGTTACATTGGTCCCTTGCGAGGTGTTGGTTCCACTCTCGGGGCTTTCGAGGCTATTTGGGGTTTTCCCCCTCTTACGCCATGTTTTTATACCTAAATGTATAAATATGAAAATTATCACCGTATTCTCAAACCGGGGGTCCTGTGATCACGCGATCAGTTCCTATGAGTTACATTGGTCCCGTGCGAGGTGTTGGTGCCACTCACGGGGCCGTTTGGAGGCTGTTTCGAGTTTCCCCCCACTAATGCCATGTTTTTAAGCTTAAGTCTAGAAATGTGCAAATTAACATCGTATTCTCAAATCGGGGGTCCCGTGCAAGGTGTTGGTGCGACTTAAAGGGCCATTCGGGGGATATTTCGAGTTTTCACCCACCAACGTCGTGTTTGTAATGTTCAGTCTAGTAATATGCAAATTATCATTGTATTCTCAAACCCGGGGTCCCGTGATCAAGCGGTTAGTTCCTACGAGTTACATTGGTCTCGTGCGAGGTTTTTGTACCACTCAAGGGGCTGTTCAGGGGCTGTTTCGGATTTTCTCCCACTAACGCCATGTTTTTAAGGCTAAGTCAAGAAATAGGCAAATTAACATCGTATTCTCAAATTGGGGGTCCCATGATCGTGCAGTCTGTTCCTACAAGTTACATTGGTACCGGCCGAGTTTTTGGTATCACTCACGGGGACGTTTGGGGGTTGTTTCGGGTTTTCCCCAACTAACGGCATGTTTTTAATCCTAAGTCTAGAAATATGCAAATTATCGTTGTATTCTCAAACTGGGGGTCCGATCATCGCGCGGTCAGTTCCTGTGAGTTACATTGGTCCATGTGAGGTGTTGGTGCCCCTCACGGGGCCATTCTGGGTTTTCACCCACTAACACCATGTTTTTAAGTTTAAGTCGAGAAATATGCAAATTATCATTTTATTCTCAAACGAGGAGTCCCGTGATCGCGCAGTCAGTTCCTACGAGTTACATTGGTCCCGTGCGAGGTGTTTGTGCCACTCACGGGGATGTTTCAGGTTTTCACCCACTAACGCCATGTTTTGCCTTAGTCCTGATTTTTTTAAAGTATAGTCGTATTTTCTAACCAGGAGTCCTGTGATTGCGCGGTCAGTTCCTACGAGTTACATTGGTCTCGTGTGAGGTGTTGGTACCACTCACGGGGCCGTACGGGGGCTGTTTTGGGTTGTCCTACACTAACGCAATGTTTTTATGCCTAAGTCTATAAATATGCAAATTATCATCGTATTCTCAAATCGAGGGTCCCGTGATCGCGCGGTCAGTTCCTACGAGTAACATTGGTCCCGTGCGAGGTGTTGGTGCCACTCATGGGGCCGTTCGGGGGCTGTTTCGAGATTTCCCCGACTAACGCCATGTTTCAAGCCTAAGTCTAGAAATATGCAAATTATCATGGTATTCTCAAACCGGGGGGCCCGTGATCGCACGGTCCGTTTCTACGAGTTACATTGGTTTAGTGCGAGGTGTTAGTGCCACTTGGGGCCGTTCGGGGGTTGTTTCAGGTTCCCCCCACTAACTTTATGTTGTTAAGCCTATGTCAAGAAATATGCAATTTATCATCGTATTCTAAAACTGGGGGTCCCATGATCGCGCGGTCAGTTCCTATGAGTTACATTAGTCCCGTTGTAGGTGTTGATGCCACTCACGGGGCCATTCGGGGTTTGTTTCGGGTTTTCACCCACGAACGCAATATTTTTAAGACTAAGTCTAGAAATGTACAAATTATCGTTGTATTCTCAAACTAGAAGTCCCCTGATCGCGTGGTCAGTTCCTACGAGTTACATTGGTCCCGTGTGAGGTGTTGGTTCCACTCACGGGGCTGTTTAAGGTCTTCACCCACAAACGTCATGTTTTGCCTTAGTCATGATATTTTTTGGATTATCATCGTATTCTCGAACCGGAAGTCCTGTTATCTTGCGGTCAGTTCCTACGAGTTACATTGGTCCCGTACGAGGTGTTGGTACCACTCACGGGGCCATTCGGGGGCTGTTTCGAGTTTTCCCCCACTAACACCATGTTTTTATGCCTAAGTCTATAAATATGCAAATTATCGTCGTATTCTCAAACCGGAGGTCCCGTGTTCACGCGGTCAGTTCCTATGGGTTATATTGGTCCCATGCGAGATGTTGGTGCCACTCACAGGGCCGTTCAGGGGTTGTATTGGGTTTTCACCACTAACGCCATGTTTTTATGCCTAAGTCTAGAAACATGAAAATTATCATCTCATTCCCAAACTGAGAGTCCCGTGATCACGCGGTCAGTTCCTACAAGTTACATTGGTCTCGTAGAGGTGTTGGTGCCACTCATGGTGCCGTTCGGGGTCTGTTCCAGTTTCCCCCCCACTAATGCCATCTTTTTAAGCCTAAGTCTTGAAATATGCAAATTATCGTCTTATTCTCAAACCGGTGGTCCCGTGATCGCGCATTCAGTTCCTACGAGTTACATTTGTCTCGTACAATGTGTTGGTGCCACTCACGGGGCCGTTCAGGGGCTATTTCGGGTTTTCACCCCCTAACGCCATGTTTTTAAGGCTAAGTCTAGAAATATGAATATTATCGTAGTATTCTCAAACTGAGAGTCCCATGATCGCGCGGTCCCGTGCGAGGTGTTGGTGCCACTCACGGGGCCGTTCGAGGGCTGTTTCGAGTTTCCCCCCACTAACGCCTTGTTTTTAAGCTTAAGTCTATAAATATGCAAATTAACGTCAGATTCTCAAACCGGGGGTCCCATGATCGCGCGGTCAATTCCTACGAGTTACATTGGTCCTGTGCTAGGTGTTGGTGTCCCTCACGATGCCATTTGGGTACTGTTTCGAGTTTTCACCCACTAACACCAAGTTTTTAAGCCTAAGTGTAGAAATATGCAAATTATCATTGTATTCTCAAATGAGGAGTTCGGTGATCACGCGGTCAGTACCTACGAGCTATATTGGTCCCGTGCGAGGTGTTGTTGCTACTCACGGGTCCGTTCGGGGTTTGTTTCGAGTTTTCACCCACTAACGCCATGTTTTTAAGCCTAAGTCTAGAAATATGCAAATTATCATGGTATTCTCAAATGAGGAGTCCCCTGATCGCTCGGCCAGTTCCTACGAGTTACGTTGGTCCCTTGCGAGGTGTTGGTGACACTCACGGAGCTATTGTAGGTTTTCAGACACTAACACCATGTTTTGCCTTAGTCCTGATATTTTTAAATTATCATCATATTCTCAAACTCGAAGTCTAGTGATCGCGCAATCAGTTCCTGCGAGTTATGTTGGTCCCGTGGGAGGTGTTGGTACCACTCGCGGGGTCGTTCGGGGGCTGTTTTGGGTTTTCCCCCAATACCGCCATGTTTTTATGCCTAAGTCTAAAAATATGCATATTATCATCGTATTGTCAAACTAGGGGTAACGTGATCGCACGGTTAGTTCCTACGATTCACATTTGTCTCGTGTGAGGTGTCGGCGCCACTCACGGGACCGTGCGGGGGCTGTTTCGGGATTTCCCCACTAACGCCATGATTTTAAGCCTAAGTCTAGAAATATGAAAATTATCATCGTATTCTCAAACCGGGGGTCCTGTGATCGGGTCATCAGTTCCTACTAGTTACATTGGTCCCATGCGAGGTGTTGGTGCCACTCAAGGGGCTGTTTTAGGTTTTCACCCGCAAACGCCATGCTTTTCCTTAGTTTTGATATTTTTAAATTATCATTGTATTCTCAAACGAGGAGTCCCATGATCTTGCGGTCAGTTCCTATGAGTTACATTGGTCCCGTGTGAGGTGTTGGTACCACTCACGGGGCCGTTCAGGGGCTGTTTCGAGTTTTCCCCCACTAACGCCATGTTTTTATGCCTAAGTCTATAAAATGTAAATTATAATTGTATTCTCAAACCGGGGGTCCTATGTTCGCGTGGTCTGTTCCTACGAGTTATATTGTTCCCGTGCGAGTTGTTGGTGCCAGTCATGGGGCCGTTCGGGTGCTGTTTCAACTTTTCACCCACAAACACCATGTTCTACCACCCAAGTCTAGAAATATGACAATTACTGTTGTATTCTAAAATCGGGGGTCCCGTTGTCGCATGGTCAGTTCCTACGAGTTACATTGGTCCTGTGCCAGGTGTTGGTGCCACTCAAGGGGACGTTCGGGGGCTGTTTTGGGTTTTATCCCGTTAACACCATGTTTTCAATCCTAAGTCTAGAAATATGAATATTATCGTCAGATTCTCAAACCAAGAGTCCCGTGTTCGCGCATTCAGTTCCTACAAGTTACATTGGTCTCGTGCGAGGTGTTGGTGCCACTCAGGGGGCCGTTCGGTGGCTGTTTCGGGTTTTCCCCCACTAACGCCATATTTTTAAGCCTAAGTATAAAAATATGCAAATTATCGTTGTATTTTCAAACCAGGAGTCCCGTAATCGCGCGATCATTTCCTACGAGTTACATTGGTCCCGTGCGAGGTGTGGGTGCCACACACAGGACTGTTTCAAGTTTTCACCCACTAACGCCATGTTTTGTCTTAGTCGTGATATTTCTAAATAATTGTCGTATTCTAAAACTAAGAGTCGTCTGATCACGCGGTCAGTTCCTACGAGTTACATTAGTCCCGTGTGAGGTGTTGGTACCACTAGCGGGGCCGTTCGGGGGCTGTTATGGGTTTTCCACCAATAACACCATGTTTTTATGCCTAAGTCTATAAATATGCATATTATCGTTGTATTCTCAAACCGGGGGTCCCGTGTTCACACGGGCAGTTCCTACGAGTTATATTGGTCCCATGCGAGGTGTTGGTGGCACTCACGGGGCCGTTTCGGGTTTGTTTCGAGTTTCCCCCACTAATGCCATGTTTTTAAGCCTAAGTCTAGAAATATGCAAATTATCATCGTATTCTCAAACCGGGGGTCCCGTGATCGCGCGGTCAATTCCTACGAGTTACATTGGTCCTGTGCGAGGTGTCGGGGCCGTTCGGGAGCTGTTTTGGTTTTTCCCCCACTAACGCCACGTTTTTAAGCCTAAGTTTAAAAATATTCAAATTATCATCTTATTCTCAAGCTGGGGGTCCCGTGATCACACGATCAGTTCCTACGAGTTACATTGGTCCAGTGCGAGGTGTTGGTGCCACTCACCGGGCCCTTCGGTGGCTGTTTCGGGTTTTCCCCCACTAGCGCCTTATTTTTAAGACTAATTCTAGAAATATGCAATTTATCGTTGTATTCTCAAACTGGGGATCCCATGATCACGCGGTCAGTTCCTACGAGTTACATTGGTCCCGTACGAGGTGTTGGTGCCACTCACGGGGCCGTTCGGGGGCTGTTTCGGGTTTTCCCCCCTAACGCCATATTTTTCTGCCTAAGTCTAGAAATATGAAAATTATTGTCTTATTCTCAAACCGGGGGTCCCGTGATCGTGCGGTCAGTTCCTACGAGTTACATTGGTCCAGTGCGAGGTGTTGGTGCCACTCATGGGGCCGTTCGGGGGCTATTTCGGGTTTTCATCCACTAATGCCATTTTTTATGCCTAAGTCTAGAAACATGAAAATTATCATCGTATTCTCAAACCGGGAGTCCTATCATCACGCGGTCAGTTCCTACAAGTTACATTGGTCTCGTGCGAGGTGTTGGTGCCACTCTCGGGGCCGTTCGGGGGCTGTTTCGGGTTTCCTCCCACGAATGCCATTTTTTAATCCTAAGTCTAGAAATATGCAAATTATCGTTGTATTATCATACCGGGGGTCCCATGATCGCGTGTTCAGTTCCTACGAGTTACATTAGTCCCATGCGAGGTGTTGGTGACACTCACGCGGCCGTTCGGGGGCTCTTTTGGGTTTTCACCCCCTAACGCCATGTTTTTAAGCTTAGGTCTAGAAATATGAATATTATTGTCATATTCTCCAACTGGGAGTCCTGTGATCGCGTGATCAGTTCGTACCAGTTACATTGGTCCCGTGCGCGGTGTTGGTGCCACTTACGGGCCCGTTCGTGGGCTGTTTTGGGTTTTCCCCCACTAACGCCATGTTTTTAATCTTAAGTAAAGAAATATGCAAATTATCGTCGTATTCTCAAATTGGGGTTCCCATGATTGCGCGATTAGTTCCTACGAGTTACTTTGTTCCCGTGCGAGGTGTTGATGCTACTCACGGGGCCTTTCGGGGGCTATTTCGGGATTTCACCAACTAACACCATGTTTTTAAGGCTAAGTCTACAAATGAGAAAATTATCGTCGTATTCTCAAATTGGGGGTCCCATGATCGAGCGATCAGTTCCAACGAGTAAAATTGGTCCCGTGCGAGGTGTTGGCGCCACTCACGGGGCTATCTTGGGTTTCCCCCCACTAACGCCATGTTTTTAAGCTTAAGTTTTGAAATATGCAAATTATCATCGTATTCTCAAACCGGGGTCCCGTGATCTCGCGATCAATTTCTATGAGATACATTGGTCCACTGCGAGGTGTTAGTGCCACTCACGAGGCTGTTCGGGGGCTGTTTCGGGATTTCCCCCACAAACGCCATGTTTTTAAGCCTAAGTCTAGAAATATGCAAATTATCATTATATTCTCAAATGAGTAGTTCCATGATCCCACGGTTAGTTCCTACGAGTTACGTTGGTCCCGTACGAGGTGTTAGTGACACTCACAGGGCCGTTAGGGGCTGTTTTTGATTTTCACCCCTAACGCCATGTTTTTAAGCCTAAGTCTAGAAATATGAATATTATTGTCGTATTCTCCAACCGGGAGTCCTGTGATCGCGTGGTCAGTTCCTACTAGTTACATTGGTCCCGTGCGAGGTGTTGGTGCCACTCACGGGGCCGTTCGTAGGTTGTTTCGAGTTTTCCCCCACTAACTCCATGTTTTAATATTAAGTAAAGAAATATGAAAATTATCATCGTATTCTTAAATCGGGGGTCCCATGATCGCATGGTTAGTTCCTACGAGTTGCTATGTTCCTATGCGAGGTGTTGATTCCATTCACGGGGCCTTTCGGGGGCTATTTCGGGATTTCACCAACTAAAACCATGTTTTTAAGGCTAAGTCTACAACTAAGCAAATTATCATCATATTCTCAAACTGGGGGTCCTGAGATCGCGAGGTCAGTTCCAACGAGTAACATTGGTCCCGTGCGAGGTGAAGGCGCCACTCACGGGGCTATCTTGGGTTTCCCCCCCCCCCACTAATGCCATGTTTTTAAGCTTAACTTTAGAAATATTCAAATTATCATCGTATTCTCAAATCGGGGGTCCTGTGATCTCGCGATCAGTTCCTATGAGTTATATTGGTCCAGTGCGAGGTGTAGGTGCCACTCACGGGGCCATTCAGGGGCTGTTTCGGGTTTCCCCCCACAAATGCCATGTTTTTAAGCCTAAGTCTAGAAATATGCAAATAATCATTGTATTCTCAAACTAGGAGTCCCAAGATCGTATGGTCTATTCCTACGAGTTACGTTGGTCCCGTACGAGGTGTTGGGGACACTCACGGGGCCGTTCGGGGTCTATTTCGAGTATTCACCCACTAACGCCATGTTTTTAAGACTAAGTCTAGAAATATGCAATTCATCGTTGTATTCTCAAAGGAGGAGTCCCATGATCGCGCGGCCAGTTCCTACGAGTTACGTTGGTCCCGTGGGAGGTGTTGGTGCCACTAACAGGGATGCTGCTATTTTTCACCTACTATCGACATGTTTTGCCTAAGTCGTGATATTTTGAAATTGTCATCGTATTATCAAACCGGGGGTACCGTGATCGTGCGATCAAATCCTACGAGTTACATTGGTCCCATGCGAGTTGTTGGTGCCACTCACGGAGCCGTTCGGGGGCTGTTTCAGGTTTTCCCAACCAACGCCATGTTTTTAAGCCTAAGTCTAGGAATATGCAAATTAACATCGTACTCTCAAATCGGGGGTCCCATGATCCTGCTATCAGTTCCTAATAGTTACATAGGTCCCGTGCGAGGTGTTGGTGCCACTCATGGGGCCGTTCGGGGGCTATTTCGAGTTTTCACCCACTAACGTCATGTTTATAAGCCAAAGTCTAGAGATATGCAAGTTGTTGTCATATTCTCAAACTGAGGGTCCCGTGATCGTGCGATCAGTTCCTATGGGTTACATTGGTCTCGTGCAAGGTATTGGTGCCACTCACAGGGCCGTTCGGGGGCTGTTTCGAGTTTCCCCCCACTAACACAATGTTTTTAAGCTTAAGTTTAGAAATATACAAATTATGATCGTATTCTGAAAGTGAGGGTCCCGTGATCTCGCGATCAGTTCCTATGAGTTACATTGGTCCAGTGCGAGGTGTTGGTGCCACTCACGGGGCCGTTCGGGGGCTGCTTCGAGTTTTCCTCCACTAACGGCATGTTTTTAAGCCTATGTCTAGAAATATGAAAATTATCATTGTATTCTCAAACGAGGAGTCCCATGATCACACGGTCAGTTCCTACGAGTTACGTTGGTCCCGAACGAGGTGTTGGTGCCACTCACGGGGACGTTCGAGGTCTATTTCGAGTTTTCACCCACTAACGCCATTTTTTTAAGACTAAGTCTAGAAATATGCAATTTATCGTTGTATTCTCAAAGGAGGAGTCCCGTGATCGCGCGGTTAGTTCCTACGAGTTACGTTGGTCCCATGCGAGGCATTGGTGCCACTCACAGGGCTGCTACGGGTTTTCACCCACAACGACATGTTTTGCCTAAGTCGTGATATTTTAAAATTATCATCGTATTCTCAAACCGGGGTACCGTGATCGTGCGGTCAATTTCTACGAGTAACATTGGTCCCATGCGAGGTGTTGGTGCCATTCACGGGGCCGTTCGGGGGATGTTTTGGGTTTTCACCCACTAACGCCATGTTTTTAAGCCTAAGTTTAGAAATATGCAAATTATCGTTGGATTCTCAAATCAGGAGTCCCGTGATCACGTTATCAGTTACAACGAGTTACATTGGTCCCGTGCGAGGTGTTAGTGCCACTCACGGGGCCATTTCGGGGTGTTTCGAATTTTCCCCCTCTAACGCTATGTTTTTAATCCTAAGTTTAGAAATATGAAAATTATCGTGGTATTCTTAATCCGGGAGTCCCGTGATCGTGAAGTCAGTTCCAGCGGGTTACTTTTGTCCCGTGCGAGGTGTTGGTGCCACTCACGGGGCCGTTTGGGAGTGTTTTGGGTTTTTCACCTCTAACGCCATGTTTTTATGCATAAATCTAGAAATATACAAATTTTCATCATATTCTCAGATCGGGGTTCCCGTGATCATGCGGTTAGTTCCTACGAGTTGCATTGGTTCCCGTGAGAGGTGTTGGTGCCACTCACGGGGCCGTTGGGGTGATATTTCGAGTTTTCACCCACTAACGTCATGTTTGTAATCCTAAGTCTAGAAATATGTAAATTATCGTCATATTCTCAAATCGGGCGTCCCGTGATCACGCGACCAATTCCTACAAGTAACATTGGTCCCATGCGAGGTGTTGGTGCCACTCACGGGGTCGTTTGGGGCCTGTTTTGGGTTTTTCCCACTAACGCCATGTTTTTTAGATTAAGTCTAGAAATGTAAAAATTATCATTGTATTCTCAAACCGGGGGTCCCGTGATCACGCGGTCAGTTCCTACGAGTTACATTGGTCCCATGCGAGTTGTTGATGCCACTCACAGGGTCGTTAGGGGGATGTTTCGGGTTTTCCCCCACTAATGTCACGTTTTTTAGCCCAAGTCTAGAAATATGCAAATTATCATCGTATTCTCAAATCGGGGGTCCCGTGATCGCGCCGTCAGTTCATACAATTTACGTTGGTCCTATCTGAGTTGTTGGTACCACTCACGGGGCCGTTCGGGGGCTATTTCGGGTCAGTTCCTACGAGTTACATTGGTCCCATGCGAGGTGTTGGTGCCACTCACGGGGCCGTTCGAGATGTGTTTCAGCTTTTCACCCACTAACGCCATGTTTTTAAGCCTATGTTTGAAAATATACAAATTATCATTGTATTCTAAAATGAGGACTCCCGTAATCTCACGGTTAGTTCCTATGAGTTACATTGGTCGCGTGTGAGGTGTTGGTGCCAATCGTAAGCCCGTTCGGGGGATGTTTCGGCTTTTCACCCACCAACGCCATGTTTTTAAGCCTAAGTCAGGAAATATGCAAATTATCATCTTATTCTCTAATCGGGAGTCCCGTGATCGCGCGATCAGTTCCTATGAGTTACATTGGTCCTGTGCGAGGTGTTGGGGCCACCCACGGGGACGTTCGGGGTATGTTTCGAGTTTTTACCCACTAACGCCATGTTTTTAACCCTAAGTCTAAAAATATGCAAATGATCATTGTATTCTAAATTGAGGACTCCTGTGATCGCGTGGTTAGTTCCTACGAGTTACATTGGTCCCGTACGAGGTATTGGTGCCATTCACGGGGCTATTTTAGGTTTTCACCCACTAATGCCAGGTTTTCCCTTAGTCCTGATATTTTTAAATTATCGTCCTATTATCAAACTCAGAGTCTTATGATCGCGCGGTCAGTTCCTAGGAGTTACATTGGTCCCGTGTGAGGTGTTGGTACCACTCACGGGGCCGTTCGGGGGCTGTTTCGAGTTTTCACCCACTAACCCTGTATTTTTATGCCGAAGTCTATAAATATGTAAATTATCATCATATGCTCAAAATGGAGTTCCCGTGTTCGCGCGGTCAGTTCCTACAAGTTACACTGGTCCCGTGCGAGGTGTTGGTTCCACTCACGGGGATTGTTCGGGGGATGTCTCGGGTTTTCCCCCACTAACGCCATGTTTTTAAGCCTATGTCTAGAAATATGCAAATTATCATTGAATTCTCAAACCGGGTGTCCCGTGATCATGCGGTTAGTTCCTACGAGTTACATTGGTCCAGTGCGAGGTGTTGGTGTCACTTACGGGGTCGTTCGAGGGCTCTTTCTGGCCCCCTCTAACGCCATGTTTTTAAGCCTAAGTCTAGAAATATGCAAATTATCATCGAATTCTCAAATCGGGGTCCCGTGATCGCGCGGTTAGTTCCTACAAGTTACATTGGTCCAGTGCGAGGTGTTGGTGCCACTAACGGGGCCGTTCGAGGGTTGTTTCGGGTTCTCCCCCACTAACGCCATGTTTTTAAGCCTAAGTCTAGAAATATACAAATTATCATCGTATACTCAAACCGAGGGTACCGTGATCGTGCTGTCAGTACCTAAGAGTTACATTGTGTGGAGGGGGCTTGAAAGTAATCCTGAGATTTGGGATAATTCCCCTATTTACAACAGTATATGGGGTTAAGGAAACTTAGCGAGGCATCTTAGCGAGGCAGCTCAGCGTTGCAACTTGTATTTTAGCCTGTTGTATCAGTCATATTGTATTTTTGTTTCTATTGACTATGAGCTATAACAATTGTAATGATGTGAAAAGAATATTAATTAATTTTTGTGTGAGGTCAAATGGTGCTCGCGAGAGACCAGGCTTTGCAGGGTCTGGGAGAGCTTTCATGCTCTATCGAATGACCTAGCCATGGGAACTTTAGAGGGACTTTGTTTGGAGGATTGAGAAGTGAGGCACCGTTGGGGCTTGTCCGACCATCTTAAATACACCTGGTAAAACAACGAAGAACTCTCATCGGAGAACCTCGGGCGAAGCATCTTGGAGTTCCATCGGATGTTGAGTTGTGAACCAAATAGACCTCTACTCAATGTCACATCTATTGTAGGTGATGTCACTAGCCAGATAAACAATGTCATACATGCACTTGAGTAAACCACCGTGGTATTTGGGGCTATTAGGCAGTCGGCAAGCCACCTTTGTGACAATAGCCCCTGACTCACAGTGGTTAGGCAAAAGGCATGTCTTGGCATTTAATGTTTATGACGTGGAGACAACTAGTGCATCAGGTATTTAATGTTTGTGACACAAAGTATGAGGGAGGTCTTTCACAGGCATTGATGACTGAGTTGCCTCGGGGGTGGTGTGGGGGGCTATTTAAGGACCCCAATCACCTTTGAAGAAGAGAGATATTTTTGAAATCTCATAAGTTATTGCTAGAGATAATATACATTAGAGAGAGTTATTGAGAACCAGAGAGAGTTTTCTTACTTACCCACAATTATCATTTATTATGAAGCTTTTAATATTTGATGGAGCTTCTTGAGGGTGGTTAGTGTGTTTGGCTGCTCGTCAAGGTGTATCTAGGGTGCTTATTTCTATCTACCTCTAGCTAAGTTACTTCTAAGTTCATTACTACCTTCTGAGTTATACATGAGAGATCTGTGAGTTCAAACTGAGTTCATCTTCATTGAGTGGTGTTTGTATGTTCTATGGTTAATCAATAGTATTGCTATTTGACTTATCATTACTGTACTCAAAAGGGGTTACGCCTCCATCTAATCTAAACTACTCTCTTACATTTGATGACTCTACTGGGGAGGCATTCTTCTAAGTAAGGAGTATGGCGTAAGATAACGTTAATCGAAGGCTCAACTTTGATGACATCCAGCACAATGAAGAATAAGCTGCGAGAGAATTGGAAGCTCTGAGGGATGGAGATCCTCGAATAGAGGTACCTTCAGTTCAAGCGATGACATGCATTCTAGGGGTGACACAGTCTTCCATGAGTGCAGGGTGGGGACCTATTTAGGTGGCACTCCTCATGAGCAAGTTTTATGAGTTTTTACAAACTTCGGTAGCTTCAACGATGTTGGGGGGATTTGAACCCAACTCCTTCATAACACCAGGGGCAACCCCATTGGCCCCACCAAGTGCAGGTATAATGGGAACAGTCCCAGCGAGTGTACCCTCTGTTGTGAATCCAGTCGAGGGAACCTCAGGAGTTTGAGCGTCCCCAATTATGATGATTAATCCTGCTACAGCGGGCCCCCAACCCATGGTCCCATTGGTGGTTTCCCCAGTGGAATCACCTATGGAGGAAATGAGGAAGTAGATACAGAAAGAAATGCTGAGGTTCATGCAGGACTCCTCACAATCTGCTAGTGAGGAAGCTTCGGTCTATGATGACTTTTGAACACCTTATCCCCAGGAATACAACGATGAGACCTATCCAAAATATTATATTCCTCCCATTTTTGAAAAATACACAGGGAAGGGTGGGAACCCAAAGGAGCACATTAAGCACTTTGTTGAACACTTGGGGGTGCATTGCAACAATAAGAAGCTCAGGTTGAGGGAGTTCTCTAAATTCTTAACCGATAAAGCATATACCTGGTATTCCCATTTGGCTCCCAATAGGATTTCTACGTGGGAGGAGATGCATATTTTGTTCATCCAGAAGTTCTTTCTGGCGAAAGATGAGTTTACTCTGAACCAACTAAGTAGGGAAAAGCAACGATCTAGGGAGGAAGTGATGGAGTATGTTCGAAGGTTCAGGGAAAGGTCCCTCGATGTGAGGGAAGAGGACAAAGAATCCAAGTTATTGCAGATCTGCACTGAGGGGCTGCTTCCTGAGTACATCTGCCATCTTATTAATGAGACGCGCGAAGGGACATTTTCGATGTTCTTAAAAGCAGTAAGAAATATCTCCCTGGTGGTATGACAAAATTCGGTAGTGGTGTCAATGATGTTTAGGCACTATTGCAACCCGCGGGGGTGGGGGGGGGGGGGGGAGGGGGGGGAGGTCTCAGCCCCCATGGGTAGGGTACATCAAGGGAAGAGATGGGGGAAAGGCACCGAAGAAGGATAATGTTGCGCCCCGAATTAATTAAGTTAAACTCATCCTTTTAATTAGAGATAAATTGCCTTAAACAATGTTTTAATTTAAATCTCTAAGGAAAGTAGCATAAGATTTTTTTTTCAAAGGTATGTGTAGATTAAAACATAACTGCCTTTACTTATAACTTATAACTTATAAGTACTACATAACTTTACATAACCAAGATCCTTAGTTTAATAATTACACAAAAGGAATATTGATATTCAAACCATACTAATTTTCCATCACTCCCCCGTTTTAAGGTCCTAACTTGGCAGTGAACTCCAAATTATAAGCATACCTGAAACAAAACATTATAGACGTGTAAGCTGTAAAGGCTTAGTGAATGACCACATACCACACATATAACTAATTTGAATAGCCATTTTTATTTTGTTCTAATGCTTTAACCCAACAGGAATTGTGAAACTCTCGCAAGCCTGGACCCGCCACAGTCCAATTAACCCACCACAGTTATTAAGGACCACCACATCCCTTTATTAGGCCCGAGTACACAAACCTTTAAGTTGGATTAACAGGACCACCACATCCCGTAGGACCCACCATGGTCCTTAACATTAGATAAAGTACTCACTAGTCCATATCATTATATAACATCGCTTAACATTTTTAATCATATGCATATGTTTCATAAATACAACATCACCCCCATAAACATTTTAACCCATGTGTTTAACTACACATTTCCATATGAAATTATACGCATTTCTATTTCATAAGGAAGGTCACTCACCTTGGATTTAGTGCTAAGATTAATACCAACTACTTCCTTTGTATGGTAGTATTAGCTGCTTCCCCACCTAACAAGTCAATGTCGTTAGTATTTGAATACATCGATTACCATCAAACCCGATAATACATCACATCATTTGGTCAATCAGAAATAACTAAGGAGTAATTAAATATGACACTTCACATATCTATAACACCGAATTAATTAGGGTTCTAACACAATTTACAGAATTAAATTACGAATTCGCTAGACAAAGTTATGCCTATTTTATTATAACCTTTTCCAAATCGTTTCTCCAGGAAAACAACAACACAACTTCAACTTCCTGGAATTTTCATAATTTTTATACAATATAACTTTTTATGATATTCCACCCAATATCAGTAAACATATTGAATAATACAAAATTAATGTTTCATAATTTTTAGGGCTCATTTTCTATGTCGAGCAAAACGTCAAACACCTAGTATGCATTCTTGCTACTTTAGGGCAGATTTTAAACCAAAACTTCAAACTATCACCAAGGGTTCATCCCTTGGTATTTTTACATAATTTTTTCGATATGTTATACATGTATGAGTATATTTTAATCTCCAACTCGAATCACTTTATTCCAATAAGTATTCCATGATTTATGCCATTTTTAGTATAACTAGGTCAAAATACAACATTAAGGCATAACTTAACATTTTTAAGCATACATAACCTTGACCTTGAGTATAATTCATGGAAACATATAATAAACATGTTTTAGCAGAAATATAGATCATAATCATGAATTTTCTAAATCAAAATCCTTTACAAAAAGATGATGTAAATTTAGGACTTTAAAGTATGCATTTACGATCCTAGCTCCAGTTTTAACTTATGTTCTTAACATATCCTTGTTCCAACACAATTCAACAATATGGGTATCATTAAAATATATATGCAAATCAAAAATAAAAACATGATAAGTATAGAACTCATCCATGTGACCAACTTTAATAAAGATGTAATTACCTTACGAGGATTCCTTGATTTATAGAAAATTTCCAAAGATTTATTCCTTAACTTTCTTCTCTTTCTCTCTCTTTAGGCAAAACTCTTGTTCATGGCTTCATTTTCTGAACAAAGGGGTTGTTTTATAAAGTTTAAGTCGGCCAAACCATCACCCACCCTTTAACCAATCAAAAAATAGCACATGGTGTGCTAATAAGACAATTGTGACTTAAGGGATGGACATATTTACCCTTCTTTCGTACTTTCGGTATAACTTCTTGTACGAGCCTCCGTTTAACCCACTGTTTGTTGTGTTATAATATTAATTCATATATATACAACTTTCATAATTTATGTTTTCCCAAAATCATAAACTAATACGCCTAATTTGGGCTTCAAACAGGAAAGTAGCAATTTATCGAAAATCTCAAAACTTTCACATTTGGCAACCAAACATTGCCAATTTCGTATCAACACCCTTATTTACTTTAATAAACATAATCATGCATTAAAAACATAATTTATGATTCATTTAACCAAATAACTAATGATATATTTTAAACATGGTATTTTCGATCATAAGCTCAATTAGCACCTAATGTAAACAGCACGTATCTCACATGAGCATGCATCCCCTAAACATGATAATTAACATGTTTAACACACATAACCAATTTATAACTTATAACTCCTAAGTTATAATTAATCATGTAATTAACCTTCCTAATCATGTTTTAGGGCCTTACAATTCTACCCCTCTTGTAAAAATTTCGTCCTCGAAATTTAACGCATAAGAAACATACCAAATAGATGAGGGTATTGCTTCTTCATGTTATCCTATCCTTCCCATGTGGCATACTCTACATTATGACTTCTCCACATCATTTTAACTAGTGAAATGGTTTTACTACGCAACACTTGCTCCTTTCGATCTATAATAGAAATGGGTTCCTCCATGTAGGTTAAGTCATCTTGAAGCTCTATTGGTTGTGAAATAAACACATGTGAAGGATCGGGCACATACTTACGTAACATGGATATATGAAAAACATCGTGTATCCGAGACGATTCTGGTGGTAATGCCAACTTATAAGCTACAGCTCCAACCCGTTTTACTATCTCATAAGGGCCAATGTACCTGGGACTTAACTTTCCCTTCTTCCCAAATCTCATAACCCCTCTCCAAGGAGAAACACGTAGGAATACTCGATCACCTTCCTCAAATTTTAATTCTTTCCTTCGGTTGTCTGCATAACTTTTCTGTCTACTTTGCGCCACCTTTAAGTGATTATGGATAAGATTGATCTTTTCAGCAGTCTGCTGTACAATTTCTGGCCCAAGTAGTTTTCGTTCTCCTACTTCAGTCCAACACACTGGAGTTCTGCATTTTCTCCCATACAAAGCTTCATAAGCAGCCATCTCAATACTCGAATGATAACTATTATTATAAGCAAACTCTATTAGTGGCACGTGTTCATCCCAACTGCCCTTAAAGTCCAATACACAAATTCTTAACATATCTTCGAGTGTCTGGATCGTTCTTTCTGACTGCCCATCAGTCTGAGGGTGAAAAGCTGTACTAAATTTCAATTTAGTCCCCAAAGCTTGTTGTAAACTAGGCCAAAAGTGAGAAGTGAACTTAGGATCTCGATCATAAATAATAGAAACTGGTGCACCATGCAATCTAATAATCTCATCCACATATATTTTTGCATATCTATCCATGGAGTAAGTAGCTTTAACATGAAGAAAATGTGCAGACTTAGTCAACCTATCAACGATAACCCAAATAGAATCAAACCCTCGGGATGATTTTGGTAAACCTACAACAAAATCTGTAGTAACATGTTCCCATTTCCACTCAGGAATAGGCAATGGTTGTAGTAAACCACTTGGCTTCTGATGCTTTGCCTTCACCTGTTGGAAAAATAAACATCTAGCAATAAAATCTGTAATGTCGTGTTTCATTCCCGACCACTAATAACATTGTTTCAAATCTTTATACAGTTTTGTGCTCCCTTGATGCATAGCATATAAAGAATAGTGCGCTTCCTCTAAAATCGTTCTTCTTAAATCAAGCACATTAGGTACACACAAACGGTTACCGTACATAACAATGTTATCATCCCGAGTAGAAAATTCATTTGCTTTACCCTTTTTCATATTATCTCTAACTTTCTCCAATTCTGCATCTCCTGCCTGTGCTTGTTTTATCCAGTCAATCAACGTGGGTCTAACATTTAAATGTTCTACTATTCCGCAAGACTCATTCAAAGTTAATTCCACCCCCATTAAAGCTAACTCTCTCAGCAGGTCAACTCGAATACAATGAATACAAGATACTATGCCTCGAGATTTTTTGCTCAAAGCATCGGCAACAACATTAGCTTTACCCGGATGGTGATGTATCGTGCAATCATAATCTTTTATAAGTTCCATCCACCTTCTTTGCCTCAAGTTCAAGTCTTTTTGAGTAAACAAGTATTTTAAGCTTTGATGGTCAGTAAAAATTTCACAACTAACACCATATAAGTAATGTCTCCAGATCTTTAATGCAAAAACTACTACAGCTAACTCGAGATCATGAGTAGGGTAGTTACTGTTGATGTAAAAAATTAGATCACTCTAATAATTCAATCACAGATAAATAAATGAGACAAAAGATTTTAAAGTGGTTCAGCCTTATAAGAATGGCCTACGTCCACTGTTGTTTTATTGCTGAGTGTTTGGGAATTCTCGATTTATGTTCAATCAAGAAATTCTGGTCTGGATCCCCCTACAATGAGGATTGTACAATGTATTTATAGCCCTGAGGCTGTAATGTGAAAGGGTAATACATTAAATGGTATATATATGAAAGGGTAATGCATTTAATGCCCTTTTTGCGTGTGCATCTGAATGATAAGTATTTAATGAGCAGTTAAAATGTTGGTATCCTGCTTCGAAGTGTAGCTCGGACCGCCTGAGTTGCTCGGACCGCTTGAGCTTCTCGGTGCTAAAGAGTTCCTCAGAGAGGTCTGTTCCTCGGAGCGTATGAGTTCCTCCGAGTAACATGGTTCCTCGGAGCGTGTGATCATCTTGGAAGTGCTTGTTGTTGCCATGTAGATAGCCACGTGTCTTCATATGATTGGTCCATGTCAGCAGATTAAATTTGGTATCAACAGAAGCCCCCAATGTTTCATAGTTCGAAATTTGAGGAGTATGGAAGATTCTTTCTCGGAATATGGTAGCTTTAAATAGTCTTCCTGATTCTTAGGAGCGTTTCCCTTGTATTTATTTCTCCTTCCTAATCCGTAGAATCATGATTTTTTGGACTTTTCTGCGTGCTTCGATTCCCGCGTCACTTTTTATCTTTTTAGCCGCTGTTGCCCGCTCTGATTCCCGCGCCACTTTTCATCTTTTTTAACCGCCGGTAACGTAATCATCCTTTTTTTAATCATTACTTCACCATTTCCCAAGGCAAGGTATTTAAACTTCACAGATACTCCCATCATCTTCTACTTTTCAAATTTGTGTCTTCGAGTTTTTCATTGTCTTCTACTCTCTTTTGCGTTCATCTCTTCCATCGTTCGTTGTCAACATCTCTACTCTTTTTCTGTAAGATCTTCTTCTTTCTTCTTCATTTCATTTATTCATCATCATGGTTTACGCTGTTGAGTCTCTTGAAAAGTTCCGCTCTAATTTTTCCTTTCCCTCTTGGGTTGTCTTGGAAGAGCTTTCTGAGCCTTTTGATTACTTCCGTTTGGCTGAGGGACATTGGTTCCCCAGTCGCTTTATGGCTGAGTGTGGATTTTCTTTTCCACCAAATCCCTTGTGTCTGGAATTCTGTCATTACTTTGACGTTGTTCCTGCAAGAATAGCCCCCAATACATGGAGAATAGTTAATGGGGTGCATAGGTTAAATCAAATCCATGGAACTCGAATAGGAATTCTAGAAATCATGTACTGCTATAGATGGGCAGTTAATGATAATATTTTCTATTTAAAAACTAAATTTTTAAATAGAGCCTTAGTAGTCAATCTCCCTGATGCCAATAGGGATTATTTTGAACATGGGGTTGTCATAAAAAATTGGCAACACCCTCCATTAACTGGAGATGAGGTTTACCAGGGTCCCAGATGCCCTCCTTATGGCAATGGGATAGGTTATTTTTATTTCATTTTATTTATTTTGAAATTATGCTTCTTTTGTGTTTGATAAAATGTGCCACTGATAACAATGTTTATTTATTTGCAGTTGATAGCAAGATAAAGTGCCCAAAAGAAGCATATGTCAATATAAGGCATTTGAAACTTATCTGGAGTCTGCATTAAAGTGTTGCCGATGAGCATATTAGATCAGCCTCATATCTGCTGCAGTACAAGAGCTACACCACTTCTTTCACTGCTCGTCCAGTGATAAGTGAATCAGAGCCAGTACCAGCTTCCACCAGCTTATCGCCTGAATCCCATATTCCTTTAAGTGAAAGGATGAAGAAGAGAAGACCTCCTACCCTGTTTGAGAAAACTGCCTCTGGGTATGGAGAGGCAAAAAGGAGTAAGATTGACATCCCAAGGGAGGGGACAAAGAAGACTGATGCAGCTCTTCCAGCTGTTCCTGCTAAAGTTACCGAGGAGCCCGCAGTGGCTCCGAGTAGGTCTGCTGCTCCTGGAGAGGTGATTGTAATATCACCGACCAAGGGTTATTCCTTGGTTGAGTCTGTCTCTATTCCCCCGAGGAGGCCGAAGAAGAGCTCCTCGATCAATTTGGGTGACACAATTACTCAACCCCCAGCTGCTAGGACTGAAGTTCCCACTTTTGTTCCCCCGAGCTCTGCCATGAGGTCGGTAAAGTCCTGGATCATTCCCGAGGTCCAAGGTACTAAAGAAAACCTTACTCGGGACATGGTCACCTCGTTAGCTGCTCATCACCTTGCTTCTGTAAGTATTCTTACTTTGAACTTTTCATATTTCTTTTGTCGTTTCTGTTTCTGACTTGCTTTCTTTTTACTTTCACAGTTGATGAGCTGTTTCAATATAATCCTGAAGAAGGATGAAGCAATTAAAGCTTCATGCTCCTCGTCCAGCGTGAAGGGAGCTCTGGGGGAAGCTACAAAATCTCTGGAAGATTATCGCCAGACATATGCCACTGATAAGGCTGTCTGGGAGAAAAAACTTGCCTCCACTGAGCAGGAGAAATCTCGAGCTATTGAGGCCTCCAAAGAGTTGGAGAAGAAAAAGAATGCGCTAGAGAAGGCAAATAAAGGGCTCGGAGAGAAGCTCAAAGCTGCTGGAGAGCTTGAAGATAAGCTCAGGGTTGCTGAAGAAAGGTTAAGCCAGCTTCAAGAAGTAGGTCGTCAGAAGGAGGAGGTGGAAAATAAATTGAAGACTGCTGAGAACCTTCTGTCCGAGAAACTCTCCTCGAAGAAGCTGAAGAGGAAAGCTGCTGTGAAGAAGTCCTTTAGCGCTGGCTGGGATAAGGGATGGAATAAGGGGTTGGCTACCATGGTGTCGCAAGTGGACTATGGCAGTCTCAAATACTTTAGGGATGGATGGGTTACTACCCTTCAGGAGATGAAGGTCGACGAGCCTTCCGAGCTATTCCAGAGACACATTCCTGGTCCTCCTCCAACCCCATAAGATCTTGAAGAGGACGAAGCTGCCTCAGAAGAATCTTCGATGATGATGGGAGATCATGCTCTAGCCATCCAGCCTGCTGTCGAGGAAAATCAGCAAATCGTTTCTTCCTCCGAGCAACTGCCTATTCTCCCCGAACAACTATCCCTTCCCTCTGAGAAACCTTCCTCTTCATCCCAGCCTCCCAAAAAGGTTTTGGGAGACAAGGAGAAGGTGTAGAGTTGTTCATGTTCATGTTTATCTTTATTTTCTTTCTCTTTATCAAATGTAACCCAGAAGATGTAACTCTGAACTATGATATAATAAAACTTGAACTTTTTTTGCATACTGTTGTCTATCTTTCATTCATACTCTGCTTATTCTTCTTATTGATGATTGCTCTTCTTTCTCTGCTAGTTTCTGGCCAGGATGGAACTTCTATCTGCCCATGATACAAAGTTGCTGCGACAATGTAATGAGTACTTTAAGGCTGGTCACACAGACCTGAGTGCTGAACAAGTTGTCGACATACTTGGTCATGATGCTTCAGAATTGGCAGTGGTAGCATATCAATATCTGAAGTGTTTGCTTGATCGGGCTGTAGCCAATAACGTTGCCTATTATGAAATGATTGAGGATCTTCAAATCACCCTCGAAGACCTTCAGCTTCAATACAAATAATCCACTGGCTTGTTTTATGAGGGGTACGAGAAGAAGTACCAACAGATTATTGCCGACAAGGGCTACGAGAAGCTTTTTGCTGGGTACGATGTAAGGGAGAGAACCTTGAGAGGTGAGGTCGAAGAATGCAGACAGATTGCTGAGTTGCTGGAAAAGGAAAATGACAACCTACAAAAGGAGCTGTCATAATTGAAGTCTGCAGCTCCCACTTCTAGTGCCTTGATCCCAGTGACCGACGAGGGATTTTCGTTCTTAGAGGTTGAGAACGCCAAATTGAGGGACGAGTTGGAGACTTTGAAGAGTTCTGGCCCCTCTACATCTTCTCGTGGTTGAGCAAGAGCTCCTCTAGGACGAGCAAGAGTAGCTCGGGTTCTTGTCATGGAACACATGACTCAGTCTGCCTTAGAGAACCAGGCTTTCCAATTAATGGTGAAGAACTAGGCGTTGTCTAATATGTCAAAGAAGATGAGGGACCTGGAAAAATAGCTCTCTGCGCAGAAGTCAGTCTTGGAGAATAAGGAGCTTTTCATCAAGAATATCCACGAGCAGATGGAGAGGCTAACATATCAGTTCCACAAACAGCCCAGGGAGTTCTGGATGGCTGGATACAACGAAGCATTATACCACTTGGACTATCGTATCTAGAATGCGGCTACTCGACCTACCTGTGCGTCCATACAATTTGGACATGGGTTGGATCCCTGCCAGGGCCATTCCTTGGATCTTAATTTCGAAGTATCTCGGTGATTACAATTTACATTCTCAAACCGAGGTATCTCGTCCCGAGCATCTCTTAGATCGACCATCCGTGGTGAATGTCAGGATGTTTAAGGATCTCAACTTCATCAATTCTCCTCCGTCTTTAAATGATCCGCCTGCTGGCGAGGAACCTGTGTCAAAAGCAGAGGGGAAGAGACCAATAGAATAGGAATTTTTGATGTAATAGTTAGTATACATTTCAATATCAATGTACTTGTAATTTATTTTGAATTCAATGAAAGACTTTCATTTTTGTTTGCAAATCTTGGTTGCTATTGTTTTGTAGTTATGAAACACTTTATATTTGTGCATATTTGTTAAAAAGATAACAATATTGTGTTGTTTGTCGACCAACTCAGTAATAATTAAAAAGTTTCAAGTTTCAATAATATTGCTCGATCACTTAATAATAAAGTCACGAGTATAAAAAATGTTTAAAATTTTTCCAACCAACCAAGGTTGTTAGATTCTCTATGTCGACCAACTACAGTTAGTGGGTTTTTATCCCCGACCAACCATAGTTAGTCTTTTTGAAATAATTTTACTCATAAAATGTTTCCGACCAACCAAGATCGGTAAATTTTGCTTGTCGACCAACTACAGTTGGTGGGTTTTTATCCCCGACCAGCCATAGTTAGTAGACTTTTATTGCTTTATGGAATAATCTTACCTCCCGACCAACATAAGTTGGCATTTGCGAGAATATTTGTACTTCCTAACAAACATAAGTTGGCATTTTTAGGAATATTTTGTTTCCTAGCCAAACATGTTGGCATTTTTAGGAATATTTCGCTTCCTAGCCAAACAGGTTGGCATTTTTAGGAATATTTCGTTTCCTAGCCAAACAGGTTGGCATTTTTAGGAATATTTTGTTTCCTAGCCAAACAGGTTGGCATTTTTAGGAATATTTTGTTTCCTAACCAATCGAAGTTGGCATTTTTAGGAATATTTTGTTTCCTAACCAACCGAAGTTGGCCTTTTTAGGAATATTTTGTTTCCTAACCAACCGAGGTTGGCATTTTTAGGAATATTTTGTTTCCTAACCAATCGAGGTTGGCATTTTTAGGAATATTTTATTTCCTAACCAACCGAGGTTGGCATTTTTAGGAATATTTTACTGAGCAGTCTGAGCTTTGCCGAGTTTTACCGAGTAGTGTGTAGCAGTAGTATTCCCCGAAAAATTCTCAATAAAAGGAGAAACTTTAGCAGAATATCTTCATTTTATTCATACTGATGGAACTGTGTTACATATACATCACTGATAATACTTGTTCAGATGCTCTGCGTTCCATGCATTCTTAAACTCCTCACCTTCTAAAGTTGTTATTCGATAAGTTCCTGGTTGAACAACTTCTGTAACTCGGTATGGTCCATGCCGGTTTGCTTCCAGCTTATTGTGCTTTTGAATGACTTTCTTCAGCACATAATCTCCTTCTTTCAGGTCACACTTCTTCACCCTTTTGTTGTAGAACAGAGCTGTTCGCTGCTGGTAAGCAGCATTTCTAATGGCTGCTTCTTCTCTAACTTCCTCGAGCATGTCTAAATCCAGTCTTCTCATTAAGTCGCTGATAGGGGAATTGAAATTCAGAACCCTGTGTGTTGGGAGGCCCAACTCGGTAGGTATAACATCTTCACTTCGAAATGCCAGCATATATGGCGATTCTCTAGTTGCTACTCGGGGAGTAGTTCGGTAAGCCCAAAGTACTGATTGTAACTCGTTGATCCAGTTTGCTTTCGCATCATCCAGTCTTTTCTTCAAGCCATTTATCAGCGTTCTGTTTGTCACTTCAGTTTGTCCATTGCTTTGAGGATGGCCTGGTGCTGAGTGGACCTTCAAAATATTTGATTGATGACAATAGGCGACAAACTCCTCGTTATCAAATTGTGTTCCATGGTCTGTGATGAAGGCATGAGGGAGACCATATCGGCAAATGATGTTCTTCCAAACAAATTGGTACACCTTCCCGTACGTTATGTTAATGAGCGGCTCAGCTTCTACCCACTTAGTAAAATAATCCACTGCGACGACGAGGTATTTGAACCTTCCTCGGGTCATTGGCAGTGGCCCAACCAAATCAATTCCCCACATGGCAAATGGCCAAGGGGAAGTTATGGGTGTCAACAATGCTTGTGGAGTTCTTCGAATGGAGGAAAAACGCTGGCACTTATCACACTTCTTGGCGTAGGCTATACAATCAGCCCTCATCATCGGACAGTAGTATCCTTGCGTCATCACCCTTTGTAAAAGCGTCTGACCTGCTACATGTGCTCTACAAGACCCTTCATGGATCTCTTCAATCAATTCTTTCACCTCGAAGGGATGTACACACCTCTGTAAACCTGCCATAATTCCTCGCCTATACAAAATACCATTAGTTAATACGTACCAAGCAGCTTTAAACTTTAATTTTTTGGCCGCGAGCTTGTTAATTGGTAATTCTCCCTCCTCAATATATGCCCTGATGGGATCCATCCAAGATGATCCTAATTCAAGGGTAATAAATTTCATCTTCACATCTTCATCTATGCTCCGACCAGCTAACACTTCAATTGGAATTGTTCGTCGTAGCTCGGTGCGAGTAGCTGATGCTAGTCGAGCTAGGGCGTCTGCTCTCGCGTTCTCCATTCTTGGTATTCTGACCAGCTGAATAGCGGCAAATTCTGACACCAGCTCCTTTACCTTTGCATGATATCTGATCATTAATTCTCCTCTAACTGCATATACTCCCATTATTTGGTTTACGATCAATTGAGAGTCACTGAAGATCACAACCTGCTGTGCCTCCATAATTTTTGCCAAATTAAGCCCTGCAATCATGGCCTCATATTCAGCTTCGTTGTTGGAAGCTTTGAATTGGAAACGCAAGGCGTATTCCATGTGGACCTCGTCCGGAGTGCTCAAAACTATCCCCGCGCCACATCCTGCAGTACAAGATGAGCCATCTACATATAGCCACCATATAGGTAACTCGTCTTCAAATTTTTGTTCAGTCAGAGTTCCTCGGTGAAATATTTGCTGCTTCCTTTCCTCCTCAGATTTTTCTTGCTCTTCGTCGATCATTTCTTCTTGCCCTTTTACCAACCGGAGTTGGTCTGAGCTTGAATTCAATGATCCTGTAACATCCACTTGCCCTTTTACCAACCGGAGTTGGTCTGAGCTAATGTTTGTTGATCCTGTAACATCCACAGGTTGATCAACGAGCAACTTTTGTTCCTCATCCGGAGTCCTCACAACTATCTCTGCGTCACATCCTGTAACATCCACACGCTCTTTTACCAATCGGAATTGGTCTGAGCTTGTGTTTGTTGATCCTGTGACATCCACAGGTTGATCAGCGAGAAACTTTTGCTCCTCGTCACTATCAGGATAGGTGAACTCCGCTCTAAAATCTGCTACAGCCTACCCTTTAAGCGATGATCTGGGTTCATAGACTATATCATATTCACCGAGCTCTATTGTCCAGTACATCAATCTTCCTAATTTTTCTGGCTTATGCAGGGCTTGCCTCAATGGAATATCAGTATATACTACTATAGTATGAGCCTGGAAGTATGGCCTCATTCTCCTACTCGCCTCAATCAGCACCAGTGACAATTTCTCCAGCCTTGGATATCTGATCTCTACTCCTCGGAAGGCCTTACTTGTGTAGTAAATTGGCTTTTGTACTCCATTCTCCACTCTGATCAACGCCGAGCTAACTGCATTCTCGGACACTGCAAGGTACAAATACAATTTTTCTCCCATCATCGGCCTGGACAACAATGGAGGTGCTCCCAAGTATTTCTTCAAGTCTTGAAAAGCCTTCTCACATTCATCATTCCACTCAAAAGTCTTTCTGAGTGTCTTGAAGAATGGGAGACATCTATCAGTTGCTCGTGACACAAATCTGTTGAGTGCCGCTACTCGTCCTGTGAGACTCTGTACTTCCTTCTTTGTCGTTGGAGATCGCAGCCCTAATAGAGCTTTGATCTTTTCAGGATTTGCTTCAATGCCTCGTTGATTGACGATGTACCCGAGGAACATGCCTTCTCGTACTCCAAATATGCACTTCGTCGGGTTCAGCTTCATTTGATATTTATCTAGTTGATCAAAAGTCTGATTTAAATCAACTAGATGATCGGCCTCTTTCTTGCTTTTTGTCAGCATATCGTCAACATAGACTTCCATATTATCACTGATTTGTTCAGCAAAGACCTTGTTCATCAGCCTCTGATATGTCGAACCTGCATTTTTCAAACCAAAAGGCATAACAGTATAACAATAAGTTCCCCTAGGGGTAATGAAAGAAGTACTCTCCCTATCTTCAGGTTTCATTTTGATCTGATTATAACCAGAATAAGCATCCATGAAGCTCAGCAACTCGTGTCCCGAGGTAGCATCCACCAGTTGATCAATTCGGGGCAATGGAAAGTGATCCTTTGGGCATGCTTTGTTGAGGTCGGTGAAGTCTACACACATCCTCCACTTGTTGTTCTTCTTCTTTACCATCACCACATTAGCTAACCAATATGGATATTTAACATCTTCAATGAAACAAGATTTCTAGAGCTTCTCGACTTCCTCCTGTATAGCTTGATTCTTCTCGGGGCTGAACACTCTTCTTCTCTGCTTCACAGGCTTGATTTCCTTATTCACATTGAGCTCGTGACATAAGAAATTTGGATCTATCCCAGGCATATCTTCATGACTCCATGCAAAAGTTTGTCTTCTGCTTCTAAGGAAAGTTATCAATTCCTGTTTTAATGAGGCTTCCAATGATGAACCTATTTGAGTAGTTCGCTCAGGGTGCTCGTCGTCTAGAATGATGTTTTCAGTAGCTTCCACCACTTGACCCTTCACGAGTTGAGACTCATCTCAAGGATCCAATGTTTCAATTTCTACACCTTCATCCACTTAAAGGTAGTAGTCTTTTTCTTTGATTCTTCCAGTTCTTCTTGCTCGGCGGATGAATAATAGCATTCCCGAGCTACTTTCTGATCACCTTTCACGACTCCTACTCCAAAGTTTGTTGGAAACTTTAGGCACTGATGCACCGTAGATGGTACAGCCTCGAACTTCTTCAATCCTACTCTTCACATGATGATATTGTACGATGATTGGACATTTTTATCCATCACGAAGAAACGTATTCTTTCTGTTCGACAAGCAGGCCACGTACCAATGAGTATATCCAACTTGATCATCCCAAGTGTAAATACTTTCTCGCCAGCAAAACCGATGACGGGTCTGTGGTAAGGCTCCAGTTGAGATAGCTTTAGATTTAAACTATCGAAACACGAGTAGAACATGATGTCTGTAGAGCTACCATTGTCGACTAGCACTCTTGAAATCATTACCTCCTTCATTCTCATCTTGATCACCAATGGATCATCGTGAGGATATAAAACACCTTCAAGGTCATATTTTGAAAAACCGATGACCAATTTCTCCTTGTTCACCTTTCTCGGGTGATCTTCCTCAGCTAGATTTATTCGCTGAATATACGAGCAAGCTTGAGCCTCACCGAGGTAAGATTTTCTTTCTGTAGTAAGGTCTCTTTCGCCTACATCTCCTCCTGTAATGACATTACAATCAAATGACCCAAAGTGTATTGAAAATACCTCTCGTTCTGGCTGCCTTGGTTTCTTGGGAAGATCGGGGTCATCCTCTGGATCAACTTCATGGTTTCTCTTCTTGTTCTCCTCTGCTCGATGAGGAGATCTAGACCTCTCTCTAGTTCGGTCGTTGTTTCTTCTTTCGCCTCCCCGATCAACATACTTTGCTAGCTTTCCTCGTCGGATGAGTGTTTCAATCTCATTCTGAAGAGCTATGCAATTTTTTGTCATATGTCCATGATCCTTGTGGAACTCGCAATATTTTTCCCTATTCCTCGTGTCAGGGTCTGCCTTCATTTTCTTTGGCCAGTTTAACTCCTCGCTGTTCTTAATTTCTTCCAGGACGTGGTTGATATTTGCCTTCAAAGGTGTGTAATTATCAAATTTCCTCAAGACCTCCCATGACGACCTATTTTTGGATTGTTTGTCACCACCATTGTTCTTATGTTCTTTCTTCTTAGCTTTATCACCTTCCACCTTGGTTTCTTTGGCGTCCATATTCTTCTTTGCAGACATAGCCTCCTCAGCATTCATAATCTTAGACGCTTTTCCCATCAGGTCCGACATGGTTCGAGGTGGATCTTTGGCCAAAGTGTAGTACAACTTGTTTGGCAATAGTCCACTCATCAAAGCAGTAATCGCTATCTTCTCCTCATAATCAATGACTTCGAGTTTCTCGTTATTAAAATGAGTTATATAATCTCTGGTACTCTCACCAGCTTTTTGTCTAAAACTTAACAAATGTGCTACTCGTTTAACTGGCTTTGCTCCAAAGCAGAAATTCCCAATGAATAACTCGGCCAGTTGAAGAAAAGTTGAAATCTTACCCCGAGGAAGATTATTATACCATATTTGAGCAGATCCGATAAGTGTTCCTGAGAATGCTCTGCATCTCATCTCATCTGGGACAACATAGATGTCGGCAGCAACTTGATATTGTTCTATATGAAGAACAAGGTCAGTCTTTCCATCATATTTGGGGGTCACAACAGGTGCTTTGAACTTTGATGGTGTTGGAAAATCAACAATGTCCTGGACAAAAGGTGTTCCTCGAACAAAGGTTCGTTGTAGAGGGTTCTGGGCCTTAGCCATTTTCCCTAATCTATCCTCCAGTCTCTGAATAGATCCTTTCTGTGCATCATTTCCTTCCTCGCGCCTATTGGTTCGAGCAACTGATCGCGTTGAAGTGGCTTCCTGGGATTTATCTTGACGAGCAGCTGGTCGGTCATAGGATCTATCTTGACGAGCAGCAGGTCACGATTGGGCAGATCCTTCCCTTAAATCTGATGGTCGTCGAAAGCTCCTCGAAGCTGCATTAAGAGGACTTTTGTTCCTCCTAGGGCCTAATTGATCGAAAGGAGAAACCCTACTTAATCTTTCCAATGCGCTGGTCCTTTCTGGGGAGAGGGTGACACGTTGTTCAGTATCTGTGGCCCGCACTGACGAAGTTCATCCAGGTTGATAAAAAAAATCTTCAGATTCCTCATTGAGATATGAATTAGTACGCCTAGTACGCAAAGAAGGCGCACGGGTATTTCTTTGAATGCTTCGTGGTCCGGAATGGGCCGATGCACCGCCAAGGAGAGTTTGGATGAGTTGTCGCATTGTTTCTTGCATGACGGTCTGGCCCTGAGCCAGATTTGTCATTATTCCAGTCAGATCTGGAATAATTGGTGGAGCAGATGGATTTGGAGGGGTTCCAGCGTTTCGATTGCTGGATTCAGGAATATCAGTCATTGGTAATGGATTGTTTTTGATGAAAAACGATATTATCAGTCGTTTCCCACAGACGGCGCCAATCTGTTGATGTAAAAAATTATATCACTCTAATAATTCAATCACAGATAAATAAATGAGACAAAATATTTTAAAGTGGTCCAGCCTTATAAGAATGGCCTACGTCCACTGTTGTTTTATTGCTGAGTGTTTGGGAATTCTCGATTTATGTTCTATCAAGAAATTTCGGTCTGGATCCCCCCTACAATGAGGATTGTACAATGTATTTATAGCCCTGAGGCTGTAATGTGAAAGGGTAATACATTAAATGGTATACATATGAAAGGGTAATACATTTAATGCCCTTTTTGCGTGTGCGTCTGAATGATAAGCATTTAATGAGCAGTTAAACTGTTGGTATCCTGCTTCGAGGTGCAGCTCAGACCGCCTGAGTTGCTCGGACCGCTTGAGCTTCTCGGTGCTAAAGAGTTCCTCAAAGAGGTCTGTTCCTCGGAGCGTATGAGTTCCTCCGAGTAACATGGTTCCTCGGAGCGTGTGATCATCTCAGAAGTGCTTGTTGTTGCCATGTAGATAGCCACGTGTCTTCATATGATTGGTCCATGTCAGCAGAATAAATTTGGTATCAACAGTTACGTTCATGTATCTTTAACTGTCGAGATGCAAAAGCAATTACCTTTCCATGCTACATTAATACACATCCAAGTCCTTGATACGAAGCATCACTATAAATAACTAAACCTTATGTACCTGTTGGGATAGTCAATACTGGAGCTGATGTCAACTTACCCTTTAAATTTTCAAAGCTCTTATCACAATCATCACTCCACACAAACTCGTTCTCCTTTGTGGTAAGATTAGTCAATGGCAATGCAATAGAAGAAAACCCCGGTATAAACCTTCTGTAATAGCCCGCCAATCTCAAAAAGCTACGTCATTTTGTCACACTAGTTGGCCTTTCCCAATTCATTATTGCTTCTACCTTCTTAGGATCAACATAAATACCATCAGCAGAAATAACATGCCCCAAAAATACTACCCTGTCTAGCCAAAATTCACATTTAGAAAATTTAGCATACAACTGCTTTTCTCGCAGGGTCTGTAAAATAACACGCATGTGGTGTTCATGCTCATCCCTAGTACGAGAACATATCAAAATATCATCAATAAAGACAATAACAAAAGAATCCACGTATGGGTGAAATATGCGGTTTCATTAAATCCATGAATACAGCTGGTGCATTTGTCAACCCAAATGGCATGACAAGGAATTCATAATGTCCATACCTGGAATGAAAAGAAGTTTTAGAAATATCACAGTCTCTTACTTTCCATTGATGATATCCAGATCTGAGATCGATCTTGGAAAACACCTTGGCTCCTTGTAACTGATCAAACAAGTCATCAATTCGGGGTAGTGGGTATTTGTTACGGATATTCACCTTATTCAATTGACGTTAATCGATGCACAACCTCATGGTTCCATCTTTCTTCTTCACAAACAATACTGGGGCTCCTCACGGTGATACACTAGGCCTTATAAAACCACGATCTAACAAATCTTGCAACTATATCTTTAGCTCTTTTAATTCTGTAGGTGCCATACGATATGGTACAATAGATATTGGTGCAGTTCCTGGTACCAACTCAATCGAAAATTCCACCTCACGGTCTGGTGCTAACCCTGGGAGTTCTTCTGGGAAGACATTTGCAAACTCATTAAATACTGGTATATCTGATAGTTTTCCAGCCTCTTGTCGTGCGTCCACCACATGAGCAAGATAACCGTCACATCCTTTCTTTAGAAGTTCATAACATTTTGTAGCAGAAATCAAACATGTTGGAGTGATACTTCGTTCCCCAGTAAATTTAAATTCAGGTTCACCTGGTAATCGAAACACTACCTCCTTTTTAAAGGAATCTAAACATACATGATATGAGGCTAACCAATCCATACCCAGTATCACATCAAAGTCACACATATCGAGAGGTAATAAGTCAACTAGTAATTCTTTTTCACCCACTCGTACCATACACTCCCTATATACCCTCTCAATAAAAACCAACCCCCCCACTAGAGTAACAATAGCTAAACCAGAATCTAATGATGATAATGGTTTACTAAAATGCAACAGATAAAGCAAAGACACAAAAGAATGTGTAGAACCAGGATCTATCAACACATAAGCATCTTTATCACCAATAGGAAGTGTACCTGTCACTACGTTAGGCATAGCTTATGCATCTTGTTGCGTCAGTGCAAACACTCTGCCTTGGCCTTGGTTTTGAGACACGCCTCCTCTACCTCCCTTGTGTACTTTCGGTGTAGAAATCCTATCTCCTACTGTCACACTCCCAACTGAAGTTGTAGCTCCCATCGCCGGACAATTCTTTCGTAAGTGCCCCGGTTGATGACAATGGAAACATAAAGGTGTCATCTTAGCTATTGTACACTCCCGAGACATGTGCCCTTGACCACCACATCTATAACAAAATATGGCCCTCGATCCCATCACATATATATTTTCTGACCGATTCATCCCAGTCCTGCCACCTCGAGCTTGAAATCTTCCACGTGCATTTCTATTATTTTTAAACTCTTGGCCCTTAGGCACTCCTCGTGATACACTCTGAGTTGAGGTTCCCACCTCCCATCCATATGATATTATACCATCATGTCTATCTTTCTTCGAGCGTTCAACTTGCATTTCTTTTATTGACTTTTCTGACACCATGGCCCTATCCACCAAGTCCACATAATCCGTGATCTTCATATTAGCAACCATGTTTTTTATATCTAAACTCATCCCGATTTGAAACCGATCACATTTACTTTCTTCCGTCCTCACCAAGTCAGGTGAAAATCTAGATAAGGATATAAATAAAGCTTCATACTCTGCCACTATTCGATTCCCCTGTTTCAACGTGATAAATTCTTCCTCTTTCTCTTTCCTATAAAGACTTGGAAAATATTTTCAAAGAACACCTTTACAAACCTCTCCCATGTAATTTGTGGAGGATTTATTGGCACCACTCCCCCCATTGTAGTAAGTAATCTTTCTGTTGCGTCCCACCATAACTTTGCATCATCCTCTAACCTAAAGGTTGCTAACAAAACCTTTTTTTCATCTCGCACTTACATCACCTTGAATATTGTTTCCATATTTCTAATCCACCCCTCTGCCACTAATGGATCAGTAGTCCCAGTAAATGCTGGCGGATTTAACTTCATGAACCTCTCATGCAATTTATCCCTATCCCCACAATGTTCTCCACCTCTTGCTTGTTCCACCAATTGTGCCACAGCACATAATATTCTTCCCACATCATCAACAAGTTGTTGTTGCACCTCTGGTTCATCCACTTCAATAGGTCTATGTCCTTGCTGACTATTAGGTACATAGGATGCCTCACCCTCTGCTCTATCATGTGGCTCATGTGGATCCATCACTCACTGCAATATAATTAACTTAAACAAAATATAATAACAACAGTTTAATATTAACATTGACAGTCAAAATCCAGACGCATAGCAAACTCACTTTCTAGTGTCCACTACCAATCTAGACCCTCACAACCTGTCCAGAACCTAATAACCACGCTCTGATACCAAGTTTCCGCACCCCGAATTAATTAAGTATTTTTATTTTTTTTTTATTTTTATTTTTTAAATTAGAATATTATTGATGATAAAGGAGAAAAATAGCCTTTCTCCGGTGGCTTACATTCTAGAATTGGAGATGCCAAAGTCATCAATAAAAGCATTAAAAAATCTAGATAAAGGAACTTTATAAGGTCGAGCTTTAAAAACAATAACAATATCATAGTGAATGGCCTGGATGATCGATTTGGATTTCATTGGGATACCGTCAAAATTAGCTTTGTTCCTGGAGCACCAAATCTGCCAGCAAATAAAGAGGGGAAGAATTTTACAAAGAATAGATCTAATATTTTTTCCACGGCAATTTATCCACCATGAAATGATTTTAGATCTCAATGTAAAATTTTGAATTCTGAGGCCCATCAGATTTTCAAAATGAGTCCACACTTCCTTAGCAATTTCACTGGAAAGAAATAAATGATCGTCATCTTCTTCTTGGGATTGATTACAACATCGACATTTAGAAACCATAGGAATATAGATGGACTTGAGTTTGAGGTCCAAAGGGAGAGCTTTATAAAGAATACGCCATAATAAAGTAGAAGCTTTAGGCATAATCCTCGGATCCCATATCATGGAAAATGAGAATTGAGAACAATGTTTCTTCCGAATTATTTCCCAAGCTGTTTTAATAGTAAAATTTCTGTCTTTCCAATATTGTTGGCAAGAAAGATTATCTTCATCAAAAACTTCCTCAATAGCTTGCATTCGCTTCCATGTGACACTAGCAAAAGAAGGAATCCCCCTGTAATTAACATGAGCAAGACTTTTATATATGTAATGCATAAAATTGGCCCAAAGAGGATTGCTTTTTAAAAATTGGGACCATATTTTGCAGGCATATGCATTACATATATCCTTTAAATCTCTGAGTCCCAGGCCACCTTCGAGTTTGGGACGAGATATTATATCCCAAGAAACCCATTGATGCTTTCGCGATCCATCAATCTGACCCCAAAAAAAATTCGAGCATATTTGCTGGAAATCCGTGAAGAATGATTTCCTCGGCTGAATAATGGAGAACACATGTAAACCGAAGGTATGTAGAATAGATTGAATGAGCGTGAGACGACCTGCTTGATTAATAAAGTTGCAATTCCAACCCTTTATTTTATCCACAGCCTTAGAAGTGATACCAAGAAATAAGGAATTTTTTTCCCTGCCAATAAATAGAGGAACACCCAGTTAATTTAACGGAAGAGAAGACTGCTTGAACCCGGACCTGTTTAGAAGCTGAAAGCGTTGGCGCACAGGGCAGTGGCGAGAGAAAAAAATGCATCTTTTTGTCGTGTTAATCTTCTGACCAGATTGATTTTCAAAGCGTGACAAGAAATCCATGAACTGCCGGAACGTTTTATGTTGCCATTAAGAAAAAAAATGATGTCATCAGCAAATGAGAGAGAGGATATAAACGGACAACCACTGGGAATAGTAAAGTGCTCAATAGACCCTTGAATCATGAGATCATGGACACCTCAGTTTAGAATTTCAGCTGCTATAACAAATAAAGCTGGAGATAGAGGATCACCTTGCCGAACTCCTCTACCAGATTTAAAGAACCCACATGATTTTCCATTGAGGATAATTGAGTATCAGCAGTTAGAAAGGATTCGCCAAATCATATCAATACACATTTCAGAAAAACCATAAGCCCGAAGCACTTTGATAATAAATAGCCAAGATAACCTATCATAAGCTTTTTCCATATCCACTTTAACCACCACATTGGATCCACGAGATTTTTTATTGAGTTGAGTAACCAATTCTTGAGCAAGAAGAATATTGTCCAAGATGGAACGACCTTTGATAAAACCTGCTTGGGACGGAGAAATAATTTTTGGAAGAAATGAACCAATACGGTTAGACAAATCTTTGAGATAATTTTATGAGAGAAATTGGAAAGACTAATGGGTCTCAAGTCAGAACAATTTTTTGGTTTGTCCACTTTTGGGATAAGGATTATATTAGTGGAAGACCAACTTCTTGGAATATCTTTGCCAACAAAAAAGGATTGAATAGCATAAACAATATCTTTAGCAATGATATTCCAACAAGTTTGATAAAAAAAACCATTAAATCCATTTGGCCCCGCTACACTATCTTTATCCATGGAAAAAATGGCTTGTTTAATTTCATCTTCATCTGGCACCTTAGAAAGCATAATACTATCCCCACACTTAATCATCTTGGGAATGTGAGCTGTAATCGAGTCATCATCTACACAAGCTGAAGGCTCTCCTAGAAGAGATTGAAAATATGAAGTAACCTCCTCTTCCACCTCATTTGGATTATTAAGAGTTACACCCATAACAGTATCAATTTGGTGGAGGAGTAGCTTATTCCTCTTTTTCTTAACCACCGAATGATAGAATTTAGAATTGAGATCTCCATCTTTAACCCATTTAACATGAGCCTTTTGCTTCAAAAACATTTCTTCAATTGTAAGCTCCTTATTAAATTGAGATTTGGCCAGATGCCAAGCTTCCCGATTGAGAGGAGATGGATCCTTATCATATATGGCTTCCTTAAGAATAACATCATCTTCAGCTTTTTTGACCCTTGAAAAAATATAAGAGAACACATTTTTATTCCAAATCTTTAAGGAATCCTTCACTTTCCTCAATTTAGTAGAAAATATCGCCATGGGATTACCTGAACAATAACAATTCCAGGCTTGAGCAACTACATCCAAAAAAGAATGGTGAGTAGTCCACAAATTTTGAAAACGGAATGGTTTAGGGACTAATTCAGAATTAAATATTAATTTAAGAACTAGAGGGGCGTGATCGGAGTTCGTGCGATGAAGATGTTCAACCGTTGAGGAAAACTGATTATTAAACAATCCATCATTACCCAAAATACGATCAAGACGAGCCCAAATTTGAGATTATCCATCTCTATTGTTGCACCAAGTAAAGTTTGAACCTGAAAAAGAGATCTCCTAAAGACCCACTTGAATCATAGTAGAGTTGAAGTCAATAATGGCTTGACTATCAACCATATTGCCTCCCAATTTTTCCTGTTGATTAGCCACTATGTTAAAATCCCCCTATAACCCAAGACTCATAGTGAAGAGAAGCAATAGCATTAATTTCATCCCAGAGCAGAGTTCTATCTTCTCTATTACATTTGGCATACACACAAGAGATGAGGTAAGGTTTGAGAGTTGGGAAAAGTAGATGAAATGGTCAAAGCTTGTTCCATATCTCTAACTATATCCACATGACAGTTAAGGTTCCATAAAATCCAAATTTTACCTCCCACATTAGATACATGCCCAGCAAACCCAATTTTAAACGAGAGAGAAGATAGATTGATTGCATCAATTTTTGGTTCCTGAATAGCAATCATACAGATATTATATTTTTTGATTATTAGTTTAAGTCTTCTTATTGAAGCATTATTCCCCACTCCTCTGATATTCCAAAAGAGGAGACTTATCATAAGGAATTGATGGGGAGATGAGCTTGAGACAGTTTAGTAACAGACTTGGTTTTAATAACTGATACAGGAAGTTTTTTATTCTTCTTTTTTCTTCTCGTAGTTTTACCCGCAGAAGAGAAAACCACGTGAGCATCATCATTACTTAATTCATCAGGTCTCTGTTGGTTGGAATATTTTCCAAGTCAACTAAATTTTTGTAACAACTGATCTGAGAAATTCCTCATATCTGAGATAGAGGGTAACTGGGGAGATGAAGAATTTAAATCATCAGTAGTGTTCCACAGTGGTAATAAGCTTGCATGAGAATCTTTGATATTAAAACCCTTTTCCGATTTAGCAGATGATCGAACGCAAGCTGGTAAAGAGGTAGTGTGAGCATGGGAAATAGTAATTTCTCCATCTTCGGTATCTGTTTCTTCCATCAGAGCAGCGAATGAATTGTGGATAATTAGATCCCCATCAGTGTCATCTTTAATACTGAGGTCCTCAATAGGTGGAGGTATTTGAGTTGTAGCAAATAATTGAGCTCCCGTTGCTGAGAGGAGGCCAGGCCATGAGGTGTCATATTGACTGACCCACCAAAAGTTGGAGCATTTTTAGGGCTCAATTGACACGCACCTTTTAGTTTGTTAGCAGTATTTGAAACCTCCTAGGGAATAGGAGTTTTAGGAATATCTTTAATAACCACCCCAGTTTGAGTCTTCCTTATTTCTTGCCAAGTTGTTACAGCCTTGTTTGACTTTAACTTATCCTTAACGACTGGCTGTTGTGTGATTCCATCCGGATAGGTATTGACGGCCGGTTTAGGGTTACCTTCAATCCCTACTGTATCTCCATCATGACATTCACTAGTCATATGCCCAGTTTGCATGCATAAACCACAAAAGGTAGGTAAATTCTCATAACTAATCTTCTGCCAAAACCCTTTAGTCCCATTAACAATCCAAATGCGCTGGGGTAGAGGTTTCAAAACATCAATCTCTAAACAAACTTGAGCTTGACTAGGTCTAGAGATAGAAGATGTAGCCTCATCCATTTTCAAAGGGGTTCCAATCCTCTGACAAATAGAAAATAACGCAGGCTTAGCAAATAGATGAACTGGAAGGTGGGGAAGAGAAATCCACACATGAAATATAGGACAGTCATAGCTCGGTATGAATTCTGGTGACCCTTTCATCACTTTCAGCGGAGCCTTAAAGATATATAATTGTTCACAAAGCCATAAACGCAAGAAATCTTCGTCACAAAACAATTTAATTAAAATATGATTATCATCTAATAAGCCAATAGAAAATGAAGCTTTTAAAGAAAACCCAAGAAAAGCCTTCCGAATTGATTCTATTGAAGGTATGCCAAAGCTGAACCTACCAATGAGAGAATATTTGAACGGACTAGCCAAATGGGTAGTTTCTTCAATGGAGAATTCAACAGAAGGTTCACCTTTGAAAGATGTAGGAAGTTTAGGAGAAATAGCAAATGAAGATGAAGAAGAGGAGAATAAAGATGCGAAGCTTTTGGCTAGATTCCAGTCAGGATCCGGAGGATGTAGGTCTGGAGGTTCAGGCACCATATTATCAATTGCCTTATTTAAACTCATCCTTTTAATTAGAGATAAATTGCCTTAAACAATGCTTTAATTTAAATCTCTAAGGAAAGTAGCATAAGATTTTTTTTTTCAAAGGTATGTGTAGATGAAAACATAACTGCCTTTACTTATAACTTATAAGTACTACATAACTTTACACAACCAATGTCCTTAGTTTAATAATTACACAAAAGGAATCTTGATATTCAAACCATACTAATTTTCCATCACTCCCCCGTTTTAAGGTCCTAACTTGGCAGTGAACTCCAAACTATAAGCAAACCTGAAACAAAACATTATATAAGTGTAAGCTATAAAGGCTTAGTCAATGACCACATACCACAAATATAACCAATTTGAATAGACATTTTTATTTTTTTCTAATGCTGTAACCCAACTGGAATTGTGAAACTCTCGCAAGCCTGGACCCGCCACAGTCCAATTAACCCACCATAGTTATTAGGGACCACCACATCCCTTTATTAGGCCCGAGTACACAAACCATTAAGTTGGATTAACAGTACCACCACATCCCGTAGGACCCACCATGGTCCTTAACATTAGATAAAGGACTCACTAGTCCATATCACTATATAACATCGCTTAACATTTTTAATCATATGCATATGTTTCATAAATACAACATCGTCCCCATAAACATTTTAACCCATGTGTTTAACTACACATTTCCATATGAAATTATAAGCATTTCTATTTCATAAGGAAGGTCACTCACCTTGGATTTTGTGCTAAGATTAATACCAACTACTTCCTTTATATGGTAGTATTAGCTGCTTCCCCACCTAACAAGTCAATGTCGTTAGTATTTGAATACATCGATTAGCATCAAACCCGATAATACATCACATCATTTGGTCAAACAGAAATAACTAAGGAGTAATTAAATATGAAACTTCACATATCTATAACACCGAATTAATTAGGGTTCTAACACAATTTACAGAATTAAATTACGAATTCGCTAGACAAAGTTATGCCTATTTTATTACAATCTTTTCCAAATCGTTTCTCCAGGAAAACAACAACACAACTTCAACTTCCTGGAATTTTCATAATTTTTATACATTATAACTTTTCATGATATTCAACACAATATCAGTAAACATATTGAATAATACAAAATTAATGTTTCATAATTTTTAGGGCTCATTTTCTATGTCGAGCAAAACGTCAAACACCTGGTATGCATTCTTGCTACTTTAGGGCAGATTTTAAACCAAAACTTCAAACTATCACCAAGGGTTCATTCCTTGGTATTTTTACACAATTTTTTGGATATGTTATACATGTATGAGTATATTTTACTCTCTAACTCGAATCACTTAATTCCAATAAGTATTCCATGATTTATGCCATTTTTAGTATAACTAGGTCAAAATACAACATTAAGGCATAACTTAACATTTTTAAGCATACATAACCTTGACCTTGAGTATAATTCATGGAAACATATAATAAACATGTTTTAGCATAAATATACATCATAATCAAGAATTTTCTAAATCAAAACGCTTTACAAAAATATGATGTAAGTTTAGGACTTTAAAGTATGCATTTACGATCCTAGCTCCAGTTTTAACTTATGTTCTTAACCTATCCTTGTTCCAACACAATTCAGCAATATGGGTATCATTAAAATATATATCCAAATCAAAAATAAAAACATGATAAGTATAGAACTCATCCATGGGACCAACTTTAATAAAGATGTAATTACCTTACGAGGATTCCTTGATTTATAGAAAATTTCCAAAGATTTATTCCTTAACTTTCTTCTCTTTCTGTCTCTTTAGGCAAAACTCTTGTTCATGGCTTCATTTGCTGAACAAAGGTTTTTTTTATAAATTTTAAGTCGGCCAAACTGTTACCCACCCTTTAACTAATAAAAAAATAGCACATGGTGTGCTAATAAGACAATTGTCACTTAAGGGATGGACATATTTACCCTTGTCTCGTACTTTTGGTATAACTTCTTGTACGCGCCTCCATTTAACCCACTGTTTATTGTGTTATAATATTAATTCATATATATAAAACTTTCATAATTTATGTTTTCCCAAAATCATAAACTAATACGCCTAATTTGGGCTTCGAACAGGAAAGAAGCAATTTATCGAAAATCTCAAAACTTTCACATTTGGCAACCAAACATTGCCAATTTCGTATCAACACCCTTATTTACTTTTATAAACATAATCATGGATTAAAAACATAATTTATGATGCATTTAACCAAATAACTAATCATATGTACTAAACATGGTATCCCCGATCATAAGCTCAACTAGCACCTAATGTAAACAACACATATCTCACATGAGCATGCATCCCCTAAACATGATAATTAACATGTTTAACACACATAACCAATTTATAACTTATAACTCCTAAGTTATAATTAATCATGTAATTAACCTTCCTAATCATGTTTTAGGGCCTTACAGATAATAGGAGGAAGTTTGGAAGAGATAGGGAGGACCCACCACCATTGCCTTGTATAGTGGAGGAAGCTGTCAGCTATTACAATGCGATGGTCCAAGTAGGAATGGTCTACGAACCAAAGGGCATTCTCGTTGGGGAACCAGATACAGGAACGAGGGCAGATCCCAAGTATTGCCAGGTCCATCAGCAGATCTAGCACCCAGCTTAAAGTTATTTCATGCTGAGGAGAATCATCGATAAGTACATAAAGGCAGGTACATTACAAATCCCTCCGCAGAACGTTAAGAACAACCCACTTCTAGCACATGGCGCTAATATGGTGGTGACCTATGATGAAGAGGAAGAAAGAGGAGAGAGAGAGCTGACATCAAGGTAGGAGTTCGAAGATGCTCTAGAAGATTATACGAAGGTAATGGCTAATGTAGTGTTGGACTACGATGAGGCAAGCGCCAAAGATGTGGAGGATGTATACAACGTTGAAGGTGAGGAAGCAAACCCAGTCCTAGAATACTGTGTAGTCTTAAAATCCCCAAAGTTTACCTGGTTCTTTGACCAAGTGGGGATACCAAAGGAGAGTAGGTTGGAGATAACCCAGGTGATACTTGATATTGCGATGAAGAACGTAGTCCCTTCGCTAAGATGGAAGGGACCCATGGACAGGTTAGTGAGGAAGTTTCTATCAGAAGTAACCTTCAACGATGCAGATAGGGCTATAAGGTTCCCTCATAACAGCCCATTGTATGTGACTGCCAGCGTTAACGAGGTTAGCTTTGCAAGGACTCTTATGGATGGGGGATCTTCCATCAATATAATGCCAATCAACTCTTTCCATGCAGCCAATATTCTAGAAGAAAGGTTGGCCCCCATGCCTTTGGTGATTTCGGGGTATGATAATCAATCTTCCAAATCCATTGGGTACGTTAATGTTGGGATTATAATGCGAGATCTGAGTTCCGATGTCAAGTTCCACATAATAGAGAGTGTAACTTCGTATACTCAGCTAATAGGAAGGGTATGGATGCACAACCGAGGGCTAATTCATTTAATGTACCACCAATGTGCTAAAGGCAATATCAAGGGAATAGAGGTGACCATTAGGGCTACGAAGAGGCCCTTCGTTGTTTAGGAAGCTCACTTGGTGGACGCAACATTTTACATAGATTTGGATGAGGATGTCAGGTTCCTAATGACAAGAATGGAGGGAGCATGGGTTCCATCAATCAGAGAAAGGATGGGGCCCATGAACGAGCTGAAGAAGGAGGTTGCAAGAAGCACAAGGGTAATAGTCGAAGAAGCTCACCAGGTAGCCCCTTGGCCCCAAAGCATCTTGAAACAACTCAAAGACCGGATGAGGTCCAGAGTGGATCCGAGGGAACATGAGGTCCAATGACAAAGCGTGTTGATACAATTCTTAGGAAAAAGAGTGGCCGAGGCTTCTAGAGAGAAAAAGAGGAAGGCAGTCACTGTTACCAGCAGACAATGCAAGAAGGTCATTATCGAAGAATGAAATGTGGTATATCGATTATAACGCTGTGAGCGGGCAACCAAAAAAAGGATAATGAGGTTGACCCGATATATGAATGCTTTCTGGTGGATCAACGGGGACAATGAATGGTGGTAGACAACTCCAGCATACAGGAATTGGTGGAGGAAGTCACTAAGGAACTAGATTACATGACAGATCGACCGAAACTGCAGGCACAAGAACTGGAGCAGTTGAACTTGGTGAAAGAAGGGGAAGATCCAAGGACCATCTTCATCTCGAAGGATCTCAGTAAGGAGAAACGAGAAGCCTTGGTTTAGTTGATTCGGGAGTTTATAGACGTCTTCACATTGAAACACAAAGAAATGGAGGGGCTGGATGAGGAAGTAAGCTACCAAAAGTTGAATGTAATGCCTTAAGCCATTCCAGTGAAATAAGCGAAGAGAAAATATAAGCCTGAGCTAGATGTGAAGATTAAGGAAGAGGTTTAATGCTTATTAACGGCAGGGTTCATCACACCGATACAACACCCACTCTGGCTATCTAGCATTGTCCCAGTGGCAAAGAATGATAAAAAACAAATAAGGATATGTGTGGATTTTAGAGATTTGAACAGAGCTTGTCCCAAAGATGAGTTTCTTCTGCCCTCCATTGATAGCTTGATAGATGCAACGATAGGTCATGAGATGTATAACTTCATGGATGGGTATGTGGGGTACAACCAGATCAAGATGGACCCCATGGATGCAGAGAAAGCAACGTTTAGAACCCCGTTGGGGAACTTTATGTACAAGGTGATGCCGTTTGGACTCTAGAATGCTGGGGCGACTTACCAAATAACAATGATGGCCATTTTTCATGATTTCTTTCACAAATTTGTGGAATTTTATGTGGATGATTTGGTCATTAAATCGAGGAAGGAGGAGTCCCATCTGAGTGATTTTAGGAAGGTGTTTTCCCGTTGCAGGAAGTATAAATTGAAGATGAACCCACTTAAGTGCATCTTCTGAGTAACAAGTGGGAAATTTCTAGGCTTCGTGGTTGATCGGTAAGGGGAACAGATGCACCAGGACAAGCAACGAGCGATATTAGAGATGCCAAGCCCTAGAATGACGAAGGAGTTAAAGAGTTTCCTTGGCAAAGTCTCCTACCTCAGGATATTTGTGCCTGGATTATCCGAAATAACCCATCCTTTGATGTACCTATTGCGAAGGGACACAAAGTTCAAGTGGGAGGAGATTCACCAGGAGTCTTTCGATGGGCTGAAGAAACTGCTCATTTCACCACACACCATGGTTCCCCCAAAGGCAAGAATACCGTTGTAGTTGTACCTCACATCCACTATGAGGTCCATGGGAGCTGTGCTGGCACAATAGATTGACGGGCAAGAACGGCCAGTCTACTACCTCAGCAGGATTATTGATGGGCCAGTAGTAAGATAGAACAGCTTAGAAAGTCATTTATTGGCCTTAGTGTTTATAGCGCAAAAACTTAGACATTATATGCTGTCTTTTGCAATTCATATTGTAACTAAATGTGATCCTAATGAGTATTTGCTAGCAAGAACGATATTGATTGGTAGAGAATCTAGGTGGTTCCTCATCCTCTCCGAGTATAACTTGAAATGTGTGGTTCCTCGCGCGATCAAAAACTAGGTGTACGCCAATTTATTAGCAATTTTCCCTTTAGGAACGTTTGAGCCACCCAAGGAAAGTATCCCAGGAGATGATTTGTAGACCTAGACGCAATTGATGAGGAATGGACAATGCAGTTCGATGGATCTTTGGCAAAAAATAAAGGAGGAGCAAGTGTTATTCTCTCAAAGGGAATGGAGGAGATTCGCCTTTCATTATGAAGCATTGGTGATAGGGTTTCTAGAGGCTCTTCGGAGGGGGATTCGTTCACTTAGCATCAAAAGGGATTGAAATTTGGTGGTTCAGTAAGTGAATGGAGAGTGAGAGGTGAAACACATGAGCCTGGAACCATACAGGACAATCATTCAGAGGCTCCTCTACTAGTTACATTAGACAAAGATCAAGAGATAACCCAGAATGATGAATCGACACCCTGACGCCTATGCCACTACTGCCCAGAAGATGGTCATGAGGAACGATACAACTACCATCATGATCCAATGAAGAACATCTCCTTTGATAGTGCAGTCAATTATACCAAGGTAAGAGGACGCAGATTCGAGGGGAGAGATTAAGGAGCAACTGGAATCTGGGGAGGGCGCAATAGGTCTAAGGGAATTGGCCCAATATTTCACAAACCAGGGAAACTTTTACTTTAGGAATGAAGGAGAGTGGTTGTCGAGGTGCATCGATCCAGAAGAGGCAGAGCAAAGATTAAAGAAAATACATGAAGAGCACTACAAAACAACTGAGATACCCCTCTATAGAAGAATGCAAAGGGAGGTGTGTTTTTGGCCATGAATGAAATAGGATGAGGTAGAGCTACATCAAAAGTGCAAAAAATGCTAGTTATTCTTTGAGGAAGCTGAATGTCATTTTGTGGAGGCCCAGGCTGACTGGAGACAGCCCTATATTGACTTCATTAAATATGGAGTCATCTCGATAGAGAAAATTAATGCGATGGGACTTTGGCGAAGGGCCCCGAGATTTTACGTTTAGGAGGGGCAGCTTTTTCGAAGGGGATACTTCAACAGGCCTTTGCGTTGCATCATAAAGGAAGAAGTAGCTGAGGTCCTCAAATAGGCGCATGATCCATCACACATAGGAAGGGCCAACTTTTATGACCAGTTAGTGACTTTAGGATACTATTGGCCAATAATGGAGAAAAATTCTGCTGAGTTCATTCGAAAAGGAAAAGCTTGTCAACTTCATGTAAATATGATCCATGCCCCATCAGTGGACCTACACTCCCTGGCAATACCCTATCCTTTTTATACTTGGGCGTTCGACTTGGTAGGGGAAATACATCCTTCTTCAAGGGGGAATATATGGATACTGGTATAAACGGAGTGCTTCACAAAGTGAGCTGAGGTGATACCACTGAGAAGGGAAATAGGAGGGGTGGTGAGCAACTTCATCAGAGAATACATTATTTGCTATTTTGGGATCCCAAAGGTTATCCTTGCAGATAATGGGACCCTTTTCATTAATTCAGAAGTAACGATGCCCACAGACAAATAATCCATTTTCCACCACACTTCGATGGTGGCATACCCAAAGGGAAACGGTCAAGCCGAAGCAACTAACAAAACTTTGGTTAATATCTTGGCTAAAATAATGGAGGACTTCCCAGGATCATGGAATGACAAGATACCAGCTGTATTATGGGCCTATCGAATGAGCAAGAGGAAGCCCATAGGGTATACACCATTCTCTCTTATTTATTGGGCCGAGGCAATTCTCCCAGTAGAGTTAGAAGTTCCCTATGCTCGATACCCTTTGCGAAGTAGCATGCTCCCTCATAATAGACATGTGAAGTAGGAAGCGTTGGATGAACACATAGATAATGCGATGCAACACTTTCAAAAGTATACGAAATAACTGTCCAGGGCATACGATAACTTAGTGAGACCAAGGAAGTTCGAGGAGGGAGATCTCGTATTAAAGGCAGCAGTGAAACACATCAGGGGGCTTCCTCTACCTAAGTTTGCAGCAAATTGGGAAGGACCTTTCATTGTAAAGAAAGCTCATGACTCAGGTTATTGCTTAATTTCTAAGATGGAAGAAGATAAACAAATCAAGATTAACAACAAATAGTGTGTAAGCAATTATGTTTGGGCCACCGATGTATCTAGCCGATTATGAATATACAAGTCTTTTTTATGATGAATATTAAGTTATTTTTTTTATTATAACTCAAATAGAGATTAAAGGATTACAAAACTTCACAAGCTATGCAAACAGTTGTAACACAAAAAAAAAATGGAATAAGAAAATTGATATCTGTCTTCATTCATAAACTTTCGGGCATTATAAAATTTGGATCTATTGCCCAAGAATTACGTGAGAAGAAAAGAAAAATATATATACAAGTTCATTCTCCTAGGAGGAACCAGAGATCTGGACAAGAGAAAAAATCTCCAAGGAGGACCGAAGAAGCTGCTTGGCAAGACCGTTGAGCATTGATAGAGACCTCCAACCTTGTTGGGCTTGTGTGCGCATGATCAGGAGTTTTTATCATTTCAGCTTCACTAGACGCAAAGCTTCTTCGATGTCCTCCACCTATTTATCTACAACCTCTAGAAGAGGTGCTAACTCGACTAATTTAGCTTCCTCGACCCGCTGATCCTCCTAATGCTTCCGCAGTAGTTCCCTATGGCTTTCCAGTTGTCGACTCTATAAGGTCTTTAAATGCATGATAAGTGAGTCAAAATGGAACCAGTCATGACCCAACTCCCTCAGATAACCCAGAAATTAGTTAAGGAAGGGTCTGGTAACATTTGAGGTCAGAGTGTTGACAATTTCGGTAACGACGGTAGCCATGCCCTGAAGCGTGTAACCCATAATGAAGATGTTTAAACGTAGGCAGTCCACGGTGAATGTCTTAGGATGATGATTTACAAGGTGTTCAACGACCAGACGATGGTTGGCAGGCATTTGAGGGGAATGCTAAAGAACCATCAGGCAGAAGGCATGAGGAGCTAGGTTGGGCAGAGGAAGCTCACAGCGAGATTCGCTCTCCGTAGCAGCACCAATCGTGGAACCTTGATCATTATGGCTAGAATCTTCTGAAACGATAGGTTCCCGATGGGGCGAGGCAATGGGCAAAAGAACTGGTGGAGAATCCTCCCTGAGCAACCTGAAAAATACTTAGAGTAAATATGGAGTTTATGAAAAATCTTAACAAGTGTTTTCGTTGTTAAGTCACCGATATAGGTGGAGTTTATGAAAAAAATCTTAACAAGTGTTTTCATTGTTAAGTCACCGATATAGGTGGAGTTTATGAAAAAAATCTTAACAAGCGTTTTCGTTGTTAAGTCACCGATATAGGTGGAGTTTATGGAAAAATCATAACAAGTGTTTTCGTTGTTAAGTCACCGATATAGGTGGAGTTTATGAAAAAATCTTAACAAGTGTTTTCGTTGTTAAGTCACCGATATCGGTGGAGTTTTTAGAAAATCTTAACAAGTGTTTTCGTTGTTAAGTCACCAATATTGGTGGAGTTTTTAGGAAAATCTTAACAGGCATTTTTGTTAAGTCACCGATATAGGTGGAGTTTATGAAAAAAAAACTTAACAAGTGTTTTCATTGTTAAGTCATAAACAAATATGAAGTTTGAGAAATTGAGAAATATAGAGAGAAATTTGCGAAGTACCTCAGCAGTAGTAGGGGAGAGAAAGGGGGTCACCATGGCGGCCACAATGGTAGAAACCATTGGGGGTGGGCTCATTGCCTCAGTAGCCTCAATGGGGACCTTGGCTGAAGAAGCTTCAATGGTAGGCAAACCTCCCTTGCCAGTATAAAGTACTAAGGCCAATACGGGCGTTTCATCAGTAGAAGGCGTTGGAACTTCAAGAGATGCCCCAATGCTTGTGGGTACAGAAGAAATAACATGAGGAGAAGCAGCCTCAACCTTGGCCTTGGAAAGGAAAAGGCTACCGAGAGCAAAGGGTGGATAGAGACTTGGAGAAAGCTGCAACAACAAAGCTAAGTGTTAGAAATGACAAATTACTACTAGAAAAGAGAGAAATACTTATAAACGTTACTTACCCCACTTATGGCACCAAAGAGGGGAATTGTAGTTAGAGGTCTCGTCAGTGTAGTGGGAAGTAGAAGGTTAGCTATAAGAGATGCCACTTCCACCTAAAATAGCCCAACATATCAAAATGATAAAGAATGCAATGGGATAAATAAAAGACGTGAGACTTGATAAGAAATTTACCTTAGGGGCACTCTCCTCGACCATAACGAGGGGCAGAGGGACCTCTTCCTAGGCGGGAAATTCAGAGGAGGCTAGAGTAGTTACCTCTGGTTGACTAAACATTTCAGCAAATCCAATGGTGGCAGCCCCCGTAGCAGCTTCTTTGTCCCGTTGGGAGGCCAAACAGCGAGAGTAGGTCATGCCTATCATGGGGGAAGGGGGAGGAGTGGTATCGGCTTGAGAGATACTACAACGCTCACACATGAAACGACTTATAGGGGGTTGGGAGGACTAGAGGTCTGGGCCTTTCTTCTTCGACTCCCTGTACCAAAGTTATGAAAGAAATAAGTGAATGCAGCTTGCCTTAGAAAAAGGGGAACAAGAACAAAACATACACACATACCTGAGATCCGAAGGGAGAACGAGAGGGTATAACCACTGAAGAAGGTGGCGAGGAGGCAGCAGCAGAGGGAGCTAGGGAGGGAGGTACCTCGACTATTCATTTCTTTTGGGACTTGGTACCCAATGTTTTCTTCCTTCAGCTCATTAAATAACCACCTTTAGGTACCCTCAAACTTTTCCTCCTCTTCACCATTAGCTCCATCGGATCAACCATGATTGTGGGAAAAGTAGCCAAAGGAGGAATTACGATAGCGCGTCGTTGAAACTCAGCATTTATTCTTGCGACCTCAGCTTGCACCGGCCTCCTCAGATCTTCAGCTACCTCTGGAGACATGGGAGGGGGCACAAAGGTAATAGGAAATGCCTCCAAAGGAGTTTGTTCTTGAACTTGGGGCTTAGACTTAGGGGACTTGGACTTCTTGGCCTTCTTAGTAAGTGGATGAGAAGGCCCTTCTCTTGTTACAGCTTTAGTCGAAGGGGCATCTTGTTTGGGAGGTGCAACGGCCTTGGTTTTTGTGGCAGAGGTTTGGGTCATTAGGCAATCAGGGGGTAGCTCATGGGGAGATTCTTTAATAGTTTTACTCAAGGGAAACTCAACCCCAAGCACATAGGTCCCCTTAAGACCTAGTTCAGAAGAAGAGAAAGAAAGGACTGGGGGATATTGAGGGGGGACTGAATGTACTCACGAATCATTTCCAGCTGCCCCAAATTGAACTTGGTGGCAAAAGAGGTGGATACATCTCCTTTCCTAGTGGCACTAGGAAGGGTGACATGGCCGTCGATGGTGGATGTCACACCAAGCATCGCGTCTGTAGCATAGAGGGTGCAAGCTTCAGCAAAAGTTTCCCATAGGTGGTTGTGTTGAAACACAGGTAGAGGGCCCCCCCGATCGAACCTCAACTGTCTGCTACATTTATCTGGGTTGTAGGGTTTTGAGGTGTATCCCCATTCAGTATATTAAGGAAGAAACCCGTGGCTAAATAGAAGCACTATGGCTTTCGTGGGATCTTCTACAACTGGGATGAACTTGACCGTTATGGCTGCAGAAGGAAAGAAATCACAACTCTGGGCAAATGTAGAATCACTGTATGGACTCATCACAAAGGAGTCTAAAAGATCAACAACTTCAATTATCTCCTTTTGACTTTATTTTTTGAGAAAAAATAGGAGGCGTGAGGGCTTGATACCTTGGCTCACAGGTAGAGAAATAAACTTGGAGGCAATGGTAGGAAAACGGGTGTAGAGGAAGCCCATCAAAATGATGGTATTGGCAAAATTCTCTAAGTTGTAACGACCTAGTGACCGCGCCATGTCGATGTGAGTTCGATCCAACCAGGTATAGAGGGACCCTAAGGCAATGGCGGCCCGAGTAAGATTGAAACCTTTGGATAAACGAATGGAAATGTTTATAAGGTCCCTCTTGGGATGATCGTTCGATTTCCTAACCAGGAAGAAGCGTGAAAGCAACCCAAGTATGTAGGTCGATAGTTCCAGGGATGTACCTCTACCTCAGCCCGTTGCAGCATAGACATCCTTCGGGGTCATCACTTCAAAAAAATAGCTGATTAGGGGAGTAAATGTGGCTTTGTTTGATGAACTAGTGTAGCTGCGATAGATTTGGTCTAGCTCAGCTAGATCGGCAACCTCTTTGGCATCCATTGCCTCATCGTGATATATGAACTCACCCATCGTCTCAAACCACAAGAGGTCACAGATGTCCTCCAATATAAAATTGAACTCTCCCCATGTATCAAAGAATGTGTGAATTATGATGTTCCATCAAGAAACTAGCACTTGGAGCGCCGCATTGTGCTTAGAGAGGGTGAACTCCCCAAACCAATAGGCTTGATAAAGCCCAAAATTTGTAAGAGCAGCAGTGTGAGAGCTCTACATATGTGTGTGCTAGGTAATGAAATGGACTGGTGATCCCTCAGGTGCTTCGAAGTCAGTCTGAGAATAGGGAAAGTCACCACGGTCCAGACAAAAATGCAGAGTCCCCTCTGGTGGAAGATAACCCCACTTTAATGAATCCATTTCCTCATCACCCAACGGTAAGTGGTCGAACTTCGATGAGAAATGGCAAGTCTTTCATGCATCAAAAAATTTATCACCTTCTCCAAAGATAGGAGCCCGACGATAGAAGTGTAGTTTCTCTTAACGAGCAGCATCTAGGGCAGCGGTGCTTGGGATAGCGGTGGCACCAGAGATGGAAGGTGGCGCACTCATGGCAGGTGTGGTAGTGTTACTGGAGGAGGCCATTACAGACAATAGCGAGGTAAGGAAAAAATATTGGTAAAAGAAGGGCTGAGAATGAAGGTGGAGCAGCACAACCACAAGCGGTGGCGTAGAAGATGAGAGGAGGAAGAAGCTAAAAAGAGCTTGGTAAACAATGGAGTTCGCATATAATTTCTCTCTCTAGGGAATAAGGGAGCTTGAAGAAAAAGAAGGAAAGATAAGGGTTTTGTAATAAAAGAGACGTTTGAAGCCTTTTAAACCTAACTTTTGAGTTTCCCACCATAGCACGTGAATGGCCGCTTATAATCATTTCAAATGAACATGTGGCACTTCGGGAAGTGTTTTGATAGCTGAAAAGACAATGCCACGTCATTTTTGAAGCGACGCTTGGGGAATAGAAGGGGTTGGCTTCTTCAACAAGTTTATATTTTGGCGCCAAAATTTTTGTCATACATATCCAATAACTCCCAACGAAAAAGTTATCACAGCGGTTTAAAAAAGCGAAGATGTCCCCTCGCTATAAGTCCAAACGTTGTTTAATTATGACTCAGCTATGCGGGTAGAATTTATACTTTTTCAAACATAGCGAAGCATTACAAGGGAGAATTTCACTTACCCAGAATCAAAATGAGTGTTTGAGAAGGTAAAGCTAGAATGGCTGATGGCTGAAGCTCAGTATAAGGAAAAAGTGGGGATGTGCCTTCGTCCAAGCCCCAATAAGTCGTGGTGATTCAGTTCAGGTACATAGGGGAGAATTTTACTTTTTCCTCGATATTATAACGCTTCGGTTCTAATGAAGGAAAGGATGCCATAATTTTTTCACGCAGATACGGTTCATCGAATTGAAAAGTTTTGTGCAGACATTTCTTGTTCTATCAAATCTCTCCACGAAGGGGAAAATGTAGAGGGGGTTTGAAGGTAATCCTGAGATTAGGTATAATTCCCCTATTTATAACAGTATATGTGGTTAAGGAAGCTTAGCGTGGCAACTTGTATTTTAGCTTATTTTATCGGTCATACTGTATTTTTGTTTATATTGACTATGAGCTATAAAGGTTGTAATGATGTAACGAGAATATTCATGAATTTTATTAAGAGGTCAAACGGTGCTCGCGAGAGACAAGGCTTAGCAGGGTCTGGGAGAGATTTTATGCTCTATCGAATGGCCTCGCCATGGGAACTTTCGAGGGACTTAGTTTGGAGGATTGAGAAGTGAGGCACCATTGGGGCTTGTCTGACCATCTTAGATACACCTGGTAAAAAACCGAAGAACCCTGATTGGAGAACTTCAGGCAGAAAAACTTGGAGTTCCATCGGGCGTTGAGTTGTGAACCAAATAGCCCTCTACTAAATGTCACATCTACTGTAGGTGATGTCACTAGCCAACTAAACAATGTCAGACACACACTTGAGTAAACCACCGTGGTATTTGGGGCTGTTAGGCAGTCGGTGAGCCACCTCTGCGACAACAGCCCCTTGACACATAGTGGTTAGGAAAAAGGCATGTCTTGGTATTTAATGTTTATGATGTGGAGACAACTAGTGCATCAGGTATTTAATGTTTGTGACAGAAAGTATGAGGGAGGTCTTTCACAGGCATTGATGACTGAGTTGCCTCGGGGGTTGTGTGGGGGGCTATTTAAGGACCCCAATCACCTTTGAGGAAGAGAGATATTTTTGAAAGCTCAGAAGTTATTGCTATAGATAATATACATTAGAGAGAGTTATTACGAACCAGAGAGAGTTTTCTTACTCACTCACCATTGTCATTTTTTACAAAACTTTTAATATTTGATAGAGTTTCTTGTGGGGGGTTGGTGTGTTTGGCTGCCTGCCAATGTGTATCTAGGGTTCTTATTTCTCTCTCCCTCTAGCCAAGTTACTTCTAATTTCATTACTACCTTCTGAGTTATACACGAGAGATCCGTGACTTCAAACTGAGTTCATCTTCATTGAGTAGTGTTTGTATGTCCTATGGTTAATCGATAATGTTGCTATTTAACTCATCATTACTGTACTCAAAAGGGGTTACGCCTCCATCTTATCTAAACTACCCTGTTACACATTGGTCCCGTGCGTGGTGTTGGTGCCACTCACGAGGCCGTTCGGGGGCTATTTCGGGTTATCCCCCACTAACGCAATGTCTTTAAGACTAAGTATAAAAATATGCAAATTATCATCAAAATATAAAAATGGGGGTCCCGTGATCGCGCGTTTAGTTCCTACGAGTTACATTGGTCCAGTGCGAGGTGTTGGCGCCACTCACGGGTCCGTTCGGGGGCTATTTTGGGTTTTCCCCCACTAACACCATGTTTTTAAGCCTAAGCCTAGAAATATGCAATTTTTCGTTGTATTCTCAAACCGAGGCTCCCCTGATCGCACGATAATTTCCAACGAGTTACATTGGTCCTGTTGGAGGTGTTGGCTCACTCACGGGGCCGTTCAGGGTCTGTTTTGAGTTTTCACCCATTAACGCCATGTTTTTAAGCCTAAGTCTGGAAATATGCAAATTATCATAGTATTCTCAAACCAGGAGTCCTGTGATCGCGCGGTCAGTTCCTACGAGTTAAATTTATCCCATGTGAGGTGCTGGTGCCACTCACGGGGCTATTTCAGGTTTTCACCCAATAACGCCATGTTTTGTCTTAGTCCAAATATTTTTAAATTATCATCATATTCTCAAATCGGGAGTCCTGTGATCGCGCGATCAGTTCCTATGAGTTACATTGGTCCCGTGTGACGTGTTCGTACCACTCACGGGGCTGTTCGGGGCCAGTTTCGAGTTTTCCCCCAATAACACCATGTTTTTATTAGTAAGTCTATAAATATTCATATTTTGGGTTTTAACCCACTAATGCCAAGTTTTTCCTAAGTCTTGATATGTTTAAATTATCATCGTATTCTCAAACTAAGAGTCCCGAGATTGCGTGATTCGTTGCTATGAATTACATTGGTCCCGTGTGAGGTGTTGGTACCACTCATGGGGCTGTTCGAGGGCTGTTTTGGGTTTTTCCCCACTAACACCATGTTTTTATACCTAAGTTTATAAATATGCAAATTATCGCTGTATCCTTCAACCGAGGGCCTCGTGTTGTCACGGTCAGTTCCTACGAGTTATATTGGTTCTATGCATGGTGTTGGTGCCACTCACGAGGCCGTTCGGGGGCCGTTTCAAGTTTTCACCAACTAACACCATGTTTTGCCGCATAAGTCCAGAAACACGAAAATTATCAACGTATTCTCAAACCAGGAGTCACTTGATCGCGCGGTCAGTTCCTACGAGTTACATTGGTCTCGTGCGAGGTGTTGGTGCCACTCATAGGGCCATTCGTGGGGTTGTTTTGGGTTTCCCACCACTAATGCCATGTTTTTAAACCTAAGTCTAGAAATATGAAAATTATCGTCGTATTCTCAAATCGAGGGTCTCGTGATCGTGCATTCAGTTCCTACGAGTTACATTAGTCCCGTGTAAGGTGTTGGTGCCACTCACGGGGCCGTTCGGGGTCTGTTTCGAGTTTTCTCCCATTAACGCCATGTTTTTAAGCTTAAGTTTAGAAATATGAAAATTATCATTGTATTCTCAAAAGAGGAGTCCCGTGATCGTGGGGTCAGTTCCTACGAGTAACATTGGTCCCGTACGAGGTGTTGGTGCCACTAACGGGGCCATTCAGGGCGTGTTGCGGGTTTTTAGACACTAACGCCATGTTTTGCCTAAGCCATGATATTTTTAAATTATAATCGTATTCTCAAAACAGGGGTCCCATGATCGCGCAGTCAATTTATAGGAGTTACATTAGACCCGTGCGAGGTGTTAGTGCCACTTACGGGGACGTTCGGGGGTTGTTTCGGGTTTTCACCGACTAATGCCACGCTTTTATGCCTAAGTATAGAGACATGCAAATTATCCTCGTATTCTCAAACCAGGAGTCCAATGATCACGCGGTCAGTTCCTACGAGTTACATTGGTCCCGTGCGAGGTGTTGGTGCCACTCACGGGGCCGTTCGGGGGCTGTTTTAGGTTTTCCCCCACTAACGCCATGTTTTTAAGCCAAAGTCTAAAACTATGAAAATTAACGTCGTATTCTCAAATCGGGGGTCCCGTGATCGCGTGGTAAGTTCCTATGAGTTACATTGGTCCCGTAGGAGTTGTTGGTGCCACTCCCTGGGCCGTTCAAGGTTTGTTTCGGGTTTTCACCCACTAACGCCATATTTTTAAGCCTAAATCTAAAAATATGCAAATTTCATTGTATTCTCAAACCAGGAGTCCCGTGATCATGCGGTCTGTACCTACGAGTTACATTGGTCCTGTGCGAGGTACTGGTGCCACTCACGGGACCGTTTGGGGGCTGTTTTGGGTTTTCCGCCACTAACGCCATGTTTTTATGCCTAAATCTATAAATATGGAAATTATCATCCTATTCTGGAATCAGGGGCCTGTGTTTCGGGTTTTAACCCACTAACGCCATGTTTTGCCTAAGTCCTGATATTTTTAAATTATCATCATATTCTCAAACTGGGAGTCCCATGATCGCGCGGTCAGTTCCTACGATTTACATTGGTCCCGTGTGAGGTGTTGGTACCACTCACAGGGCTGTTCGGGGGCTGTTTTGGGTTTTCCCCCACTAAAGCCATGTTTTTATGCCTAAATCTATAAATATGGAAATTATCGTCGCATTCTCAAAGAAGGGGCCCGTGTTTGTACAGTCAGTTCCTACGAGTTATATTGGTCCCGTGCAAGGTGTTGGTTCCACTCACGGGTCCGTTCAGGGGCTATTTTGAGTTTTCACCCACTAACGCCTTGTTTTGCTGCCTAAGTCCAAAAATATGAAAATTATCATCGTATTCTCAAACCGGGGGTCCCGTGATCACGCGGTCAGTTCCTACAAGTTGCATTGGTCCCGTGCGAGGTGTTGGTGCCACTCACGTGGGCCGTCGGGGGCTATTTTGAGGTTTCACCCACTAATTCCATGTTTTTATTCCTAAGTCTGGTAACATGCAAATTATCATCGTGTTCTAAAACCGGGAGTCCCATGATCGCGCGGTCAATTCCTACGAGTATTGGTCCCGTGCAAGGTGTTATTGCCACTCATGGGGCCGTTCAGGGGCTGTTTCGAGTTTTTCCCCACTAATGTCAGGTTTTTAAGCCTATGTCTAGAAATATACAAATTATCATCGTATTCTCAAAATAGGAGTCCCATGATCGCGCATTCAGTTCCTACGAGTTACACTAGTCCCGTGCGAGGCGTTGGTGGCAATCACTGGGCCGTCTCAAGGTTGTTTCGAGTTTTCCCCCTCTAACACCACGTTTCTAAGTCTAAGTCTAGAAATATGCAAATTATCATCGTATTCTCAAACCGTGAGTCCCATGATCATGTGGTCAGTTCCTACGAGTTTCATTGGTCCCGTGCGAGGTGTTGGTGCCACTCACGGGGTGCCAGTCATGGGGCCGTTCTGGGTCTGTTTCGAGTTTTCACCGCCTAATGGCATTTTTTATGCCTAAGTCTGGTAAATGCAAATTATCGTTGTATTCTCAAATCGGGGATCCCGTGTTTGCGCGATCAGTTCCTACAAGTTATGTTGGTCCCGTGCAAGGTGTTAGAGCCACTCACGGGGCCATTTGGGGCCTTTTTCGAGTTTTCACCCACAGACGCCATGTTTAGCCACCTAAGTCTATAAATATGCAAATTACCGTCGTATTCTCAATTAGGGGGTCCCATGATCGCGCGGTCAGTTACTATGAGTTACATTGGTTCCGTGCGAGGTGGTGGTGCCACTCACGGGGCTGTTCGGGGGCTGTTTCGGACTTTCACCCACTAACGCCATGATTTAAATCCTCAGTCTTGAAACATGATAATTATCTTTGTATTCTCAAGCCGAGATTCCCATGATCGCGCTGTCAGTTCCTACGAGTTACTTTAGTCCCGTGCGAGGTGTTGGTGCCACTCACGGGGCCGTTAAGGGGTATTTCAGGTTTTCACCCACTAAAGCCATGTTTTTATGCCTAAGTATAGAAACATGAAAATTATTGTCATATTCTAAAACTGGGAGTCCCGTGATCGTGCGGTAAGTTCCTACGAGTTACATTGGTCTCGTGCGAGGTTTTGGTGCCACTCAGGGGGCCGTTCCGGGGCTGTTTCGGGTTCCCCCACTAATGCCATGTTTTTTAGCCTTAGTCTAAAAATTTGTAAATTTTCATCGTATTCTCAAACCGGGAGTCCCGTGATCGCGTGATCAGTTCCTACGAGTTACATTGGTCCCGTGCGAGGAGTTGGTGCCTCCCTCAGGGCCGTTCGGGGGCTATTTCAGGGTTTCCCCCACTAACGCCATGTTTTTAAGCCTAAGTATAGAAATATGTAAATTATCATTGCATTCTCAAAACGGGAGTCCCATGATCGCGCGGTCAGTTCCTACCAGTTTCATTGGTCCCGTGCGAGGTGTTTGTGGCATTATCGAGGCCGTTCGGGTTTTCACCACCTAACGCCATGTTTTCAAGCCTAAGTATAGAAATATACAAATTATTGTTGTATTCTCAAATCAGGAGTCCCATGATCGACTGGTTAGTTCCTACGAGTTTTATTTGTCTCATACGAGGTGTTGGTGGCACTAACGGGGACGTTCGAGGACTGTTTCGGGTTTTCACCCACTAACGCCATGTTTTTAAGCCTAAGTCTATAAATATGAAAATTATCATCATATTCTTAAACCGGGAGTGCTGTGATCACACGATCAGTTCCAAAGAGTTACATTGGTCCCATGCGATGTGTTGGTGCCACTCAAGGGGCCGTTCGTGGATGTTTTGGGTTTTCCCCCTCTAACGCCATGTTTTTATTCCTAAATCTAGAAATATGAAAATTATCATCGTATTCTCAAATCGGGAGACCCCTGATCACGCGGTTAGTTCCTACGAGTTACATTGGTCCCTTGCGAGGTGTTGGTGCCACTCACGGGACCGTTCAGGGGCTATTTCGGGTTTTCCCCCACTAACGCCACGTTTTAAGCCCAAGTCTAGAAATATGCAAATTATCATCATATTCTCAAACTCGGAGTCCCATGATCGCGCGGTTAGTTCCTATGAGTTTCATTAGTCCCGTGCGAGGTGTTGGTGCCACTCATGGGGCCGTTCGTGGGCTATTTCAGGTTTTCACCCACTAATGTCGTGTCTGTAAGCCTAAGTCTAGAAATATGAGAATTTTAATCGTATTCTCAAACCAGGGGTCTTGTGATCACGTGGTCAGTTCCTACGAGTTACAATGGTCCCGTGCGAGGTGTTGGTGCCACTCACGGGTCCGTTCGGGGGCTATTTAAGGTTTTCCCCCACTAACGCCACATTTTAAGCCTAACTTTAGAAATATGCAAATTAGCGTCATATTCTCAAACTCAGACTCCGATGATCGCGCGGTCTGTTGCTACGAGTTTTACTAGTCCTGTGCTAGGTGTTGGGGCCACTCACGGGGATCCGTTCGTGGGCTGTTTCTGGTTTTCACCCACTAACGCCATGTTTTTAAGCCAAAGTCTAAAATTATGCAAATTATCAAAGTATTCTAAAATCGTGGGTTCCGTGATCGTGCAGTCATTTCCTACGATTTACATTAGTCCCGTGCGAGCTGTTCGGGGGCTATTTTGAGTTTTCACCCACTAACCCCATGTTTGTAAGCCTAAGTCTAGAAATACGCAAATTATTATCGTATTCCCAAATTGGGGTTCCCCTGATTGCGCGGTTAGTTCCTACGAGTTACATTGGTCCTGTGCGAGGTGTTGGTCCCACTCACGGGGCTACTCGGGGGCTATTTCGGATTTTCACCCACTAACGCCATGTTTTTAAGCCTAAGTCTAGAAACATGCTAGTTATATTTGTATTCTCAAACCGAGAGTCCCGTGATCGCGCAGTCAGTTACTACGAGTTACATTAGTCCCGTGCGACGTGTTGGTGCTATCGCGGGGCCGTTGGGGGGTATTTCAGGTTTTCACCCACTAACGCCATGTTTTTATGCCTAAGTATAGAAACATACAAATTATCATCGTATTCTAAAACTGGGAGTCCCATGATCGCGCGGTATGTTCCTACGAGTTTCATTAGTCTCGTGCGAGGTGTTGGTGCCGCTCAGGGGGCCGTTCCGAGGCTGTTTTGGGTTCCCCCACTAATGCCATATTTTTTTAGCCTTAGTCTAGAAATTTGCAAATTATCGTCATATTCTCAAACTGAGATCCCGTGATCGCGCGATCAGTTCCTACAAGTTATATTTGTCCCGTTCGAGGAGTTGGTGCCTCCTTCGGGGCCATTTGGGGGCTGTTTCGGGTTTTACCCCACTAACGCCATGTTTTTAAGCTTAAGTCTAGAAATATACAAATTATCATCGTATTCTCATATCGGAGGTCTGATGATCGCGCGGTAAGTTCCAACAAGTTACATTGGTCCCGTGCGAGGTGTTGGTGCCACTCACAGGGCTGTTCGGGGGCCTTTTTCGGGTTTTTAGCCACTAACACCATGTTTTGCCTAAGTCCTGAAATTTTTAAATTATCATCGTGTTCTCAAACTGGGAGTTTCGTGATTGTGCGGTCAGTTCCTACGAGTTACATTAGTCCCGTGCGAGGTGTTAGTGCAACTCACGGGGCCATTCAGGGGGATATTTTGGGTTTTTACCAACTAACGCCATGTTTTGCCTAAGTCCTGATATTTTTAAATTATCGTTATATTCTAAAAGTTGTAGTCTCATAATCGCGCAGTCAGATCCTATGAGTTACATTTGTCCTGTGCGACGTGTTGGTACCACTCACGGGGCCGTTCGGGGGCTGTTTCGGGTGTTCACCACTAACGCCATGTTTTTAAGCCTAGGTCTAAAAATATTCAAATTATCATCGTATTCTCAAACCGGGGTCTCGTGATCGCGCGATGAGTTCCTACAAGTAACATTAGTCTCGTGCGAGGTGTTGGTGACATTCATAGGGCCGTTCGGGAGTTATTTCGGGTTTTCACCCACTAACACCATGTTTTTATGCCTCAGTCTAGAAACATGCAAATTATCGTCGTATTCTCATACCGGGAGACCAGTTATCGTGCGGTCAGTTCCTATGAGTTACATTGGTCCCGTGCGAGGTGTTGGTACCACTCATGGGACCGTTCGGGGGCTGTTTTGGGTTTTCCAACACTAACGCCATGTTTTTCAGACTAAGTCTAGAAATATGCAAATTATCGTCGTATTCTCAAATCGGGGATCCTTGATCGCGGGGTCAATTCCTACGAGTTACATTGGTCCCGTGTGAGGTGTTGGTGCCACTCACGGGGCCGTTCGAGGGCTGTTTAGGGTTTTTACCCACTAATGCCATGTTTTGCCTCAGTCCTGATATTTTAAATTATCATTGTATTCTCAAACCGGGAGTTATGTGATCACGCAGTCAGATCCTACGAGTTACATTAGGCCCGTGCGAGGTGTTGGTGCCACTCATGGTGCCGTTCGGGGGCTGTTTCAAGTTTTCATCCACTAACGCCAAGTTTTTCCTAAGTCCTGATATTTTTAAATTATTGTCGTATTCTCAAATCAGGAGTCCCGTGATCGCGCCGTCAGATCCTACGAGTTACATTGGACCCGTCCGAGGTGTTGGTGCCACTCATGGGACCGTTCGGCGGTTGTTTTGGGTTTTCCACCACTCAAACCATATTTTTAAGCCCAAGTCTAAAAATATGCAAATTATCATCGTATTCTCAAATCGGGAGTCCCATGATCGTGTGGTCAGTTGCTAAAAGTTACATTAGTCTCGTACGAGGTGTTGGTTTCACTCACTGGGACGTTCGAGGGCTGTTTCGAGTTTTCAACCGCTAATTCCATGTTTTCATCCGTAAGTCTAGAAATATGCAAATTATCATCGTATTCTCAAACCGAGTGTCCCGTGATCGCGCGGTCGATTCCTACGATTTACATTGGACCCTTGTGAGGTGTTGGTGCCACTTACAGAACCGTTCGGGTGCTATTTCGAGTTTTCACCCACTAACGCCATGTTTTTAAGCTTATGTCTAGAAATATGCAAATTATCATTGTGTTCTCAAACCAGGAGTCCCGTGATCGCACGATACGTTCCAACGAGTTACGCTGGTCCCGTACGAGGTGTTGGTGCCACTCACAGGGCCGTTCATGGGCTTTTTCAAGTTTTTACCCACTAACGCCATGTTTTCCCTAAGTCGTGATATATTTAAATTATCATCATATTCATAAACTTGGAGTTCTGTGATCGCGCAGTCAGATCCTATGAGTTACAATGGTCTTATGCGAGGTGTTAGTGCCACTCACGGGGCCACTTGGGGACTGCTTCAGGTTTTCACCCACTAACGCCATGTTTTGCCTAAGCCCTCATATTTTTAAATTATTGTCATATTCTCAAACCATGAGTCTCGTGAACGCGTGGCCAGATCCTACGAGTTACTTTGGTCCCGTGTAAGGTGATAGTGCCACTCACGGGGCCGCTCGAGGGTTGTTTCGCATTTTCCCCCACTAAAGCCATGTTTTTAAGCCTAAGTTTAGAAATATCGTATTCTCAAATCGAGAGTCTCGTGATCGCGCGGTCAGTTCCTACATGTTACATTGGTCTCGTGCGAGGTGTTGGTGCCACTTACGGGGCCGTTCGGGGGCCATTTTGGGTTCTCAACCACTAACGCCAATATTTTATGCCTACGTCTAGAAATATGCAAATTATTGTCATATTCTCAAATCCGGGGTCCCGTGATCGCGCGGTCAGTTCCTATGATTTACATTGGTCCCATACGAGGTATTGGTGCCACTCACAGAACCGTTCGGGGGATATTTCATGTTTTCACCCACTAACACTATGGTTTTAGGCCTAAGTCTAGAAATATACGAATTATCATCGTATTCTTAAAATGAGAGTCCCGTGATCGCATGGTAAGTTCCAACGAGTTACACTGGTCCCATGTGAGGTGTTGGTGCAACTCACGGGGCCGTTCGGGGGGCTATTTTGAGATTTCACCCACTAACGCCATGTTTTTAGGCCTAAGTCTAGAAATATGCAAATTATCATCATATTCTCAAACCCGGGGTCCCGTGATCGTGCGGTAAGTTCCAACAAGTTACATTGGTCCCGTGCGCGGTGTTGGTGCCACTCACAGGGCCGTTCGGGGGTTGTTTCGAGTTTTCACCCACTAACGCCATGTTTGTTAGCTTAAGTCTAGAAATATGCAAATTATCATCATACTCTCAAACCAGGGGTCCCATGATCGCGCAGTCTATTCCTACGAGTTTCATTGGTCTCGTGCGGGAGTTGGTGCCTACCTTGGGATCGTTCGGGGGCTATTTTGGGTTTTTAACCACGAACTCCATGTTTTGATTAAGTCCTGATATTTTAAAATTATCATCGTGTTATCAAACTGGGAGTTACGTGATCGCACGGTCAGTTCCTACGATTTACATTAGTCCCGTGCGAGGTGTTGGTGCCACTTATGGGGCCTTTCGGGAGTTACTTTTTGTTTTCACCCACTAATGCCATGTTTTACCTAAGTCCTGATATTTTTAAATTATCGTTGTATTCTAAAACCAGATTTCTATTGATCATGTGATCAGATCCTAAGAGTTACATTGGTCCCGTGCAAGGTGTTGATGCCACTCACGGGGCCGTTCGGGGGAAGTTTTAGGTTTTCCCCCACTAACGCCATGTTTTTAAGCCTAAGTCTAAAAATATGCAAATTATCATCGTATTCTCAAACCAGGGTCTCATTATCGCGTGGTCAGTTCCTACAAGTTACATTGGTCCTATGCGAGGTGTTGGTGCCACTCACGGGGCCGTTCGGGGGCTGTTTCGAATTTTCTACCACTAACACCATGTTGTGATGCCTAAGTCTAGAAATATGAAAATTATCATCATATTCTCAAACCAGGAGTCCCATGATCGCGAGGTTAGTTCCTACGAGTTACATTAGTCCAGGGCGAGGTGTCGGTTCCACTCACGGGGCCGTTGGGGGGCTATTTGGGTTTTTCACCCACTAACGCCATGTTTTTATTCCTAAGTCTAGACACATGCAAATTATCATCGTATTCTCAAACAGGGAGTCTAGTGATCGTGCGGTCATTTCCTACGAGTTACATTGGTCTCGTGCGAGGTTTTGGTACCACTCACGGGGCCGTTTGGGGGCTGTTTCGGGTTTTTCCCCGCTATAGACATGCTTTTAAGACTATGTCTAGAAATATAGAAATTATCATCTTATTCTCAAACCGGGGCTCCCGTGATTGCGTGGTCTGTTCCTACGATTTACATTGGTCCTGTGCGAGGTGTTGGTGCCGCTCACGGGGTCGTTCTGGGGCTGTTTCGGGTTTCACCCACTTACGCCAATATTTTATGCCTAAGTATAAAAATATGCATATTATCATCATATTCTCTAACCGGGAGTCCCGTGATCGCGCGGTCAGTTCCTACGATATACATTGGTCTTGTGCGAGGTGTTAGTGCCACTCACGGAACCATTCGAAGTCTATTTCGAGTTTTCAGCCACTAACGCCATGTTTTAAGCCTCAGTCTAGAAATATGCAAATTATCATCGTATTCTCAAACCGAGAGTCCTGTGATCATGCGATAAGTTCCAACTAGTTACATTGGTCCCGTACGAGGTGTTGGTGGCACTCACGGGGCCGTTCGGGGGCTGTTTTGAGTTTTCACCCACTAACGCCATGTTTGTAAACTTAAGTCTAGAAATATGCAAATTATCATCATATTCTCAAAATGAGGGTCCCATGATAGCGCGATCAGTTCCTACGAGTTACGTTGGCCTCGTGCGAGGAGTTTGTGCCTCCCTCGGGGCTGTTCGGGGGCTGTTTTGGGTTTCTACCCATGAACGCCATGTTTTGCCTATGTCTTGGTATTTTTAAATTATCATCGTATTCTCAAACTGGGAGTTTCATGATCACGCGGCCAGTTCTTACGAGTTATATTGATCCCGTGAGAGGTGTTGGTGCCACTCACGGGGCCTTTCGGGGTTTGTTTTTGCTTTTCACCCACTAACGCCATGTTTTGCCTAAGTTCTGATATTTTTAAATTATCATTGTATTCTCAAACCAGGAGTCTTGTGATCATGCATTCAGATCCTATGAGTTACATTGGTCCCGTGCGTGGTGTTGGTGCCACTCACGGGGCCGTTCGGGGGATGTTTCGTGTTTTCTCCCACTAGCGCCATATTTTTAAGCCTAAGTCTAAAAATATGCAAATTATCATCGTATTCTCAAACTAGGCTCTCGTGATCATGCGGTTAGTTCCTATAAGTTACATTGGTCCCGTGCGAGGGGTTGGTGCCACTCACGGGGCCGTTCGGGGGTTGTTTCGGGTTTTCATCCACTAACGCCATGTTTTGATGCCTAAGTCTATAAATATGAAAATTATCATCATATTCTCAAACCAGGAGTCCCATGATCGCGCGGTTAGTTCGTATGAGTTACATTGGTTTCGTGCGAGGTGTTGGTACCACTCTCGGGGCCATTCGGGGGCTCTTTCGGGTTTTCTCCCACTATAGACATGTTTTTAAGCCTAAGTCTTGAAATATGCAAATTATCATCATATTCTTAAATTGGGCCACCCGTGATTGCGCGGTGAGTTCTTACGATTTATATTGGTCCCGTGCAAGGTGTTGGTGACACTCATTGGGCCGTTCAGGGGTTATTTCGAGTTTTCACCCACTAATGCCATGTTTGTAAGCCTATGTCTAGAAATATGGAAATTGTCATAGTATTCTCAAATCGGAGGTCCCGTGATCGCGCGGTCAGTTCCTATAAATTACATTGCTCCTATGCGAGGTGTTGGTGCCACTCACAGGGCCGTTCGAGGGCTGTTTCATCTTTTCACCCACTAACACCATGTATTTAAGCCTAAGTGTGGATATATGTAAATTATTATCATATTCTCAAATTGGGAGTCCCGTGATCGCGCGATAAGTTCCAACGAGCTTCATTGGTCCCGTGCGAGGTGTTGGTGACACTTACGGGGCTGTTTGGGGTTTTTACCCACTAACGCCATGTTTCGCCAAAGTCGTGATATTTTTAAATTATCATCGTATTCTCAAACTGGGAGTTCTATGATCTCGCATTTTGATCCTTCAAGTTACATTGGTCCCGGGCGAGGTGTTCGTGCCACTCACGGGGCCATTCGGGGGCTATTTCGGGTTTCACCCACTAACACCATGTTTTGCCTATGTCCTGATATTTTTAAATTACCGTCGTATTCTCAAACCGAGAGTCCTGTGATTGTGCGGTCAGATCCTACGAGCTACATTGGCCCCGTGCGAGGTGTTGGTGCCACTCACAGGGCCTTTCGGAGGTTGTTTCGGGTGTTCCTCCACTAAAGCCATGTTTTTAAACCTAAGTCTAGAAATATGCAAATTATCATCGTATTCTCAAATCGGGGGTCCCGTGATCGCGCGGTCTGTTTCTACGATTTACAATGGTCCCGTACGAGGTGTTAGTGCTGCTCACGGTGCCGTTCGGGGGTTATTTGAGTTTTCACCCACTAACGACATGTTTTTAGGCGTAAGTCTAGAAATATGCAAATTATCATCAAGTTCTTAAATCGGGAGTCCCGTGATCGTGAAGTAAGTTCCAACGAGTTACATTGGTCCCGTGCGAGGTGTTGGTCCCACTCACGGGGCCGTTTCGGGGGTTGTTTCGGGTTTTTACCCACTAATGCCACATTTTGTCGAAGTCCTGATATTTTTAAATTATCATCATATTCTCAAACCGAGGGTCCCATGATAGCGCGATCTGTTCCTACGAGTTACATTGATCTCGTACGAGGAGTTTGTGCCTCCCACGGGGCTGTTCGGGGGCTTTTTTGGGTTTTTACCCACTAATGCCATGTTTTGCCTAAGTCCTGATATTTTGCAATTATCGTTATTTCTCAAACTGAGAGTCTCGTGATCGCGCGATTAGATCCTACGAGTTACATTGGCCCCGTACGAAGTGTTGGTGCCACTCACTGGGCCATTCGGGGGTTGTTTCGTGTTTTCCCCCACTAAAGCCATGTTTTTAAGACTAAGTCTAGAAATATGCGAATTATCATCGTATTCTCAAAACGAGAGTCCCGTGATCGCACGATCATTTCCTACAAGTTACATTGGTACCGTGCGAGGTGGTGATGCCGCTCACGGGGTTGTTCGGGGGCTGTTTCGGGTTTTCAACAACTAACGCCTATATTTTATGCCTTAGTCTAGAAACATGCATATTATCATCATATTCTCAAACTGGGGGTCCCGTGATCGTGCGGTCAGGTTCCTACGATATACATTGGTCCCGTGCGAGGTGTTGGTGCCAATCACGGAACCGTTCGAAGGCTATTTCGAGTTTTCAGCCACTAACGCCATGTTTTTAAGCCAAAGTCTAGAAATATGCAAATTATCATCGTATTCTAAAACCGGGAGTCCCGTGATCGTGCGGTATGTTCCAACGAGTTACATTGGTCTCGTACGAGGTGTTGGTGCCACTCACGGGGCCGTTCGGGGGCTGTTTTGAGTTTTCACCGACTAACGCAATGTTTGTAAGCCTAAGTCTAGAAATATGCAAATTATCATTAGATTCTCAAACTGAGGGTCCCATGATAGCGCAGTCAGTTCCTACGAGTTACATTGCTCTCGTGCGACGAGTTTGTGCCTCCCTTGGGATATTCAGGGGCTGTTTCGGGTTTTTATCCACGAACGCCAAGTTTTGCCTAAGTCATGACATTTTTAAATTATCATAGTATTCTCAAAAGGCGAGTTTCATGATCACACGGTCAGTCCCTACGAGTTACATTGGTCCCGTGCGAGGTGTTGGTGCCACTCACGGGGCCTTTCGGGAGTTGTTTTTGGTTTGCACTCACTAACGCCATGTTTTGCCTAAGTCCGGATATTTTTAAATTATCGTTGTATTCTTAAACCAGGAGTCTTGTGATCACGCGATCAGATCCTATGAGTTTCATTGGTCCCGTGCGAGGTGTTGGTGCCACTAACGGGGCCGTTTGGGGGCTGTTTCGGGTTTTCCCCACTAGCGCCATGTTTTTTAGCCTAAGCCTAAAAATATGAAAATTATCATCGTATTCTCAAACCAAGGCCTTGTGATTGCGCGATCAGTTCCTACGATTTATATTGGTCCCGTGCGAAGTGTTGGCGCCACTCACGGGGCCGTTCGGGGGCTGTTTCGGGTTTTCTACCACTAACGCCATGTTTTGATGCCTAAGTCTAGAAATATGGAAATTACCATAATATTCTCAAACCAGGAGTCTCGTGATCACGCGATCAGTTCATACGAGTTACATTAGTCCTATGGCAGGTGTGGGTTCCACTTACAGGGCCGTTCGGGGGCTGCTTTGGTTTATCAGCCACTAACGCCATGTTTTTTTTCCAAACTCTAGAAATAATCAAATTATCATCGTATTCTCAAACCGAGAGTCTAGTGATCGCGTGGTCAGTTCCTTGTAGTTACATTGGTCCCATGTGAGGCGTTGGTACCACTCTCGGGGCTGTTTGGGGGCTCTTTCCGGTTTTCACCCACTATAGACATGTTTTTAAGCCTAAGTCTAGAAATATGTGAATTATCATCGTATTCTCAAATCGGGGCTCCAGTGATTGCGCGGTCAGTTCCTACGATTTACATTGGTCCCCTGCGAGGTGTTGGTGCCACTCACGGGGCCGTTTAGGTGCTATTTCGATTGTTCACCCACTAATGCCATGTTTGTAAGCCTATGTCTAGAAATATGAAAATTATCATCGTATTCTCAAATCGAGAGTCCCGTGATCGTGCGGTAAGTTCCAACGAGTTACATTGGTCTCATACGAGGTGTTGGTGCCACTCACGGGGTTGTTCGGAGGCTGTTTACAGTTTTCACCTACTAACGCCATGTTTGTAAGCCAAAGTCTAGAAATATGCAAATTATCATCATATTCTCAAACCGAGGGTCCCATGATAGCGCAATCAGTTCATACGAGTTACATTGGTCTCGTGCGAGGAGTTTGTGCCTCCCTTGGGCTATTCTGGGGCTGTTCGGGTTTTTACCCATGAACGTCATGTTTTGCCTAAGCCCTGATATTTTTACATTATCATCGTATTCTCAAACTGGGAGTTTCATGATCGCGCGGTCAGTCCCTACGAGTTACATTGGTCCCGTGCGAGGTGTTGGTGCCACTCACGGGGCCTTTCGGGGGTTGTTTTTTGTTTTCACCCACTAACACCATGTTTTGCCTAAGTTCAAATATTTTTAAATTATTGTTGTATTCTCAAACCAGGAGTCCTGTGATCACGCGATTAGATCCTATGAGTTACATTGGTCTCGCGCGAGGTGTTGGTGCCACTCAGGGGGCCGTTCGGGGGCTGTTTCAGGTTTTCCCCCACTAGCGCCATATTTTTAAGCCTAAGTCTAAAAATATGAAAATTATCATCGTATTCTTAAACTAGGTTCTTGTGATTGCGCAGTCAGTTCCTACGATTTATATTGGTCCCGTACGAGGTATTGGTGCCATTCACGGGGCCGTTCAGGGGCTGTTTTGGGTTTTCTACCACTAACGCCATGTTTTGATGCCTAAGTCTAGAAATATGGAAATTACCATGATATTCTCAAACCAGGAGTCTCGTGATCATGCGATCAGTTCCTATGAGTTACATTAGTCCTGTGCGAGGTGTTGGTTCCACTCATGGATCCGTTCGGGGGCTGTTTTGGTTTTTCACCAACTAACGCCATGTTTTTATTCCTAACTCTAGAAATAATCAAATTATCATCATATTCTCAAACCGGGAGTCAAGTGATCATGCGGTCAGTTCCTTATAGTTACATTGGTCCCGTGCGAGGTTTTGGTACCACTCTCGGGGCTGTTTGGGGGCTCTTTCGGGTTTTCTCCCAATATAGACATGTTTTTAAGCCTATGTCTAGAAATATGCGAATTATCATTGTATTCTTAAACCGGGGCTCCAGTGATTGCGCGGTCAGTTCCTACGATTTACATTGGTCCCGTATGAGGTGTTGGTGCCACTCACGGGGACGTTCGGGGGAAATTTCGAGTTTTCACCCACTAATGCCATGTTTATAATCCTATGTCTAGAAATATGAAAATTATCATCGTATTCTCAAACCGAAGATCCCGTGATTGCACGGTCAGTTCCTACGAGTTACATTGCTCCCGTGCAAGGTGTTGGTGCCACTCACGGGGCCGTTCGGGGGCTATTTTGTCTTGTCACCCACTAACGCCATGTTTTAAGCCTAAGTCTGGAAATATGCAAATTATCATCATATTCTCAAACTTGGAGTCCCGTGATTGCGTAGTAAGTTCCACCGAGTTACATTGGTCCCGTGCAAGGTGTTGGTGCCACTCACGGGGCCGTTCGGGGGCTGTTTCGGGTTTTTACCCACTAACGCCATGTTTTACCGAAGTCCTGATATTTTTAAATTATCATCGTATTCTCAAAATGGGAGTTCTACGATCGCTCATTCAGATCCTACGAGTTACATTGGTCCCGGGCGAGGTGTTCATGCCACTCACGGGTCCGTTCGAGGGCTATTTCGGGTTTTCACCCACTAACACCATTTTTGGCCTAAGTCCTGATATTTTTAAATTATCGTCGTATTCTCAAACCGAGAGTCCCATGATCGTGCGGTCAGATCCTACGAGTTACATTGGTCCCGTGCGAGGTGTTGGTACCACTCGCGGGGCCGTTCGGGGTTGTTTCATGATTTGCCCCACTAAAGCCATGTTTTTAAGCCTAAGTCTAGAAATATTCACATTATCATCGTATTCTCAAACCGGCCGTCCCGTGATCGTGCGGTCATTCCCTATAAGTTACATTGGTCCCGTGCGAGGTGTGAGTGCCGCTCACGAGGTCGTTCGGGGGTTATTTCGGGTTTTCAACCACTAACGCCAATATTTTATGCCTAAGACAAAAAAATGCAAATTATCATCGTATTCTCAGACTGGGTGTCCCGTGATCGCGCGGTCAGTTCCTACGATTTACATTGGTCCTGTGCGAGGTGTTGGTGCCACTCAAGGAACTGTTTGGGGGCGATTTTGAGTTTTAACCCACTAACACCATGTTTTTAGGCCTAAGTCCAGAAATATGTAAATTATCATCAAGTTCTCAAACTGGGAGTCCCATGATTACGCGGTAAGTTCCAACGAGTTACATTAGTCCCGTTCGAGGTGTTGGTGCCACTGCCACGAACGTTCGGGGGATGTTTCAAGTTTTCACCCACTAACACCATGTTTGTAAGACTAAGTCAAGAAATATGGAAATTATCGTATTATTCTCAAACCGGGGGTCCCGTGATCAGGCGTTCAATTCCTACGAGTTGCATTGGTCCCGTGCGATGAGTTGGTTCCTCCCTCGGGGCCGTTTAGGGGTTGTTTTGGGTTTTCCCCCACTAACGCCACGGTTTTAGGCTTAAGTCTAAAAATAGGCAAATTATTGTCGTATTATCAAATTGGAGGTCTCATGTTCGCAGGGTCAGTTCCTACGAGTTATATTGGTCCCGTACGAGGTGTTAGTGCCATTCACGGGGACGTTCGAGGGATGTTTGTTGTTTTCACCCACTAACGCAATTTTTTGTCTAAGTCCTGATGTTTTCAAATTATCATCGTATTCTCAAAACGGGGTCTCGTGAACGCGCGGTCAGATCCTACGAGTTACATTGGTCCCGTGCGAGGTGTTGGAGCCACTCACGGGGCCATTTGGGGGTTGTTTCGTGTTTTCAACCACTAAAGCCATGTTTTGATGCCTAAGTCTAGAAATATGAAAATTATCATTGTATTCTCAAACGAGGAGTCCCGTGATCGCGCGGTCAGTTCCTACGAGTTACATTATCCCTATGCGAGGTGTTGGTGCCATTCACAGGGCCGTTTGGGGGCTATTTCGGGTTTTCACCCACTAATGCCATGTTTTTAAGCCTAAGTCTAGAGATATTCATATTATCATCTAATTCTCAAACCGGGGGCCCGTGACTGCGCGGTCGGTTCCTACAATTTACATTGGTATCGTGCGAGGTGATGGTGCCATTCACGGAACCGTTCGGGGGCTATTTCGAGTTTTCACCCACTAACACCATGTTTTTAGGCCTAAGTCTAGAAATATGCAAATTATCATCGTATTCTCAAACCGGGAGTCCCGTGATCGTGCGATAAGTTCCAACGAGTTTCATTGGTCCCATACGAGGTGTTGGTGCCACTCACGGTGCCGTTCGGGGGCGGTTTCTAGTTTTCACCCACTAACGCCATGTTTGTAAGCCTAAGTCTAGAAATATGCAAATTATCATCTTATTCTCAAACCGAGGGTCCCATGATAGTGCGGTCAGTTCCTACGAGTTACATTGATCTCGTGCAAGGAGTTTGTGCCTCCCTCGGGGCTGTTCAGGGGCTTTTTCGAGTTTTTACCCACTAATGCCATGTTTTGCCAATGTCCTGATATTTTATATTATCATCGTATTCTCAAACTGGGAGATCGGTGATCATGCCGTTAGATCCATCGAGTTACATTGGTCCCGTGCGAGGTGTTGGTGCCACTCACGGGGCCGTTCGGGGGCTGTTTCTGGTTTTCCCCCACTAAAACCATATTTTTAAGCCTAAGTCTAAAAATATGCAAATTATCATCGTATTCTCAAAACGGGAGTCCCGTTATCACGCGGTCAGTTCCTACAAGTTACATTGGTCCCGTGCGAGGTGTTGATGCCACTCACGAGGCTATTTGGGGAATGTTTTGGGTTTTCAACAACTAATGCCAATATTTTATGCCTAAGTTTAGAAATATGCAAATTATCGTCGTATTCTCAAACCGGGGGTCCCGTGATCATGAGGTTAGTTCCTATGATTTACATTGGTCCCATGTGAGGTGTTTGTGCCACTCACGGAACCGTTCGAGGGCTATTTCGAGTTTTCACCCACTAATGCCATGTTTTTATGTCTAAGTCTAGAAATATGCAAATTATCATCGTATTCTCAAACTAGGAGTCCCTTGATCGCGCGGTAAATTCCAACGAGTTACATTGGTCCCGTGCGAGGTGTTGGTGCCACTCACGGGGCCGTTAGCAAGCTGTTTCGAGTTTTCACCCACTAACCCCATGTTTGTAAGCCTAGGTCTTGAAATATGTAAATTATCATTGTATTCCTAAATTGGGGGTCCCGTGAATGTGCGGTCGATTCCTACGAGTTAAATTGGTCCCGTGCGAGGAATTAGTGCCTCCCTCGGGGCCGTTCGGGGGCTGTTTTGGGTTTTCCCCCACTAATGCCATATTTTTGTGCCTAAGTCTAGAAACAGGCAAGTTATCGTCGTATTCTCAATCTGGGAGTCCAGTGATTGCGCGGTCAGTTCCTACGAGTTACATTAGTCTCGTGTGAGGTGTTGGTAACACTCACGTGGCCGTTCGGGGGCTACTTCGAGTTTTCCCCCACTATTGACATGTTTTTAAGCATAAGTCTAGAAATATGCAAATTATCGTGGTATTCTCAAACCAGGGCTACCGTGATCGCGCGGTCAGTTCCAACGATTTACATTAGTCCCGTACGAGGTGTTGGTGCCACCCACGGGGCCATTCGGTGGCTATTTTGAGTTTTCACCCACTAACGCCATGTTTGTAAGCCTAAGTCTAGAAATATGCCAATTATCATCGTATTCTCAAATCGGAGGTCCGATGATCGCGCGATAAGTCTTGAAGATTTACATTGGTCCTGTGCGAGGTTTTGGTGCCACTCACAGGGCAGTTCGGGGGCTATTTCAGGTTTTTACCCACTAACGCCATGTTTTTCCTAAGTCCTGGTATTTTTAAATTATCAATGTATTCTCAAACTGGGAGTTTCGTGCTCGCGCGGTCAGTTCCTACTAGTTACATTCGTCCCGTGCGAGGTGTTGGTGCCATGCACGGGGCCGTTCGAGGGCTGTTTTTAGTTTTCACCCACTAACGCCATGTTTTGCCTAAGTCCTGATATTTTAAAATTATCGTTTCATTCTAAAACTAGGAGTTTCGTGAACGCGAGTTCAGATTCTATGAGTTAAATTGGTCCCGTGCGAGGTGTTGGTGCCACTCAATGGGCCATTCGGGGGCTACTTCGGGTTTTCCCCCACTAACGCCATGTTTTTAAGCCTAAGTCTAAAAATATTCAAATTATCATCGTATTCTCAAACCGAGGTCTCATCATCTCGCGGTCAGTTCCTACAAGTTACATTGGTCTCATGCGAGGTGTTGGCGCCACTCACGGGGCCGTTCGGGGGATGTATCGGGTTTTCAACCACTAACGCCATGGTTTGATGCCTTAGTCTGGAAATATAAAAATTATCATTGTATTCTCAAACGAGGAGTCCCGTGACCGCGCGGTTAGTTCCTACGAGTTACATTAGTCCTGTGCAACGTGTTGGTTCCATTCACCGGGCCGTTCGGGGGCTATTTCGAGTTTTCCCCCACTAATGCCATGTTTGTATGCCTAAGTCTATAAACATGAAAATTATCGTCCTATTCTCAAACCGAGAGTCCAATGATCGCGCGATCAGTTCCTACGAGTTACATTAGTCTCGTGTGAGGTGTTGATACCACTCACGGCACCGTTACGGGGCTGTTTCAAGTTTTCCCCCACTATAGATATGTTTTTAAGCCTGAGTTTATAAATATGCAAATTATCATCGTATTCTCAAGAAGGGGCTCCCGTGATCGCGCGGTCAGTTCCTACGATTTACATTAGTCCTGGTTGAGGTGTTGGTGCCACTCACGGGGCTGTTTGGGGGCTATTTCGAGTTTTCACCCACTAACGCCCTGTTTATAAGCCTAAGTCTAGAAATATGGAAATTATCATCGTATTCTCAAACCGGGGGTCCCATGATCGCGCGGCCAGTTCGTACGAGTAACATTGCTCCCGTGCGAGGTGTTGGTCCACTCACGGGGCCGTTTGGGGGCTGTTTTGGCTTTTCACCCACTAACACCATGTTTTTAAGCCTAAGTCTAGAAATATGCAATTTATCATCGTATTCGTGAACCGGGAGTCCCATGATCAAGCGGTAAGTTCCAACGAGTCACATTGGTCCCGTGCGAGGTGTTGGTGCCACTCGCGGGGCCGTTCGGGGGCTATTTTAGCTTTTCAACCACTAAAGCTAATATTTTTTGCCTAAGTCTAAAAATATACAAATTATCATCGTATTCTCAAACCGGGGGTCCCATGATCGTGCAGTCAGCTCCTACGATTTACATTGGTCCCTTGTGAGGTGTTGGTACCACTCAAGGAACCGTTAGAGGGCTATTTTGAGTTTTCACCCACTAACGCCATGTTTTTAGGCATAAGTCTAGAAATATGAAAATTATCATTATATTCTCTAACCAGAAGTCCCGTGATTGCGCGTTAAGTTCCAACAAGTTAGATTGGTCCTGTGTGAGGTGTTGGTGCCACTCACGGGGCCATTCGGGTGCTGTTTCGAGTTTTCACCCACTAACGCCATGTTTGTAAGCCTAAGTATAAAAATATGCAAATTATTATCGTATTATCAAATTGGGGGTCCCGTGAATGCGCGGTCAGTTCTTACGAGTTACATTGGTCCCGTGCGAGGAGTTGGTCCCTCCATCGGGGCCGTTTGAGGGTTGTTTCGGGTTTTCCCTCACAAACGCCATATTTTTGTGCCTAAGTCTTGAAACATGCAAATTATCATCGTATTCTCAAACTAGGAGTCCAGTGATCGCGCGATCACTTCCAACGAGTTACATTAGTCCCGTGCGAGGTGTTGGTACCACTCACACAACCGTTCAGGGGCTATTTTGAGTTTTCACCCACTAATACCATGTTTTTAAGGCTATGTCTACAAATATGGAAATTATCATCGTAATCTCAAACCGGAGGTCCCGTGATCATACGGTCAGTTCCTACGAGTTACATTGCTCCCGTGCGAGGTGTTAATGCCACTCACGGGGTCGTTCGGGGGCTGTTTCGTCTTTTCACCCACTAATGCCATGCTTTTAAGCCTAAGTCTGGAAATATGCAAATTATCATCATATTCTCAAACTGGGAGTCCCGTGATCACGCGGTAAGTTCCAAAGAGTTACATTGGTCCCGTGCAAGGTGTTGGTGCCATTCGCGAAGCCGTTCGGGGGCTGTTTTAGGTTTTTACCCACTAACTCCATGTTTTTATGCCTATGTCTAGAAATATGCAAATTATCATTATATTCTCAAACCGAGAGTCCCGTGATCGCACGGTAAGTTCCAACGAGTTACATTGGTCCCATGCGAGGTGTTGGTGCCACTCATGGGGCCGTTCGGGGGCTGTTTCGAGTTTTTACCCACTAACGCCATGTTTTGCCTAAGTCCTGTTATTTTTAAATTATCATCGTACTCTCAATTTGGTAGTTTCTTGAACGCGCAATCAGTTCGTACTAGTTACATTCGCCCCGTGCGAGGTGTTGGTGCCATTCACGGGACCGTTAGAGGACTGTATTCGGTTTTCAACCACTAACGCCATGTTTTGCCTAAGTCCTGATATTTTTTAATTATCATCGTATTCTTAAACCAGGGTCTCGTGATCGCGCGATCAGGTCCTATAAGTTACATTGGTCCCGTGCGAGGTGTTGGTTCCACTCACAGGGCTGTTCAGGGGAGGTTTCGAGTTTTTAATCACTAACAACATGTTTTGCTGCCTAAGTTTAGAAATCTAAAAATTATCAATGTATTCTCAAACGAGGAGTCCCGTGACCACGCGTTCAGTTCCCAAGAGTTGCATTAGTCCTGTGCGACGTGTTGGTGCCATAACGGGGCTGTTCGGGGGCTATTTCGGGTTTTCACCCACTAATGCCATGTTTTTATGCCTAAGTCTAGAAACATGAAAATTATCCTCATATTCTCAAACCGAGCGTCCAGTGATTTCGCAGTCAGTTCCTACGAGTTACATTAGTCCCGTGCGAGGTGTTGCTACCACTCACGGCACCGTTACAGGGATGTTTTGAGTTTTCCCCCACTGTAGACATGTTTTTAAGCCTAAGTCTAGAAATATGAAAATTATCATCGTATTCTCAAATTAGGGCTCCCGTGATCGCGCGGTCAGTTCCTACGATTTACATTGGTCTCGTGCGAGGTGTTGGTGCCACTCAAGGGGCCGTTCGGGGGGCTATTTCGAGTTTTCACCCACTAACACCATGTTTGTAAGCCTAAGTCTAGAAATATGGAAATTATCATTGTATTCTCAGACCCGGGGCCCGTGATCGCGCGGTCAGTTCCTACGAGTTACATTTCTCCCGTGCGAGGTGTTTGTTCCAATCACGAGGCCATTTGGGGGCTGTTTTGGCTTTTCACCCACTAACACCATGTTTTTAAGCCTAAGTCTAGAAATATGCAAATTATCATCGTATTCTCAAACCGAGAGTCCCATGATCGCGCGGTAAGTTCCATCCAGTTACATTGGTCCATTGCGAGGTGTTGGTGCCACTCACGGGGCCGTTCGGGGGCTATTTGGGCCTTTTACCCACTAACGCCTTGTTTTGCCTACGTCCTGATATTTTAATTTATCATCGTATTCTGAAACTGGGAGTTTTGTGATCACGCAGTCAGATCCTACTAGTTACATTGGTCCCATGCGAGGTCTTGGTACCACTCACGGGGTCGTTCGCGGGCTGTTTTTGGGTTTTCAACCACTAAAGCCAATATATTATGCCTAAGTCTAGAAATATGCAAATTATTGTCGTATTCTCAAACTGGGGGTCCCGTGATCGGGCGGTCAGTTCCTACGATTTACATTGGTCCCGTGCGAGGAGTTGGTGCCTCCCTCGTGGTCGTTCGGGGCTATTTCCGGTTTTCCCCGACTAACGCCATGTTTTTGTGCCTAAGTCTAGAAACTTGTAAATTATCATCGTATTCTCAAACTGGGAACCAAGTGATCGCGCAGTCAGTTCCTACGAGTTACATTAGTCCGGTGCGAGGTGTTGGTACGACTCACGGGTCCATTCGGGGGTTGTTTCGAGTTTTCCACCACTATAGACACGTTTTAAGCCTAAGTCCAGAAATATGCAAATTATCATCGTATTCTCAAAGCCGGGCTCCCATGATCACGCAGTTAGTTCAAACGAGTTACATTGGTCCCGTGCGAGGTGTTGGTGCTAGTCACGGGGCCGTTCAGGGGATGTTTTGGGTTTTTACCCACTAACGCCATGTCTTGCCTAAGTCTTGTTATTTTAAATTATCATCATATTCTCAAACCGGGAGTTCTGTGTTTGCGCTGTCAGATCCTAGGAGTTACATTGGTCCCGTGCGAGGTGTTGGTGCCACTCACGAGGCCGTTCGGGGGCTGTTTTGGGTTTTCACCCACTAATGCCAAGTTTTGCCTAAGTCCGGACATTTTTAAATTATCGTCATATTCTTAAACCGAGAGTCCCGTGATAGCACGATCAGATCCTACGAGTTACATTAGTCCCGTTCGAGGTGTTGGTGCCACACACATGGCCGTTCAGGGGTTGTTTCGGGTTTCCCCCCACAAAAGACATGTTTTAAGGCTAAATCTAGAAATATGCAAATTATCATCGTATTCGCAAATCGAGAGTCCCGTGATCGCGTGATCAGTTCCTACAAGTTACGTTAGTCTTGTGTGACGAGTTGGTGCCACTCACAGGTCGTTCAGGGGCTATTTCGGGTTTTCAACCACTAATGCCAATATTTTATGCCTAAGTCTAAAAATATGCAAATTATCATCGTATTCTCAAACTCGGGGTCCCGTGATCACGCGGCCAATTCCTATGATTTACATTGGTCCCGCGCGAGGTGTTGGTGCCACTCACGGGGCCATTCGGGTGTTGTTTTGAGTTTTCGCCCACTAACACCATGTTTGTAAGCCTAAGTCTAGAAATATGCAAATTATTATCGTATTCTCAAACCGGGGGTCTCGTGAATGCGCGATCAGTTCCTACGAGTTACATTGGTCCCGTGCGAGGAGTTGGTGCCCCCCGGGGCCATACGGGGGCTGTTTCGGGTTTTCCCCCACTAACGCCACATTTTTAAGTTTATGTCTAGAATATGCAAATTATCATCGTATTCTCAAATCGGAGGTCCCATGATCGGGCGGTATGTTCTGACGAGTTATATTGGTCCCGTGCGAGGTGTTGGTGCCACTCACAGGGCCGTTCGGAGGTTGTTTCGAGTTTTTTTCGCACTAACGCCTCATTTTGCCTAAGTCCAGATATTTTTAAATTATCATCGTATTCCCAAACCGGGAGTCCCGTTATCGCGCGGTCAGTTCCTATAAGTTACATTGGTCTCGTGCGAGGTGTTGGTGCCACTCACGGGGCCGTTCGGGGGCTGTTTTTGGTTTTCAACCCCTAAACCAATATTTTATGCGTAAGTCTAGAAATATGCAAATTATCATCATATTCTCAAACCGGGGGTCCCGTGATCATGCGATCAGTTCCTACAATTTACATTGGTCCCATGCGAGGTGTTGGTGCCACTCACGGAACCGTTTGGGGGCTATTTTGAGTTTTCATCCACTAACGCCATGTTTTTTGGCCTAAGTCTTGAAATATGCAAATTATCATCGTAATCCAAAATCCGGAGTCCCGTGATGGCGCGGTAAGTTCCAATGAGTTACATTGGTTCTGTGCGAGTTATTGGTGCCACTGACAGGGCCTTTTGGGTGTTGTTTCGAGTTGTCACCGACTAATGCCATGTTTTTAAGCCTAAGCCGAGAAATATGCAAATTACAGTAGTATTCTCAAATAGGGGGTCCCGTGATCACGCGGTCAGTTCCTACGTGTTACATTGGTCCCGTGCGAGGAGTTGGTGCCTCTCTTGGGGCCGTTCGGGGGCTGTTTAGGCTTTTCCCCCACTAACGACATGTTTTTGTGCCAAAGTCTAGAAAAATGCAAATTATCGTCGTATTCTCAAACTGGGAGTCCAGTGATCGCGCGGTCAGTTCCTACGAGTTACATTAGTCCCGTGCGAGGTGTTGTACCACTCACGGGGCCGTTCGGGGGCTGCTTCAAGTTTTCCATCTCTATAGACATGTTCTTTAGCCTAAGTTTAGAAATATGCAAATTATCATCGTATTCTCAAAGAAGGGATCCCGTTATCGTGCGATCAGTTCCTACGATTTACATCGGTCCCGTGCGAGGTGTTGGTTCCACTCACGAGGCCATTCGGGGGCTATTTCGAGTTTTCACCCACTAAAGCCATGTTTTTAAGACTAAGTCTAGAAATATTCAAATTATCATTGTATTCTCAAACCAGGAGTCCCGTGATCACGCGTTAAGCTCCAATAAGTTACACTGGTCCCGTGTGAGGTGTTGGTGCCACTCACGGGGCCATTCGGGTGCTGTTTCGAGTTTTAACCCACTAACGCCATGTTTGTAAACCTAAGTCTAGAAATATGCAAATTATTATCATATTCTCAAACCGGGGGTCCCGTGAATGCGCGGTCAGTTCCTACGAGTTACATTGGTCCTGTGCGAGGAGTTGGTACCCCCCTCGGGGCCATTCGGGGGCTTATTCAGGTTTTCCCCCACTAACGCCACATTTTTAAGTTTATGTCTAGAATATGCAAATGATAATCGTATTCTCAAATCCGAGGTCCCATGATTGGGCGGTATGTTCTGACGAGTTACATTGGTCCCGTGCGAGGTGTTAGTGCCACTCACAAGGCCGTTCGGGGGCTGTTTCGAGTTTTTACCCACTAACGCCATGTTTTGCCTAAGTCCTAATATTTTTAAATTACAATTGTATTCTCAAACTGGTAGTTTTATGTTCGCGTGGTCAGTTCTTACGAGGAACATTGGTCCCATGCGAGGTGTTGGTGCCACTCACGGGGCCGTTCATATGTTGTTTTTGGTTTTCACCCACTACCGCCATGTTTTCCCTAAGTCCTAATATTTTTAAATTATCATTGTATTCTCAAACCAGGAGTCTCGTGATTGAACAGTCAGATCCTACGAGTTACATTGGTCCCGTGCGAGGTGTTGGTGCCACTCACGGGGCCATTCGGGGGCTATTTTAGGTTTCCCCCCACTAACGCCATGTTTTTAAGCCTAAGTCTAAAAATATGAAAATTATCATTGTATTATCAAATCGAGGTCTCGTAATCACGTGATTAATTCCTACAAGTTACATTGGTCTCGTGCTAGGTGTCGGTGCAACTCACGGGGCCGTTCGGGGGATGTTTCAGGTGTTCAACCACTAACGCCATGTTTTTAAGCCTAAGTCTAGAAACATGCAAATTATCATCATATTCTCAAACTAGGAGTCCAGTGATCGCGCGGTCAGTTCGTACGAGCTACATTAGTCCCGTGCGAGGTGTTGGTACCACTGACGGGGCCGTTCGGGGGCTGTTTCGGGTTTTCCCCACTATAGAAATGTTTTTATGCCTAAGTCTATAAATATGCAAATTATCATCGTATTCTCAAACTGGGGCTCCTGTGATCGCGTGATCAGTTCCTACGATTTACATTGGTCCCGTGCGAGGTGTAGGTGCCACTCACGGGGCCGTTCGAGGACTATTTTGAGTTTTCACACCCTAACGCCAATTTTGTATGCCTAAGTCTAGAAATATGGAAATTATCATCGTATTCTCAAACCGAGAGTCTCGTGATCACGCGGTCAGTTCCTACGAGTTACATTGCTCTAGTGCGAGGTGTTGGTGCCACTCACGGGGCCGTCCGAGGGCTGTTTCGGCTTTTCACCCACTAACGCCATTTTTTTAAGCCTAAGTCTAGAAATATGCAAATTATCATCGTATTCTGAAATCGAGAGTCCCGTGAACGCGCGATAAGTTCCAACGTGTTACATTGGTCCCGTGCGAGGTGTTAGTGCCACTCACAAGGCCGTTCAGGGGTTGTTTTGGGTTTTTACCAATAACGCAATGTTTTGACTAAGTCTTGATATTTTAAATTATCATTGTATTCTCAAACTAGGAGTTCTGTGATCATATAGTTAGATCCTACGAGTTATATTGGTCCCATGCAAGGTGTTGGTGCCTCTCACGGGGCTGTTCGGGGGTTGTTTCGAGTTTTCACCCACTAACGCCATGTTTGTAAGCCTAAGTCTAGAAATATATAAATTATCATCATATTCTCAAATCGGGGGTCCCATGATCGCGCGGTTAGTTCCTACGAGTTACATTGGTCCCGTGCGAGGAGTTGGTGCCTCCTTGGGGCCGTTCGGGGGCTGTTTTGGGTTTCCCCCACTAACGCCATGTTTTGAAACATGAGTCTAGAATTATGTAAATTATAGTCATATTCTCAAATTGGAGGTCCTGTGAGCACACGATAAGTTCCAACGAGTTACATTGGTCCCGTGCGAGGTGTCGGTGCCACTCACATGACCGTTTGGGGGCTGTTTCGAGTTTTTACCAACTAATGCCATGTTTTGCCTAAGTCTTGATATTTTAAATTATCATTGTATTCTCAAACCATTAGTTGTGTGATCATATAATTAGATCCTACGAGTTACATTGGTCCCGTGCAAGTTGTTGGTGCCTCTCACGGGGCCGTTTGGGGGCTGTTTCGAGTTTTCACTCACTAACGCCATGTTTGTAAGGCTAAGTATAGAAATATGGAAATTATCATCGTATTCTCACACTGAGAGTCTCGTGATCACGCGATCAGTTCCTACGAGTTACATTGCTCTAGTGCGAGGTGTTGGTGCCACTAACGGGGCCGTCCGAGGGATGTTTCGGCTATTCACCCACTAACGCCATTTTGTTAAGCCCAAGTCTAGAAATATGCAAATTATCATCGTATTCTCAAATCGAGAGTCCCGTGAACGCGCGGTAAGTTCCAACGAATTACATTGGTCCCGTACGAGGTGTTGGTGACATTCATAGGGCCGTTCGGGGGGCTGTTTCCGGTTTTTACCCACTAACGCCATGTTTTACCTAGGTCCTAATATTTTTAAATTATCATCGTATTCTCAAACTAGGAGTTTCATGAACGCGCGGTCAGTTCCTACGAGTTACATTGGTCCCACGCGAGGTGTTGGCGCCACTCACGGGGCTGTTGGGGGGCAGTTTTTGGTTTTCACCTACTAACACCATGTTTTGCCTAAGTCCTGATATTTTCAAATTATCGTTGTATTCTCAGACCAGGAGTCTAATGATCGAATGGTGAGATCCTACGAGTTACATTGGTCCCGTGCGCGGTGTTGGTACCACTCACGGATCCGTTCGGGGGATGTTTTGGGTTTTCCCCCACTAACGCCATGTTTTTAATTCTAAGTCCAAAAATATTCAAATTACTATCGTATTCTCAAATCGGGGTCTCATGATCGCGCGGTAAGTTCCTACGAGTTCCATTGGTCCTCTGCGAGGTGTTGGTGCCACTCACGGGGCCGTTTCAGGGGCTATTTCGGTTTTTCACCCACAAAACGCCATGTTTTTATTCCTAAGTCCGGAAATATGAAAATAATTGTCGTATTCTCAAATTAGGAGTCCAGTGATCGCACGATCAGATCCAATGAGTTACATTAGTCTTGTGTGAGGTGTTGGTACCACTCACGGGGCCGTTCAGGGGCTATTTCGAGTTTCCCCCCACTATTGACATGTTTTTAAGCCTATGTCTAGAAATATGCAAATTATCGTCGTATTCCCAAGCTGGGCCTCCGTGATCGTATAGTTAATTGCTACGATTTAAATTCGTCCCGTACGAGGTGTTGGTGACACTCGCGGGGCCGTTTGGGGGCTATTTCGAGTTTTCACCCACTAACGCCATGTTTGTAAGCCTAAGTCTAAAAATATGGAAATTATCATCGTATTCTCATATCGGGGGTCCCGTGATCACGCAGTCAGTTCCTACGAGTTACATTGCTCCTGTGCGAGGTGTTGATGCCACTCACGAGGCCATTCGGGGTCTATTTCATTTTCACCCACTACCGCCAAATTTTTAATCCTAAGTCTAGAAATAAGTAAATTATGACCATATTCTCAATTCGGGAGTCCCTTGATCGCGTTGTAAGTTCCAACGAGTTACATTAGTCCCGTGCGAGGTGTTGGTGCCACTCACGGGGCCGTTCGGGGGCTGTTTCGGGTTTTTACCCGGTAATGCCATATTTTGCCTAAGTCCTGATATTTTAAATTATCATCTTATTCTCAAACTGGGAGTTCTGTGATCGTCCAGTCAGATCCTACGAGTTACATTGGTCCCGTGCAAGGTGGTGGTGCCACTCACGGGGCCGTTCGGTGGCTATTTCGGGTTTTCAGCCACTAACGCCATATTTTGCCTTAGTCTTTATATTTGTAAATTATCATCGTATTCTCAAACCGGGAGTCCCATGATCGCGAGGTCCGATCCTACGAGTTATATTCAACCCTGCGAGGTGTTAGTGGCACTCACAGGGCTGTTCAGGGGCCGTTTCGGGTTTTCCCCCACTAAAGCCATATTTTTAAGCCTAATTTTAGAAATATGAAAATTATAATCGTATTATCAAATCGGGAGTCCCGTGATCGCGCGACCAGTTCCTACAAGTTACATTGGTCCCGTGCGAGGTGCTAGTGCCACTCACAAGGCCGCTCGGGGGCTATTTTGGGTTTTTAACCACTAATGCCATGTTTTTATGCCTAAGTCTAGAAATATGCCAATTATCATCGTATTCTCAAATCGGGGGTCTTGTGATCGCGCAGTCGGATCCTACGATTTACATTGGTCCCATGCGAGGTGTTGGTGCGACTCAGACACGTGTTGGGGCTATTTAGAGTTTTCATCCACTAACGCCATGTTTTTATGCCTAAGTCAAGAAATATGGAAATTATCATCGTAATCTCAAACTGGGAGTCCCTTGATCGCGTAGTAAGTTCCAACGAGTTACATTGGTCCCATGCGACGTGTTAATGCCACTCACAAGGCCGTTCGAGGACTGTTTCGAGTTTTTATCCACCAACGCCACATTTTGCCTAAGTCCTAATATTGTTAAGTTATCATCATATTCTCAAACCGAGAGTCCCGTGATCACACGATCAGCTCCTATGAGTTATATTGGTCCCGTGTGAGGTGTTTGTGCCACTCACTGGGCCGTTCAGGGGTTGTTTCGGGTTTCCCCCCACTAAAGCCATGTTTTTAAGAATAAGTCTAGAATATGTAAGTTATTGTCGTATTCAATAATCGAGAGTCCCATGATCGGACAGTCAGTTCCAACGAGTTACATTGGTCCCTTGCGTGCTGTTCGTGCCACTCACGGGGCCGTTTCTGGGGCTATTTCGGTTTTCAGCCACTAACGCCATATTTTTATGCCTAACCTAGAAACTTGGAAATTATAGTTGTGGTCTCAATCGGGAGTCCCGTGATCGCGCGATCAGTTTCTACGATATATATTGGTCCCATGTGAGGTGTTGGTGCCACTCATGAGGCCGTTCGGGGGCTCTTTCGGGTTTTCACCCAGTAATGTCAAGTTTTGCCGAAGTCCTGATATTTTTAAATTATCATCGTATTCTCAAACTAAGAGTCCCGAATCAAGCGATCGTTTGCTACGAGTTACATTGGTCCCGTGCGAGGTGTTGGTGCCACTCACGAGGCCGTTCGTGGGCTATTTCGAGTTTTTAACCACTAACGCCATATTTTTATGCGTAAGTTTGGAAACATGCAAATTATCATCATATTCTCAAACTGGGAGTCCCGTGATCGCGCGATCAGTTCCTACGAGTTACATTGGTCCCGTGCTGGTAGTTTCGAGTTTCCCCCACTTACGCCATGTTTTAAAGCCTAAGTCTAGAAGCAAGCAAATTATCATCGTATTCTCAGATCGGGGGTCCCGTGATAACGCGGTCAGTTCGACGGAGTTACATTGGTCTCGTGCGAGGTGTTGGTGCCATTCACGAGGCCATTCGGGAGAGGTTTTCGATTTTCCCCCACTAATGCCATTTTTTTATGCTTAACTATTGAAATATGCAAATTATTATCATATTCTCAAATCGGAGGTCCCATGATCGCGCAGTCAGTTCCTACGAGTTACATTGATCCTGTACAAGGTGTTGGTGCCACTCACGGGGCCGTTCGGGAGTTGTTTCGTGTTTTCAACCACTAACTCCATGTTTTTAAGCCAAAGTCTAGAAATATGCAAATTATTTTCGTATTCTCAAATTGGGAGTCTTGTGATCACACAGCCAGTTCCTACGATTACATTGGTCCCGTGCGAGGTGTTGGTGCCACTCACGGGGCCGTTCGGGAGCTGTTTCGTGTTTTCAACCACTAACGCCATATTTTTAAAGGAAAGTCTAGAAATATGCATATTATTGTCGTATTCTCAAACTAGGAGTCCCATGATCGCGCGATGAGTTCCTACAATTTACATTTGTCTCGTGCGAGGTGTTGGTGCCACTCACGGGGCCGCTCGGGGGCTATTTTGGGTTTCAACCCACTAATGCAATGTTTTTATGCCTAAGTCTAGAACCATGCAAATATAACGTCGTATTCTTAAACTGGGAGTCCCGTTATCGCGCGGTCAGCTCCTACGACTTACATTGGTCTCGTGCGAGGTGTTGGTTCCAATCACGAGGCCGTTCGGGGGCTGATTCAGATTTTCCCCCACTATAGTCATTTTTTAAGCCTAAGTCTAGAAATATGCAAATTATAATCGTACACTCATAGCGGGAGTCCTGTGTTCACGCGGTCAGTTCCTACCATTTACATGGCTCCCGTGTGAGGCCATGGTGCCACTCACGGGGCCGTTCGTGGTATGTTTCGGGTTTGCACCCACTAATGCCATGTTTTTATGCCTAAGTCCTGATATTTTTAAAATATTGTCGTATTCTCAAATCGAGAGTCCAGTGATCACGCAATAAGTTCCAACGAGCTACATTAGTCGCGTGTGAGGTGTTGGTGCCACTCACGGGGCCGTTCGGTGGCTGTTCTGACTTTTCACCCACTAACGTCAAATTTTTAAGCTTAATTCTAGAAATATGCAAATTATCATCATATTCTCCAACCGGGAGTCCTGTGATTGCACGATCAGTTCCTAGGAGTTATATTGGTCCTGTGCGAGGTGTTGGTGCCACTCATGGGGCCGTTCAGTGGCTGTTTTGTGTTTTTAACCACTTACACCATGTTTTTAAGCCTAAGTCTAGACATATGAAAATTTTCATCCTATTCTCAAATCGGGAGTCTGTGATCGCATGGTCAGTTCGTACGAGTCACATTAGTCCCGTGCGAGGTGTTGGTGCCACTCATGAGGCCGTTCGGGGGATGTTGTGGGTTTTCACCCACTAACCCCATGTTTTTATACCTAAGTCTATAAACATGAAAATTATCATCGTATTATCAAACTAAGAGTCATGTGATCGCACGTACAGTTCCTTCGATTTACATTGGTCCCGTGCGAGGTTTCGGTGCCACTCACGAGGCCCTTCGGGGGTTATTTTGGGTTTTCACCCAGTAATGCCATGTTTTGCTTAAGTCCTGATATTTTAAAAATTATCATCGTATTCTCAACTAGGGAGTCCCGTGATCGCGCGATCAGTTCGTACGAGTTACATTACTCCCGTGCGAGGTGTTAGTACGACTCACGGGGCCGTTCACCCACTATCACCATGTTTTTATGCCTAAGTCTAGAAACATGAAAATTAACGTCATATTCACAAATCGAGAGTGCCGTCATCGTGCGATCAGTTCCTACGTGTTACATTAGTCCCATGCGATGTGTTGGTGCCACTCACGGGGCTGTTTGGGGGATGTTCCGGGTTTCCCCCCCACTTACCCCATGTTTTTAAGCCTAAGTCTAGAAATATGTAAATTATTGTTGTATTCTCAAATTGGGGGTTCCGTGATCGCGCGGTCAGTTCCTACGAGTTACATTGGTCTCGTGTGAGGTGTTGGTGTCAGTTACGGGCCCGTTCAGGGGATGTTTTGGGTTTTCCCCCACTAACGCCATGTTTTTAAGGTTAACTCTAGAAAAATTAAAATTATCATCGTATTATCAAAGCGGGGGTCCCTTGATCGCGCGGTCAGTTCCTGCAAGTTACATTGGTCTCGTACGAGGTTTTGATGCCACTCACGGGGCCGTTCAGGGGCTGTTTTGGGTTTTCACCCACTAACCCCATGGTTTTAAGCCTAAGGCTAGAAATAAGAAAATTATTGTCATATTCTCAAACCGGGAGTCCCGTGATCGCGCGATTAGTTCCTACGAGTCACATTGGTCCCGTACGAGGTGTTGGTACCACTCACGGGGCCATTTGGGGGTTGTTTCGTGTTTTCAACCACTAAAGCCATGTTTTGATGCCTAAGTCTAGAAATATGAAAATTATCGTTGTATTCTCAAACAAGGAGTCCCGTGATCGCGCGGTCAGTTCCTACGAGTTACATTATCCCTGTACGAGGTGTTGGTGCCATTCATAGGGCCATTTGGGGGCTATTTTGGGTTTTCACCCACTAATCCCATGTTTTTAAGCCTAAGTTTAGAGATATTCATATTATCATCATATTCTCAAACCGGGGGTCCTGTGACTGCACGGTCAGTTCCTACAATTTACATTGGTACCGTGCGAGGTGTTGGTGCCATTTACGGAACCGTTCGGGGGCTATTTCGAGTTTTCACCCACTAACGCCATGTTTTTAGGATTAAGTCTAGAAATATGCAAATTATCATCATATTCTCAAATCGGGAGTCCCGTGATCGTGCGATAAGTTCCAACGAGTTACATTGGTCCCGTACGAGCTGTTGGTGCCACTCACGGGGCCGTTCGGGGGCGGTTTTTAGTTTTCACCCACTAACGCCATGTTTGTAATCCTAAGTCTAGAAATATGCAAATTATCATCATATTCTCAAACTGAGGGTCCCATGATAGCATGGTCAGTTCCTACGAGTTACATTGATCTCGTGCGAGGAGTTTGTGCCTCCCTCGGGGCTGTTCGGGGGCTTTTTTGAGTTTTTACCCACTAATGCCATGTTTTGCAAAAGTCCTGATATTTTAGATTATCATCGTATTCTCAAACTGGGAGATCGGTAATCATGCAGTTAGATCCTTTGAGTTACATTGGTCCCGTGCGAGGTGTTGGTGCCACTCGTGGGGCCGTTTGGGGGTTGTTTCGGGTTTTCCCCCACTAAAACCATATTTTTAAGCCTAAGTCTAAAAATATGCAAATTATCATCGTATTCTCAAACCGGGAGTCCCGTGATCACGCGGTCAGTTCCTACAAGTTACATTGGTCCCGTGCAAGGTGTTGGTGCCACTCACGAGGCGATTTGGGGAATGTTTTGTTTTTCAACCACTAATGCCAATATTTTATGCCTAAGTTTAGAAATATGCAAATTATCGTCGTATTCTCAAACCGGGGGTCCCGTGATCATGAGGTTAGTTGCTACGATTTACATTGGTCCCATGTGAGGTGTTTGTGCCACTCACGGAACCGTCGGGGGCTATTTCGAGTTTTCACCCACTAATGCCATGTTTTTATGCCTAAGTCTAGAAATATGCAAATTATCATCGTATTCTCAAACTAGGAGTCCCTTGATTGCACGATAAATTCCAACGAGTTACATTGGTCCCGTGTGAGGTGTTGGTGCCACTCACGGGGCCGTTAGGGTGCTCTTTTGAGTTTTCACCCACTAACCCCATGTTTGTAAGCCTAAGTCTTAATATATGCAAATTATCATTGTATTCTCAAATTGGGGGTCCCGTGAATGCACGGTCGGTTCCTACGAGTTACATTGGTCCCGTGCGAGGAGTTAGTGCCTCCCTCGGGGCCGTTCGGGGGCTGTTTTGGGTTTTCCCCACTAATGCCATCTTTTTGTGCCTAAGTCTTGAAATAGGCAAACTATCGTCGTATTCTTAAACTGGGAGTCCAATGATCGCGCGGTCAGCTCCTATGAGTTACATTAGTCCAGTGCGAGGTGTTGGTACCACTCACGTGGCCGTTCGGGGGCTACTTCGAGTTTTCCCCCACTATTGACATGTTTTTAAGCGTAAGTCTAAAAATATGCAAATTATCATTGTATTCTCAGACTAGGTCTCCCGTGATCGCGCGGTCAGTTCTTACGATTTACATTAGTCCCGTGCGAGGTGTTGGTGCCACCCAAGGGGCCATTCAGTGGTTATTTTGAGTTTTCACCCACTAACGCCATGTTTGTAAGCCTAAGTCTAGAAATATGCAAATTATAATCGTATTCTCAAATCGGAGGTCCGATGATCGCGTGATAAGTTCCAAAGATTTACATTGGTCCTGTGCGAGGTTTTGGTGCCACTCACAGGGCTGTTCGGGGGCTATTTCGAGTTTTTACCCACTAACGCTATGTTTTTCCTAAGTCCTGATATTTTTAAATTATCAATGTATTCTCAAATTGGGAGTTTCGTGATCGCGCGGTCAGTTCCTACGAGTTACATTGGTCCCGTGCGAGGTGTTGGTGCCATTCACGGGGCCGTTCGAGAGCTGTTTTTGGTTTTCACCCACTAACGCCATGTTTTGCCTAAGTCCTGATATTTTAAAATTATCGTTGCATTCTAAAACTAGGAGTCTCGTGAACGCGAGGTCAAATTCTACGAGTTACATTGGTCCCGTGCGAGGTGTTGGTGCCACTCAAGGGGCCATTCGGGGGCTGCTTCGAGTTTTCCCCCACTAGCGCCATGTTTTTAAGCCTAAGTCTAAAAATATTCAAATTATCATTGTATTCTCAAACCGAGGTCTCATGATCTCGCGGTCAGTTCCTGCAAGTTACATTGGTCTCATGCGAGGTGTTGGCACCACTCCCGGGGCCGTTCGGGGGCTGTATCGGGTTTTCAACCACTAACGCCATGGTTTGATGCCTTAGTCTGGAAATATAAAAATTATCATTGTATTCTCAAACGAGGAGTCCAGTTATCGTGCGGTTAATTCCTACGAGTTACATTAGTCCTGTGCGACGTGTTGGTTCTATTCACCAGGCCGTTCGGGGGCTATTTCGGGTTTTCCCCCACTAATGCCATGTTTTTATGCCTAAGTCTATAAACCTGCAAATTATCATCCTATTCTCAAATCGAGAGTCCAATGATCGCGCGATCAGTTCCTATGAGTCACATTACTCTCGTGTGTGGTGTTGATACCACTCACGGCACCGTTACGAGGCTGTTTCGAGTTTTACCCCACTATAGACATGTTATTAAGCCTAAGTTTTGAAATATGCAAATTATCATCGTATTCTCAAGAAGGGGCTCCCCTGATCGCGCGCTCAGTTCCTACGAGTTACATTGGTCCTGTGCGAGGTGTTGGTGCCACTCACGGGGCCATTCGGGGGCTATTTCGAGTTTTCACCCACTAACGCCATGTTTATAAGCCTCAGTCTAGAAATATGGAAATTATCATCATATTCTCAAACCGGGGGTCCCATGATCGAGCGGTCAGTTCGTACGAGTTACATTTCTCCCGTGAAAGTTGTTGGTCCACTCAAGGGGACGTTTGGGGGCTGTTTTGGCTTTTCACCCACTAACGCCATGTTTTTAAGCCTAAGTCTAGAAATATGCAAATTATCATCGTATTCGTTAATCGGGAGTCCCATGATCATGCGGTAAGTTCCAACGAGTCACATTGGTCCCGTGCGAGGTGTTGGTGCCACTCGCGGGGCCGTTCGGGGGCTGTTTTAGGTTTTCAACAACTAAAGCTAATATTTTTTGCCTAAGTCTAAAAATATGCAAATTATCATCGTATTCTCAAACCGAGGGTCCCATGATCATGCAGTCAGCTCCTACGATTTACATTGGTCCCGTGTGAGGTGTTGGTGCCACTCAAGGAACCGTTAGAGGGCTATTTTGAGTTTTCACCCACTAACACCATGTTTTTAGGCCTAAGTCTAGAAATATGAAAATTATCATCATATTGTCAAACTAGGAGTCCCGTGATCACGCGTTAAGTTCTAAGAAGTTACATTGGTCTCGTGTGATCTGTTGGTGCCACTCACGGGGCCGTTCGGGTGCTGTTTCGAGTTTTCACCCACTAACGCCATGTTTGTAAGCCAAAGTCTAGAAATATGCAAATTATTGTTGTATTCTCAAATCGGGGTCCTGTGAATGCGCGGTCAGTTCTTACGAGTTATATTGGTCCCATGCGAGGAGTTGGTCCCTCCATCGGGGCCGTTCGAGGGTTGTTTCGGGTTTTCCCACACTAACGCCATATTTTTGTGCCTAACTCTAGAAACATGCAAACTATTATCGTATTCTCAAACTGGGAGTCCAGTGATCGCGCAATCACTTCCTACTAATTACATTAGTCCCGAGCGAGGTGTTGGTACCACTCACACGACCGTTCAGGGGCTATTTCGAGTTTTCACCCACTAATACCATGTTTTTAAGGCTATGTCTAGAAATATGGAAATTATCATCGTAATCTCAAACCGGAGGTCCCGTGATCATACGGTCAGTTCCTACGAGTTACATTGCTCCCGTGCAAGATGTTAATGCCACTCACAGGGCCGTTCGGGGGTTGTTTCGTCTTTTCACCCACTAATGCCATGTTTTGAAGCCTAAGTCTGGAAATATGTAAATTATCATCATATTCTAAAACTGGGAGTCCCGTGATTACGCGGTAAGTTCCAACGAGTTACATTGGTCCCGTGCAAGGTGTTGGTGCCACTCACGAAGCCGTTCGGGGGCTGTTTCAGGTTTTTACCCACTAATTCCATGTTTTTAAGCCTATGTCTAGAAATATGCAAATTATAATCATATTCTCAAACCGAGAGTCCCGTGATCGCGCGGTAAGTTCCAATGAGTTACATTGGTCCCATGCGAGGTGTTGGTGCCACACATGGGGCCGTTCGGGGGCTGTTTCGGGTTTTTACCCACTAACGCCATGTTTTGCCTAAGTCCTGGTATTTCTAAATTATCATCGTATTCTCAAATTGGGAGTTTCATGATCGCACGATCAGTTCCTACTAGTTACATTCGCCCCGTGAGAGGTGTTGGTGCCATTCACGGGACCGTTAGAGGGCTGTATTCGGTTTTCAACCACTAACGCCATGTTTTGCCTAAGTCCTGATATTTTTTAATTATCATCGTATTCTCAAACTAGGGTCTCGTGATCGCGCGGTCAGGTCCTACAAGTTACATTGGTCCCGTGCGAGGTGTTGGTTCCACTCACAGGGCTTTTCAGGGGCGGTTTCGAGTTTTCAAACACTAACAACATGTTTTTCTATCTAAGTATAGAAATCTAAAAATTATCGATGGATTCTCAAACAAGGAGTCCCGTGACCACGCGTTCAGTTCCCAAGAGTGTGAGACGTGTTAGTGCCATAACGGGGCCGTTCGGGGGCTATTTCGGGTTTTCACCCACTAATGCCTTGTTTTTATGCCTAAGTTTAGAAACATGCAAATTATCCTCGTATTCTCAAACCGAGAGTCCAGTGATCGTGCAGTCAGTTCCTACGAGTTACATTAGTCCCGTGCGAGGTGTTGGTACCACTCACAGCACCGTTACAGGGATGTTTCAAGTTTTCCTCCACTGTAGACATGTTTTTAAGCCTAAGTCTAGATATATGAAAATTATCATCGTATTCTCAAATTGGGGCTACCGTGATCGTGCGGTCAGTTCCTACGATTTACATTGGTCTCGTGCGAGGTGTTGGTGCCACTCATGGGGCCGTTCGGGGGGCTATTTCGAGTTTTCACCCACTAACACCATGTTTGTAAGCCTAAGTCTAGAAATATGGAAATTATCATTGTATTCTTAGACCTAGGGTCCCGTGATCGCGTAGTCAGTTCCTACGAGTTACATTGCTCCCGTGCGAGGTGTTTGTTCCAATAACGACGCCATTTGGGGGTTGTTTTGGATTTTCACCCACTAACACCATGTTTTTAAACCTAAGTCTAGAAATATGCAAATTATCATCGTATTCTCAAACCGAGAGTCCCATGATCACGCGGTAAGTTCCAACGAGTTTCATTGGTCCATTGCGAGGTGTTGGTGCCACTCACGGGGCCGTTCGAGGGCTATTTGGGCCTTTTACCCACTAATGCCATGTTTTGACTATGTCCTGATATTTTAATTTATCATCGTATTCTGAAACCGGGAGTTTTGTGATCACGCAGTCAGTTCCTAGTAGTTACATTGGTCCCGTGCGAGATCTTGGTGCCACTCACGGGGCCGTTCGCGGGCTGTTTTGGGGTTTCAACCACTAAAGCCAATATTTTATGCCTAAGTCTAGAAATATGCAAATTATTGTCGTATTCTTAAACTGGGTGTCCCGTGATCGTGCGGTCAGTTCCTACGATTTACATTGGTCCCGTGTGAGGTGTTGGTGCCACTCACGAAACCGTTCGGGAACTATTTCAAGTTTTCACCCATTACCGCCATGTTTTTCGGCATAAGTCTAGAAATATGCAAATTATCATCGTATTCTCAAAGTGGGAGTCCGATGATCGTGCGGTAAGTTTGAACGAGTGTCATTGGTCCTGTGCGAGTGTTGGTGCCACTCACGGGGCCGTTCGGATGATGTTTCGAGTTTTCACCCACCAACACCATGTCTGTAAGCCGAAGTACATAAATAAGAAAATTATCATCGTATTCTTAAATCGGGGGTCCCGTGATCGCGTGGTCAGTTCCTATGATTTACATTGGTCCCATACGAGGAGTTGGTGCCTCCCTCGAGGTCATTCGGGACTATTTCTAGTTTTCCCCGACTAACGCCATGTTTTTGTGCCTAAGTCTAGAAACTTGTTAATTATCATCGTATTCTCAAACTGGGAGTCTAGTGATCGCGCGATCAGTTCCTATGAGTTACATTAGTCCGGTGCGAGGTGTTGGTACCAGTCACGGGGCCATTCGGGGGTTGTTTCGAGTTTCCCCCCACTATAGACACGTTTTAAGCCTAAGTACAGGAATATGCAAATTATCATCATATTCAAAAAAGTAGGGCTCCCGTGATCGCGCGGTTAGTTCAAACGAGTTACATTGGTCCCGTGCGAGGTGTTGGTGCCAGTCACGGGGCCGTTCAGGGGCTGTTTCGGGTTTTCACCCACTAACGCCATGTCTTACCTAAGTCCTGATATTTTAAATTATCATCATATTCTCAAACCGGGAGTTCTGTGTTTGCACAGTGAGATCCTAGGAGTTACATTAGTCCCATGCGAGGTGTTAGTGCCACTCACGAGGCCGTTCGGGGGCGGTTTCGAGTTTTCACCCACTAACGCCAAGTTTTGCCTAAGTCCTGACATTTTTAAATTATCATCGTATTCTTAAATTGAGGGTCCCGTGATAGCACGATCAGATCCTATGAGTTACATTAGTCCCGTTCGAGGTGTTGATGCCACACGCGTGGCCGTTCAGGGGTTATTTTGGGTTTCCCCCCACTAAAGACATGTTTTTAAGGCAAAATCTAGAAATATGCAAATTATCATCGTATTCGCGAACCGAGAGTCCCGTGATCGCGTGATTAGTTCCTACAAGTTACGTTAGTCCTGTGTGACGAGTTGGTACCACTCACGGGGCCGTTCGGGGGCTATTTCGGGTTTTCAACCACTAATGCCAATATTTTATGCCTAAGTCTAAAAATATGCAAATTATCATCGTATTCTCAAACTCAGGGTCCCGTGATCACGCGGTCAATTCCTATGATTTACATTGGTCCCGCGCGAGGTGTTGGTGCCACTCACGGGGCCATTCGGGTGTTGTTTTGAGTTTTCACCCACTAACGCCATGTTTGTAAGCCTAAGTCTAGAAATATGCAAATTATTATCGTATTCTCGAACCGGGGGTCTCGTGAATGCGCGGTCAGTTCCTACTAGTTACATTGGTCCTGTGCGAGGAGTTGGTGCCCTCCGGGGCCATACGGGGGCTGTTTCGGGTTTTCCCCCACTAACGCCACATTTTCAAGTTTATGTCAAGAATATGCAAATGATCATCGTATTCTCAAATAAGAGGTCCCATGATCGGGCGGTATGTTCTGACGAGTTATATTGGTCCCGTGCGAGGTGTTGGTGCCACTCACAGGGCCGTTCGGGGGTTGTTTCGAGTTTATTCGCACTAACGCCTTATTTTGCCTAAGTCTTGATATTCTTAAATTATCATCGTATTCCAAAAACGGGAGTCCCGCTATCGCGCGGTCAGTTCCTACAAGTTACATTGGTCTCGTGCGAGGTGTTGGTGCCACTCACGGGGCCGTTCGGGGGTTGTTTTTGGTTTTCAACCCCTAACACCAATATTTTATGCCTAAGTCTAGAAATATGCAAATTATCATCATATTCTCAAACCGGGGGTCCCGTGATCATGCGATCAGTTCCTATGATTTACATTGGTCCCATGCGAGGTGTTGGTGCCACTCACGGAACCGTTTGAGGGCTATTTTGAGTTTTCACCCACTAACACAATGGTTTTTGGCCCAAGTCTTAAAATATGCAAATTATCATCGTATTCCAAAATCAGGAGTCCCGTGATCGCGCGGTAAGTTCCAATGAGTTACATTTGTCCTGTGCGAGTTGTTGGTGCCACTCACAGGGCCTTTCGGGTGTTATTTCGAGTTTTCACCGACTAACGCCATGTTTTTAAGCCTAAGTCGAGAAATATGCAAATTACAGTAGTATTCTCAAATAGGGGGTCCCGTTATCACGCGGTCAGTTCCTACGTGTTACATTAGTCCCGCGCGAGGAGTTGGTGCCTCTCTTGGGGCCGTTCGGGGGCTGTTTAGGGTTTCCCCCCACTAACGGCATGTTTTTGTGCCAAAGTCAAGAAACATGCAAATTATCATCGTATTCTCAAACTGGGAGTCCAGTGATCACGCGGTCAGTTCCTACGAGTTACATTAGTCCTGTGCGAGGTGTTGGTGCCACTCGCGGGGCCGTTCGGGGGCTGTTTCAAGTTTTCCATCGCTATAGACATGTTTTTAAGCCTAAGTCTATAAATATGCAAATTATCGTCGTATTCTCAAAGAAGGGATCCCGTTATCGTGCGGTATGTTCCTACGATTTAAATCGGTCCCGTGCGAGGTGTTGGTTCCACTCACGAGGCCATTCGGGGGCTATTTTGAGTTTTCACCCACTAAAGCCATGTTTTTAAGCCTAAGTCTAGAAATATGAAAATTATCATTGTATTCTCAAACCAGGAGTCTCGTGATCGAGCGTTAAGTTCCAATAAGTTACACTGGTCCCGTGTGAGGTGTTGGTGCCACTCACGGGGCCATTCGGGTGTTGTTTCGAGTTTTAACCCACTAACGGCATGTTTATAAACCTAAGTCTAGAAATAAGCAAATTATTTTCGTATTCTCAAACCTGGGGGCCCGTGAATGCGCAGTCAGTTCCTACGAGTTACATTGGTCCCGTGCGAGGAGTTGGTGCCCCCCTCGGGGCCATTCGGGGGCTGTTTCAGGTTTTCCCCCACTAACGCCACATTTTTAAGTTTGTGTCTAGAATATGCAAATGATCATCGTATTCTCAAATGAGAGGTTCCATGATCGGGCGGTATGTTCTGACGAGTTACATTGGTCCCGTGCGAGGTGTTGGTGCCACTCACAGGGCCGTTCGGGGGCTGTTTCGAGTTTTTACCCACTAACGCCATGCTTTGCCTAAGTCCTGATATTTTTAAATTACAATTGTATTCTCAAATTGGTAGTTTTGTGATCGCGTGGTCAGTTTCTTCGAGGAACATTGGTCCCATGCGAGGTGTTGGTGCCACTCACGGGGTCGTTCGGATGTTGTTTTTGGTTTTCACCCACTACCACCATGTTTTGCCTAAGTCCTAATATTTTTAAATTATCATTGTATTCTCAAACCAGGAGTCTCGTGATAGAACAGTCAGATCCTACGAGTTATATTGGTCCGGTGCGAGGTGTTGGTGCCGCTCACGGGGCCATTCGGGGGCTGTTTCAGGTTTTCCCCCACTAATGCCATGTTTTTAAGCCTAAGTCTAAAAATATGCAAATTATCATTGTATTATCAAACCGAGGTCATGTAATAACGCGATCAATTCCTACAAGTTACATTGGTCTCGTGCGTGGTGTCGGTGCCACTCACGGTGTCACACCCCAAACCCAATATCCATACTAATCATTTATTATTAGAATAATTAAATCATAATCTAGAGCCCATTGGAAATAAAATTCATCTATCCATATTTTACTGTATAATGCGCATAATCAACATAATATTATTATTGTGCCATAACGAAATCAATATCAGAGTCATAATTTAAGCGGACATACAATACTATGATTAACTACGATAAAATTTCACAATCATCAACTCAATCCTTACTAACGCAAAATATACAATGTGTGAGTAAATTAAAATCTTCAGTGTGACAATGATAAAATCCCCACATTTAAACCCCGGCTCCTTCCAACGGTGCAACTCTCAAAGTTACCGGTCATATGGTATTCTAGTTGGCAGCATAGAAACCTGAAATTGTTAAAATATAACTGTAAGCATTAAGCTTAGTGAGGTACTCCTTCCCTACAATGTAATAACAATTCTATATAGAATAAGTGGATATAAAATCCGAACAATCCTGCCCATTGGCAATAACAAATCCTGGAACATAAGTTCCAACAAATCATTGGATCTTTGTCCAATTCCAATCCTGGATCATAAGACCCAACCAATCCTGGATATTTTAATATCCAAACAAATCCTGAATACCGAAGTATTCAAACAAATCCGCTCTTAGAGCTATATTCATATTTATATATGAAACAAATCATAAGTACACTCACCTTGACAGTTTAACTGGATTTTCCCTTGCCTTTATCCTGTACTTGTTCAATCAGCTCTCCTTCCCTTCCTATCATTCTCACAATATTAGTATCATCATAAGAATATTAATAGTCCAAAGAATAACTTCAATCATAACTCAATTCATAAGCATCATATTATTCAATTCAAATCATTCATTAAAATGAAGTCCCATCTAGACTCAGGTTCTGATATCTAACATATTCAAATTACAGCCCAAACCCTTTTTAATTATTCTTGGTAATCCAATCCTTATTATATCATGTTTCCAAAACAAAAGACGGCACATCATTCAGAGTTTCCTAGAGCAAAATAAGCCTATTTCTTCACTACATAGCAAATCTGCCCTATAGGCTCTTTTATCGTTCATTCAACTTCCAGGAATTTTCATGATTTTTCTACATCATAAATTTCTATGATATTTCACCCAACATCAGTAAACACATTGAAAAATATAAGATTAAAGTTTCATAATTTTTAAGGTTCGTTTTCTATGTTAAGCAAAACATCGAACACATGGCGGGCATATTTTCACCCTTAGGGCAGATTTCTTACCCGAACTTCAAACCCTCACCAAGGACTCATTTGTTGGTATTTTCACATGATTTTCGGATATGTCATACATATATGAGTCCAGGTTAATATCCAATTGGAAGCAATCGATTCCAGTAACTATACAAAAATATATGGAAGTTTGAATAAACAAAGTTTCTAAACAAAGCAATCTTAGGGTTTTGTACATTCAACTTAACTTAAACTTGCATATATCCATACATATGCACCCAAACATGAAAGTTCAATAAAAAATCAAGGATTTATATCATATAAATCATAAATGAAAGAAAAAATAGCAAGATTCATGGTTGGAATTACCTTAGGGGCTTTTTCGTAATTTTCTATGAATTTTCTTCAATTTTCTCCTCACTTTTTCTTCCTAACTTCCAACTTCTCTTTCCTTAGGCTTAAAATCTCTCATGGCTGCATTTTGGCCGAATAAAGAGGTAATTATAAGGGTTTGAGGTCGGCCAAAGCCACCACCCTTCCCAACCAATGAGAATAAAACATTTGTTGCCATATTAAGACAAAATACTACTTAACGGATGGACTACTTTGCCCTTGTTTCGTAATTTTGGTATAACTTCTCACTCGAACCTCCGTTTCATTCACCGTTTGTTGTGTTACAACCATAACTTACTTGTCTACAATTATGTAGTTTTCACCTCAAGTCAATTGTTATGTCATAAAGGTCAAAACTAGCCTTAAACATGGACATTCCTATCGAAACCTTCAAATTTTGTATTTGTAACTAATTCGACATTTCATGCTTTTTGGAGGTAGGATTAGACTAAACATAATAAATTAACATCACATATATTAATAACACACTAATCATATCACACAAGCTAGGCATGATTTACATATAATTAATCATAATTATATTCGGGTTGTCACAATTCTCCCCCTGTTAGGAAATTTCGTCCTCGAAATTGACATACCTTGGTTGTCCGAATCAAACAAATAGGGATAACGCATTTTCATGCTATCCTCACTCTCCCATGTAGCTTCATCCATGGAATGCCTTCTCCACACAACTTTCACAAGTGGGATCACCTTTGATCTTAATATTTGTTCTTTCCTATCAACGATAGCAAGCGGTTCTTCCACGTAGCTCAAATCTTCCTTCAACTCAATAGGTTGTTCCACCAATACATGTGAAGGGTCTGCTACATACTTCCTCAACATAGAAACATGGAAAACATAATGTAACCGAGATAATTCTGGTGGTAACGCTAACTTGTAGGCAACCATCCCGACTTTCTCAAGGATTTCATAAGGTCCAATGTAGCGTGGACTTAATTTCCCATTCTTTCCAAACCTCATAACTCCTTTCCATGGAGATATCCGAAGAAACACATAATCCCCTTTCTGGAATTCCAAATCTTTTCGTCGTTTATCCGCATAACTTTTCTGTCTGCTTTGAGCTATTCTCATTCTATCTTGAATAATCTTCACTTTTTCAGTGGTGACTTCAATTAATTCTGGACCCTCTATCTTCCTTTCACCAACTTCACCCCAACATATCGGTGTACGACATCGTCTACCATACAAGGCTTCATATGGAGCCATACCAATAGTAGACTGAAAACTATTGTTATATGCAAATTCTATCAAAGGCAAATATTCATCCCAATTACCTTTGAAATCAAGCACACAAGCTCTAAGCATATCTTCCAAAATCTGTATTGTCCTTTCAGACTACCCATCTGTCTGGGGGTGAAAAGCCGTACTAAACTTCAAGTTAGTACCCATAGCATACTGCAAGCTATCCCAAAATCTGGATGTAAAAGTAGGGTCCCTATCTGAAACAATAGATACCGGTGCTCCATGCAATCGAATAATTTCATTAACATACAATCTAGCATACCTATCAACTGTATACGTAGTCTTGACTGCTAGAAAGTGAGCGGACTTTGTCAATCTATCCACCACTACCCAAATCGAATCTGACCCCTTCTGAGATCGAGGAAGCCCAACCACAAAATCCATCGTTACATGATCCCATTTCCATTCTGGTATCGGCAATGGCTGAAGCAGACCAGTAGGTTTCTGATGCTCCACTTTCACTTGCTGACATATAAGGCATCTAGCAACAAAATCAGCTATTTCCTTCTTCATATTATTCCACCAATAATGCTCCTTTAAATCCCTATACATTTTAGTACTACCAGGATGCATTGTATAAATGGAATTATGAGCCTCATCTAAAATTTCCTCTTTCAATCCACCCACATTAGGCACACACAACCGCTGCTTATACAATAAGGTGCCATCATTCACAATACAAAAATCTTCAGACTTACCATCTTGGACATCTTGTCGTTTCTTCTCAAGGAAGGGATCTTGACTTTGCAAATCATGAATACGGGTAGCTAATAAAGGCCTCACGCTTACATGAGCAAAGAGTCTATCCCCATCTACTAGTTGCAATTCTACTCCCATCAATCTCAACTCCATAATATGAGCAACTCTAGCACATCGAATACAAGATAACCTGCCTGAAGCCTTTCTACTCAAAGCATCTGCAACTACATTTGCCTTTCCTGGGTGGTAGTGAATTGTACAATCATAATCTTTAATTAACTCCATCCACCGCCTCTGCCTTAAATTCAACTCCTTCTGAGTAAATAAATACTTAAGGCTTTGATGGTCAGTAAAAATTTCACATACCTCACCATATAGATAATGACTCCATAATTTCAAAGCAAACACAATAGCAGCAAGTTCCAAATCATGTGTAGGATAATTACGTTCATGTGTACGCAACTGCCTAGAAGCATAAGCAATAACTCTACCATGCTGCATAAAAACACAACCCAACCCCTGATGTGAAGCATCGGTATAAACAACAAAACCATCTCCACCATGCGGAATAGGAAGAACAGGTGCAGTTACCAACCTCTTTTTCAATTAATCAAAACTATTTTCGCAATCAGAATTCCATTCAAACTTAACATCTTTCCGGGTTAGTTTAGTCATTGGTAAGGAAATCGAAGAAAATCCCTTAATAAACCTTCTATAATACCCAGCTAAACCCAGAAAACTCCTCACCTCAGTCACATTATTGGGCCTCTCCCATTTTACAATAGCCTCTACCTTTTTAGGATCAACACATATACCATCTCCCGAAACAACATGGCCTAAAAATACAACTTGTGATAGCCAAAATTCACACTTGCTAAACTTGGCATACAACTTCTTATCTTTCAACAGATTCAAAATAGTTGTGAGATGCTTTTCATGTTCAACCATATCACGTGAATAAATCAGAATACCATCAATAAAAACTATCACAAATGAATCAACAAAAGGATGCAGTACCCGGTTCATAAGATCCATAAATACAGCTGGAGCATTAGTCACCCCAAAAGGCATCACCAAAAACTCAAAATGACCATACCGAGTGCGAAAAGCAGTTTTAGAAATATCACTCTCCTTCACCCTCAACTGATGATACCCTGATCGCAAGTCTATTTTTGAAAACACTTTAGCACCATGTAACTGATCAAACAAATCATCTATACGAGGTAAAGGGTATTTGTTCTTAATTGTAGCTTTATTCAGTTGCCTATAATTAATACACAAACGCATGGTACCATCTTTCTTCTTCACAAATAAAACTGGCGCATCCCATGGAGATACACTAGGCTGTATGAACCCCCTATCAAGTAAATCTTGCAACTGAATCTTGAGTTCTTTCAACTCAGCAGGTGCCATTCTATACGGTGCCATAGAAATAGGGGTTGTCCCTGGTGCTAATTCAATACTAAATTCAACTTCTCATTCTGGAGGTAACCCTGGCAACTCACTAGGAAACACTTCAGGAAAATCCCTTACAATAGGAACATCAACTAATTGTAAAGCTCCCTTCCCAGTGTCAAGAACATATGCAATAAAACCCTCACAACCCTTACTCAATAATTTCCTCGCCTGAATAGCTGAAATGATGCAACTGGGAACAATTTTCCTTTCCCCCACAAATTTAAATTCAGGCTCACCAGGCATATTAAAAACAACTTCCTTACAGAAACAATCCATAGATGCATGATATTTAGATAACCAATCCATTCCCAGAATTATATCAAAATCAGAAATATCCAATGGAAGTAGATCTATAACTGTATCTCTAGCCCCCACAGTCAAAACACAATCACGAAAAGCATATTCAGCTACAACCATTTCCCCCATAGGCATATAAATACCCAACCCCACATCTAAACGAGTACATGGTCTATTCAGGTATACAGTAAAAGCATAGGACACAAAAGAATGCGTGGAACCAGGATCAATCAAAACATAAGCACTTCTATCAGTAATAGAAAGTGTACCTGTCACCACATCTGGAGTAATCTGAGAATCTTTCTTTGTAAAAACTCGTCCACCTGGCCTGGAACTACTAGCTTGTCCTCTGCCCATACTTTTCACTGCACTGCCCGGAGATAACATTCTGCTTGCTACTTCACTATGTGCTGCTGGAGTCTCTGCCAATTGCGGACAATTCTTCTTAATATGCCCCACTTGATGACAATGGTAGCATTCCAATCCCTTAAGCTTAGGACACTCAGATTTATAATGTCCTTCCTCTTTACAAAAGAAACATGTAACACCTCCTATTGGGGCCTCACCTCTCCCTGACTTTCTGGCTGAACCAAAAGATCCTCCACCCCTGGTATCTCTACCAAACCTCCCCTGACCTCTACCACTATCTCCACCACCTCTCTGAAATTTATGAGGTTCCACCTTAACACTTCCACTCTCACCTCCCCTATACTGAGATGCGTCGAATCTACTTTTCTTAAAACTCTCTCTGCTCGCCACCCCTTGGTTCATTTGCCTTTCTGCTATCATGGCTTTGTTTACCAGAGAAGCATAATCTTCTAACTCATAAGTGGCTACTCTATTTTGAATAGGCAAAATCAGTCCATCTTGAAACTTACTACATTTATCTTCTTCCTCCTGCACATACTTAGTAGCAAATCTAGACAAAGTAGTAAATTTAGCATCATACTCCCTCACAGACATGTTCCCTTGGGTAAAATTTATAAACTCCCTCAGCTTCTCCCTCCTATAGACCTTAGGGAAATACTTAACATACAAATCTTTAATAAATTCAGCCCAAGTAATAACATCAGTACCTTCCATCCTGGGCACCAAATGGTTGCTGGCTTCCCACCAATATTTCGCCTCTCCTTTGAGCTTAAACACAGCTAGATTCACTTTCTGGTTATCTGGAACCTTCATAACTGCAAAGATAGTTTCTAGATCCCTGACCCACATCTCAGCTTCCGTAGGTTCAACTGACCCTGAATATTCTGGAGGATTCAACTTCAAAAACTTCTCATGCATGGAATCTTTCATTTCCTTCCTTGCCTCTTTCTCAATCCTGGCCACAGTCTTGGATTCTAGATATCTAGCCTGTTGTTCTGCCATTTGCGCCATATTTCTTTCTTGTTGCTCTGCCATCCTCATCATTGCCTGCGCCATTATTTGCATCTCTGTAGGCTGCTCTTGCTCTCTAGCCCTTCCAGCAACACTTTGCTCCACTTCAGTATTCTCTGTACGAGAAGCGACTCCCTCTTCTCTAGGTTGTCCATTCCCAGGTTCCATATGGAATTATCTGTAATACAATAAAATTCTAACAACCAATATAAACAGTTTACAGTACTAAACTATTTGTTAGTATATAAAAAATTCAATAATATCAAATCAATCAATAACTGCCATCTAATCGTCACACACGTCCAGAATTAATAACCTAGACGCTCTGATACCACTAATTGTCACACCCCAAACCCAATATCCATACTAATCATTTATTATTAGAATAATTAAATCATAATCTAGAGCCCATTGGAAATATAATTCATCTATCCATATTTTACTGTATAATGCGCATAATCAACATAATATTATTATTGTGCCATAACGAAATCAATATCAGAGTCATAATTTAAGCGGACATACAATACTATGATTAACTACGATAAAATTTCACAATCATCAACTCAATCCATACTAATGCAAAATATACAATGTGTGAGTAAATTAAAATCTTCAGTGTGACAATGATAAAATCCCCACATTTAAACCCCGGCTCCTTCCAACGGTGCAACTCTCAAAGTTACCGGTCATATGGTATTCTAGTTGGCAGCATAGAAACCTGAAATTGTTAAAATATAACTGTAAGCATTAAGCTTAGTGAGGTACTCCTTCCCTACAATGTAATAACAATTCTATATAGAATAAGTGGATATAAAATCCGAACAATCCTGCCCATTGGCAATAACAAATCCTGGAACATAAGTTCCAACAAATCATTGGATCTTTGTCCAATTCCAATCCTGGATCATAAGACCCAACCAATCCTGGATATTTTAATATCCAAACAAATCCTGAATACCGAAGTATTCAAACAAATCCGCTCTTAGAGCTATATTCATATTTATATATGAAACAAATCATAAGTACACTCACCTTGACAGTTTAACTGGATTTTCCCTTGCCTTTATCCTGTACTTGTTCAATCAGCTCTCCTTCCCTTCCTATCATTCTCACAATATTAGTATCATCATAAGAATATTAATAGTCCAAAGAATAACTTCAATCATAACTCAATTCATAAGCATCATATTATTCAATTCAAATCATTCATTAAAATGAAGTCCCATCTAGACTCAGGTTCTGATATCTAACATATTCAAATTACAGCCCAAACCCTTTTTAATTATTCTTGGTAATCCAATCCTTATTATATCATGTTTCCAAAACAAAAGACGGCACATCATTCCGAGTTTCCTAGAGCAAAATAACCCTATTTCTTCACTACATAGCAAATCTGCCCTATAGGCTCTTTTATCGTTCATTCAACTTCCAGGAATTTTCATGATTTTTCTACATCATAAATTTCTATGATATTTCACCCAACATCAGTAAACACATTGAAAAATATAATATTAAAGTTTCATAATTTTTAAGGTTCGTTTTCTATGTTAAGCAAAACATCGAACACATGGCGGGCATATTTTCACCCTTAGGGCAGATTTCTTACCCGAACTTCAAACCCTCACCAAGGACTCATTTGTTGGTATTTTCACATGATTTTCGGATATGTCATACATATATGAGTCCAGGTTAATATCCAATTGGAAGAAATCGATTCCAGTAACTATACAAAAATATATGGAAGTTTGAATAAACAAAGTTTCTAAACAAAGCAATCTTAGGGTTTTGTACATTCAACTTAACTTAAACTTGCATATATCCATACATATGCACCCAAACATGAAAGTTCAATAAAAAATCAAGGATTTATATCGTATAAATCATAAATGAAAGAAAAAATAGCAAGATTCATGGTTGGAATTACCTTAGGGGTTTTTTCGTAATTTTCTATGAATTTTCTTCAATTTTCTCCTCACTTTTTCTTCCTAACTTCCAACTTCTCTTTCCTTAGGCTTAAAATCTCTCATGGCTGCATTTTGGCTGAATAAAGAGGTAATTCTAAGGGTTTGAGGTCGGCCAAAGCCACCACCCTTCCCAACCAATGAGAATAAAACATTTGTTGCCATATTAAGACAAAATACTACTTAACGGATGGACTACTTTGCCCTTGTTTCGTAATTTTGGTATAACTTCTCACTCGAACCTCCGTTTCATTCACCGTTTGTTGTGTTAAAACCATAACTCACTTGTCTACAATTATGTAGTTTTCACCTCAAGTCAATTATTATGTCATAAAGGTCAAAACTAGCCTTAAACATGGACATTCCTATCGAAACCTTCAAATTTTGTATTTGTAACTAATTCGACATTTCATGCTTTTTGGAGGTAGGATTAGACTAAACATAATAAATTAACATCACATATATTAATAACACACTAATAATATCACACAAGCTAGGCATTATTTACATATAATTAATCATAATTATATTCGGGTTGTCACACACGGGGCCGTTCGGGGATGTTTCTGGTCTTCAACCACTAATGCCATGTTTTTAAGCCTAAGTCTAGAAACATGCAAATTATCATCATATTCTCAAACTAGGAGTCCAGTGATCGCGCGTTCAGTTCCTACGAGCTACATTAGTCCCGTGTGAGGTGTTGGTTCCACTTACGGGGCCGTTCGGGGGCTGTTTCGGGTTTTGCCCACTGTAGAAATGTTTTTATGCCTAAGTCTAGAAATATGCAAATTATCATCGTATTCTCAAACTGGGGCTCCTGTGATCGCGTGATCAGTTCCTACGATTTACATTGGTCCCGTGCGAGGTGTAGGTGCCACTCACGGGGCTGTTCAGGCACTATTTCGAGTTTTCACACCCTAACGCCAAGTTAATATGCCTAAGTCTAGAAATATGGAATTTATCATCGTATTTTCAAACCGAGAGTCTCGTGATCACGCGATAAGTTCCTACGAGTTACATTGCTCTAGTGCGAGGTGTTGGTGCCACTAACTGGGCCGTCCGAGGGTTGTTTCGGCTTTTCACCCACTAACGCCATTTTTTAAGCCCAAGTCTAGAAATATGCCAATTATCATCGTATTCTCAAATTGAGAGTCCCGTGAATGCACGGTAAGTTCCAACGAGTTACATTGGTCCCGTGCAAGGTGTTGGTGCCACTCACGAAGCCATTCAGGGGCTGTTTAAGATTTTTACCCACTAACTCCATGTTTTTAAGCCTATGTCTAGAAATATGCAAATTATCATCATATTCTCAAACCGAGAGTCCCGTGATCGCGCGGTAAGTTCCAACGAGTTACATTGGTCCCATGTGAGGTGTTGGTGCCTCTCACGGGGCTGTTCGGGAGCTGTTTCGAGTTTCCCCCCACTAACGCCATGTTTTAAAGATTAAGTCTAGAAATATGTAAATTATCGTCATATTCTGAAATCGGATGTCCCGTGATCACGCGGTAAGTTCCAACGAGTTACATTGGTCCCGTGCGAGGTGTTGGTGACATTCATAGGGCCGTTCGGGGGCTGTTTCAGGTTTTTACTCACTAACGCCATGTTTTGCCTAGGTCCTAATATTTTTAAATTATCATCATATTCTCAAACTGGGAGTTTCATAATCGCGCTGTCAGTTCCTACGAGTTACATTGGTCCCATGCGAGGTGTTGGCGCCACTCACGGGGCTGTTGGGGGCAGTTTTTTGTTTTCACCTACTAACACCATGTTTTGTATAAGTCCTGATATTTTCAAATTATCATTGTATTCTCAAACCAGGAGTCTAATGATCAAACGGTCAGATCCTACGAGTTACATTGGTCCCGTTCGAGGTGTTGGTGCCACTCACGGGTCCGTTCGGGGGCTGTTTTGGGTTTTCCCCCACTAACGCCATGTTTTTAATCCTAAGTCCAAAAATATTCAAATTATTATCGTATTCTGAAATTGGGGTCTCATGATCGCGCGGTCAGTTCCTACGAGTTCCATTGGTCCTCTACTAGGTGTTGGTGCCACTCACGGGGCCGTTTCAGGGGCTATTTCGGGTTTTCACCCACTAAACGCTATGTTTTTATGCCCAAGTCTAGAAACATGCAAATTATCATCGTATTCTCAACTGGGAGTCCCATGATCGCACGATGAGTTTATATGATTTACATTGGTCCTGTACGAGGTGTTGGTGCCAGTCACGAGGCCGTTCAGGGGCTGTTTCGGGTTTTGCCCCACTATAGACATGTTTTTAAGCCTATGTCTAAAAATCTGCAAATTATTGCCATATTCTCAAACCGGGCCTCCGTGATCGTACAGTCAGTTCCTACAATTTACATTGGTCCTGTACGAGGTGTTGGTGCCACTCGCGGGGCCGTTCGGGGGCTTTTTCGAGTTTTCACCCACTAACGCCATGTTTGTAAGCCTAATTCTAGAAATATGGAATTTATCATCGTATTCTCATATCGAGGGTCCCGTGATCACGCTGTCAGTTCCTACGAGTTACATTGCTCCTGTGCGAGGTGTTGGTGCCACTCACGAGGCCGTTCGGGGGTTATTTCGTTTTCACCCACTACCACCAAAATTTTATGCCTAAGTCTAGAAATATGTAAATTATGACCATATTCTCAAATCGGGAGTCCTGTGATCGCGTTGTAAGTTCCAACGAGTTACATTGGTCCCGTACGAGGTGTTGGTGCCACTCACGGGGCCGTTCGGGGGCTGTTTCGGGTTTTTACCCACTAATGCCATATTTTGCCTAAGTCCTGATATTTTAAATTATCATCTTATTCTCAAACTGGGAGTTCTGTGATCGTGCAGTCAGATCCTATGAGTTACATTGGTCTCGTGCGAGGTAGTGGTGCCACTCATGGGGCTGTTCGGTGGCTATTTCCGGTTTTCACCCACTAACGCCATGTTTTGCCTTAGTCTTTATATTTGTAAATTATCATCGTATTCTCAAACCGGGAGTCCCATGATCGCGAGGTCCGATCCTACGAGTTACATTTGACCTTGCGAGGTGTTGGTGGCACTCATAGGGCTGTTCAGGGGTTGTTTCCGGTTTTCCCCCACTAAAGCCATATTCTTAAGCCTAATTTTAGAAATATGAAAATTATCACCGTATTCTCAAATCGGGAGTCCCGTGATCGCGCGACCAGTTCCTACAAGTTACATTGGTCCCGTGCGAGGTTCTAGTGCCACTCACAGGGCCGCTCGGGGGCTGTTTTGGGTTTTTAACCACTAATGCCATGTTTTTATGCCTAAGTCTAGAAATATACCAATTATCATCGTATTCTCAAATCGGGGGTCTTGTGGTGGCGCAGTCAGATCCTACGATTTACATTGGTCCCATGCGAGGTGTTGGTGTGACTTAGAGAGCCGTGTTGGGGCTATTTCGAGTTTTCACCCACTAATGCCATGTTTTTAAACCTAAGTCTAGAAATATGGAAATTATCATCGTAATCTCAAACCGGGAGTCACGTGATCGCGCAGTAAGTTCCAACGAGTTACATTGGTCCCATGCGACGTGTTAATGCCACTCACAAGGCCGTTCGGGGACTGTTTCGAGTTTTTATCCACCAACGCCACATTTTGCCTAAGTCCTAATATTTTTAAATTATCACCATATTCTCAAACCAAGAGTCCCGTGATCACACGATCAACTCCTATGAGTTATATTGGTCCCGTGCGAGGTGTTTGTGGCACTCACTGGGTCGTTCAGGGGTTGTTTCGGGTTTCCCGCCATTAAAGCCATGTTTTTAAGCCTAAGTCTAGAATATGTAAGTTATCTTCGTATTCTCTAATCGGGAGTCCCATGATCGGACGGTCAGTTCCAACGAGTTACATTGGTCCCTTGCGAGCTGTTCGTGCCACTCACGGGGCCATTTCGGGGGCTATTTCGGTTTTCAGCCACTAACGCCTTGTTTTTATGCCTAACCTAGAAACTTGCAAATTATTGTTTTGTTCTCAATCGGGAGTCCCCTAATCGCGCGATCAGTTTCTACGATTTACATTGGTCCCGTGCGAGGTGTTGGTGCCACTCATGAGGCCGTTCGGGGGCTCTTTCGAGTTTTCACCCACTAATGTCAAGTTTTGCCGAAGTCCTGATATTTTTAAATTATCATCGTATTCTCAAACTACGAGTCCCGTGATCAAGCGATCGGTTGCTACGAGTTACACTGGTCCGTGCGAGGTGTTGGTGCCACTCACGAGGCCGTTCGGGGGCTATTTGGAGTTTTTAACCACTAACGCCATGTTTTTATGCGTAAGTTTGGAAACATGCAAATTATCATCATATTCTCAAACTGGGGGTCCCGTGATCGCGCGATCAGTTCCTACGAGTTACATTGGTCCCGTGCTAGGTGTCGGTGCCACTCACGAGGCCGTTCTGGGGTAGTTTCGAGTTTCCCCCACTTACGCTATGTTTTTAAGCCTAAGTTTAGAAGCAAGCAAATTATCATCGTATTCTCATATCGGGGGTCCCGTGATCACGCGGTCAGTTCGACGGAGTTACATTGGTCTCGTACGAGGTGTTGGTACCACTCACGGGGTCATTCGGGAGCGGTTTTGGATTTTCCCACACTAATGCCATTTTTTATGCTCAACTATTGAAATATGCAAATTATCATCGTATTCTCAAATCAGGGGTCCCATGATCGTGCAGTCAGTTCCTACGAGTTACATTGGTCCCGTGCAAGGTGTTGGTACCACTCACGGGGCCGTTCGGGAGCTGTTTCGTGTTTTCAACCACTAACGCCATGTTTTTAAGCCAAAGTCTAGAAATATGCAAATTATTTTTGTATTCTCAAATCGTGAGTCCTGTGATGACGCGGCCAGTTCCTACGATTACATTGGTCCCGTGCGAGGTGTTGGTGCCACTCACGGGGCCGTTCGGGAGCTGTTTCGTGTTTTCAACCATTAACGCCATGTTTTTAAGCCAAAGTCTAGAAATATGCAAATTATTGTCGTATTCTCAGACTAGGATTCCCATGATCGCGCGGTGAGTTCCTATGATTTACATTGGTCTCGTGCGAGGTGTCGGTGCCACTCACGGGGCCGCTCGGGGGCTATTTTGGGTTTTAACCCACTAATGCAATGTTTTCATGCCTAATTCTAGAACCATGCAAATTATTATCGTATTCTCAAACTGGGAGTCCCGTTATTGCGCGGTCAGTTCCTACGACTTACATTGGTCTCGTGCGAGGTGTTGGGGCGACTCACGAGGCCGTTCGGGGGCTGATTCAGATTTTCCTCCACTATAGTCTTTTTTTAAGCCTAAGTCTAAAAATATATAAATTATCATCGTACACTCATAGCGGGAGTCCTGTGTTCGCGCGGTCAGTTCCTACCATTTACATTGGTCCCGTGCGAGGCGATGGTGCCACTCACGGGGCCATTCGAGGGTTGTTTCGAGTTTGCACCCACTAACGCCATGTTTTTATGCCTCAGTCCTGATATTTTTCAATTATTGTTGTATTCTCAAATCAGGAATCCAGTGATTGCGCGATCAGTTCCAACGAGTTACATTGGTCGCGTGTGAGGTGTTGGTGCCACTCACGGGGCCGTTCGGTGGCTGTTTCGACTTTTCACCCAGTAACGCCAAATTTTTAAGCCTAAGTCTAGAAATTTGCAAATTATCATGATATTCTCAAACCAAGAGTCCTGTGATCGCACGATCAGTTCATAGGAGTTACATTTGTCCTGTGCGAGGTGTTGGTGCCACTCATGGGGCTGTTCAGTGGATGTTTTGTGTTTTTAACCACTTATGCCATGTTTTTAAGCCTAAGTCTAGACATATGAAAATTTTCATCCTATTCTCAAATCGGGAGCCTGTGATCGCATGGTCAGTTCGTACGAGTCACATTAGTCCCGTTCGAGGTGTTGGTGCCACTCACGAGGCCGTTCGGGGGATGTTGTGGGTTTTCACCCACTAACCCCATGTTTTTATACCTAAGTCTAGAAATATGAAAATTATCATCGTATTATCAAATGGAGAGTCCTGTGATCCCACGTACAGTTCCTTCGATTTACATTGGTCCCGTGCGAGGTTTCGGTGCCACTCACGGGGCCCTTCGGGGGTTGTTTTGGGTTTTCACCCAGTAATGCCATGTTTTGCTTAAGTCCTGATATTTTAAAAATTATCATCGTATTCTCAAACAGGGAGTCCCATGATCACGCGGTCAGTTCCTACGAGTTACATTAGTCCCGTACGAGGTGTTAATGCAACTCACGGGGCCGTTCACCCACTATCGCCATGTTTTTATGCCTAATTCTAGAAATATGAAAATTATCATCATATTCTCAAATCGAGAGTGCCGTCATCGTTCGGTCAGTTCCTGCGTGTTACATTAGTCCCATGCGATGTGTTGGTGCCACTCACGGGGCTGTTCGGGGGTTGTTTCGAGTTTCCCCCCACTTACCCCATGTTTCTAAGCCTAAGTCTATAAATATGCAAATTATGGTTGTATTCTCAAAATGGGGGTTCCGTGATCGCGTGGTCAGTTCCTACGAGTTACATTGGTCTCGTGTGAGGTGTTGGTGTCAGTTACGAGGCCGTTCAAGGGATGTTTTGGGTTTTCCCCCACTAACGCTATGTTTTTAAGCTTAACTCTAGAAATAATAAAATTATTATCGTATTTTCAAAGCGGGAGTCCCATGATCACGCAGTCAGTTCTTGCAAGTTACATTGGTCCCGTACGAGGTATTGATGCCACTCACGGGGCCGTTCAGGGGCTATTTTGGGGTTTCACCCACTAATCCCATGGTTTTAAGCCTAAGGCTAGAAATAAGAAAATTATCGTCATATTCTCAAACCGGGAGTCCTGTGATCGCGCTATCAGTTCCTACGAGTTACATGGGTCCCCTACGAGGTATTGGTGCCACTCACGGGGCCGTTCAGGGGGTTGTTTGGAGTTTTCACCCACTAACGTCATTTTTGCCTAAGTCTTGAAAATTTTAAATTATCGTCGTATTCTAAAACCAGGGGTCCCGTGATCACACGGTCAGTTCCTACGGGTTACGTTTGTCCCGCACGAGGTGTTGGTGCCACTCATGGGGCCGTTCGGTGGCGGTTTTAGGTTTTCAACCCTAACTCCATGTTTTAAGCCTATTTCAAGAAATATGCAAATTATCATCGTACTCTTAAACCAAGAGTCATGTGATTGCGCGGTCAGTTCCTACGAGTTACATTAGTCCCGTACGAGGTGTTGGTGCCAGTCACGGTGCCATTTGGGGGTTGTTTCGGGTTTTCACACACTAATGCCATTTTTTATACCTAAGTCCAGAAAAAATAAAATTATCATCGTATTCTAAACCGGGAGTCAGTTCCTACGAATTACATTGGTACTGCGCGAGTGTTTGGTGCCAATCATGGGGCCGTTCGGGGGCTATTTTTGGTCTTCCGCCACTAACGCCATGTTTTTAAGCTTAACTCCAGAAATATGCAAACTATCGTCATGTTCTAAAATTGAGGGTGCCATGAGCACGCCGTCAGTTCCTACGAGTTACATTGGTCCCGTGCGAGGTGTTGGTCCCACTCACGTGGTCGTTCAGGGACTGTTTCGAGTTTTCACCCACCAATGCCATGTTTTTAAGCCTAAGTCTAGAAATATGCAAATTGTTGTCGAATTCTCAAACTGGGAGTCCCGTGATTACACGGTCAGTTCCAACGAGTTACTTTGGTCTCGTGCGAGATGTCGGTGCCACTCACGGGGCCGTTTGGGGTCTGTTTTGAGTTTTCATCCACTAACGCCATTTTTACCTAAGTCTTGTTATTTTTAAATTATCATCGTATATTAAAACCAGGGGTTCCGTGATCGCGTGGTCTGTTCCTACGACTTACATTGGTCCCGTACGAGGTGTTGGGGCCACTCACGGGGCCGTTCGACGGCGGTTTTGGGTTTTCAACCACCAACACTATGTTTTTAAGCGTATATCTAGAAATATGTAAATTATCATCGTATTCTCAGACAAAGAGTCCCGTGATCGCGCGGTCAGTTCCTACGAGTTACATTAGTCTCATGCAAGGTGTTAGTGCCACTCACTGGGCCGCTCGAGGGGCCATTTTGGTATTCACCCACTAACGCCAAGTTTTTTTACTAAGTCTAGAAACTTGAAAATTATCATCGTATTATCAAACAAGGGGTCCCGTTATCACGCGGTTAGTTACTACGAGTTACATTGGTTCCGTATGAGGTGGTGGTGCCACTAACGGGGCCGTTCGGGGGATATTTTTGGGTTTCCCCCACTAACGCCATGTTTTTAAGCTGAAGTCTGGAACCATGCAAATTATCGTTATATTATTATATCGGGAGTCCAGTGATCGCGCGATCAATTCCTAGGAGTTACATTGGCCAAGTGCGAGGTGTTGGTACCACTCACGGGGCCGTTCTGGGGCTGTTTCAGGTACCCTCCTTATAACCATGTTTTTAAGCCTAAGTCTAGAAATATGCAAATTATCATCGTATTCTCAAACCGGGGGTCCCGTGATCGCGCAGTCAGTTCCTACGAGTTACATTGGTCCCGTACGAGGTGTTGGTACCACTCCTGGGGCCATTCAGGGTTGTTTTAAGGTTCCCCCTCTTATAACCATGTTTTTAAGCCAAAGTTTAGAAATATGCAAATTATTATCGTATTCTTCAATCGGGGGTCCCGTAATCTCACCGTCAGTTCCTACGAGTTACATTGGTCCCGTGCAAGGTGATGGTCCCATTAACGGGGCCGTTCGGGAGTTGTTTCAAGTTTTCCCCCAATAATGCCATGTTATTATGGTTGAGTTTATAACTATGCAAATTAACATCTTATTCTTAAAGCAGGGTTCCCGTGATCACTAGGTCAGTTCCTATGAGTTATAATGGTCCCGTGCGAGGTGTTGGTCCCACTCATTGGGCCATTCGGGGAGTATTTAAATTTTACCCCCACTATCACCATGTTTTTAAGTTATAGTCTATAAATATGCAATCAATCGTCACATTCTAAAAATAGGGTCCCGTGAGTACACGGTCAGTTGCTACGAGTTACATTGGTCCCGTGCAAGGTGTTAGTGCCACTCACAGGGCCGTTCGATGGTTGTTTTCCATTTTCAACAACTAACGCCATGTTGTTAAGCCTATGTCCAGAAATATGCAAATTATCATCGTATTCTCAAACCAGGAATCCCGTGATTGAGCGGTCAGTTGCTATGACTTACATTAGTCTCGTGCGAGGTGTTGGTGCCACTCATGGGGCCGTTCAGGGTTTGTTTTGGGTTTTCACCCACTACAACCATGTTTTTAGGCCAAAGTTTAGAAATATGAAAATTATCATCGTATTCTGAAACCGACAGTCCCGTGAACGAGCATTCAATTCCTACGAGCTTCATTCGTCCCATGCGAGGTGTTGGTACCACTCACGGGGCCGTTCGGGGGATATTGCGGGTTTTCCCAGACTCGGGTTTTCCAATATTTTTAAGCCTAAGTCTATAAATATGCAAATTATCATCATATACTCAAATCGGGAGTCTCGTGATCGCGTCGTCAGATCCTATGAGTTACATTGTCTCGTGCGAGGTGTTGGTGCCACTCACTGGGCCGTTCGGGGGCAGTTTCGAGTTTTCACCCACTAATGCCATGTTTTGCCTATGTCCAGATATTTTGAAATTATCATCATATTCTCAAACTGGGAGTCTCGTGATCGCGCAGTCTGTTCCTACGAGTTACATGGGCTGCGTGTAAGGTGTTGGTGTCGCTCACGGGGCCATTCAGGGGATATTTCGGGTTTCCCCCCTTATAACCATATTTTTTAGCCTAAGTCTAGAAATATGCAAGTTATTGTTGTATTCTCAAACCGAGGGTCCCGTGATCGCGTAGTCAGTTCCAATGAGTTACATTGGTCCCATGCGAGCTGTTGGTACCACTCACGGGGCCATTCAGGGTTTTTTTTACAGGGTTTCCCCCTTATAACCATGTTTTTTATCCAAAATCTAGAAATATGCAAATTATTATAATACTCTTAAACCAGGGGTCCCGTGATCACGCGGTTAGTTCCTACGAGTTACATTGGTCCCGTGCAAGGTGATAGTGCCACTAATGGGGCCATTCGGGAGTTGTTTCGTGTTTTCCTCCACTAACGCCGTGTTATTATGGTTGAGTCTATAAATATGCAAATACTCATCTCATTGTCAAACCGGGGTTCCTGTGATCGCTCGATCGGTTCTTATGAGTAAGATTGGTCCCGTGCGAACTCATTGGGCGGTTCGGGGGCTATTTCGAGTTTTCCCCCACTATCGCCATGTTTTTAGGCTATAGTCTATAAATATGCAATCTATGGTCGTATTCTAAAACCAGGGTCCAGTGAGTACCCGGTCAGTTCCTATGAGTTACATTTGTCCCGTGCGAGGTGTTAGTGCCACTCACAGGGCCGTTCGGCGGCTGTTTTGCATTTCAACAACTAATACCATGTTGTTAAGACTATGTTTATAAATATGCAAATTATCATCATATTCTCAAACCAGGTGTCCCGTGATCGTGCGGTGAGTTCCTATGAGTTACATTAGTCCCATGCGAGGCGTTGGTGCCAATCATGGGGCCGTTCAGGGTTGTTTCGGGTTTTTACTCACTAACACCATGATTTTAAGCCAAAGTCTAGAAATATGCAAATTATCATCGTATTATTAAATCAACAGTCCCGTGATCATGCATACAATTCCTACGAGTTACATTCGTCCCATGCGAGGTGTTGGTACCACTCATGGGGCCGTTCGGGGGATGTTTCGGGTTTTCACCGACTATAGCCATGTTTTTAAGCCTAAGTCAAGAAATATGCAAATTATCATCATATACTCAAACCGGGAGTCCCGTGATTGCGCCATCAATTCCAACGATTTACATTATCCCGTGGGAGGTGTTCGTGGCACTCACGGGGCTGTTCCGGAGCAATTTTAAGTTTTCACCCACTAATGCCATGTTTTGCCTAAGTCCAGATATTTTGAAATTATCGTCATATTCACAAACTGGGAGTCTCGTGATCTCGCGGTCAGTTCCTACGAGTTACATGGGTTGCGTGTGAGGTGTTGGTGTCGTTCACGCGGCCGTTCAGGGGATGTTTCGGGTTTTCCCCCTTATTACCATGTTTTTAAGCCTAAGTATAGAAATATAAAAATTATTGTCGTATTCTCAAACCGAGGGTCCCATGATCGTGTAGTCAATTCCTATGAATAACATTGGTCCCATGCGAGGTGTTGGTACCACTCATGGGGCCATTCAGGGGTTGTTATGGGGTTTCCCCCCTTATAACCAATTTTTTTAAGCCAAAGTATAGAAATATGCAAATTATTATCGTATTCTTAAATCGGGGGTCCCATGATCGCGCGGTCAATTCCTACAAGTTACATTGGTCCTGTGCAAGGTGATGGTGCCACTAACGGGGCTGTTCGGGAGTTGTTTCGGGTTTTCCGCCACTAATGGCATGTTATTATGGCTGAGTCTATAAATATGCAAATACTCATCTCATTATCAAACTGGGGTTCCCGTGATCGCTCGGTCAGTTCGTATGAGTTTCATTGGTCCTGTGCGAGGTGTTGGTTCGACTCATTGGGCCGTTCGGGGGCTATTTTGAGTTTTCCCCCACTATCGCCATATTTTAAGCTATAGTCTATAAATATGCAATCTATGGTCGTATTCTAAAACTAGGGTCCCGTGAGTACCCGGTCAGTTCCTACGAGCTACATTTATCCCGTGCGAGGTGTTAGTGCCACTCACAGGGCCGTTCGGCGGCTGTTTTGCATTTCAACAACTAATGCCATATTGTTAAGCCTATGTCTATAAATAGGAAAATTATCACCGTATTCTCAAACCAGGAGTCCCGTGATTGTGCGGTGAGTTCCTACGAGTTACATTAGTCCCATACGAGGCGTTGGTGCCAATCACGGGGCCGTTCAGGGGTTGTTTCGTGTGTTTACCCACTAACTCCATGTTTTTAAGCCAATGTCTAAAAATATGCAAATTATCATCGTATTCTTAAATCGACAGTCCCGGTGATCATGCATACAGTTCCTACGAGTTACATTCATCCCGTGCGAGGTGGTGGTACCACTCATGGGGCCGTTCGGGGGATGTTTAGGGTTTTCCCCGACTATAGCCATGTTTTTAAGCCTAAGTCTAGAAATATGCAAATTATCATCATATACTCAAACCAGGAGTCCCGTGATTGCGCCATCAATTCCTACGATTTACATTGTCCCGTGCGAGGTGTTCGTGCCACTCACGGGGCCATTCCGGGGCAATTTCGAGTTTGTACCGACTAATGCCATGTTTTGCCTAAGTCCAGATATTTTGAAATTATCGTCATATTCTTAAACTGGGAGTCTCATGATCGCTCGGTCAGTTCCTACAAGTTTCCTGGGTTGCGTGTGAGGTGTTGGTGTCGCTCACGGGGCCGTTGAGGGGCTGTTTCGGGTTTTCCCCCTTATAACCATTTTTTTAACCTAAGTCTAGAAATATGCAAATTATTGTCGTATTCTCAAACTGAGGGTCCCATGATCGCGTAGTAAATTCCTATGAGTTACATTGGTCCCATGCGAGGTGTTGGTACCACTTACGGGGCCATTCAGGGGTTGTTACGGGGTTTCCCCCTTATAACCATATTTTTAAGCCAAAGTCTAGAAATATGCAAATTATTATCGTATTCTTAAACCGGGGGTCCCGTGATCGCGCGGCCAGTTCCTACGAGTTACATTGCTCCCGTACAAGGTGATGGTGACACTAACGGGGCCGTTCGGGAGTTGTTTCGGGTTTTCCTCCACTAACGCCGTGTTATTATGGTTCAGTCTATAAATATGCAAATACTCATCTCATTGTCAAACCGGGGTTCCTGTGATTGCTCGATCGGTTCTTATGAGTAAGATTGGTCCCGTGCGAGGTGTTGGTTCCACTCATTGGGCAGTTCGGGGGCTATTTCAAGTTTTCCCCCACTATCGCCATGTTTTTAAGCTATAGTCTATAAATATGAAATCTATGGTTGTATTCTAAAACCAGGGTCCCATGAGTACCCTGTCAGTTCCTACGAGTTACATTGGTTCCGTGCGAGGTGTTAGTGCCACTCACAGGGCCGTTCGGCGGCTGTTTTGTATTTTCAACAACTAACGCCATGTTGTTAAGCCTTTGTCTATTAATATACAAATTACCATCGTATTCTCAAACCAAGAGTCCCGTGATCGTGCGGTGAGTTCCTATGAGTTACATTAGTCCCATGTGAGGCGTTGGTGCCAATCACGGGGCCGTTCACGGGTTGTTTCGGGTTTGTACCCACTAACACCATTTTTTAAAGCCAAAGTCTAAAAATATGCAAATTATCATCGTATTCTTAAATCGACAGTCCCGTGATCAAGCGTACAGTTCCTATAACTTACATTCGTCCCGTGCGAGCTGTTGGTACCACTCATGGGGACTTTCGGGGGATGTTATGGGTTTTCCCCGACTATAGCCATGTTTTTAAGCCTAAGTCTAGAAATATGCAAATTATCGTCATATACTCAAACTGGGAGTCCCGTGATTGCGCCATCAATTCCTATGATTTACATTGTCCCGTGCGAGGTGTTCATGCCACTATTGGGGCCGTTCCGGGGCAGTTTCGAGTTTTCACCCACTAATGCCATGTTTTGCCTAAGTCTGGATATTTTGAAATTATCATCGTATTCTCAAACCGGGAGTCTCGTGATCTTGTGGTCAGTTCCTACGAGTTATATGGGTTACGTGTGAGGTGTTGGTGTCACTCACGAGGCCGTTCGGGGACTGTTTTGGGTTTTCCCCCCTAATAACCATGTTTTTAAGCCAGTCTAGAAATATTCAAATTATCGTCGCATTCTCAAACCGGGGGCCCATGATCACGCAGTTAGTTCCTACAAGTTATATCGATCTTGTGCGAGGTGTTGGTGCCACTCATGGGTCTGTTCGGGGGTTGTTTCGGGTTTTCAACCAATATTACCATGTCTTTATTCCAAAGTCTGGAAACATTCAAATTATCATCGTATTGTCAATCTGGGAGTCCCCTGATCGTGCATACAGTTCCTACGAGTTACATTGGTCCCGTGCGAGGTGTTGGTACCACTCACGGGGCCGTTCGGGTGTTGTTTCAGGTTTCCCCCCACTATAGCCATCTTTTTAAGCCTAAGTCCAAAAATATGAAAATTATCATTATAAACTCAAAATGGGAGTCCCGTGATTGCGCGGTCGGTTCCTACTATTTACATTGGTCCCGTGCGAGGAGTTGGTATCACTCACGGAGTCCTTTGGGGGTTATTTCGGGTTTTCCACCCACTAACGCCCTGTTTTTAAGCCTAAGTCTTGAAATATGCAATTTATCATTGTATTCTCAAACCGGGAGTCCCACTAATGCCATGTTTTTCCTAAGTCCTGATATTTTTAAATTATCTCTGTATTCTCAAATATAGAGTCCCGTGATCGCGTGGTTAGTTCCTATGAGTTACATTGGTCGCGTGGGGGGTGTTGGTACCAATCACGGGGCCATTCAGGGGTTTTTTTCTTTTTCACCCACTAACACCCTGTTTTTAAGCCTAAGTCTCGAAATATGAAATTTATCATTGTATTCTCCAACCAGGAGTCCCGTGATCATGCGGTCAGTTCCTATGAGTTACATTAGTCCCGTGCGAGGTGTTGGTGCCACTCGTTGGGCCGTTCAGGGCCTGTTTCGATTATTCACCCACTATCGCCAAGATTTTATGCCTAAGTCTAGATACATGTAAATTTTCATCGTATTCTCAAACCGAGAGTGGTGTCATCGCGTGGACAGTTCCTACGAGTTACATTGGTCCCGTGCGAGGTGTTGGTGCCACTCACGGGGCCGTTCTGGGGCTGTTTCGGGTTTCCCCCCTCTTACGCCATGTTTTTAAACCTATGTCTAGAAATATGCAAATTATTGTAGTATTCTCAAACCGGGGGTCCCGTGATCGGGCGGTCAGTTTCTACGAGTTACATTGGTCCCGTGTGAGTTGTTGGTTCCACTCACAGGGCCGTTCGGGGGTTGTTTTGGGTTTTCCCCCACTAACACCATGTTTTTAAGATTAACTCTAGAAATATGCAAATTATTCTCGTATTCTCAAACCGGAGGTCCCATGATCGCGGGATCAGTTCCTACAAGTTATATTGGTCTCGTATGAGGTGTTAGTGCCACTCACGGGGCCGTTCGGGGGTTATTTAGGGTTTTCACCCACTAACGCCATGTTTTTAAGCCTAACTCTAGAAATATGCAAATTATCATCATATTCTCAAACCGAGAGTCCCGTGATCATGCAATCGGTTCCTACGAGTTACATTGGTCCCGTGCGAGGTGTTGGTGCCACACACGGCGCCGTTCAGGGGGTTGTTACGAGTTTTCACCCACTAACGCCATTTTTGCCTAAGTCCTGATATTTTTAAATTATCGTCGCATTTTAAAACCTGGGGTCCCATGATTGCACAGTCCGTTCCTATGAGTTACGTGTGTTTTATGCGAGCTGTTGGTGCCACTCACGGGTCCATTCGGCGATTGTTTCGGGTTTTCAACCACTAATGCCCTGTTTTTAAACCTATGTTTAGAATTATGCAAATTATCATCGTATTCTCAAACCAGGAATCTTGTGATCGCGCAGTCAGGTCCTACGAGTTAAATTAGTCCCGTGTGAGGTGTTGGTGCCACTCACGGTGCCGTTCGAGGGCTATTTTTGGTTTTCACCCTCTTACGCCATGTTTTTATGCCTAAGTCTAGAAACATGAAAATTATCATCGTATTCTCAAATCGGGAGTCCTGTGATCGTGCAGTCAGTTCCTAAGACTTACATTGGTACCGTGCGAGGGGTTGGTGCTAATCACGGGGCCGTTCGGGGGTTGTTTTGGGTCTTCCCCCACTATCACCAAGATTTTACACCTAGGTCTAGAAACATGCAAATTTTTATCATATTCTAAAACCGGGAGTCCCGTCACCGCACGGGCAGTTCCTACGAGTTACATCGGTCCCTTACGAGGGGTTGGTGTCACTCACGGGGCCGTTCGGGGACTGTTTGGGGTTTCCCCCACTTACGCCATGTTTATAAGCCAAAGTCTAGAAATATGGAAATTATTGTCGTATTCTCAAACCGGGGGTCCCGTGATCGCGCGGTCAGTTCGTACGAGTTACATTGGTTTCGTGTGAGTTGTTGGTGCCACTCATGGGGCCGTTCGGGGGCTGTTTTGGGTTTTCCCCCCACTAACGCCATGTTTTTAGGCTTAACTCTAGAAATATGCAAATTATCATCGTATTCTGAAATTGAGGGTTCCATGCTCGCGCGATTAGTTCCTACAAGTTACATTGGTCCCGTATGAGGTGTTGGTGCCACTCACGGGGTCGTTCGGGGGTTGTTTAGGGTTTTCACCCACCAACGCCATGTTTTTAAGCCTAAGTCCAGAAATATGAAAATTATTGTCATTTTCTCAAACCGAGAGTCCCGTGATCACGCAATCAGTTCCTACGAGTTACATTGGTCTCATGCAAGGTGTTGGTCCCAGTCACGGGGCCGTTCAGGGGGCTATTTTTTGTTTTCCCCCACTAATGCCATGTTTTTAAGCTTAACTCCAGAAATATGCAAACTATCGTCATGTTCTAAAATTGAGAGTGCCATGAGCACGCCGTCAGTTCCTACGAGTTACATTGGTCGCGTGCGAGGTGTTGGTCCCACTCACGTGGTCGTTCATGGACTGTTTCGAGTTTTCACCCACCAATGCCAGTTTTTAAGCCTAAGTCCAGAAATAAGCAAATTATTGTCGAATTCTCAAACTGGGAGTCCCGTGTTTACACGGTCAGTTCCAACGAGTTACTTTGGTCTCGTACGAGATGTCGGTGCCACTCACGGGGCCGTTTGGGGTCTGTTTTGAGTTTTCACCCACTAACGCCATTTTTACCTAAGTCTTGTTATTTTTAAATTATCATCGTATTCTAAAACCAGGGGTCCCGTGATCATCTGGTCTGTTCCTACGACTTACATTGGTCCCGTACGAGGTGTTGGGGCCACTCACAGGGCCGTTCGACGGCGGTTTTGGGTTTTCAACCACCAACACTATGTTTTTAAGCGTATCTCTAGAAATATGTAAATTATCATTGTATTCTCAGACAAAGAGTCCCGTGATCGCGCGGTCAGTTCCTACGAGTTACATTAGTCTCATGCAAGGTGTTAGTGCCACTCACTGGGCCGCTCGGGGGGCCATTTCGGTTTTCACCCACTAACGCCAAGTTTTTTGCCTAAGTCTAGAAACTTGAAAATTATCATCGTATTATCAAACAAGGGGTCCCGTTATCACGCGGTTAGTTACTACGAGTTACATTGGTTCCGTACGAGGTGGTGGTGCCACTAACGGGGCCGTTCGGGGGCTATTTTTGGGTTTCCCCCACTAACGCCATGTTTTTAAGCTGAAGTCTGGAACCATGCAAATTATCGTTATATTATTATATCGGGAGTCCAGTGATCACGCGATCAATTCCTAGGAGTTACATTGGCCAAGTGCGAGGTGTTGGTACCACTCACGGGGCCGTTCAGGGGCTGTTTCAGGTTCCCTCCTTATAACCATGTTTTTAAGCCTAAGTCTAGAAATATGCAAATTATCATCGTATTCTCAAACCGGGGGTCCCGTGATCGCGCAGTCAGTTCCTACGAGTTACATTGGTCCCGTACGAGGTGTTGGTACCACTCCTGGGGCCATTCAGGGTTGTTTCGAGGTTCCCCATCTTATAACCATGTTTTTAAGCCAAAGTTTAGAAATATGCAAATTATTATCGTATTCTTCAATCGGGGTCCCGTAATCTCACCGTCAGCTCCTACGAGTTATATTGGTCCCGTGCAAGGTGATGGTGCCATTAACGGGGCCGTTCGGGAGTTGTTTCGGGTTTTCCCACAATAATGCCATGTTATTATGGCTGAGTTTATAACTATGCAAATTAACATCTTATTCTCAAAGCGGGGTTCCCGTGATCACTATGTCAGTTCCTATGAGTTACAATGGTCCCGTGCGAGGTGTTGGTTCCACTCATTGGGCCGTTCGGGGAGTATTTCAATTTTACCCCCACTATCACCATGTTTTTAAGTTATAGTCTATAAATATGCAATCAATCGTCACATTCTAAAAATAGGGTCCCGTGAGTACACGGTCAGTTGCTACGAGTTACATTGGTCCTGTGCGAGGTGTTAGTGCCACTCACAGGGCCGTTCAACGGTTGTTTTGCATTTTCAACAACTAACGCCATGTTGTTAAGCCTATGTCCAGAAATATGCAAATTATCATCGTATTCTCAAACCAGGAATCCGGTGATTGAGCGGTCAGTTCCTATACCTTACATTAGTCTCGTGCGAGGTGTTGGTGCCACTCATGGGGCCGTTCAGGGTTTGTTTTGGGATTTCACCCACTACAACCATGTTTTTAAGCCAAAGTTTAGAAATATGAAAATTATCATCGTATTCTGAAACCGACAGTCCCGTGAACGTGCATTCAGTTCCTACGAGCTTCATTCGTCCCATGCGAGGTGTTGGTACCACTCACGGGGCCGTTCGGGGGATGTTTCGGGTTTTCCCTGACTATAGCCATATTTTTAAGCCTAAGTCTATAAATATGCAAATTATCATCATATACTCAAATTGGGAGTCTCGTGATCGCTCCGTCAGATCCAATGAGTTACATTGTCCCGTGCGAGGTGTTGGTGCCACTCACGGGGCCGTTCGGGGGCAGTTTCGAGTTTTCACCCACTAATGCCATGTTTTGCCTATGTCCAGATATTTTGAAATTATCGTCATATTCTCAAACTGGGAGTCTCGTGATCGCGCAGTCAGTTTCGACGAGTTACATGGGTTGCTTGTAAGGTGTTGGTGTCGCTCACGGGGCCATTCAGGGGCTATTTCGGGTTTCCCCCCTTATAACCTTATTTTTTAGCCTAAGTCTAGAAATATGCAAGTTATTGTTGTATTCTCAAACCGAGGGTCCCGTGATCGCGTAGTCAGTTCCTATGAGTTACATTGGTCCCATGCGAGGTGTTGGTACCACTCACGGGGCCATTCAGGGTTTGTTACAGGGTTTCCCCCTTATAACCATGTTTTTGATCCAAAATCTAGAAATATGCAAATTATTATAATATTCTTAAACCAGGGGTCCCGTGATCACGCGGTTAGTTCCTACGAGTTACATTGGTCCCGTGCAAGGTGATAGTGCCACTAATGGGGCCGTTCGGGAGTTGTTTCGTGTTTTCCTCCACTAACGTCATGTTATTATGGTTAAGTCTATAAATATGCAAATACTCATCTCATTGTCAAACCGGGGTTCCTGTGATCGCTCGGTCGGTTCTTATGAGTAAGATTGGTCCCGTACGAGATGTTGGTTCTACTCATTGGGCCGTTCGGGGGCTATTTCGAGTTTTCCCCCACTATCGCCATGTTTTTAAGCTATAGTCTATAAATATGCAATCTATGGTCGTATTCTAAAACCAGGTTCCCGTGAGTACCCGGTCAGTTCCTACGAGTTACATTTGTTCCGTGCGAGGTGTTAGTGCCACTCACAGGGCCGTTCGGCGGCTGTTTTGCATTTCAACAACTAATGCCATGTTGTTAAGACTATGTCTATAAATATGCAAATTATCATCGTATTCTCAAACCAGGTGTCCCGTGATCGTGCGGTGAGTTCCTATGAGTTACATTAGTCCCATGCGAGGCGTTGGTGCCAATCATGGGGCCGTTCAGGGTTGTTTCGGGTTTTTACTCACTAACACCATGTTTTTAAGCCAAAGTCAAGAAATATGCAAATTATCATCGTATTATTAAATCAATAGTCCCGTGATCGTGCATACAGTTCCTACGAGTTACATTCGTCCCATGCGAGGTGTTGGTACCACTCATGGGGCCGTTCGGGGGATGTTTCGGGTTTTCCCCGACTATAGCCATGTTTTTAAGCCTAAGTCAAGAAATATGCAAATTATCGTCATATACTCAAACCGGGAGTCCCGTGATTGCGCCATTAATTCCTACGATTTATATTATCCCGTGCGAGGTGTTCGTGCCACTCATGGGGCCGTTCCGGAGAAATTTTAAGTTTTCACCCACTAATGTCATGTTCTGCGTAAGTCTAGATATTTTGAAATTATCATCATATTCACAAACTGGGAGTCTCGTGATCTCGCGGTCAGTTCCTACGAGTTACATGGGTTGCGTGTGAGGTGTTGGTGTCGTTCACGCGGCCGTTCAGGGGCTGTTTTGGGTTTTCCCCCTTATTACCATGTTTTTAAGCCTAAGTATAGAAATATAAAAATTATTGTTGTATTCTCAAACCGAGGGTCCAATGATCGTGTAGTCAATTCCTATGAATAACATTGGTCCCATGCGAGGTGTTGGTACAACTCATGAGGCCATTAAGGGGTTGTTATGGGGTTTCCCCCCTTATAACCAATTTTTTTAAGCCAAAGTATAGAAATATGCAAATTATTATCGTATTCTTAAATCGGGGGTCCCATGATCGCGCGGTCAGTCCTACAAGTTACATTGGTCCCGTGCAAGGTGATGGTGCCACTAACGGGGCTGTTCGGGAGTTGTTTTGGGTTTTCCGCCACTAATGGCATGTTATTATGGTTGAGTCTATTAATATGCAAATACTCATCTCATTATCAAACCGGGGTTCCCGTGATCGCTCGGTCAGTTCGTATGAGTTTCATTGGTCCTGTGCGAGGTGTTGGTTCGACTCATTGGGCCGTTCGGGGGCTATTTTGAGTTTTCCCCCACTATCGCCATATTTTAAGCTCTAGTCTATAAATATGCAATCTATGGTCGTATTCTAAAACTAGGGCCCCGTGAGTACCCGGTCAGTTCCTACGAGTTACATTTGTCCCGTGCGAGGTGTTAGTGCCACTCACAGGGCTATTCGGCGGCTGTTTTGCATTTCAACAACTAATTCCATGTTGTTAAGCCTATGTCTATAAATAGGAAAATTATCATCGTATTCTCAAACCAGGAGTCCCGTGAATGTGCGGTGAGTTCCTACGAGTTACATTAGTCCCATACGAGGCGTTGGTGCCAATCACGGGGCCGTTCAGGGGTTGTTTCGTGTGTTTACCCACTAACACCATGTTTTTAAGCCAATGTCTAAAAAGATACAAATTATCATCGTATTCTTAAATCGACAGTCCCGGTGATCATGCATACAGTTCCTACGAGTTACATTCGTCCTGTGCGAGGTGGTGGTACCACTCATGGGGCCGTTCGGGGGATGTTTGGGCTTTTCCCCTACTATAGCCATGTTTTTAAGCCTAAGTCTAGAAATATGCAAATTATCATCATATACTCAAACCGGGAGTCCCGTGATTGCGCCATCAATTCCTACGATTTACATTGTCCCGTGCGAGGTGTTCGTGCCACTCACGGGGCCATTCCGGGGAAGTTTCGAGTTTGTACCCACTAATGCCATGTTTTGCCTAAGTCCAGATATTTTGAAATTATCGTCAAATTCTTAAACTGGGAGTCTCATGATCGGTCGGTCAGTTCCTACAAGTTTCTTGGGTTACGTGTGAGGTGTTGGTGTCGCTCACGGGGCCGTTGAGGGGCTGTTTTGGGTTTTCCCCCTTATAACCATTTTTTTAAGCCCAATTCTAGAAGTATGCAAATTATTGTCGTATTCTCAAACTGAGGGTCCCTTGATCGTGTAGTAAATTCTTATGAGTTACATTGGTCCCATGCGAGGTGTTGGTACCACTTACGGGGCCATTCAGGGGTTGTTACGGGGTTTCCCCCTTATAACCATATTTTTAAGCCAAAGTCTAGAAATATGCAAATTATTATCGTATTCTTAAACCGGGGGTCCCGTGATCGCGCGACCAGTTCCTACGAGTCACATTGGTCCCGTGCAAGGTGATGGTGACACTAACGGGGCCGTTCGGGAGTTGTTTCGGGTTTTCCTTCACTAACGCCGTGTTATTATGGTTCAATCTATAAATATGCAAATACTCATCTCATTGTCAAACTGGGGTTCCTGTGATTGCTCGATCGGTTCTTATGAGTAAGATTGGTCCCGTGCGAGGTGTTGGTTCCACTCATTGGGCCGTTCGGGGGCTATTTCAAGTTTTCCCCCACTATCGCCATGTTTTTAAGCAATAGTCTATAAATATGAAATCTATGGTTGTATTCTAAAACCAGGGTCCCATGAGTACCCTGTCAGTTCCTACGAGTTACATTGGTTCCGTGCGAGGTGTTAGTGCCACTCACAGGGCCGTTCGGCGGCTGTTTTGTATTTTCAACAACTAACGCCATGTTCTTAAGCCTATGTCTATAAATATACAAATTATCATCATATTCTCAAACCAAGAGTCCCGTGATCTTGCGGTGAGTTCCTATGAGTTACATTAGTCCCATGTGAGGCGTTGGTGCCAATCACGGGGCCATTCACGGGTTGTTTCGGGTTTGTACCCACTAACACCATGTTTTAAAGCCAAAGTCTAAAAATATGCAAATTATCATCGTATTCTTAAATCGACAGTCCCGTGATCAAGCGTACAGTTCCTATAACTTACATTCGTCCCGTGCGAGGTGTTGGTACCACTCATGGGGACTTTCGGGGGATGTTATGGGTTTTCCCCGACTATAGCCTTGTTTTTAAGTTAAGTCTAGAAATATGAAAATTATCGTCATATACTCAAACTGGGAGTCCCGTGATTGCGCCGTAAATTCCAATGATTTACATTGTCCCGTGCGAGGTGTTCATGCCACTAATGGGGCCGTTCCGGGGCAGTTTCGAGTTTTCACCCACTAATGCCATGTTTTGCCTAAGTCTGGATAGTTTGAAATTATTATCGTATTCTCAAACCGGGAGTCTCGTGATCTTGTGGTCAGTTCCTACGAGTTACATGGGTTACGTGTGAGGTGTTGGTGTCACTCACGAGGCCGTTCAGGGACTGTTTTGGGTTTCCCCCCCTAATAACCATGTTTTTAAGCCAGTCTAGAAATATTCAAATTATCGTCGCATTCTCAAATCGGGGGCCCATGATCGCGCAGTTAGTTCCTACAAGTTATATCGATCTTGTGCGAGGTGTTGGTGCCACTCATGGGTCTGTTCGGGGGTTGTTTCGGGTTTTCAACCAATATTACCATGTTTTTATTCCAAAGTCTGGAAACATTCAAATTATCATCGTATTGTCAAACTGGGAGTCCCCTGATCGTGCATACAGTTCCTACGAGTTACATTGGTCCCGTGCGAGGTGTTGGTACCACTCACGGGGCCGTTCGGGGGTTGTTTCAGGTTTCCCCCCACTATAGCCATCTTTTTAAGCCTAAGTCCAAAAATATGAAAATTATCATTATAAACTCAAACTGGGAGTCCCGTGATTGCGCGGTCGGTTCCTACTATTTACATTGGTCCCGTGCGAGGATTTGGTATCACTCACGGAGTCCTTCGGGGGCTATTTCGGGTTTTCCACCCACTAACGCCCTGTTTTTAAGCCTAAGTCTTGAGATATGCAATTTATCATTGTATTCTCAAACCGGGAGTCCCACTAATGCCATGTTTTTCCTAAGTCCTGATATTTTTAAATTATCTCTGTATTCTCAAATCTAGAGTCCCGTGATCGCGTGGTTAGTTCCTATGAGTTACATTGGTCGCGTGGGGGGTGTTGGTACCAATCACGGGGCCATTCAGGGGTTTTTTTCTTTTTCACCCACTAACGCCCTGTTTTTAAGCCTAAGTCTGGAAATATGCAATTTATCATTGTATTCTCCAACCAGGAGTCCCGTGATCACGCGGGCAGTTCCTATGAGTTACATTAGTCCCGTGCGAGGTGTTGGTGCCACTCGGTGGGCCGTTCGGGGCCTGTTTCGGTTTTTCACCCACTATCGCCAAGATTTTATGCCTAAGTCTAGATACATGCAAATTTTCATCGTATTCTCAAACCGAGAGTGGTGTCATCGCGTGGGCAGTTCCTACGAGTTACATTGGTCCCGTGCGAGGTGTTGGTGCCACTCACGGGGCCGTTCTGGGGCTGTTTCGGGTTTCCCCCCACTTACGCCATGTTTTTAAACCTATGTCTAGAAATATGCAAATTATTGTAGTATTCTCAAACCGGGGGTCCCGTGATCGGGCGGTCAGTTTCTACGAGTTACATTAGTCCCGTGTGAGTTGTTGGTGCCACTCACAGGGCCGTTCGGGGGTTGTTTTGGCTTTTCCCCCCACTAACACCATGTTTTTAAGATTAACTGTAGAAATATGTAAATTATTCTCGTATTCTCAAACCGAAGGTCCCATGATAGCGGGATCAGTTCCTACAAGTTATATTGGTCTCGTATGAGGTGTTGGTGCCACTCACGGGGCCGTTCGGGGGTTATTTAGGGTTTTCACCCACTAACGCCATGTTTTTAAGCCTAACTCTAGAAATATGCAAATTATCATCATATTCTCAAACCGAGAGTCCCGTGATCATGCAATCGGTTCCTACGAGTTACATTGGTCCCGTACGAGGTGTTGGTGCCACACACGGGGCCGTTCAGGGTTTTTTTTCGAGTTTTCACCCACTAACGCCATTTTTGCCTAAGTCCTGATATTTTTAAATTATCGTCGTATTTTAAAACCTAGGGTCCCGTGATTGCACAGTCCGTTCCTACGAGTTACGTGTGTTTTATGCGAGCTGTTGGGGCCACTCACGGGTCCATTCGGCGATTGTTTCGGGTTTTCAACCACTAATGCCATGTTTTTAAGCCTATGTTTAGAATTTTGCAAATTATCATCGTATTCTCAAACCAGGAATCTTGTGATTGCGCAGTCAGGTCCGACGAGTTAAATTAGTCCCGTGTGAGGTGTTGGTGCCACTCACGGTGCCGTTCGAGGGCTATTTTGAGTTTTCACCCTCTTACGCCATGTTTTTATCCCTAAGTCTAGAAACATGAAAATTATCATCGTATTCTCAAATCGGGAGTCCTGTGATCGTGCAGTCAGTTCCTATGACTTACATTGGTACCGTGCGAGATGTTGGTGCCAATCACGGGGCCGTTCGGGGGATGTTTTGGGTCTTCCCCCACGATCACCAAGATTTTACACCTAGGTCTAGAAACATGCAAATTTTTATCATATTCTAAAACCGGGAGTCCCGTCATCGCACGGGCAGTTCCTACGAGTTACATCGGTCCCTTATGAGGTGTTGGTGCCACTCACGGGGCCGTTCGGGGACTGTTTGGGGTTTCCCCCACTTACGCCATGTTTATAAGCCTAAGTCTATAAATATGCAAATTATTTTCGTATTCTCAAACCGGGGGTCCCATGATCGCGCGGTCATTTCGTACGAGTTACATTGGTTTCGTGTGAGTTGTTGGTGCCACTCATGGGGCCGTTCGGGGGCTGTTTTGGGTTTTCCCCCACTAACGCCATGTTTTTAGGCTTAACTCTAGAAATATGCAAATTATCATCGTATTCTGAAATTGAGGGTTCCATGATCGCGCGATTAGTTCCTACAAGTTACATTGGTCTCGTATGAGGTGTTGGTGCCACTCACGGGGCCGTTCGGGGGTTGTTTAGGGTTTTCACCCACCAACGCCATGTTTTTAAGCCTAAGTCCAGAAATATGCAAATTATTGTCATTTTCTCAAACCGAGAGTCCCGTGATCACGCAATCAGTTCCTACGAGTTACATTGGTCTCATGCGAGGTGTTGGTCCCAGTCACGGGGCCGCTCAGGGGGCTATTTTTGGTTTTCCCCCACTAATGCCATGTTTTTAAGCTTAACTCTAGAAATATGCAAACTATCATCGTATTCTCAAATGCCATTCTCAGATGTCATATTTTTAAGACTAAGTTCAGAAATATGCAAATTATTGTTGTATTCTCAAACCAGGAGTCTTGTGATCGCGCGATCAATTCCTATGAGTTACATTGGTCCCATACGAGGTGCTAGTGCCATTCACGGGGCCGTTCGGGGGCTGTTTTGAGTTTTCACCCACTAACGCCATGTTTTTAGCCTAAGTCAAGAAATATGCAAATTATCATCGTATTCCCAAACCGGGGGTCTCGTGATCGCGCAGTCAGTTCCTACGAGTTACATTGGTTCCGTACGAGGTGTTGGTGCCACTCACGGGGTTGTTCGGGGGCTGTTTTGGGTTTTCCCCCACTAACGCCACATTTTTAAGCTTAACTATAGAAATATGCAAACTATCATCGTATTCTAAAACCGAGGGTCCCTTGATCGTGCAGTTAGTTCCTACGAGTTACGTTGGTCCCGTTCGCGGTGTTGGTGCCACTAACGGGGCCGTTCGGCGGCTGTTTCTAGTTTTCAACCACTAATTCCATGTTTTTAAGCCTATGTCTAAAAATATGAAAATTATCATCATATTCTCAAACCAGGAGTCCCATGATCGCGCGGTCAGTTCCTACGAGTTACATGAGTCCCGTGCGTGGTGTTGGTGCCACTCGCGGGGCCGTTCGGGCGCTGTTTCGAGTTTTCACCCACTAATGCCATGTTTTGATGCCTAAGTCTACAAACTTGAAAATTTTGTCATATTCTCAAACTGAGGGTCATGTTATGGTGCGGTCAGTTCCTACGAGTTACATTGGTCCCGTGCAAGGTGTTGGTACCACTCACAGGGCCGTTCAGGGGTTATTTCGGGGTTTCCCCTTAAAAAAATGTTCTTAAGACAAAGTCTAGAAATATGCAAATTAATATGGTATTCTTAAAATGGGGGTCCCATGATCGCGTAGTTAGTTCCTACGAGTTACTTTGGTCCTGTGAAAGGTGATGGTTCCACTCACGAGGCCGTTTCGGGGTTATTTCAAGTTTTCCCCTACTAATGCCATGTTTTTATGGCTGAGTCTATAAAAATGCAAATTATCATCTTATTCACAAATCGAGGTTCCCATGATTGCTCGGTCAGTTCCTATAAGTTACCTTGGTCCCGTGCGAGGTGTTGGTTCCACTCATTGGGCCGTTCGAGGGTTGTTTTGGGTTTTCCCCCACTAACGCCATATATTTAAGCTATATTCTATAAATATGCAATTTATTGTCATATTCTAAAACCAGGGTCCCGTGAGTACGCGATCAGTTCCAACGACTTACATTGGTCCCGTGCGAGGTGTTGGGGCCACTCACGGGGCCGCTCGGCGGCTGCTTCGCATTTTCAACATCTAATGCCATGTTGTTAAGCCTAAGTTTAGAAATATGAAAATAATCATCATATTCTCAAACCAGGAGTCCCGTGATCATGCGATCAGTTCCTACGAGTTACATTAGTCCCGTGCGAGGTGTCGGTGCCACTCACGGGGCCGTTCAGGGGCTGTTTCGAGCTTTCACCCACTAACGCCATGGTTTTAATCCAAAGTCTATAGATATGAAAATTGTCATCGTATCCTCAAACTGAGAGTCCCGTGATCGCGCATACAGTTCATATGAATTACATGGGTCCCGTGCGAGGTGTTGGTGCCACTCACGGGGCCGTTCGATGGCAATTTTGAGTTTTCACCCACTAATGAATTATTTTGCCTAAGTCCTCATATGTTGAAATTATCGTCGTATTCTCAAATTGGGATTCCCGTGATTGCAAGGCCCGTTCCTACGAGTTACAATGGTCGCGTGTTAGGTGTTGGTGTCACTCACGAGGTCGTTCGGGGGCTGTTTTGGATTTTCACCCTCTAATGCCATGTTTTTAAGCCTAAGTCTAGAGTTATACAAATTATCATCGTATTATGAAACTGGGAGTACCGTGATCATGCGGTCAGTTCCTAAAAGTTACATTGGTCCCGTCCTAGGTGTTGGTGCCACTCACGGGGCCTTTCGGGGGATGTTTCGAGTTTTCAACCAATAACGCCATATTCTTATGCCTAAGTCTAGAAACATGCAAATTATCATCGTATTCTCAAATCGGGAGTCACGTGATCGCGTATACAGTTACTACGAGTGACAGTGGTCTCGTGCGAGGTGTTGGTACAACTCACTGGGCCGTTCGGGGGCTGTTTTGGGTTTTTCCGCACTATAGCCTTATTTTTAAGTCTAAGTCTAGAAATATGAAAATTGTCATCGTATTCTCAAACCGGGAGTCCCGTGATCGCGTGGTCAATTACTACTTGTTACATTAGTCCCGTGTGAGGTGTTGGTGCCACCCATGGGGCCGTTCGGGGGGTCGTTTCTTGTTTTTACCCACTAATGCCATGGTTTTATGCCTAAGTCTAAAAACATGCAAATTGTCATCGTATTCTCAACTGGGAGTCCCATGATCGCACGATGAGTTTATATGATTTACATTGGTCCTGTACAAGGTGTTGGTGCCACTCACAGGGCTGTTCGGGGGCTCTTTTGATTTTTCACTCACTAACGCCATGTTTTGCCAAAGTCTCGATATTCCAAAATTATCAATGTATTCTCAAACCGGGAGTCCCGTGATCGCACGGTCAGTTCCTACGAGTTACATTGGTGCCGTGCGAGGTTTTGGTGCCACTTATGGGGTCGTTCGGCGGCTATTTTGGGTTTTCAACCACTAACGCCATGTTTTTAAGTGTAAGTCTAGAAATATGAAAATTATAATCGTATTCTCAAATCGGGAGCCCATGATCGCGTGGTCAGTTCCTACGAGATACATTAGTCTCACCGGGCCATTCGGGGGGTGTTTCGGGTTTTCACCCACTAACGCCATGTTTTTATGCCAAAGTCTAGAAACATGCGAATTACCATCTTATTCTCAAATCGGGAGTACCATGATCCCGCGATCAGTTCCTGCGAGTTACATTGAGCCTGTGCGAGGTGTTGGTGCCACTCACGGGGCCGTTCGAGGGCTATTTTGGGGTTCCCACATCTTACGCCATGTTTTTAAGCTTAACTCTAAAAATATGCAAATTATCGTCGTATTCTCAAACGGTGGGACCCGTGATCGCGCGGTCAGTTCCTACGAGTTACACTGGTCACGTGTGAGGTGTTGGTGCCACTCACGGGGCCGTTCAGGGGGTTGTTTTTAGTTTTCACCCACTAACGCCATGTTTTTAAGCTTAACTCTATAAATATGAAAACTATCATCGTATTATAAAATCGGGGCTCCCTTGATCGTGCACGTAGTTCCTACGAGAAACATTGGTCCCGTTCGAGGTGTTGGTGCCACTCACAGGGTCGTTCGAAGGCTGTTTCGGGCTTTTAACCACTAACGCCATATTTTTATGCCAAAGTCTAGAAACTTGAAAATTATCATCGTATTCTCAACCCAGGGTTCGTGTTATTATGTGGTCAATTCCTACGAGTTACATTGGTCCCGGTGCGAGGCGTTGGTGAAACTAACGGGGCCGTTCGGGTGTTATTTCATGCTTTCCCCAACTAACACAATGTTTTTAAGCCTAAGTCTAGAAACATGCAAATTGTCTTCATATTCTTAAATCGAGAGTCCAGTGATCGCGCGGCCAGTTCCTACGAGTTACATTTGTCCCGTGCGAGGTGTTTGTACCACTCACGGGGCCGTTCAGGGGCTGTTTTGGGTTTCCCCCTTATAAACATGTTTTTAAGCATAAGTCCATAAATATATAAAATATTGTCATATTCTCAAACTGGGGGTCCCGTGATCGCGTGGTCAGTTTCTACGAGTTACATTGGTCCCGTGCGAGGTGTTGGTAACACCCAGGGGCCCATTTAGGGATTGTTTTGAGTTTCCCCCCTTGTAACCACTTTTTTAATCCTAAGCCAAGAAATATACAAATTATCCTTCTATTATCAAACCGGGGGTCCCGTGATCGCGTGGTCAGTTCCTACGAGTTACATTGTTCCCGTGCAAGGTGATGGTGCCACTCACGGGGTCCTTTGGGAGCTATTTCGGGTTCTCCCTTACTAACGCCACGTTTTTGTGGCTGAGTCTATAAATATAGAAATTATCATCGTATTCTCAAACTAGGGTTGTCGTGATACCACGGTGAGTTCCTTCGAGTTACATTGGTCCCTTGCGAGGTGTTAGTGCCTCTCATTGGGTCGTTCGGTGGCTATTTTGGGTTTTCCCCCACTAACGCCACATTTTTAAGATGTAGTCTATAAATATGCAATTTGTTATCGTATTTTAAAAACGGTGGTCCTGTGAGCAGGTGGTCAGTTCCTACGAGTTACATTGGTCCCGTGCGAGGAGTTAGTGCCACTCACGGGGCTGTTTGGTGGCTATTTCGAGTTTTTAACCACAAACGCCATGTTTTTAAGGCCATGTCCAGAAATTCGCAAATTATCATCGTATTCTCAAACCAGGAGTCTCGTGATCGCGTGATCAGTTCCTACGAGTTACATTAGTCACGTGCGAGGTGTTGGCGCCACTCACGGGGCCGTTCGGGGGCTATTTCGAGTTTTCACCGACTAACGCCATGTTTTTATGCCTAAGTCTAGAAACATGCAAATTATTGTCGTATTTTAGAATCGGGAGTCCTGTGATTGCGCGTAAATTTCTTACGAGTTACATTGGTCCCGTGCGAGGTGTTGGTACCACTCACGGGGCCGTTTGGGGGCTATTTCGGGTCTTCCCCCACTATAGCCATGTGTTTAAGCCTAAGTCTAGAAATATGAAAATTATCATCCTATTCTCAAACTAGGAGTCCCGTGATCGCGAGGTAAGTTCCTACTTGTAAGATTAGTTCCGTGCTAGGTGTTGGTGCCACTCACGGGGCCGTGCGGGGGCTGTTTCAGGTTTTCACCCACTAACGTCATGTTTTTTTGCATAAGTCTAGAAACATGAAAATTATCGTCGTATTCACAACCGAGAGTCCCGTGATCACACGATGAGTTTCTAAGATTTACATTGGTCCTGTACGAGGAGTTGGTTCCACTCACGGGGCCGTTCGGGGGCTCTTTCGATTTTTCACCCACTAACAATATGTTTTGCCAAAGACTCGAAATCATCATCGTATTCTCAAATCGGGAGTTCCGTAATCACACGATCAGTTCCTACGAGTTACATTTGTCCCGTGCGAGGTGTTGGTGCCACTTATGGGGCCTTTCGGGTGCTATTTTGGCTTTTCGACCTCTAATGCCATGTTTTTAAGCCTAAGTCTACAAATATGCAAATTATCATCATATTCTCAAACCGGGAGCCCGTGATCATGTGGTAAGTTCCTACGAGTTACAATAGTCCCGAGCGAGGTGTTGGTGCCACTTACCGGGCCATTCGGGGGCTGTTTCAGGTTTTCATGCACTAACGTCAAGTTTTTATGCCAACGTCTAGAAACATGTGAATTACCTTATTATTCTCAAACCGGGAGTCCCGTGATCCCGCGGTCAGTTCCTACGTGTTAGATTGGACCCGTGCGAGGTGTTGGTGCCACTCACGGGGCCGTTCGAGGGCTATTTCGGGTTTCCCACCTCTTACGCCATGTTTTTAAGCCTATGTCTATAAATATGCAAATTATCATCATATTCTCAAATGGTGGGACCCGTGATCGCGTGGTCAGTTCCTACGAGTTATTTTGGTCACGTGTGAGGTGTTAGTTCCACTCACGGGGGCGTTCAGGGGGCTATTTTGAGTTTTCACCCACTAACGCCATTTTTGTCTAAGTCATGATATTTTTAAATTATCATCGTATTCTAAAATCGAGGGTCCCGTGATCGCGCGATCAGTTCCTACGAGTTACATTGGTCCTGTGCGAGGTATTGGTGCCACTCACGTGGCCCTTCGTGGCCTGTTTTGAGTTTTCGACCACTAACGCCATGTTTTTATGCCAAAGTCTAGAAATATGCAAATTATCGTCATATTATCAAACCAAGAGTCCCGTTATCACGCGGTCTGTTCCTTCGAGTTACTTAAGTCCCGTGCGAGGTGGTGGTGCCACTCGGGGGGCCGTTCGGAGGCTGTTTCGGGTTTTCACCCACTAACACCGTGTTTTTATGCCTAAGTCAAGAAACATGCAAATTATCATCACATTCTCAAACTGGGAGTCCCATGATCGCGCAATCAGTTCCTACGAGTTACATTGGTCCCGTACGAGGTGTTGGTGCCACTCACGGGGCAGTTCGGGGGTTGTTTAAGGTTTTCCCCCATTATAGCAATTTTTTAAGCCTAAGTATAGAAATATGACAATTGTCATCGTATACTCAAACAGGGAGTCCCGTGATCGTACTGTCAGTTCCTACGATATACATTGGTCCCGTGCGAGGTGATGGGGCCACTCACTGGGGAGTTCGGGGGCTGTTTTGGATTTTCCCTCACTAACGCCATGTTTTTAAGGTTAACTCTATAAATATGCAAACTATCATCGAATTCTAAAATCGAGGGTCCCGTGATCGTGCAGTCAGTTCCTACGAGTTAAATTGGTCCCGCGCGAGGTGTTGGTGCCACTCATGGGGTCGTTCAGGGGGTGTTTTGGTTTTCCCCCACTAACACGATGTTTTTAAGCTTAACTCTAGAAATATCCAAACTATCATTGTATTCTAAAATCGGCGTTCCCATGATCGCGCGCCCAATTCCTACGAGTTACATTGTTCCCGTGCGAGGTGTTGGTGCCACTCACGGGGTCATTCAGGGATTATTTAGGGTTTTCACCCACTAATGCCATGTTTTTAAGCCTAATTCTAGAAATATGTAAATTATAATTGTATTCTTAAACCGGGAGTCCATGATCGCACGGTCAGTTCCAACGAGTTATATTTCCCCCCATGCGAGGAGTTGGTGCCACTCATGGGGCCGTTTGGGGGCTGTTTCTAGTTTTCACCCACTAACGCCATTTTTTCCTAAGTCCATATATTTTTAAATTAGCATCGTATTCTGAAATCGGGGGTCAAGTGATCGCACGATCAGTTCCTACGTGTTAGATTTGTCTCGTGCGAGGTGTTAGTACCACTCCCGGGGCCGTTTGGTTTCTGTTTCGGGTCTTCAACCACTAATGGCATGTTTTTAAGCCTATGTCTAGAAATATGCAAATTATCATCATATTATCAAACCAGGAGTCTCGTGATCGTGCGGTCAGTTCCTACGAGTAACTTTAGACCTGTTCGAGGTGTTAGTGCCACTCGCGGGGCCATTCGGGGGCTGTTTCGAGTTTTCACCCACTAAAGCCATGCTTTTAAGCCAAAGTCTAGAAATATGCAAATTATCATCGCATTCTTAAATTAGGGGTCCCGTGATCGTGTGGTCACTTCCTATGAGTTATATTGGTCCCGTGTGAGGTGTTGTTGCCACTCACGGGGCCGTTTGGGGGCTATTTGTGGTTTTCCCCCAATAACGCCATGTTTTTAACCTTAACTCTAGAAATATGCAAATTATTGTTGTATTCTCAAATCGGGGGACCCGTGATCGCGCGGTCAGTTCCTATGAGTTACATTGGTCACGTGTGAGGTGTTGGTGCCACTCACGGGGCCGTTCAGGGGGCTATTTTGAGTTTTCACCCACTAACACCATTTTTTCCTAAGTCCTGATATTTTTAAATTATCATCGTATTCTAAAACTGAGGGTCCCGTGATCGCTGATCAGTTCCTCCGAGTTACATTGGTCCCGTGCGAGGTGTTGGTCCCACTCACGGGGCCATTCGTGGCCTGCTTCGAGTTTTCGACGACTAAGTCATGTTTTTTAGCCAAAGTCTAGAAATATGCAAATTATCATCGTATTCTCAAATGGGGACTCCCGTGATCGCACGGTCAGTTCCTACTAGTTACATTAGTCCCGTGCGAGGTGTTGGTGCGACTCACGGGGCCGTTCGGGGGCTGTTTTGGGTTTTCACCCACTAACGCCATGTTTTTATGCCTAAGTCTAGAAATAAGCAAATTATCATCATATTCTCAAACTGGGAGTCCCGTGATCGTGCGACCAGTACCTACGAGTTACATTGGTCCGTTGCGAGGTGTTGGTTCCACTCACGGGGCCGTTCGGGGGTTGTTTCGGGTTTTCCCCCACTATAGACATTTTTTCAAGCCTAAGTATAAAAATATGCAAATTTTCATCTTATACTCAAATACGGAGTCCTGTTATCGTGCTGTCAGTTCCTACAATATACATTAGTCCCGTGAAAAGTGATGGGGCCACTCATGGGGCTGTTCGGGGGCTATTTTGGGTTTTCCGCCACTAACTCGATGTTTTTAAGCTTAACTCTATAAATATGCAAACTATCATTGCATTCTAAAACTGGGGGTCCCGTGATCGTGCAGTCAGTTCCTAGGAGTTACATTGGTCACGTACGAGGTGTTGCTGCCACTCACGGGGCCTTCCGGGGCTGTTTTGGGTTTTCCCACACTAACGCCATGTTTTTAAGCGTAACTCTAGAAATATGAAAACTATCATCGTATTCTAAAATAGGTGGTCCCATGATCGCGCAGTCAGTTCCTACGAGTTACATTGGTCCCGTTAGAGGTGTTGGTGCCACTCATGGGGTCGTTCAGGGACAGTTTCAGGTTTTCACCCACTAATGCCATGTTTTTAAGCCTTAGCCCAGAAATATGTAAATTATCATTGTATTCTCAAATCGGGAGACCTTGATCGCACGGTCAGTTACAACGAGTTACATTGATCCCGTGCGAGGTGTTGGTCCCACCCATGGGGCCATTCAGGGGCTGATTCGAGTTTTCACCCACTAACGCCATTTTTGCCTAAGTCCTGAGATTTTTAAATTATCGTCGTATCATAAAATCGGGGGTCCGGTGATTGTATGGTCAATTCCTATGAGTTACATTGGTCCCGTGCGATGGGTTGGTACCACTCACGGGGCCAATCGGTGGCTGTTTCGGGTTTTCAACCACTAATCCCATGTTTTTAAGACTACGTCTAGAAATATGCAAATTATCATCATATTCTTAAACCATGAGTCCCGTGATCTCGCAATTAGTTCCTATGAGTTACATTAGTCCCATGTGAGGTGTTGGTCGTGGGGCCGTTCGGGGTTTTTTTTGAGTTTTCACCCACTTATGCCATGTTATTAAACCTAAGTCTTAAAATATGCAAATTGTCATCGTATAATCGAATTGTGGGTCCCATGATAGCGCGGTCAGATTCTACGAGTTACATTAGTCCCGTACGAGGTGTTAGTGCCACTCACGGGGTCGTTCGTGGGCTATTTTGGGTTTCCCCCACTAATTCAATGATTTTAAGCTTAACTAAAAAATATGCAAATTATCGTCATATTCTCAAACTGAGGGACCAATGATCGCGCGGGAAGTTCCTACGAGGTGTTGGTACCACACACAGGGCTGTTCGGTGGCTGTTTCGAGTTTTCAACCACTAATGGCATGTTTTTAAGCCTATGGCTAAAAATATGAAAATTATCGTCATATTCTCAAACCAGGAGTCTCGTGATCGCACGGTCAGTTCCTACATTAGTCCCGTGCGAGGTGTTGGTGCCAATCGCGGGGCCGTTCGGGGGCTGTTTCGAGTTTTCACCCACTAACGCCATGTTTTTAAGCCTAAGTCTAGAAATATACAAATTATCATCGTATTCTCAAATCGGGGGTCCCGTGATCGCGTGGTCACTTCCTATGAGTTATATTGGTCCTGTGCGAGGTGTTGTTGCCACTCACGGGGCCGTTTGGGGGCTATTTAGCGTTTCCCCCCCTAACGCCATATTTTTAAGCTCAACTCTAGAAATATGCAAATTATCGTCTTATTCTCAAACTGGGGGACTCGTGATCGAGCGGTCAGTTCCTACGAGTTACATTGGTCACGGGTGAGGTGTTGGTGCCACTCACGGGGCTGTTCAGGGGGCTATTTCGAGTTTTCACCCACTAACGCCATTTTTACCTAAGTCCTGATATTTTTAAATTATAATCGTATTCTAAAACCGAGGGTCCCGTGATCGCGCGATCAGTTCCTACAACGTACATTGGTTCTGTGTGAGGTGTTGGTTCCACTCACGGGGCCGTTCGTGACCTGTTTCCAGTTTTCTACCACTAACGCCATGTTTTTAAGCCAAAGTCTAGAAATATGCAAATTATCGTCGTATTCTCAAACCGGGAGTCCCGTGATCATGCGGTCAGTTCCTACGAGTTACATTAGTCCCATGTGAGGTGTTGGTGCCACTCACGGGGCCATTCAGGGGATGTTTTTAGTTTTCACCCACTAACGCCATGTTTTTATGCCTAAGTGTAGAAATAAGGAAATTATCATCATATTCTCAAGCTAGGAGTCCCGTGATCGCGCGACCAGTTCCTACGAGTTACATTGGCCCCGTTCGAGGTGTTGGTGCCACTCACTGGGACGTTCGGGGGTTGTTTTGTGTTTTCCCCCACTATAGAATTTTTTTAAACCTAAGTATAGAAATATGCAAATTGTCATCGTATACTCAAATTGGGAGTCCTGTGATCGTGTTGCTAGTTCCTACGATATACATTGGTCCCGTGAAAGGTGATGGGGCCACTCACGGGACTGTTCGGGGGCTGTTTTGGGTTTTCCCACACTAACCCCATGTTTTTAAGCTTAACTCTATAAATATGCAAACTATCATTGCATTCTAAAATTGGGGGTCCTGTGATCATGCAGTCAACTCCTACGAGTTACATTGGTCCCGTGCGAGGTGTTGGTGCCACTAACGGGGCCTTCGGGGGCTATTTTGGGTTTTCCCACACTAACGCCATGTGTTAATGCTTAACTTTAGAAATATGCAAACTATCTTCGTATTCTAAAATCGGTGGTCCCATGATGGCGCGGTCAATTCCTACGAGTTACATTGGTCCCGTGCGAGGTGCTGGTGCCACTCATGGGGTCGTTCAGGGACTGTTTCAGGTTTTCACCCACTAATGCCATGTTTTTAAGCCTAAGTCCAGAAATATGTAAATTATAATTGTACTCTCAAATCGTAGTTCGTGATCGCATGGTCAGTTACAACGAGTTACATTGGTCCCGTACGAGGTGTTGGTTCCACCCATGGGGCCATTTGGGGGTTATTTCGAGTTTTCACCCACTAATGGCATTTTTTCCTAAGTCCTAAGATTTCTAAATTATCATTGTATTGTAAACCGGGGGTCCTATGACCGTATGGTCAGTTCCTACGAGTTACATTGGTCCCGTACGAGGGGTTGGTACCACTCAGGGGGCCATTGGGTGGTTGTTTCGGGTTTTCAACCACTAATGCCATGTTTTTAAGCCTATGTCTAGAAATATGCAAATTATCGTCATATTCTCAAACTAGGAGACCCGCTATCTCACGATTAGTTAGTACGATTTACATTAGTCCCGTGTGAGGTGTTGGTGCCACTCGCGGGGCCGTTCGGGTGTTGTTTCGAGTTTTCACCCACTAACGCCATGTTATTAAGCCTAAGTCCTAAAATATGCAAATTCTCATCGTATTCTCAAACCGGTGGTCCCGCGATCGCGCGATCAGTTCCAACGAGTTACATTAGTCCCGTGCGAGGTGTTGGTGCCACTCACGGGGTCGTTCGGTGGCTATTTTGGGTTTTCACCCACTAAAGCCATTTTTGCCTAAGTCCTGATATTTTTAAATTATCATCGTATTCTAAAACCGAGGGTTCCATGATCGTGCTGTCAGTTCCTACAAAATACATTTGTCCCGTGCGAGGTGTTGCTGCCACTCACGGGGCTGTTCGTGGCCTGTTTCGAGTTTTCGACCACTAACGCCATGTTTTTAAGCTTAACTCTAGAAATATGCAAATTATCATCGTATTCTCAAATCGGGGGACCCGTGATCGCGCGGTCAGTTCCTACGAGTTACATTAGTCCCGCCGAGGTGTTGGTGCCACTCACGGGGTCGTTCAGGGGTTGTTTCGGGTTTTAACCCACTGACGCCATGTTTTTATGCCTAAGTTTATAAATAAGAAAATTATCATCATATTCTCAAACTGGGAGTCCCGTGATCACGCGACCAGTTCTGACGAGTTACAGTGGTCCCGTGCGAGGTGTGGGTGCCACTCACGGAACCGTTCGGGGGTTGTTTTGAGTTTTCCCCCACTATAGACTTTTTTTAAGCCTAAGTAGAGAAATATGCAAATTGTCATCGTATACTCAAATGGGAAGTCCTGTGATCGTGCTGTCAGTTCCTACGATATACATTGGTCCCATAAAAGGTGATGGCGCCACTCACGGGGCTGTTCGAGGGCTGTTTTGGGCTTTCCCCCACTAACGCCATGTTTTTAAGCTTAACTCCGTAAATATGCAAACTATCATTGCATTCTAAAACCGGGGGTCCCGTGATCATGCGGTCAGTTCCTACGAGTTACATTGGTCCCGTGCGAGGTGTTGGTGCCACTCACGGGGCCTTCAGGGGCTGTTTTGGGTTTTCCCACACTAACACCATGTGTTTATGCTTAACTCTAGAAATATGCAAACTAGAATCGTATTCTAAAATCAGCGGTCCCAAGAACGCGCTGTCAGTTCCTACGAGTTACATTGGTCCCGTGCAAGGTGTTGGTGCCACTCATGGGATCGTTCAGGGACTGTTTCGAGTTTTCACCCACTAGTGCCATGTTTGTCTAAGTCCTGAGATTTTTAAGCCTAAGTCCACAAATATGTAAATTATCATTGTATTCTCAAATCGGGAGTCCGTGATCTCACGATCAGTTACAACGAGTTAGATTGGTCCCGTGCGAGGTGTTGGTCCCACCCATGTGGCCGTTCGGGCGCTGTTTCGAGTTTTCTCCGACTACCGCCATTTTTGCCTAAGTCCTGAGATTTTTAAATTATCATCGTATTATAAAACCAGGGGTCCTGTGATTGTACGGTCAGTTCCTATGTGTTACATTGGTCCCGTGCGAGGGGTTGGTACCACTCACGGGGCCATTGGGTGGCTGTTTCGGGTTTTCAACCACTAATGCCATGTTTTTAAGCCAAGGTTTAGAAATATGCAAATTATCATCATATTCTCAAACCAGGAGTCCCGTGATCTCGTGATTAGTTACTACAAGTTATGTTAGTCCCATGTGAGGTGTTGGTGCCACTCGCAGGGCCGTTCGGTGGTTGTTTAGAGTTTTCACCCACTAACGCCATGTTATTAAGCCTAAGTCTTGAAATATGCAAATTATCATTGTATTATCAAACCGGGGGTCTCGTGATCACGCGATCAGTTTCTACGAGTTACATTAGTCTCGTACGAGGTGTTGGTGCCACTCACAGGGTCGTTTGGGGGCTATTTTGTGTTCTCCCCCACTAACGCCATATTTTTAAGCTTAACTCCAGAAATATGCAAATTATCGTCATATTCTCAAATCGGGGGACCCGTGATCGTGCGGTCAGTTCCTACGAGTAACATTGGTCATGTGCGAGGTGTTGGTACCACTCACAGGGCCGTTCGGCGGATGTTTCGGGTTTTCAACCACTAATGGCATGTTTTTAATCCTATGTAATGACATATGAAAATTATTGTCATTTCTCAAACCAGGAGTCCCGTGATCGTGCGGTCAGTTCCTACGAGTAACATTAGTCCCGTATGAGGTGTTGGGGCTATTTCGAGTTTTCACCCACTAACGCCATGGTTTAAAGACTAAGTCTATAAATATGCAAATTATCATCGTATTCCCAAATCGGGGGTCCCGTGATAGAGTGGTCACTTCCTATGAGTTATATTAGTCCCGTGCGTGGTGTTGTTTCAACTCACGGGGCCGTTCAGGGGCTATTTTTTGTTTTTCCCCACTAACACCATGTTTTTAAGCTTAACTCTAGAAATATGCAAATTATCATCGAATTCTCCAATGGGGGGACCCGTGATCGCGCGGTCAGTTCCTACGAGTGACATTGGTCACGTGTGAGGTGTTAGTGCCACTCAGGGGGCTGTTCAGGGGAGTATTTTGACTTTTCACCAACTAACGCAATTTTTGCCTAAGTCCTGATAATTTTATGTTATCACTGCATTCTAAAATCGACGGTCCCGTGACCACGTCTTCAGTCCCTACGAGTTACATTGGTCTCGTGCGAGGTGTTGGTGCCACTCACGGGGCTGTTCATGGCCTGTTTCGAGTTTTTGACAACTAACGCCATGTTTTTAAGTCAAAGTCTAGAAATATGCAAATTATTGTTGTATTATCAAACCGGGAGTCCTGTGATCGCGCGGTCAGTTCCTACGAGTTATATTAGTCCCGTGCGAGGTGTTGGTGCCACTCACAGGGCCGTTCGGAGTCTGTTTCGGGTTTTCACCTACTAACGTCATGTTTTTTTCCTAAGTCTTGAAATATGCAAATTATCATCATATTCTCAAACTAGGAGTCCCGTGATCGCACGGCCAGTTCCTACGAGTTACATTTGTCCCGTGCAAGGTGTTGGTGCCAATCACGGGGCCGTTCGGGGGTTGTTTTAGGTTTTTCCCCACTATAGACATTTTTTTAAGCCTAAGTATAGAAATATGCAAATTGTCATCGTATACTCAAATTGGGAGTCCCGTGATCATGCTGTCAGTTCCTACGATATACATTGGTCCCATGAAAGGTGATGGGTCCAGTCACGGGGAAGTTCGGGGGCTGGTTTGGGTTTTCCCCCACTAACGCCATGTTTTTAAGCTTAACTCTATAAATATGCAAACTATCATTGGATTCTAAAACCGGGGGTCCCGTGATCGCGCAGTCTGTTCCTACGAGTTAAATTCGTCCCTCGCGAGGTGTTGGTGCCACTCACGGGGCCGTTCGGGGGGTGTTTTGGGTTTTCCCCCCACTAACACCATATTTTTCAGCTTAACTCTAGAAATATGAAAACTATCATTGTATTCTAAAATCAGCGGTCCCATGATTGCGCTCTCAATTCCTACGAGTTACATGGTTCCCGTGCGAGGTGTTGGTGCCACTCACAGGGTCATTCAAGGATTGTTTAGGGTTTTCACCCACTAATGCCATGTTTTTAAGGCTAAGTCCAAAAATATGTAAATTATCGTTGTATTCTTAAACCGGGAGTCCGTGATCGCACGGTCAGTTCCAACGAGGTACATTCCCCCCCTGCGAGGTGTTGGTTCCATTCATGGGGCCGTTTGGGAGCTGTTACGAGTTTTCATCCACTAACACCATTTTTGCCTAAGTCCATATATTTTTAAATTAGCATCGTATTCTGAAACCGGGGGTCCGGTGGTCGCACGAACAGTTCCTACGAGTTAGATTTGTCTCGTGCGAGGTGTTGGTACCACTCACGGGGCTGTTTGGTTTCTGTTTCGGGTTTTTAACCACTAATGGAATGTTTTTAAGACTATGTTTAGAAATATGCTAATTATCATCATATTCTCAAACCATGAGTCTCGTGATCGCATGGTAAGTTCATATGAGAAACATTAGTCCCGTGCGAGGTGTTAGTGCCACTCGCGGGGCCGTTCGGCCGCTATTTCGAGTTTTCACCCACTAATGCCATGTTTTTAAGCATAAGTCTAGAAATATGCAAATTATCGTCGTATTCTCAAACCGGGGGTCCCGTGATTGCGTGGTCATTTCCTATGAGTTATATTGGTCCCGTGCGAGGTGTTGTTGCCACTCATGGGGCCGTTCCGGGGCAATTTGTGGTTTCCCCCAATAACGCCATGTTTTTAAGCTTATCTCTAGAAATATGCGAATTATCGTCGTATTCTCAAACCAGGGGACCAGTGATCGCGCGATCAGTTCCTACGATTTACATTGGTCACGTGTGAGGTGTTGATACCACTCACGGGGCCGTTCAGGGGGCTATTTTTCGTTTTCACCCACTAACACTATTTTTGCCTAAGTCCTGATATTTTTTAATTATCATCGTATTCTAAAACCGAGGGTGCCGTGATCGCGCGATCAGTTCCTACAAGTTACAACTATCCCGTGTAAGGTGTTGGTGCCACTCACGGGGCCGTTCATGGCCTCTCTCCAATTTTCGACCACTAACGCCAAGTTTTTTAACCAAAGTCTAGAAATATGCAAATTGTCATCGTATACTCAAATTGGGAGTCCCATTATCGTTATGTCAGTTCCTACGATATACATTGGTCCCGTGAAAGGTGATGGGGCCACTCACGGGGCAGTTCGGGTGCTTTTTTTGGTTTTCCCCCACTAACGCCATGCTCTTAAGCTTAACTCTATAAATATGCAAACTATCATTGCATTCTAAAATCGGGGGTCCCGTGATCGTGCAGTCAGTTCCTACGAGTTACATTGGTCCTGTGCGAGGTGTTGGTGCCACTCACGGGGTCTTCGGGGGTTATTTTGGGTTTTCCCACACTAACGCCATGTTTTTAAGCTTAACTCTAGAAATATGAAAACTATCATTGTATTCTAAAATTGGTGGTCACATTATCGCGCTGTCAATTCCTACGAGTTACATTGGTCCCGTGCCACGTGTTGGTGCCACACATGGGGTTGTTCAGGGACTGTTTCAGGTTTTCACCCACTAATGCCATGTTTTTAAGCCTAAATCTAGATATATGTAAATTATCATTGTATTATCAAACCGGGAGTCCATGATCACACGGTCAGTTACAATGAGTTACATTGGTCCCGTGCGAGGTGTTGGTCCCACCCATGGGTCCGTTCGGGGGGTGTTTCATGTTTTCACCCACTAACGACATTTTTGCCTAAGTCCTGAAAATTTTAAATTATCGTCATATTATAAAATCGGGGGTCCTGTGATCGTACGGTCAATTCCTACGAGTTACATTGGTCCCGTGCGATGGGTTGGTACCACTCACGGGGCCAATCGGTGGCTGTTTCGAGTTTTCAACCACTAATGCCATGTTTTTAAGCCTATGTCTAGAAATATGCAAATTATCATCATATTCTCAAACCAGGAGTCCCGTGATCTCGCAATTAGTTCGTACGAGTTATATTAGTCCCATGTGAGGTGTTGGTGCCCCTCGCGGGGCCTTTCGGGTGTTGTTTTGAGTTTTCACCCACTAACGCCATGTTATTAAGCCTAAGTTTTGAAATATGCAAATTATCATTGTATTCTCAAACCGGGCGTCCCGTGATCGCGCGGTCAGTTCCTACGAGTTACATTAGTCCCGTGCGAGGTGTTGGTGCCACTCATGGGGTCGTTCGGGGGCTTTTTGGGTTTTCCCCCACTAACGCCATGATTTTTAGCTTAGCTCCAGAAATATGAAAATTATCGTCATATTCTCAAACCGGGGTATCCGTGATCGCGCGGGAAATTCCTACGAGGTGTCGGTACCACACACAGGGCCGTTCGGTGGCTGTTTCGGGTTTTTAACCACTAATGGCATGTTTTTAAGCCTATGTCTAGAAATATGCAAATTATCATCATCTTCTCGAACCAGGAGTCTCGTGATCGTTCGGTCAGTTCCTACATTAGTCCCGTGCGAGGTGTTGGTGCCACTCGCTGGTCCGTTCGGGGGCTGTTTCAAGTTTTCACCCACTAACGCCATGTTTTTAAGCCTAAGTCTAGAAATATGCAAATTATCGTCGTATTCTAAAATCGGGGGTCCCGTGATCGCGTGGTCACTTCCTATGAGTTATATTGGTCCCGTGTGAGGTATTGTTGCCACTCATGGGGCCGTTCAGGGGCTATTTTTGGTTTTACCCCACTAACGCCATGTTTTTAAGCTTAACTCTAGAAATATGCAAATTATCATCGTATTCTCAAATCGGGGGACCCGTGATCGAGCGGTCAGTTCCTACGAGTTACATTGGTCACGTGTGAGATGTTGGTGACACTCACGGGGCCGTTCGGGGGCTGTTTTGGGTTCTCACCCACTAACGCCATGTTTGTATGCCTAAGTCTAGAAATAAGCAAATTATCATCATATTTTCAAACTGGGAGTCCCGTGATCGCGCGACCAATTCCTACGAGTTACATTGGTCTCGTGCGAGGTGTTGGTGCCACTCACGGGGTCTTCAGGGGTGTTTTGGGTTTTCCCACACTAACGCCTTGTGTTTATGCTTAACTTTAGGAATATGCAAACTATCATCGTATTCTAAAATCGGCGGTCCCATGATAACGCGGTCAGTTCCTACTAGTTACATTGGTCCCGTGCGAGGTGTTGGTGCCACTCATGGGGTCGTTCAGGGACTGTTTCGGGTTTTCACCCACTATTGCCATGTTTTTAAGCCTAAGTCCAGAAATATTTAAATTATCATTGTATTCTCAAATTGGAGTCCGTGATCGCGCGGTCAGTTACAACGAGTTACATTGGACCCGTGCGAGGTGTTGGTCCCACCCATGGGGCCGTTTGGGGGCTGTTTCGAGTTTTCACCCACTAACGCCATTTTTGCCTAAGTCCTAAGATTTTTAAATTATCGTCGTATTATAAAACCAGGGGTCCTGTGATCGTACGGTCAGTTCCTATGAGTTACTTTGGTCCCGTGCGATGGGTTGGTACCACTCATGGGCCCATTGGGTGGGTGTTTCGGGTTTTCAACCACTAATGCCACGTTTTTAAGCCTATGTCTAGAAATATGCAAATTATCGTCATATTCTCAAACCAGGAGTCCCGTGATCTCGCGATTAGTTAGTACGAGTTACATTACTCCCGTGTGAGGTGTTAGTGCCACTCGCGGGGCCGTTCGGGGGTTGTTTCGAGTTTTCACGCACTAACGCCATGTTATTAAGCCTAAGTCTTGAAATATGCAAATTATCATTCTATTATCAAACCGGGGGTCTCGTGATCACACGATCAGTTCCTATGAGTTACATTAGTCCTGTGCGAGGTGTTGGTGCCACTCACGGGGTCGTTCGGGGGCTATTTTGGGTCTTCCCCCACTAACGCCATGTTTTTAAGCTTAACTCCAGAAATATGCAAATTATCGTCATATTCTCAAACCGGGGGACCCGTGATCATGCGGTCAGTTCCTACGAGTAACATTGTTCACGGGCGAGGTGTTGGTACCACTCACGGGGCCGTTCAGCGGTTGTTTTGGGTTTTCAACCACTAATGGCATGTTTCTAAGGCTGTGTAAAGAAATCTGCAAATTATCATCGTATTCTTAAACCAGGAGTCCCGTTATCGCGCGGTCAATTCCTACGAGTAACATTAGCCCCGTACGAGGTGTTGGTGTCACTCGCGGGGCCGTTCGGGGGCTGTTTCGGGTTTTCACCCACTAACGTCATGTTTTTAAGCCTAAGTCTAGAAATATGGAAATTATCACCGTATTCCCAAATCGGGGGTCCCGTGATCGAGTGGTCACTTCCTATGAGTTATATTGGTCCCGTGCGTGGTGTTGTTGCCACTCACGGGGCCGTTCGGGTGTTGTTTCGGGGTTTCCCCCACTAATGCCATATTTTTAAGCTCAACACTAGAAATATGCAAATTATCATCGTATTCTCAGATCGGGGGTCCCATGATCACGCTGTCAGTTCCTACGAGTTACATTGGTCACGTGTGAGTTGTTGGTGCCACTCAGGGGGCCGTTCAGGGGGCTATTTTGAGTTTTCACCCACTAACGCCATTTTTGCCTAACTCCTGATAATTTTAAATTATAATTGTATTCTAAAACCGAGGGTCCCATGACCGCGCGCTCTGTTCCTACGAGTTACATTGGTCCCGTGCGAGGTGTTGGTGCCACTCACGGGGCCGTTCATGGCATGTTTCAAGTTTTCGACAACTAATGCCATGTTTTTAAGCCAAAGACTTGAAATATGCAAATTATCATCGTATTCTCAAACCGAGAGTCCAGCGATCGCGCGATCAGTTCCTACGAGTTATATTAGTCCCATGCGAGGTGTTGGTGCCTCTCACGGGTCCGTTCGGGGGCTGTTTCAGGTTTTCACCCACTAATGTCATGTTTTCATTCTAAGTCATGAAATATGCAAATTATCATCATATTCTCAAACTTGGAGTCCCGTGATCGTGCGGTCAGATCCTACGAGTTACATTGGTCCCGTGCGAGGTGTTGGTGCAACTCACAGGGACGTTCGGGGGTTGTTTTGGGTTTTCCCCCACTATAGACTTTTTTTAAGCCTAAGTATAGAAATATGCAAATTTTTTTCGTATACTCAAATTAGGAGTCCCGTGATTGTGTTGTCAGTTCCTACGATATATATTGGTCCCGTGAAAGGTGATGGGGCCACTCACGGGGCTGTTAGGGGGCTATTTTGGGTTTTCCCCCACTAACGCCATGTTTTTAAGCTTAACTCTATAAATATGCAAACTATCATTTCATTCTAAAACCGAGGGTCCCGTGATCTTCCAGTCAGTTCCTACGAGTTACATTGGTCCCGTACGAGGTGTTAGTGCCACTCATGGGGCCTTCGGGGTCTGTTTTGGGTTTTTCCACTCTAATGCCATGTTTTTAAGCTTAACTTTAAAATTATCCAAACTATCATCGTATTCTAAAATCGGCGGTCCCATGATCGCGCGGTGAGTTCCTACGAGTTACATTGGTCCCGTGCGAGGTGTTGATGCCACTCATGGGGTCGTTTAGGGAGTGTTTTGGGGTTTCACCCACTAATTCCATGTTTTTAAGCCTAAGTCTAAAAATATGTAAATTAACATTGTATTCTCAAACCGGGAGTCCGTGATCGCACGGTCAGTTCCAACGAGTTATATTTGGTGCCGTGCGAGGTGTTGGTCCCACCCATGGGGCCGTTCGGGGTCTGTTTCGAATTTTCACCCACTAACGCCATTTTTGCCTAAGTCCTGAGATTTTTAAATTATCGTCGTATTCTGAAACTGGGGGTCCTGTGATCACACGGTCAGTTGCTACGAGTTACATTGGTCCCGTGCGAGGTGTTGGTACCACTCACGGGGCCATTCAGTGGCTATTTCTAGTTTTCAACCACTAATGCCATGTTTTTAAGCCTATGTCTAGATATATGCAAATTATCATCATATTCTCAAACCAGGAGTCCCGTGATCACGCGGTCAGTTACTACGAGTTACATTAGTCCCATGTGAGGTGTTGGGGCCACTCGCGGGGCCGTTCGGGGGCTGTTTCGAGTTTTCACCCACTAACGCCATGTTATTAAGTCTAAGTCTTGAAATATGAAAATTATCATCGTATTCTTAAACTGGGGGACCCGTGATCGCGCGGTCAGTTCCTACGAGTTACATTGGTCACGTGTGAGGTGTTGGTGCCACTCACGGGGCCGTTCAGGGGGCTGTTTTGTATTTTTACCCACTAACGCCATTTTTGCCAGAGTCCTGATATTTTTAAATTATCTTCGTATACTAAAACTGAGGGTCCCGTGATCGCGCGATCAGTTCCTACGAGTTACATTGGTCCTGTGCGAGGTGTTGGTGCCACTCACGGGCCCGTTCGTGGCCTGTTTTGGGATTTCGGTAACTAATGCCATGTTTTTAAGGCAAAGTCTAGAAATATGCAAATTATCATCGTACGCTCAAACTGGGAGTCGCGTGATCACGCGGTCGGTTCCTATGAGTTACTTTAGTCCGGTCCGAGGTGTTGGTTCCACTCACGGGTCCGTTTGGTGGCTGTTTCGAGTTGTCCCCCACTATAGCCATTTTTTAAGCCTAAGTATAGAAATATGCAAATTGTCATCGTATACTCGAACTGGGAGTCCCGTGATCGTGCTGTCAGTTCCTATGATATACATTGGTCCCGCGAGAGGTGATGGGGCCACTGACAAGGCTGTTCGGGGGATGTTTTGGGTTTTCCACCACTAACGCCACATTTTTAAGTTTAGCTCTATAAATATGCAAACTATCATCGTATTCTAAAATCGGGGGTCCCATGATCATGCAGTCAATTCCTAGGAGTTACATTGGTCCCGTTCGAGGTGTTGGTGCCACTCACGGGGCCGTTCTGGGGATATTTTGGGTTTTCCCCCACTAACCCCATGTTTTTAGTCTTAACTCTAGAAATATGCAAACTATCATTGTATTCTAAAATTGGCGGTCCCATGATCACGCGGTCAGTTCCTACGAGTTACATTGGTCCCGTGCGAGGTGTTGGTACCACTCACGGGGCCGTTCGACGGCTGTTTTGGGTTTTCAACCACTAATGCCATGTTTCTAAGCCTATGTCTAGAAATATGCAAATTATCATTATATTCTCAAACTAGGAGTCCCGTGATCGCGCGGTCAGTTCCTACGAGTTACATTTGTCCCATGAGAGGTGTTGGTGCCACTCGCGGGGCCGTTCGGGGGTTGTTTCGGGTTTTCACCCACTAACGCCATGTTTTTAAGCCTAAGTCTAGAAACTTGAAAATTATCATCGTATTCTCAAACCGGTGGTCCTGTTATCGCGCGGTCAGTTCCTATGAGTTACATTGTCCCTTACGAGGCTTTGGTGCCACTAACGGGGCCGTTCGGGTGTTGTTTCGGGGTTTCACCCACTAACACCATATTTTTAAGCCTAAGTCTAGAAACATGCAAATTATTGTCGTATTCTTTAATCGGGAGTCTAGTGATCGTGCGGTTAGTTCCTACGAGTTACGATGGTCCCGTGCGAGTTGTTGGTACTACTCACGGGCTCTTCAGGGGCTATTTCGAATTTCCTCCCTTATAACCATGTTTTTAATCCTAAGCATAGAAATATGAAAATTATCATCATATTATCAAATCGGGGGGTCCCGTGATCAGGCGGTCAGTTCCTACGAGTTATATTGGTCCCGTGCAAGGTGATGGTACCACTCACGTGGCCCTTCGAGAGCAGTTTTGGTTTTTCCCCCACTAACACCATGTTTTTGTTTCTGAGTCTATAAATATGAAAATTATCATCGTATTTCCAAACTAGGGTTCCCGTCATCACGCTGTCAGATCCTACGAGTTACATTGGTCTGATACAAGGTGTTAGTGCCACTCCTTGGGCCGTCCGATGGCTATTTTGGGTTTTCCCCCATTAACGCCATGTTTTTAAGCTGTAGTCTATCAGTATGCAATTTATCATCATATTATAAAACACGGGGTCCTGTGAGCATGCGGTCAGTTCCTACGAGTTACATTGGTCTCATGCGAGGTGTTGGTGCCACTCACGGGGCCGTTCGGTCACTATTTCGGGTTTTTAACCACTAACGCCATGTTTTTATGCCAATGTCCAGAAATATGCAAATAATCATCATATTATAAAACCACGAGTCCCGTGATCGTGTGGTTAGTTCCTACGAATTACATTAGTCCCATGCAAGGTGTTGGTGCCACTCACGGGGACGTTCGGGGGTTGTTTCGGATTTTCACCGACTAACGCCTTGTTTTTATGCCTAAGTCTAGAAACATGCAAATTATTGTCGTATTCTCAAACCGGGAGTCCCATGATCCCGCATACAGTTCCTACGAGTTACATTGGTCCCGTGTGAGGTGTTGGTACCACTCACAGGGCCGTTCGGGGGCTGTTTCGGGTGTCCCCCCACTATAGCCATGTTTTTAAGCTAATGTCTAAAAATATGAAAATTGTCATCGTATTCTTAAACCGGGAGTCCCGTGATCGTGAGGTCTGTTCCTACTTGTTACATAAGTTGTGCCCCTCATGGGGCCGTTCGGGGGTTTGTTTCTTATTTTAACCCACTAACGACATGTTTTTCTGCCTAAGTTTTGAAACATGCAAATTATCGTCGAAATCTCAACCAGGAGTCCCGTGATCGTACGGACAATTTCGCTGATTTACATTGGTCCCGTACGAGGTGTTGGTGCCACTCATGGGGCCGTTCGGGGGCTCTTTCGATTTTTCACCCACTAACGCCATGTTTCGCCAAAGTCTCGATATTTCAAAATTATTGTCATATTCTCAAACTAGCAGTCCCGTGATCGCGCGATCAGTTCCTACGAGTTACATTAGTCCCGTGCGAGGTGTTGGTGCCACTCGCTGGGCCGTTCGAGGATTATTTGGGGTTTTCACCCACTAACGCCATGTTTTTAAGCCTAAGTATAGCAACACGCAAATTTTCATCGTATTCTCAAACTGGGGGTCCCGTGATCACGCGTTCAGTTCCTACGAGTTACATTGGTCCCGTGCGAGGCATTGGTGCCAAAAACGGGGCCATTCGGGTGTTGTTTCGGGGTTTCCTCCACTAACACCATGTTTTTAAGCCTAAGTCTAAAAACATGCAAATTATCATTGTATTCTTAAATCGGGAGTCTAGTGGTTGCGCGGTCAGTTCGTACGAGTTACATTGGTCCCGTGCGAGGTGTTGGTACCACTCACGGGGCCGTTCAGGGGATGTTTCGAGTTTCCCCCTTATAGCCATGTTTTTAATCCTAAGCTTAAAAAAATAAAAATTATCATCTATTCTCAAACCGGGGGGCCCGTGATCGCGCGATCAGTTCCTATGAGTTACATTAGTCCCGTGCAAGGTGATGGTGCTAGTCACGGGGCCCTTCAGGAGTAATTTTGACTTTTCCCCCACTAACACCATGTTTTTCTGGTTGAGTCTATAAATATGAAAATATCATCGTATTCTCAAACTAGGGTTCCCATGATCGCGTAGTCAGTTCGTACGAGTTACATTGGTCCCATGCGAGGTGTTAGTGCCACTCCTTGGGCCGTTCGGTGTCTATTTCGGGTTTTCCCCCACTAACGCCATATTTTTAAGCTGTAGTCTATAAATATGCAATTTATCCTCATATTATAAAATCGAGGGTCTCGTGAGCATGCGTTCACTTCCTACGAGTTACATTGATCCCGTGCGAGGTGTTAGTGCCACTCACGGGGCCGTTCGGTGGCTGTTTCAAGTTTTTAACCACTAACGCCATGTTTTTATGCCTATGTCCACAAATATGAAAATTATGATCGTATTCTCAAATCAGGAGTCCCGTGATCGCGCAGTCAGTTCCTACGAGTTACATTAGTCCCGCGTGAGGTGTTGGTGCCACTCACGGGGCCGTTCGATGGCTGTTTCGGGTTTTCACCGACTAACGCCATGTTTTTATGCCTAAGTATAGAAACATACAAATTATTGTCGTATTCTCAAACCGGGAGTCCCGTGATTGCACGTACAGTTCCTACGAGTTACATTGGTCCCATGTCAGGTGTCGGTACAACTCAGAGGTCCGATCGGGGGCTATTTTGGGTGTTCCCCCACTATGACAATGGTTTTAAGCCTAAGTCTAGAAATATACAAATTTTCATCATATTCTTAAACCGGGAGTCTCGTGATCGCGAGGTTAGTTCCTACTTGTTACATCCGTGCGAGGTGTTGGTGCCTCTCATGGGGCTGTTCGGGGGGATGTTTCTGGTTTTTACCCACTAATGCCATGTTTTTATGCCTAAGTCTAGAAACATGTAAATTATCAACGTATTCTCAACCGGGATTCCTTTGATTGCACGGTCAGTTTTTATGATTTACGTTGTTCCGGTACGAGGTTTTGGTGCCACTCACGGGGCCGTTAGGGGGATCTTTTAATTTTTCACCCACTAACGCCATGTTTTGACAAAGCCTAGATATTTCAAAATTATCATCGCATTCTCAAACCGGGAGTCCCTTGATCATGCAGTCAGTTCCTACAAGTTACATTGGTCCCTTGAGAGGTGTTGGTGCCACTCACGGGGCCATTCGGGGGCTATTTTTGGTTTTTAACCACTAACGCCATGTTTTTAAGACTAGGTCTAGAAAATATGCAAATTATCATCATATTCTCAACCCGGGAGCCCGTGATCGTGTGGTCAGTTTCTACGAGTTACATTAGTCCCGTGCGAGGTGTTGGTGCCACTCATGGGGCCGTTCGAAGGATGTTTCGGGTTTTCAACCTGTAACGCCATGTTTTTATGCCAAAGTCTGGAAACATGCGAATTACCATCTTATTCTTAAACCAGGAGTCCTGTGATCACACGATCAGTTCCTAGGAGTTACATTAGTCCCGTCCGAGGTGTTGGTGCCACTCACGGGGCCGTTCGGGGGCTATTTTGGGTTTCCCCCACTAAAACCATGTTTTCAAGCTTAACTCTATAAATATGCAAATTACTATCGTATTCTCAAACTAGGTGTCCCGTGATCGTGTGGTGAGTTCCACCGAGTTACATTAGTCCCATGCGAGGCGTTGGTGCCAATCACGGGACCGTTCAGGGGTTGTTTCGGGTTTTTACCCACTAACACCATGTTTTTATGCCAAAGTCTAGAAATATGAAAATTATCATCGTATTCTGAAATTGGCAGTCCCATGATTGTGCATACAGTTCATACGAGTTACATTCGTCCCGTGCGTGGTGTTGGTGCCACTCACGGGGCCGTTCGTGGCCTGTTTCGGGTTTTCGACCACTAATGCCATGCTTTTAAGCCAAAGTCTAGAAATATGAAAATTATAATCATACTGTCAAACCAAGAGTCCCGTGATCGCGCGGTCAATTCCTACGAGTTACATTAGTCCCGTACGAGGTGTTGGTGCCACTCACAGGGCCATTCGGGGGTTGTTTTGAGTTTTCCTCCAGTATAGCCATTTTTAACCCTAAGTCTAGAAATATGCAAAATATCGTCGTATTCCCAAACTGGGAGTCCCGTGATCGCGGTTAGTTCCAACGAGTTATATTGGTCGTGTGTGTGGTGTTGGTGCCACTCATGGGCCTATTCGAGGGCTGTTTTGGCTTTCACCCACTAACGGCATGTTTTTAAGCCTAAGTCTAGAAATATGTGAATTATCATCCTATTCTCAAATCGGGAGTCCCTTGATCACGTGATCAGTTACTACAAGTTACATTGGTCCTGTGCGAGGTGTTGGTGCCACTCATGGGGCCATTCAGGGGCTGTTTTGGGGTTTCATCCACTAATGCCATGTTTTTAACCCTAAGTTCCAAAATATGCAAATTGTGGTCATATTCTCATATCGGGAGTCCCCTGATTGCACGATCAGTTCCAACGAGTTACATTGGTCCCATGTGAGGTGTTGGTACCACTCACAGGGCCGTTCGGGGGCTGTTTCGGGTGTTCCCCCACTATAGCCATGTTTTGAAGCTAATGTCTAAAAATATGAAAATTGTCATCGTATTCTTAAACCGGGAGTCCCGTGATCGTGAGGTCAGTTCCTACTTGTTACATTAGTGGTGCCCCTCATGGGGCCGTTCGGGGGGTTGTTTCTTATTTTAACCCACTAACGCCATGTTTTTATGGCTAAGTTTTGAAACATGCAAATTATCATCCAAATCTCAACCAGGAGTCCCATGATCGCACGGTCAGTTTCTATGATTTACATTGGTCCCGTACGAGGTGTTGGTGCCACTCATGGGGCCGTTCGGGGGCTCTTTCAATTTTTCACCCACTAACGCCATGTTTTGCCAAAGTCTCGATATTTCGAAATTATTGTCATATTCTCAAACTGGGAGTCCCGTGATCGCGCGATCAGTTCCTACGAGTTACATTAGTCCCGTGCGAGGTGTTGGTGCCACTCGCGGGGCCGTTCGAGAATTGTTTTGGGTTTTCACCCACTAACGCCATGTTTTTAAGCCTAAGTATGGAAACATGCAAATTGTCATCGTATTCTCAAACTGGGGGTCCCGTGATCACGCGGTCAGTTCCTATGAGGTACAATGGTCCCGTGCGAGGCATTGGTGCCACAAACGGGTCCATTCGGGTGTTGTTTCGGGGTTTCCCCCACTAACGCCATGTTTTTATGCCTATGTCCACAAATATGAAAATTATGATCGTATTCTCAAATCAAGAGTCCCGTGATCGCGCGGTCAGTTCCTACGAGTTACAATAATCCCGTGTGAGGTGTTGGTGCCACTCACGGGGCCGTTCGGTGGCTGTTTCGGGTTTTCACCGACTAACGCCATGTTTTTATGCCTAAGTATAGAAACATACAAATTATTGTCGTATTCTCAAACCGGGAGTCCCGTGATCGCACGTACAGTTCCTACGAGTTACATTGGTCCCATGTCAGGTGTCGGTACAACTCACAGGTCCGATCGGGGGCTGTTTCGGGTGTTCCCTCACTATGACAATGGTTTTAAGCCTAAGTCTAGAAATATGCAGATTGTCATCATATTCTTAAATCGGGAGTCTCGTGATCGCGAGGTTAGTTCCTACTTGTTACATCCGTGCGAGGTGTTGGTGCCCCTCATGGGGCTGTTCGGGGGGATGTTTCTGGTTTTTACCCACTAATGCCATGTTTTTATGCCTAAGTCTATAAACATGCAAATTATCATCGTATTCTCAACCGGGATTCTCGTGATTGCACGGTCAGTTTTTATGATTTACGTTGGTCCCGTACGAGGTGTTGGTGCCACTCACGGGGCCGTTTGGGGGATCTTTTAATTTTTCACCCACTAACGCCATGTTTTGCCAAAGTCCAGATATTTCAAAATTATCATCGCATTATCAAATCGGGAGTCCCTTGATCATGCGGTCAGTTCCTACGAGTTACATTGGTCCCTTAAGAGGTGTTGGTGCCACTCACGGGGCCATTCGGGGGCTATTTTTGGTTTTTAACCACTAACGCCATGTTTTTAAGCCTAGGTCTAAAAAATATGAAAATTATCATCATATTCTCAACCCGGGAGCCCGTGACCATGTGGTCAGTTCCTACGAGTTACATTAGTCCCGTACGAGGTGTTGGTGCCACTAATGGGGCCGTTCGAAGGATGTTTCGGGTTTTCAACCTGTAACGCCATGTTTTTATGCCATAGTCTGGAAACATGCGAATTACCCTCTTATTCTCAAATCAGGAGTCCTGTGATCACACGATCAGTTCCTAGGAGTTACATTAGTCCCGTGCGAGGTGTTGGTGCCACTCACGGGGCCGTTCGGGGGATATTTTGGGTTTTCCCCCACTAAAACCATGTTTTCAAGCTTAACTCTATAAATATGCAAATTACCATCGTATTCTCAAACTAGGAGTCCCGTGATCGTGTGGTGAGTTCCACCGAGTTACATTAGTCCCATGCGAGGCGTTGGTGCCAATCACGGGACCGTTCAGGGGATGTTTCGGGTTTTTACCCACTAACACCATGTTTTTATGCCAAAGTCTAAAAATATGCAAATTATCATCGTATTCTTAAATCGACAGTCCCATGATTGTGCATACAGTTCCTACGAGTTACATTCATCCCGTGCGTGGTGTTGGTGCCACTCACGGGGCCGTTCGTGGCCTATTTCGTGTTTTCGACCACTAATGCCATGTTTTTAAGCCAAAGTCTAGAAATATGAAAATTATCATCATACTGTCAAACCGAGAGTCCCGTGATCACGTGATCAGTTCCTACGAGTTACATTAGTCCCGTGCGAGGTGTTGGTGCCACTCATAGGGCCGTTCGGGGGTTGTTTCGAGTTTTCCTCCAGTATAGCCATTTTTTAAGCCTAAGTATAGAAATATGAAAATTGTCATCGTATACTCAAACCGGGAGTCCCATGATCGTGCTGTCAATTCTTACGATATATATTGGTCCCGTGCGTGGTGATTGGGCCACTCACGGGGCCATTCGGGGGCTCTTTTAGGTTTTCACCCAATATTGCCATGTTTTCCCTAAGTCCTAATATTTTTAAATTATCATCATATTATCAAACCAGGAGTCCCGTGATCGCACGGTCTGTTCCTACGAGATACATTAGTCCCGTGCGAGGTGTTGGTGCCACTCACGGGGCCGTTCAAGGGCTGTTTCGAGTTTTCACCCATTAACGGAATTTTTTCCCAAGTCCTGATATTTTTAAATATCATCGTATTCTAAAATAGGGGGTCCCGTGATCGTGCGGTAAGTTCCTACAAGTTACGTTGGTCCCGTGCGAGGTGTTGGTGCCACTCATGGGGCCGTTCGATGGCTATGTTGGGTTTTCAACCGCTAACGCCATGTTTTTAAGCCTATGCCTAGAAATATGGAAATTATCGTTGTATTCTCAAACCAGGAGTCCCATGCGAGTTACATTAGTCCCGTGAGAGGTGTTGGTGCCAATTGCGGGGTTGTTTGGGGGTTGTTTCAGGTTTTAACCCACTAACGCCATATTTTTATGCCTAAGTCTAGAAATATGAAAATTATAATCATACTGTCAAACCAAGAGTCCTGTGATCGCGCGGTCAATTCCTACGAGTTACATTAGTCCCATGCGAGGTGTTGGTGCCACTCACAGGGCCGTTCGGGGGTTGTTTCGAGTTTTCCTCCAGTATAGACATTTTTTAAGCCTAAGTCTAGAAATATGCAAATTATCGTCGTATTACCAAACTGGGAGTCCCGTGATCGCGGTTAGATCCAACGAGTTATATTGGTCGCGTGTGTGGTGTTGGTGCCACTCATGGGCCTATTCGAGGGCTGTTTTGGCTTTCACCCACTAACGCCATGTTTTTAAGCCTAAGTCTAGAAATATGTGAATTATCATCTTATTCTCAAATCGGGAATCCCTTGATCACGTGATCAGTTACTACAAGTTACATTGGTTCTGTGCGAGGTCTTGGTGCCACTCATGGAGCCATTCAGGGGCTGTTTTGGGTTTTCATCCACTAATGCCATGTTTTTAACCCTAAGTTCTGAAATATGCAAATTGTGGTCATATTCTCATATCGGGAGTCCCCTGATCGCACGATCAGTTCCAACGAGTTACATTTGTCCCGTGCGAGGTGTTGGTACCACTCACGGGGCCATTCGGGGGCTGTTTTGAGTTTCCATTTTTGCCTAAGTCCTGATATTTTTAAATTATCGTCATATTCTAAAATCGAGGGTCCCATGATCTTGTGGTCAGTTCCTACAAGTTACGTTGGTCACGTGTGAGGTGGTGATGCCACTCACGGGGACGTTCAGTGGCTATTTTGGGTTTTTAGCCACTAACGCCGTGTTTTTAAACCTATGTCTAGATATAAGGAAATTATCATTATATTCTCAAACCAGGAATCCCGTGAGAGTTACATTAGTCCCGTGAGAGGTGTTGGTGCCACTCACGGGGTCGTTCGTAGGTTGTTTCGGGATTTAACCCATTAACGCAATGTTTTTATGCCTAGGTCTAGAAACATGAAAATTATCATCGTATTCTCAAATCGGGAGCCCCGTGATCCCATGTACATATTTCCTATGAGTTACATTAGTCCCGTACGAGGTGTTGGTACCACTCACAGGGCCGTTCGGGGATGGTTTTGAGTTTTCCCCGACTATAGTCATTTTTTATGCCTAAGTCTAGAAATATACAAATTATCATCGTATTCCCAATTAGGGAGTCCCATGATCACGCTGTCAGTTCCTACGAGTTACATTGGTCGCGTGTGAGGTGTCGGTTCCACTCATGGGCCTATTCGGGCGCTGTTTCGGCTTTTCACCCATTAACGCAATGTTATTAAGCCTAAATCTAGAAATATGGAAATTATCATCCTATTTTCAAAACGGAAGATCCGTGATCGCGCGATCAGTTCCTACAAGTTACATTGGTCCATTGATCATGCGGTCAGATCCTACGAGTTACATTGGTCCCGTGCGAGGTGTTGGTGCAACTCCCGGGGCCGTTCGGGGGCTGTTTCAGGTTTTCACCCACAAATGTCATGTTTTTATTCCTATGTCTATAAATATGCAAATTATCATTGTATTCTAAAACTGGGTGTCCCGTGATCTTGCGGTCAGTTCGTATGAGTTACATTGGTCCCGTGTGAGGTGTTGGTGCCACTCATGGGGCCATTCAGGGGCTATTTCGGGATTTCCCCGACTAACGCCATGTTTTTAAGTCTATGTCTAGAAATATGCAAATTATCATCGTATTCTCAAATCGGGGGTCCCGTGATCACGTGGTCAGTTCCTACGAGTTACATTGATCCGTACGAGGTGTTGGTGCCACTCACGGGGCCATTTTGAGGCTGTTTCGGGTTTCCCCCCACTATAGCCATGTTTTAAACACTAACTCTACAAATATGCAAATTATCATCATATTCTCAAAATTGGGGTCCTGTGATCGCGCGAACAGTTCCTTTGAGTTACATTGGTCCCGAGCGAGGTGTTGGGGCCAGTCACGGGGCCGTTCAGGGGCTATTTTGGGCTTTCCCCCACTAATGCCAAGTCTTTTAGCCTAAGTCTAGAAATATGCAAATTGTCGTCATCTTCTCATACTGGGGGTCCCGTGATCGCGCGATCAGTTCCTTCGAGTTACATTAGTCCCGTGCGAGGTGTTGGTGCCACTCATGGGGCTGTTTGGGGGTTATTTTGGATTTCATCCACTATCGCCTTATTTTCATGCCTAAGTCTATAAACATGAAAATTATTGTCATATTCTCAAACCGAGAGTCCCATGATCACGCGATCAGTTCCTACGAGTAACATTGGTCCCGTGCGAGTTGTTGGTGACACCCACGGGGACGTTTGAGGGATGTTTTGGTTTCCCCCTCTAACGCCATGTTTTTAAGCCTTAGTCTCGAAATATGCAAATTATCTTCGTATTCTCAAATTTGGGGTCCCGTGATTGTGGTCAGTTCCTACGAGTTACGTTGGTCCGAGCGAGGTGTTGGTGCCGCTCACGGAGCTGTTCGGGGGCTGTTTTGGGTTTTCCCCCACCAACATCATGTTTTTAAGCTTAACTATAGAAACATGTAAATTATCATCGTATTCTCAAATTGGGGATTCTGTGATTGTACAGTCAGCTCCTACGAGTTACATAGTCCCCTGCAAGGTGTTGGTGCCACTCATGGGGCTGTTCGGAGGTTGTTTCATGTTTTCACAAACTAACGCCATGTTTTTATGCCCAAGTCTAAAAACATGTAAATTATCATCATACTCTCAAACCGGGAGTCCTGCGATCGCGTGGTCGGTTCCTACGAGTTACATTGGTCCCATGCGAGGTGTTGGTGCCACTCACGGGGCCGTTCAGGGATGTTTCGGGGTTTCCCCCACTAATGCCATGTTTTTAAGATAAACTCTTGAAATATGCAAATTATCGTCTTATTCTCAAATTGCGGGTCCCATGATCGCACGATCATTTCCTATGAGTTACATTAGTCCCGTGCGCGGTGTTGGTGCCACTCATGAGGCCATTTGGGGGGTTGTTTTGGGTTTTCGCCCACTAACGCCATGTTTTTATGCCTAAGTCTAGAAACATTCAAATTATCGCCGTATTCTCAAACCGGTTGTCCTGTGATCGCGCGGTCAGTTCCTATGAGATATATTGGTCCCGTTCGAGGTGTTGGTGCCACTCACGGGGCCATTCGGGGGATGTTTAAGGTTTCCCCCACTAAAGTTATGTTTTTAAGCCTTAGTCTAGAAATATTGAAATTATTGTCGTATTCTCAAACCGGGGGTCTCATGATCGCGCAGTGAGTTCCTACGAGTTACATTGGTCCTATACGAGGTGTAGGTGCCACTCACGGGGCCGTTCGGGGGCTGTTATAGGTTTCCCCCACTAACGCATTGTTTTTAAGCTTAACTCTAGAACTATGAAAATTATCGTCGTATTCTGAAACCGGGGGTCCCAAGATTGCGCGCTCAGTTCCTACGAGTTACTTTGGTCTCGGGCGAGGTGTTGGTACCACTCACGGGGCCGTTCGGGGGCCGTTTTGAGTTCTCACCCACAAAGGCCATATATTTAAGCCAAAGTTCAGAAATATGAAAATTATCGTCGTATTCTCAAACCGAGAGTCCCGTGATCGCACGATCAATTCCAAAGAGTTACATTGGTCCCGTGCGAGGTGTTGGTGCCACTCACGGGGCCGTTCGAGGGTTGTTTCGAGGTTTAACCCACTAATGCCAAGTTTTTAAGTCGGGAGTCCTTATATTTTTAAATTATCATTATATTCTCAAACCGGGAGTCTCGTGATCATCCGGTCAGATCCTACGAGTTACATTGGTTCCGTGCGAGGTGTTGGTGCAACTCACGGGGCCGTTCGGGTGCTGTTTCGGGTTTTCACCCACAAACGCCATGTTTTTATGCCTAAGTCTATAAATATGCAAATATCACCATATTCTAAAATCGGGGGTCCCATGATCGCAGGGTCAGTTCCTACGAGTTACATTCGTCCTGTACGAGGTGTTGGTGCCACTCATGGGGCCGTTCGGTGGCTATTTTGAGGTTTCCCCCAGTAACGCCAAGTTTTTAAGCCTAAGTATAGAAATATACAAATTGTCATCGTATTCTCTTACCGGGGGTCCCATGATCATGCAGTCAGTTCGTACGATTTACATTGGTCCCGTGCGAGGTGTTGGTGCCACTCATGGGGCCGTTCAGGGGATGTTTCGGTGTTTCCCCCACTAATGCCAAGTTTTTAAGCCTAAGTTAGAAATATGCAAATTATCATCGTATTCTCTAACCGGGGTCCCGTGCTCATGCGGTCAGTTCCTACGAGTTACATTGGTCCCGTGCGAGGTGTTGGGGCCACTCACGGGGCCGTTCAAAGGCTGTTTTGGGTTTTCCCCCACTGTAGCCATTTTCTTAAGCCTAAGTCTACGAATATGCAATTTATCATCGTATTCTCAAATCGGGGGTCCCGTGATTGCGCGGTCAGTTACTACGAGTTACATTGGCCCCATGCGAGCTGTTAGTGCCACTCATGGATCCGTTCGGGGGCTGTTTTGGGGTTTCGCCCGCAAACGCCAAGTATTTAAGCCTAAGTCAAGAAATACGAAAATTATCGTCGTATTCTCAAACTGGGGGTCCCGTGATGGCGCGGTCAGTTCCTTCGAGTTACGTTCGTCCTGTGCGAGGTGTTGGTGCCACTCATGGGGCTGTTTGGGGGTTGTTTTGGATTTCACCCACTATTGCCTTCTTTTTATGCCTAAGTCTAGAAACATGCAAATTGTTATCATATTCTCAAACCGAGAGTCCCGTGATTGCGCGATCAGTTCGTAAGACTAACATTGATCCCGTGCGAGTTGTTGGTGCCACTCACGGGGCCGTTCGAGGCCTATTTCGGGTTCTCCTACTAACGCCATGTTGTTAAGCCTAAGTCAAAAAATATGCAAATAAGCTTCGTATTCTCAAACTGGGTGTCCCGTGATCATGTGGTCAGTTCCTACGAGTTACATTGGTCCCGTGCGAGGTGTTGGTGCCACTCACGGGGCCGTTGGGGGGTTGTTTTGGGTTTTCCCCCATAAACACCACATTTTTAAGACTAAGTCTATAAACATGCAAATTATCGTCGTATTCTCAAATCGAGAGTCCCGCGATCTGGAGATCAGTTCCTACGAATTACATTAGTCCCATGCGAGGTGTTGGTGCCACTCATGGGGCCGTTTGGAGATTGTTTCGAGTTTTCACCCACTAACGCCATGTTTTTATGCCTAAGTCTAGAAACATGAAAATTATAATCGTATTCTCAAACCGAGAGTCCCGTGATCACGAGGTCAGTTGCTACGAGTTACATTGGTCCCGTGCGAGGTGTTGGTGCCACTCACGGGGCCGTTCGGGGGTTATTTTTGGGTTTCCACCAGTAACGCCATGTTTTTAAGCCTATGTCTAGAAATATGCAAGTTTTTGTCGTATTATCAAATCGGGAGCCCTGTAATCGGGAGGTAAGTTCCTACGAGTAACATTAGTCCCGAGCGAGGTGTTGGTGCCACTCATGGGGAAGTTCAGGGTTGTTTTGGGTTTTCCTCCACTAACGCCATATTTTAAAGCTTAACTCTTGAAATATGTAAATTATCGTCATATTCTCAAATCGGGGGTCCCGTGATCGCACGATTAGTTCCTACAAGTTACATTAGTCCCATGCGAGATGTTGGTGCCACTCATGGGGCCGTTCAGAATCTGTTTCGGGTTTTCACCAAGTAACACCATGTTTTTATGCCTAAGTCCACAAATATGCAAATTATTGCCGTATTCTCAAATCGAGGGTCCCGTGAGCATGCGGTGAGTTCCTACAAGTTACACTAGTCCCGTACGAGGTGTTGTTGCCACTCACGGTGCCGTTCAGGGGTTATTTTTGGTTTTCCCCCACTAACGCAATGTTTTTAAGATTAACTCTAGAAATATGAAAATTATCGTCATATTCTCAAACCAGGTGTCCCATGATCTCGCGGTCAGTTCAGAAGAGTTACATTGGTCCCGTGCGAGGTGTTGGTGCCACTCACGGGGTCATTCGACGGTTGTTTCGGGTTTTAACCAACAAATTCCATTTTTGCCTAAGTCCTTATATTTTTAAATTATATTCGTATTCTCAAACCGGGAGTCCATGATCGCGCGGTCAGTTCCAACGAGTTACATTGGTCCCGTGCGAGGTATTGGTGCCACTCACGGGGCCGTTCGAGGGCTGTTTTGGGTTTTCACCCACTAATGCCATGTTTTTATGCCGAAGTCTATAAATATGCAAGTTATCATTGTATTCTCAAACCGGGGGTCCAGTGATCGCACGGTCAGTTCCTACGAGTTACATTGGTCCCATGCAAGGTGTTTGTTCCACTCACGGGTCCGTTCGGTGGCTGTTTCGGGTTTTTGACCACTAACACCATGTTTTTATGCCTATGGCCAGAAATATGCAAATTATCGTCATATTATCAAACCACGAGTCGCGTGATCGTGTGGTCAGTTCCAATGAGTTACATTAGACCTGTGCAAGGTGTTGGTGCCACTCACGGGGACGTTCGGGGGCTGTTTCGGGTTTTCACTGACTAACGCCTTGTTTTTATGCCTAAGTCTAGAAACATGCAAATTATTGTCATATTCTCAAACTGAGAGTCCCGTGATCCCGCGTACAGTTCCTACGAGTTACATTGGTCCCATGTGAGGTGTTGGTACCACTCACAGGGCCGTTCGGGGGGTGTTTCGGGTGTTGCCCCACTATAGCCATGTTTTTAAGTCTATGTCTAGAAATATGAAAATTGTCATCGTATTCTTAAACCGAGAGTCCCATGATCGTGAAGTCAGTTCCTACTTGTTACATTGGTGGTACCCCTCAGGGGGCCGTTCGGGGGGTTGTTTCTTATTTTAACCCACTAACACCATGTTTTTACGCTTAAGTTTTGAAACATGCAAATTATCGTCATAATCTCAACTAGGAGTCCCGTGATCGCACGATCAGTTTCTCTGATTTACATTGGTCCCGTACGAGGTGTTGGTGGCACTCACGGGGCCGTTCGGGGGCTCTTTCGATTTTTCACCCACTAACGCCATGTTTCGCCAAAGTCTTGATATTTCGAAATTATTGTCGTATTCTCAAAATGGTAGTCCCGTGATCGCACGATCAGTTCCTACGAGATACATTAGTCCCGTGTGAGGTGTTAATGCCACTCGCGGGGCCGTTTGAGGATTGTTTTGGGTTTTCACCCACTAACGCCATGTTTTTATTCCTAAGTCTAGAAACTTTAAAATTATCATTGTATTCTCAAACCGGTGGTCCTGTTATCGCGCAGTCAGTTCCTACGAGTTACATTGGTCCCGCACGAGGCATTGGTGCCACAAACGGGGCCATTCGGGTGTTGTTTTTGGGTTCCATCACTAACGCCATGTTTTTAAGCCTAAGTCTAAAAACATGCAAATTATTGTTGTATTCTTAAATTGGGAGTCCAGTGATCGCGCGGTCAGTTCGTACAAGTTACATTGGTCCCGTGCGAGGTGTTGGTACCACTCACGGGGCCGTTCAGGGTATGTTTTGAGTTTCCCCCCTTACAACCTTGTTTTTAATCCTAAGCTTAAAAATATGAAAATTATCAACTATTCTCAAACCGGGGGGCCCGTGATCACGCGGTCAGTTCCTACGAGTTACATTAGTCCCGTACAAGGTGATGGTGCCAGTCACGGGGCCCTTCAGGAGCTATTTCGGGTTTTTCCCCACTAACGCCATGTTTTTGTGGCTGAGTCTATAAATATGATAATATCTTCGTATTCTCAAACTAGGGTTCCCATGATCGCGCGATCAGTTCCTACGAGTTACATTGGTCCCATGCGACGTGTTAGTGCCACACCTTGGGCCGTTCAGTGGCTATTTCAGGTTTTCCCCCACTAACGCCATGTTTTTAAGCTGTAGTCTATAAATATGCAATTTATCGTCATATTATAAAATTAGGGGTCTCGTAAGCATACGTTCAGTTCCTACGGGTTACATTGGCCCCGTGCGAGGTGTTGGTGCCACTCACGGGGTCATTCGGTGGCTGTTTCGAGTTTTTAACCACTAACGCCATGTTTTTATGCCTATGTCCACAAATATGAAAATTTTGATCGTATTCTCAAACCAAGAGTCCTGTGATCGCGCGGTCAGTTCCTACGAGTTACATTAGTCCCGTGTGAGGTGTTTGTGCCACTCACGGGGCCATTTGGTGGCTGTTTTGGGTTTTCACCGACTAACGCCATGTTTTTATGCCTAAGTTTAGAAACATGCAAATTATTGTTGTATTCTCAAACCAGGAGTCCCGTGATCGTGCGTATAGTTCCTACGAGTTACATTGGTCCCGTGTGCGGTGTCGGTACAACTCACAGGTCCGATCGGGGGCTGTTTCGGGTGTTCCCCCACTTTAGCCATGGTTTTAAGCCAAAATATAGAAATATGAAAATTGTCATCATATTCTTAAATCGGGAGTCTCGTGATCGCGAGGCCAATTCCTACTTGTTACATCCGTGCGAGGTGTTGGTGCCCCTCATGGGGCCGTTCGGGGGGATGTTTCTTGTTTTTACCGACTAATGCCATGTTTTTATGCCTAAGTCTAGAAAAATGCAAATTATCATCGTATTCTCAACCGGGATTCCCGTTATTGCAAGGTAAGTTTTTATGATTTACTTTGGTCCCGTACGAGGTGTTGGTGCCACTCACGGGGCCATTAGGGGCATCTTTTAATTTTTTACCCACTAACGCCATGTTTTTCCAAAGTCTAGATATTTCAAAACTATCATCGCATTCTCAAACCAGGAGTCCCTTGATCATGCGGCCAGTTCCTATGAGTTACGTTGGTCCCTTGCGAGGTGTTAGTGCCACTCACGGGGCCATTCGGAGGCTATTTTGGGTTTTTAACCACTAACGCCATGTTTTTAGGCCTAGGTCTAGAAAATATGCAAATTATCATCGTATTCTCAACTCAAGAGCATGTGATCGTGTGGTCAGTTCCTACGAGTTACATTAGTCCCTGGCGAGGTGTTGGTGCCACTCATGGGGCCGTTAGAAGGCGGTTTCGGATTTTCAAGCAGTAACACCATGTTTTTATGCCAAAGTCTGGAAACATACGAACTACCGTCTTATTCTAAAACCGAGAGTCCTGTGATCACGCGATCAGTACCTACGAGTTACATTAGTCCCGTGCGAGGTGTTGGTGCCACTCACGGGGCCTTTCGGGGGCTTTTTTTGGTTTTCCCCCACTAACGCCATGTTTTCAAGCTTAACTCTATTAATATGCCAATTACCATCATATTCTCAAACCAGGTGTCCCGTGATCGTGCAGTGAGTTCCAATGAGTTACATTAGTCCCATACGAGGCGTTGGTGCCAATCACGGGACCGTTCAGGAGTTGTTTCGGGTTTTTACCCACTAACACCATGTTTTTATGCCAAAGTTTAGAAATATGCAAATTATCATCGTATTCATAAATCAACAGTCCCGTGATCATGCATAAAGTTCCTATGAGTTACATTCGTCCCGTGCGTGGTGTTGGCGCCACTCACGGGGCCGTTTGTGGCCTGTTTCGAGTTTTCGAACACTAATGCCATGTTTTTAAGCCAAAGTCTAGAAATATGAAAATTATCATCATACTCTCAAACCGAGAGTCTCGTAATCGCGTGGTTAGTTCCTATGAGTGACATTAGTCCCATGCGAGGTGTTGGTGCCACTCACGGGGCAGTTCCGGGGATGTTTTAGGTTTTCACCCACTAACGCCATGTTTTTATGCCTAAGTCTAGAAAAATGCAAATTATCATCATATTCTTAAACTGGGAGTACTGTGATCGCACGACCAATTCCTACGAGTTACATTTGTCCCTTGCGAGGTGTTGGTGCCACTAACAGGGCCGTTCGAGGGTTGTTTCGAGTTTTCCTCCAGTATAGCCATTTTTTTAAGCTTAAGTATTGAAATATGCAAATTGTTGTCGTATACTCAAACCGGGAGTCCCGTGATTGTGCTGTCAGGTCCTACGATATATATTAGTCCCGTGCGTGGTGATCGGGCCACTCCCGCGGCCATTCGGGGGATCTTTCAGGTTTTCACCCACTATTGCCATATTTTGCCTAAGTCCTAATATTTTTAAATTATCATCATAATATCAAATCATGAGTCCGGTGATCGCGCGGTCTGTTCCTACGAGATACATTGGTCCCGTGCAAGGTGTTGGTGCAACTCACGGGGCCGTCCAAGGGTTGTTTCGAGTTTTCACCCACTAACGGAATTTTTGCCCAAGTCCGGATATTTTTAAATATCATCGTATTCTAAAATAGGGGATCCCGTGATCGTGCGGTAAGTTCCTACAAGTTACGTTGGTCCCGTGCGAGGTGTTAGTGCCACTCACGGGGCCGTTCGGTGGCTATTTCGGGTTTTCAACCACTAACGTCATGTTTTTAAGCCTATGTCTAGAAATATGGAAATTATCGTTATATTCTCAAACCAGGAGTCCCGTGCGAGTTACATTAGTCCCGTGAGAGGTGTTGGTGCCAATCACGGGGATGTTCGGGGGTTGTTTCAGGTTTTAACCCACTAACGCCATGTTTTTATGCCTAATTCTAGAAACATGCAAATTATCATCGTATTCTCAAATCGGGAGTCCCGTGATCCCGCGTACAGTTCCTACGAGTTACATTAGTCCCGTACAAGGTGTTGGTACCACTCATGGGGCTATTCGGGGGCTGTTTCGGGTCTTCCCCCACTATAGCCATCTTTTAAGCCAAAGTTTAGAAATATGCAAATTATTATCGTATTCCCAAATTGGGAGTCCCGTGATCGCGGTTAGTTCCAACGAGTTACATTGGTCGCGTGTGTGGTGTTGGTGTCACTCATGGGCCTATTCGAGGGCTGTTTTGGCTTTTCACCCACTAACGCCATGTTTTTAAGCCAAAGTCTAGAAATATGTGAATTATCATCCTAATCTCAAATCGAAAGTCCCTTGATCACGTGATCAGTTACTATAAGTTACATTGGTCCCGTGCGAGGTGTTGGTGCCACTCATGGGGCCATTCAGGGGCTATTTTCAGTTTTCATCCACTAACCCCATGTTTTTAACCCTATGTTCTGAAATATGCAAATTGTGGTCATATTTTAAAATCAGGATTCCCCTGATCGCACAATCAGTTCCAACGAGTTACATTTGTCCCGTACGAGGTGTTGGTACCACTCACGGGGCCATTCGGGGGCTGTTTCGAGTTTTCACCCACAAACGCCATTTTTGCCTAAGTCCTGATATTTGTAAATTATCGTCATATTCTAAAATCAGGGGTCCTGTGATCTTGTGATCAGTTCCTACAAGTTACGTTGGTCCCGTTTGAGGAGCTGGTGCCACTCAAGGGGATGTTCGATGCCTATTTCGGGTTTTCAGCCACTAACGCCATGTTTTTAAGCCTATGTCTAGAAATAGGGAAATTATCGTTATATTATAAAACCAGGAATCTCGTGAGAGTTACATTAGTCCCGTGAGAGGTGTTGGTGCCACTCACGGGGCCATTCGGAGGTTATTTTGGGTTTTAACCCCTTAACGCCATGTTTTTATGCCTATGTCTAGAAACATTCTAATTATCATTGTATTCTCAAATCGGGAGTCCCGTGATCCCACGTATAGTTCCTACGAGTTACATTAGTCCCGTTCGAGGTGTTGGTACAACTCACGGGGCCGTTCGGGGGCTGTTTCAGGTTTCCCTCCACTATAACCATGTTTTAAGCCTAAGTCTAGAAATATACAAATTATCATCGTATTCCCAAATAGGGAGTCCGGTGATCACGTTGTCAGTTCCTATAAGTTACACTGGTCGCGTGTGAGGTGTGGGTTCCACTCACGGGCCTGTTCGGGCGCTGTTTCGGCTTTTCACCCACTAACGCAATGTTATTAAGGCTAAATATAGAAATATGTAAATTATCATCCTATTCTCAAACCGTAAGTCCCATGATCGCGCGATCAGTTCCTACAAGTTACATTGGTCCCTTGATCGTGCGGTCAGATCCTACCAGTTACATTGGTCCCGTGCGAGGTGTTGATGCAACTCACGGGGCCGTTCGGGGGATGTTTCAGGTTTTCACCCACAAATGCCATGTTTTTATGCCTAAGTCTATAAATATGCAAATTATCATCATATTCTAAAACTGGGGGTCCCGTGATCGCACTGTCAGTTCGTATGAGTTACATTGGTCCCGTGCGAGGTGTTGGTGCCACTCATGGGGCCATTCGGGGGCTATTTCGGGGTTTCCTCGACTAACACCATGTTTTTAAGCCTAAGTCTAGAAATATGCAAATTATCATCTTATTCTCAAATCGAGGGTCCCGTGATCATGTGGTGAGTTCCTACGAGTTACATTGGTCCGTGCGAGGTGTTGTTGCCACTCACGGGGTCGTTCGGAAGCTATTTCGGGTTTTCCCCCACTATACCCATGTTTGAAACCCTAACTCTACAAATATGCAAATTATCATCATATTCTCAAAATTGGGGTCCTCTGATCGCGCGATCAGTTCCTTTGAGTTATATTGGTCCCATGCGAGGTGTTCGGGCCAGTCACATGGCCGTTCAGGGACTATTTTGGGGTTTCCCCCACAAACGCCAATCTTTAAGCCTAAGTCAAGAAATATGCAAATTATCACCATCTTCTCATACTGGGGGTCCCGTGATCGCGCGGTCCGTTCCTTCGAGTTACATTAGTCCCGTGCAAGGTGTTGGTGCCACTCATGGGGCTGTTTGGGGGTTATTTTCTATTTCACCCACTATCGCCTAATTTTTATGCCTAAGTCTAGAAACATGCAAATTATTGTCGTCTTCTCAAATCGGGAGTCCCGTGATCGCGCGGTCATTTCCTACGAGTAACATTGGTCTCGTGCGAGTTGTAGGTGCCACTCACGGGGCCGTTCGAGGGATGATTTGGTTTCTCCCCTCTAACTCCATGTTTTTAAGCCTAATTCTAGAAATATGCAAATTGTCTTCATGTTCTCAAATTGGGGGTCCCGTGCTCGCATGGTCAGTTCGTACGAGTTACGTTGGTCCCGTGCGACGTGTTGGTGCCGCTCACGGGGCCATTCGAGGGCTGTTTTGGGTTTCCCCCACTAACGCCATGTATTTAAGCTTAACTCTAGAAACATGCAAATTATCATTGTATTCTCTAATCGGGGGTTCTGTGATTGCGCGGTCAGCTCCTACGAGGTACATTAGTCCCGTGCAAGGTGTTGGTGCCACTCATGGGGCCGTTCAGAGGTTGTTTCATGTTTCACAAACAAACGCCACGTTTTTATGCCTAAGTCTAAAAACATGTAAATTATCATCGTATTCTAAAACCGGGAGTCCTGTGATCGCGTGGTCAGTTCCTACGAGTTACATTGGTCCCGTGCGAGGTGTTGGTGCCACTCACGGGGCCGTTCGGGGGCTGTTTCAGGGTTTCCCCCACTAGTGCCATGTTTTTAAGATAAACTCTTAAAATTTGCAAATTATCGTCTTATTCTCAAACTGGGGTCCCGTGATCACACGATCATTTCCTACGAGATACATTAGTCCCGTGCGAGGTGTTGGCTCCACTCAGGGGGCCATTCGGGGGGTTGTTTTGGGTTTTCGCCGACTAACGCCATGTTTTTATGCCTAAGTCTATAAGCATTCAAATTATCATTGTATTCTCAAATCGGTTGTCCCCTGATCGCGCGGTCAGTTCCTATGAGATATATTGGTCCCGTTCGAGGTGTTAGTGCCACTGACGGGGCCGTTCGGGGGATGTTTAAGGTTTCCCCCACTAACATTATGTTTTTAAGCCTAAGTCTAGAAATATGCAAATTATTGTCGTATTCTCAAACCGGGGGTCTCGTGATCGCGCGGTGAGTTCCTACGAGTTACATTGGTCTCATACGAGGTGTTGGTGCCACTCACGGGGCCGTTCAGGGGTTGTTATGGGTTTCCCCCACTAACGCATTTTTTTAATCTTAACTCTAGAAATATGAAAATTATCGTCGTATTCTCAAACCGAGGGGTCCGATGATTGCACGCTCTGCTCGTACGAGTTACATTGGTCCCGTGCGAGGTGTTGGTGCCACTCACGGGGCCGTTCGGGTGCAGTTTTGAGTTTTCACCCACTAACGCCATATATTTAAGGCAAAGTCTAGAAAAAAAAAATTATCATCGTATTCTCAAATCGGGAGTCTCGTGGTCACACGATCAGTTCCAAAGAGTTACATTGGTCCCGTGCGAGGTGTTGGTGCCACTCACGGGGCCATACGAGGGTTGTTTCGAGGTTTAACCCACTAATGCCATTTTTACCTAAGTCCTTATATTTTTAAATTATCATCATATTCTCAAACGGGGAGTCTCGTGATCGTGCGGTCAGATCCTACGAGTTACATTGGTTCCGTGCGAGGTGTTGGTGCAACTCACGGGGCCGTTCGGGTGCTGTTTCGGGTTTTCACTCACAAAAGCCATGTTTTTAAGCCTAAGTCTATAAACATGAAATATCATCATATTCTAAAACTGGGGGTCCCGTGATCACGCGGCCAGTTCCTACGAGTTACATTGGTCCCGTGCGAGGTGTTGGTGCCACTGATGGGGCCGTTCGGTGGTTGTTTTGGGGTTTCCCCCACTAACTCCAAGTTTTTAAGCCTAAGTATTGAAATATACAAATTATCATCGTATTCTCTAATCGGGGGTCCCGTGATCATACGGTCAGTTCCTACAAGTTACATTGGTCCTGTGCGAGGTGTTGGTGCCACTCATGGGGCCGTTCGAGGCTGTTTTGGGGTTTCCCCCACTAACGCCAAGTTTGTAAGCCTATGTGTTGAAATATGCAAATTATAATCGTATTCTCTAACCGGGGTCCCGTGATCATTTGGTCAGTTCTTACGAGTTACATTGGTCCTGTACGAGGTGTTGGGGCCACTCACGGGGCCGTTCGGAGGCTGTTTTGGGTTTTCCCCCACTGTAGCCATTTTCTTAAGCCTAAGTCAACAAATATGCAAATTATCATTGTATTCTGAAATCGGGGGTCCCGTGATTGCACGATCAGTTCCTACGAGTTACATTGGTCCCGTGCGAGGTGTTGGTGACACTGATGGGGCCGTTCGGTGGCTGTTTTGGGGTTTCCCCCACTAACTCCAAGTTTTTAAGCCTAAGTATAGAAATATACAAATTATCGTCATATTCTCTAACCAGGGGTCCCGTGATCATACGGTCAGTTCCTACAAGTTACATTGGTCCTGTGCGAGGTGTTGGTGCCACTCACGGGGCCGTTCGGGGGCTGTTTTGGGGTTTCCCCCACTAACGCCAAGTTTGTAAGCCTATGTGTTGAAATATGAAAATAATAATCGTATTTTCTAACCGGGGTTCCGTGATCATTCGATCAGTTCTTACGAGTTACATTGGTCCTGTGCGAGGTGTTGGGGCCACTCACGGGGCCGTTCGGAGGCTGTTTTGGGTTTTCCCCCACTGTAGCCATTTTCTTAAGCCTAAGTCTACAAATATGCAAATTATCATCGTATTCTGAAATCGGGGGTCCCGTGATTGCACGGTCAGTTCCTACGAGTTACATTGGTCCCGTGTGAGGTGTTGGTGCCACTTATGGGGCCGTTCGGGGGTTGTTTTGGGGTTTCCCCCGCTAAGGCCAAGTATTTAAGCCTAAGTCGAGAAATATGCAAATTATCATCGTATTCTCAAACTGGGGGTCCCGTGATGGCGCGGTCAGTTCCTACGAGTTACGTTTGTCCCGTGCATGGTGTTGGTGCCACTCATGGGGCTGTTTGGGCGTTTTTTTGAATTTCACCCACTATCGCCTTCTTTTTAGGCCTAAGTTTAGAAACATGCAAATTGTTTTCGTATTTTCAAACCGCGAGCCCCGTGATCGCGCGATCAGTTCGTATGACTAACATTGGTTCCGTACGAGTTATTGCTGCCACCCACGGGGCCGTTCGAGGCCTATTTTGGGTTTCCCCCACTAACGCCATGTTTTTAAGCCTAAGTCTAAAAATATGCAAATTATTTTCGTATTCTCAAACTAGGTGTCCCGTGATCGTGTGGTCAGTTCCTACGAGTTACTATGGTCCCGTGCGAGGTGTTGGTGCCCCTCACGGGGCCGTTGGGGGGTTGTTTTGGGTTTTCCCTCATAAACGCCCCATTTTTAAGCCTAAGTCTTAAAATATGCAAGTTATCATCGTATTCTCAAATTGAGAGTCCCGCAATCACGCGATCAGTTCCTATGAATTACATTAGTCCCGTGCGAGGTGTTGGTGCCACTCATGGGGCCGTTTGGAGGTTGTTTTCGGTTTTCACCCACTAACGCCATGTTTTTATTCCTAAGTCTAGAAACATGCAAAATATCATCGTATTCTCAAACCGGGAGTCCCATGATGACGTGGTCAGTTGCTACGAGTTACATTGGTCCTGTGCGAGGTGTTGGTGCCACTCGCGGGGCCGTTCGGGGGCTATTTCCGGGTTTCCCCCACTAACGCCTTGTTTTTAAGCCTATGTCTAGAAATATGCAAGTTTTCTTCATATTATCAAATTGGGAGTCCTGTAATTGGGCGGTCAGTTCCTACGAGTAACATTAGTCCCGAGCGAGGTGTTGGTGCCACTCATGGGGAAGTTCGTGGTTGTTTTGGGTTTTCCTCCACTAACGCCATGTTTTAAAGATTAACTCTTGAAATATGTAAATTATCGTCATATTCTCAAACCGGGTGTCCCGTGATCGAGCGATTAGTTCCTACGAGTTACATTAGTCCCGTGGGAGGTGTTTGTGCCACTCATGGGGCCGTTTAGGAGCTGTTTCGGGTTTTCACCCAGTAACACCATGTTTTTATGCCTAAGTCCACAAATATTCAAGTTATTGTCGTATTCTCAAACCGAGGGTCCCGTGATCACGCGGTGAGTTCCTACGAGTTACACTAGTCCCGTACGAGGTGTTGGTGCCACCCACGGTGCCGTTCGGGGGCTATTTTTTGTTTTCCCCCACTAACCCAATGTTTTTAAGATTAACTCTAGAAATATGAAAATTATCGTTTTATTTTCAAACTAGGTGTCCCATGATCACACAATCAGCTCATAAAAGTTACATTGGTCCCGTGCGAGGTGTTGGAGCCACTCACGGGGTCGTTCGACGGTTGTTTCGGGTTTTAACAAACTAATTCCATTTTTGCCTAAGTCCTTATATTTTTAAATTATCGTTGTATTCTCAAACCGGGAGTCCGTGATCGCGCGGTCAGTTCCAACGAGTTACATTGGTCCCCTGTGAGGTGTTGGTGCCACTCACGGGGCCGTTCGAGGGTTGTTTTGGGTTTTCACCCACTAACGCCATGTTTTATGCTTAATTCTATAAATATGCAAGTTATCATCGTATTCTCAAACCGGGTGTTAAGAGATCGCGCGGTCAGTTCCTACAAGTTACATTGGTGCCGTGCGAGGTGTTGGTGCCACTCATGGGGCCGTTCGGGGGCTGTTTTGGCGTTTCCCCCACTAATGCTAATTTTTAAAGCATAAGTCTAGAAATATGAAAGTTTTCATCGTATTCTCAAACTGAGGGTCCCGTGATCATGCGGTCAGTTCCTATGAGTTACATTGGTCCCGTGCGAGGTGTTGGAGCCACTCATGGGGCCGTTTGGGGGCTGTTTAGGTTTTTCCCCTCACTATGACCATGTTTTAAGCCTAAGTTTAAAAATATGGATATTATCATCGTATTCTCAAATCGGGGGTCCAGTGATTGCGCGGTCAGTTCCTACGAGTTACATTGGTCCCGTGCGAGTTGTAGGTGCCACTCACGGGGCCGTTCGAGGGATGATTTGGTTTCTTCAATCTAACTCCATGTTTTAAGCCTAATTCTAGAAATATGCAAATTATCTTCGTGTTCTCAAATTGGGGGTCCCGTGATCGCATGGTCAGTTCGTACGAGTTACGTTGGTCCCGTGCGTGGTGTTGGTGCTGCTCATGGGGCCATTCGGGGGCTGTTTTGGGTTTCCCCCACTAACGCCATGTTTTTAAGCTTATCTCTAGAAGCATGCAAATTATTGTTGTATTCTCAAATCGGGGGTTCTGTGATTGCGCGGTCAGCTCCTAGGAGGTACATTAGTCTCGTGCAAGGTGTTGGTGCCACTCATGAGGCCGTTCAGAGGTTGTTTTGTGTTTTCACAAACAAACGCCATGTTTTTATGCCTAAGTCTAAAAACATGTAAATTATCATCGTATTCTAAAATCGGGAGTCATGTGATCGCGTGGTCAGTTCCTACGAGTTACATTGGTCCCATGCGAGGTGTTGGTCCCACTCATGGGGCCGTTCGGGGGCTATTTCGGGGTTTCCCCCACTAGTGCCATGTTTTTAAGATAAACTCTTGAAATTTGGAAATTATCTTCTTATTCTCAAACTTGGGTCCCGTGATCGCACGATCATTTCCTGCGAGTTACATTAGTCCCGTGCGAGTTGTTCGTGCCACTCATGGGGCCGTTCGGGGGGCTGTTTTGGGTTTTCGCCCACTAACGCCATGTTTTTATGCCTAAGTCTAGAAACATGTAAATTATCATCGTATTCTCAAACCGGTTGTTCCGTGATCGCGCGGTCAGTTCCAATGAGATATATTGGTCCCATTCGAGGTGTAGGTGCCACTCACGGGGCCGTTCGGGGGTTGTTTTGGGTTTCCCCCACTAACACCAAGTTTTTAAGCCTAAGTCTAGAAATATGCAAATTATTGTCGTATTCTCAAACTGGGGGTCTCGTGATCGCGCGGCGAGTTCCTAAGAGTTACATTGGTCCCGTACGAGGTGTTGGTGCCACTCACGGGGCCGTTCGGGGGCTGTTATGGTTTTCCCCCACTAACGCATTATTTTTAAGTTTAACTCTAGAAATAGGAAAATTATCATCATATTCTCAAATCGAGGGTCCCATGATTACGCGCTCAGTTCCTACGAGTTATATTGGTCCCGTACGAGGTGTTGGTGCCACTCACGGGGCTGTTCGGGGACAGTTTCGAGTTTTCACCCACTAATGACATTTTTGCCTAAGTCCTTATATTTTTAATTTATCATCGTATTATCAGACCAGGAGTTTCGTGATCATGCAGTCTGATCCTACGAGTTACATTACTTCCGTGCGAGTTGTTGGTGTAACTCACGGGGCCGTTCGGGTGCTGTTTCGGGTTTTCCCCCACAAACGCCATGTTTTTATGGATAAGTCTATAAACATGCAAATTATCATCGTATTCTAAAACCGAGTATCCCGTGATCCTGCGGTTAGTTCCTACGATTACATTGGTCCCGTGCGAGGTGTTGGTGCCACTCATGGGGTCGTTCGGTGGCTGTTTTGGGGATTCCCCCACTAACGCCAAGTTTTTATGCCTAAGTATAGAAATATACAAATTATCATCGTATTCTCTAACCCGGGGTCCCGTGATCATGCGGTCAGTTCCTACAAGTTACATTGGTCCCGTGCGAGGTGTTGGTGCCACTCATGGGGCCGTTAGGGGGTTGTTTCGGGGTTTCCCCCACTAGCTCCAAGTTTTTAAGCCTAATTCTATAAATATGCAAATTATCATCATATTCTCTAACCGGGGGTCTCGTGATCATGCCGTCAGTTCCTACGAGTTACATTGGTCCCGTACGAGGTGTTGGTGCCACTCATGAGGCCGTTAAGGGGATGTTTTGGGTTTTCTCCCACTGTAGCCATTTTTTAAAGCCTAAGTCTACAAATATGCTAATTATCATCGTATTCTGAAATCGGGGGTCCCGTGATCACGCGGTCAGTTCCTACGAGTTACATTGGTCCCGTGGGAGGTGTTGGTGACACTCACAGGGCCGTTTGGGGGCTGTTTTGGGGTTTCCCCCACTAACGCCAACTTTTTAATCCTAAGTCTAGAAATATGCAAATTATCGTCGTATTCTCAATCTGGGGGTCCCGTGATCGCGCGATCAGTTCCTACGAGTTACATTAGTCTCGTGCGAGGTTTTGGTGCCACTCATGGGGCTGTTTGGGGGTTGTTTTGGATTTCACCCACTATCACCTTCTTTTTAAGCCTAAGTCTAGAAACATGCAAATTATTATCGTATTCTCAAACCATGAGTCCCGTGATCGCGCGATCAGTCCCTACGACTAACATTGGTCCCGTGCGAGTTGTTTGTGCCACTCACGGGGCCGTTTGAGGCATATTTTGGGTTTCCCCCACAAATGCCACATTTTTAAGCCTAAGTCTAGAAATATGCAAGTTATCATCGTATTCTCAAACCGAGAGTCCTGCGATCGTGCGGTGAGTTCCTACGAATTACATTAGTCCCGTGTGAGGTGTTGGTTCCACTCGTGGGGCCGTTCAGAGGTTGTTTCGGGTTTTCAACCATTTTTATGCCTAAGTCTAGAAAGATGCAAATTATCATCGTATTCTCAAATCGGGAGTCCCGTGATTGTGTGGTCAGTTCCTACGAGTTACATAGGTCCCGTGCGAGGCGTTGGTGCCACTCACGGGGCCGTTCGGGGGCTGTTTCGGGGTTTCCCCCACTAACGCCATGTTTTTAAGCCTAAGTCTAGAAATATGCAAGTTATTGTCGTATTATCAAATCGAGAGTCCTATAATCCTGCGATTAGTTCCTACGAGTAACATTAGTCCCGAGCGAGGTGTTGGTGCCACTCATGGGGCAGTTCGGGGTTGTTTTGGGTTTTCCTCCACTAACGTCATGTTTTAAAGCATAACTCGTGAAATATGCAAATTATCATCATATTCTCAAACTCGGGGTCCCGTGATTGCGCGATCATTTCCTACAAGTTACATTAGTCCCGTGCGAGGTGTTGGTGCCACTCATAGGGCCGTTCGGGAGCTATTTCGGGTTTTCACCCACTAACACCATGCTTTTATGCCTAAGTCCTCAAATATGCAAATTATTGTCGTGTTCTCAAAACGAGGATCCCGTGATCATGCGGTGAGTTCCTACGAGTTCACTAGTCCCGTACGAGGTGTTGGTGCCACTCACGGTGCCATTCGGGGTTGTCTTTGGTTTTCCCCCACTAACGCAATGTTTTTAAGATTAAATCTAGAAATATGAAAATTATCATGATATTATCGAATCGGGAGTGCCATGATCACGCGGTCAGTTCAGAAGAGTTACATTGGTCACGTGCGAGGTATTGGTGCCACTCACGGCGTCATTCGACGGTTATTTCGGGTTTTAACCAACTAATTCCATTTTTGCCTAAGTCCTTATATTTTTAAAATATCATCTTATTCTCAAACTGGGAGTCCATGATCGCGCGGTCAGTTCCTAAGAGTTACATTGGTCCCGTGCGAGGTGTTGGTGCCACTCATAGGGCCGTTCGAGGGCTGTTTTGGGTTTTCATCGAGTAACGCCATGTTTTACTGCTTAAGTCTAAAAACATGTAAATTATCATCGTATACTAAAACCGGCAGTCCTGTGATCGCGTGGCCAGTTCCTACGAGTTACATTTGTCCCGTGCGAGGTGTTGGTGCCACTCACGGGGCCGTTCGGGGGCTGTTTCGGGGTTTTCCCTACTTATGCCATGTTTTTAAGATAAACTCTTGAAATTTGCAAATTATCGTCTTATTATCAAACTTGGGTCCCGTTATCGCACGACCATTTCCTACGAGTTACATTAGTCCCGTGCGAGGTGTTGGTGCCACACATGGGGCCATTCGGGGTGCTGTTTTGGGTTTTCACCCACTAATGCCATGTTTTTATGCCTAAGTCTAGAAACATGCAAATTATTGTCGTATTCTCAAACCAGTTGTTCCGTGATCGCGCGGTCAGTTCCTATGAGATATATTGGTCCCATTCGAGGTGTAGGTGCCACTCACGGGGCCGTTCGGGGGCTGTTTTGGGTTTCCCCCACTAACACCATGTTTTTAAGCCAAAGTCTAGAAATATGCAAATTATTGTCGTATTCTCAAATCGAGGGTCTCGTGATCGCGCGGCGAGTTCCTAAGAGTTACATTGGTCCCGTACGAGGTGTTGGTGCCACTCACGGGGCCGTTCGGGGGCTATTATGGTTTCCCCCCACTAACACATTATTTTTAAGTTTAACTCTAGAAATATGAAAATTATCATCATATTCTCAAATCGAGGGTCCGATGATTGCGCGCTTAGTTCCTACGAGTTATATTGGTCCCGTGCGAGGTGTTGGTGCCACTCACGGGGCCGTTCTGGGGAAGTTTCGAGTTTTCACCCACTAACGCCATGATTTTAAGCCAAAGTCCAGAAATATGAAAATTATCGTCGTATTCCCAAACTAGGAGTCCCATGATCGCACGGCAGTTCCAAAGAGTTACATTGGTCCCGTGCGAGGTGTTGGTGCCACTCACGGGGCCGTTCGAGGGTTGTTTCGAGTTTTAACCCCCTAATGCCATTTTTGCCTAAGTCCTTATATTTTTAATTTATCATCGTATTCTCAGACCGGGAGTTTCCTGATCGTGCCGTCTGATCCTACGAGTTACATTAGTTCCGTGCGAGGTGTTGGTGTAACTCACGGGGCCGTTCGGGTGCTATTTCGAGTTTTCCCCCACAAACGCCAAGTTTTTATGGATAAGTCTATAAATATGCAAATTATCATCGTATTCTAAAACTGGGGGTCCCGTGATCGTGTGGTCAGTTCCTACGATTACATTGGTCCCGTGCGAGGTGTTGGTACCACTCATGGGGCCGTTCGGTGGCTGTTTTGGGGTTTCCCCCACTAACGCCAAGCTTTTATGCCTAAGTATAGAAATATACAAATTATCTTTGTATTCTCTAAACGGGGGTCTCGTGATCATGAGGTCAGTTCCTACGAGTTACATTGGTCCCGTGCGAGGTGCTGGTGCCACTCATGGGGCCGTTTGGGGGATGTTTCGGGGTTCCCCCCACTAACTTTAAGTTTTTAAGCCTAAGTCTAAAAATATGCAAATTATCATCATATTCTCTAACTGGGGTCCCGTGATAATGCCGTCAGTTCCTACGAGTTAGATTGTTCCCGTGAGAGGTGTTGGTGCCACTCACAAGGCCGTTCACGGGATGTTTTGGGTTTTCTCCCACTGTAGCCATTTTTTTAAGCCTAAGTCTACAAATATGCAAATTATCACCGTATTCTGAAATCGGGGGTCCCGTGATCACGCGGTCAGTTCCTACGAGTTACATTGGTCCCGTGGGAGGTGTTGGTGACACTCACAGGGCCGTTTGGGGGCTGTTTCGGGGTTTCCCCCACTAACGCCAACTTTTTAAGCCTACGTCTAGAAATATGCAAATTATCATCGTATTCTCAAACTGGGGGTCCCGTGATCGCGCGATCAGTTGCTACGAGTTACGTTAGTCTCGTGCGAGGTGTTGGTGCCATTCATGGGGCTGTTTGGGGGTTGTTTTGGATTTCACCCACTATCGACTTCTTTTTATGCCTAAGTTTAGAAACATTCAAATTATTATCGTATTCTCAGACGAGGAGTCCCTTGATCGCGCGATGAGTCCCCACGACTAACATTGGTCCCGTGCGAGTTATTGGTGCCACTCACGGAGCCGTTCGACGCATATTTTGGGTTTCCCCCACTAATGCCATGTTTTTAAACATAAGTCTCAAAATATGCCCATTATGTTCATATTCTCAAGCTTGGTGTCCCGTGATCGTGTGGTCAGTTCCAACGAGTTACATTGGTCCCGTGCGAGGTGCTGGTGCCACTAATGGGGCCGTGGGGGGTTGTTTTTTGTTTTCCCCCACAAATGCCATATTTTTAAGACTAAGTCTAGAAATATGCAAGTTATCATTGTATTCTCAAACCGAGAGTCCTGCGATCGCGCGGTCAGTTCCTACGAATTACATTAGTCCCATGCGAGGTGTTGGTGCCACTCATGGGGCCGTTCGGAGGTTCTTTCGGGTTTTCACCCATTTTTATGTCTAATTTTAGAAACATGCAAATTATCATCGTATTCTCAAATCGAGAGTCCCGTGATTGCGTTGTCAGTTCCTACGAGTTACATAGGTCTCGTACGAGGTGTTGGTGCCACTCACCGGGCCGTTCGGGGGTTGTTATGGTTTTCCCCCACTAACGGATTATTTTTAAGTTTAACTCTAGAAATATGAAAATTATCATCATATTCTCAAACCGGGGGTTCCATGATTGCGCGCTCAGTTCCTACGAGTAATATTGGTCCCGTGCGAGGTGTTGGTGTCACTCACGGGGCCGTTCGGGGGCAGTTTTGAGTTTTCACCCACTAACGCCATATATTTAAGCCAAAGTCCAGAAATATGAAAATTATCATCTTGTTTCCAAACTGGGAGTCCCGTGATCACACGGTCAGTTCCAAAAAGTTACATTGGTCCCGTGCGAGGTGTTGGTGCCACTCACGGGGCTGTTCGAGGGTTGTTTCGAGTTTTAACCCCCTAATGAAATTTATCTTAAGTCCTTATATTTTAAAGTTATCATCGTATTCTCAAACCGGGAGTTTTGTGATCGTGCGGTCAGATCCTACGAGTTACATTGGTTTCGTGCGAGGTGTTGGTGCAACTCACGGGGCCGTTCGGGTGCTAATTTGGGTTTTTCCCCACAAACGCCATGTTTTTATGGATAATTCTATACATATGGAAATTATCATCGTATTCTAAAACCGGGGGTCCCGTGATCGCGCAGTCAGTTCCTATGAGTTACATTGGTTCTGTGTGAGGTGTTGGTACCACTCATGGGGCCGTTCGGTGGCTGTTTTGGCGTTTCCCCCACTAACGCCAAGTTTTGTTGCCTAAGAATAGAAATATACAAATCATCGTCGTATTCTCTAACCCGGGGTCCCGTGATCATGCGGTCAGTTGCTACGAGTTACATTGGTCCCGTGCGAGGTGTTGGTGCCACTCATGGGGCCGTTAGGGGCTGTTTCGGGGTTTCCCCCACTAACTCCAAGTTTTTAATCCTAAGTCTAGAAATATGAAAATTATCATCATATTCTCTAACCGGGGGTCCCGTGATCATGCCGTCAGTTCCTACCAGTTACATTGGTCCTGTGCGAGGTGTTGGTGCCACTCACGAGGCCGTTCAGGGAATGTTTTGGGTTTTCCCCCACTGTAGCCATTTTTTCAAGCCTAAGTCTACAAATATGCAAATTATCATCGTATTCTGAAATCGGGGGTCCCGTGATCACGCGGTCAGTTCCTACGAGTTACATTGGTCCCGTGGGAGGTGTTGGTGACATTCACAGGGCCGTTCGGGGGCTATTTCGGGGTTTCCCCCATTAACGCCAACTTTTTAATCCTAAGTCTAGAAATATGCAAATTATTGTCGTATTCTCAAATTGGGGGTCCCGTGATCGAGCGGTCAGTTCCTGCGAGTTACGTTAGTCTCGTACGAGGTGTTGGTGCCACTCATGGGGCTGTTTGGGGGTTGTTTTGGATTTCACCCACTATCGCCTTCTTTTTATGCCTAAGTCTAGAAACATGGAAATTATTATCGTATTCTCAAACCAGGAGTCCCGTGATCACGCAATCAGTCCCTACGACTAACATTGGTCCCGTGCGAGTTGTTGGTGCCACTCACGGGGCCGTTCGAGGCATATTTTTTGTTTCCCCCACTAACGCCATGTTTTTAAGCCTAAGTCTAGAAATATGCACATTATCTTCATATTCTCAAACTGGGTGTCCCGTGATCGTGCGGTTAGTTCCTACGAGTTACATTGGTCCCGTGCGAGGTGTTGGTGCCACTAACGGGGCCGTGGGGGGTTGTTTTGGATTTTCCCCCACAAATGCCACATTTTTAAGCCTATGTCTAGAAATATGCAAGTTATCATCGTATTCTCAAACCGAGAGTCCTGCGATCGCGCGGTGAGTTCCTACAAATTACATTAATCCCGTACGAGGTGTTGGTGCCACTCATGGGGCCGTTCGGAGGTTGTTTCAGGTTTTCACCCATTTTTATGCCTAAGTCTAGAAACATGCAAATAATCATCGTATTCTCAAATCGGGAGTCCCGTGATTGTGTGGTCAGCTCCTACGAGTTACATAGGTCCCGTGCGAGGTGTTGGTGCCACTCACGGGGCCGTTCGGGGGCTGTTTCGGGGTTTCCCCCACTAATGCCATGTTTTTAAGCCTAAGTCTAGAAATATGCAAGTTATTATCGTATTATCAAATCGGGAGTCCTATAATCCTGCGATTAGTTCCTACGAGTAACATTTGTCCCGAGCGAGGTGTTGGTGCCACTCATGGGGCAGTTCGGGGTTGTTTTGGGTTTTCCTCCACCAACGTCATGTTTTAAAGCATAACTCATGAAATATGGAAATTATCATTATATTCTCCAACTCGGGGTCCCGTGATTGCGCGATCAGTTCCTACGAGTTACATTAGTCTCGTGCGAGGTGTTGGTGCCACTAGTAGGGCCGTTCGAGAGCTGTTTTGGGTTTTCACCCACTGACACCATGCTTTTATGCCTAAGTCCACAAATATGCAAATTATGGTCGTGTTCTCAAAACGAGGGTCCCGTTGTCACGCGGTGAGTTCCTACGAGTTCACTAGTCCCGTACGAGGTGTTGGTGCCACTCACCGTGCCGTTCGGGGCTGTCTTTGGTTTTCCCCCACTAATGCAATGTTTTTAAGATTAAATCTAGAAATATGAAAATTATCATGATATTCTCGAATCAGGAGTCCCATGATCACGCGGTCAATTCACAAGAGTTACATTGGTCACGTGCGAGGTGGTGGTCCCACTCACGGGGTCGTTCGATGGTTGTTTCGGGTTTTAACCAACAAATTCCATTTTTGCCTAAGTCCTTATATTTTTAAAATATCGTTGTATTCTCAAACCGGGAGTCCATGATCGCGCGGTCAGTTCCTAAGAGTTACATTGGTCCCGTGCGAGGTGTTGTTGCCACTCACGGGGCCGTTCGAGGGCTGTTTTGGGTTTTCATCCACTAACACCATGTTTTACTGCCTAAGTCTAAAAATATGTAAATTATCATCGTATTCTAAAACCGGGAGTCTTGTGATCGCGTGGTCAGTTCCTATGAGTTACATTTGTCCCGTGCGAGGTGTTGGTGCCACTCACGGGGCCGTTCGGGGGCTGTTTTGGGGTTTCCCCCACTAGTGCCATGTTTTTAAGATAAACTCTTAAAATTTGCAAATTATCGTCTTATTCTCAAACTTGGGTCCCGTGATCGCACGATCATTTCCTACGAGTTACATTAGTCCCATGCGAGTTGTTGGTGCCACTCATGGGGCCGTTCGGGGGGCTGTTTTGGGTTTTCGCCCACTAATGCCATGTTTTTATACCTAAGTCTAGAAACATGCAAATTATCATCGTATTCTCAAACTGGTTGTTCCGTGATCGCGCGGTCAGTTCCTATGAGATATATTGGTCCCGTTCGAGGTGTAGGTGCCACTCACGGGGCCGTTCGGGGGCTGTTTCGGGTTTCCCCCACTAACACCATGTTTTTAAGCCTAAGTCTAGAAATATGGAAATTATTGTCCTATTATCAAACCGGGGGTCATGTGATCGCGCGGCGAGTTCCTAAGAGTTACATTGGTCCCGTACGAGGTTTTGGTGCCACTCACGGGGCCGTTCGGGGGCTATTATGGCTTTCCTCCACTAACGCATTATTTTTAAGTTTAACTCTAGAAATATGAAAATTATAATCATATTCTCAAATCGAGGGTCCCATGATTGCGCGCTCAGTTCCTACGAGTTATATTGGTCCCGTGCGAGGTGTTGGTGCCACTCACGGGGGCCGTTCGGGGGAAGTTTCGAGTTTTCACCCACTAACGCCATAATTTTAAGCCAAAGTCCAGAAATATGAAAATTATTGTCGGATTCCCAAACTGGGAGTCCCGTGATCGCACGGCAGTTCCAAAGAGTTACATTGGTCCCGTACGAGGTTTTGGTGCCACTCACGGGGCGGTTCGAGGGTTGTTTCGAGTTTTAACCCCCAAATGCCATTTTTGCCTAAGTCCTTATATTTTTAATTTATCATCGTATTTTCAGACCGGGAGTTTCGTGATCGTGCAGTCTGATCCTACGAGTTACATTGGTTCCGTTCGAGGTGTTGGTGTAACTCACGGAGCCGTTCGGGTGCTGTTTCGGGTTTTCCCCCACAAACGCCATGTTTTTATGGATAAGTCTATAAATATGAAAATTATCATCGTATTCTAAAACCGGGGGTCCCTTGATCGGGCGGTCAGTTCCAACGATTACATTGGTCCCGTGCGAGGTGTTGGTGCCACTCATGGGGCCGTTCGGTGGCTGTTTTGGGGTTTCCCCCACTAACGCCAAGTTTTTATGCCTTAGTATAGAAATATACAAATTATCGTCGTATTCTCTAACTGGGGGTCCCTTGATCATGCGGTCAGTTCCTACGAGTTACATTGGTCCCGTGCGAGGTGTTGGTGCCACTCATGGGGCCGTTCGGAGGCTGTTTTGGGGTTTCCCCCACTAACTTTAAGTTTTTAAGCCTAAGTCTAGAAATATGCAAATTATCATCATATTCTCTAACTGGGGGTCCCGTGATCATGCCGTCTGTTCCTACGAGTTACATTGGTCCCCTGCGAGGTGTTGGTGCCACTCACGAGGCCGTTCAGGGGATGTTTTGGGTTTTCTCCCACTGTAGCCATTTTTTAAGCCTAAGTCTACAAATATGCAAATTATCACCGTATTCTGAAATCGGGGGTCCCGTGATCACGCGGTCAGTTCCTACGAGTTACATTGGTCCCGTGAGAGGTGTTGGTGACACTCACAGGGCCGTTCGGGGGCTGTTTTGGGGTTTCCCCCACTAACGCCAACTTTTTAAGCCTAATTCTAGAAATATGCAAATTATCGTCGTATTCTAAAACTGGGGGTCCCGTGATCGCGCGGTCAGTTGCTACGAGTTACGTTAGTCTCGTGCGAGGTGTTGGTGCCATTCATGGGGCTGTTTGGAGGTTGTTTTGGATTTCACCCACTATCGCCTTCTTTTTATGCCTAAGTTTAGAGTCATTCAAATTATTATCGTATTCTCAAACGAGGAGTCCCATGATCGCGCGATGAGTCCCTACGACTAATATTGGTATCGTGCGAGTTATTGGTGCCACTCACGGGGCCGTTCAAGGCATATTTTGGGTTTCCCCCACTAATGCCATGTTTTTAAGCCTAAGTCTCGAAATATGCCCATTATCTTCGTATTCTCAAGCTGGGTGTCCCGTGATCGTGTGGTCAGTTCCTACGAGTTACATTGGTCTCGTGCGAGGTGCTGGTGCCACTAATGGGGCCGTGGGGGGTTGTTTTGGATTTTCCCCCACAAATGCCATATTTTTTAGACTAAGTCTAGAAATATGCAAGTTATCATCGTATTCTCAAACCGAGAGTCCTGCGATCGCGTGGTCAGTTCCTACGAATTACATTAGTCCCGTGCGAGGTGTTGGTGCCACTCATGGGGCCGTTCGGGGGTTGTTTCGGGTTTTCACCCATTTTATGCCAAAGTCTAGAAACATGCAAATTATCATCGTATTATCAAATCGAGAGTCCCGTGATTGTGTGGTAAGTTCCTACGAGTTACATAGGTCCCGTACGAGGTGTTGGTGCCACTCACCGGGCCGTACGGGGGCTGTTATGGTTTTCCCCCACTAACGCATTATTTTTAAGTTTAACACTAGAAATATAAAAATAATCATCATATTCTCAAACCGAGTGTCCCATGATTGCGCGCTCAGTTCCTACGAGTTATATTGGTCCCGTGCGAGGTGTTGGTGCCACTCACGGGGCCGTTCGGGGGCAGTTTCGAGTTTCACCGAATAACGCCATATATTTAAGTCGAAGTCTAGAAATATGAAAATTATTGTCGTATTTCCAAACTGGGAGTCCCGTGATCGCACGGTCAGTTCCAAAGAGTTACATTGGTCCCGTGCGAGGTGTTGGTGCCACTCACGGGGTCGTTCGAGGGTTTTTTCGAGTTTTAACCCCCTAATGAAATTTATCCTAAGTCCTTATATTTTAAATTTATCATCGTATTCTCAAATCGGAAGTTTTGTGATTGTGCGGTCAGATCCTACGAGTTACATTGGTTTCGTGCGAGGTGTTGGTGCAACTCATGGGGCCGTTCGGGCGCTGTTTCGGGTTTTCCCCCACAAACGCCATTTTTTTAAGACTAAGTCTACAAATATGCAAATTATCACCGTATTCTGAAATCGGGGGTCCCGTGATCGCGCGGTCAGTTCCTACGAGTTACATTGGTCCCGTGGGAGGTGTTGGTGACACTCACAGGGCCGTTCGGGGTTTCCCCCACTAACGCCAACTTTTTAAGCCTAAGTCTAGAAATATAAAAAATTTCATCGTATTCTAAAACTGGGGGTCCCGTGATCGCGCGGTCAGTTGCTACGAGTTACGTTAGTCCCGTGCGAGGTGTTGGTGCCACTCATGGGGCCGTTAGGGGGCTGTTTCGGGGTTTCCCCCACTAACTCCAAGTTTTTAAGCCTAAGTCTAGAAATATGCAAATTATCATCATATTATCTAACCGGGGGTCCCGTGATCATGCCGTCAGTTCCTACGAGTTACATTGGTCCCGTGCGAGGTGTTGGTGCCACTCACGAGGCCGTTCGGGGGATGTTTTGGGTTTTCTCCCACTATATCCATTTTTTTAAGCCTAAGTCTACAAATATGCAAATTGTCATTGTATTCTGAAATCGGGGGTCCCGTGATCACGCGGTCAGTTCCTACGAGTTACATTGGTCCCGTGGGAGGTGTTGGTGACATTCACCGGGCCGTTCGGGGGATGTTTCGGGGTTTCCCCCACTAACGCCAACTTTTTAATCCTATGTCTAGAAATATGCATATTATCGTCGTATTCTCAAACTGGGGGTCCCGTGATCGTGCGGTCAGTTCCTACGAGTTACGTTAGTCTCGTGCGAGGTGTTGGTGCCACTCATGGGGCTGTTTGGGGGTTGTTTTGGATTTCACCCACTATCACCTTCTTTTTATGCCTAAGTCTAGAAACATGGAAATTATTATCGTATTCTCAAACCAGGATTCCCGTGATCGCGCGATCAGTCCCTACGACTAACATTGGTCCCGTGCGAGTTGTTGGTGCCACTCACGGGGCCGTTCGAAGTATATTTTGGGTTTCCCCTACTAACGCCATTTTTTTAAGCCTAAGTCTAGAAATATGCACATTATCTTCAAATTCTCAAGCTGGGTGTCCCGTGGTCGTGTGGTCAGTTCCTACAAGTTACATTGGTCCCGTGCGAGGTGTTGGTGCCCCTAACGGGGCCGTGGGGGGTTGTTTTGGGTTTTCTCCCACAAATGCCACATTTTAAAGCCTAAGTCTAGAAATATGCAAGTTATCATCGTATTCTGAAACCGAGAGACCTGCGATCGCGCGGTGAGTTCCTACGAATTACATTAGTCCCGTGCGAGGTGTTGGTGCCACTCATGGGGCCGTTCGGAGGTTGTTTAGGGTTTTCACCCATTTTTACGCCTAAGTCTAGAAACATGCAAATTATCATTGTATTCTCAAATTGGGAGTCTCATGATTGTGTGGTCAGTTCCTACGAGTTACATAGGTCCCCCGCGAGGTGTTGGTACCACTCACGGGGCCGTTCGGGGGCTGTTTCGGGGTTTCCCCCACTAACGCCATGTTTTTAAGCCTAAGCCTAGAGATATGCAAGTTATTGTCGTATTATCAAATCAGGAGTCCTATAATCTTGCGATTAGTTCCTACGAGTAACATTAGTCCGAGCGAGGTGTTGGTGCCACTCATGGGGCAGTTCGGGGTTGTTTTGGGTTTTTCTCCACTAACGTCATGTTTTAAAGCATTTTTTGTGAAATATGCAAATTATCATCATATTCTCAAACTCGGGGTCCCGTGATTGCGCGATCAGTTCCTATGAGTTACATTAGTCCCGTGCGAGGTGTTGGTTGCCACTCATAGGGCCGTTCGGGAGATGTTCCGAGTTTTCACCCACTAACACCATGTTTTTATGCCTAAGTCCACAAATATGCAAATTATTGTCGTGTTCTCAAAACGAGGGTCCCGTGATCACGTGGTGAGTTCCTACGAGTTCACTAGTCCCGTACGAGGTGTTGGTGCCACTCACGGTGTCGTTCGGGCATGTCTTTGGTTTTCCCCCACTAACGCAATGTTTTTAAGATTAAATCTAGATATATGAAAATTATCATGATAATCTCGAATCGGGAGTCCCATGATCATGCGGTCAGTTCAGAAGAGTTACATTGGTCACGTGCGAGGTGTTGGTGCCACTCACGGGGTCGTTCGAGAGCTGTTTTAGGTTTTCATCCACTAACGCCATGTTTTACTGCCTAAGTCTATAAATATGAAAATTATCATCGTATTCTCAAACCAGGGGTCTTGTGATCGCGCGGTCAGTTCCTACGAGTTACATTGGTCCTGTGCGAGGTGTTGGTGCCACTCATGGGGCCGTTCGTGGGCTGTTTTGGGGTCTCCCCCACTAACGCCAAGTTTTTAGGCATAAGTCTAGAAATATGAAAATTATCATCGTATTCTCAAACCGAGGGTCCCATGATCATGCGGTCAGTTTCTATGAGTTATATTGGTCTCGTGCGAGGTGTTGTTGCCACTCATGGGGCCGTTCGGAGGCTGTTTAGGGTTTTCCCCAACTATTGCCATGTTTTTAAGCCTAAGTCAACAAATATGCATATTATCATCGTATTCTCAAATCGGGGGTCCCGTGATCGCACGGTCAGTTCCTACAAGTTACATTGGTCCCGTGCGAGGTGTTGGTGACACTCACGGGGCCGTTCGGCGGCTGTTTCGGGGTTTCCCCCACTAACGCCAAGTTTTTAAGACTAAGTCTAGAAATATGAAAATTATTGTCGTTTTCTCAAACTGGTGGACCAGTGATCGCGCGGTCAGTTCCTAAGAGTTATATTAGTCCTGTGCGAGCGTTGGTGCCACTCATGAGGACGTTTGGGGGTTGTTTTGGATTTCACCCACTATTGTCTTATTTTATGCCGAAGTCTAGAAAAATGCAAATTATCATCGTATTCTCAAATTGGGAGTCCCGTGATCAAGCAATCAGTTCCTACATGTAACATTGGTCCAGTGCAATTTATTGGTGCCACTCACGGGGCCGTTCGGGGGTTGCTTTGGGTTTCCACCCACTAACGCCATTTTTTTAAACCTAAAACTAGAAATATGCAAAATATCTTCGTATTCTCAAACTACTGGTCTCGTGGTCCCGTGGTCAGTTCCTAGGAGTTACATTGGTCCTGTACGAGGTGTTGGTGCCACTCACAGGGCCGTTCGGGGGCTGTTTTGGGTTTTCCCCCACTAATGCCATGTTTTTAAGATTAACTCTAGAAATATGCAAATTATCGTCGTGTTATCAAATCGGGGGTTCTATGATCGCACGTTCAATTCCTACGAATTAAATTAGTCCCGTGCGAGGTGTTGGTACCACTCACGGGGCTGTTCGGGGGCTGTTTCGGGGTTTCCCCCACTAACGCCATGTTTTTAATCTTAAGTCTAGAAACATGCAAATTATCGTCGTATTCTTAAATTGAGGGTCCCGTGATCGTGCGGTCAGTTCCTACGAGTTACATTGATCCCGTGTGAGGTGTTGGGGCCACTCACGAGGCCGTTCGGGGGGTGTTTCGGGTTTTCCCCCACTAACGCCACATTTTTAAGCCTAAGTAAAGAAATATGCAAGTTATCGCCGTATTCTCAAACCGAGAGTCCCGTGATCACGTGGTCAGTTCCTCGAGTTACATTTGTCCCGTGCGAGGTGCTGGTGCCACTCATGGGGCGGTTCGGGGCTATTTTCGATTTTTCACTAATAACCCCATGTTTTTAAGCTTAACTCTTGAAATATGCAAATTATCGTCATATTCTTAAATCAGGGGGTCCCGTGATCATGTAGTCAGTTCCTACGAGTTACATTAGTCCCGTTTTGAGTTTTCACCCACTAACGCCATGTTTTTATGCCTAAGTCTAGAAACATGCAAATTATCATCGTATTCTCAAATTGGGCGTCCCGTGATCGCGCGGTCAGTTCCTACGAGTTATATTGGTCCCGTGCGAGGTGTTGGTGCCAGTCACGAGGTTGTTCGGGTGCTATTTTGGGTTTCCCCCTCTAGCTCCATGTGTTTAAGCCTATGTATGGAAATATTCAAATTATTGTCATATTCTCAAACTGGGGGTCCCGTGATCGCGTGGTGAGTTACTTCGAGTTACATTGGTCCCGTGCGAGGTGTCGGTGACACTCACGGGGCCGTTCGAGGGTTGTTTGGGGGTTCCCCCACTAACGCCATGTTTTTAAACCTAAGTCTAGAAACATGCAAATTATCATCTTATTCTTAAATCGAGGATCCCATGATCGCGCGGTCAGCTCCTACGAGTTACATTGATCCCGTACGAGGTCATTCGGGGGCTGTTTCGGCTTTACCCCCACTAACGCCACATTTTTAAGCCTCAGTCAAGAAATATGCAAGTTATCATCGTATTCTCAAATCGTGAGTCCCAGGATCGTGCGGTCAGTTCCTACGAGTTACATTAGTCCCGTGCGAGGTGTTGGTGCCACTCATGGGGCCGTTCGGGGCTGTTTTGTATTTTCCACTACTAACCCCACGTTTATAAGCTTAACTCTTGAAATATGAAAATTATCGTCATATTCTCAAATCGGGGGTCCCTTGATCGTGCAGTCAGTTCGTATGAGTTACATTAGTCCCGTGGGAGGTGTTGGTTCCACTCATGGGACCGTTCAAGGGATGTTTCGAGTTTTCACCCACTAACGCCATGTTTTTATGCGTAAGTCTAGAATCATGAAAATTATCATTGTATTCTCAAATTAGGCGTCCCGTGATCGCGCGATCAGTTCCTATGAGATACATTGGTCCCGTACGAGGTGTTGGGGAAACTCACGGGGCCGTTCGGGGCTGTTTTGGGTTTTCCCCACTAACGCAATGTTCTTAAGCCTAACTCTAAAAATATGAAAATTATCATCGTATTCTCAAATCGGGGGTCCCATGATCACACAGTTAGTTCCTACGAGTTACATTGGTCCCGTTCGAGGTTTCAGTGCCACTCACGGGGCCGTTCGGGGGCAGTTTCGAGTTTTCACCCACTAATGCCATATTTTTAAGCCCAAGTCCAGACATATGAAAATTATCATCGTATTTTCAAACAGGGAGTCCCGTGATCATACGGTCAGTTCTAAAGAGTTACAATGGTCCCGTGCGAGGTGTTGGTACCACTAGCGGGGCCGTTCGAGGGTTGTTTTGAATTTTAACCCACTAATGCCATTTTTGCTTAAGTCCTTCTATTTTTAAATTATCATCGTATTCTCAAACCGGGAGTCCCATGATCACGCGGTCAGATCCTACGAGTTGTATTGGTCCCGTGCCAGGTGTTGGTGCCACTAACGAGGCCGTTTTCTAGGGTTGTTTTGGGTTTTCACCCACTAACGCCATATTGTTATGCCTAAGTCTATAAATATGCATATTATCATCGTATTCTCAAACCGGGGGTCCCATGATCGCATGATCAGTTCCTTCGACTTACATTGGTCCCGTGCAAGGTGTTGGTGCCAATCATGGGCCGTTCGGGGGCTGTTTCGGGGTTTAACCCACTAACGCCAATTTTTTAAGCCTAAGTCTAGAAATATGCAAATGATCATCGTATTCTCAAATCGGGGGTTCCATGATCACGCGGTCACTTCCTACGAGTTATATTGATCCCGTGCGAGGTGTTGGTGCCACTTATGGTGCCGTTCGGAGGCTTCTTGGGGTTTTCACCCACCAACAACAAGTTTTTATGCCTAATTCTAGAAACATGGAAATTATCGTCGTATTCTCAAATCGATAGTCTCGTGATCGCGTGGTCAGTTCCTACGAGTTACCTTTGTCCTGTGCGAGGTGTTGGTGGCACTCACTGGGACGTTCTGGGGCTATTTCGGGGTTTCCCCACTAACGCCATGTCTTTAAGCCCATGTCTTGAAACATGCAAATTATCATCATATTCTTAATCTAATTGTCCTGTTATCGCGCAGTTAGTTCCTTCGAGTTACATTGGTCCCGTGCGAGGTGTTGGTGCCACTCACGAGGCTGTTCGAGAGATGTTTCAGGTTTTCCCCCTCTAATGCCACATTTTTAGCCTATGTTTAGAAATATGCAAGTTATCGTCATATTCTCAAATCGAGGGTCCCGCGATCATGCTGTTAGTTCCTATGTGTTACATTAGTCCCGTGCGAGGTGTTGGTGCCACTGATGGGGCCGCTCGGGGGCTGTTTCGAGTTTTCACCCACCAACGCCGTGTTTTTATGCCTATGTCTATAAATATGAAAATTATCATTGTATTCTCAAACCTAGCATCCCGTGATCACGCGATCAGTTCCTATGAGTTATATTGGTCCCGTGCGAGGTGTTGGTACGAGTCACTGGGCCGTTCGGGGGTTGTTTCGGGTTTCCCCCACTAACGCCATGTTTTTAAGCCTAAGTCTAAAAATATTCAAATTATTGTCCTATTCTCAAACAGGGGGTCCCGTGATCACGCGGTGAGTTCCTAAAAGTTACATTGGTCCCGTAAGATGTGTTGGTGCCACTCACGGGGCCGTTCGAGGGCTGTTTTGGGTTTTCCCCCCCTAACGCAATATTTTTAATCCCAAGTCTAGAAATATGAAAATTATCATCGTATTCTCAAATCGGGAGTCCCGTGATCGTATGTTCAGTTTTTAAGAGTTACATTGGTCCTGTGTGAGGTGTTCGTGCCACTCACGGGGCCGTTTAAGGGTTGTTTCGAGTTTTAACTCACTAATTCCATTTTTGCCTAAGTCCTTATATTTTAAAATTATCATCGTATACTAAAATCGAGAGTCCCATGATCGCGCGGTCAGATCCTAAGAGTTACATTGGTCCCATGCGAGGTGTTGGTGCCACTCACGGGGCCGTTCAGGGGCAGTTTCGAGTTTTCACCCACTAACGCCTAGTTTTTATGCCTAAGTCTATACATATGCAAATTATTATCGTATTTTCGAATCAGGGGTCCCGTGATCGCGTGGTCAGTTCCTACTAGTTACATTGGCCCCGTGCGAGGTGTTGGTCCCACTCATGGGGCCGTTCGGGGGCTGTTTCGGGGTTTCCCCTACTAACGAAGAGTTTTTAAGCCTAAGCCTAGAAATATGAAAATTATCATCGTATTCTCAAACTGAGGGTCCCCTGATCATGCGATCAGTTCCTACGAGTTTCATTGGTCCCGTGCGAGTTGTTGGTGCCACTAATGGGACCGTTCGGGGGCTGTTTAGGGTTTTCCTCCCCTATAGCCATGTTTTTAGGCCTCAGTCTACAAATATGCAAATTAACATTGTATTCTCGAACCGCGCGGTCAGTTCCTACGAGTTACATTGGTCCCATGCGAGTGTTGGTGCCACTCACGGGGCCGTTCATTGGCTGTTTCGGGGTTTCCCCCACTAACGCCATGTTTTTAAGCCTAAGTCTACAAATATGAAAATTATCCTCAAAATGGGAGTATCATGATCACCCGGTCAGATCCTACGAGTTACATTGGTTCTATGCGAGGTGTTGGTGCCACTCACGGGGTCGTTCAGGTACTGTTTCGGGTTTTCACCCACCAATGCCATGTTTTTATGTCTAAGTCAATAAATATGCAAATTATCATCGTATTCTCGTACCAGGGGTTCCGTGATCCTGCGGTCAGTTCCTACGAGTTGGTCCCGGGCGAGGTGTTGGTGCCACTCATGGGGCCGTTCGGGGACAATTTTGGGGTTTCACCCACTAACGCCAAGTTTTTAAGCCTAAGACTAGAAATATGCAAATTATCATCGTATTCTCAAATTGGGGGTCCCGTGACCATGCGGTGAATTCCTACGAGTTACATTTGTCCTGTGCGAGGTGTTGGTGCCACTCACGGGGCCATTCGGGGGATGTTTAGGGTTTTCCCCCACTATAGCCATGTTTTTAAGCCTAAGTCTACAAATATGCATATTATCATCGTATTATCAAATCGGGGGTCCCGTGATCGCGCGGTCAGTTCCTACGAGTTACATTGGTCCTGTGCGAGGTGTCGGTGCCACTCGCGGGGCCGTTCGGGGGCTATTTTGGGGTTTCCCCACTAATGCCAAGTTTTTAAACCTAAGTCTAGAAATATGAAAATTATCACCATATTCTCAAACTGGGGGTCCCGTGATCGCGCGATCAGTTCCTACGAGTTGCATTAGTCCCGCGCGAGTGTTGGTGCCACTCATGAGGCTGTTTGGGGGCTGTTTTGGATTTCACCCACTCTCTCCTTGTTTTAATGCTTAAGTCTAGAAGCATGCAAATTATCATCATATTCTCAAACCGAGAGCCCCATGATCAAGTGGTCACTTCCTACGAGTAACATTGGTCATGTGCGAGTTGTTGGTGCCACTCGCGGGGCTATTCGGGGGCTGTTTTGGGTTTCCACCCACTAACACCATGCTTTTTAGCTTAACTCTAGAAATATGCAAATTATCGTCCTTTTATCAAACCGGGGGTTCTATGATCGCGCGGTCAGTTCCTACGAGTTAAATTAGTCCCGTGTGAGGTGTTGGTTCCACTGATGGGGCTATTTCAGAGGTTGTTTGGGGTTCTCACCCACTAACGCCATGTTTTTATGCCTAAGTCTAGAAACATGCAAATTATCGTTGTATTCTTAAATTGGGAGTCCCGTGAGAAATCGGTCAGTTCCTACGAGTAACATTGGTCCTATGCGACTTGTTGGTGCCACTCACGGGGCCGTTTGGGGCCCATTTTTCGTTTCCCCCACTAACGCCATGTTTTTAAGCTGAACTCAAGAAATATGGAAATTATCGTCCTCTTATCAAATCAGGGGTTCTATGATTGCGCGGTCAGTTCCTACGAGTTAAATTAGACCCATGCGAAGTGTTGGTGCCACTGATAGGGCCGTTCGAAGGCTATTTGGGGTTTTCACCCACTAACGCCATGTTTTTATTTCAAGTCTAGAAACATGCAAATTATCATCGTATTCCCAAACTGGGAGTCCCGTGATCAAGCGGTCACTTCCTACGAGTAACATTGGTCCTGTGCGAGGTGTTGGTGCCACTCACGGGGCCATTCGGGGGCTGTTTTGGGTTTTCCCCCACTAATGCCATGTTTTAAGCTTAACTCTAGAAATATGTAAATTATCGTCCTCTAATCAAATCGGGGGATTCTATGATCGCGTGGTCAGTTCCTATGAGTTAAATTAGTCCCGTGCGAGGTGTTGGTGCCACTGATGGGCCGTTCGGAGGCGGTTTTGGGTTTTCACCCACTAACGCCATATTTTTATTCCTAAGTCTAGAAACATGCAAATTATCGTCGTATTACCAAACTGGGAGTCCGGCGATCAAGCGGTCACTTCCTACCAGTAAAATTAGTACCGTGTTAGTTATTGGTGCCACTCACAGGGCTGTTCGGGGGTTGTTTTGGGTTTCCACCCACTAACGCCATGCTTTTAAGCCTAAGTCTAGAAATATGCAATTTATCTTCGTATTCTCAAACTGGGGGTCCCATGATCGCGTGGTCAGTTCCTACGAGTTACATTGGTCCCGTGCGAGGTTTTGGTGCCACTCACGGGGACGTTCGGGGGCGGTTTTAGGGTTTCCGCCACTAACGCTCCGTTTTTAAGCTTAACTCTAGAAATATATAAATTATCCTCCTCTTATCAAACCGGGGGTTCTATGATCGTGCAGTCAGTTCCTACGAGTTAAATTAGTCCCGTGTGAGGTGGTTGTGCCACTAATGGGGCCGTTTTGAGGCTGTTTGGGGTTTTCACCCACTAACGCCATGTTTTTATGCCTAAGTATAGAAACATGCAAATTATCGTCATATTCTCAAACCGGGAGTCCCGTGATAAAGTGGCCAGTTCCTACGAGTAACATTGGTCCCATGCGAGTCTTTGGTGCCACTCACGGGGCCGTTCGGGGGTTGTTTTGGGTTTCCACCCACTAACACCATGTTTTTAAGTCTAAGTATAGACATATGAAAATTATCTTCATATTATTAAACTGGGGGTCCCGTGATAGCGTGGTCAGTTCCTATGAGTTACATTGGTCCTGTGCAAGGTGTGGATGCCACTCACGGGGCCGTTCCGGGGCTGTTTTGGGTTTTCCACCACTAACGCCATGTTTTTAAGCTTAACTCTAGATATATGAAAATTATTGTCGTCTTATCAAACCGGGGGTTCTATGATCGCACGGTCAGTTCCTACGAGTTAAATTAGTCCCGTTCGAGGTGTTGGTGTCACTGATGGGGCCGTTCGGAGGTTGTTTGGGGTTTTCACCCACTAATGCCATGTTCTTATGCCTAAGTCTGGAAACATGTAAATTATTATGGTATTCTTAAACCGGGAGTCCCGTGATCGCGTGGTTAGTTCCTACTAGTTACATTGCTCCCGTGCGAGGTGTTGATGCCACTTACAGGACTGTTCAGGGGCTGTTTCGGGGTTTACCCCACTATCGCCATGTTTTTAAGCCTAAGTCTAGAAACATGCAAATTATAGTCTTATTCTTACAGCGAGGGTCCCATGATTGCGTGGTCAGTTCCTACGAGTTACATTGATCCCGTGCGAGGTGTTGGGGCCACTCACTAACTAACGCCATGTTTTTAAGCCCAAGTCCAAAAATATGAGAATTATCATCGTATTGTAAAACTGTGAGTCCCGTGATCGTACGATCGGTTCCAAAGAGTTACAATGGTCCCGTACGAGGTGTTAGTGTCACTAACGGGGCCGTTTGAGGGTTATTTCGGGTTTTAACCCACTAATGCCATTTTTGCCTCGGTCCTTATATTTTTAAATTATCGTCGTATTCTCAAACAGGGAGTCCCGCTATCACGCGGTCAGATCCTACGAGTTACATGAGTCCCGTGCGAGGTATTGGTGCCACTCACGGGGACGTTCGGGGGCTATTTTTGGGTTTTCACCCACTAACGCCACTTTTTTATGCCTCAGTCCATAAATATGCAAATTATCATAGTATTCTCAAACCGGGGGTCCCGTGGTCATGCGGTCAGTTCCTCGAGTTGGTCTCATGCGAGGTTTTCGTGCCACTCACGGGGCCGTTCGAGGGTTGTTTCAGGTTTTAACCCACTAATGCCATTTTTTCCTAAGTCCTTATATTTTTAAATTATGATCGTATTCTCAAATTGGGAATCATGTGATTGCGCGTGTAAAGACCCCACTTTTATATATAGTTTGTTTTTACACTCTTGTGTTACTTATTATCTTATAAATGTTGTATTATTAGATGTGTGGTATTATTGGCTATCAATATAATAAACCCCATTTTGAACTACGAAGAATCAACTGTAAGTTGTATCAAATCGAAGTTTTATGACATATCTTAAGGCAAATAATAAGTTTTGGGGTAGAAAATATAATTTTATGAAAGTTTAAGGACTAAAATAAAAATATAAAATAGGCCATTTTGTATAAAAAATATTTTCAAGGACCTCTAAGAAATATTCAAAATATATAGTGTGAAATTACCAAAATACCCTTCATGTGTGAAATGACCCTTATACCCTTATCATCTTTCCACCACGTGCTGCTCACTTCCACCTTCCACATGTCATCTGTAGAGAGAGAGCTAAAACACTTGTCATCATTTGATGATATTAACACCGCAAAACCACTCCGGATCGCGACACCTTGGTGTTGAAACACCAATCCAAAAAGCTTAGTCATTTGACATGTGTCAACACCGTAATACATTTGTGAAACCTATAAATAGGGCCTTAGGGTTCATTTGAAACTCACACCAATTCCTTGAGAATTATAGTAAGAAAGAGTGATAAAAATCTTGGGAAATATTTTAAGAAGGAGTTCTATAATTTCGAAGAAAGAATTCATTTCGTAGGTATGATTTTATTTAAATGTAATAATGTATTTTTATAGTTTTAATTTTGTGTTTTATAGCTTTACTTAGTAGTTATGCCGATAAAATACACTACGGACTTCATTAATCAAAACTTAAAGTTTAGAAGAAATCCAAGTTGGTTTTATTTTAATGTAAACTTGTTTGAAATTGTATATATGCTTTTAAAAATGATTTTTTAAAAGAAAATGCTCGTTATTATGGAATCCCATTTAAGTAATTCCAAAGTCAGGCCTGGTGAAATTTTGTCTAGACGAGATGGTATTTAAGTGGCCCCCCTGTGACCCTCCATCTCTACTGGGAATGAATCCGGAAATGTTCTGTCTAAAGGAGATGGTATTTAAGCGGTGCCCCTGTGACCCTCCATCTCTACTGGGAACCGACTGATTAGGAAGAACTATGAATTGAATCCTTTAATTACGATCAATAAGTTTTAAAAGTTAAGAAAATGGTTTTTTAGTAATCCTTTGAAACAAGTTACTATTAAAATACAATATGTATACTGGACCTTGATTAGAACATATACTTAAACCTTTATCGTATTTGTTAGATTAACGTGCGATCGAAGACTCGTTATCTATAATTTTGTCCTCTATTTTAGGTGAGTACTCTATGCAATTTCTTGCGCATTTTGATTATATTAGATTATGCAAACTATGTATATTTTGTGAAATGCTTTTATTCTCAAAATGCATCTGATACCGATGATTCCGTCGTTTATTATATGTTTATATCTCTCCATGTAAACATCTGATTTGAATTTTGAAATTATTGATTCGGCCTATGGAAACTCTTTTACTATATTGGCCTTGACTACCGGGTGGAAATATTTGGGTGGTACCTTCCCAGCCGGTTTATCGTTGGTGTGCCCTAAACAAGGCGTTGTTCTAGAAATCATGATTATCTATCTGTGATGTTACTGGGTGGAAACATTTGGTAACACTATCTATCTGGGTATTAGAGCGTACATGGCCACTAAAACTGAATAATTGACACATGCTCAATTGTTTTATCTGCTCTGTTCAGAACTGTTTATTCAGAATATATATATTGTCATTTACTTTATATATATTACTTGAAATTCCTATCTCTATGTATATACCTTATGTTCTAAGTTGAATAGGTATCTATTTTCTGAAAACCTTGGAATATTTGGAGATTGAATCTCATTCGGCTTTTAGCTGATGTTTTATAATTAACCATTTTTCCGGATATAATTAGGAAAGCGGATGGAACATAATGGGACTATGTTGAAGATTTAGCTTTTAGAGCTCTTTTTGTTACATTAAGTAGAACTTTGTTTTATTAGATAAAGGATGTTTGGCTCTTTAGTTAAAAGGATTTAAAATTTCTGTCAAGTTGTAACTCTTGGATATTTTAATATAAATGAAGTTTCCTTTAGAAAGCTCTAATGATGTAATTCCTTCACTTTCAGTATTTTACGATTCATAACCATGTGATTATACTTCCGCTATATATATATATTTTAAAAAAAAAAATTTGAGGGCCAGAAAATTGGATGCCTTGGTGGCATGTCAAGACACTCGTTCCCTACGATTTTTTGTTCGAGGTCGTGACAAAGGTGGTATCAGAGCATAGGTTATGAACCCGTAGACTACTGAGCATAGGTTCCGAATGTTATAAATTCTATGTTTCCATCCTTAGGAGATAGTATTAAAAATCTAATTTATGTGATAACCCTCCCTGTGTGTTATATTATTTATAATTGGTCTTTTAGTTTTCAATATTGATATAGTATAGTAGATCTTACGTTTGGCCATGACTGTAGAAAATGACCAAGTAAAGATCATCAATCGGAACTAGTGATTCGAGTATAGAAGGACTGGAAGGTGCATACATGGCAATTGAAAGTCTGGCAAAGATTGTGGAGCAGCAGGTGAACAAAGGAGTACCAAAGAATCTTGAACTAAGTAGATACAATATTGAACAATTCAAGAAGTTGAATCCTCCATCTTTTAAAGGTACTCCTAACCCCACCGAAGCAGAAAGTTGGGTGATGCAGATGGAAAAGATACTCGATGTTCTTAAGTGTACTGATGAACAAAGGGTGTAATTTGCAATATTTATGTTAGAAGGGGAGGCCGAACATTGGTGGAGAATGACTAAGAGAATACACGGTGAAAGAAATACTTACATAGGTTGGAATGATTTCTTAGTAAGATTTTATGTGGAATATTTTCCGAAAACGGTGAATGACGAAATGGCAGCTGACTTCTTGAGTTTGGTGCAAGGGAATATGACGGTTAGTCAATATGAGGCAAAGTTTACTGAGTTATCCCATTTTGCACATCATGTTGTAGCAACTAATGTTTTAAGAGCGAAGAAGTTTGTGCGTGGGTTAAGGTTGAATATCCGTAGTTGAATTTCCATCCTGAAATTAACATCATATATTGATGTCGTGAGTAGGGCTACAATAGCTGAGAGGGATGGTGAGGAGTACAATCGAATTAGAGATGGAAAGAGTAAATTTTGGGAACAAAAAGGAAAGAACCCGAATAATAGAAATTTCTTTAGAAACACATCCAATGTTGGGGGATCTAGTGACAACAAACAGTATAATAACCGGACATGTCAGCAATGTGGAAAGATGCATGGAGGACGACCTTGTTATAAGGATTCAGGAGCTTGTTTTAGATGTGGACAGAAAGGACATCAGATAAAAGACTGACCAAACCCATCAAGGATTTCGATAAACCCTTCAACTGCAAAGAATGATCAAGACAGACAGGGTAGAGTTTTTGCACTTTCTCATACCCAAGCTTCTAATGCGGTAGTGTCAGGTACACTTTCTATATGTGCACAACCTTTTAAAGCTTTGATAGATCCTGGTTCTACCCATTCGTTCATATCTATACATGCATTAAATCTCTTTCATAAATTTCCTGAACCCTTGAATCATAACATACATGTTTCTACTCCTTCGGGTGAGTTATTGATGGGTAAATTAGTATACAAGGCTTGCCCCATAGATATTGATAGTCATAAACTATTTGTTGATTTGATAGTTTTAGACATTAAAGATTTTGAAGTCAATTTGGGGATGGATTGGTTAGCATCACATCATGATAAGGTAGACTGTTTTGAGAAGAGTGTTAATTTCCAAATTCCTCACCAACCAAAATTTAGTTTTGAAGGAACTGGCATCATATCTCCGATGTGTATTATTTCTGCAATGCAAGCCTATAGTTTTCTTAAGAAGGGATTTCAAGGATTTCTTGCAACTGTTACCAGTTTACAGACAATAGGGCCTAGCTTAGAAGATATTCCTATCGCTAAGAAATTTACATATGTTTTTCCAGATGATTTACCAGGCCTACCTCCTAATAGAGAAATAGAATTTACGATTGACCTTGTTCCTGGAACTATACCAATCTCAAAACCACCATATCGTATGGCACCTTTAGAATTAAGAGAGTTAAAAGTTCAATTAGAAGACCTTTTAGACAAGGGTTTTATCAGACCAAGTATATCGCCTTGGGGTGCTCCAGTGTTATTTATGAAAAAGAAGGATGGGACAATGAGACTATGTATAGATTATCGTGAACTGAATAAGGTAACCATTAAGAATAAATACCCCTTACCTCGTATAGATGACTTTTTTGATCAATTAGAAGGTGCACAAGTATTCTCTAAGATTGACCTTAGATCAGGCTATCATCAATTGAAGATTAAGGATGATGATATTTTAAAATCAGCTTTTCATACTAGATATGGTCACTATGAATTTCTTGTAATGCCATTTGGACTAACTAATGCACCAATCGCTTTTATGGATATGATGAATAGGGTGTTTAGTAAATATTTGGATCAGTATGTGGTTGTTTTCATTGATGACATCCTTATTTATTCCAAAAGTATTGAAGAACACGAAAAGCATTTAGAGACGGTATTACAAATCCTTAGGAAAGAGAAATTATATGCAAAATTAAAGAAGTGTGAGTTTTGGATGCCTAGTGTTTCTTTTCTAGGACATGTCATATTCAAAGAGGGAGTGTAAGTTGACCCTATATTAGATTGGCCCAAACCAACTAATGTGAGTGAGATTCGTAGTTTCCTTGGATAAGCAGGTTATTACCGAAGATTTATTGAAGGATTTTCTAGCATTGCCAAACCTCTATCTAGGTTAACACAAAAGAAGGTAAAATATGAATGGTCTGAGCAAGCCGAGAAAAGTTTTCAAGAACTTAAGAATCGATTAGTAACTGCCCCAATTTTGACTATTCCTTCCGGGACAGGGGGATTTGTGATTTATAGTGATGCTTCTAAAAATGGTTTGGAATGTGTGCTAATGCAAAATGGAAAAGTAGTATCTTATGCCTCGAGACAGTTAAAAAACCATGAGTAGAATTATCCAACCCATGACCTAGAATTAGCAGCTGTAATTTTTTCTCTTAAGATTTGGAGGCACTATTTGTATGGTTAGACTTGTGAGATTTATACCGATCATAAGAGTTTGAAGTATATATTTACTCAGAAAGAGTTGAATATGAGACAAAGGAGGTGGTTAGAATTGATGAAGGATTATGATGTAAATATTCACTATCACCCGGGGAAAGCTAATGTAGTAGCCGATGCTTTAAGTAGGAAGTCTACACAAAATTTAGCATGTCTTATTACAAGCCAGGAAGCACTGTTAAGGGATTTGAGAAGTATGGAAATAGATGTACATATCTATAGCAAAGGAGGAATAATTGCAAACTTACAATTACAACCCATGTTGATGGAGAGGATCAAAATTGCACAAGTAAATGACCCACAACTGAAGAAGATTAGAGAAGAAGTCATCGAAGGTAAGAGAACTGAATTTGTGATGCAAGATTATATATTGAGGTTTGAAAATAGAGTGTGTGTGCCATGTGATGCCCAACTAAAGAGGCAAATTTTGGAGGAAAGTCATTACTCAAGATTCACATTTCATCCTGGATGTACAAAAATGTATAGGGATCTTCGAGAAGTATTTTGGTGGAATAACATAAAGAGGGAGATAGCACAATTTATATCTCAGTGTTTGGTTTGTCAACAAGTAAAGGCAGAACATCAAAAACCATCAGGATTCTTGCAACCCCTACCTATCCCTGAGTGGAAATGGGAACATATTACTATGGATTTTATAACAGGTTTACCGAGGAGTTCAAATGGTAATGACTCTATTTGGGTAATTATTGATAGGTTAACTAAATCTGCTCATTTTCTTGCCATTAAGATTACCCATTCTTTAGAGAAGTTAGCTAAGTTGTATGTGAGGGAAATTATTAGGCTTCATGGAATCCCAATTTAAATTGCGTCTGATCGTGATCCTAGATTTGTGTCTCGCTCTTGGAAAAGCCTACAAGAAGCCATGGGAACAAAATTGAATTTTAGCAATGCTTTTCATCCTCAAACGGATGGGCAATCAGAGAGAACTATTCAAACCTTATAGGATATGCTTAGGGAATGTGCACTTGATTTAAAAGAGAATTGGGATGATCATATACCATTAGTGGAATTCGCATATAATAATAGCTATCAAGCAAGTATTCAAATGGCTCCGTATGAGGCACTCTATGGTAGAAGGTGTCGTTCCCCTACATGTTGGGTAGAAGTTGGGGAAAGAAAATTGTTGGGACCAAAATTGATTCAGATCACAACAGAGAAGGTGAAATTAATACAAGACCGACTTCGAACCGCTCAAAGCCGTCAAAAGAGTTATGTTGACAATCGACACCGATAGTTAGAATTCCAAAGAGGAGAATATGTGTTCTTGTGAGTATCGCCTGCAAAGGGAGTAATAAGATTTGGGAAGAAAGGTAAATTGAGCCCAAGATACATAGGACCTTTTGAAATCCTTCAAATGATAGGAGCTGTTGCATATAAAATAGCCTTACCACCGGAACTCTCTAGTGTACATAATGTGTTTCATGTATCAATGATAAAGAAATATGTCCTAGATCCAAAACATATCTTAAGTCATGAGCCTCTTCAAGTTAGAGAATATTTGTCGTATATTGAGCATCCAGTGGAAATTTTGGATCAGAAAGATCAAATATTACGAACCAAGGTTATTCCACTAGTTAAAGTATTATGGCGGAATCATTCTGTTGAAGAAGCAATGTGGGAGTGGGAATATGAGATAAAGGAGCGATATCCATACCTTTTTGAAAATTAATGCAAGTAAAGTTTGGGGACCAATTTTTTTATAAGGAGGGTAGGATGTAATGACCCCACTTTTATATATAGTTTGTTTTTACACTCTTGTGTTACTTATTATCTTATAAATGTTGTGTTATTAGATGTGTGGTATTATCGGCTATCAATATAACAAACCCCATTTTTAATTACAAAGAATCAACTGTAAATTGTATCAAATCGAAGTCTTATGACATATCTTAAGGCAAATAATAAGTTTTGGGGTAGAAAATATAATTTTATGAAATTTTAAGGACTAAAATAAAAATATAAAAAGGGCCATTTTGTAAATAAAAATATTTTCAAGGACCTCTAAGAAATATTCAAAATATATAGTGTGAAATTACCAAAATACCCTTCATGTGTGAAATGACCCTTATACCCTTATCACCTTTCCACCACGTGCTGGTCACTTCCACCTTCCACATGTCATTTATAGAGAGAGCTAAAACATTTGTCATCATTTGGTGATATTAACACTACAAAACCACTCCGGATCGCGACACCTCGGTGTTGAATCACCAATCCAAAAAGCATAGTCATTTGACACGTGTCAACACCGTAATACATTTGGAAACCTATAAATAGGGCCTTAGGGTTCATTTGAAACTCACACCAATTCCTTGAGAATTATAGTAAGAAAGAGTGATATAAAGCTTGGGAAATAACTTAAGAAGGAGTTCTATAATTTCGAAGAAAGAATTCATTTCGTAGGTATGATTTTATTTAAATGTTATAATGTATTTTTATAGTTTTAATTTTGTGTTTTATAGCTTTACTTAGTAGTTATGCTGGTAAAATACACTAAGGACTTCACTAATCAAAACTTAAAGTTTAGAAGAAATCCAAGTTGATTTTATTTTCATGTAAACTTGTTTGAAATTGTATATACGCTTTTAAAAATGATTTTTTAAAATTAATTGCTCGTTATTATGGAATCCCATTTAAGTAATTCCAAAGTCAGCCCCGGTGAAATTTTGTCTAGACGAGATGGTATTTAAGTGGTGCCCCTGTGACCCTCCATCTCTACTGGGAATGAATCCGGAAATGTTATGTCTAGAGGAAATGGTATTTAAGCGGTGCCCCTGTGACCCTCCATCTCTACTGGGAACCGACTGACTAGGAAGAACTATGAATTGAATCCTTTAATTATGATCAATAAGTTTCAAAAGTTAAGAAAATGGTTTTTTAGTAATCCTTTGAAACAAGTTACTATTAAAATACAATTTGTAGATTGGACCTTGTTTAGAACATATACCTAAACCTTTATCGTATTTGTTAGATTAACGTGCGATCGAAGACTCGTTATCTATAATTTCGACCTCTATTTTAGGTGAGTACTCTATGCAATTTCTTGCGCATTTTGATTATATTATATTATGCAAACTATGCATATTTTGTGAAATGCTTTTATTCTCAAAATACATCTGATACCGATGATTCCGTCATTTGTTATATGTTTATATCTCTCCATATAAACATCAGATTTGAATTCTGAAATTATTGATTCGGCCTATGGAAACTCTCTTACTGTATTGGCCTTGACTACCGGGTAGAAATATTTGGGTGGTACCTTCCCAGCTGGTTTATCGCTGGTGTGCCCTAAACAAGGCATTGTTACAGAAATCGTGATTATCTGTCTGTGATGTTACTTGGTTGAAACATTTGGTAACACTATTTGTCTGGGAATTAGAGCGTACATGGCCACTAAAATTGAATAATTGACACATGCTCAATTGTTTTATCTGCTCTATTCTGAACTGTTTATTCTGAATATATATATTGTCATTTACTTTATATGTATTACTTGAAATTCCTATCTCTATGTATATAGCTTCTGTTCTAAATTGAATAGGTATCTATTTTCTGAAAACCTTGGAATATTTGGAGATTGAATCTCATTCAGCTTTTAGTTTATGTTTTACAATTAACCATTTTTCAGGAAATAATTAGGAAAGCGGATGGAACATAAGGGGACTATGTTGAAGATTTAGCTTTTAGAGCTCTTTTTGTTACATTAAGTAGAACTTTGTTTTATTAGATAAAGGATGTTTGGCTCTTTAATTAAAAGTCTTTAAAATTTCAGTCAAGTTGTAACTCTTGGATATTTTAATATAAATGAAGTTTCCTTTAGAATGCTCTGATGATGTAATTCCTTCAATTTCAGTATTTTATGATTCATAACCATGTGATTATACTTCGCTATATATACATATATATTTTTAAAGAAAATTTTTGACGCCAGAAAATTGGATGCCTTGGTGGCATGTCAAGACACTCGTTCCCTATGATTTTTGGGTCGGGGTCGTGACAGCGCGGTCAGATCCTACGAGTTACATTGGTCCCGTGCGAGGTGTTGGTGCCACTCAGGGGGCCGTTCGGGGGCTGTTTCGGGTTTTCACCCACTAACACAATGTTTTTATGCATAAGTCTATAAGTATTCAAATTATCATCGTATTCTCAAACCGGGGGTCCCGTGATCATGTGGTCATTTCCTACGAGTTACATTATTCTCGTGCGAGTTGTTCGTGCCACTCACGGTGCCGTTCGGGGGATGTTTAGGGTTTCCCCCCACTATAGCCATGTTTTTAAGCCTAAGTCTACAAATATGCATATTATAATCATATTCTGAAACCGGGGGTCCCATGATCGTGCGGTCAATTCCTATGAGTTACATTGGTCCCATGCGAGGTGTTGGTGCCACTCACGGGGCCGTTCGGGGGATGTTTCGGGGTTCCCCCCACTAACGCCAAGTTTTTAAGACTAAGTCTAGAAATAGGAAAATTATCGTCGTATTCTCAAACTTGGGGTCCCATGATCACGCGATCAGTTACTACGAGTCACATTAGTCCCGTGCAAGGTGTTGGTGCCACTCATGAGGCTATTTGGGTGCTGTGTTGGACTTCATCCACTATCGTCGTATTTTTATGCCTATGTTTAGAAACATGCAAATTATCATTGTATTCTCAAACGGGGAGTCCCGTGATCAAGCGGTCAGTTCCTACGAGTAACATTGGTCCTATGGGAGTTGTTGGTGCCACTCACGGGGCCGTTCGGGGGTTATTTTGGATTTTCACCCACTAACGCCATGTTTTTAAGCCAAAGTATAGAAATATGCAAATTATCTTCGTATTCTCAAACTAGGGGTTCCGTGATCACGTGGTTAGTTCTTACGAGTTACATTGTTCCCAAGCGAGGTGTTGGTGACACTCAAAGGGCCGTTTGGGGGCTATTTTGGGTTTTCCCCAACTAACGCCATGTTTTTAAGCTTAACTTTAGAAATATGAAAATTAGAGTCATCTTATAAAATCGGGGGTTCTATGATCGTGCGGTCAGTTCCTACAAGTTAAATTAGTTCCGCGCGAGCTGTTGGTGCCACTAATGGGGCCGTTCGGAGTCTGTTTGGGGTTTTCACCCACCAACGCCATGTTTTTATGCCTAAGTCTAGAAACATGCAAATTATCATTGTATTCTCAAACCGTGCGTCCCATGATCACGTGGTCAGTTCCTACGAGTTACATTGGTCCTGTACGAGGTGTTGGTGCCACTCACGGGGCCGTTCGGGGGCTGTTTAGGGTTTTCCCCCACTATAGCCAAGTTTTAAGCCTAACTCTATATATATGCATAATATCATCATATTCTCCAATCGGGGGTCCCGTGATCGCGCGGTTAGTTCCTACGAGTTACATTGTTCCCGTGCGAGATGTTGGAGCCACTCACGGGGCCGTTCGGGGGCTGTTTTGGGGTTTCCCCCACTAACGCCAAGTTTTTAAGCCTAAGTCTTGAAATATGAAAATTATCTCCGTATTCTCAAACTGGGGGTCCCGTGATCGCGCGATCAGTTCCTACGAGTTACATTAGTCCCGTTCGAGGTGTTGGTGCCACTCATGAGGCTGTTTGGGGGCTGTTTTGGATTTCACCCACTATCGCCTTATTTTATGCCTATGTCTAGAAACATGCAAATTATCGTTGTATTCTCGAACCGGGAGTCCCGTGATCAAGCGGTCAGTTCCTACGAGTAACATTGGTCCTGTGCGAGTTGTTGGTGCCACTCACGGGGCTGTTCAGGGGTTATTTTTGGTTTCCGCACACTAACGCCATATTTTTAAGCCTAAGTCTAGAAATATGCAGATTATCTTCGTATTCTCAAACTAGGGGTCCCGTGATCACGTGGTCAGTTCTTACGAGTTACATTGGTCCCGTGAGAGGTGTTGGTGCCACTCACAGGGCCGTTCGAGGGCTATTTTGGGTTTTCCCCAACTAACGCCACGTTCTTAAGCTTAACATATAAATATGAAAATTATCGTCGTCTTACCAAACCGGTGGTTCTATGATCGTGCAGTCAGTTCCTACAAGTTAAATTAGTCCCGTGCGAGGTGTTGGTGCCACTAATGGGGCTGTTCGGGGGTTATTTCGGGTTTTCACCCACTAATGCCATGTTTGTATGCCTAAGTGTAGAAACATGCAAATTGTCATTGTATTCTCAAACAGGGCATCGTGTGTTTGCGCGGTCAGTTCCTATGAGTTATATTGGTCTCGTGCGAGGTTTTAGTGCCAGTCACGGGGCCCTTCGGGGGCTATTTCGGGTTTCTCCCGCTAACGCAATGTTTTTAATCCTAAGTCTAGAAACATGCAAATTATAATCGTATACTGAAACCGAGGGTCCCGTGATGACGAGGTTAGTTCCTGCGAGTAACATTGATCCCGTCCGAGTTACTGGTGCCACTCACAGGGCCATTCGATGGCAGTCTTGGGTTTCCTGCCACTAACACCTTATTTTTATGCCTAACTGTAGAAACATGCAAATCATCATCGTATTCTCAAACCGGGAGTCCCGTGATCGCGTGGTGAGTTCCTACGAGTTACATTGGTTCCGTGCGAGGTTTTGGTGCCACTCTAGGGGCCGTTCGGGGGCAGTTTCGGGGTTTGCCCCACTAACGCCCTATTTTTTAAGCCTAAGTCTAGAAATATGCAAATTATCATCGTATTCTCTAACCGGGGGTCCCGTGATCGCTCGGTGAGTTCCTATGAGTTACATTGATCCCGTACAAAGTGTTAGTGCCATCACGGGGCCGTTTGGGTGCTATTTTGGGTTTTCCCCCAGTAACGCAATGTTTTTGAGCTTAACTCTAGAAATATGAAAATTATCATCGTATTCTCAAATCGGGAGTCCCGTGATCGCACGATCAGTTCCTATGAGTTACATTGGTTCCGTGTGAGGTGTTGGTGCCACTCACGGGGTTGTTCTGGGGCAATGTCGTGTTTTTGCCCACCAACACCATGTTTTTAAGCCCAAGTACATAAATATGAAAATTGTCATCGTATTCTCAAACCGGGAGTCCCATGATCGTACGGTCAGTTCCAAAGAGTAACATTAGAACCGTGCGAGGTGTTGGTGCCACTCACGGGTCGTTCGATTGTTGTTTCGGGTTTTAACCCACTAATGCCATTTTTGCCTAAGTCCTTATATATTTAAATTATCATCGTATTCTCAAAGAGGGAGTCTCGTGATCATGTGGTCTGATCCTACGAGTTACATTGGTCCTGTGCGAAGTGTTGGTGCCACTCATGGGGCCTTTCGAGGGCTGTTTCGGGGTTTCCCCCACTAACGCCTAGTTTTAAGCCTAAGTCTAGATATATGCAAATTATCGTCGTATTCTCAAACCAGGGGTCCCATGATCATGCGGTCAGTTCCTACGAGTTACATTTGTCCCGTGCGAAGTCTTGGTGCCACTCATGGGGCAGTTCGTGGGCTGTTATGGGTTTTCCCCCACTATAGCCATTCTTTTAAGCCTAAGTCTACAAATATGCAAATTATCATCGTATTCTCAAACCGGGGGTCCCGTGATCGCGCGATCAGTTCCAACGAGTTGCATTGATCCCATGCGAGCTGTTGGTGCCGCTCATGGGGCCGTTCGGGGGATGTTTCGGGGTTTCCCCCACTAAAGCCAAGTCTTTAAGCCTAAGTCCAAAAATAAGCAATTTATCATCGTATTCTCAAACTAGGCGTCCCGTGATCGCGCGGCCAATTCCTACGAGTTACATTAGTTCCGTGCGAGGTGTTGGTGCCACTCATGGGGCTGTTTGGGGGTTATTTTTTATTTCACCCACTATCACCTTGTTTTAATGCCTAAATCTAGAAACATGGAAATTATTGTTGTATTCACAAACCGAATGTCCCGTGAATATGAGGTCAGTTCCTACGAGTAACATTGGTCCCGTGCGAGTTGTTGGTGCTACTCACGGGGATGTTTTGGGTTTCCCACCACTAACGCTATGTTTTTAAGACTAAGTCCAGAAATATGCAATTTATTTTTGTATTCTCAAACTGGGGGTCCCATGATCCCGTGGTCAGTTCCTACGAGTTACATTGGTCCCGTGCGAGGTTTCGTGCCACTCAGGGGGGCATTCGGGGGGCTGTTTTGGGTTTTTGCACACTAATGCCATGTTTTTAAGCTTAACTCTAGAAACATGTAAATTATCAACATATTCTCAAACTGGGGGTTCTGTTATCACACAGTCATCTCGTACGAGTTACATTAGTCCTGTGCGAGGTGTTGGTGCCACTCATGGGGCCGTTCGGAGGCTATTTCGGGTTTTCACCCACTAACGTCATGTTTTTATGACGAAGTCTACCAACATGCAAATTATCGTCGTATTCTTATATCGGGAGTCTCGTGATCACGTGGTCAGTTCCTATGAGTTACATTGGTTCCCTGCAAGGTTTTGGTGCCACTCTCGGTGCCGTTCGGGGGCTGTTTCGAGGTTTGCCCCACTTACGCCACTCACGGGGCCGTTCGAGGCATATTTTGGGTTTCCCCCACTAACGCCATGTTTTTAAGCCTAAGTCTAGAAATATGCAAATTAACATCGTATTCTCAAAATGGGGGTCCCGTGATCGAACGATCAGTTCCTACGAGTAACATTAGTCCCATGTGAGGCGGTGGTGCTAATCACGAGTCCGTTCGGGGGCTATTTCGAGTTTTCCCCCACTAACGCCACATTTTTAAGCCTATGTATAGAAATATGCAAGTTATCATTGTATTTTCAAGTCGGGAGTCCCGTTATCGTCCGGTTAGTTCTTGCGAGTTACAATGGTCCCGTGCGAGGTTTCGGTGCCACTCATGGGGCCGTTCGGGGCTGTTTTGGGTTTTCCACCACTAAAGCCATATTTTTAAGCTTAGATCTTGAAACATGCAAATTATCATCATATTTTCAAACCGGGGGTTTCGTGATCACGCGGTGAGTTCCTACGAGTTGCATTAGTCCCATGCGAGGTGTTGGTGCCACTCATGGGGCCATTTCGGGGTTGTTTTGGGTTTTCACCCACTAATGCCATATTTTTATGCCTAAGTCTAGAAACATGAAAATTATCATCATATTCTCAAATTGGGCGTCAAGTGATCGCGCGGTCAGTTCCTACGAGTTATATTTGTCCCGTTCGAGATGTTGGTGCCACTCACGGGGCCGTTTGTGGGCTGTTTTGGGTTTCCCTCCTCTAACGCAACATTTTTAAGCCTAAACTGGAAATATGCAAATTCTCATCAAATTCTCAAATCGGGGGTACCATGATCGTGCGGTGAGTTCCTACGAGTTATATTGATCCCGTACGAAGTGTTGGTGCCACTCACGGGGCCGTTCGGGGGCTATTTTTGGTTTTCACCCCAGTAACGCAATGTTTTGAAGCTTATCTCTAGAAATAGGAAAATTATCATCGTATTCTCAAATCGGGAGTCCCGTGATTGCACGATCATTTCCTATGAGTTACATTGGTTCCGTGCGAGGTGTTGGTGCCACTCACGGGGCCGTTTAGGGGCAATTTCGGGTTTTCACCCACTAACACCATGTTTTAAAGCCCAAGTAATGAAATATGAATTATCATCGTTTTCTCAAACTGGGAGTCCTGTGATCGTACGGTCAGTTCTAAAGAGTTACATTGGTCCCATGCGAGATGGTGGTGCCACTCACGGGGCCGTTCGAGGGTTGTTTCGGGTTTTAAACCCCTAATTCCATTTTTGCCTAAGTCCTTATATTTTTAAATTAACATTGTATTCTCAAACCGGGAGTCCCGTGTTCACGTCGTCAGATCCTACGAGTTATATTGGTCCTGTGCGAGGTGTTGGTGCCACTCATAGGGCCGTTCGGGGGCTGTTTCGGGTTTTCACCATCTAACGCCATGTTTTTATGCCTAAGTCTAGAAATATGAAAATTATCATCGTATTCTCAAATCGAGGCTCCCCTGGTCACTCGGTCAGTTCCTACGAGTTACATTGGTCCCGTGCGAGGTGTTGGTGCTACTCACGGGGCCGTTCGGGGTCTGTTTCGGATCTCCCCACCATAGCCATGTTTTTAAGCCTAAATCTACAAATATGAAAATTATCATCGTATTCTCAACTCGGGGGTCCCGTGATCGCGCGATTAGTTCCTAAGAGTTACATTGGTCCCGTGCAAGGTGTTGGTGCCACTAACGGTGCCGTTCGATGGCTTTTCGGGTTTTCGCCTACTAACGTCATGTTTTTATGCCTAATTCTATAAATATGCAAATTATCAATGTATTCTCAAACCAGGGGTCCCGTGATCGCGCGGTCAGTTTCGACCAGTTACATTGGTCCCAGGCGAGGTGTTGGTGCCACTCATGGGGCCGTTCGGGGGCTGTTTTGGGGTTTCCCCCACTAACACCAAGTTTTTAAGCTTAAGTCTAGAAATATGAAAATTAGCATGGTATTCTCAAATCGGGGGTCCCGTGATCACTCGGTCAGTTCCTACGAGTTACATTGGTCGCGTGCGAGGTGTTGGTGCCACTCACGGGGCCATTCGGCGGCTGTTTCGGGTTTTTCCCCACTATAGCCATGTTTTTAAGCCTAAGTCTACAAATATGCAAATTATCATCGTCTTCTCAAACTGGGGGTCCCGTGAACGCGCGGTCAGTTCCTACGAGTTACATTGATCCCATGCGAGGTGTTAGAGCCACTCACGGGGCCGTTCTGGGGTTGTTTCGGTGTTTCCCCCCACTGACGCCAAGTTTTTAGGCCTAAGTCTAGAAATATGCAAATTATCATTGTATTCTCATACTGGGGGTCCCGTGATTGCGCGGTCAGTTCCTACGAGTTACATTAGTCCAGTGTGAGGTGTTGGTTCCACTGATAGGGTTGTTTTGGGTTTCACCCACTATCGCCTTGTTTTTATGCCTAAGCCTAGAAACATGCAAATTATCATCGTATTCTCAAACCGGGAGTCTCGTGATCGCGCGGTCAGTTTTTATGAGTGACATTGGTCCCGTGCGAGTTATTGGTGCCATTCAAAGGGCGGTTCGAGGGCTATTTTAGGTTTCCCCCACTAACACCACATTTTTAAGCCTAAGTTTAGAAATATGCAAGTTATCATCGTATTCTCAAATTGGGAGTCCCGTGATCGCGGTTAGTTCCAACGAGTTACATTGGTCGCGTGTGTGGTGTTGGGTTGTCCACTACTAACACCAAGTTTTTTAGCTCAACTCTTGAAATATAAAAATTATCGTCATATTCTCAAATCGGGGGTCCTGTGATTGCGCGGTCAGTTCATATGAGTTATATTAGTCCCGTACGAGGTGTTTGTGCCACTCATGCTGCCGTTCGGGGCTATTTTGGGTTTTCCGCCACTTATGCCATGTTTTAAATCTTAACTCTTAAAATATGAAAATTATCATCATATTCTCAAATCGGGGGTCCCGTTATCGCGCGGTCAATTCCTACGAGATACATTAGCCCCATGCGAGGTGTTGGTGCCACACATGGGGCCATTCGGGGGTTGTTTAGGGTTTTCACCCAATAACGCCATATTTTTATGCCTAAGTCTAGAAACTTGCAAATTATCGTCGTATTGTCAAATCGGGGCTCCCTTGATCACACAGCCAGTTCCTACGAGTTACATTGGTCCCGTGTGAGGTGTGGGTGCCACTCACGGGGCTGTTCGGGGGCTATTTTGGGTTTTCCCCCACTAACGCCATGTATTATCAAACCAGGTGTCCCATGATCGCACTGTCAGCTCCTAGAGATACATTGGTCCCGTGTGAGGTGTGTTGCCACTCATGGGTCTGTTCAGGGGCAGTTTCAAGTTTTCACCTACTAACGCCATCTTTTTAAGCCCAAGTCCAGAAATATGAAAATAATCATCGTATTGTCTAACTGGGAGTCCCATGATCTCATGGTAAGTTCCAACGAGTTACATTAGTCCCGTTCGAGGTGTTGACCCCACTCACGGGGCCTTTCGAGGGTTGTTTCGGGTTTTAACCCACTAATGCCATTCTTGCCTAAGTCCTTAAAATTTTAAATTATTTTTGTATTCTCAAACCGGGAGTCCCGTTATCGCGCGGTCAGATCCTAGGAGTTACATTGGTCCCGTGCGAGGTGTTGGTGCCACTCACGGGGCCGTTCAGGGGCTATTTCGGGTTTTCACCCACTAACGCCATGTTTTTATGCCTAAGTATATAAATATGAAAATTATCATCGTAGTATCAAACCGGGGTCCCGTGATCGCGCGGTCTGTTCGTATGAGTTATATTAGTCCCGTTCGACGTGTTGGTGCCACGCATGGGGCCGTTCAGCGCTGTTTTCGGTTTTCCACCACTAATGCCATGTTTTATAACTTAATGCTTGAAATATGCAAATTATCATCATATTCTCAAATCGGGCGTCCCATGATCGCGCGGTCAGTTCTTACGAGTTACGTTAGTCCCGTACGAGGTGTTGGTGCCACACATGGGGCCATTCGGGTGTTGTTTTGAGTTTTTATGCCTATATCCAGAAACATACAAATTATCATCATATTCTCAAAACGGGCATCTCGTGATCACGCGGTCAGTTCCTACGAGTTATGTTGGTCCCGTGCAAGGTGTTGGTGCCACTCACGGAGCCGTTCAGGGGCTATTTCAGGTTTCCCCCCACCAACTCCATGTTTTTATGCCTAAGTCAAGAAATATGTAAATTATTGTCATATTCTCAAATCGGGTCTCCCGTGATCGCGCGATCAGTTCCTACGAGTTACATTGGTCTCGTATGAGGTGTTGGTGTCACTCGCCCTTCGGGGGCTGTTTTGGGTTTTCCCCCAGTAACGCCATGTTTTTGAACTTGGCTCTAGAAATAAGTAAATTATCATTGTATTCTCAAATCATTATCTCGCGGTCAGTTCCTATGAGTTACATTGATCCCGTTCGAGGTGTTGGTGCCAGTCATGGGGCCGTTCGGCGACAGTTTCAGGTTTTGACTTACTAACGCCATGTTTTTAAGCCTAAGGCCAGAAATATGAAAATAATCATCGTATTATCAAACTTGGAGTCCCCTAATCACTTGGGCAGTTCCAATGAGTTACATTGGTCCCGTGCGAGGTGTTGGCGCCATTCATGGGGCCGTTCGAGAGTTATTTCGGGTTTAACCCAGTAACGCCATTATTGCCTAAGTCCTTAAAATTTTAAATTATTATCATATTCTCAAATCGGGAGTCCCGTTATCGCGCGGTCAGATCCAACGAGTTACATTGGTCCCGTGCGAGGTGTTGGTGCCACTCATGGGGCCGTTCAGAGGCTGTTTTGAGTTTTCACCCACTACCATGTTTTTACGCCTAAGTCTATAAACATGCATATTATCATCGTATTCTTAAACTAGGGGTCCCGTTATCGCGCGATCAGTTCCTACGATTTACATTGGTCCTGTACGAGGTGTTGGTGCCACTCACAGGGGCGTTCGAGGGCTGTTTCGGGGTTTCCCCCTCTTACGCAAAGTTTTTAGGCCTAAGTCTATAAATATGCAAATTATCGGCGTATTCTCAAACCAGGGGTCCTATGATCGCGCGGTCAGTTCCTACGAGTTATATTGGTTCGATGGGAGGTGCTGGTGCCACTCACGGGGCTGTTCGGGGGCTATTTCGGGTTTCCCCCCACAATAGCCATATTTTTAAGCCTATGTCTAGAAATATACAAATTATAATACTATTCTCAAACCGGGGGTCCCGTGATCGCGCGGTTAGGTCCTATGAGTTACATTGGTCCCGTACGAGGTGTTGTGCCACTCACAGGGCCGTTCGGGGGCTGTTACGAGTTTTCCCCCACCATTGCCATGTTTTTAAGCCTAAGTTTAAAATATGAAAATTATCGTCGTATTCTTAAACCGGGAGTGCCATGATCGCACAGTCAGGTCCTACGAGTTCCGTTAGTCCCGTGCGAGATGTTGGTGCCATTCATGGGGCTGTTTGGGGGCTATTTTCGGTTTCATCCACTAACACCTTATTTCTATGACTAAGTCTAGAAACATGCAAATTATCGTCGTATTCTCAAATCGGGAGTCCCGTGATCGCGTGGTCAGTTCCTACGAGTTACATTGGTTCTGTGCGAGGTTTTGGTGCCACTCTCGCGGCCGTTCGGGGGCTGTTTCGGGGTTTGCCCCACTAACGCCATGTTTGTAAGCCCAAGTCTAGAACTATGGAAATTATCCTCGTATTCTCAAAATGGGGGTCCCGTGATCATACGGTCAGTTCCTACGAGTTACATTGGTCCCGTGCGACATGTTGGTGCCATTCACGTGGCAATTCAGAGGCTGTTTCAGGTTTTCCCCCACTAACGCCTCATTTTTAAGCGTAAGTATAAAAATATACAAGTTATCGTCATTTTCTCAAATTGGGAGTCCCGTGATCGTGCGGTCAGTTCCTACGAGTTACATTAGTTCCGTACGAGGTGTTGGTGCCACTCATGGGGCCGTTCGAGGCTATTTCGGGTTTTTCACCACTAATGCCATATTTTTAAGCATAAATCTTTAAATATGAAAATTATAATCATATTCTCAAAGCAGGGGTCCCGTGATTGCACAGTCAGTTCCTATGAGTTACATTAGTCCCGTGCGAGGTGTTGGTGCCACTCATGGGGACGTTCGGGGGATGTTTCGGGTTTCCCCCCACTAATGCCATGTTTTTATGCCTAAGTCTGGAAACATGCAAATTATCATCGTATTCTTAAACCGGGCGTCTCGTGATCGCGCGGTCAATTCCTACGAGTTATATTTGTCCCATGCGAGGTGTTGGTGCAACTCACGGGGCCGTTCGTGGGCTGTTTTGAGTTGCCCTCCACTAACGCAACGTTTTTAAGCCTAAGTCTAGAAATATGAAAATTATCATCGAATTCTCAAACTGGGGGTCCCGTGATTGCGCGGTGAGTTCCTATGAGTTACATTTATCCCGTACGAGGTGTTGGTGCCACTCACGGGGCCGTTCAGGGGCAATGTCGGGTTTTCACCCACTAACACCATGTTTTTAAGCCCATGTACAGAAATATGAAAATTGTCATCGTATTCTCATACCGGGAGTACCATGATCATACGGTCAGTTCCAAACAGTTACATTAGAATCGTGCAATGTGTTGGTGGCACTCACGGGCCGTTCGAGGGTTGTTTCGTGTTTTAACCCACAAATGTTATTTTTTCCTAAGTCCTTACATGTTTAAATTATCATCGTATTCTCAAACTGGGAGTCTCGTGATCGTGCGGTCATATCCTACGAGTTACATTGGTCCCCTGTGAGGTGTTGGTTCCACTCATGGGGCTTTTCGGGGGCTGTTTCGGGGTTTCCCCCACTAATGCCAAGTTTTTAAGCCTATGTCTAGAAATATGCAAATTATCATCGTATTCTCAAATCGGGGGTCCCATGATCATGCGGTCAGTTCCTACGAGTTACATTTGTCCCGTGCGAAGTCTTGGTGCCACTCACGTGGCCGTTCGTGGGCTGTTTCGGGTTTTCCCCCACTAATGCCATGTTTTTAAGCCTATGTCTATAAATATGCAAATTATCATCATATTCCCAAACCGGGGGTCCCGTGATCACGCGGTCAGTTCCTACGAGTTGCATTGGTCCCATGCGAGCTATTGGTGCCACTCACGGGGCCGTTCGGGGGCTGTTTCGGGGTTTCCCCACTATCGCCAAGCCTTTAAGACTAAGTCCAAAAATATGCAAATTATCATCATATTCTCAAACTAGGGGTCCCGTGATCGCTCGGCCAATTCCTACGAGTTACATTAGTTCCGTGCGAGGTGTTGGTGCCACTCATGGGACTGTTTGGGGGTTGTGTTTGATTTCACCTACTATCGCCTTATTTTTATGCCTTAATCTAGAAACATGGAAATTGTTATCATATTCTCAAACCGGAAGTCCCGTGAATGCGAGGTCAGTTCCTACGAGTAACATTGGTCCCATGTGAGTTGTTGGTGCCACTCATGGGGCCGTTCGAGGGATGTTTTGGGTTTTCCCACCACTAACGCCATGTTTTAAAGCCTAAGTCCAGAAATATGCAAATTATTTTTGTATTCTCAAACTGGGGGTCCCATGATCGCGTGGTCAGTTCCTACGAGTTACATTGGTCCCGTGCGAGGTGTTGGTGCCACTCAGGGGGCCATTCGGGGGCCTATTTTGGGTTTTCGCACACTAACGCCATGTTTTTAAGCCTAACTCTAGAAACAAGTAAATTATCATCGTATTCTCAAACCGGGGGTTCTATGATCGCACAGTCAGCTCGTACGAGTTACATTAGTCCCTTGCGAGGTGTTGGTGCCACTCATGGGGTCGTTCGGAGGCTGTTTCGGGTTTTCACCCACTAACGCCATGTTTTTATGATGAAGTCTACAAACATGCAAATTATTATCGTATTCTCAAATCGGGAGTCCCGTGATCGCGTGGTCAGTTCCTTCGAGTTACATTGGTTTTGTGCAAGGTTTTGGTGCCACTCTCGGGGCCGTTTGGGGGCTGTTTCAAGGTTTTCCCCACTTACGCCATGTTTTTAAGACTAAGTCTAGAAATATGCAAATTATCATCGTATTCTCAAAATGGGGATCCCGTGATTGCACGGTCAGTTCCTACGAGTAACATTGGTCCCGTGTGAGGTGGTGGTGCCACTCGTGAGGCCGTTTGGGGGCTATTTAAAGTTTCCCCCACTAACGCCACATTTTTAAGCCAAAGTATAGAAATATGCAAGTTATCATTGTATTCTCAAATCAGGAGTCCCATGACCGTGCGGTTAGTTCCTATGAGTTACATTAGTCCCGTGCGAGGTGTCGGTGCCACTCATGGGGCCGTTCGGGGCTTTTTTTGGTTTTCCACCACTAAAGCCATATTTTTAAGCTTAAATCTTGAAACATGAAAATTATCATCATATTCTCAAATCGGGGGTCCCGTGATCACGCGGTCAGTTCCTACGAGTAAGATTAGTCTCGTGCGAGGTGCTGGTGCCACTCATGGGGTCGTTTCGGGGCTGTTTCGGGTTTTCATCCACTAATGCCATGTTTTTATGCCTAAGTCTAGAAACATGAAAATTATCATTATATTCTTAAATTGGGCGTGAAGTGATCGCGCTGTCTGTTCCTACGAGTTATATTGGTCCCGTGCGAGGTGTTGGTGCCACTCACGGGGCCGTTCGTGGGCTGTTTCGGGTTTCCCTCCACTAATGCAATATTTTTAAGCCTAAGTCTAGAAATATGCGAATTATCTTCGAATTCTCAAACCGGGGGTCCTATGATTGTGCAGTGAGTTCCTACGAGTTACATTGATCCCGTACGAAGTGTTGGTGCCACTCATGGGGCAGTTCAGGGGCTTTTTTGGGTTTTCCTCCAGTAACGCAATGTTTTGAAGCTTAACTCTAGAAGTAGGAAAATTATCATCGTATTCTAAAACCGGGAGTCCCGTGATTGCACGATCAGTTCCTATGAGTTAGATTGGTTCCGTGCGAGGTGTTGGTGCCACTCACGGGGCCGTTTAGGGGCAATTTCGGGTTTTCACCAATTAACAACATATTTGTAAGCATAAATCTTGAAATATGCAAATTATCATCATATTCACAAACCAGGGGTCCCCTGATTGCGCGCTCAGTTCCTACGAGTTACATTAGTCCCGTGCGAGGTGTTGGTGCCACTCATGGGGACGTTCGGGGGCTGTTTCGAGTTTTCCCCCACTAATGCCATGTTTTTATTCCTAAGTCTAGAAACATAGAATTTATCATCGTCTTCTCAAACCGGGCATCCCGTGATCGCGCGGTCAGTTCCTACGAGTTATATTTGTCCCGTGCGAGGTGTTGGTGCCACTCACGGGTCCGTTCGTGGGTTGTTTTGACTTTCCCTCCACTAACACAATGTTTTTTAGCCTAAGTCTAGAAATATGCGAATTATCGTCAAATTATCAAACCGGGGGTCCCGTGATCGCGCGGTGAGTCCCTATGATTTACATTGATCCCGTACAAAGTGTTGGCGCATCACGTGGCCGTTCGGGGGCTGTTTTCGATTTTCCCCCCAGTAACGCAATGTTTTTAAGCCCAACTCTTGAAATACAAAAATTATCATCGTATTCTCAAACCGGGAGTCCTGTGATCACACGATCAGTTCCTATGAGTTACATTGGTTCCGTGTGAGGTGTTGTTGCCACTCACGGGGCCGTACAGGGGCAATGTCAGGTTTCACCCACTAATACCATGTTTTTAAGCCCAAGTACATAAATATGAAAATTATCTTCGTATTATCAAACCGGGAGTCCCATGATCGTACGGTCAGTTCCAAAGAGTAACATTAGAACCGTGCGAGGTGTTGGTGCCTTTCACGGGCCGTTCGAGGGTTGTTTCGGGTTTTAACCCACTAATGCCATTTTTTCCTAAGTCCTTATATTTTTAAATTATCTTCGTATTCTCAAACTGGGAGCCTCGTGGTCGTGAGGTCAGATCCTATGTGTTACATTGGTCCCGTGCGTGGTGTTGGTGCCACTCATGGGGCCTTTCGAGGGTTGTTTCGGGGTTTCCCCCACTAACGCAAAGTTTTTAATCCTAAGTATATAAATATGCAAATTATCGTCGTATTTACAAACTGGGGTCCCATGATCATGCAAGAAGTTCCTACGAGTTACATTTGTCCCGTGCGAAGTCTTGGTGCCACTCATGGGGCCGTTCGTGGGCTGTTTTGGGTTTCCCCCCACTATAGCCATGTTTTTAAGACTAAGTCTACAAATATACAAATTATCATCGTATTCTCAAATCGGGGGTCCCGGGATTGTGTGGTCAGTTCCTACGAGTTACATTGGTCCCGTGTGAGCTGTTGGTGCCACTCATGGGCCGTTCGGGGGCTGTTTCAGGGTTTAACCACTAACACCAAGTCTTTAATCCTATGTCCAAAAATATGCAAATTATCGTCGTATTCTCAAACTAGGGGTCCCATGATCACGCGGCCAATTCCTACGAGTTACATTAGTTCCGTGCGAGGTGTTGGTGCCACTCATGGGGCTGTTTGAGGGTTGTTTTTTATTTCCACCACTATCACCGTGTTTTTATGCCTAAATCTAAAAACAATGAAATTATTGTCGTATTCTCAAACCAAAAGTCCCGTGAATGCGAGGTCAGTTCCAATGAGTAACATTGGTCCCGTGCGAGTTGTTGGAGCCACTCATGGGGCCGTTCGAGGGCTGTTTTGGGTTTTCCACCACTAACGCCATGTTTTTAAGCCTAAGTCCAGAAATATGAAAATTATTTTTGTATTCTCAAACTGGGGGTCCCATGATCACGTGGTCAGTTCCTACAAGTTACATTATCCCGTGCGAGGTCTTGGTGCCACTCATAAGATCCAGATAAGTACACTCACATCGACAGTTTAACTGGCTTCTCCCTTGCCTTTATTCGGTATTTGTTCAATCAGCTCTTCTTCCCTTCCTATCATTCTTAAAATATTATTATCATCATAACAATATCAATAATCCAAACAATGATTTAAACATAATTCATTCCATAAGCATCAATGATTCCATTCAAAATCATTTATCACAAGTGAAGTTCCATCCAAATCCATGTTAATATATTTAACATATCCAAATCATAGAACAAATATAAATTCATTTATTCTTGGTAATTCAATCCTTGTCATATTATTATTCAAATACAAAAGACGGTACATCATTTCAAGTCTCCTAGAGCAAGATATGCCCATTTCTTTACCACGTAGCAAATCTGCCCTATAGGCTCTTTTATCGTTCATTCAATTTCAAGGAATTTCCATAATTTTTCTACATCATAAATTTATATGATATTTCACCCAACATCAGTAAACATATTTAACAATACAAGATTAAAATTTCATAGTTTTCAGAGTTCATTTGCTATGTCAAACAAAACATCGAACACGTGGCGGGAATACTTTCACCCTTAGGGAAGATTTCATACCCAAATTTCAAACTCTCACCAAAGACTCATTTATTGTTATTTTCACCTGATTTTTGTAAATGTCATACATATATGAGTCCAGGTTAATCTCCAATTGGAATCAATCAATTCTAGTAAGTATATAGAAATATATGGAAGTTTGAATAAACAAGGCTCCTAAACAAAACAATCTCAAGGGTTTACACATTCAAATTTGCATCTATCCATAAGTACACATCAAGACATGGAATTTAATTAAACAAATGATTATTTCAATCATTTAAATAATTAATACAAAAAAAACAATATTTATGGATGGAAATACCTTAGGGGCTTTTACGTAATTTTTCTATGAATTTTTCTTCAATTTCTCCTCACACTTTCTTCCTAAACTTGAAAACTCTCTTTCCTTAGGCTAAAACTCTTCCATGGATGAAATATGCTGAAGGAAGAGTTTAATTAAAATGTTATAATTTGGCATAAGGTCACCCCCATTGGTCCAATCAAAATATAACATGTGGCATTATATAAAACAAAATATCATTTAAGGCTAAATGACTACTTTACCTCCTATTCGTAAAAAGACAATACCTTCCCACTCGGATGTCCGTTCGATGAACCGTTTACTTTGTTATAAACCTAACTCATATATCTACAAATATATTGTTTACACCTCAAGTTCATTGTTATGTTATAAAGGTCAAAACTAGCCTCCAACAGGAACATTCCTACCAAAAACTTTAAAATTTCACATTTGTAAATAATTCGGTATTTCAAGCTTTATAAAGGTAGGATTAAACTAAACATAATGACTTAATATCATATATATTAATAACACACTACTCATATCACATAAGCTAATCATGATTTAAGCATATTTAATCATAATTATATTCGGGTCGTAATAATTCTCCCCCAGTTAGGAAATTTCGTCCCCGAAATTGACATACCTTGGTTGTCTGAATTAAACAAATACGGATAACGCATCGTCATGATATCCTCACTCACCCATGTAGATTCTTCCATGGAATGCGTTATCCACATAACCTTCACAAGTGGGATCACTTTTGATCTCAATATTTGTTCTTTCCTATCGACGATTGCAAGTGGTTCTTCCACATAACTCAAATCTTCTTTCAACGCAATAGGTTGTTCCACCAATACATGTGAAGTATCCTCTACATACTTTCTCATCATAGAAACATGGAAAACATCATGTAACCGAGCTAACGCTGGAGGTAACTCTAACTTGTAGGCAACCATCCCGACTTTTTCAAGAATTTCATAAGGTCCAATGTAGCGTGGACTTAATTTCCCTTTCTTTCCAAACCTCATAACTCCATTCCATGGAGATATCCAAAGAAACACATAATCCCCGTTCTGGAATTCCAAATATTTTTGTCGTTTATCCGCATAACGTTTTTGTCTGCTTTGAGCTGTTCTCATTCTATCTTGAATAATCTTCACTTTTTCAGTGGTGACTTCAATCAATTCTGGACCCTCTATCTTCCTTTCACCAACTTCACCCTAACATATCAGTGTATGACATCGTCTACCGTACAATGCTTCATATGGATCCATACCAATAGTAGACTGAAAACTATTGTTATATGCAAATTCTATTAAATGCAAATATTCATCCGAATTACCTCTGAAATCAAGCACACAAGCTCTAAGCATATCTTCCAAAATTTGTATTGTCCTTTTAGACTGCCCATATGTCTGAGGATGAAAATATGTACTAAACTTCAAGTTAGAACCCATAGCACACTGTAAGCTATCCCAAAATCTGGATGTAAAAGTAGGGTCTCTATCTGAAATAATAGATATCAGCGCTCCATGCAATCTAATAATTTCATTAACATAGAGTCTAGCATACCTATCAAATGTATACGTAATCTTGACTGCCATAAAATGAGCAGACTTGGTCAATCTGTCCACCACTACCCAAATCAAATCTGACCCCTTCTGAGATCGAGGAAGCCCAACTACAAAATCCATCGTTACATAATCCCATTTCCATTCCGGTATTGGCAATGGCTGAAGCAGACCAGTAGGCTTCTGATGCTCCACTTTCACTTGCTGACATATAAGGCACCTAACAACAAAATTAGCTATTTCCCTTTTCATATTATTCCACCAATAATGCTCCTTTAAATCCCTAAATATTTTAGTACTACCAGGATGCATAGTATAAATGGAATTATGAGCCTCATCTAAAATTTCCTCTTTCAATCCACACACATTAGGCACACATAACCACTGCTTATACAATAAAGTGTCATCATTCGCAATACAAAAATCTCCAGACTTATCATCTCCGTCGTCTTGTCATTTCTTCTCAAGAAAAGGATCTTGACTTTGCAAATCACGAATACGGGTAGCTAACAAAGGCCTCATGCTTACATGAGCAAAGAACCAGTCCCCATCAGCTAGCTTCAATTCTACTCCCATCAATCTCAACTCCATGATGTGGGAAACTCTAGCACACCGAATACAAGATAACTTGCTCGAAGACTTTCTACTCAGAGCATCTGCAACTGCATTTTCCTTCCCTGGGTGGTAGTGAATTGTATAATCATAGTCTTTAATTAACTCCATCCATCGCTTCTGCCTCAAATTCAACTCCTTTTGAGTAAATAAATACTTAAGGCTTTGATGGTCAGTAAAAATTTCACATACCTCACTATATAGATAATGAAGCCATAATTTCAAAGCAAACACAATAGCAGCAAGTTCCAAATCATGTGTAGGATAATTACGTTCATGTGTATGCAACTACCTAGAAGCATAAGCAATAACTTTACCATGCTGCTTAAAAACACAACCCAACCCCAGATGTGAAGCATCGGTATAAATAATAAAACCATCTCCACCGTGTGGAGTAGTAAGAACAAGTGCAGTTACCAATCTCTTCTTTAATTCTTCAAAACCATTTTCACAATCAGAATTCCATTCAAACTTAATATCTTTCCGAGTCAACTTAGTCATTGGTTGGGCAATTGAAGAAAATCCCGTAATAAACCTTCTATAATACCCAGCTAAACCCAGAAAACTTCTCACCTCAGTGACATTATTGGGCCTCTCCCATTTTACAATAGCTTCCACCTTCTTGGGATCAACACAGATACCATCTCCAGAAATAACATGGCCTAAAAAATACTACTTTTGATATCCAAAATTCACATTTGCTAAACTTAGCATACAATTGCTTATCTTTCAACACATTCAAAATAGTTCGGAGATGCTTTTCTTGTTCAACCATATCCCGTGAATAAATCAGAATATCATCAATAAAAACTATCACAAATGAATCAACGAAAGGATGCAGTACCCAGTTCATAATATGTATAAATACAACTGGAGCATTAGTCACCCCAAAAGGCATCACCAGAAATTCAAAATGACCATACCGACTATGAAAAGAAGTTTTAGAAACATCACTCCCCTTCACCCTCAACTGATGATAACCTCATCGCAAGTCTATCTTTGAAAACACTTTAGCACCCTGTAACTGATTAAATAAATCATCTATACGACGTAAAGGATATTTTTTCTTAATTGTAGCTTTATTCAATTGCCTATAGTCAACACACAAATGCATAATGCCATCTTTATTTTTCACAAATAAAACTGGTGCACCCCATGGAGATACACTTGGCTGTATGAACCCTCAATCAAGTAAATCCTGTAACTAAATATTGAGTTCTTTTTATTCAATAGGTGCCATTCTATACGATTCCATAGAAATAGGGGTTGTTCCTGGTGCTAATTACTTAATAAATTCAACTTCTCTCTCTGGCGGTAATCTAGGGAATTCGCTAGGAAACACTTCTGGAAAATCTCGTACTATAGGAACATCAACTAATTGTAAAGCCCCCTTTGCAGTGTTAAGAACATATACAATAAAACCCTCACAACGCTTACTCAATAATTTCCTTGCCTAAATAGCAGAAATAATCCATGGATGCATGATATTTGGATAGCCAATCCATTCTCAAAATTATGTCAAAATCAGAAATACCCAATGGAAGTAAGTCTATAACTGTATCTCTAACCCCTACAGTCAAAACACAATCACGAAAAACATATTCAACTACAATCATATCCCCCATAGGCATGGAAATACCCAACCCCACCTCTAAATGAGTAAATGGTCTATTCAGATATATGGAAAATGCATATGACACAAAATAATGTCTGGAACCAGGATCAATCAGAACATAAGCACTTCTATCAGTAACATAAAGTGTACATGTCACCACATTTGGAGTAATTTGAGAATCTTTCATTGTAAAAACTCGTCCACCTGGCCTTGAACTACTAGCTTGTCCTCTGCTCATACTTTTCACTCTACTACCTAGAGATAACATTCTTCTTGCTACTTCACTATGTGCTGTTGGAGTCTCTGCCAATTACGAACAATTCTTCTTAATATTCCCCACTTTATGACAATGGTAGCATTCCAATACCTTAAGCTTAGGACACTCAGATTTATAATGCCCTTCCTCTTTACAAAAGAAACATGTAACACCTCCTATTAGGGCCTCACCTCTCTCGGACTTTCTGGCTGAACCAAAAGATCCTCCACCCCTGGTATCTCTGCCCAATCTTCCCTGACCTATACCACTATCTCCACCACCTCTCTACAATTTATGAGGTTCCATCTTAACACTTCCACCCTCACCTCCCTTAGAGTGAGATGCGTCGAATCTACTCTTCTTAAAACTCTCTCTACTCGCCACCCCTTGGTTCATTTGCCTTTCTGCTATCGTGGCTTTCTTTACCAGAGAAGCATAATCTTCTAACTCATAAGTGGCCACTCTATTTTGAATAGGCCAAATCAGTCCATATTAAAACTTACTACATTTATCTTCTTTATCCTGCACATACTTAGTAGCAAATCTAGACAAAGAAGTAAATTTAGCATCATACTCCCTCACAGACATGTTGCCTTGGGTTAAATTTATAAACTCCCTCAGCTTCTCCCTCCTATAAACCTTAGGGAAATACTTAACATACAAAGCTTTAATAAATTCAGCCCAAGAAATAACATCAGTACCTTCCATCCTGGGCACTAAATGGTTGCTGGCTTCCCACCAATATTTCGCTTCTCCTTTGAGCTTAAACACAACTGGATTCACTTTCTGGTTATCTGGAACCTTCATAACTGCAAAGATAGTTTCTAGATCTCTGACCCACATCTCAGCTTCTGTAGGTTCAACTGACCCTGAATATTCTGGAGAATTCAACTTCAAAACCTTCTCATGCATGGGATCTTTCATTTCTTTCCTTGCCTCTTTCTCAATCATGGCCACAGTGTTTGATTCTAGATATCTAGCCCGTTGTTCTGCCATTTGCGCCATATTTCTTTCCTATTGTTCTACATCCTCAATATTGCATGTGCCATTATTTGCATCTCTGTAGGCTGCTCCTTCACTCTAATCCTTCCAGCAACACTTTTCTCGAATTCAGTATTATCTGTACGAGAAACTGCTCCCTCTTCTGTAGGTTGTCCATTCCCAGGTTCCATCTGGAATTATCTGTAATACAACAAAGTTCTAACAACCTATATAAATAGTTTATAATACTAAACTATGGGTTAGTACATAAACAATTCATAAATATCATTCAACTCAATACTGCCATCTAACCATCACACACGTCCAGAATTAATAACCACGCTCTGATACCACTAACTGTCACACCCCAAAACAAATTCCATACTAATAATTTCTCATTATAATAATTAGATCATAATCTTAATCCCATTGTAAATATAATTCATTTATCAATATTTTACTACATAATGTTCACAATGAACATACTATTATTCTTATTCCATACCGAAATCAATATCAGAGTCGTAATTAAGCAGACATACAATAACATGATTAACTATGATCAACTCAATCCATGCTAAATTTATATATACAATATGTGAGTGTATTAAAATCTTCAGCATGACAAGGTTAAAATACCCATATTTAAACCCCAACTCTTCCAACGGTGCAACTCTCAAAGTTAACGATCATATAGTATCCTAGCTGGCAACGTACAAACCTGAAAATGTTAAAATATAAACTGTAAGCATTAATCTTAGTGAGGTACTTTTCCCTACAATGGAATAACAATTCTATATCGAATATTTGGATATAAAATTCAAACAATCCTGCCCTTTGGCAATAAAAAATCCTGGATCATAAGATCCCGATAATTCTACCCATTGGCAATAACAAATCCTGGATCATAAGATCCAAATAATTCTTCCCTTTGGCAATCAAAAATCCTGGATATTTGAATATCCAAACAAATCCAGAATATTAAAGTGTTCAAACCAATCCAGGATCATGAGATCCAAAAAAATCCTGGATATTTTAATATCCAAACAAATCCTGAATACTGAAGTATTCAAACATATCCGCTCTTAGAGCTATATTCATATTTATGTATGAAATAAGTCATAAGTACACTCACCTCGACAGTTTAACTAGCTTCTCCCTTACCTTTATCCGGTATTTGTTCAATCAGTTCTTCTTCCCTTCCTATCATTCTTAAAATATTAGTATCATCATAAGAATATCAATAATCCAAAGAATGATTTAAACATAATTCATTCCATAAGCATCACATGATTCCATTCAAATCATTTATCACAAGTGAAGTTCCATCCAAATCCATGTTAATATATTTAACATATCCAAATCATAGAGTAAATATAAATTCATTTATTCTGGGTAATTCAATCCTTGTCATATTAGTATTCCAATACAAAAGACGGTACATCATTTCAAGTCTCCTAGGGCAAGATATGCCCATTTCTTTACCACATAGCAAATCTGCCTTATAGGATCTTTTATCGTTCATTCAATTTCCAGTAATTTCCATAATTTTTCTACATCATAAATTTATATGAAATTTCATCTAACATCAGTAAACATATTGAACAATACACGATTAAAATTTCATAGTTTTCAGAGTTCATTTGTTATGTCAAACAAAACATCGAACACATGGCGGGCATACTTTCACCCTTAGGGCAGATTTCATACCCGAACTTCAAACTCTCACCAAAGACTCATTTATTGGTATTTTTACCTGATTTTTGGATATGTCATACATATATGAGTCCAGGTTAATCTTTAATTATAATAAATCAATTCCAGTAAGTATATAGAAATATATGGAAGTTTGAATAAACAAGGTTCCTAAACAAAGTAATCTCAAGGGTTTACACATTCAAGTTTGCTTAAACTTGCATCTATCCATAAGTACACATCAAGACATGGAATTTCAGTAAAACAATGATTATTTAAATCATTGAAATAAGTAATACAAAAAAATAAACAAGATTTATGGATGGAAATACCTTAGGGGCTTTTACGTAATTTTTCTATGAATTTTTCTTCAATTTCTCCTCACACTTTCTTCCTAAACTTGAAAACTCTATTTCCTTAGGTTAAAACTCTTCCATGGCTGAAATATGATGAAGGAAGAGCTTAATTAAAGGGTTATAAGTCGGCATAAGTTCACCCCCTTGGTCCAATCAAAATATAACATGTGGCATTATATAAAACAAAATATCATTTAAGGCTAAATGATTACTTTACCCCCTGTTCGTAAAAAGACAATATCTTCCCACTCTTATGTCCATTCGATGAACCGTTTATTTTGTTATAAACCTAAATCATATATCTACAAATATATAGTTACACCTCAAGTTCATTGTTATGTCATAAAGGTCAAAACTAGCCTCCAACAGGAACATTCCTACCGAAAACTTTAAAATTTCACATTTATAACTAATTCGATATTTCAAGCTTTATGAAGGTAGGATTGAACTAAACATAATGACTTAACATCATGTATATTAATAACACACTACTCATATCACATAATCTAAGAATGATTTAAGCATATTTAATCATAATTATATTCGGGTTTTCACACACAGGGCCGTTCGGGGGCAATTTCGGGTTTTCACCCACTAAAGCCATGTTTTTAAGCCCAAATCCAGAAATATGAAAATTATCGTCGTATCTCAAACCGGGAGTCTCGTGATCGCACGGCCAGTTCCGACGAGTTACGTTGGTCCCGTGCGAGTTGTTGGTGCCACTCACTGGGCCGTTCGAGGGCTGTTTCGGGTTTTAACCCACTAACGCCATATTTTCCTAAGTCCTTATACTTTTAAATTATCATCGTATTCTCCAATCGAGAGTCCCGGGATCACGCAGTCAGATCCTATGAGTTACATTGGTCCCGTGCGAGGTGTTGGTGCCAGTCACGGGGCCGTTCGGGAGTTGTTTCAGGTTTTCACCCACTAACGCCATGTTTTTATGCCTACGTCTATGAATATGAAAAGTATCTTCGTATTCTCAAACTGGTAGTGTCGTGACCGCGCTGTCAGTTCCAACGAGTTATATTGGTCATGTGCGAGGTGTTGGTGCCACTTATAGGGCCGTTCGGGGGCTATTTCGGGTTTCCCCCACTAATGCCATGTTTTTAAGCCTAGGTACATAAATAAGCAAAGTATCATCATATTCTCAAATTAGGGGTCTTGTGGTGGCGCGGTCAGATCCTACGAGTTACATTCGTCCCGTGCGAGGTGCTGGTGCCACTCACGGGGCCGTTCTGGGGCTGTTTTGGGGTTTCAGCCACTAACACCACGTTTTTAAGCCAAAGTCCAGAAATATGCAAATTATTGTCGTATTCTCAAAAAGGGAGTCCTGTGATCATGCGGTCAGTTCCTATGAGTTACATTAGTCCCGTGTGAGGTGTTGGTGCCACTCATGGGGCTGTTTTGGGTTTTCACCCACAATGGCGATGTTTTTAAGCCTATATCTAGAAAATATGAAAATTATTGTCGTATTCTCAAATCAAGAGTCTCGTGATCGCGCGGTCAGTTCCTACGAATTACGTTAGTCCCGTGCGAGGTGTTGGTGCCACTCACGGGGCTATTTGGGGGTTGTTTCGAGTTTTCACTCACTAACACCGTGTTTTTAAGCCTAAGTCTACAAATATGCAAATTATCATCGTATTCTAAAACCGGGGGTCCCGTGATCGCGTGGTCAGTTCCTACGATTACATTGGTCCCGTGCAAGGTGTTGGTGCCACTCATGGGGCCGTTCGGTGGCTGTTTTGGGGTTTCCCCCACTAACGCCAAGTTTTTATGCCTAAGTATAGAAGTATACAAATTATCATCGTATTCTCTAAACGGGGGTCCCGTGATCGTGAGGTCAGTTCCTACGAGTTACATTAGTCCCGTGCGAGGTGTTGGTGCCACTCATGGGTCCGTTCGGGAGCTGTTTCGGGTTTTCACCCACGAACACCATTTTTTTATGCCTAAGTCTAGAAACATGAAAATTATCATCGTCTTCTCAAATTGGGCATCCTGTTATCGCGCGGTCAGTTCCTGCATGTTATATTGGTCCTGTGCGAGGTGTTGGTGCCACTCACAGGGCCGTTCGGGGGCTATTTCGGGTTTCCCCCACTAACGCCAAGTTTTTAAGCCAAAGTCTAGAAATATGAAAATTATTGTCGTATTCTCAAACCTGGGGGCCCATGATCGCGCGGTCAGTTTACTACGAGTTACATTGGTCCCGTGCGAGGTGTTGGTGCCCCTCACGGGGCCGTTCGGGTCTATTTTGGGTTTTCCCCCACTAGCGCCACGTTTTTAAACTTAACTCTAGAAATATGAAAATTATCGTCGTATGTTCAAACCTGTTGTCCCATGATCACGCGGTGAGTTCCTACGAGTTACATTGGTCCCGTGCGAGGTTTTGGTGCCACTCACAGGGCCGTTCGGGGGCAGTTTCGGGTTTTCACCCACTAACGCCATTTTTTAAGCCCAAATCCAGAAAGACGAAAATTATCGTCATATCTCAAACCGGGTGTCTCGTGATTTCATGATCAGTTCCAATGAGTTATATTGGTCCCGTGCGAGGTGTTGGTGCCACTCACGGGGCCGTTCGAGGGCTGTTTCGGGTTTTAACCCACTAACGCCATATTTACCTAAATCCTTATACTTTTAAATTATCGTCGTATTCTCCAATCGAGAGTCCTGTGATCACGCAGTCAGATCCTACGAGTTACATTGGTCCCGTGCGAGGTGTTGCTGCCAGTCACGGGGCCGTTCAGGAGCTGTTTTAGGTTTTCACCCACGAATGCCATGTTTTTATGTCTAACTCTATAAACATGCAAATTATCATTGTATTCTCAAACGGGGCATCCCGTGATCGTGCGGTAAGTTCCTACAAGTTATATTGGTCATGTGCTAGGTGTTGGTGCCACTCACAGGGCCGTTTGGGGGCTATTTTGGGTTTCCCCCCCTAATGCCATATTTTTAAGCCTAAGTTCAGAATTATGAAAATTATCATCATATTCTCATTCTGGGGGTCCCGTGATCGCGCGGTCAGATCCTATGAGTTACATTCATCACGTGTGAGGTGCTGGTGCCACTTACGGGGCCGTTCGAGGGCTGTTTTGGGTTTTCCACCACTAACGCCAAGTTTTTATTCTTAACTCTTGAAATATTCAAATTATCGTCATATTCTCATATCAGGGGTCCCGTGATTGCACGATCAGTTCCTACGAGTTACATTAGTCCCGTGCGAGGTGTTGGTGCATCTCATGGGGCCGTTCGGGGGATGTTTCGAGTTTTCACCCACAAACGCCATGTTTTTATGCCTACGTCTATAAACACGCAAATTATCATCGTATTTTCTAATCGGGTGTCCCATGTTCGTGCGGTCAGTTCCTACAAGTTATATTGGTCATGTGTGAGGTGTTGGTGCCACCCTCAGGGCCGTTTCGGGTTTCCCCCACTAATGCCATGTCTTTAAGCCTAACTCTAGAAATATGAAAATTATCATTGTATTCCCAAGCCGAGGGTCTCGTAATTGCGTGGTCAGTTCCTACGAGTTACATTAGTCCCGTGCGAGGTGTTGATGCCCCTCACGGGGCCGTTCGGGAGCTATTTTGGGTTTTCCCTCACTAACGCCATGTTTTTAAACTTAACTCTAGAGATAGGAAAATTATCATCGTATTATCAAACCGGGTGTCCCATGATCAAGCGGTGAGTTCCTATGAGTTACATTGGTCCCGTGCGAGGTGTTGGTGCCACTCACAGGGCCGTTCGGGGGCAGTTTTGGGTTTCACCCACTAACGCCATGTTTTTAAGCCCAAATCCAGAAATATAAAAACTATCGTCATATTCTCAAACCGGGAGTCTCGTGATTGCACGGTCAGTTCCAACGAGTTACATTGGTCTCGTACGAGGTGTTGGTGCCACTCACGGGGCCGTTCGAGGGTTGTTTCGAGTTTTAACCCACTTACGCCATATTTGCCTAAGTCCTTATACTTTTAAATTATCATCGTATTCTCCAATCGAGAGTCTTGTGATCACACGATTAGATCCTACGAGTTACATTGGTCCCGTGCGAGTTGTTGGTGCCAGTCACGGGGCCGTTCGGGAGTTGTTTCAGGTTTTCACCCACTAACGCCATGTTTTTTGCCTACGTCTATGAATATGAAAATTATCTTCGTATTATCAAACTGGTAGTGTCGTGATCGCGCGGTCAGTTCCTATGAGTTATATTGGTTATGTGCGAGGTGTTGGTGCCACTCGCAGGGCCTTTCGGGGACTATTTTAGGTTTCCCCCACTAATGCCATGTTTTTAAGCCTAATTGTAGAAATATGGAAATTATCATCAAATTCTCAAACTGGGGGTCCCGTGATCGCACGGTCAGATCCTGCGAGTTACATTCATCCCGTGCGAGGGGCTGGTGCCACTCATGGGGCCGTTCGGGGGCTATTTTGGGTTTTCACCCACAACGCCATGTTTTTAATCCTAAGTCTAGAAATACGCAAATTATTGTCCTATTCTCAAACGGGGAGTCCCGTGATCACGTGGTCAGTTCCTATGAGTTACATTAGTCCCGTGTGAGGTGTTGGTGCCACTCATGGGGCTGTTTTGGGTTTTCACCCACTATGGCCATGTTTTTAAGCTTAAGTCTAGAAATGTTAAAATTATCATCGTATTCTCAAATCGAGAGTCCCGTGATCGCGCGGTTAGTTCCTACGATTTACGTTAGTCCCGTGCGAGGTGTTGGTGCCACTCATGGGGTCGTTTATGGGCTGTTTCGAGTTTTCACCCACTAGCACCATGTTTTTAAGCCTAAGTCTAGAAATATGCAAATTATCATCATATTCTGAAATTGGGGGTCCTGTGATCATGCGGTTAGTTCCTACAAGTTACATTTGTCCCATACGGTTGTGCCACTCACGGGGTCGTCCGGGGGCTGTTTTTGGTTATCCACCACTAATGCCATGTTTTTAATCCTAACTCTTGAAATATGCAAATTATCGTCATATTCTCAAATCGGGGGTCCCATGATCGCACGATCAATTCCTACGAGTTACATTAGTCCCATGCGGGGTGTTGGTGCCACTCATGGGCCCGTTTGGGGGATGTTTTCGGCTTTCATCCACTAATGCCATGTTTTTATGGCTAAGTCTAGAAACATGCAAATTATCATCATATTCTCCAATCGGATGTCCTATGATCGGGCGGTCCGTTCCTACGAGTTATATTGGTCCTGTGCGAGGTGTTGGTCCCACTCCCAGTATCGTTCGGGGAGTATTTCGGGTTTCCCCCACTAACGCCATATTTTTAAGCCTAGGTCTAGAAATATCAAAATTAACATCGTATTCTCAAACCGGGGGTCCCGTGATCGTGCGATCATTTCCTACGAGTTACATTGGTCCCGTGCGAGGTGTTGGTGCCCCTCACAGGGTCCTTCGGGGGCTATTTTGGGTTTTCGCCCACTAACACCATGTTTTTAAACTTAGCTTTATAAATATGCAAATTATCGTCGTATTCTCAAACCAGGTGTCCCATGATAACACGGTGAGTTCCAACCAGATACATTGGTCCCGTACGAGGTGTTGGTGCCACTCACAGGGCCGTCCGAGGGACGTTTTGGGTCTTCACCCTCTAACGCCATGTTTTTATGACCAAATCCAAAAATATCAAAATTATCGTCGAATTCTCAAATCGGGAGGCCTGTGATCGTACGGTCAGTTCCAACGAGTTACATTAGTCCCGTGCGAGGTGTTGGTGCCACTCACGGGGAGGTTCGAGGGGTGTTCCGAGTTTTAACCCACTAACGCCATATTTGCCTAAGTCCTTATATTTTTAAATTATCGTCGTATTCTCCAATCGAGAGTCCTGTGATCACGTGGTCAGATCCTACGTTTACATTGGTCCCGTGCGATGTGTTGGTGCCAGTCACGGGGCCGTTCGGGAGCTGTTTCAGGTTTTCATCCACAAACGCCATGTTTTTATTCCTGTGTCTATGAATATGAAAATTATCCTCATATTATCAAACTGGTAGTGCCGTGATCGCGCGGTCAGTTCCTACGAGTTACGTTAGTCCCATGCGAGGTGTTGGTGCCACTCATGGGGCCGTTTGGGGGATGTTTCGAGTTTTCAACCACTAACAGCATGTTTTTAAGCCTAAGTCTAGAAATGTGCAAATTATCATCGTATTCTCAAATTGGGAGTCCCGTGATCATGCGGTCAGTTCCTACGAGTTACATTGGTCCCGTGCGAGGTGTTGTGCTACTCACAGGGCCGTTCGGGGGCTATTTTGGGTTTTCCACCACTAACGCCATGATTCTTATTCTTAACTCTTGAAATATGCAAATTATCATCATATTCTCAAATCGGGGGTCCCGTGATCGCACGATTAGTTCCTACGAGATACATTAGTACCGTGAGAGGTGTTGGTTCCACTCATGGGGCCGTTCGGGGGATGTTTCGGGTTTTCACCCACTAACGCCATGTTTTTATGCATAAGTCTAGAAACATGCAAATTATCATCGTATTCTAAAATCGGGTGTCCCGTGATCGCCTGGTCAATTCCTACGAGTTATATTGGTCCTGTGCGAGGTGTTGGTGCCACTCACAGGGTCGTTCGGGGGCTATTTCGAGTTTCCCCCACTAATGCCACATTTTTAAGCCTAAGTCTAGAAATATGAAGATTATCATCGTATTCTCAAATCGGGAGTCCTGTGATCGCGCGGTCAGTTCCTACGAGTTACATTGGTCCCGTGCGAGGTGTTGGAGCCACTCACGTGGCCGTTCGGGGGCTGTTTTGAGTTTTTCCACACCAACGCCATGTTTTTAAAATTAACTCTTGAAATATACAAATTATCATCGTATTCTAAAACCGGGGGTCACATGATCGCGCGATCAGTTCCTATGAGTTACATTGGTCCTGTGCGAGGTATTGGTGCCACTCATGGGGCCGTTCGGGGGCAATTTTGGGTTTTCACCCACTAACACCATGTTTTTATGCCCAAGTCCAAAAATATGAAAATTATCATCATATTCTCAAACCGAGAGTCTTATGATCACACGGTCAGTTCCAACGAGTTACATTGGTCCCGTGCGAGGTGTTGGTGCCACTCATGGGGTCGTTCGAGGGTTATTCCGAGTTTTAACCCTCTAACGCCATATTTGCCTAAGTCCTTGTATTTTTAAATTATCGTCGTATTCTCCAATCGAGAGTCCTGTGATCACAGGGTCAGATCCTACGATTTACATTGGTGCCGTGCGATGTGTTGGTGCCAGTCAAGGGGCCGTTCGGGAGCTGTTTCAGGTTTTCACCCACAAACACCATGTTTTTATGCCTACATCTATGAATATGAAAATTATCCTCATATTCTCAAACTGGTAGTGCCGTGATCGCGCGGTCAGTTCCTATGAGTTACATTAGTCCCGTGCAAGGTGTTGGTGCCACACATGGGCTGTTTGGGGGCCGTTTCGGGTTTCCCCCGACTAACGTCGTGTTTTTAAGACTAAGTCTAGAAATATGAAAATTATCTTCATATTCTCAAACCAGGGGTCCTGTGATCACGCGGTCAGTTCCTACGTGTTACATTGGTCCCGTACGAGGTGTTGTGCCACTCACGGGGTCGTTCGGTGCCTGTTTTTAGTTTTCCCCCACGAACGCAATGTTTTTAAGCTTAACTCTAGAAATATGAAAATTATCGTTATATTCTCAAACCGAGGGTTCTGTGATCACGCGGTCAGTTCGTACGAGTTACGTTGGTCCCGTACGAGGTGTTGGTGCCAGTCACGGGGCCCTTCGGAGGTTGTTTCGGGTTTTCACCCATTATCATCGTATTCTCAAATCGAGAGACTTGTGATCACACGGTCAGATTCTACGAGTTACATTGGTCCCGTGCGAGGTGTTGGTGCCACTCACGGGGACATTCTGGGGCTATTTCGGGTTTCCCCCGACTAATGCCATATTTTTAAGTCTAAGTCTAGAAATTTGCAAATTATCGTTGTATTCTCAAACTGAGGGTCCCGTGATCGCGTGGTCAATTCCTACAAGCGACATTGGTCCTGTGCGAGGTGTTGGTGCCACTCATGGGGCCGTTCGGGGGCTATTTTGGGTTTTCCACCTCTAACGCCATGTTTTTAAGATTAAATCAAGAAATATGAAAATTTTCATCATATTCTCAAACCGGGGGTCCCAAAATCGCGCGGTAAGTTCCTACGAGTTGCATTAGTCCCGTGCGAGGTGTTGGTGCCACACATGGGGCCGTTCAGGGTCTGTTTCAGGTTTTCACCTATTAACGCCATGCTATTAATCCTAAGTCTAGAAATATGCAAATTATCATCGTATTCTCAAACCCCGGGTCCCGTGATCGCACAGTCAATTCCTACGAGTTACATTAGTCACATGCGAGGTGTTTGTGCCACTCACGGAGCCGTTCAGGGGCTATTTTTTCCCCCACTAATACCATGTTTAAACCATAAGTCTAAAAATTTGCAAATTATCGTCATATTCTCAAACTCGGAGTCCCATGATCGCGCGGTCAGTTCCTACGAGTTTTATTAGTCCTGTGCGAGATGTTGGTGCCACTTACGGGGCCGTTGTTGTTTTGGGTTTTCACCCACTAAACCCATGTTTTTAAGCCCAAATCCAAAATATGAAAATTATTATCGTATTGTCAAACCGGGAGTCCCGTGATCACACGATCAGTTCCTACGAGTTATATTAGTCCTCTGCGAGGTGTTGGTGCCACTCACGGGGCCGTTCGAGGGTTTTTTTCGGGTTTTAACCCACTAACGCCATATTTTCCTAAGTCCTTATATTTTTAAATTATCATAATATTCTCAAACCGGTAGTCCTGTGTTTATGCAGTTAGATTCTACGAGTTACATTGGTCCTGTGCGAGGTGTTGGTGCCACTCACAGGGCCGTTCGGGGGTTGTTTCAGGTTTTCACCCACTAACGCCATTTTTTTATGCCTGGGTCTATGAATATGCAAATTATCATCGTATTCTCAAACTTGGGGTCCCGTGATCGCGCGGTCAGTTCCTATGAGTTTCATTGGTCCCGTGCGAGGTATTGGTGCCACTCACAGGGGAGTTCGGGGTTTCCCCAACTAATGCCAGGTTTTTAAACCTAAGTCTAGAAATATGAAAATTATCATTGTATTCTCAAACCGCTGGTCCCATGAACGTGCGATCAGTTCCTACGAGTCACATTAGTCCCGTGCGAGGTGTTGGTGCCACTCCAGGGCCGTTCGGGGGCTGTTACGGGTTTTCCCCCACTAACGCCACATTTTTAAGTCTAAGTTTAGAAATATACAAATTATCGTCGTATTGTTAAACATGTAGTGCTGTGATTGTGCGGTTACGAGTTACATTAGTCCCGTGCGAGGTGTTGGTACCACTCGTGGGGCTGTCTGGGGTTGTCTTGAGTTTCACCCACTAACGCCTTATTTTTACGCCTAAGTCTAGAAACACGCAAATTATCATCGTATTCTCAAACCGAGAGTCCCGTTACCGTGTGGGCAGTTCCTACGAGTAACATTGGTCCCGTACGAGGTGTTGGTGCCACTAACGGGGACGTTCGGTTGCTGTTTTTGATTTCCCCCAGTAACGCCATGTTTCTAAGAATAAGTCTAGAAATATAAAAATTATCTTCGTATTCGAAAACCGGGGGTCCCGTGATCGCATGGTGAGTTCCTACGAGTTACATTGGTCCCATGCGAGTTGTTGGTACCACTCACGGGGCCGTTCGGGGGCTGTTTAGCGTTTTCCTTCACCAACGCAATGTTTTAAGATTAACTCTAGAAACATGCAAATTATCATTGTATTCTAAAACCAAGGGTTCTGTGATCTCGCGGCCAGTTCATACGAGTTACATTGGTCTCGTGCGAGGTGTTGGTGCCACTCACGAGGCTATTCGGGGGCTGTTTCGAGTTTTCACCCACTAGCGCCATGTTTTTATGGCTAAGTATAGCATTACGAAAATTATCATCGTATTCTCAAACCGAGAGTCCCGTGATCGCGTGGTTAGTTCCTTCAAGTTACATTGGTCCCCTGCGAGGTATTGGTGCCACTCACGGGGTCGTTTAGGGGCTATTTTGGGTTTTTCACCACTAATTCCATGTTTTTAAGCTTAACTCTAAAAATATGCAAATTATCCTTGTATTCTCAAATCATGGGATCTGTTATCGCGTGGTCAGTTCCTACGAGTTACATTAGTCCCGTGCGAAGTGTTGGTGCCACTCATGGGGCCCTTCGAAGGTTGTTTCAGGTTTCCGCCCAGTAAGGCTACGTTTTTATGACTAAGTCTAGAAACGTGCAAATTATCATCATATTTTCAAATCGGGAGTCCCATAATTGCGCGGTCAGTTCCTACGAGTTACATTGGTCCGGTGCGAGGTATTGGTGCCACTCACGGGGCCGTTCGGGGGCTGTTTCGGGGTTTCCCCCACTAACGCCATGTTTTTAAGCCAAAGTCTAGAAATATGAAAATTATCATCGTATTCTCAAACCGAAGGTCTCGTGATCGCGCGGTCAGTTCCAACGAGTTACATTGGTCCCGTATGAGGTGTTGGTGACACTTACGGGGCCGTTCGGGGGTTGTTTCAGGTTTTCACCCACTAATGCAACATTTTTAAGCCTAAGCCTAGAAATATGAAAATTATCATCGTATTCTGAAATGGGGGTCCCGTGATCGCTCGGTCAGTTCCTTACAGTTACATTAGTCTCGTGCGAGGTGTGGGTGCGACTAATTGGGCCGTTAGGGGGCTGCTTCGGGTTTTCACCCAATATAGCCATGTTTTTAAGCCCAAATCTAGAAATATGCAAATTATCATTGTATTCTCAAACCGACAGTCCTGTGATCATGCAGTCAGTTCGTACGAGTTACATAAGTCCCGTGCGAAGTATTGGTGCCACTCATGGGGCCATTCGGGGGATGTTTTGGGTTTTCACCCACTAACGCCATATTTTTATGACTAGGTCTAGAAACATGAAGATTATAATTGTATTCTCAAAACGGGAGTCCCGTGATCACGCGGTCAGTTCCTACAAATTACATTAGTCCCGTGCGAGGTGTTAGTGCCACTCACAGGGCCGTTCGGGGCTGTTTCGGGTTTCCCACCACTAGCGCCATATTTTTAAGCCTAACTCTTGAAATGTGCAAATTATCATCATATTCTCAAATCGAAAGACTCGTGTTCACGCGGTTAGTTCCTACTAATTACATTGGTCCAGTGCGAGGTGTTGGTGCCACGTATGGGGCCGTTCGGGGTCTGTTTCGAGTTTTCACCCACTAACGCCATCTTTTTTTGCCTAAGTCTAAAAACATGTAAATTATCATCGTATTCTCAAATCGGGCATCCCATGATCGCGCGGTCAGTTCCTATGAGATATATTGGTCCCGTGCGAGGTGTTGGCGCCACTCATGGGTCCACCCGGGGGCTATTTCGAGTTTACCCTCACTAACGCCATGTTTTTAAGCCTAAGTCTATAAATATGCAAATTATCATCGTATTCTCAAATCGAGATTCCTGTGATCACGCGGTCAGTTCCTACGAGTTACATTGGTCCGGTGCAAGGTGTTAGAGCCACTCACGTGGCCGTTCGGGGGCTGTTTTGAGTTTTCCCTCACCAACGCCATGTTTTTAAACATAGCTCTTGAAATATACAAATTATCTCCGTATTCTCAAACCGGGGGACACATGATCGCGCGGTCAGTTCCGACGAGTTACATTGGTCCCGTGCGAGGTATTGGTGCCACTCATGGGGCCGTTCGGGGGCAATTTTGAGTTTTCACCCACTAACGCCATGTTTTTATGCCCAAGTCCAGAAATATAAAAATTATCATCATATTCTTAAACCGGGAGTCCCGTCATCGCACGATCAGTTCCAATGAGTTACATTGGTCCCGTTCGAGGTGTTGGTGCCACTCACGGGGTCGTTCGAGGGTTGTACCGAGTTTTAACCCACTAACGTGATTTTTGCCTATGTCCTTTTATTTTTAATTTATCATCGTATTCTCAAAACGGGAGTCCCATGATCGCGCGGTCAGTTCCTATGAGTTCATTTGTCCCGTGCAAGGTGTTGGTGCCACTCATGGGGCCGTTCGGGGGATGATTCGGGTTTTCCCGCACTATAGCCATATTTTTAACCCTAAGTCTTGAAATATGCCAATTTTTGTTGTATTCTCAAACTGAGGGTACCGTGATCGGGCAATCAGTTTACTACGAGTTACATTGGTCCCGTGCGAGGTGTTGGTGCCACTCACAGGGCCGTTCAGGGGATGTTTCAGTTTTTCACCCACTAGCGCCACATTTTTAAGCCTAAGTGTAGAAATATGCAAATTATCGTTGTATTCTCAAATTGGGAGGACCCTGATCGCGCGGTCAATTCCTATGACTTACATTAGTCCCGTGCTAGGTGTTCATGCCACTCATGGGGCCATTCAGGGGCTGTTTCAGGTTTCTCCCCACTAACGTCACATTTTTAAGCCTATGTCTAAAAATATGCAAATTATTGTCGTATTGTCAAATCGAGAGTCCCGAGATCGTGCGATCAGTTCCTACGGGTTACATTAGTCCCGTGCAAGGCGTTAGTACCACTAATGGGGCCGTTCGGGGGCTGTTTCGAGTTTTCACCCACTATAGCCATGTTTTTAAGCCTAAGTCTAGAAATATGCAAATTATCATCGTATAATCAAACCGGGAGTCCCGTGATCATGTGGTAAGTTCCTACAAGTTACATTAGTCCCGTGCAACGTGTTGGTGCCCTTCATGGGGCCATCCGGGGACTATTTTGGGTTTTCACCCACTAACGCCATGTTTTTATGCCTAGGTCTAGAAACATGCAAATTATCATTGTATTCTCAAACTGGGCATCACGTGATCGCTCGGTCAGTTCCTACGAGTTATACTGGTCCCGTGCGAGGTGTTGGTGCCACTCATGGGGCCTTTCGGGGGCTGTTTCTGGTTTCCTCCCCAATAATACCATCTTTTTACGCCTAAGTCTAGAAATATGAAAATTATCATCGTATTCTTAAACCGGGGATCCCGTGATCATACAATCAGTTGCTATGATTTACATTGGTCCCGTACGAGGTGTCGGTTCCACTCACGGGGCCGTTCGGGGGATAATTTGGGTTTTCCCCCATAACGCCTAGTTTTTAAACTTATCGCTATAAATATGCAAATTATCATCGAATTCTCAAATCGGGAGTCCCATGATCGCACGGTTAGTTCCTACGAGTTACATTGGTCCCATGCGAGGTGTTTGTGCCACTCACGGTGCCGTTCGGGGGCAGTTTCAGGTTTTCACCCACTAACGCCATGCATTTAAGATGAATTCCCAAAATATGAAAATTATCGTCGTACCCGTGATCACACGGTCAGTTCCAACGAGTCAAATTGGTCCCGTGATCACGTGGTCAGTTCCTACGATTTACATTTATCCCGTCCAAGGTGTTGGTCGCACTCATGGGGCCGTTCGGGTTTTCCCCCACTATAGCCATATTTTTAAGCCTAAGTCTATAAATATGCAAATTATTGTTGTATTCTCAAATCAGGGGTCCCATGATTGCGTGATCAATTTACTACGAGTTACATTGGTCCCGTGCAAGGTATTGGTGCCACTCACGGGGCCGTTCAGGAAATGTTTCAGTTTTTCACCCACTTACGCCACATTTTTAAGCCTAAGTGTAGAAATATGAAAATTATTGTCGTATTCTCAAACTGCGAGTGCCATGATCGCGCGGTCAGTTCCTACGACTTACATTAGTCCCGTGCCAGGTGTGGGTGCCACTCATGGAGCCATTCGGGGGCTGTTTCGGGTTTTCCCCGACTACCATCACATTTTTAAGGCTAAGTCTGGAAATATGCAAATTATTGTCGTATTGTCTAACCGGGAGTCCCGAGATCGTGCGGTCAGTTCCTATATGTTACATTAGTCCCGTGCGAGGTATTAGTGCCACTAATGGGGCCGTTCGGGGGTTGTTTCAAGTTTTTACCCACTATAGTCATGTTTTTAAGCCAAAGTCTAGAAATATGAAAATTATCATCGTATAATCAAATCGGGAGTCCCGTGATCGCGTGGTAAGTTCCTACGAGTTACATTAGTCCCGTGCGACGTGTCGGTGCCCTTTATGGGGCCATTCGGGGGCTGTTTCGGGTTTTCACCCACTAACGCCATGTTTTTATGCCTATGTCTAGAAACTTGCAAATTATCATTGTATTCTCAAACTGGGCATCACGTGATCGCTCGGTCAGTTCCTACGAGTTATACTGGTCCCGTGCGAGGTGTTGGTGCCACTCATGGGGCCTTTCGGGGCTGTTTCTGGTTTCCTCCCCAATAATACCATCTTTTTACGCCTAAGTCTAGAAATATGAAAATTATCATCGTATTCTTAAACCGGGGATCCCATGATCATACAATCAGTTGCTATGATTTACATTGGTCCCGTACGAGGTGTCGGTTCCACTCACGGGGCCGTTCGGGGGATAATTTGGGTTTTCCCCCATAACGCCTAGTTTTTAAACTTATCGCTATAAATATGCAAATTATCATCGAATTCTCAAATCGGGAGTCCCATGATCGCACGGTTAGTTCCTACGAGTTACATTGGTCCCATGCGAGGTGTTTGTGCCACTCACGGTGCCGTTCGGGGGCAGTTTCAGGTTTTCACCCACTAACGCCATGCATTTAAGATGAATTCCCAAAATATGAAAATTATCGTCGTACCCGTGATCACACGGTCAGTTCCAACGAGTCAAATTGGTCCCGTGATCACGTGGTCAGTTCCTACGATTTACATTTATCCCGTCCAAGGTGTTGGTCGCACTCATGGGGCCGTTCGGGTTTTCCCCCACTATAGCCATATTTTTAAGCCTAAGTCTATAAATATGCAAATTATTGTTGTATTCTCAAATCAGGGGTCCCATGATTGCGTGATCAATTTACTACGAGTTACATTGGTCCCGTGCAAGGTATTGGTGCCACTCACGGGGCCGTTCAGGAAATGTTTCAGTTTTTCACCCACTTACGCCACATTTTTAAGCCTAAGTGTAGAAATATGAAAATTATTGTCGTATTCTCAAACTGCGAGTGCCATGATCGCGCGGTCAGTTCCTACGACTTACATTAGTCCCGTGCCAGGTGTGGGTGCCACTCATGGAGCCATTCGGGGGCTGTTTCGGGTTTTCCCCGACTACCATCACATTTTTAAGGCTAAGTCTAGAAATATGCAAATTATTGTCGTATTATCTAACCGGGAGTCCCGAGATCGTGCGGTCAGTTCCTATATGTTACATTAGTCCCGTGCGAGGTATTAGTGCCACTAATGGGGCCGTTCGGGGGTTGTTTCAAGTTTTTACCCACTATAGTCATGTTTTTAAGCCTAAGTCTAGAAATATGAAAATTATCATCGTATAATCAAATCGGGAGTCCCGTGATCGCGTGGTAAGTTCCTACGAGTTACATTAGTCCCGTGCGACGTGTCGGTGCCCTTCATGGGGCCATTCGGGGGATGTTTCGGGTTTTCACCCACTAACGCCATGTTTTTATGCCTATGTCTAGAAACTTGCAAATTATCATTGTATTCTCAAACTGGGAATCGCGTGATCATGCGGTCAGTTCCTACGAGTTATATTGGTCCCGTGCGAGGTGTTGGTGCCACTCATAAGTCTAGAAATATGCAATTTATCATCGTATTCTCAAACCGGCGGTCCCGTGATCGTACACTCAGTTGCTACGACTTACATTGGTCCCGTGCGAGGTGTTGGTGCCGCTCATGGGGACGTTCGGGGGCTAATTCGAGTTTTCCCCCATAACACCTTGTTTTTAAACTTATAGCTAGAAATATGCAAATTGTCTTTGTATTATCAAACCGGGGTCCCAAGATCGCACGGTTAATTCCTGCGAGTTATATTGGTCCCATGCGAGGTGTTGGTGCCACTCACGGGGCCGTTCGGGGGCAGTTTCGGGTTTTCACCCACTAACGCCATGCTTTTAAGACCAATTCTAGAAATATGAAAAGTATCATCATATACTCAAATCGGGAATCCCGTGATCGTACGGTCAGTTCCGACGAGTTAAATTGGTCCCGTGAGAGGTGTTGGTGCCATTTACAGGGTCGTTCGAGGTTTTTTTTGAGTTTTAACCTACTAAGGCCATTTTTGTCTAAGTCCTTATATTTTTAAATTATGGTCGTATTCTCAAACTGGGAGTTCCGTGACCGCGTGGTCAGTTCATACGAGTTACATTGGTCCCTTGTGAGGTGTTCGTGCCATTCACGGGGCCGTTCGGGGGTTGTTTTGAGTTTTCCCACACCAACGCCATGTTTCTAAACTTAACTCTTAAAATATACAAATTATCGTCGAATTCTAAAACTTAGGGTCACATGATCACGCAGTCAGTTCCTACGAGTTACATTGGGCCCGTGCGAGGTGTTGGTGCCACTCACGGAGCCGTTCGGGGGCAATTTAGGGTTTTCACCCACTAACGCCATGTTTTTATGCCCAAGTTCAGAAATAAAAAAATTATCACCATATTCTTAAATCGCGAGTCCCATTTTCGCACGGTCAGTTTCAATTAGTTACATTGGTCCCGTTCGAGGTGTTGGTGCCACTCACGGGGTCGTTCGAGGGTTGTTTCGAGTTTTAACCCACTAACGTCATTTTTACATAAGTCCCTATATTTTTAATTTATCATCGCATAATCAAACTGGGAGACCCATGATCGCACGGTCAGTTCCTACGAGTTGCATTTGTCCCGTGCAAGGTGTTGGTGCCACTCATGGGGCCGTTCGTGGGTTGTTTTGGGTTTTCCCCCACTATAGCCGTATTTTTAACCCTAAGTCTATAAATATGCAAATTATTGTTGTATTCTCAAATCGGGGGTCCCGTGATTGCGTGATCAATTTACTACGAGTTACATTGGTTCCGTGCGTGGTGTTGGTGCCACTCACGGGGCCGTTCAGGGGCCGTTCAGGGGTTTCCCCCACTAACGCCATGTTTTTAAGCCAAAGTCTAGAAATATGTAAATTATCCTCGTATTCTCAAACCGGAGGTCTCGTGATCGCACGGTCAATTTCAACGAGTTACATTGGTCCCGTATGTGGTGTTGGTGCCACTTACGGGGCCGTTCGGGGGATGTTTCGGGTTTTCGCCCACTAGTGCAACGTTTTTAAGCCTAAGCCTAGAAATATGCAAATTATCATCGTATTTTGAAACGGGGGTCCCGTGATCGCTCGGTCAGTTCCTTACAGTTACATTAGTCCCGTGCAAGGTGTGGGTGCCACTAATGGGGCCATTAAGGGGCTGCTTGGGGTTTTCACCCAATATAGCCATGTTTCTAAGCCTAAGTCTAGAAATATGCAAATTATCATCGTATTCTCAAACCGACAGTCCCGTGATCATGCGGTTAGTTCGTAAGAGTTACATATGTCCCGTGCGAAGTGTTGGTGCCACTCATGGGGCCATTCGGGGGATGTTTCAGGTTTTCACCCAGTAACCCCATGTTTTTATGACTAGGTCTAGAAACATGCAGAATATCATTGTATTCTTAAAACGGGAGTCTCGTGATCACTCTGTCAGTTCCTACGAATTACATTGGTCCCGTACGAGTTGTTAGTGCCACTCACAGGGCCGTTCGGGGTTGTTTCGGGTTTCCCACCACTAGCTCCATGTTTTTAAGCCTAAGTTTAGAAATGTGCAAATTATCATCGTATTCTCAAATCGAAAGACTCGTGTTCACGCGGTTAGTTCCTATGAGTTACATTGGTCCCGTGCGAGGTGTTGGTGCCACTTATGGGGCCGTTCAGGAGCTATTTTGGGTTTTCACCCACTAACGCCATGTTTTTATGCCTAAGGGTAAAAACATGCAAATTATCTTCATATTCTCAAACCGGGGGTCCGATGATCACGTGGTCAGTACCAACGAGTTTCATAGGTCCCGTGCGTGGTGTTGGTGCCACTCATGGGGCCGTTTGGGGGCTGTTTCGAGTTTTCACCCACTAACGCCATATTTTTTTGCCTAAGTCTAGAAACATGCAAATTATCATCGTATTCTCAAACTGGGCATCCCGTGATCGCGCGGTCAGTTCCTATGAGTTATATTGGTCCCGTGCGAGGTGTTGGCGCCACTCACGGGTCCGCTCGGGGGTTGTTTCGAGTTTACCCCCACTAACGCCATGTTTTTAAGCATAAGTCTATAAATATGGAAAATATCATCGTATTCATAAACCGAGAGTCCTGTGATCACGCGGTCAGTTCCTAAGAGTTACATTGGTCCCGTGCAAGGTGTTAGATCCACTCACGTGGCCGTTCGGGGGCTGTTTTGAGTTTTGCCACACCAATGCCATATTTTTAAACTGAACTCTTGAAATATACAAATTATCATCGTATTCTCAAATCGGGGGTCACATGATCGCGTGGTCAGTTCCTATGAGTTACATTAGTCCCGTGCGAGGTATTGGTGCCACTCATGGGGCCGTTCGGGGGCAATTTTGGGTTTTTACCCACTAACGCCATGTTTTTATGCCCAAGTCCAAAAATATTAAAATTATCATCATATTATTAAACCGGGAGTCCTGTGATCGCATGATCAGTTCAAATGAGTTACACTGGTCCCGTTCAAGGTGTTGGGGCCACTTACGGGGTCGTTCGAGGGTTGTACCGAGTTTTAACCCACTAACGTGATTTTTGCCCAAGTCCTTATATTTTTAATTTATCATCGTATTCTCAAAACGGGAGTCCCATGATCGTGCAGTCAATTCCTATGAGTTACATTTTTCCCGTGCAAGGTGTTGGTGCCACTCATGGGGCCGTTCGGGGGATGTTTCGGGTTTTCCCCCACTATAGCCATATTTTTAAGCCTAAGTCTCGAAATATGCAAATTATTGTTGTATTCTCAAACCGTGGGTACCGTGATCGGGCTATCAGTTTACTACGAGTTACATTGGTCCCGTGCGAGGTGTTGGTGCCACTCACGGGGCCGTTCAGGGGATGTTTCAGTTTTCACCCACTAACGCCACATTTTTAAGCCTAAGTGTAGAAATATGCAAATTATCGTCGTATTCTCAAACTGGGAGTACCGTGATCGCGCGGTCAGTTCCTACGACTTAAATTAGTCCCGTGCTAGGTGTTGGTGCCACTCATGGGGCCATTCGGGGCTTTTTCAGGTTTCTCCCCACTAACGTCACATTTTTACGCCTATGTTTGGAAATATGCAAATTATTGTCATATTGTCAAACCGGGAGACCCGAGATCATGTGATCAGTTCCTACGGGTTACATTAGTCCCGTGCAAGGCGTTAGTGCCACTAATTGGGCCATTCGGCGACTATTTTGAGTTTTCACCCACTATAGCCATGTTTTTAAGCCTAAGTCTAGAAATATGCAAATTATTGTCGTATAATCAAATCGGGAGTCCCGTGATCGTGTGGTAAGTTCCTACGAGTTACATTAGTCCCGTGCGACGTGTTGGTGCCCTTTATGAGGCCATTTGGGGGCTGTTTCGGGTTTTCACCCACTAACGCCATGTTTTTATGCCTAAGTCTATAAACATGCAAATTATCATTGTATTCTCAAATTGGGCATCGTGTGATCGCGCGTTCAGTTCATACGAGTTATACTGGTCCCGTCCGAGGTGTTGGTGCCACTCATGGGGCCGTTCGGGGGCTGTCTCGGGTTTCCTCCCCAATAATGCCATCTTTTTATGTCTAAGTCTAGAAATATGAAAATTATCATCGTATTCTTAAATCGGGGATCCCGTGATCGTACAATCAGTTGCTACGATTTACATTGGTCCCGTGCGAGGTGTCGGTGCCGCTCACGGGGCCGTTCGGGGGCTAATTCGGGTTTTCCCCCATAACACCTTTTTTTTAAACTTATCGCTAGAAATATGCAAATTATCATTGAATTCTCAAACCGGGGGTCCCATGATCGCACGGTTAGTTCCTGCGAGTTACATTGGTCCCATGCTAACGCCATGCATTTAAGACGAATTCCAGAAATATGAAAATTATCGTCGTACCCGTGATCACACGGTCAGTTCCAACGAGTTAAATTGGTCCCATGAGAGGTGTTGGTGCCACTCACGGCGCCGTTCGAGGGTTGTTTCGAGTTTTAACCCACTAATACCATTTTTGCCTATGTTCTTATATTATTAAATTATTGTCGTATTCTCAAACCGGGAGTCCCATGATTGCGCGGTCAGTTCCTATGAGTTACATTGGTCCTGTGTGAGGTGTTCGTGCCACTTACGGGGCCGTTCGCGGGTTGTTTTGAGTTTTCCCACACGAACGCCATGTTTTTAAACTTAACTCTTAAAATATACTAATTATCGCCATATTCTCAAACCGGGGGTCACATGATCGCGCGGTCAGTTCCTATGAGTTACATTTGTCCAGTGCGAGGTGTTGGTGCCACTCACGGGGCCGTTCAGGGGCAGTTTTGGGTTTTCACCCACTAACGCTATGTTTTTAATGTCCAAGTATAGAAATAAGGAAATTATCATCATATTCTTTTACCGGGAGTCCTATTTTTGCACGGTCAGTTCCAATGAGTTACATTGGTCCCGTTCTAGGTGTTGGTGCCACTCACGGGGTCGTTCGAGGGTTGTTTCGAGTTTTAACCCACAAACATCATTTTTGCCTAAGTCCCTATATTTTTAATTTATCATCGTATTCTTAAATCGGGAGTTCCATGATCGCACGATCCGTTCCTACGAGTTACATTTGTCCCGTGCAAGGCGTTGGTGCCACTCATGGGGCCGTTCGGGGGCTGTTTCGGGTTTTCCCCCACTATAGCCATATTTTTAAGCCTATGTATATAAATATGCAAATTATTGTTTTATTCTAAAACTGGGGTTCCCGTTATCGCGCGATCAGTTTACTACGAGTTACATTGGTCCCGTGCGAGGTGTTGGTGCCACTCACGGGGCTGTTCAGGGGATGTTTCAGTTTTTCACCCACAAACGCCACATTTTTAAGCCTAAGTGTAGAAATATGCAAATTATCGTCGTATTCTCAAACTGGGAGTGCCATGATCGTGTGGTAAGTTCCTACGACTCACATTAGTCCCGTGTCAGGTGTTGGTACAACTCATGGAACCATTCGGGGGCTGTTTTGGGTTTTCCCCCACTAACGTCACATTTTTAAGCCTAAGTCTGGAAATATGCATGATGATGCCGGAATCAGTACCACCAGCTAAGGTGTTTTTAAGATGAATCTAAGAACACCAATGGCAACATAGTTATGTAAAAAGGTGAGAGAATGAGATGAGGAGAAGAGGAATCAACACCAGAATATAAGTGGTTCAGCCTAGATTGGCCTACGTCCACTGTGTGTGTGAATGATCTCACTGAAATAAGGCACTAATGGCCATGGATACAATCTCTCAAGCTTTTTCTCTCTACTGTGTACCTAGACAGAGTTTCAGCTAGGGTTAAATATCTGGGATCCTTTTGCAAGGTAGAGGATGACCTCTATATATAGTACCTAGGGGGTGTAATGTACCCCCCATGCATGCAATGAGCATGTGTGTGGTTACCTCACCAATGTGGGAGTGCCATCTGTCACTATCACATGTAGAGAATGATGATGCAATATTCTCCCCACGTCTGGGGAATAATCTTGTTATAACTGATTTGTGTCCACGTGTCCTTATCCAAATGTCACCAGGTGCTCGGCTATCGCGTCTGGGGTATGACCTCGGCCTTGGTGAGGCCGAGGTTGATGAGTCTTGATACATGTTCAGTCCGAGGATTCCATGGAGGTCTCGGCCTAATCCTGGCCGAGACAATGGGCAAGGTCGGCCTGAGATGAGGTTGAACTGGTGGCTTGATGAGGTTGCTGGTGACTTCCTGCAGGCTCGGCCTATATATGGATGAGGTTTCCATTTGAAGGCATATGCGAGTGCTGTTGATCCTTATGATGTCCCTTGGAGAGGCTCATGGTAGTGTCGGCCTGGGCCGACCTTGGACGAGGGGCGATATCGCATGTCCAAGAGATGCCCAACGTCAGCCATAATATCGGCCGAGGTTGGTGTCTCTAAGTCGAGGTTACACTTGGGGCATATCAATCACCCCCCAGACCTTAGTCATATGTGAGAGAAAGTGACTAGGGGATTACTACACCTCCGAGGCCTGTCTATTCCAAGCCAATACTTGCTTGACACTTGTCCAATGCTAGAACATGCTTGCTTGGTGGCCGTATGCTGTCAGCCGCCTTTTGGGGCTCCCAAGGCAATGATGGGCCTTGGGAGTTGTGCCTGAGTATATAAGGGTTTTGAACCCTTCTTTCTTCTTCATTTCTTCCATCTCAGCCGCTAGCATTTCTGCAGCTTTCTCTCTCTCTAGAAAGATCTTGGTTCAAGGCATTTGGGTGGTGATTTCTCGAGTCTTCTCCTCTCTTCCTTACCATTTCATCCACAGGTAAGGTTTACCATACTTTTTCCTTCATTTTTCCTGCAAGCACCCTTATTTTCGTACTTTCCAGTGAGTTTCTTAGCTTTTTGGTGAGACCACCATAATTTCAGGCGAGCTTTTCTTGCCAAATTTAAGTAGTTTGATCTTTAGATTCATTTTCTTTATCAGTTAGTCTTGTTTGTAATTTTTTGAGTTTAGGAAAATCCCTAAGTGTAGTGTCGTCCTCTGATGCTCAGACCCTTATATCAGCTTCTTGAGGAGTTACCCTCTCTTAGAAAGAAGACTTTAGAAAAGATTAGGCAAATAGAAAGAGCACAGGAGGAGGCTCGTAGATCACAAGAGTTTCCTATTAGACCCATATTTCCACCACCTCTGAAGGTGATATATCCTGACCCCCAGGAGAACTTCTATCAGACAGGGGTTCTTGCTGATTCCTTGCCTATGTCTGAGTCTGAATCTTCTACCTCAGACCCCATGTCTATGGATTCCTTTCAAGAGGCCATGGACTTCACACCTAGGCCTGATCAGGCCCCTGATCAGGCCGAGGTCTCTAGCCGAGCCTCGTCCCATAATCACTCAAGCAACTCAGGGTCTTCCTCAGAGGTTCAGATTCTTGAGCCGAGTGTGGCCATACAACCACCAATTGACACAATCCCTATGTCGTCTATGACCGGGGCAGAGTTTGCTCAGAGGTTTTCGAGTTACCCATCAACATCTACTCTGGTCGACATTGAGTTGGATAATGAAGATGAGGTTGAGAGCGATGTCAATGTCCCTGAGGCGACCGAGATCGAGAGTACTATTACAGAAGTATACCTTCTCTGCTTCAGATACCTGTATTCTATTAGTCCCTCAATAAAACTTAGGAGGCCTTTGAGGGAAGAGAGGGCTTATCATGGCCGAGACGGGGAGATCTGCTTGTACGAAAAGATGTTCAAGTTGGGGTTCCGTCTGCCCATTCACCCCATAATCAAATCCATCCTCTCTTATATTAATTTGGCCCCCTCCCAACTCTCTCCTAATGCCTGGAGAATCCTAATAGGGGCCATAGTGTTATGGAAGGCTGTCCAATACTCAGACCTTCCAGTTCAAGTCTTTGTAGGTTGTTACGTCCCTTCCTCGACCAAAAATCATCCGAGCTACTACCATTTTGTAGCTCGGAGGCATGAGAAGAAATTGCTTCAGGTGACCCAGACTTCCAACCATAACTGGAAGCCTCGGTACTTCTTTCCCTCAGGGCCATGGGAGTTTGGGCCATGTGTTCCCTCGTCCAATCTGGAGCAGAGGATGCCTCTGAGGTGGGGTAAGGTCACCATGTCTACCCGGGCCGACCTTGGCCTAAGTCTACAAAACCTCCAAAAGGTGAAAGCCCTTCAAGATCAGGTAGTAAATGGTCTATTTGTCAGGTATGAACATCTGATGACTCCCCACTTCCTCTCTAGGACAGGTCTGGGTGGAAGTCCCCTTGCCGAGCTTGGTAAGCATTTTTGTTTTGCAAGTTTAACCTCTGAGTTTATTCATATCTGATTATCTAACTCAGATCTACTAATTTTTTGCAGAGCGACCAAGGGATATTCCAGACGAGCTTTGGAAGATGGCTACATCGAGCTTGACAAGACTTGCCAAAAAAGCAGGTCTTAATGCGCCTCCCCCAGCTCCCTCGGCCTCTAAGCCCACAGCCAAAAAGAAGAGGGCTCCCAAAGATCATGCCCCTGAGAATCAGAGGCCGAAGAAGAAGACTACTGAAGCTTCCATCCCTATCTCTTCAGCTGACATCCTGTCGGCTCGTCTGGATCAGTTGAAGTTAACTAATAGTGTAGTCGGCCACATCATGCAGGCCCTGGATGCCATCGGCTCTGTAATGACCGAGGCTGACAAACGCTTCTACAAGGCTATGGACAACCCATTGCTGGTTGAGTTAGGCCTTCACAGAGCCGTTCAGGTATGATTTGATCCTTCATTACAAATTCTTCTAAGTGTAACATCTGATTCTTCTTCAGCTTACTTATGATCACTAAACATGCAGGGTTTGACCGCTATGCACCATTTATCAAACTGGACTCTGAGGAAGTTGCCTCTCATCCAAAAGGGGCAAGAGGCTGAGAAAGTTCAGAGTTCTCTGAACGCAGAGATAGAGCGCCTCAAGTCTGAGCTGAAGGGCTCTGAGGAAAAGGTGAAGGGGTTGGAGAAGGACATCTCCCAGCTCGGGAAGGATCATGCTACTGCATTAAAGGCTAAGGATGACGTTCTGTAGCAAAAGGTCAACTCAGCTGTCAGGGCCGCCCTTGAGGACGCCTCTGAGAAGATAATTGCTGACTACAAATCCTCTGATGAGTTCATGGGGTTTGGCTTTGAATACCTTGAAAGAGGTATCAAAGCTACTATTAAATGGGCTGACATCAGATAGAGAGAGGCCGGCACTTTGAAGGCCTCTGATTTCGTGGATCTTGGCTTTTCTGATCCACAATTTGCCCAAGCTCTTCAAGAGGTTGAGGAAGAGGCTGCAGCTCCTGCAGAGACTGCTACATTAGAGGTCATCGAGGTTGGATGGGTAGACCCTTGTGATGATGCAACTGAGGTCTCTAACCAAGCCGAGGGTGTCAACGTTCCCTCCTCAGACTCTTAGGATATTTTGATTACTATTTGTAACTTAACTGTATTGTGGAACTTTTTTCTGTAATCATCGAACATATAATTTCTGAATATATATATCAACTTCTGATGAGGACCATCTTCTCTTTCTTTTCATTGAATGTCATGTGATGCTTTTCATTCTTAGCTCCATTGTTATGGTGTCTGCTAAAAATTAATTTGTAATCTGAGCTTTAACCTCTGAAGTCCTCTTTCTAATCTTGTATTTTTGCAATGGCCTTGTTTAAACTCAACCAATTATCCTGAGCTCAGACCTTGTCCCCAATGAATGGTGTTATGAAGGTCTGAGGTTATTACCTAAGAGGTTATCCTCATAATGAATCTCACCAAATTAATGATGTTAAGTGTCTGAGGTCATCTTGTTATGATGTCTGACCTCAGAACTTGTCACCAAATTAATGATGTTATAAGGGTCTTAGGTCATCACCTAAGATGTTATCCTCATAATGAATCTCACCAAATTAATGATGTTAAGTGTCTGAGGTCATCTCATTATGGTGTCTGACCTCAGACCTTGTCACCAAATTATGATGTTATAAGGGTCTGAGGTCATCACCTAAGATGTTATCCTCATAATGAATCTCACCAAATTAATGATGTTAAGGGTCTGAGGTCATCTCATAAGATGTTATCCTCATAATGAATCTCACCAAATTAATGATGTTAAGGGTCTGAGGTCATCTCATTATGGTGTCTGACCTCAGACCTTGTCACCAAATTAATGATGTTATAAGGGTCTAAGGTCATCACCTAAGATGTTATCCTCATAATGAATCTCACCAAATTAATGATGTTATGTGTCTGAGGTCATCTCATTATGGTGTCTGACCTCAGACCTTGTCACCAAATTATGATGTTATGAGGGTCTGAGGTCATCACCTAAGATGTTATCCCCATAATATATCTTTGATCTAAGAATGAAGCAAGAACTGTCATGGGAACTGATCTTTATTAATAACCTCTTCATAATAAGATGGTACATTTACATAAAACTCTATGCAACATCATATGTAATATCTCTTTAGGTGGTCAGCATTCCATGGGTTAGTGAAAGGTTCTCCTTCTAGGTTTTCTAGCCTGTAAGTGCCAGGCACAACCTCTTCTGTTACTTTGTAGGGGCCATGCCAGTTTGGGTGAAGCTTATTTGCCTTCTGTAAGGTCTTCTTTAGCACTAGGTCTCCCACTGCAATGGGTCTTGACTTCACCCTCTGGTTGTAGAATTTCGCTGCCCTCTGCTGGTAGGCTTCTTTTCTGACCTCTACGTCCTCTCTTCTTTCTTCGATAAGATCTAGGTCTAGCCTCCTATCTTCCCCATTGTTGTCAGGGTCATAGGTCTGAATTGGATGAGTTGGGAGTCCTACTTCCGTTTGTATGACGTCCTCTGAGCCATGTGCCAGCATGAATGGGTTTTTTCCTGTTGGTGTCCTTGCCGTGGTTCTATAGGCCCATAACACAGCGTAGACCTCTTCAGTCCATCTCCCCTTCGCATCTTCTAACCTCTTCTTGATTCCGTCTAAGATAGTTCTGTTTGTGACCTCGGTCTAACCATTTGCCTGAGGTCGACCAGGAGATGAGAAGAACTGCTTAATCCCTACTCTTAGGCAATACTTTTCTAAGGAGGAGTTCTTGAACTGGGTCCCATTATCCGAGATGAGAGTGTTTGGGAGGCCATATCTGCATATGATATTCCTCCAAATGAACTGAAAGGTCTTCTGCTCAGTGATTATTATCATCGGCTCTGCCTCCACCCACTTTGAGAAGTAGTCAATGGCAACTATCAAGAATCTATAGTTGTTGACAGCTCTTGGCAGAGGTCCAACTAAGTCAATTCCCCATACTGTAAATGGCCATGGAGAAGAGATTAACGTCATAGGCTGATGGGGTTGATGAGGGATAGTGGCGAACCTTTGGCATTTGTCGCGCCTCTTCATGTAGTTTGCAGCGTCCTTGGACAAGGTAGGCCACCAGTATCCCTAAGTGATGATCCTCTTGGCCAAGGGCCTTCCTCCTATGTGTCTAGAGCAGGAACCCTCATGAACCTCCTGTAAGACCCGGGGAACTTCCATGGGATGCACACATTTGAGGAGAGGCAATAGAAACCCCTTTTTGTATAAGACGTCTCCTACCATTGCGAACTTGGCAGCCCTATACCTCAACTTTCTCCTTTCTAGCTTGGACTCAGGAAGCTCTCCCTCTCGTAGGTATCTGACGAGCGGGTCGATCCATGAGTCTCCTAGGTTCAAATTGTGACAAGGGTTACATACCTCTTCCTCCTCGATGTTTGCCTTTCTCAAGACCTCGATCGTAATGGTCCTTCACATATCTGTCTTCATTGCCGAGGCCAGCCTTGCCAATGCATCAACGTGATTGTTACTTAGTCGAGACACTCTTTTCAGTTTTTCTTCTTCAAAATATTCTAACAACCTTCTTACCCTCTTTAAGTACTTGGCCATCCTTTCGTCTTTGGCCTCGTATATCCCCAGTACTTGATTGACAACCAACCTTGAGTCGCTATGGAGTAGGAGTCGCTTTACGCGAAGAGTTGTTGCCAACAAGATACCTGCTATCATGGCCTAATACTCGGACTCATTGTTTGAGGCCTGGAAGTTGAATCTCAAGGCGTATTCAATGTTAGCGCCATCTGGAGCCGATAGTATTAGCCCCGCACCGCTTCCACTATCACAAGAAGAGCCATCGACGAAGAGGCTCCAGACGTCTGTTTCTGATGAGAAAACCCCTTCTGTCATAACTCCTCACTTGAAGAGGTATCGATCCTCTTCGTTCTCTTCTATTCTGCTCTGGGTTTTGCCCGAGATGACCTCTTCCCAATCTCGGAAGATGTTTGGTGCTGTCTCTTCCAAATTTCGGAAGACACTACGGTTTGTCTCTTCGCCGTCCTCTAGGCCTTTCTCTATCTCAGCCTCTTCCCAGGTGAATTCTGCGACAAAGTCCACGAGGGCTTGCCCTTTGATGGCTGTCCTAGGCTGGTAGGTAAGATCATATTCTCCTAGTTCGATGGCCCAGGTCATCAACCTCATGGACTTCTCAGGTTTATGCAGGACCTGCCTTAGTGGGGAGTCAGTGAGGACTATCATGGAGTGAGCTTGGAAGTAAGGCTTCATTTTTCTTGAGGCATGTATTAGGGCATAAGCCAACTTCTCCATAAGGGGATAATTTTGTTTAGACCCTTGAAGGGCCTTACTGTTGAAGTATACAGGCCTTTGGATCCCATCCTCTTCCCGTATGATGGCCGCGCTGATGGCTGATTCAGAGACTCCCAGATATACAAACAACCTTTCTCCTGCGATGGGCCGAGACAGCAATAAGGGAGACCCTAAGTAAGACCTGAGTTGGTTGAAAGCTTTTTAACACTCTTCGTCCCATTGGAAGGCCTTTCTTAAAACTTTAAAGAATGGAAGACACTTGTCAGTTGCCCTAGAAACAAACCTGTTAAGGGCAACCACTCTTCCCGTGAGCCTTTGAACATCCTTGATACTCCTAGGAGTCTTCATGTCGAGTAATGCATTGATTTTCTCAGGGTTTGCTTCAATTCCCCTCTGGTTAACGATGAATGACAGGAACTTCCCCGCTCCCACTCCGAAGACACACTTTGCTGGGTTGAGTTTTATTCTGTACGAGTCCATAACATCGAAGATCTTCTCAAGGTCTGCTACATGAGTACAAGCTTTCAAGCTCTTTGTTAGCATATCGCCTACATACACCTCCGTGGTCTTACCTATTTACTCTTCGCACATCTTATTGACAAGACGTTGATACGTTGCCTCTGCATTTTTCAGACCGAAGGGCATCACTTTGTAGCAGTACGTCCCTTTGTCAGTAATGAAAGTTGTCTTCTCAGAGTCTTCTGCATCCATAAAGATTTGGTTATAGCCTGAATACGCATCCATGAAGCTCATGAGATCGTGCCCTGCCATCGCATCCACCATCTGATCTATCTGAGGTAAGGAATAGCTGTCTTTTGGACAAGATCTGTTCAGGCCAGTGAAATCCACACACATTCTCCACTTCCCATTGGCCTTAGGCACGATGACTGCATTTGAGAGCCACTCCGGATAGGTAACCTCTCTTATGAACTCGGCCTCTTCCAACTTTTTGACCTCTTCTCGGATGACGTTGTATTTCTCCCTGGAGTAGTCTCTTTGTCTCTGCTTGATCGGCTTGGCATCTCTAGTCACATTGAGCTCTTGGCTCATCACCTCAGGGTCGATGCCTGGCATGTCTGCGTGACTCCATGCGAAGACACTCTGTCTCCTCCTGAGGAAGTTTATTAGCTCTTCCTTGGTTCCTGGCTCTAGGGCCTTACCAACCTGGACGGTTTTTTTCGGCTCATCCTCATTGAGGATGATGGATTCTACCTCTTTTGCGGCCTCTGCCTTCTTCAATTTTGTTTCATCTCTCGGGTCAAGAGTGTCAATGCTATAAGTGGTGGTTGCCCTCTTATGGGCTTCTCTCTTTTCGGCCGAGTTGAAGTAACACTCTCGCGCTGTGGTCTGGTCCCCTTGCACTTCCCCTACTCCATAAGGAGTCGGGAATTTTAGCATCTGATGGACCGTCGATGGAACAGCTTCAAACTCTTTAAGGGCCACCCTTCCTATGATGAGGTTGTAGGCCGAGAAAACGTTCTCATCCATAACGAAAAAGTTTATCTTCTTGGTCAGCCTCTTAGGCCACTCATCGCCCATACGTACATCCATCTCATACATGCCCAAGGGGTGGACCTTTTCGCCACTGAAGCCTATCAACGGGTGATTATAGGGCACCAACCTTGCTCTACTAAGACCTAGGCTCTTGAAGCAAGGCCAGAACATCACGTCCGCTGAGCTCCCCCCGTCTATGAGGATCCTCTGTACCTCGCACCCATGCACCCTTGTTGTTATGACCAAAGGGTCATCATGGGGGGCTAAGATACCCTTGAAGTCGAGTCTGGAGAACCCCACTACGAGGGTGTCCATGTCCACCTTCTTCCTCTTCTGCATTGTATCGGAAGACGTTAGATTCACAACTTCAAGTTTGGCCACTGACCTGTCCTCTGCTACATGAGCGTTCCTATCAGCTACTTCAGAGCCACCTCCTGCAAATCCCCCACATATGGTGCTAAAACCAAAGGAGATCGTACCGACCCTCTTCACCGGGGTGTTATCATCTTTTGGCGGGAGATCCGGATCGTCTTCGTCATCTCCTTCTGAATCATCGTCTCGTCTGGCCAGAACATTATTACGGCATCTGTCATTTCTTCTTTTCTTAGGGTCATCTCTTCGACCCTTTGGAGCCTGACCATCCACATACTTCCTCAGCTTTCCAGATTTTAACATCTTTTCAATCTCATCTTTTAAAGCGAAGCATCTATCCGTGACATGACCATGATCTTGGTGGAACTCACACCATAGGTTTTTTTTCCTCTTATGTGGTGGGGCCTTCAACTTCTCTGGCCATCTCAGAGCCCTATAATTCTTAATCTCATTGAGAATGTGCTCACAGCTCACAGTCATAGGAGTATAGTGAGAGAAATTGTCATCTCCTGACCTCTTCTTCCCCTCTTTCTTGATTTGGGACTTCCCGCTGCCACCGCGGTTCTCATCCTCATACTTGGCGGCCATTGCCTCTTCCGCATTCATTACTTTCCTTGCGGTTGCCAGCAGCTCCGCCATAGACCTATGGGGGTCTTCCGCTAGTTTCCACAATAGCTTCCCCTTCTGGAGGCCTCCCATAAGGGCGGTCATGGCTATGTCCTCTTCATAATCTTCCACCTCCAATTTATCTTTGTTGAACCTTGCTATGTAGTCTCTTAGGCTCTCACCCTTGGCCTGCTTGACATACAACAGGTGGGTAGTCTACTTTTGAGGTCTCATCCCAAAGAAGAAGTTGTGGATGAATCGCTCAGCCAAGCCTTTGAAGTTCTCAATTGAGTTCTTCGGAAGAGAGGTGAACCAACTGTGTGCAGCCCCTGTCAAGGTCGCAGAGAAGGCCCTGCACTTCATCTCATCGGGTATCGAGTAAATGTCTTCTACCGACTGGTACATCTCGATATGATGTACAGGGTTAGTGCTGCCATCATACTTGGGAGACACTGTAGGAGGCTTGAACTTAGGTGGGGTTGGGAACCCCACTATCCTACCCACAAATGGGGAGCCCTCTGAGTAACCCCTTTGTAATGGGTCCCTGCTTTTAATGAGGTCTCCTATCCTCTCCTCAAGGCACTGGATAGAATCATTCCATGGTCTTTTGTCATCAACTTGGCCGAGGTTATCCCCTGCCACCTCCCTGCGATGGACCGAGGGTTCCCCTGCCACGACACGTTGGCTGTTAACCTCTTCCTGTTCCCTGCCTCTTCTTTCACAGGGAGTCCCGAGATCGTGCGATCAGTTCCTACGTGTTACATTAGGCCAGTGGAAGGAGTTAGTGCCACTAATGGGGCCATTCGGGGGATGTTTCGAGTTTTCACCCACTGTAGCCATGTTTTAAAGACTAAGTGTACAAATATGCAAATTATTATCGTATAATCAAACCGGGAGTCCCGTGATCGCATGGTAAGTTCCTACGAGTTACATTAGTCCTGTGCGACGTGTTGGTGCCCTTCATGGGGCCATTCGGGGGTTGTTTCGAGTTTTCCCCCACTAACGTCATGTTTTTATGCCTAAGTCTAGAAACATGCAAATTATCATTTTATTCTCAAACTGGGCATCCCGTGATCGCGCGGTCAGTTCCTACGAGTTATATTGGTCCCGTGCGAGGTGTTGTTCCACTCATGGGGACGTTCGAGGACTGTTTTGGGTTTTCTCCCCACTAATGCCATCTTTTTATGCCTAATCCTAGATATATGCAAATTATTATCATATTCTCAAACCGGGGGTCCCGTGATCGTACACTCAGTGGGTCCGATTTACATTGGTCCCGTGCGAGGTGTTGGTGCCACTCTCGTGGCCGTTCGGGGGCTAATTCGGGTTTTTCCCCAAAACGCCTTATTTTTTAAACTTATCGCTAGAAATATGAAAATTATCATCGTATTCTCAAACCGGGGTCCCCATGATCACACGGTCAGTTCCTGCGACTTACATTGGTCCCATGCGAGGTGTTGGTGCCACTCACAGGGCCGTTCGGGGGCGGTTTTGAGTTTTCACCTACTAACGCCATGCTTTTAAGACCAATTCCAAAAATATGAAAATTATCATTGCATTCTCAAATCGGGAGTCCCGTGATCGCACGGTCTGTTCCAACGAGTTAAATTGGTCCCGTGAGAGGTGTTGGTGCCATTCACGGGGCCGTTCGAGGGTTGTTTCGAGTTTTAACCCACTAACGCCATTTTTTCCTAAGTCCTTATATTTTTAAATTCTTGTCATAATCTCAAACTGGGAGTCCCGTGATCACGCGATCAGTTCCTCCAAGTTACATTGGTCCCTTGTGAGGTGTTAGGGCCACTCGCGGGGCCGTTCGGGGGCTGTTTTGAGTTTTTCCACACCAACGCCATGTCTTTAAACTTAACTCTTAAAATATACAAATTATCATCGTATTCTAAAACCGGGGGTCACATGATCATGCGGTCACTTCCTACGAGTTACATTGGTCCCATGCGAGGTGTTGGTGCCACTCACGGGGCCGTTCAGGGGCACTATAGGGTTTTCACCCACTAACGCCATGTTTTTATACCCAAGTCCAGAAATAAAAAAATTATCATCATATTGTTAAATTGGGAGTCCCATTTTTGCACGGTCAGTGCAATGAGTTACATTGGTCCCGTTCGAGGTGTTGGTGCCACTCACGGTGTCGTTCAAGGGTTGTTTCAATATTAACCCACTAACGCCATTTTTTACTAAGCCCCTATATGTTTAATTTATCATAGTATAATCAAATCGGGAGTCCCTTGATCACGCGGTCTGTTCCTACGAGTTACATTTGTCCCGTGCAAGGTGTTGGTGCCACTCATGGGGCCGTTCGGGGGCTGTTTCGGGTTTTCCCCCACTATAGCCATATTTTTAAGCCTAAGTCTATAAATATGCAAATTATTGTTGTATTATCAAATCGGGGGTCCCATGTTTGCGTGATCAATTTTCTACGAGTTACATCAGTCCCGTGCAAGGTATTGGTGCCACTCACAGGCCGTTCAGGGGATGTTTCAGTTTTTCACATACTTACGCCACATTTTTAAGCCTAAGTGTAGAAATATGAAAATTATCATCTTATTCTCAAACTGGGACGGCCGTGATCGCGTGGTCAGTTCCTACGACTTACATTAGTCCAGTGCCAGGTGTTGGTGCCACTCATGGAGCCATTCGGGGGTTGTTTCGGGTTTTCCACCACTACCGTCACATTTTTAAGGTTAAGTATGGAAATATGCAAATTATTGACATATTGTCAAACCGGGAGTCCCGAGATCGTACGATCAGTTCGTACGTTTTACATTAGTCCCGTGCAGAGTGTTAGTTCCACAAATGGTGCCGTTCGGGGGTTGTTTCGAGTTTTCACCCACTATAGCCATGTTTTTAAGCCTAAGTCTAGAAATATGCAAATTATCGTCATATAATCAAACCGTGAGTCCCGTGATCGTGTGGTAAGTTCCTACGAGTTACATTAGTCCCGTGCGACGTGTTGGTGCCCTTCATGGGGCCATTCGGGGGCTGTTTCGGGTTTTCACCCACTAAAGCCATGTTTTTATGCCTAAGTCTAGAAGCATGCAAATTATCATTGTATTCTCAAACTGGGCATCGCGTGATCACGCGGTCAGTTCCTACGAGTTATATTGGTTCCGTGCGAGGTGTTGGTGCCACTCATGGGGCCGTTCGGGGACTGTTTTGGGTTTCCTCCCCACTAACGCCATCTTTTTATGCCTAAGTCTAGAAATATGAAAATTATCGTCGTATTCTCAAACCGACGGTCCCGTGAAAGTACACTCATTTGCTACGATTTACATTGGTCCCGTGCGAGGTGTTGGTGCCGTTCACGGGGACGTTCGGGGGCTAAAATTGGGTTTTCCCCCATAGCGCCTTGTTTTTAAACTTATCGCTAAAAATCTACAAATTATCCTCGTATTATCAAACCGGGGGTCCTATGATCGCACGGTTAGTTCCTGTGAGTTACATTGGTCCCATGCAAGGTGTTGGTGCCACTCACGGGGCCGTTAGGGGGCAGTTTTAGGTTTTCACCCACTAACGCCATGCTTTTAAGATCAATTCTAGAAATATGAAAATTATCATCGTATTCTTAAATCGGGAGTCCCATGATCGCACGGTCGGTTCCTATGAGTTAAATTTGTCCCGTGCAAGGTGTTGGTGCCACTCATGGGGCCGTTCGGGGGCTGTTTCGGGTTTTCCCCCGCTGTAGCCATATTTTTAAGCCTAAGTATATAAATATACAAATTATTGTTGTATTCTCAAACCGGGGTTCCCGTGATCGCGATTAGTTTACTACGAGTTACATTGGTCCCGTGCGAGGTGTTGATGCCACTCACGGGGCCGTTCAGGGGATGTTTCAGTTTTTCACCCACAAACGCCACATTTTTAAGCCTAAGTGTATAAATATGAAAATTATTGTCGTATTCTCAAACTTGGAGTGCCATGATCGCGTGGTCAGTTCCTACGACTCACATTAGTCCCGTGCCAGGTGTTGGTACCACTCATGGAACCATTCGGGGGCTGTTTCGGGTTTTCCCCCACTAACGTCACATTTTTAAGCCTAAGTCCGGAAATATGCAAATCATTGTCGTATTGTCAAACCGGGAGTCCCGAGATCGTGCGATCAGTTCCTACGTGTTACATTAGTCGACGTCAAGGTGTTAGTGCAACTAATGGGGCTATTCGGGGGCTATTTCGAGTTTTCACCCACTATAGCCATGTTTTAAATCCTAGGTGTACAAATATGCAAATTATCATCGTATAATCAAACCGGGAGTCCCGTGATCGCATGGTAAGTTCCTACGAGTTACATTAGTACTGTGTGACATGTTAGTACCCTTCATGGGGCCATTCGGGGGTTGTTTCGGGTTTTCACCAACTAACGCCATGTTTTTATGCGTAAGTCTAGAAACATGCAAATTATCATTTTATTCTCCAACTGGGCATCCCGTGATCGCCCGGTCAGTTCCTACGAGTTATATTGGTCCCGTGCGAGGTGTTGGTGCCACTCATGGGGCCGTTCGGGTAATGTTTTGGGTTTCCTCCACACTAATGCCATCTTTTTATGCCTAAGTCGAGAAATATGCAAATTATCATTGTATTCTCAAACCGGGGGTCCCGAGATCCTACACTCGGTTGCTACGATTTACATTGGCCCATTGCGAGGTGTTGGTGCCACTCACGGGGCCGTTCGGGGGCTAATTCGGGTTTTCCCCCATAACACCTTATTTTTAAACTTATCGCTAGAAATCTGCAAATTATCATCGTATCTCAAACTGGGGGGCCCACGATTGCACGGTCAGTTCCTATGAGTTACATTGGTCCCATGCGAGGTGTTGGTGCCACTCACGAGGCCGTTCGGGGACAGTTTCGGGTTTTCACCCACTAACGCCATGCTTTTGAGACCAATTCCAGAAATTTGAAAATTATCATCGCACTCTCAAATCGGGAGTCCCATGATCGCACGGTCAATTCCAAAGAGTTAAATTGGTCCCGTGAGAGGTGTTGGTGCCATTCACGGGGCCGTTCAAGGGTTGTTTCGAGTTTTAACCCACTAACGCCATTTTTGCCTAAGTCCTTATATTTTTAAATTATTGTCGTATTCTCAAACTGGGAGTCCCTTGATCGCGCGGTCAGTTCCTACAAGTTACATTGGTCCGTTGTGAGGTGTTCGTGCCACTCACGGGGCCATTCGTGGGTTGTTTTGAGTTTTCCCACACCAACGCCATGTTTTTAAACTTAACTCTTAAAATTTACAAATTATCATCGCATTCTAAAATCGGGGGTCACATGATCACGCGGTCAGTTCCTACGAGTTACATTGGTCCCGTGCGAGGTGGTGGTGCCACTCACGGGGCCGTTCAGGGGCACTTTAGGGTTTTCACCCACTAACACCATGTTTTTATGCCCAAGTCTAGAAAAAAAAATCATCATCATATTCTTTAATTGGGAGTCCCATTTTCGCACGGTCAGTTCCAATGTGTTACATTGGTCCCGTTCGAGGTGTTGGTGCCACTCACGGGGTCGTTCAAGGGTTGTTTCAAGTTTTAACCCACAAACCTCATTTTTGCCAAAGTCCCTATATTTTTAATTTATCATCGTATAATCAAATCGGAAGTCCCATGATCACGCGGTCAGTTCCTACGATTTACATTTGTCCCGTGCAAGGTGTTGGTGCCACTCATGGGGCCGTTCGGGGACTGTTTCGGGTTTTCCCCCCACTATAGCCATATTTTTAAGCCTAAGTCTATATATATGCAAATTATTGTTGTATTCTCAAATCGGGGGTCCCATGATTGCGTGATCAATTTACTACGAGTTACATTGGTCCCGTACAAGGTGTTGGTGCCACTCACGGGGCCGTTCCGGGGATGTTTCAATTTTTTGCCCACTAGCGCCACATTTTTAAGCCTAAGTGTAGAAAAATGAAAATTATCATCGTATTCTCGAACTGGGAGTGCCATGATCGCGCGGTCAGTTCCTACGACTTACATTAGTCCCGTGCCAGGTGTTGGTGCCACTCATGGAGCCATTCGGGGGCTGTTTCGGGTTTTCCCCCACTACCGTCACATTTTTAAGGTAATTCTGGAAGTATGCAAATTATTGTCGTATTGTCTAACCGGGAGTCCCGAGATCGTGAGGTCAGTTCCTATATGTTACATTAGTCCCGTGCGAGGTGTTAGTGCCACTAATGGGGCCGTTCGGGGGCGGTTTCAAGTTTTCACCCACTATAGCCATGTTTTTAATCCTATGTCTAGAAATATGCAAATTATCATCGTATAATCAAATCGGGAGTCCCGTGATCGCGTGGTAAGTTCCTACGAGTTACATTAATCCCGTGCGACGTGTTGGTACCCTTCATGGGGCCATTCGGGGGCTGTTTCGGGTTTTCACCCACTAACGCCATGTTTTTATGCCTAAGTCTAGAAACATGCAAATTATCATTGTATTCGCCAACTGGGCATCACGTGATCACGCGGTCAGTTCCTACGAGTTATATTGGTCCCGTGCGAGGTGTTGGTGCCACTCATGGGGCAGTTCGGGGCTGTCCTGGGTTTCCTTCCACTAACGCCATTTTTTTATGCCTAAGTCTCGAAATATGCTAATTATCATCGTATTCTCGAACCGGCGGTCCCGTGATCGTACACTTAGTTGCTACGACTTACATTGGTCCCGTGCGAGGTGTTGGTGCCGCTCATGGGGACGTTCGGGGGCTAATTCGGGTTTTCCCCCATAACACCTTGTTTTTAAACTTATCGCTAGAAATATGCAAATTGTCATCGTATTCTCAAATCGGGGGTCCCAAGATCGCACGGTTAGTTCCTGCGAGTTACATTGGTCCCATATGAGGTTTTGGTGCCACTCACGGGTCCGTTCGGGTGCAGTTTTGGGTTTTCACCCACTAACGCCATGCTTTCAAGACCGATTTTAGAAATATGAAAATTATCATCGTATTCTCAAATCGGGAATCCCGTGATCATACGGTCAGTTCCAACGAGTTAAATTGGTCCCGTGAGAGGTGTTGGTGCCATTACAGGGCCGTTCGAGGCTTGTTTCGAGTTTTAACCTACTAACGCCATTTTTGCCTAAGTCCTTATATTTTTAAATTATTGTCGTATTCTTGAACTGGGAGTCCCGTGACCGCGTGGTCAGTTCATACGAGTTACATTGGTCCCTTGTGAGGTGTTCGTGCCACTCACGGGGCCGTTCGCGGGTTGTTTTGTGTTTTCCCACACAAACGCCATGTTTTTAAACTTAACTCTTAAAATATACAAATTATCATCGTATTCTAAAACCGAGGGTCACATGATCACGCAGTAACTTCCTATGAGTTACATTGGCCCCGTTCGAGGTGTTGGTGCCACTCACGGGGTCGTTCGAGGGTTGTTTCGAGTTTTAACCCACTAACGTCATTTTTGCCTAAGTCCCTATATTTTTAATTTATCATTGTATAATCAAACAGGGAGTCCCATGATCGCGCGGTCAGTTCCTACGAGTTACATTTGTCCCGTGCAAGGTGTTGGTGCCACTCATGGTGCCGTTCCTGGGCTGTTTTGGGTTTTCCTCCACTATAGCCATATTTTTAAGCCAAAGCCTATAAATATGCAAATTATTGTTGTATTCTCAAATCGGGGGTCCCGTGATTGCGTGATCAATTTACTACGAGTTACATTGCTTCCGTGCGAGGTGTTGGTGCCACTCACGGGGCCGTTCAGGGGATGTTCCATTTTTTCGCCCACTTACGTCACATTTTTAAGCCTATGTGTAGAAATATGCAAATTATCGTCATATTCTCAAACTGGGAGTGACGTGATCGCGCGGTCCGTTCCTACGACTTACATTAGTCCCGTGCCAGGTGTTGGTGGCACTCATCGAGCCATTCGGGGCATGTTTTGGGTTTTCCCCCACTACCGTCACATTTTTAAGCCTAAGTTTGGAAATATGCAAATTATTGTCGTATTGTCAAATCGGGAGTCCCGAGATTGTGCGATCAGTTCCGATGTGTTACATTAGTCCCGTGCGAGGTGTTAGTGCCACTAATTGGGCCGCTCGGTGGCTGTTTCGAGTTTTCACCCACTATAGCCATGTTTTTAAGCCTAAGTCTAGAAATATGCAAATTATCGTCGTATAATCAGACCGATTGTCCCGTGGTCGCGTGGTAAGTTCCTACGAGTTACATTAGTCCCGTGCGACGTGTTGGTGCCCTTTATGGGGCCATTCGGGGGCTATTTTGGGTTTTCACCCACTAACGCCATGTTTTTATGCCTAAGTGTAAAAACATGCAAATTATCATTGTATTCTCAAACTGGGGATCGCTTGATCACGCGATCAGTTCCTACGAGTTATATTGGTCCGTGCGAGGTGTTGGTGCCAGTCATGGGGCCGTTCGGGGGCAATTTCGAGTTTTCTCCCCACTAACGCCATCTTTTTATGCCTAAGTCTAGAAATATGCAAATTATCATCGTATTCTCAAACGGGCGGTCCCGTGATCGTACACTCAGTTGCTACGATTTACATTGGTCCCGTGCGAGGTGTTGGCGCCTCTCATGGGGACGTTCAGGTGCTAATTCGGGTTTTCACCCATAATGCCTTGTTTTTAAACTTATCGCTAAAAATATGAAAATTGTCATCGTAATCTCAAACCGGGGGTCCCAAGATCACACAGTTAGTTCCTGCGAGTTACATTGGTCCCATGCGAGGTGTTGGTGCCACTCACGGGGCCGTACGGGGGAAGTTTCGGGTTTTCACCCACTAACGCCATTCTTTTAAGACCAATTCTAGAAATATGAAAATTATCATGGTATTCTCAAATCGGGAGTCCCGTGATCGCATGGTCAGTTCCAGCGAGTTAAATTGGTCTCGTGAGAGGTGTTGGTGCCATTCACAGGGCCGTTCGAGGGTTGTTTCGAGTTTTAACCTACTAACGCCATTTTTGCCTAAAACCTTATATTTTTAAATTATTGTCGTATTCTCAAACTGGGAGCCCCGTGACCACGCGGTCAGTTCATACGAGTTACATTTGTCCCTTGTAAGGTGTTCATGCCACTCACGGGTCCGTTCAGGGGTTGTTTTGAGTTTTCCCACACCAACGCCATGTTTTTAAACTTAACTCTTGAAAAATATAAATTCTCGTCGTACTCTCAAACCGGGGGTCACATGATCGCGCGGTCACTTCAAACGAGTTACATTGGTCCCGTGCGATGTGTTGGTGCCACTCACGGGGCTGTTCGGGGCAATTTTTGGTTTTCACCCACTAACGCCATGTTTTTATGCCCAGGTCCAGAAATAAAAAAATTATCGTCATATTCTTAGACCAGGAGTCCCGTTTTCGCACGGTCAGTTCCAATGAGTTACATTGGTCCCGTTGGAGGTGTTGGTGCCACTCAGGGGGTCGTTCATGGGTTGTTTCGAGTTTTAACCCACTAACGTCATTTTTGCCTAAGCCCCTATATTTTTAATTTATCATCGTATAATCTAACCGGGAGTCCCATGATCGCGCGGTGAGTTCCTATGAGTTACATTTGTTCCGTGCAAGGTGTTGGTGCCACTCATGGGGCTGTTCGGGGGCTGTTTCGGGTTTTCCACCACTATAGCCATATTTTTAAGCCTTAGTCTATAAATATGTAAATTATTACTGTATTCTCAAATCGGGGGTCCCGTGATCGCGTGATCAATTTACTATGAGTTACATTGGTCCCGTGCGAGGTGTTGGTGCCACTCACGGGGCCGTTCAGGGGATGTTTCAGTTTTTCATCCACTAACGCCACATTTTTAAGCCTAATTGTAGAAATATGCAAATTATCGTCGTATTCTCAAATTGGGAGTGACGTAATTGCGCGGTCAGTTCCTACGACTTACATTAGTCCCGTGCAAGGTGTTGGTGCCACTCATGGAGCCATTCGGGTTGTTTCGGGTTTTCCCCCACTACCGTTACATTTTTAAGCCTAAGTCTAGAAATAAGCAAATTATTGCCGTATTGTCAAACCGGGAATCCCAAGGTCGTGCGGTCAGTTCCTACGTGTTACATTAGTCCCGTACGAGGTGTTAATGCCACTAATGGGGCCGTTCGAGGGCTATTTCTAGTTTCCACCCACTATAGCCATGTTTTTAAGCCTAAGTCTAGAAATATGCAAATTATTGTCGTATAATCAAACCGGGAGTCCTGTGATCACGTGGTAAGTTCCTACAAGTTACAATGGTCCCGCGCAACGTGTTAGTACCCTTCATTGGGCCATTCGGGGGCTATTTCGAGTTCCACCCACTATAACCATGTTTTTAAGCCTAAGTCTAGAAATGTGCAAATTATCGTCGTATAATCAAACGGGAGTCCTGTGATCACGTGGTAAGTTCCTACGAGTTACATTAGTCCTGGGATACGTGTTGGTGCCCTTCATGGGGCAATTTGGGGGTTGTTTCGGGTTTTGACCCACTAACGCCATGTTTTTATGCCTAAGTGTAGAAATATGCAAATTATCGTTGTATTATCAAATTGGGCATCCCATGATCACGCGGTCAGGTCCTACGAGTTATATTGGTCCCGTCTGAGGTGTTGGTGCCACTCATGGGGTTATTCGGGGGTTGTTTCGTGTTTCCTCCCCACTAACGCCATCTTTATATGCCTAAGCCTAGAAATATGCAAATTATCGTCATATTCTCAAACCAAGGGTCCCATGATCATACAGTCAGTTGATACGATTTACATTGGTCCCGTGCGAAGTGTTGGTGCCACTTACGGGGCCGCTCGAGGGCTAATTCAAGTTTTCACCCATAACGTCTTGTTTTTAATCATATCGCTGGAAATATGCAAATTATCATCGTATTCTCAAATCGGGGGTCCCATGATCACACGGTCAGTTCCTACGAGTTACATTGGTCCCATGCGAGGTGTTGGTGCCACTTACGGGGCCGTTCGGGGGCAGTTTTGTGTTTTCACCCACTAACGCCATGCTTTTAAGACCAATTCCATAAATATGAAAATTATCATCATATTCTCAAATCGGGATCCCGTGATCTAACGGTCAGTTCCAATGAGTTAAATTGGTCCCGTGAGAGGTGTTGGTGCCACTCACGGGGCCGTTCGAGGGTTGTTTCGTGTTTTAACCCGCTAACGCCATTTTTACCTAAGTCCTTATATTTTTAAATTATTGTCGTATTCTCAAACTGGGAGTCCCGTGATTACGCAGTCAGTTCCTACGAGTTACATTGGTCCCGTGTGAGGTGTTCGTGCCACTCACGGGGCCGTTCGGGGGCTATTTAGAGTTTTCCCACACCAATGCCATGTTTTTAAACTTAACTCTTGAAATATACAAATTATCCTCGTATTCTCAAATTGGGGGTCACATGATCACGCGGTCTGTTCCTACGAGTTGCATTGGTCCCGTGCGAGGTGTTGGTGCTACTCACGTGGCCGTTCGGGGGCAATTTTGAGTTTTCACCCACTAACGCCATGTTTTTATGCCCAAGTCCAGAAATAAGAAAATTATCATCATATTCTTAAACCGGGAGTCCCATTTTCGTATGGTCAGTTCCAATGAGTTACATTGGTCCCGTTGAAGGTGTTGGTGCCACTCACGGGGTCGTTCGAGGGTTATTTCAAGTTTTAACCTACTAACGTCATTTTTGCCTAAGTCCCTATATTTTTATTTTATCATCGTATAATCAAAACGGGAGTCCCATGATCGCGCGGTCAGTTCCTATGAGTTACATATGTCCCGTGCAAGATGTTGGGGTCACTCATGGGGCCGTTCGGGGCCTGTTTCGCGTATTCCCCCACTACAGTCACATTTTTAATCCTAAGTCTGGAAATATGCAAATTATTGTCGTATTGTCAAACCGGGAGTCCCGTGATCGTGCGGTGAGTTCCTACGTGTTACATTAGTCCCGTGCGAGGTACTAGTGCCACTAATGGGGCCGTTCGGGGGCTATTTCGAGTTTTCACCCTCTATGGTCACTTTTTTAAACCTGGGTCTAGAAATATGCAAATTATCATTATATAATTAACCCGGGAGTCTCGTGATCGTGGGGTAAGGCCCTACGAGTTACATTAGTCCTGTGCGACGTGTTGGTGCCCTTCATGGGGCCATTCGGGGGTTGTTTCGGGTTTTCACCCACTAACGCCATGTTTTTATGCCTAAGTCTAGAAACATGCAAATTATCATATTATTCTCACACTGGGTATCCCATGATCACGCGGTCAGTTCCTACGAGTTATGTTGGTCCCGTGCGAGGTGTTGGTGCCACTCACGGGGCCGTTCGGGGGCTAATTCAGGTTTCCCCCCACAACTCCTTATTTTTAAACTTATTGCTAGTAATATGCAAATTATCGTTGTATTCTCAAACCGGGGGTCCATGATCACACAGTCAGTTCCTGCGAGTTACATTGGTCCCATGCGAGGTGTTGGTGCCACTCACGGGGCCGTTCGGGGGCAGTTTTGGATTTTCACCCACTAACGCCATGCTTTTAAGACCGATTCCAAAAATATGAAAATTATCATCGTATTCTCAAATAGGGAGTCTCGTGATCGCACAGTCAGTTCCAACGAGCTAAATTGGTACCGTGAGAGGTGTTGGTGCCACTCACGGAGCCGTTCGAGGGTTGTTTCGAGTTTTAACCCACTAATGCCATTTTTTACTATGTCCTTATATTATTAAATTATTATCGTATTCTCAAATCGGGAGTCCCGTGATCGCGCGATCAGTTCCTATGAGTTACATTGGTCCTGTGTGAGGTGTTCGTGCCACTTACGGGGCCGTTCGGGGGTTATTTTAAGTTTTCCCACACCAACGCCATGTTTTTAAACTTAACTCTTGAAATATACAGATTATCGCCATATTCTCAAACCGGGGGTCACATGATCGCGCGATCAGTTCCTACGAGTTACATTGCTCCAGTGTGAGGTGTTAGTGCCACTCACGGAGCCGTTCGGGGGCAGTTTTGGGTTTTCACCCACTAACGCTATGTTTTTATGCCCAAGTCCAGAAATAAGGAAATTATCATCATATTCTTATACCGGGAGTCCCATTTTTGCACGGTCAGTTCCAATGAGTTACATTGGTCCCGTTCGAGGTGTTGGTGCCACTCAAGGGGTCGTTCGAGGGCTGTTTCCAGTTTTAAACCACTAACGTTATTTTCCAGTCCCTATATTTTTAATTTATCATCATATACTTAAACCGGGAGTCCCATGATCACACGGTCAGTTCCTACGAGTTACATTTGTCCCGTGCTAGGTGTTGGTGCCACTCATGGGGCCGTTCGGGGGCTGTTTCGGGTTTTCCCCCACTATAGCCATATTTTTAAGCCTAAGTCTGTAAATATGCAAATTATTGTGGGATTCTCAAACCGGGGGTCCCGTGATCGCGCGATCAATTTACTATGAGTTACATTGGTCCCGTGCGAGGTGTCGGTGCCACTCACGGGGCCGTTCCGGGGATGTTTCAGTTTTTTGCCCACTAACGGTACATTTTTAAACCTAAGTGTAGAAATATGCAAATTATCGTCGTATTCTGAAACTGGGAGTGCCGTGATCATGCGGTCAGTTCCTACGACTTACATGAGTCCCGTGCTAGTTGTTGGTGCCACTCATGGAGCCATTCGGGGGCTGTTTTGGGTTTTCCCTCACTACCGTCACATTTTTAAGCCTAAGTCTAGAAAAATACTAATTATTGTCGTATTGTTAAACCGGGAGTCCTGAGATCGTGCGGTCAGTTCCTATGTGTTACATTCGTCACGTGCGAGGTGTTAGTGCCACTAATGGGGCCGTTCGGGGGCTATATCATGTTTCCACCCATTATAGCCATGTTTTTATGCCTAAGTATAGAAATATGAAAATTATCATCGTATAATCAAACCGGGAGTCCTGTGATCACGTGGTACGTTCCTACAAGTTACAATGGTCCCGCGCGACGTGTTAGTACCCTTCATGGGGCCATTCGGGGGTTTGTTCGGGTTTTCACCCACTAACGCCATGTTTTTATACCTAAGTCTAGAAACATGAAAATTATCATTGTATTCTCAAATTGGGCATCCTGTGATCACGCGGTCAGTTCCTACTAGTTATATCGATCCCATGCGAGGTGTTGGTGCCACTCATGGGGCTGTTCGGGGGATGTTTCAGGTTTCCTCCCCACTAACGCTATCTTTTTATGCCTAAGTCTAGAAATATGAAAATCATCATTGTAATCTCAAACCGGGGGTCCCTTTATCATATAGTAAGTTGCTACGATTTACTTTGGTCCCGTCCGAAGTGTTGGTACCACTCACGGGGCCGTTCGGGGGCTAATTCGAGTTTTCCCCCATAACGCTTTGTTTTTAAACTTATCGCTAGAACTATGCAAATTATCTCGTATTCTCAAACCGGGGGTTCATGATCACACGGTTAGTTCGTGCGAGTTACATTGGTCCCATGCGAGGTGTTGGTGCCACTCATGGGGCCGTTCGGGGGCAGGTTCGGGTTTTCACCCACTAATGCCATGATTTTAAGATAAATTCCAGAAATATGAAAATTATCATAGCATTCTCAAATCGGGAGTCCCGTGATCGCATGGTCAGTTCCAACAAGTTAAATTGGTTCCCTGAGAGGTGTTGGTGCCACTCACGGGGCCGTTCGAGGGTTGTTTCGAGTTTTAACCCACTAATGCCATTTCTACCTAAGTCCTTATATTTTTAAATTATAGTCGTATTCTCAAACCGGGAGTCCCGTGATCGCGCGGTCAGTTCCTACGAGTTACATTTGTCCCGTGTGAGGTGTTCGTGCAACTCACGGGGCCGTTCGGGGGCTGTTTTGAGTTTTCCCACACCAATGCCATGTTTTTAAACTTAACTCTTGAAAAATATAAATTATCATCATATTCTCAAACCGGGTGTCAGATGATCGCATGGTCAGTTCCTACGAGTTACATTGGTCCAGTGCGAGGTGTTGGTGCCACTCACGGGGCCGTTCGGGGACAATTTTGGATTTTCACCCACTAACGCCATGTTTTTATGCCCAAGTCCAGATATAAGAAAATTATCATCATATTCTTAAACCGGGAGTCCCATTTTCGCACGGTTAGTTCCAATGAGTTACATTGGTCCCGTTGGAGGTGTTGGTGCCACTCAGGCGGTCGTTCGTGGGTTGTTTCGAGTTTTAACCGACTAACGTCATTTTTGCCTAAGTCCCTATATTTTTAATTTATCATCGTATAATCAAACCGGGAGTCCCATGATCGCGCCGTGAGTTCCTACGAGTTACATTTGTCCTGTGAAAGGTGTTGGTGCCAGTCATGGGGCCGTTCGGGGGCTGTTTCGGGTTTTCCACCACTATAGCCATATTTTTAAGCCTAAGTCTATAAATATGTAAATTATTACTATATTCTCAAACCGGGGGTCCCGTGATCGCGTGATCAATTTATTATGAGTTACATTGGTCCCGTGCGGGTGTTGGTGCCACTCACGAGGCCGTTCAGGGGATGTTTCAGTTTTTCATTCACTAACGCCACATTTTCAAGCCTAAGTGTAGAAATATGCAAATTATCATCGTATTCTCAAAATGGGAGTGCCGTGATTGCGCGGTCAGTTCCTACGACTTACATTAGTCCCGTGCCAGGTGTTGGTGCCACTCATGGAGCCATTCGGGTGTTGTTTCGGGTTTTCCCCCACTACCGTCACATTTTTACTCCTAAGTCTAGAAATAAGAAAATTATTGTCGTATTGTAAAACCGGGAATCCCGAGGTCATGCGGTCAGTTCCTATGTGTTACATTAGTCCCGTGCGAGGTTGTAATGCCACTAATGGGGCCGTTCGGGGGCTATTTCGAGTTTCCACCCACTATAGCCATATTTTTAAGCCTAAGTCTATAAATATGCAAATTATTGTGGTATTCTCAAACCAGAGGTCCCGTGATCGCGCGATCAGTTTACTACGAGTTACATTGGTCATGTGCGAGATGTCGGTGCCACTCACGGGGCCGTTCAGGGGATGTTTCAATTTTTCGCCCACTAACGCCACATTTTTAAGCCTAAGTGTAGATATATGCAAATTATCGTCGTATTCTCAAACTGGGAGTGCCGTGATCACGCGGTCAGTTCGTACGACTTACATTAGTCCCGTGCTTGGTGTTGGTGCCACTCATGGAGCCATTCGGGGGCTGTTTCGGGTTTTCCCTCACTACCGTCACATTTTTAAGCCTAAGTCTGGAAAAATGCTAATTATTGTCGTATTTTCAAACCGGGAGTCCCGAGATCATACGGTCAGTTCCTACGTGTTACATTAGTCCCGTGCGAGGTGTTAGTGCCACTAATGGGGCCGTTCGGGGGCTATTTCGAGTTTCCACCCACTATAGCCATGTTTTTAAGCCTAAGTCTATAAATATGCAAATTATTGTGGTATTCTCAAATCGGGGGTCCCGTGATCGCGCGATCAGTTTACTACGAGTTACATTGGTCCCGTGCGAGGTGTCGGTGCCACTCACGGGGCCGTTCAGGGGATGTTTCAATTTTTCATCCACTAACGCCACATTTTTAAGCCTAAGTGTAGAAATATGCAAATTATCGTCGTATTCTCAAACTGGAAAAATGCTAATTATTGTCGTATTGTCAAACCGGGAGTCCCGAGATCGTACGGTCAGTTCCTACGTGTTACATTAGTCCCGTGCGAGGTGTTAGTGCCACTAGTGGGGCCGTTCGGGGGCTATTTCGAGTTTCCACCCACTATAGCCATGTTTTTAAGCCTAAGTCTAGAAATATGCTAATTATCATCGTATAATCAAACCGGGAGTCCTGTGATCACGTGGTAAGTTCCTACAAGTTACAATGGTCACGCGCGACGTGTTAGTACCCTTCATGGCGCCATTCGGGGGTTGTTTCGGGTTTTCACCCACTAACGCCATATTTTTATGCCTATGTTTAGAAACATGAAAATTATCATTTTATTCTCAAATTGGGCATCCCGTGATCACGCGGTCAGTTCCTACGAGTTATATCAGTCCCGTACGAGGTGTTGGTGCCACTCATGGGGCCGTTCAAGGGCTGTTTTAGGTTTCCTCCCCACTAACGCAATCTTTTTATGCCTAAGTCTAGAAATATGAAAATCATCATCATATTCTCAAACCGGGGGTCCCGTGATCATACGGTCCATTGCTACGATTTACATTGGTCCCGTGCGAAGTGTTGGTGCCACTCACGGGGCCATTCGGGGGTAATTTGGGTTTTCCCCCATTACGCCTTATTTTTAAACTTATCGCTAGAAATATGCAAATTATCTCATATTCTCAAACCGGGGGTCCCATGATCACACGGTTAGTTCCTGCGAGTTACATTGGTCCCATGTGAGGTGTTGGTGCCACTCACGGAGCCGTTCGGGGGCAGGTTCAGGTTTTCACCCACTAACGCCATGCTTTTAAGACAAATTCTAGAAATATGAAAATTATCATCGTATTCTCAAATCAGGAGTCCCGTGATCGCACGGTCAGTTCCAACAAGTTAAATTGATCCCGTGAGAGGTGTTGGTGCCACTCACGGGGCCGTCCGAGGGTTGTTTCGAGTTTTAACCCACTAACGCCATTTCTGCTTAAGTCTTTATATTTTTAAATTATAGTCGTATTCTCAAACCGGGAGTCCCGTGATCGCACGGTGAGTTCCAACGAGTTACATTGGTCCCGTGTGAGGTGTTCGTGTAACTCACGGGGCCGTTCGGGGGCTGTTTTGAGTTTTCCCACACCAACGCCATGTTTTTAACTTAACTCTTTAAATATACAAATTATCATCATATTTTCAAACCGGGGGTCCCATGATCGCGCGATCAGTTCCTACGAGTTACATTGGTCCCGTGCGAGGTGTTGGTGCCACTCACGGGGCCGTTCGGGGGAAATTTTGGGTTTTCACCCACTAACGCCATGTTTTAATGCCCAAGTCCAGAAATAAGAAAATTATCATCATATTCTTAAACCAGGAGTCCCATTTTTGAACGGTCAATTCCAATGAGTTTCATTGGTCCCGTTAGAGGTGTTGGTGCCACTCAGGGGGTCGTTCGTGGGTTGTTTCGAGTTTTAACCGACTAACGTCATTTTTGCCTAAGTTCTTATATTTTTAATTTATCATCGTATAATCAAACCGGGAGTCACATGATCGCGCAATGAGTTCCGACGAGTTACATTTTTCCCATGCAAGGTGTTGGTGCCACTCATGGGGTCGTTCAGGGGCTGTTTGGGGTTTTCCACCAGTATAGCTATATTTTTAAGCCTAAGTCTATAAATATGTAAATTATTACTATATTCTCAAATCGGGAGTCCCGTGATCGCGTGATCAATTTACTATGAGTTACATTGGTCCCGTGCGAGGTGTTGGTGCCACTCACGGGGCCGTTCAGGGGATGTTTCAGTTTTTCACCCACTAACGCCACATTTTTAAGCCTAAGTGTAGAAATATGCAAATTATCATCGTATTCTCAAATTGGAAGTGTCGTGATCGCGCGTTCAGTTCCTACGACTTGTATTAGTCTCGTGCCAGGTGTTGGTGCCACTCATGGAGCCATTCGGGGTCTGTTTTGAGTTTTCCCCCACTAACATCACATTTTTAAGCCTAAGTCTGGAAATATGCAAATTATTGTCGTATTGTCAAACCGGGAGTCCCGATATCGTGCGGTCAGTTCCTACATGTTAAATTAGTCCCGTACGATGTGTTAGTGCCACTAATGGGGCCGTTCGGGGGCTATTTTGAGTTTCCACCCACTATAGCCACGTTTTTAAGCTTAAGTCTTGAAATATGAAAATTATCATTGTATAATCAAACCGGGAGTCCCGTGATGGCGTGGTAAGTTCCTACGAGTTACGTTAGTCCCGTGCGACGTGTTGGTGACCTTCATGGGGCCATTCGGGGGCTGTTTCGGGTTTTCACCCACTAACGCCATGTTTTTATGTCTAAGTATACAAACATGAAAATTATCATTGTATTCTCAAACTGGGCATCCCGTGATCGCGCGGTCAGTTCCTACGAGTTATATTAGTCCCGTGCGAGGTGTTGGTGCCACTCATGGGGCCGTTCGGTGGCTGTTTCGGGTTTCCTCCCCACTAACGCCATCTTTTTATGCCTAAGTCTAAAAATGTGAAAATTATCATCGTATTCTCAAATCGGGGGTCCCGTGATCATACAGTCAGTTGCTACGATTTACATTGGTCTCGTGCGAAGTGTTGGTGCCACTCACGGGGCCGTTCGGGTGATAATTCTGGTTTTCCCCCATAACGCCTTATTTGTAAACTTATAGCTAGAAATATGCAAATTATCATCGTATTATCAAACCGGGGGTCCCATGATCACACGGTCAGTTCCTGCGAGTTACATTGGTCCCATGCGAGGTGTTGGTGCCACTCACGGGGCCGTTCGGGGGAAGTTTTGGATTTGCACCCACTAACGCCTTGCTTTTAAGACAAATTCCAGCAATATGAAAATTATCATCGTATTCTCAAATAGGGAGTCCCGTGATCACATGGTCAGTTCCAACGAGTTAAATTGGTCCTGTGAGAGGTGTTGGTGCCACTCACGGGGCCGTTCGAGGGTTGTTTCGAGTTTTAACCAACTAACGTCATTATTGCCTACGTCCTTATATTTTTAAATTATTGTCGTATTCTCAAACCAGGAGTCCCATGATCGCATTGTCAGTTCCTATGAGTTACATTGGTCCCATGTGAGGTGTTCGTGCCACTCATGGGGCCGTTCGGGGGCTGTTTTGAGTTTTCCCAAACCAACGCCAGGTTTTTAAACTTAACTCTTGAAATATACAAAATATCATTGTATTCTTAAACCGGGGGTCACATGATCGCGCGGTTAGTTCCTACGAGTTGCATTGGTCCCGTGCAAGGTGTTGGTGCCAATCACGGGGTCGTTCAGGGGCAATTTTGAGTTTTCACCCACAAACGCCATGTTTTTATGCCCAAGTCCAGAAATAAGAAAATTATCATCATATTCTTAAACCGGGAGTCCCGTTTTCGCACGGTCAGTTCCAATGAGTTACTTTGGTCCCGTTCGAGCTATTGGGGCCACTCATAGGGTTGTTCGAGGGTTGTTTCGAGTTTTAACCCACTGACGTCATTTTTTCCTAAGTCCCTATATTTTTAATTTATCATCGTAAAATCAAACCGGGCGTCTCATGATCGCGCGATTAGTTTCAACGAGTTACATTTGTCCTGTGCAAGGTGTTGGTGCCACTCATGGGTCCGTTCGGGGGCTGTTTCTGGTTTTCCCCCACTATAGCCATATTTTTAAGCTTAAGTATAGAAATATGCAAATTATCATCATATAATCAAACCAAGAGTCCCGTGATTGCGTGGTAAGTTCCTATGAGTTACATTAGTCATGTGCGACATGATGGTGCCCTTCATGGGGCCATTCGGAGGCTGTTTTGGGTTTTCACCCACTAACACCATGTTTTTATGCCTAAGTCTAGAAACACGTAAATTATCATTGTATTCTCAAACTGGGCATCCCGTGATCGCGCGGTCATTCCTACAAGCTATATTGGTCCTGTGCGAGGTGTTGGTGCCACTCACGGGGCCGTTCGGGGACTGTTTCGGGTTTCCTCCCCACTAACGCCATCTTTTATGCCTATTTATAGAAATATGCAAATTATCATAATATTCTCAAATCGTGGGTCCCATGATCGTACAGTCAGTTGCTACGATTTACATTGGTCCCGTGCGAGGTGTTGGTGCCACTCACGGGGCCGTTCGGGGGTTAATTTGGGTTTTCCCCCATAACGCTTTGTTTTTAAACTTATCGCTAGAAATATGCAAATTATCATCTTATTCTCAAACCAAGGTTCCCATGATCGCACGGTCAGTTCCTGCGAGTTACATTTGTCCCATGCGAGGTGTTGGTGCCTCTCACGGGGCCGCTCGAGGGCAGTTTTGCGTTTTCACCCACTAACCCCATGCTTTTAAGACCAATTCCAAAAATATGAAAATTATCATCATATTCTCAAATCAGGAGTCCCGTGATCGCACGGTCAGTTCCAACGAGTTAAATTGGTCCTGTGAGAGGTGTTGGTGCCACTCACGGGGCCGTTCGAGGGTTGTTTCTAGTTTTAACCCACTAACGCCATTTTTTCCTAAGTCCTTATATTTTTAAATTATTTTCGTATTCTCAAACCGGGTGTCCCGTCATCGCGTGGCCGGTTCCTATGAGTTACATTGGTCCCGTATGAGGTGTTCGTCCACTCACGGGGCCGTTTGGCGGTTGTTTTGAGTTTTCCCACACCAATGCCATGTTTTTAAACTTAACTCTTGAAATATACAAATTATCATCATATACTCAAACCGAGGGTCACATGATCACGCGGTCAGTTTCTACAAGTTACATTGGTCCCGTGCGAGGTGTTGGTGCCACTCACGGGGCCGTTCGGGAGCATTTTTGGGTTTTTACCCACTGAAGCCATTTTTTATGCCCAAGTCCAGAAATAAGAAAATTATCATCATATTCTTAAACCGGGAGTTCGGTTTTCACACGGTCAGTTCCAATGAGTTACATTGGTCCCGTTCGAGGTGTTGGGGCCACTCATGGGGTAGTTTGAGGGTTGTTTCGAGTTTTAACCCACTAACGTCATTTTTACCTAAGTCCCTATATTTTTAATTTATCATCGTATAATCAAAATGGGAGTCCCATGATCATGCGGTCAGTTCCTACGAGTTACATTTGTCCTGTGCAAGGTGTTGGTGCCACTCATGGGGCCGTTCGGGGGCTGTTTTGGGTTTCCCCCCACTATAGCCATATTTTTAAGCCTAAGTCTATAAATTTGCAAATTATTGGTGTATTATCAAACCGGGGGTCCCGTGATCGCATAATCAATTTACTACGAGTTACATTGGTCCCGTGCGAGGTGTTGGTGCCACTCACGGGGCCGTTCAGGGGATGTTTCAGTTTTTCACCCACTAATGCCACATTTTTAAGCCTAAGTGTAGAAATATGCAAATTATCATCATATTCTCAAATTGGGAGTGTCGTGATCGCGCGGTCAGTTCCTACGACTTAGATTAGTCATGTGCCAGGTGTTGGTGCCACTCATGGAACCATTCGGGGGCTGGTTCGTGTTTTGCCCCACTACCGTCATATTATTAATCCTAAGTCTGGAAATATGAAAATTATTATCGTATTGTCAATCTGGGAGTCCCAAGATCGTGCGGTCAGTTCCTACGTGTTACATTAGTCTCGTGCGAGGTGTTAGGGCCACTAATGGGGCCGTTCGGGGGCTATTTCGAGTTTTCACCCACTATAGCCATGTTTTTAAGCCTAAGTCTAGAAATATGCAAATTATCATCGTATAATCAAACCGAGAGTCTCGTGATCACGTGGTAAGTTCCTACGAGTTACATTAGTCTCGTGCGACGTGTTGGTGCTCTTCATGGGGCCATTCGGGGGCTGTTTTGGGTTTTCACACTAGCTCCAAGTTTTTATGCCTAAGTCTAGAAACATGCAAATTATCATTGTATTCTGAAACTGGTCATCCCGTGATCGCGCGGTCAGTTCCTACGAGTTATATTATCCCATGCGAGGTGTTGGTGCCACTCAAGGGGCCGTTCGGGGGTAGTTTCGGGTTTTCACCCACTAACGCCATGCTTTTAAGACCAATTCCAGAAATATGAAAATTATCATCGTATTCTCAAATCGGGAGTCCCGTGATCGCACGGTCAGTTCCAACGAGTTAAATTGGTCCCGTGAGAAGTGTTGGTGCCACTCACGGGGCCGTTCGAGGGTTGTTTTGAGTTTTAACCCACTAATGCCATTTTTACCTAAGTCCTTAAATTTTTAAATTCTTGTCGTATTCTTAAATCGGGAGTCCCGTGATTGCGCAGTCAGTTCCTACGAGTTACATTGGTCCCGTGTGAGGTGTTCGTGCCACTCACGGGGCCGTTCGGGGGCTGTTTAGAGTTTTCCCACACCGAAGCCATGTTTTTAAACTTAACTCTTGAAATATAAAAATTATCATCATATTCTCAAATCGGGGGTCCCATGATCGCGCGGTCAGTTCCTACGAGTTACATTGGTCCCGTGCGAGGTGTTGGTGCCACTCACGGGGTCGTTCGGGGGAGATTTTGGGTTTCACCCACTAACGCCATGCTTTTATGCCCAAGTCCAGAAATAAGAAAATTATCATCATATTATTAAATTGGGAGTCCCGTTTTTGCACGGTCAGTTCCAATGAGTTACATTGGTCCCTTTCGAGGTGTTGGTGCCAGTCACGGGGTCGTTCGAGGGTTGTTTCGAGTTTTAACCCAATAACGTCATTTTTGCCCAAGTCCCTATATTTTTAGTTTATCACCGTATTCTCAAACCGGGAGTCCCATGATCACGCGATCAGTTCCTACGGGTTACATTTGTCCCATGTAAGGTGTTAGTGCGACTCATGGGGCCGTTCGGGGGCTGTTTCGGGTTTTCCTCCACTATGGCCATATTTTTAAGCCTAAGTCTATAAATATGCAAATTATTGTTGTATTCTAAAACTGGGGGTCACGTTATCGCGCGATCAGTTTACTACGAGTTACATTGGTCCTGTGCAAGGTGTTGGTGCCACTCACGGGGCCGATCAGGGGATGTTTCAGTTTTTCACCCCATAACGCCACATTTTTAAGCCTAATTGTAGAAATATGCGAATTATCGTCGAATTTTCAAATTGGGAGTGCCGTGATCACGTGGTCAGTTCCTACGTCTTACATTAGTCCCGTGCCAGGTGTTGGTGCCACTCTTGGGGCCATTCGGGGGCTGTTTCGGGTTTTCCCCCACTAACGTCACATTTTTAAGCCTATGTATGGAAATATGCAAATTATTGTCATATTTTCAAACTGGGTGTCCTGAGATCATGTGGTCAGTTCCCACGTGTTACATTAGTCCCGTGGGAGGTTTTAGTGCCACTAATGGGGCCGTTCGGGGGCTGTTTCGAGTTTTCAGCCACTATAGCCATGTTTTTAAGCCTAAGTCTAGAAATATGAAAATTATCATCGTATAATCAAACCGGGCATCCCGTGATCACGTAATAAATTCCTACGAGTTATGTTAGTCCCGTGTGACGTGTTGGTGCCCTTCATGGGGCCATTTGGGGGCTGTTTCGGGTTTTCACCCCCTAACGCCATGTTTTTATGCTTAAGTCTAGAAACATGCAAATTATAATTGAATTCTCAAACTAGGCATCCCGTGATCGCACGGTCACTTCCTACGAGTTATATTAGTCCCGTGCAAGGTGTTGGTGCCACTCATGGGGCCATTCGGGGGTTGTTTCGGGTTTCCTCCCCACTAACGCCATCTTTTTATGCCTAAGTCTAAAAATATGCAAATTATCGTCGTATTCTCAAACCGGGGGTCCCGTGATCATACAGTTAGTTGCTACGATTTACATTGCTTCCGTGCGAGGTGTTGGCACCACTCACGGGGCCGTTTGGGGGCTAATTCGGGTTTTCCCCCATAACCCCTTAATTTTAAACTTATCTCTAGAAATATGCAAATAACCGGCGGTCCCATGATCGAACGGTCAGTTGTTGCGAGTTACATTAGTCCCATGCGAGGTGTTGGTGCCAATCACGGGGTCGTTCAGGGGCAGTTTCGAGTTTTCACCCACTAACGCCATGCTTTTAAGACCAATTCCAGAAATATGAAAATTATCATCGTATTCTCAAATCGGGAGTCCCGTGATCGCACGATCAGTTCCAACGAGTTAAATTGGTCCCGTGAGAGGTGTTAGTACCACTAACGGGGCCGTTGGAGGGTTGTTTCGAGTTTTAACCCACTAACGCCATTTTTGCCTAAGTCCTTATATTTTTTAATTATCGTCGTATTCTCTAGCCGGGAGTCCCGTGATCACACAGTCAGTTCCTACGAGTTACATTGGTCCCATGTGAGGTGTACGTGCCACTCACGGGGCCGTTCGGGGCTGTTTCGAGTTTCCCCCAATTAATGCCATGTTTTAAGCTAAAATCTAGAAATATGCAAATTATACTCGTATTCTCAAACAGTGGGACCCGTGATCATGCGACGAGTTGCTACAAGTTACATTGGTCCCGTGCGAGGTGTTGGTGCAACTCACGGGGCCGTTCGGAGGCTGTTTTGGGTTTTCCACCACTAACGCCATGTTTTTAAGCTTAACTCTTAAAATAAGAAAATTATCATCATATTCTCAAACTGGAGGTCTTGTGATTGCCCAGTCAGTTCCTACGAGTTACATTAGTCCTGTGCGAAATGTTGGTGCCACTTATGGGGCCGTTCGTGGACTGTTTTGGGTTTTCACCCACTAACGCCATGTTTTTATGACTAAGCCTATAAACATGCAAATTATTGTCGTATTCTCAAACCGGGTGTCCCGAGATCGCACAATCCGTCCCTATGAGTTATACTAGTCCTGTACGAGGTGTTGGTGCCACTCATGGGGCCGTTCGGGGGCTGTTTCGGGTTTCCCCCACTAACGCCATGTTTTATGCCTAAGTCTAGAAATATGCAAGTTATCATTGCTGAAAAATGTTACTAAAGACGTTTATTAAAAATAAACTATTTAAGTAACTCCGACCTGTTTTTTTTAAGAAACTCTTTTCGTAAAAACCAAACTATTTGAACACAAGATGTGTTTAATAAATCAGTATGTACGAGATCTATTCAAGAATTGAATAACATGTTTATAAAGTAGTTTAAAAATCTTAAACTCAGCACAACCAAGAGTGAGATCAGGAGATGTAGAAAGATTATGTTCACAATATTTTTTACGTGGTAAAACCTCACCAATTGAGCAAACATCCACGACTCCCTCTATGGAGTAAAATGAAAAATCCACTAAAACAAATATATAAGTTACAAACTATATAACTAACATGCAAACAACTCAGTCCTATATAAGTTTAGGAATGTACCCTCTGGTGTCCTTAAACTTCTCTGCAGTCCTAACAAATTACAATAACACTATATGCTGTGATCTTTTCTTTTTCTTTATTCTTACAAAACTGTTCACCTTATTTGACCTTTAAATCATTCCCAGAATCCACGGATACCTTGCTAGGAAGACAGACAAGGTCTTAATCAATCTCAGAATTTAGAGAAACTTTTCGAGATTGAAAACCTCCAAGTGAGATTCCAAACTAGGTCAAAGGTTTAGTTTTACAAGAACTAGAAATAGAAAGCATTTATTGTTGATTTCAAAGTAAGCAAACTTTGTATAAAAATAATCAACAATATATTTCTCAAGATGATAAATAAAATGAAACTAAGTATAATGTAACATGAATAACTCAGATATGAAATTTCTATGAAATCAGAAAGTAGATCTGAGTAAAACGTTTAAGTTGAAAACAAGATCAAGAGAACACGAGGTTACAGCAACAAAAACAAACTCAACTCAAACTCTCAAACTCTCAAGAACACTCAGAGAAGTGTTTTGGATATGGAGGTATTTTGAATAAGTGTTTGAGTTTGGATGGAAGAGGTTTGACCAACAGGGTTAGGGTTTCTAACTCTCTCTCCTCTCTCTGTTTTCACTCTTCTCTCTCTTCTCTCTCTACTCTCTCAATTTCTCAGAGGAAATGAAAATGGCAAAAGTCTTCGAAGTCTGAAAGAAGGGTCCCTTTTATAGGGTGAGGAGAAGGTTCGAGAGGCTGGCTCAAAACCAAGGGCCTGGATTAAGTCAAGCCAAGTTGACTTAGATCTAAGGGTTCTAATAAGGCGGTGATTAAACGAATTCTAATTGGTCTAAAGAGTTGTATTGAGATTCACCAAGACAACATGCAGAGCGTTGATAGATAATGATCCAAGGGCTAGGAACGAACGCAGTTTTAACTCAGTAAAGAAACACAACTTCAGCCAATCAGACGAGGACAAGTGTTGGTCAATAACAGGATAACACACGCGCGTCCAAAGTTAATTAAAACCACACCCTCAAGTTTACTCTGCTTTCGGATTCTACCCAAGGTAACATTAAGCCAATATAATCAACAAATGATATTTACAAATTAACCCCAGAAACTTTTAAAACAAGTTTTAATTAAGAAAACCTAATTTTTTAAAGTGTTTAAAAAAATCCCAAAAAATTATTAAAATTCCAATTTAGGGATTTAAACACATGAACACACATAATTATGAAATATGATATGCAAAAATGAATTCTACTGTGTGTGAGTGTTGCCAATAGGTTCTTGATCAAAGAAAGAAAGAGAGATGAAGTAGCAAACCAACTTCTGAGGCTCTTTGGATTCTAGGTAGGACACAATTTTGTCACAATTTCCAAACTAGATGAGCACTTATACAATATAGACTCAAGTGAGTCAAAATTATAAGGGCTTCAATCTCCCCCTTTGGAAATATGAGACAAAATCTCATTTGAGTCATCTTGGACTCGTAGGGTAATAAGAAAATCAGAAAAACTTATTCCGATCAAAATTCTATCTACCCAATTCCTAGAAATCAAAAAGTACATAACTCAACTAAGTACATTTGAATACCCTATTACAACTGTTGAGAGTAACTGTACAATAAGAACCTGCAATAATTCACTAAGATCAAGCTGTTTAGAATATGTAAGAATTGAATAAACTCAAATTTCTCCCCCATTTTGTCTCAAGTGGACAAAAGGAAAAACTTGGACAAACAGGAAAGTGATTAGTCAGCATAAACCATACCAATAGATTTTCGTAATGAAATGAATCTATTATAATCTAGAGGTTTTGTAAACATATCTGCGAGTTGTAGATCAGTAGGAAGATAATTGATTTCTAATTCCTTAGATTCAACCAATTCACGTATAAAATGATGTCTTATTTTAATATGCTTTGTTCGCGAGTGTTGAACAGGATTCTTAGAAATATTAATCGCACTTTGATTATCACAATAGAGATGCAATTGGTTTTCTTGAATACCATAATCACTTAGCATTTGTTTAAGCCACATTAATTGAGCACAACAGCTGCCAGCGGCTATGTATTCAGATTCAGCTGTTGAGAGTGATGTTCAATTTTGTTTTTTACTACTCCATCCTACCAAGTTATTACCTATATAATAACATGCTCCTAATGTGATTTTACTATCATCAGTACACCCAGCCCAGTCAGCATCAGTGTACCCAATTATAGTGCTTGGTGTGTCATTAGTGTACCAAAGTCCTAGATTTAGAGTGCCTTTTACATATTTAATGATACGTTTAACAGCATTCAAGTGGCTCTCTTTAGGGTTACTTTGATATCGAGCACATACACACACAGGATACATAATATCAGGACGCGAGGCAGTAAGGTATAGTAAAGTTCCTATCATACTACGATACAGAGTAGGATATACAGATGTTCCATTTTCATCTTTAAAGAGTTTTAGCATAGTACTCATGGGCGTTTCAGCATCTTTAGCACTCTCAAGGTCAAATTTCTTTACTATCTCTAAAGCGTACTTAGATTGCGATACAAATAATCCATCTGTATTTTTTTTTACTTGAAGGCCTAAGAATAATTGTAGCTCCCCCATAAGGGACATTTGAAATTCCTTATGCATAGTTTCAGAAAAGGATTTGACTTCTGAGGGAGAAGTTGATCCAAATATAATATCGTCAACATAAACTTGAGCAATAGTGATGTGTTTGTCAAAATGTTTGACAAAAAGGGTTTGGTCATTTCCACCTCTTTTAAAACCTTTATCTAAAAGAAAACTGGAAAGACGCTCATACCAAGCTCTAGGAGCCTGTTGAAGGCCATACAAAGCCTTTTTCAGACGAAATACATGATTTGGATGCTTAGGGTCAATGAACCCTTTAGGTTTTTCTATATAGGTTTCTTCAGCCAGTATTCCATTAAGGAACGTAGATTTAACATCCATTTGGTACAGTGTAAAGTGCATGTGGCAAGCTATAGAAAAAAGCAAACGAACAGATTCTAAATGAGTAACAGGAGCAAAGGTCTCGTTCAAATCTATTCCTTCTATTTGAGAGTATCCTTGAGCAACTAATCTAGCTTTATTTCTAATTATTATCCCATTTTCATCAGTCCTATTTTTGAAAATCCAATGTGTGGCAACAACCTTTTTGTGATCAGGACGTGGAACAAGATACCAAACATCATGAATGACAAATTGTAAAAGTTCTTCCTGCATAGCAGAAATCCAGTGAGAGTCATTCAATGCCTCATTAACATTCTTTGGTTCCACAAGGGAAACAAAACATGCATAATGTGCATAGTTTCTGAGTTGGGATCTTGTACGCACTGGCTCACTAGGGTTACCAACTACGTTATTTATGGGATAATCTTTAGAAATCCAATTAGGTACCTCAGGTGTCTTAATAGGTAATGAATTATCCATTGTAGAGGAGTCATTTTCTAAAATATTTCTAGACTCTTCCTCAATAGAAAATTCACCAGTCTTGCTTTCTACAGTAGTGTCACTCACAATTACATTTGTGGATTCCATCAAGGTTTTAATTCGAAGATTGTACACTCGATAAGCTCTACTGTTAGGCGAATATCCTAAAAATATGGCTTTATCTCCCCGGCTCTCAAATTTGGACTAGTGTTCCCTATCTTTGCATACATAACAAGTACTGCCAAAAGGTTCTAAGGTATTTGAGATTAGGCTTTTTATTGTACCAAAGTTCGTTAGGGGTTTGTTTGGAATTCTTTCTAAGATAGACCATATTTATAATATGACAAGCAGTACGAATGGACTCTACCCAAAAATATTTAGGTAAATTCTTGGCAAGTAACATAACACGTGCCATCTCCTGAAGGGTACAATTCTTTCTCTCGGCAATACCATTCTGTTGTGGGGTCTTAGGAGCACTGAACTCGTATTTATAACCATTATAGTCACAATATTCTACAATACCAGTGTCTTTGAATTCACCACCTCTATCACTATGAATTCTATTCACTTGAGTATCCTTCTCATTTTCGATCCTAAGTAGAATTTTTAGGAAGGTTTGAAATGTTTCAGACTTTTGTTTTAAGAAGGCTACCCAGGTAAATCTAGTGAAGTCATCAACCATAACTAGGATGTAACTGTGTCCACAAAGACTAACAATTTGGGAGGGACCCATTAGGTCCGTATGGATGAGTTCTAAGGGATTAGAGGTAAGAATATCTTTGACTTTCTTATGAGGTGCCGTAATAATTTTACCTACTTGACAGGAACCACAGATAAGATTGGGTATAAGTTCGATTTTAGGAACTCCTCTAACTATTTCCTGAGAGGTCAGTCTACTAAGATTATCGTACTTTATATGACCCATTCTGTTATGCCATATCTCATTGTCATCCATTCTGGCAACATTACAGATTTCAGAATTGTTCATGACAGTGTAGCAATTGTCAGGAGTTTTGAATCCAATAATTATGCATTCACCTTTTTCATTTAAAATTTTGCATTTTTTCTTTGAAAAGGTAACAGTATGATCTGAGTCACAAAATTGTTATATGCTAAGTAGATTTGCCTTAAGACCTTTGACTAGAAGAACATCTTGAAGAATAGGAAGCCCATCTTCTTGGACAGTTCCTTTGCCTATGATTTGAGATGAAACTCCATCACCAAAAATGTTTTTACCACCAGCAAAACTGGTTTTGTTTAAAAGTTTAGTTTCATCACTAGTCATATGCTTAGAACATCCAGAGTCTAAATACCAACCAGATGATGTGTGTCCAGCTTTTAAAGAAGTAACAACAACATTACACTTCATCTGAGGTAATAGATCATCTTTTAAAACCCAAATTGCCTTAGTTTTCATCTTGCGCTTATTAGCTCTTAATTGATAAAATTTGCGAGCTTTGGATTTTTGCTGAAAAATATTTTGCGCATGATTTTGAAATTTGTGAAAGACTTGGGCATTTGGTTTAGAAAAGTGCTTAGGATTCCTTCTAGTAAATGTTCTTTTAGGTTTGGTCTTTCTCTTTCTATAATTAGAATTTCTATCTGGTTGTCTAGGAAGTACATAATTATTACGGCTCCTCCTAGAATAATTAAAGTTTTGGTAGATATAGGGATTATAGGTAGGTTTAACGAGTCTCCTAGCATAACAATCATCAAAGGAGTGACCATATATGTCGCAGTAGGAGCAATAAAGATTGCTCAAAATTGGGGTCTCCTTAGGAAAGTCTCTAAACAAAGGTTTTATAGAGTTTTGAGGCTGAACTCTATTCCTAGGTCTGATAGTCTTGAAACCGGACTCACTCTTCCTAATAGAAGGACATACGTATTTAGCCTTAGGTGAACTTTCATGTTTAGAGCAACTTGATTCCCCAATGTTAAAACTTTGATTTTTTGAATCAAACTCAGTTTTTAGAGAATGAAAGTCTGGGCATGTTTCAATAGGTCTTTTGCCTCCTGACACAAACTTGATAGTTTCAAAAGATTTTTTTTGTGTTTTCAAATTGGGGCAAAACCCTATTCCAGTTCGATCATCAGAATTGGTTTTTGATTCAGCAACAAATTCATCAAAACATTTTGAATTATTTTGAAATTTAGTAAATTTTTTGAAAACAGTTGTTGTCTTTTCTTTAGTTTGCTCCAATTCTAACAGTGTCCCTTTTGTATTTTTTCTCCAGAGTTTCATTTGTTTCTTTTAAACCTCTTAGTTTTTCATCAAATATTTTAATTTCGCTTTTATGAGTCAAACATTGGGTAGTATACTCTTCAGCATTTAGTTTAACCATAAGGCTTAAATCTTCTAATTTCTTAGTGAGATCTTTCACAATCTTTTCTAGTCTAGTGCTTTTCTTGAGAGTTTTAGCATAAAGTGTGTGAATGTCAGGGAGGTCTTCATTGTTCGAGTCACTAAGTGTGGTGTGTGGAGTGACCCCTAAAGATTCATTTGTTAAACTCACACACCCATTGACATCGTCATTATCGCTATCCCTTTGACTCACACACCCCGGGGAAGAATATGCAACATTCTCAGTAATCAAAGCATCTAAACCAGTATAAACATGATTCTCAATAGCAGGAGTAGAGTTACTAGAAGCATTCTCATACACAGGCATAAGCACATCATCATTATATATGATCTTAGCAAAGAAGGACATGAAAGGATCAAAGACATCAGATGACTCAGGTTCCTCCTTTTCAGAGTCACTTGAATCATCCAATGTTTTGCAAATGTTGGCTATAGTGTTTTTGTTTTGAGTGTTCAAGTTAACTCTACAGTCTTATGCAATGTGCCCCAGTTTACCCCATCTATAGCATTCAGTCTTCATAAGGTCTCTATTAGGTCTAGTGTGAGAGTCCTTATGATTTTTGTCATGGCTTTTCTCATGAGGCCTGTGATTAGAGGCAGTTGGATAATTAGAATTGCCTTGTTTATTTGCCACTTTGTTTCTAAACTTAATAATTTTCTTAAACTGTTTAGTAATTAAGGCAATTTGATTATCCAAACTCTTTATATTGCATTCCTCATCAGAATCATAAGTTGGGATTATAAGTTCAGGCTTAGTTATCTTAGAAGAGAAGCTAAGATTGGAATTAGTCTGTTTTCTATTGGGTTGAGTCAATTGTTTCTTAAATTTTAGTTCCATTTCCACAGTTCTTAGTTTACTACTGAGTAATTCAGGAGTGAGATTTTGATCACACATTTCCTCAATAGCATATCTTTTGTTATCAAATTTCTGTGGTAATGATCTTAGAATTTTAGATACAATTTCATGTATGTCATAACTCACCCCATTAGCATGAAGTTTGGTCACAACATCAGTCAAGTTCATATAGAAGTCATCAAATGACTCAGTCTCAGACATAATTAAGGAGTTATATTGCTGAATAAGCATTTGGGTTTTAGCTGCCTTAACTCTAGTGTCTCCTTCATGAGTTGTGACTAAGGTGTCCCAAGCTTCCTTATAAGTGGTACAGGATGAGATTCTTTTGAACTCATGTTAATTTATAGACATAAATATGGCATTCTTTCCTTTATTATTATTTCGAGAAACTTGTTTCTCTTCTTGAGTGAACTCACTTAGAGCTTTCTTAACGCTCTCATTACTTCCTTCGTTGGCTGGTTTAGTAGGAAAAATATAACCATTTTCAACAATGTCCCAGGCATCATCTCCCAAAGTTCCTTGAATGAAAGCAATCATCCTTACTTTCCAGTAAGCAAAATTGGTTCCATCAAAGATTGGAGGTCTGGTCAAGTTACCAAATCTTTCATTTTTCTCGTCCATATTTGATTTTCAGAAAATAATTTCAGAAGCACAGGATCTCTTTTGAAAGTAGTTTACAAAGCTATGATACCAATTGAAAAATGTTACTAAAGCCGTTTATTAAAAATAAACTATTTAAGTAACTCCGATCTGTTTTTTTAAGAAACTCTTTTCGTAAAAACCAAACTATTTGAACAGAAGATGTGTTTAATAAATCAGTATGTACGAGATCTATTCAAGAATTGAATAACAGGTTTATAAAGTAGTTTAAAAATCTTAAACTCAGCACAACCAAGAGTGAGATGAGGAGATGTATAAAGATTATGTTCACAATATTTTTTACGTGGTAAAACCTCACCAATTGAGGAAACATCCACGACTCCCTGTACGGAGTAAAATGAAAAATCCACTAAAACAAATATATGAGTTACAAACTATATAACTAACATGAAAACAACTCAGTCCTATATAAGTTTTGGAATGTACCCTCTGGTGTCCTTAAACTTCTCTGCAGTTCTGATTGTAGATGTAGTTCATCCCATTTGTTAACTTCTGATTTGTTCCAGCACTTTACGTCGACTCTTTATTATCAAGATCTTATTACCAACACTTTTCGTGTTGTAGGGTGAAAGTGTTTGTGAAGGGGCTTTCTAACATATGCATGCACACACACACACTTCTTAAGTACAAACAGTCCTAACAAATTACAATAACACTATATGCTGTGATCTTTTCTTTTTCTTTCTTGTTACAAAACTGTTCACCTTATTTGACCATTAAATCATTCCCAGAATCCACGGATACCTTGCTAGGAAGACAGACAAGGTCTTAATCAATCTCAAAATTTAGAGAAACTTTTCGAGATTGAAAACCTCCAAGTGAGATTCCAAACTAGGTCAAAGGTTTAGTTTTACAAGAACTAGAACTAGAAAGCATTTATTGTTGATTTCAAAGTAAGCAAACTTTTTATAAAAATAATCAACAATATATTTCTCAAGATGAGAAATAAAATGAAACTAAGTGTAATGTAACATGAATAACTCAGATCTGAAATTTCTATGAAATCAGAAAGTAGATCAGAGTAAAACGTTTAAGTTGAAAACAAGATCAAGAGAACACGAGGTTACAGCAACAAAAACAAACTCAACTCAAACTCTCAAACTCTCAAGAACACTCAAAGAAGTGTTTTGGATATGGAGGTATTTTAAATAAGTGTTTGAGTTTGGATGGAAGAGGTTTGACGAACAGGGTTAGGGTTTCTAACTCTCTCTCTCTTCTCTCTGTTTTCTCTCTTCTCTCTCAATTTCTCAGAGGAAATGAAAATGATAAAAGTCTTCGAAGTCTGAGAGAAGGGTCCCTTTTATAGGGTGAGGGTAAGGTTCGAGAGGCCGGCTCAAAACCAAGGGCCTGGATTAAGTAAAGCCAAGATGACTTAGATCTAATGGTTCTAATAAGGCGGTGATTAAACGAATTATGATTGGTCTAAAGAGTTATACTGGGTTCACCAAGACAATATGCAGAACATTGATAGCTAATGATCCAAGGGCTAGGAACGAACGCAGTTTTAACTCAGTAAAGAAACACAATTTCAGCCAATCAGACGAGGACAAGTGTTGGTCAATAACAGGATAACACACGCGCGTCCAAAGTTAATTAAAACCACATCCTCAAGTTTACTCCGCTTTCGGATTCTACCCAAGGTAACATTAAGCCAATATAATCAACAAATGATATTTACAAATTAACCCTAGAAACTTTTAAAACAAGTTTTAATTAAGAAAACCTAATTTTTAAAAATGTTTAAAAAAATCCCAAAAAATTATTAAAATTCCAATTTAGGGATTTAAACACACTCAACACATGAACACATATAATTATGCAATATGATATGCAAAAATGAATTCTACTGTGTGTGTGTGTTGCCAATAGGTTCCTGATCAAAGCAAGAAAGAGAGATGAAGTAGTAAACCAACTTCTGAGGATCTTTGGATTCGAGGTAGGACACAATTTTGTCACAATTTCCAAACTAGATGAGCACTTATACAATATAGACTCAAGTGAGTCAAAAGTATAAGGGCTTCAATTGTATTCTAAAATTGGGGGTCCCGTGATTGGACAGTCAGTTCCAACGAGTTGCATTGGTCCCGTGCGAGGAGTTAGTGCCACTCACGGGCCCGTTTCGGGGGGCTCTTTTGAGTTTTCCCCCACTAACGCCATGTTCTTAAACTTAACGCTAAAAATATGCAAATTATCGTCGTATTATCAAACTGGGGGTCCCGTGATCGCATGGTCAGTTCCTACAAGTTACATTTGTCCCGTGTGAGGTGTTCGTGCCACTCAGGGGGCCGTTCGGGGGCAGTTTCAGGTTTTCACCCACTAACGAAATGCTTTTAAGCCCAAGTCCAGAAATATGAAAATTATTGTCGTATTCTCAAACTTGGAGTCCCGTGATTGCACAGACATTTCCAACGAGTTACATTGGTCCCATGCGAGGTGTTGGTTCCACCCACGGGTCGTTCGAGGGTTGTTTCGGGTTTTAACCCACTAACGCCATTTTTACCTAAGTCCTTATATTTTAAAATTATCATCGTATTCTCAAATCGGGAGTCCCGTGTGTGCGGTCAGATCCTACAAGTTACATTGGTCCTGTGCAAGGTGTTGGTGCCACTCCCGGGCCGTTCGGTGGCTATTTTGGGTTTTCTCCCACTATCGCAATGTTTTTAGGCCTAAGTATAAAAATATGCAAATTATCGTCATATTCACAAATCGGGAGTCCCGTGATCGCGTGGTCAGTTCCTACGAGTTACATTGGTCCCGAGCGACGTGTTGGTGCCACTCACGGGGCCATTCGGGGGTTGTTTCGGGGTTTCCCCCACTAATGCCAAGTTTTTAAGCCTAAGTCTAGAAATAAGAAAATTATCGTCGTATTCTCAAACCGGGGCTCCCGTGATCGCGCAGTTAGTTCCTACGAGTTACATTGGCCCCGTACGAAGTGTTGGTGCCTCTAATGGGGCCGTTCGGGGGCTATTTTGGGTTTTCACCCACTAGCGTAATGTTTTTATGCCTAATTCTAGAAACTTGCAAATGATCATTGTATTCTCAAACCGTGATTCCGTTATTGTGCGCTTTGTTCCTACGAGTTACATTGGAGTCCGTGCGAGGTGTTGGTGCCACTCACGTGGCCGTTCGAGGGTTGTTTTGAGTTTCCCCCACTAACGCAATGTTTTATGCCTAAGTCTAGAAATATGCAAATTATCATTGTATTCTCAAACCGGGGACCCATGATCGCGCGGCGAGTTCCTACGAGTTACATTGGTCCCGTGCGAGGTGTTGGTGCAACTCACAGGGCCGTTCGGAGTCTGTTTTGGGTTTTCCACCACTAATGCCATGTTATTAAGCTTAACTCTTGAAATAAGAAAATTATCATCATATTCTCAAACTGGGGGTCTCGTGATTGCGCTGTCAGTTCGTACGAGTTACATTAGTCCCGTGAGAGGTGTTGGTGCCACTTATGGGGCCGTTCGGGGACTGTTTTGGGTTTTCACCCACTAACGCCATGTTTTTATGCCAAAGTCTAAAAGCATGCAAATTATCATCGTAATCTCAAACTGGGCGTCCCGTGATGGCGCGGTCAGTTCCTACGAGTTATACTAGTCGCGTGCGAGGTGTTGGTGCCACTCACGGGGCAGTTCGGGGTTTATTTCGAGTTTCCCCCACTAACGCCATGTTTTAAGCCTAAGTTTAAAAATATGAAAATTATCGTTGTATTCTAAAATTGGGGGTCTCATGATTGGGCGATCAGTTCCAACGAGTTACGTTGGATTCCGTGCGAGGTGTTGGTGCCACTCACGGGGCCATTCGGGGGCTGTTTTGAGTTTCCTCCACTAACACAATGTTTTATGCCTAAGTCTAGAAATATGCAAATTATCTTCATATTTTCAAACTGGGGGTCCCGTGATCGCGTGGTCAGTTCCTACGAGTTACATTGGTCTTGTGCGAGGTGTTGGTGCCACTCACGGGGCCGTTCGGGGGTTATTTCGGGTTTCCCCCACTAAGCCCATGTTTTAAGCCTAAGTCTAGAAATATGAAAATTATCATTGTATTCTAAAATTGGGGGTCTCATGATTGGGCGATCAGTTCCAACGAGTTACATTGGTCCCATGCGAGGAGTTGGTGCCACTCACGGGGCCGTTTCGGGGGCTGTTTTGAGTTTTCCCCCACTAACTCCATGTTCTTAAACTTAACTCTAAAAATATGAAAATTATCGTCATATTCTCAAACCGGGGGTCCCATGATCGCGCGGTCAGTTCCTATGAGTTACATTGGTCCCGTGCGAGGTGTTGGCGCCACTCACGGGGCCGTTAGGGGGCAGTTTCCTGTTTTCACCCACTATTGCCATGCTTTTAAGACCAATTTTAGAAATATGAAAATTATCATCGTATTATCAAACCGGGTGTCCCATGATCGCACTGTCAGTTCCAACGAGTTAAATTGGTCCCGTGAGAGGTGTTGGTGCCACTCACGGGGACTTTCGAGGGTTGTTTAGGGTTTTAACCCACTAATGCCATTTTTACCTAAGTCCTTATGTTTTTAAATTGTTTTCTTATTCTCAAATCGGGAGTCCCATGATGGCGCGCTCAAATCCTAAGAGTTACATTAGTCTCGTGCGAGGTGTTGGTGCCACTCACGGGGCCGTTCGAGGGAAGTTTCGGGGTTTCCCCCACTAATGGTAACTTTTAAGCCTAAGTCTAGAAATATGTAAATTATCATCGTATTCTCAAATCGAGGGTCCCGTGATCGCGCGGTCAGTTCCTATGAGTTACATTGGTCCATTCGAGGTGTTGGTGCCATTCAAGCTGCCGTTCGAGGGCTGTTTCGGATTTCCCCACACTATAGCCATGTTTTTAAAACTATGTCTAGAAATATGCAAATTATCATCGTATTCGCAAATTGGGGGTCCCGCGATCGCGCGGTCAGTTTACTACGAGTTACATTGTCCTATCAAAGGTGTTGGTGCAACTCACGGGGCCATTTGGGGCTGTTTCGAGTTTTCCCCCACTAAACCCATGTTTTTAAGCCCAAGTCTAGAAATATGGAAACTATCATTGTATTCCAAAATTAGGAGTGTCGTGATCGCGCGGTCAGTTCCTACACGATACATTAGTCTCGTGCGATGTGTTGGTGACACTCATGGGGCTGTTTGGGGGATGTTTCGGGTTTTCACCCACTAATGCCTTATTTTTATGCCTATGTATAGAAACATGCAAATTATCGTCGCATTCTCAAACCGAGAGTCCCATGATCGCGCGGTCAGTTCCTATGAGTAACATTGGTCCCGTGCGAGGTGTTGGTGCCACCCACGGGGCCGTTCGGGGGATATTTTGGGTTTCCCCCTACTATCGCCATGTTTCTAAGCCTAAGTCTAGAAATATGAAAATTATCTCCGTATTCTCAAACTGGGGGTATTGTGATCGCATGGTCATTTCCTACGAGTTACATTGGACCCGTACGAGGTGTTGGTGCCACTCACGGGGCCGTTCGGGGTCTATTTCGGGTTTTCACCCACAAATTCCATGTTTTTATGCCTAAGTCTATAAATATGCAAATTATCATCGTATTCTCAAACCAGGGGTTCCGTGATCGCACAGTCAGTTCCTACGAGTTACATTGGTCCTGTACGATGTGTTGGTGCCACTCACGGGGCCGTTTGAGGGATATTTTGAGGTTTGCCCCACTAACGCCAAGTTTTTAAGCCTAAGTCTAGAAATATTGAAATTATCATCTCATTCTCAAACTGGGGGTCCCGTGATCGGGCAGTCAGTTCCTACGAGTTACATTGGTCCCGTACGAAGTGTTGGTGCCACTAATGGGGCCGTTCGGGGGGTGTTTTGAGTTTTCAACCACTATAGCCACATTTTTAAGCCTAAGTCTAGAAATTTGCAAATTATCATCGTATTCTCAAACTGGGAGTCCCGGGATGGCACGGCCAGTTCCTACGATTTACATTAGTCCCGTGTGAAGTGTTGGTGCCCCTCATGGGGCCATTCGGGGACTGTTTCGAGTTTTTACCCACTAACACCATGTTTTTATGCCTGAGTCCAAAAACATGCAAATGATTTTCGTATTCTTAAACCGGGAGTCCCGTGACTGCACGATCAGTTCCTACGAGTTACATTTCCCATGTGAGGTGTTGGTGCAGTCACGGGGCCGTTCGGGGGCTGTTTCGGATTTCTCCCCACTAACGCATTGTTTTTATGCCTAAGTCCATAAATGAGCGAATTATTGTCGTACCCTCAAACCGGGGATCCCGTGATCGCGTGGTCTATTCCTACAAGTTATATTGGTCCCGTGCGAGGTGTGGGAGCCACTCACGGGGCCGGTCGAGGGCAGTTTTCAATTTTCCCCCACTAACGCCATGTTTTTAAGCTTAACTCTAGATATATGCAAATGATTGTTGAATTCTCAAACCGAGGGTTATGTGATCGCGCGGTCAGTTCCTATGAGTTACATTAGTCCCGTGCAAGGTGTTGGTGCCACTCATGGTACCGTTCAGAGGTTGTTTCGGGTTTTCACCCACCAATGCTATGTTTTTATGCCTTTGTCTAGAAACATGCAAATTATCGTCGTATTCCAAAACTGGGAGTCCCGTGACCACACGGTCAGCTCCAACGAGTTACAGTGGACCCGTTCGAGGTGTTGGTGCCACTCACGGGGCCGTTCGAGGGTTGTTTAAGGTTTTAACCCACTTACACCATTTTTGCCTAAGTCCTTATATTTTTTAATTACCTGTATTCTCAAATTGGGAGTCCTGTGATCGCACGGTTAGATCCTACGAGTTACATTGGTCCCGTGCGAGGTTTTGGTGCCACTCACGGGGCCGTTCGAGGGCTACTTTGGGTTTTCACCCATTAATGCCAGGTTTTTATGCCTAACTCTATAAATATGCAAATTATCATCCTATTCTCAAACTAGGGTTCCCGTGATCGCTCAGTCTACATTCGGCCCGTGCGATGTGTTCGTGCCACTCATGGGGCCGTTCAGGGGATGATATGGGGTTTCCCCCACTAACACAAGGTTTTTAAGCCTAAGTCTAGAAATATGCAAATTATTGTCGTATTTTCAAACTAGGGGTCCCGTGATCACGTGGTCAGTTTACTACGAGTTACATTAGTCCCGTGCGAGGTGTCGGTGCCACTCATGGGGCCGTTTGGGGGCTATTTCGGGTTTTCCCCCACAAAAACCACATTTTTAAGCTTAAGTCTAGAAATATGGAAATTATCGTCATATTCTCAAACAGGGAGTGCCGTGATCGTGCGGTCAGTTCCTGCGAGTTACATTAGTCCCGTGCGTGGTGTTGGTGCCAGTCATGGGGCTCTTTTGGGGCTATTTCGAGTTTCAACCAAAGATGCAAATTATCATCATATTCTCAAACTGGAAATCCCGTGATCGCTGGGTCAGGTCCTACAAGTAACATTGGTCTCGTGCGAGGTGTTGGTGCCTCTAATATGGCCATTCAGGGGCTGTTTCGAGTTTCCCCCAATAACGCCATGTTTCTAAGTCTAGGTCTAGAAATATGCAAATTATCTTCGTATTCTCAAACCGGGGGTCCCGTGATCACGGGGTCAGTTCCCATAAGTAACATTGGTCCCGTGCTAGGTGTTGGTGCCACTAACGGGGCCGTTTGGGGGCTATTATGGGTTTCCACCACTAACAACATGTTTTCTTAGTCTAAGTCTAGAAATATGCAAATTATCTTCGTATTCTCAAACTGGGGGTCCCGTGATCGCGTGGTCAATTCATACGAGTTACATTGGTACCGTGCGAGGTGTTGGTGCCACTCACGAGGCCGTTTGGGGGCAGTTTTGGGTTTTCCCCCTCTAACGCCATGTTTTTAAACATAACTATAGAAATATTCAAATTATCGCTATATTCTCAAACCGGGGTTTCTGTGATCACGCGATCAGTTCCTACGAGTTACATTAGTCCCACACGAGGTGGTGGTGCCACTCATGGGGCCGTTCGGAGGTTGTTTTGGGTTTTCTCCCACTAACACCATGTTTTTATTTCTAAATCTAGAAATAAGAAAATTATCATCGTATTTTAAACACGGGAGTCCCGAGATCACGCGGTCAGTTCCTACGAGTTACATTGGTCCCGTGCGAGGTGTTGGTGCCACTCACGGGGCAGTTCGGGGGCTATTTTGGGTTTTCCCCCACTAACGCCACATTTTTAAGCCTAAGTATAGAAATATGAAAATTATGATGATATTCTAAAATCGGGAGTCCCGTGATCGTGCGGTCAATTCCTACGTGTAACATTAGTCCCGTTCGAGGTGTTGGTACCACTAATGGGGCCGTTCGGGGGATGTTTCGAGTTTTCACCCACTATAGCCATGTTTTTAAGCATAAGTCTAGAAATGTTAAAATTGTCATCGTATATTCAAACCGGGAGTCCCGTGATTGCGTGGTAAGTTCCTACGAGTTACAGTAGTCCCGTGCGAAGTGTTGGTGCCCCTCATGGGGCCATTTGGCGGTTGTTTCGGGTTTTTACCCACTAAGGCCATGTTTTAATGCCTAAGTCTAGAAACATGAAATTATCATCGTCTTCTCAAACCGAGAGCCCCGTGATGGCGCAATCATTACGTACGAGTTACATTGGGCCCGTACGATGTGTTGGTGCCACTCACGGGGCCGTTCGGGGGCTGATTCGGGGTTTCCCCCACTAACGCCAAGTTTTTGAGCCTAAGTCTAGAAATATGTAAATTATAGTCGTATTCTCAAACCAGGGGCTCTGTGCTCGCGTGGTCAGCTTACTACGAGTTACATTAGTCCCGTGCAAGGTGTTGGTGCCATTCACGGGGCCGTTGTGGGGCTGTTTCGGGTTTTCCCCCACAAACACCACATTTTTAAGCCTAAGTCTAGAAATATTGAAATTATCGTCGTATTCTCAGACCGGGGGTCTCGTGATCACGCGGTCAGTTCCAATGAGTTACATTGGTCCCGTGCGAGGTGTTGGTGCAACTCTTGGGGTTAATTGGGGGCTGTTTCTGGTTTTCACCCACTAACGCCTCGTTTTTATGCCTAAGTCTAGAAACATGCAAATTATCGTGGTATTCTCAAATTGGAAGTGCCGTGATCGCGCGGTCAGTTCCTACAAGTAGCATTGGTCCAGTGCAAGGTGTTGGTGCCACTAACAGGGTAATTCGAGGGCTATTTCGGGTTCCTCCACTAACGCCATGTTTATAAGTCTAGGTCTAGAAATATGCAAATTATCTTCATATCCTCAAACCGAGGGTCCCGTGATCGCGTGGTCAGTTCCTATAAGTAACATTGGTCCCGTGCTAGGTGTTGGTGCCACTAACGGGGCCGTTCGGGGGCTATTTTGGGTTTCCACCACTAATGACATGTTTCTAAGTCTAGGTCTAGAAATATGCAAATGATCTTCGTATTCTCAAACCGGGGGTCCCATGATGGCGTGGTCAGTTCCTACGAGTTACATTGGTCCCGTGTGAGGAGTTGGTGCCACTCATGGGGCCGTTCGGGGGTTATTTTGGCTTTTCCCCCACTAACTCCATGTCTTTAAGCTTAACTCTAGAAATATGCAAATTATCATCATATTCTCAAATAGGGGTTTCTATGATCACGCAGTCAGTTCCTACGAGTTACATGAGTCCCGTACGAGGTGGTGGTGCCATTCATGGGGCTGTTCGAAGGCTATTTTGGGTTTTCAACCACTGACAATATGTTTTTATTTGTAAGTATAGAAACATGCAAATCATCATGGTATTCTCAAACCGGGAGTCCCGAGATCGCGTGGTCAGTTCCCACGAGTTACATTGGTCCCATGCGAGGTGTTGGTGCCACTCACGGGGATGTTCGGGGGCTATTTCGAGTTTTCCCCCACTAGCGCCACATTTTTAAGCCTAAGTCTAGAAATATGCAAATTATCATCATATTCTCAAATTGGGAGTCCCATGATCGTGCGGTTAATTCCTACGTGTTACATGAGTCCGGTGCGAGGTGTTGGTGCCACTAATGGGACCGTTCGGGGGCTGTTTCGAATTTTCACCCACTATAGCCATGTTTTTAACCCTAAGTCAAGAAATATGAAAATTATCATCGTATATTCAACCCAGGAGTCCCGTGATTGCGTGGTAAGTTCCTACGAGTTACAGTAGTCCCGTGCGAAGTGTTGGTGCCCCTCATGGGGCCATTTGGCGATTGTTTCGGGTTTTTACCCACTAAGGCCATGTTTTTATGCCTAAGTCTAGAAACATGAAATTATCATCATATTCTCAAACCGAGAGCCCCGTGATCGCACTATCAGTTCGTACGAGTTACATCAGTCCCATACGAGGTGGTGGTGCCACTCATGGGGCCGTTCGGAGGTTTCTTTGGGTTTTCTCCCACTAACACCATGTTTTTATTTCTAAATCTAGAAATAAGAAAATTATCATCGTATTCTAAACCCGGGAGTCCTGAGATCACGCGATCAGTTCCTACGAGTAACATTGGTCCCGTGCGAGGTGTTGGTACCATTCACGGGGCCGTTCGGGGGCTATTTTTGGTTTTCCACCACTAACGCCACATTTTTAAGCCTAAGTCTAGAAATATGAAAATTATCATCATATTCTCAAATCGGGAGTCCTGTGATCATGCGGTCAATTCCTACGTGTTACATTAGTCCCGTTCGAGGTGTTAGTACCACTAATGGGGCCGTTCGGGGGCTGTTTCGAGTTTTCACCCACTATAGCCATGTTTTTAAGCCTAAGTCTAGAAATATGAAAATTGTCGTCGTATATTCAAACCGGGAGTCCCGTGATTGTGTGGTAAGTTCCTACGAGTTACAGTAGTCCCGTGCGAAGTGTTGGTGCCCCTCATGGGGCCATTTGGCGATTGTTTCGGGTTTTTACCCACTAAGGCCATGTTTTTATGCCTAAGTGTAAAAACATGAAATTGTCATCATATTCTCAAACCGAGAGCCCCGTGATCGCATGATCAGTTCCTACGAGTTACATTGGGCCCGTACGATGTGTTGGTGCCACTCACGGGGCCGTTCGGGGGTTGATTCGAGGTTTCCCCCACTAACGCCAAGTTTTTGAGCCTAAGTCTAGAAATATGTAAATTATAGTCGTATTCTCGCACCAGGGGCCCTGTGATCGCATGGTCAGTTTACTACGAGTTATATTAGTCCCGTACAAGGTGTTGGTGCCGTTCACGGGGCCGTTGTGGGGCTGTTTCCGGTTTTCCCCCACTAACACCACATTTTTAAGCCTAAGTCTAGAAATATTGAAATTATCATCGTATTCTGAGACCGGGGGTCTCGTGATCACGTGGTCAGTTCCAATGAGTTACATTGGTCCCGTGCGAGGTGTTGGTGCAACTCATGGGGTTATTTGGGGGCTATTTTTGGTTTTCACCCACTTACGCCTCATTTTTATGCCTAACTCTAGACACGTGCAAATTATCGTGGTATTCTCAAATTGGAAGTGCCGTGATCGCGCAGTCAGTTCCTATAAGTAGCATTGGTCCAGTGCAAGGTGTTGGTGCCACTAACAGGGTAATTCGAGGGCTGTTTTGGGTTCCTCCACTAACGCCATATTTATAAGTCTAGGTCTAGAAATATGCAAATTATCTTCGTATTCTCAAACCGAGGGTCCCGTGATCGCGCGGTCAGTTCCTATAAGTAACATTGGTCCCATGCTAGGTGTTGGTGCCACTAACGGGGCCGTTCGGGGGCTATTTTGGGTTTCCACCACTAATGCCATGTTTCTAAGTCTAAGTCTAGAAATATGCAAATGATCTTCGTATTCTCAAACCGGGGGTCCCGTGATGGCGTGGTCAGTTCCTACGAGTTACATTGGTCCCGTGCGAGGAGTTGGTGCCACTCATGGGGCCGTTCGGGGTTATTTTGGCTTTTCCCCCACTAACTCCATGTCTTTAAGCTTAACTCTAGAAATATGCAAATTATCATCATATTCTCAAATCGGGGATTCTATGATCACGCAGTGAGTTCCTACGAGTTACATGAGTCCCGTACGAGGTGGTGGTGCCATTCATGGGGCCGTTCGGAGGCTGTTTTGGGTTTTCAACCACTAACACCATGTTTTTATATCTAAGTATAGAAACATGCAAATCATCATGGTATTCTCAAACCGGGAGTCCCGAGATCGCGGGGTCAGTTCCCACGAGTTACATTGGTCCCATGCGAGGTGTTGGTGATACTCACGGGGATGTTCGAGGGCTATTTCGAGTTTTCCCCCACTAGCGCCACATTTTTAAGCCTAAGTCTAGAAATATTTAAATTATCATCATATTCTCAAATTGGGAGTCCCATGATCGTGCGGTCAATTCCTACGTGTTACATTAGTCCGGTGCGAGGTGTTCGTGCCACTAATGGGACCGTTCGGGGGATGTTTCGAATTTTCAGCCACTATAGCCATGTTTTTAACCCTAAGTCTAGAAATATGAAAATTATCATCGTATATTCAAACCAGGAGTCCCGTGATTGCATGGTAAGTTCCTACGAGTTACAGTAGTCCCGTGCGAAGTGTTGGTGCCCCTCATGGGGCCATTTGGCAGTTGTTTTGGGTTTTTACCCACTAAGGCCATGTTTTTATGCCTAAGTCTAGAAACATGAAATTATCATCATATTCTCAAACCGAGAGCCCCGTGATCGCACTATTAGTTTGTACGAGTTACATTGGGCCCTTACGATGTGTTTTTGCCACTCACGGGGCTGTTCGGGGGCTGATTCTGGGTTTCCCCCACTAACGCCAAGTTTTTGAGCCTAAGTCTAGAAATATGTAAATTATGGTCGTATTCTCAAACCAAAGGCTCTGTGATCGCGTGGTCAGTTTACTACGAGTTACATTAGTCCCGTGCAAGGTGTTGGTGCCATTCACGGGGACGTTGTGGGGCTGTTTCGGATTTTCCCCCACTAACACCATGTTTTTAAGCCTAAGTCTAGAAATATTGAAATTATCATCGTATTCTCAGACCGGGGGTCTCGTGATCACGTGGTCAGTTCCAATGAGTTACATTGGTCCCGTGCGAGGTGTTGGTGCCACTCATGGGGTTATTTGGCGGCTGTTTCTAGTTTTCACCCACTAACGCCTCGTTTTTATGCCTAAGTCTAGAAACATGCAAATTATCGTGGTATTATCAAATTGGAAGTCCCGTGATCGCGCGGTCAGTTCCTACAAGTAACATTGGTCCCGTGCAAGGTGTTGATGCCACTAACAGGGCAATTCGAGGGCTGTTTTGGGTTCCCCCACTAACACCATGTTTCTAAGTCTAGGTCTAGAAATATGCAAATTATCTTCGTATTCTCAAACCGAGGGTCCCGTGATTGCGCGGTCAGTTCCTATAAGTAACATTGGTCCCGTGCTAGGTGTTGGTGCCACTAACGGGGACGTTCGGGGGCTATTTCGGGTTTCCACCACTAATACCATGTTTCTAGGTCTAAGTATAGAAATATGCAAATTATCTTCGTATTCTCAAACCGGGGGTCCCGTGATCGCGTGGTCAGTTACTACGAGTTACATTGGTCTCGTGCGAGGTGTTGGGGCCACTCACGGGGCCGTTCGGGGGCTATTTTGGCTTTTCCACCACTAACCCCAGGTTTTTAAGCTTAACTCTAGAAATATGGAAATTATTATCATATTATCAAACCGGGGGTTCTATGATCACGCGGTCAGTTCTCACGAGTTACATTAGTCCCGTGCAAGGTGTTGGTGCCACTCATGGATCCGTTCGGAGGCTGTTTTGGTTTTTTCCCAATAAGGCCATTTTTTTATTTCTAAGTCTAGAAACATGCAAATTATCATCGTATTATCAAACCGGGAGTCCCGAGATCGCGTGGTGAGTTCCCACGAGTTACATTGGTCCCGTGCGAGGTGTTGGTGCCACTCACAGGGCCATCCAAGAGCTATTTTGGGTTTTCCCTCACTAACTCCACATTTTTAAGACTAAGTCTAGAAATATGCAAATTATCATCGTATTCTCAAATCGGGAGTCCCGTGATCGTGCGGTCAATTCCTACGTGTTACATTATTCCCATTCGAGGTGTTGGTGCAACTAATGGGGCCGTTCGGGGGCTGTTTCGAGTTTTCATCCACTATAGCCACGTTTTTAAGTCTAAGTATTGAAATATGCAAATTATCACCTTATTCTCAAACTGGGAGTCCCGTGATCGCGCGGTCAGTTCCTACGAGTTACATTAGTCCCGTGCGAAGTGTTGGTGCCCCTCATGGGGCCATTTGGGCGTTGTTTCGAGTTTTTACCCACTAACGCCACATTTTTATGCTAAGTCTAAAAACATGCAAATTATTATCGTATTCTCAAACCGGGAGTCCCGTGATCGCGTGGTCAATTCCTACGATTTACATTGGTCCCGAGCAAGGTGTTGGTGCCGCTTACGGGGCCGTTCGTGGGCTATTTCTGGTTTCCCCAACTAACACCATGTTTTTATGGATAAGCCTAGAAATATCCAAATTATTGTTGTATTCTCAAACCGGGTATCCCGTGATCACGCGGTCAGTTACTATGAGTTACATGAGTCCGTACGAGGTGGTGGTGCCACTCATGGGGCCGTTCGGAGGCTATTTTGGGTTTTCTCCCACTAACGCCATGTTTTTATTTCTAAGTCTAGAAACATGAGAATTATCATCGTATTCTCAAACCAGGAGTCCCGAGATCACGCGGTCAGTTCCTACGAGTTACATTGGTCCCGTGCGAGGTCTTGGTGCGACTCACGGGGATGTTCGGGGGCTATTTCGAGTTTTCCCCCACCAGCGCCACATTTTTAATCCTAAGTCTAGAAAAATACAAATTATCATCATATTCTCAAATTGGGTGTCCCGTGATCGTGCGGTCAATTCCTACGTGTTACATTAGTCCCGTGCGAGGTGTTGGTGCCACTAATGGGGCCGTTCGGGGGCTGTTTTGAATTTTCACCCACTATAGCCATGTTTTTAAGCCTAAGTCTAAAAATATGAAAATTATCTTAGTATATTCAAACCAGGTGTCCCATGATTGCGTGGTAAGTTCCTACGAGTTACAATAGTCCCGTGTGAAGTGTTGGTGCCCCTCATGGGGCCATTTGGCGGTTGTTTCGGGTTTTTACCCACTAAGGTCATGTTTTTATTCCTAAGTCTAGAAACATGAAATTATCATCGTCTTCTCAAACCGAGAGCCCCGTGATCGCGCGATCAGTTCGTACGAGTTACATTGGGCCCGTACGATGTGTTGGTGCCACTCACGGGGCCGTTCGGGGGCTGATTCGGGGTTTCCCCCACTAATGCCAAGTTTTTGAGCCTAAGTATAGAAATTTGAAAATTATAGTCGTATTCTCAAACCAGGGGCTCTGTGATCGCGTGGTCAGTTTACTACGAGTTACATTAGTCCCGTGCAAGGTGTTGGTGCCATTCACGGGGCCGTTGTGGGGCTGTTTTGGGTTTTCCCACACTAACACCACGTTTTTAAGCCTAAGTCTAGAAATATTGAAATTATCGTCGTATTCTCAGACCGAGGGTCTCGTGATCACGTGGTCAGTTCCAATGAGTTACATTGGTCCCGTGCGAGGTGTTGGTGCCACTCATGGGGTTATTTGGCGGCTGTTTCTGGTTTTCACCCACTAACGCCTCATTTTTATGCCTAAGTCTTGAAACATGCAAATTATCATGGTATTCTCAAATTGGAAGTCCCGTGATCGCGCGGTCAGTTCCTACAAGTAACATTGGTCCCGTGCAAGGTGTTGGTGCCACTAACAGGGCAATTCGAGGGTTGTTTTGCGTTCCCCCACTAACACCATGTTTATAAGTCTAGGTCTAGAAATAAGCAAATTATCTTTGTATTCTCAAACTGAGGGTCCCGTGATTGCACGGTCAGTTCCTATAAGTAACATTGGTCCCGTGCTAGGTGTTGGTGCCACTAACGGGGCCGTTCGGGGGATATTTCGGGTTTCCACCACTAATACCATGTTTCTAAGTTTAAGTATATAAATATGCAAATTATCTTCGTATTCTCAAACCGGGGGTCCCGTGATCGCGTGGTCAGTTCCTACGAGTTATATTGTTCCCGTGCGAGGTGTTGGTGCCACTCACGGGGCCGTTCGGGGGCTATTTTGGCTTTTCCCCCACTAACCCCAGGTTTTTAAGCTTAACTATAGAAATATTTAAATTATTATCATATTCTCAAACCGGGGGTTCTATGATCACGCGATCAGTTCTCACGAGTTTCATTACTCCCGTGCAAGGTGTTGGTGCCACTCATGGGTCCGTTCGGAGGCTGTTTTGGTTTTTTCCCAATAAGGCCATGTTTTTATTTCTAATTCTAGAAACATGCAAATTATCATCGTATTCTCAAATCGGGAGTCCCGAGATCGCGTGGTGAGTTCCCAGCAGTTACATTGGTCCCGTGCGAGGTGTTAGTGCCACTCATAGGGCCATCCGAGAGCTATTTTGGGTTTTCCCTCACTAACTACACATTTTTAAGACTAAGTCTAGAAATATGCAAATTATCATCGTATTCTGAAATCGGGAGTCCCGTGATCGTGCGGTCAATTCCTACGTGTTACATTATTCCCATTCGAGGTGTTGGTGCAACTAATGGGGCCGTTCGGGGGCTGTTTCGAGTTTTCATCCACTATAGCCACGTTTTTAAGTCTAAGTATAGAAATATGCAAATTATCGCCTTATTCTCAAACTGGGAGTCCCGTGATCGCGCGGTCAGTTCCTCCGAGTTACATTAGTCCCGTGCGAAGTGTTGGTGCCCCTCATGGGGCCATTTGGGGGTTATTTCGGGATTTTACCCACTAAGGCCATGTTTTTATGCCTAAGTCTAGAAACATGAAATTATCATCGTCTTCTCAAACCGAGAGCCCCGTGATCGCGCAATTAGTTCGTACGAGTTACATTGGGCCCGTACGATGTGTTAGTGCCACTCACGGGGCCGTTCGTGGGCTGATTCGGGGTTTCCCCCACTAACGCCAAGTTTTTGAGCCTAAGTCTAGAAATATGTAAATTATAGTCGTATTCTCAAACCAGGGGCTCTGTGATCGCGTGGTCAGCTTACTACGAGTTACATTAGTCCCGTGCAAGGTGTTGGTGCCATTCACGGGTCCGTTGTGGGGCTGTTTCGGGTTTTCCCCCACTAACACCACCTTTTTAAGCCTAAGTATAGAAATTATGAAATTATCGTCGTATTCTCAGACCGGGGGTCTCGTGATCACGTGGTCAGTTCCCATGAGTTACATTGGTCCCGTGCGAGGTGTTGGTGCCACTCATGGGGTTATTTGGGGGTTGTTTATGGTTTTCACCCAGTAACGCCTCGTTTTTATGCCTAAGTCTAAACACATGCAAATTATCGTGGTATTCTCAAATTGGAAGTCCCGTGATCACGCGGTCAGTTCCTACTAGTAACATTGGTCCCGTGCAAGGTGTTGGTGCCACTAACAGGGCAATTCGAGGGCTATTTTGGGTTCCCCCACTAACTCCATGTTTATAAGTCTAGGTCTAGAAATATGCAAATTATCTTCGTATTCTCAAACCGAGGGTCCCGTGATCGCGCGGTGAGTTCCTATAAGTAACATTGGTCCCGTGCTAGGTGTTGGTGCCACTGACGGGGCCGTTCGGGGGCGATTTCGGGTTTCCACCACTACTACCATGTTTCTAGGTCTAAGTCTAGAAATATGCAAATTATCATCGTATTATCAAACCGGGGGTCCCGTGATCGCGTGGTCAGTTCCTACGAGTTACATTGGTCCCGTGCGAGGTGTTGGTGCCACTCACGGGGCCGTTCGGGGGCTATTTTGGCTTTTACCCCACTAACCCCATGTTTTTAAGCTTAACTCTAGAAATATGAAAATTATAATCATATTCTCAAACCGGGGGTTCTATGATCACGCGGTCAGTTCTCACGAGTTACATTAGTCCCGTGCAAGGTGTTGGTGCCACTCATGGGTCCGTTAGGAGACTGTTTTGGTTTTTTCCCAATAAGGCCATGTTTTTATTTCTAAGTCTAGAAACATGCAAATTATCATCGTATTCTCAAACTGGGAGTCCCGAGATCGCGTGGTGAGTTCCCACGAGTTACATTGGTCCCGTGCGAGGTGTTAGTGCCACTCACAGGGCCATCCGAGAGCTATTTTGGGTTTTCCCTCACTAACTCCACATTTTTAAGACTAAGTCTAGAAATATGCAAATTATCATCGTATTCTCAAATCGGGAGTCCCGTGATCGTGCGGTCAATTCCTACGTGTTACATTTTTCCCATTCGAGGTGTTGGTGCAACTAATGGGGCCGTTCGGGGGCTGTTTCGAGTTTTCATCCACCATAGCCACATTTTAAGTCTAAGTATAGAAATATGCAAATTATCGCCTTATTCTCAAACTGGGAGTCCCGTGATCGCGCGGTCAGTTCCTACGAGTTACATTAGTCCCGTTCGAAGTGTTGGTGCCCCTCATGGGGCCATTTGGGGGTTATTTTGAGTTTTTACCTACTAACGCCACGTTTTTATGCTAAGCCTAAAAACATGCAAATTATTATCGTATTCTCAAACCGGGAGTTTCGTGATCGCGTGGTCAATTCCTACGATTTACATTGGTCCCGTGCAAGGTGTTGGTGCCGCTTACGGGGCCATTCGCGGGCTATTTTCGATTTCACCAATTAACACCATGTTTTTATGGATAAGCCTAGAAATATCCAAATTATTGTTGTATTCTCAAACCGGGTATCCCGTGATCACGCGGTCAGTTTCTACGAGTTACATGAGTCCTGTACGAGGTGGTGGTGCCACTCATGGGACCGTTCGGAGGCTGTTTTGGGTTTTCTGCCACTAACGCCATGTTTTTATTTCTAAGTCTAGAAACATGAGAATTATCATCATATTCTCAAACCAGGAGTCCCGAGATCACACGGTCAGTTCCTACGAGTTACATTGGTCCCGTGTGAGGTCTTGGTGCCACTCACGGGGATGTTTGGGGGCTATTTCGAGTTGTCCCCCACTAGCGCCACATTTTTAAGCCTAAGTATAGAAATATACAAATTATCATCATATTCTCAAATTGGGTGTCCCGTGATCGTGCGGTCAATTCCTACGTGTTACGTTAGTCCTGTGCGAGGTGTTGGTGCCACTAATGGGGCCGTTCGGGGGATATTTTGAATTTTCACCCGCTAAAGCCATATTTTTAAGCCTAAGTCTAAAACTATGAAAATTATCTTAGTATATTCAAACCAGGAGTCCCGTGATTGCGTGGTAAGTTCCTACAACTTACAGTAGTCCCGTGCGAAGTGTTGGTGCCCCTCATGGGGCCATTTGGCGGTTGTTTTGGGTTTTTACCCACTAAGGCCATGTTTTTATGCCTAAGTCTAGAAACATGAAATTATCATTGTCTTCTCAAACTGAGAGCCCCGGGATCGCGCGATCAGTTCGTACGAGTTACATTGGGCCCGTACGATGTGTTGGTGCCACTCACGGGGCTGTTCGGGGGCTGATTCGGGGTTTCCCCCACGAACGCCAAGTTTTTGAGCCTAAGTCTAGAAATATGTAAATTATAGTCGTATTCTCAAACCAGGGGCTCTGTGATCGCGTGGTCAGCTTACTACGAGTTACATTAGTCCCGTGCAAGGTGTTGGTGCCATTCACGGGGCCGTTGTGGGGCTGTTTTGGGTTTTCCCACACTAACACCACGTTTTTAAGCCTAAGTCTAGAAATATTGAAATTATCGTCGTATTCTCAGATCGGGGGTCTCGTGATCACGTGGTCAGTTCCAATGAGTTACATTGGTCCCGTGCGAGGTGTTGGTACCACTCATGGGGTTATTTGGGGGCTGTTTCTAGTTTTCGCCCACTAACTCCTCGTTTTTATGCCTAAGTCTAGAAACATGCAAATTATCGTGGTATTCTCAAATTGGAAGTCCCGTGATCGCGCGGTCAGTTCCTACAAGTAACAATTGTCCCGTGCAAGGTGTTGGTGCTACTAACAGGGCAATTCGAGGGTAGATTTGGGTTCCCCCACTAACACCATGTTTATAAGTCTAGGTCTAGAAATATGCAAATTATCTTCGTATTCTCAAACCGAGGGTCCCGTGATCGCGCAGTGAGTTCCTATAAGTAACATTGGTCCCGTGCTAGGTGTTGGTGCCACTGACGGGGCCGTTCGGGGGATATTTCGGGTTTCCACCACTACTACCATGTTTCTAGGTCTAAGTCTAGAAATATGCAAATTATCTTCGTATTCTCAAATCGGGGGTCCCGTGATCGCGTGGTCAGTTCCTACGAGTTACATTGGTCCCGTGCGAGGTGTTGGTGCCACTCACGGGGACGTTCGGGGGGCTATTTTGGCTTTTACCCCACTAACCCCATGTTTTTAAGCTTAACTCTAGAAATATGAAAATTATTATCATATTCTCAAACCGAAGGTTCTATGATCACACGGTCAGTTCTCACGAGTTACATTAGTCCCGTGCAAGGTGTTGGTGCCACTCATGGGTCCGTTAGGAGACTGTTGCCATGTTTTTATTTCTAAGTCTAGAAATATGCAAATTATCATCGTATTCTCAAACCGGGAGTCCCAAGATCGCGTGGTGAGTTCCCACAAGTTACATTGGTCCCGTGCGAGGTGTTAGTGCCACTCACAGGGCCATCCGAGAGCTATTTTGGGTTTTCCCTCACTCACTCCACATTTTTAAGACTAAGTCTAGAAATATGCAAATTATCATCGTATTCTCAAATCGGGAGTCCCGTGATCGTGCGGTCAATTCCTACGTGTTACATTATTCCAATTCGAGGTGTTGGTGCAACTAATGGGGTCGTTCGGGGGCTGTTTCGAGTTTTCATCCACTATAGCCACGTTTTTAAGTCTAAGTATAGAAATATGCAAATTATCGCCTTATTCTCAAACTGGGAGTCCCGTGATCGCGCGGTCAGTTCCTACGAGTTACATTAGTCCCGTGCGAAGTGTTGGTGCCCCTCATGGGGCCATTTGGGGATTATTTTGAGTTTTTACCCACTAACGCCACGTTTTTATGCTAAGCCTAAAAACATGCAAATTATTATCGTATTCTCAAACCGGGAGTCCCGTGATCGCGTGGTCAATTCCTACGATTTACATTGGTCCCGTGCAAGGTGTTGATGCCGCATACGGGGCCATTCGCTGGCTATTTCCGATTTCCCGAACTAACACCATGTTTTTATGGATAAGCCTAGAAATATCCAAATTATTGTTGTATTATCAAACCGGGTATCCCGTGATCACGATCAGTTACTACGAGTTACATGAGTCCTGTACGAGGTGGTGGTGCCACTCATGGAACCGTTCGGAGGCTGTTTTGGGTTTTCAGCCACTAATGCCATGTTTTTATTTCTAAGTCTAGAAACATTAGAATTATCATCGTATTCTCAAACCAGGAGTCCCGAGACCATGCGGTCAGTTCCTACGAGTTACATTGGTCCCGTGCGAGGTCTTGGAGCCACTCACGGGGATGTTCGGGGGCTATTTCGAGTTGTCCCCCACTAGCGCCACATTTTTAAGCCTAAGTCTAGAAATATGCAAATTATCATCATATTCTCAAATTGGGTGTCTCGTGATCGTGCGGTCAATTCCTACGTGTTACATTAGTCCCGTGCGAGGTGTTGGTGCCACTAATGGGGCCGTTCGGGGGCTGTTTCGAATTTTCACCCGCTATAGCCATATTTTTAAGCCTAAGTCTAAAAATATGAAAATTATCTTAGTATATTCAAACCAGGAGTCCCGTGATTGCGTGGTAAGTTCCTACGAGTTACAGTAGTCCCGTGCGAAGTGTTGGTGCCCCTCATGGGGCCATTTGGCGTTTGTTTCGGGTTTTTACCCACTAAGGCCATGTTTTTATGCCTAAGTCTAGAAACATGAAATTATCATTGTCTTCTCAAACTGAGAGCCCCGTGATCGCGCGATCAGTTCGTACGAGTTACATTGGGCCCGTACGATGTGTTGGTGCCACTCACGGGGTCATTCGGGGGCTGATTTGGGGTTTCCCCCCCTAACGCCATGTTTTTTAGCCTAAGTCTAGAAATATGTAAATTATAGTCATATTCTCAAACCAGGGGCTCTGTGATACGTGGTCAGCTTACTACGAGTTACATTAGTCCCTTGCAAGGTGTTGGTGCAATTCACGGGGCCGTTGTGGGGCTGTTTCAGGTTTTCCCCCACTAACATCACGTTTTTAAGCCTAAGTCTAGAAATATTGAAATTATCGTCGTATTCTCAGACGGGGGGTCTCGTGATCACGTGGTCAGTTCCAATGAGTTACATTGGTCCCGTGCGAGGTGTTGGTGCCACTCATGGGGTTATTTGGGGGTTGTTTCTGGTTTTCACCCACTAACGCCTCGTTTTTATGCCTAAGTCTAGAAACATGCAAATTATCGTGGTATTCTCAAATTGGAAGTCCCGTGATCGCGCGGTCAGTTCCTACAAGTAACAATTGTCCCGTGCAAGGTGTTGGTGCACCTAACAGGGCAATTCGAGGGTTGATTTGGGTTCCCCCACTAACACCATGTTTATAAGTCCAGGTCTAGAAATATGCAAATTATCTTCGTATTCTCAAACCAAGGGTCCCGTGATCGCGCGGTGAGTTCCTATAAGTAACATTGGTCCCGTGCTAGGTGTTGGTGCCACTGACGGGGCCGTTCGGGGGCTATTTCGGGTTTCCACCACTACTACCATGTTTCTAGGTCTAAGTCTAGAAATATGCAAATTATCTTCGTATTCTCAAATCGGGGGTCCCGTGATCGCGTGGTCAGTTCCTACGAGTTACATTGGTCCCGTGCGAGGTGTTGGTGCCACTCACGGGGACGTTCGGGGGGCTATTTTGGCTTTTACCCCACTAACCCCATGTTTTTAAGCTTAACTCTAGAAATATGAAAATTATTATCATATTCTCAAACCGGGGGTTCTATGATCACACGGTCAGTTCTCACGAGTTACATTAGTCCCGTGCAAGGTGTTGGTGCCACTCATGGGTCCGTTAGGACACTGTTGCCATGTTTTTATTTCTAAGTCTAGAAATATGCAAATTATCATCGTATTCTCAAACCGGGAGTCCCAAGATCGCGTGGTGAGTTCCCACAAGTTATATTGGTCCCGTGCGAGGTGTTAGTGCCACTCACAGGGCCATCCGAGAGCTATTTTGGGTTTTCCCTCACTCACTCCACATTTTTAAGACTAAGTCTAGAAATATGCAAATTATCATCGTATTCTCAAATCGGGAGTCCCGTGATCGTGCGGTCAATTCCTACGTGTTACATTATTCCAATTCGAGGTTTTGGTGCAACTAATGGGGTCGTTCGGGGGCTGTTTCGAGTTTTCATCCACTATAGCCACGTTTTTAAGTCTAAGTATAGAAATATGCAAATTATCACCTTATTCTCAAACTGGGAGTCCCGTGATCGCGCGGTCAGTTTCTACGAGTTACATTAGTCCCGTGCGAAGTGTTGGTGCCCCTCATGGGGCCATTTGGGGATTATTTCGAGTTTTTACCCACTAACGCCACGTTTTTATGCTAAGCCTAAAAACATGCAAATTATTATCGTATTCTCAAACCGGGAGTCCCGTGATCGCGTGGTCAATTCCTACGATTTACATTGGTCCCGTGCAAGGTGTTGATGCCACTTACGGGGCCATTCGCGGGCTATTTCCGATTTCCCGAACTAACACCATGTTTTTATGGATAAGCCTAGAAATATACAAATTATTTTTGTATTATCAAACCGGGTATCCCGTGATCACGCGATCAGTTACTACGAGTTACATGAGTCCTGTACGAGGTGGTGGTGCCACTCATGGGACCGTTCGGAGGCTGTTTTGGGTTTTCAGCCACTAATGCCATGTTTTTATTTCTAAGTCTAGAAACATTAGAATTATCATCGTATTCTCAAACCAGGAGTCCCCAGATCACGCGGTCAGTTCCTACGAGTTACATTGGTCCCGTGCGAGGTCTTGGAGCCACTCACGGGGATGTTCGGGGGCTATTTCGAGTTGTCCCCCACTAGCGCCACATTTTTAAGCCTAAGTCTAGAAATATGCAAATTATCATCATATTCTCAAATTGGGTGTCCCGTGATCGTGCGGTCAATTCCTACGTGTTACATTAGTCCCGTGCGAGGTGTTGGTGCCACTAATGGGGCCGTTCGGGGGCTGTTTCGAATTTTCACCCGCTATAGCCATATTTTTAAGCCTAAGTCTAAAAATATGAAAATTATCTTAGTATATTCAAACCAGGAGTCCCGTGATTGCGTGGTAAGTTCCTACGAGTTACAGTAGTCCCGTGCGAAGTGTTGGTGCCCCTCCTGGGGCCATTTGGCGTTTGTTTCGGGTTTTTACCCACTAAGGCCATGTTTTTATGCCTAAGTCTAGAAACATGAAATTATCATTGTCTTCTCAAACTGAGAGCCCCGTGATCGCGCGATCAGTTCGTACGAGTTACATTGGGCCCGTACGATGTGTTGGTGCCACTCACGGGGTCGTTCGGGGGCTGATTTGGGTTTCCCCCACTAACGCCATGTTTTTTAGCCTAAGTCTAGAAATATGTAAATTATAGTCATATTCTCAAACCAGGGGCTCTGTGATACGTGGTCAGCTTACTACGAGTTACATTAGTCCCGTGCAAGGTGTTGGTGCAATTCACGGGGCCGTTGTGGGGCTGTTTCGGGTTTTCCCCCACTAACACCACGTTTTTAAGCCTAAGTCTAGAAATATTGAAATTATCGTCGTATTCTCAGACGGGGGGTCTCGTGATCACGTGGTTAGTTCCAATGAGTTACATTGGTCCCGTGCGAGGTGTTGGTGCCACTCATGGGGTTATTTGGGGGTTGTTTCTGGTTTTCACCCACTAACGCCTCGTTTTTATGCCTAAGTCTAGAAACATGCAAATTATCGTGGTATTCTCAAATTGGAAGTCCCGTGATCGCGCGGTCAGTTCCTACAAGTAACAATTGTCCCGTGCAAGGTGTTGGTGCACCTAACAGGGCAATTCGAGGGTTGATTTGGGTTCCCCCACTAACACCATGTTTATAAGTCTAGGTCTAGAAATATGCAAATTATCTTCGTATTCTCAAACCGAGGGTCCCGTGATCGCGCGGTGAGTTCCTATAAGTAACATTGGTCCCGTGCTAGGTGTTGGTGCCACTGACGGGGCCGTTCGTGGGCTATTTCGGGTTTCCACCACTACTACCATGTTTCTAGGTCTAAGTCTAGAAATATGCAAATTATCTTCGTATTCTCAAATCGGGGGTCCCGTGATCGCGTGGTCAGTTCCTACGAGTTACATTGGTCCCGTGCGAGGTGTTGGTGCCACTCACGGGGACGTTCGGGGGGCTATTTTGGCTTTTACCCCACTAACCCCATGTTTTTAAGCTTAACTCTAGAAATATGAAAATTATTATCATATTCTCAAACTGGGGGTTCTATGATCACACGGTCAGTTCTCACGAGTTACATTAGTCCCGTGCAAGGTGTTGGTGCCACTCATGGGTCCGTTAGGAGACTGTTGCCATGTTTTTATTTCTAAGTCTAGAAATATGCAAATTATCATCGTATTCTCAAACCGGGAGTCCCAAGATCGCGTGGTGAGTTCCCACAAGTTATATTGGTCCCGTGCGAGGTGTTAGTGCCACTCACAGGGCCATCCGAGAGCTATTTTGGGTTTTCCCTCACTCACTCCACATTTTTAAGACTAAGTCTAGAAATATGCAAATTATCATCGTATTCTCAAATCGGGAGTCCCGTGATCGTGCGGTCAATTCCTACGTGTTACATTATTCCAATTCGAGGTTTTGGTGCAACTAATGGGGTCGTTCGGGGGCTGTTTCGAGTTTTCATCCACTATAGCCACGTTTTTAAGTCTAAGTATAGAAATATGCAAATTATCGCCTTATTCTCAAACTGGGAGTCCCGTGATCGCGCGGTCAGTTTCTACGAGTTACATTAGTCCCGTGCGAAGTGTTGGTGCCCCTCATGGGGCCATTTGGGGATTATTTCGAGTTTTTACCCACTAACGCCACGTTTTTATGCTAAGCCTAAAAACATGCAAATTATTATCGTATTCTCAAACCGGGAGTCCCGTGATCGCGTGGTCAATTCCTACGATTTACATTGGTCTCGTGCAAGGTGTTGATGCCACTTACGGGGCCATTCGCGGGCTATTTCCGATTTCCCGAACTAACACCATGTTTTTATGGATAAGCCTAGAAATATACAAATTATTTTTGTATTATCAAACCGGGTATCCCGTGATCACGCGATCAGTTACTACGAGTTACATGAGTCCTGTACGAGGTGGTGGTGCCACTCATGGGACCGTTCGGAGGCTGTTTTGGGTTTTCAGCCACTAATGCCATGTTTTTAATTCTAAGTCTAGAAACATTAGAATTATCATCGTATTCTCAAACCAGGAGTCCCCAGATCACGCGGTCAGTTCCTACGAGTTACATTGGTCCCGTGCGAGGTCTTGGAGCCACTCACGGGGATGTTCGGGGGCTATTTCGAGTTGTCCCCCACTAGCGCCACATTTTTAAGCCTAAGTCTAGAAATATGCAAATTATCATCATATTCTCAAATTGGGTGTCCCGTGATCGTGCGGTCAATTCCTACGTGTTACATTAGTCCCGTGCGAGGTGTTGGTGCCACTAATGGGGCCGTTCGGGGGCTGTTTCGAATTTTCACCCGCTATAGCCATATTTTTAAGCCTAAGTCTAAAAATATGAAAATTATCTTAGTATATTCAAACCAGGAGTCCCGTGATTGCGTGGTAAGTTCCTACGAGTTACAGTAGTCCCGTGCGAAGTGTTGGTGCCCCTCCTGGGGCCATTTGGCTTTTGTTTCGGGTTTTTACCCACTAAGGCCATGTTTTTATGCCTAAGTCTAGAAACATGAAATTATCATTGTCTTCTCAAACTGAGAGCCCCGTGATCGCGCGATCAGTTCGTACGAGTTACATTGGGCCCGTACGATGTGTTGGTGCCACTCACGGGGTCGTTCGGGGGCTGATTTGGGGTTTCCCCCACTAACGCCATGTTTTTTAGCCTAAGTCTAGAAATATGTAAATTATAGTCATATTCTCAAACCAGGGGCTCTGTGATACGTGGTCAGCTTACTACGAGTTACATTAGTCCCGTGCAAGGTGTTGGTGCAATTCACGGGGCCGTTGTGGGGCTGTTTCGGGTTTTCCCCCACTAACACCACGTTTTTAAGCCTAAGTCTAGAAATATTGAAATTATCGTCGTATTCTCAGACGGGGGGTCTCGTGATCACGTGGTCAGTTCCAATGAGTTACATTGGTCCCGTGCGAGGTGTTGGTGCCACTCATGGGGTTATTTGGGGGTTGTTTCTGGTTTTCACCCACTAACGCCTCGTTTTTATGCCTAAGTCTAGAAACATGCAAATTATCGTGGTATTCTCAAATTGGAAGTCCCGTGATCGCGCGGTCAGTTCCTACAAGTAACAATTGTCCCGTGTAAGGTGTTGGTGCACCTAACAGGGCAATTCGAGGGTTGATTTGGGTTCCCCCACTAACACCATGTTTATAAGTCTAGGTCTAGAAATATGCAAATTATCTTCGTATTCTCAAACCGAGGGTCCCGTGATCGCGCGGTGAGTTCCTATAAGTAACATTGGTCCCGTGCTAGGTGTTGGTGCCACTGACGGGGCCGTTCGGGGGCTATTTCGGGTTTCCACCACTACTACCATGTTTCTAGGTCTAAGTCTAGAAATATGCAAATTATCTTCGTATTCTCAAATCGGGGGTCCCGTGATCGCGTGGTCAGTTCCTACGAGTTACATTGGTCCCGTGCGAGGTGTTGGTGCCACTCACGGGGACGTTCGGGGGGCTATTTTGGCTTTTACCCCACTAACCCCATGTTTTTAAGCTTAACTCTAGAAATATGAAAATTATTATCATATTCTCAAACCGGGGGTTCTATGATCACACGGTCAGTTCTCACGAGTTACATTAGTCCCGTGCAAGGTGTTGGTGCCACTCATGGGTCCGTTAGGAGACTGTTGCCATGTTTTTATTTCTATGTCTAGAAATATGCAAATTATCATCGTATTCTCAAACCGGGAGTCGCAAGATCGCGTGGTGAGTTCCCACAAGTTATATTGGTCCCGTACGAGGTGTTAGTGCCACTCACAGGGCCATCCGAGAGCTATTTTGGGTTTTCCCTCACTCACTCCACATTTTTAAGACTAAGTCTAGAAATATGCAAATTATCATCGTATTCTCAAATCGGGAGTCCCGTGATCGTGCGGTCAATTCCTACGTGTTACATTATTCCAATTCGAGGTTTTGGTGCAACTAATGGGGTCGTTCGGGGGCTGTTTCGAGTTTTCATCCACTATAGCCACGTTTTTAAGTCTAAGTATAGAAATATGCAAATTATCGCCTTATTCTCAAACTGGGAGTCCCGTGATCGCGCGGTCAGTTTCTACGAGTTACATTAGTCCCGTGCGAAGTGTTGGTGCCCCTCATGGGGCCATTTGGGGATTATTTCGAGTTTTTACCCACAAACGCCACGTTTTTATGCTAAGCCTAAAAACATGCAAATTATTATCGTATTCTCAAACCGGGAGTCCCGTGATCGCGTGGTCAATTCCTACGATTTACATTGGTCCCGTGCAAGGTGTTGATGCCACTTACGGGGCCATTCGCGGGCTATTTCCGATTTCCCGAACTAACACCATGTTTTTATGGATAAGCCTAGAAATATACAAATTATTTTTGTATTATCAAACCGGGTATCCCGTGATCACGCGATCAGTTACTACGAGTTACATGAGTCCTGTACGAGGTGGTGGTGCCACTCATGGGACCGTTCGGAGGCTGTTTTGGGTTTTCAGCCACTAATGCCATGTTTTTATTTCTAAGTCTAGAAACATGAGAATTATCATCGTATTCTCAAACCAGGAGTCCCGAGATCACGCGGTCAGTTCCTACGAGTTACATTGGTCCCGTGCGAGGTCTTGGAGCCACTCACGGGGATGTTCGGGGGCTATTTCGAGTTGTCCCCCACTAGCGCCACATTTTTAAGCCTAAGTCTAGAAATATGCAAATTATCATCATATTCTCAAATTGGGTGTCCCGTGATCGTGCGGTCAATTCCTACGTGTTACATTAGTCCCGTGCGAGGTGTTGGTGCCACTAATGGGGCCGTTCGGGGGCTGTTTCGAATTTTCACCCGCTATAGCCATATTTTTAAGCCTATGTCTAAAAATATGAAAATTATCTTAGTATATTCAAACCAGGAGTCCCTTGATTGCATGGTAAGTTCCTACGAGTTACAGTAGTCCCGTGCGAAGTGTTGGTGCCCCTCATGGGGCCATTTGGCGTTTGTTTCGGGTTTTTACCCACTAAGGCCATGTTTTTATGCCTAAGTCTAGAAACATGAAATTATCATTGTCTTCTCAAACTGAGAGCCCCGTGATCGCGCGATCAGTTCGTACGAGTTACATTGGGCCCGTACGATGTGTTGGTGCCACTCACGGGGTCGTTCGGGGGCTGATTTGGGGTTTCCCCCACTAACGCCATGTTTTTTTGCCTAAGTCTAGAAATATGTAAATTATAGTCATATTCTCAAACCAGGGGCTCTGTGATCGCGTGGTCAGCTTACTACGAGTTACATTAGTCTTGTGCAAGGTGTTGGTGAAATTCACGGGGCCGTTGTGGGGCTGTTTCGGGTTTTCCCCCACTAACACCACGTTTTTAAGCCTAAGTCTAGAAATATTGAAATTATCGTCGTATTCTCAGACGGGGGGTCTCGTGATCACGTGGTCAGTTCCAATGAGTTACATTGGTCCCGTGCGAGGTGTTGGTGCAACTCTTGGGGTTAATTGGGGGCCGTTTCTGGTTTTCACCCACTAACACCTCGTTTTTATGCCTAAGTCTAGAAACATGCAAATTATCGTGGTATTCTCAAATTGGAAGTCCCGTGATCGCGCGGTCAGTTCCTACAAGTAACAATTGTCCCGTGCAAGGTGTTGGTGCCACTAACAGGGCAATTCGAGGGTTGATTTGGGTTCCCCCACTAACACCATGTTTATAAGTCTAGGTCTAGAAATATTCAAATTATATTCGTATTCCCAAACCGAGGGTCCTGTGATTGCGCGGTTAGTTCCTATAAGTAACATTGGTCCCGTGCTAGGTGTTGGTGCCACTAACGGGCCGTTCAGGGGCTATTTCAGGTTTCCACTACTAATACCATGCTTCTAAGTTTAAGAATATAAATATGAAAATTATCTTCGTATTCTCAAAGCGGGGGTCCCGTGATCGCGTGGTCAGTTCCTACGAGTTACATTGGTCCCGTGCGAGGTGTTGGTGCCACTCACGGGGCCGTTCGGGGGCTATTTTGGCTTTTCCCCCACTAACCCTAGGTTTTTAAGCTTAACTATAGAAATATTTAAATTATTATCATATTCTCAAACCGGGGGTTCTATGATCACGCGGTCAGTTCTCACGAGTTACATTAGTCCCGTGCAAGGTGTTGGTGCCACTCATGGGTCCGTTCGGAGGCTGTTTTGGTTTTTTCCCAATAAGGCCATGTTTTTATTTCTAAGTCTAGAAACATGCAAATTATCATCGTATCTCAAATTGGGTGTCCCGTGATCGTGTGGTCAATTCCTACATGTTACATTAGTCCCGTGCGAGGTGTTGGTGCCACTAATGGGGCCGTTCGGGGGCTGTTTCGAATTTTCACCCACTATAGCCATGTTTTTAAGCCTATGTCTAAAAATATGAAAATTATCTTAGTATATTCAAACCAGGAGTCCCGTGATTGCGTGGTAAGTTCCTACGAGTTACAGTAGTCCCGTGCGAAGTGTTGGTGCCCCTCATGGAGCCATTTGAGGGTTGTTTCGGGTTTTTACCCACTAAGGCCATGTTTTTATGCCTAAGTCTAGAAACATGAAATTATCATCCGAGAGCTATTTTGGGTTTTCCCTCATTAACTCCCCATTTTCAAGACTAAGTCTAGAAATATGCAAATTATCATCGTATTCTCAAATCGGGAGTCCCGTGATCGTGCGGTCAATTCCTACGTGTTACATTATTCCCATTCGAGGTGTTGGTGCAACTAATGGGGCCGTTCGGGGGCTGTTTCGAGTTTTCATCCACTATAGCCACGTTTTTAAGTCTAAGTATATAAATATGCAAATTATCGCCTTATTCTCAAACTGGGAGTCCCGTGATCGCGCGGTCAGTTCCTACGAGTTACATTAGTCCCGTGCGAAGTGTTGGTGCCCCTCATGGGGCCATTTGGGAGTTGTTTCGAGTTTTTACCCACTAACGCCACGTTTTTATGCTAAGTCTAAAAACCTGCAAATTATTATCGTATTCTCAAACCGGGAGTCCCGTGATCGCGTGGTCAATTCCTACGATTTACATTGGTCTCGTGCAAGGTGTTGGTGTCGCTTACGGGGCCGTTCGTGGGCTATTTCCGGTTTCCCCAACTAACACCATGTTTTTATGGATAAGCCTATAAATATCCAAATTATTGTTGTATTCTCAAACCGGGTATCCCGTGATCACGCGGTCAGTTACTACGAGTTACATGAGTCCCGTACGAGGTGGTGGTGCCACTCATGGGGCCATTCGGAGGCTGTTTTGGGTTTTCTGCCACTAACGCCATGTGTTTATTTCTAAGTCTAGAAACATGAGAATTATCATCGTATTCTCAAACGAGGAGTCCCGAGATCACGCGGTTAGTTCCTACGAGTTACATTGGTCCCGTGCGAGGTCTTGGTGCCACTCACGGGGATGTTCGGGGGCTATTTCGAGTTTTCCCCCACTAGCGCCACATTTTTAAGCCTAAGTCTAGAAATATGCAAATTATCATCATATTCTCAAATTGGGTGTCCCGTGATCGTGCGGTCAATTCCTACGTGTTACTTTAGTCCTGTGCGAGGTGTTGGTGCCACTAATGGGGTCGTTCGGGGGTTGTTTCGAATTTTCACCCTCTATAGCCATGTTTTTAACCCTAAGTCTAGAAATATGAAAATTATCATCGTATATTCAAACCAGGAGTCCCGTGATTGCGTTGTAAGTTCCTATGAGTTACAGAAGTCCCGTGCGAAGTGTTGGTACCCCTCATGGGGCCATTTGGCGGTTGTTTCGGGTTTTTACCCACTAAGGCCATATTTTTATGCCTAAGTCTAGAAACATGAAATTATCATCGTCTTCTCAAACCGAGAGCCCCTTGATCGCGCAATCATTTCGTACGAGTTACATTGGGCCCGTACGATGTGTTGGTGCCACTCACGGGGCCGTTCGGGGGCTGATTCTGGGTTTCCCCCACTGACGCCAAGTTTTTGAGCCTAAGTCTAGAAATATGTAAATTATAGTCGTATTCTCAAACCAGGGGCTCTGTGATCGCGTGGTCAGCTTACTACGAGTTACATTAGTCCCGTGCAAGGTGTTGGTGCCATTCACGGGGCCGTTGTGGGGCTGTTTCGGGTTTTCCCCCACTAACACCACGTCTTTAAGCCTAAGTCTAGAAATATTGAAATTATCGTCGTACTCTCCGACCGGTGGTCTCGTGATCACGTGGTCAGTTCCAATGAGTTACATTGGTCCCGTGCGAGGTGTTGGTGCCACTCATGGGGTTATTTGGGGGTTGTTTCTGGTTTTCACCCACTAACGCCTCGTTTTTATGCCTAACTCTAGAAACATGCAAATTATCGTGGTATTCTCAAATTGGAAGTGCCGTGATCGTGCGGTCAGTTCCTACAAGTAGCATTGGTCCAGTGCAAGGTGTTGGTGCCACTAACAGGGTAATTCGAGGGTTGTTTCGGGTTCCTCCACTAACGCCATGTTTATAAGTCTAGGTCTAGCAATATGCAAATTATCTTCGTATTCTCAAACCGAGGGTCCCGTGATCGCGCGGTCAGTTCCTGTAAGTAACATTGGTCCCGTTCTAGGTGTTGGGGCAACTGACGGGACCGTTCGGGGGCTATTTTGGGTTTCCACCACTAATGCCATGTTTCTAGGTCTAAGTCTAGAAATATGCAAATTATCTTCGTATTCTCAAACCGGGGGTCCCGTGATCGCGTGGTCAGTTCCTACGAGTTACATTGGTCCCGTGCGAGGTGTTGGTGCCACTCACGGGGCCGTTCGGGGGCTATTTTTGCTTTTCCCCCACTAACCCCAGGTTTTTAAGCTTAACTCTAGAAATATTTAAATTATTATCATATTCTCAAACCGGGGGTTCTATGATCACGCGGTCACTTCTCACGAGTTACATTAGTCCCGTGCAAGGTGTTGGTGCCACTCATGGGTCCGTTCGGAGGCTGTTTTGGTTTTTTCCCAATAAGGCCATGTTTTTATTTCTAAGTCTAGAAACATGCAAATTATCATCGTATTCTCAAACCGGGAGTCCCGAGATCGCGTGGTGAGTTCCCACGAGTTACATTGGTCCCGTGCGAGGTGTTAGTGCCACTCACAGGGCCATCCGAGAGCTATTTTGGGTTTTCCCTCATTACCTCCACATTTTGAAGACTAAGTCTAGAAATATGCAAATTATCATCGTATTCTCAAATCGGGAGTCCCGTGATCGTGCGGTCAATTCCTACGTGTTACATTATTCCCATTCGAGGTGTTGGTGCAACTAATGGGGCCGTTCGGGGGCTGTTTCCAGTTTTCATCCACTATAGCCACGTTTTTAAGTCTAAGTATAGAAATATGTAAATTATAGCCTTATTCTCAAACTGGGAGTCCCGTGATCGCGCGGTCAGTTCCTACGAGTTACATTAGTCCCGTGCGAAGTGTTGGTGCCCCTCATGGGGCCATTTGGGAGTTGTTTCGAGTTTTTACCCACTAACGCCATGTTTTTATGCTAAGTCTAAAATCATGCAAATTATTATCGTATTTTCAAACCGGGAGTCCCGTGATCGCGTGGTCAATTCCTACGATTTACATTGGTCTCGTGCAAGGTGTTGGTGCTGCTTACGGGGCCGTTCGTGGGCTATTTCCGGTTTCCCCAACTAACACCATGTTTTTATGGATAAGCCTAGAAATATCCAAATTATTTTTGTATTCTCAAACCGGGTATCCCGTGATCACGCGGTCAGTTACTACGAGTTACATGAGTCCCGTACGAGGTGGTGGTGCCACTCATGGGGCCGTTCGGAGGCTGTTTTGGGTTTTCTGCCACTAACGCCATGTTTTTATTTCTAAGTCTAGAAACATGAGAATTATCATCGTATTCTCAAACCAGGAGTCCCGAGATCACGCGGTTAGTTCCTATGAGTTACATTTGTCCCGTGCGAGGTCTTGGTGCCACTCACGGGGATGTTCGGGGGCTATTTCGAGTTTTCCCCCACTAGCGCCACATTTTTAAGCCTAAGTCTAGAAATATGCAAATTATCATCATATTATCAAATTGGGTGTCCCGTGATCGTGCGGTCAATTCCTACGTGTTACTTTAGTCCTGTGCGAGGTGTTGGTGCCACTAATGGGGCCGTTCGGGGGCTGTTTCGAATTTTCACCCACTATAGCCATGTTTTTAACCCTAAGTCTAGAAATATGAAACTTATCATCGTATATTCAAACCAGGAGTCCCGTGATTGCGTTGTAAGTTCCTATGAGTTACAGTAGTCCCGTGTGAAGTGTTGGTGCCCCTCATGGGGCCATTTGGCGGTTGTTTCGGGTTTTTGCCCACTAAGGCCATGTTTTTATGCCTAAGTCTAGAAACATGAAATTATCATCGTCTTCTCAAACCGAGAGCCCCTTGATCGCGCAATCATTTCGTACGAGTTACATTGGGCCCGTACGATGTGTTGGTGCCACTCGCGGGGCCGTTCGGGGGCTGATTCGGGGTTTCCCCCACTAACGCCAAGCTTTTGAGCCTAAGTCTAGAAATATGTAAATTATAGTCGTATTCTCAAACGAGGGGCTCTGTGATCGCGTGGTCAGCTTACTACGAGTTACATTAGTCCCGTGCAAGGTGTTGGTGCCATTCACGGGGCCGTTGTGGGGCTGTTTCGGGTTTTCCCCCACTAACACCACGTCTTTAAGCCTAAGTCTAGAAATATTGAATTTATCATCGTACTCTCAGACCGGGGGTCTCGTGATCACGTGGTCAGTTCCAATGATTTACATTGGTCCCGTGCGAGGTGTTGGTACCACTCATGGGGTTATTTGGGGGTTGTTTCTGGTTTTCAGCCACTAACGCCTCATTTTTATGCGTAAGTCTAGAAACATGCAAATTATCGTGGTATTCTCAAATTGGAAGTCCCGTGATCGCGCGGTCAGTTCCTACAAGTAACATTGGTCCCGTGCAAGGTGTTGGTGCCACTAACAGGGCAATTCGAGGGCTATTTTGGGTTCCCCCACTAACACCATGTTTATAAGTCTAGATCTAGAAATATGCAAATTATCTTCGTATTCTCAAACCGAGGGTCCCGTGATCGCGCGGTCAGTTCCTATAAGTAACATTGGTCCCGTTCTAGGTGTTGGTGCCACTGACGGGGCCGTTCGGGGGCTATTTTGGGTTTCCACCACTAATGCCATGTTTCTAGGTCTAAGTCTAGAAATATGCAAATTATCTTCGTATTCTCAAACCGGGGGTCCTGTGATCGCGTGGTCAGTTCCTACGAGTTACATTGGTCCCGTGCGAGGTGTTGGTGCCACTCACGGGGCCGTTCGGGGGCTATTTTTGCTTTTCCCCCACTAACCCCAGGTTTTTAAGCTTAACTCTAGAAATATTTAAATTATTATCATATTCTCAAACCGGGGGTTCTATGATCACGCGGTCAGTTCTCACGAGTTACATTAGTCCCGTGCAAGGTGTTGGTGCCACTCATGGGTCCGTTCGGAGGCTGTTTTGGTTTTTTCCCAATAAGGCCATGTTTTTATTTCTAAGTCTAGAAACATGCAAATTATCATCGTATTCTCAAACCGGGAGTCCCGAGATCGCGTGGTGAGTTCCCACGAGTTACATTGGTCCCGTGCGAGGTGTTAGTGCCACTCACAGGGACATCCGAGAGCTATTTTGGGTTGTCCCTCACTAACTCCACATTTCTAAGACTAAGTCTAGAAATATGCAAATTATCATCGTATTCTCAAATCGGGAGTCGCGTGATCGTGCGGTCAATTCCTATGTGTTACATTATTCCCATTCGAGGTGTTTGTGCAACTAATGGGGCCGTTCGGGGGTTGTTTCGAGTTTTCATCCACTATAGCCACGTTTTTAAGTCTAAGTATAGAAATATGCAAATTATCACCTTATTCTCAAACTGGGAGTCCCGTGATCGCGCGGTCAGTTCCTACGAGTTACATTAGTCCCGTGCGAAGTGTTGGTGCCCCTCCTAGGGCCATTTGGGAGTTATTTCGAGTTTTTACCCACTAACTCCACATTTTTATGCTAAGTCTAAAAACATGCAAATTATTATCGTATTCTCAAACCGGGAGTCCCTTGATCGCGTGGTCAATTCCTACGAGTTACATTGGTCCCGTGCAAGGTGTTGGTGCCGCTTATAGGGCCATTCGCGGGCGATTTCCGATTTCCTTAACTAACACCATGTTTTTATGGATAAGCCTAGAAATATCCCAATTATTGTTGTATTCTCAAACCGGGTATCCCGTGATCACGCGGTTAGTTACTACGAGTTACATGAGTCCCGTACGAGGTGGTGGTGCCACTCATGGGGTCGTTCAGAGGCTGTTTTGGGTTTTCTCCCACTAACGCCATGTTTTTATTTCAAAGTCTAGAAACATGAGAATTATCATCGTATTCTCAAACCAGGAGTCCCGAGATCACGCGGTCAGTTCCTACAAGTTACATTGGTCCCGTGCGAGGTGTTGGTGCCACTCACGGGGATGTTCGGGGGCTATTTCGAGTTTTCCCCCACTAGCGCCACATTTTTAAGCCTAAGTCTAGAAATATGCAAATTATCATCATATTCTCAAATTGGGAGTCCCGTGATCGTGCAGTCAATTCCTACGTGTTACATTAGTCCCGTGCGAGGTGTTGGTGCCACTAATGGGGCCGTTCGGGGGCTGTTTCGAATTTTCATGCACTATAGCCATGTTTTTAAGCCTAAGTCTAAAAATATGAAAATTATCATCATATATTCAAACCAGGAGTCTCGTGATTGCGTGGTAAGTTCCTACGAGTTACAGTAGTCCTGTGCGAAGTGTTGGTGTCCCTCATGGGGCCATTTGGCGGTTGTTTCGGGTTTTTACCCACTAAGGCCATGTTTTTATACCTAAGTCCAGAAATATGAAATTATCATCGTATTCTCAAACCAAGAGCCCTGTGATTGCGCGATCAGTTCGTACTAGTTACATTGGGCCCGTACGATGTGTTGGTGGCACTCACAGGGCCGTTCGGGGGCTGATTCGGGGTTTCCCCCACTAACGCCAAGTTTTTGAGCCAAAGTCTAGAAATATGCAAATTATCATCGTATTCTCAAATCGGGAGTCCCGCGATCGTGCGGTCAATTCCTACGTGTTACATTATTCCGATTCGAGGTGTTGGTGCCACTAAAGGGGCTGTTCGGGGGATATTTCGAGTTTTCACCCACTATAGCCACGTTTTTAAGTTTAAGTATAGAAATATGCAAATTATTGCCTTATTCTCAAATTGGGAGTCTCGTGATTGCGCGATCAGTTCCTACGAGTTACATTAATCCCGTGCGAAGTGTTGGTACCCCTCATGGGCCATTTGGGAGTTGTTTCGAGTTTTTACCCACTAACGCCACGTGTTTATGCTAAGTCTAAAAACATGCAAATTATTATCGTATTCTCAAACCGGGAGTCCCGTGATCGCGTGGTAAATTCCTATGAGTTACATTGGTCCCGTGCAAGGTGTTGGTGCCGCTTACGGGGCCGTTCGTGGTCTATTTACGGTTTCCCCTACTAACACCATGTTTTTATGGATAAGCCTAGAAATATCAAAATTATTGTTGTATTCTCAAACTGGGTGTCCCGTGATCGCGTGGTCAGCACCTACAAGTTACATTGGAGTCGTAAGAGGTGTTGGAGCCACTCACGGGGCCGTTCGGGGGTTGTTTTCAGTTTTTCCCGCTAACGCCATGTTTTTAAGCTTAACTCTAGAAATATGCAAATTATTGTTGAATTCTCAAACTGGGGTTTCTGTGTTCGTGCGGTCAGTTCGTACGAGTTACATTTGTCATGTACAAGGTGTTGGTGCCACTTATGGGGCCGATCAGAGGATGTTTCGGGTTTTCACCCACTAACGCCATGTTTTTACGGCTAAGTCTACAAACATGCAAATTACCATCGTATTCTCAAACCGAGAGTCCCGTGATTGTGCAGTCAGTTCCTACGAGTTACACTAGTCCCGTGCGAGGTGTTGGTGCCACTAATGGGACCGTTCGGGGGCTGTTTCGAGTTTTCCCCATTAACGCCACGTTTTTAAGGTTAACTCTTGAAATATGCAAATTATCATCATATTCTCAAACTGGGAGTCCCATGACCGCACGATCAATTCCAACGAGTGACATTAGACCCGTGCGAGGTGTTGGTGCCACTCATGGGACCGTTGAAAGGTTGTTTCATGTTTTAACCCACTAATGCCATTTTTGCCCAAGTCCTTATATTTTTAAATTATCATATCGTATTCTCAAATCAGGAATCCCGTTATTGTGCGGTCAGATCCTACGAGTAACATTGGTCCCATGTGAGGTGTTAGTGCCACTCACGGGGTCGTTCGGGGGCTATTTTGGGTTTTCACCAACTAATGACATGTTTTAATGCCTAAGTCCATAAATATGCAAATTATCTTCATATTCCCAAACTCAGAGTCCCGTGATCACGCAATCAGTTCCTACGGGTTACATTGGTCCCGTACAATGTGTTGGTGCCACTCACGGGGCCATTCGGGGGCTGATTCAGGGTTTCCCCCTCTAATGCCAAGTTTTTAAGCCTAAGTCTAGAAACATGAAAATTATCGTCGTATTCTCAAACCGGGAGTCTCGAGATCGCGGGGCCAATTCCTACGAGTAATATTGGTCCCGTGCGAGGTGTTGGAACCACTCACGGGGCTGTTCGGGGGCTATTTCGGGTTTTCACCAAGTATTGCCATGTTTTAATGCCTAAGTCTAGAAACATGAAAATTATTATCGTATTCTCAAATTGGGAAACCCGAGATCGGGCGGTCTGTTCCTACAAGTTACATTGGTCCCATGAGAGGTGTTGGTGCCACTCACGGGGCCGTTCGGGGGCTATTTCGAGTTTTCCCCCACTAACGCCACATTTTTAAGCCTAAGTCTAGAAATATGCAAATTATCATCGTATTCTCAAATTGGGAGTCCCATGATCATGCGGTCAATTCCTACGTGTTACATTAGTCCCGTGCGAGGTGTTGGTGCCACTAATGGGGCCATTCGGGGGCTGTTTTTAGTTTTCACCGCTAACGCCATGTTTTTAAGCTTAACTCAAGAAATATGAAAATTATCATCGTATTCTCAAACTGGCTGTCCCGTAATCGCGCGATCAGTTCCTATGAGTAACATTTGTCCCGTACGAAGTGTTGGTGCTCCTCATGGGGCCATTCGGGGGCTGTTTCGGTTTTTTACCCACTAACGCAAAGTTTTTATGCCTCAGTCTAGAAACATGAAAATTATCATCGTATTCTCAAACCGGGAGTCCTGTGATCGCGCGATCAGTTCCTACGAGTTACATTGGGCCCGTGCGATGTGTTGGTGCCACTCACGGGGACGTTCGGGGGCTGATTCCGGGTTTCCCCCACTAACGCCAAGTTTTTGAGCCTAAGTCTAAAATTATGTAAATTATAGTCATATTCTCAAACCAGGGGTCCCGTGATCTCCTGGTTAGTTTACTACGAGTTACATTAGTCCTATGCGAGTTGTTGGTGCCACTCACGGGGCCGTTTGGGGGTTGTTTCGGGTTTTCCCCACTAACACCACATTTTTAAGCCTAAGTCTAGAAATATGGAAATTATCATTGTATTATGAAACCGGGGGTCTCGTGATCGCGTGGTCAGTTCCTATGAGTTACATTGGTCCCGTGCGAGGTGTTGGTGCCACTCATGGGGCTGTTTCGGGTGTTCACCCACTAACGCCTTATTTTTATGCCTAAGTCTAAAAACATGCAAATTATCGTCGTATTCTAAAATTGGAAGTCCCATGATCGCACGGTCAGTTCCTACAAGTAACATTGGTCCCGTGCGAGGTGTTGGTGCCACTAACGGGGCAATTCGAGGGTTGTTTTGAGTTTCCCCCACTAACGCCATGTTTCTAAGTCTATGTCTAGAAATATTCAAATTATCTTCGTATTCTCAAATCGGGGGTTCCGGGATCGAGTGGCCAGTTCCTATAAGTAACATTAGTCCCATGCTAGGTATTGGTGCCCCTAATGGGGCCGTTCGGGGGCTATTTCAGGTTTTCACCACTAACGCCATGTTTCTAAGTCTAAGTCTAGAAATATGCAAATTATCTTTGTATTCTCAAATCGGAGGTCCCGTGATTGCGTGGTCAGTTCCTACGAGTTACATTGGTCCCGTGCGAGGTGTTGGTCCACTCACGGGGCCGTTCAGGGGCTGTTTTGGTTTTTCCCCCACTAACACCAGGTTTTTAAGTCTAGCTCTAGAAATATGCTAATTATCATCATATTCTCAAACCGGGGGTTCTGTGATCACGCGGTCAGTTCCTACGAGTTACATTAGTCCTGTGCGAGGTGTTGGTGCCACTCATGGGGTTGTTCGGAGGCTGTTTTGGTTTTCTCCCACTAGCGCCATGTTCTTATTTCTAAGTCTAGAAATATGAAAATTATTATCATATTCTCAAACCGGGAGTCCCAAGATCGCGCGGTCAGTTCCCACGAGTTACATTGGTCTCGTGCGAGGTGTTGGTGCCACTCACAGGGCTGTTCGGGAGCTATTTCGAGTTCCCCCCCTAACGTCATATTTTTAAGACTAAGTCTAGAAATATGCAAATTGTCATCGCATTCTCAAATCGGGAGTCCCGTGATCGTGCGGCCAATTCCTATGTGTTACTTTATTCCCGTGCGAGGTGTTGGTGCCACTAGTGGGGCCGTTCGGGGGCTGTTTCGAGTTTGCACCCACTATAGCCATGTTTTTTAGCCTAAGTCTAAAAATATGCAAATTATCGTCTTATTCTCAAACTGGGAGTCCCGTGATGGGGCGGTCAGTTTCTACAAGTTATATTAGTCCCGTGCGAAGTGTTGGTGCCCCTCATGGGGCCATTCGGGGTCTGTTTCGGGTTTTTACCCACTAACGCCACATTTTTATGCTTAGTCTAGAAAGATGCAAATTATCATCGTATTCTCAAAATGGGAGTCCAGTGATCGCGCCGTGAATTCCTATGAGTTACATTGTCCCATGCGAGGTGTTGGTGCCACTCACGGGGTTTTTCGGGGGCTGTTTCGGGTTTCCCCCCACTAACACCTTGTTTTTATGCCTAAGTCTAGAAATATAAAAATTATTGTTGTATTCTCAAATAGGGGGTCCCGTGATCGCGTGGTCAGCACCTACGAGTTACATTGGAGCCATGTGAGTTGTTGGAGCCACTCACGGGGCCGTTCGGGGGTTATTTTCAGTTTTCCCTGCTAACGCCATGTTTTTAAACTTAACTCTAGAAATATGCAAACTATCGTTGAATTCTCTAACCGGGGGTTTTCTGATCGTTCAGGGGCTATTCCGAGTTTTCACCCACTAACGCCATGTTTTTAAGCCTAAGACCAGAAATATAAAAATTATCATTGTATTCTCAAACCGGGAGTCTCGTGATCGCATGGTTAGTTACACCGAGTTACATTTATGTCGTGCGAGGTGTTGGTGTCACTCACGGGGCTGTTCGATGGCTCTTTCCGGTTTTCACTCACTAATGCCATCTTTACCTAAGTCCTTTTATGTTTAAATTATCACTGTATTCTTAAATCGGGAGTCCCGTGATCATGCCGTCAGTTCCTACGACTTACATGGGTCCCATGTGAGGTGTTGGTACCACTCATGGGTCATTCAGGGGATATTTCGAGTTTTCCACCACTAACACCATTTTTTAGGCCTAAGTTTATAAATATGCAAATTATTGTCATATTTTCAAATTGGGGGTCCCGTGATTGCGCAATCAGTTCCTACGAGTTACATTGGTCCCGTGCGAGGTGTTGGTGCCAATAAGGGGGCCGTTCGGGGGCTGATCGGGTTTTCACCCACTATAACCATGTTTTTAAGCGTAAGTCTAGAAATATGCAAATACTCATCTTATTCTCACGCTGGGAGTCCCGTGATCGCACAGTCAGTTCCAATGAGTTACATTAGTCCCGTGCGAAGTGTTGGTGCCCCTCATGGGGCCATTCGGGAATTGTTTCGAGTTTTCACACACTAACGACATATTTTTATGCATAAGTTTAGAAACATGCAAATTATCATCATATTCTCAAATCGGGTATCCCGTGATCATGCGGTCAGTTACTACGAGTTACATTAGTCCCGTACGAGGTGTTGGTGCCACTCACGGGGCCGTTCGGGGGCTATTTTGGGTTCCCCCAACTAACGCCATATTTTTAAGCCTAAGACTATAAATATGCAAATTATCATCACATTCCAAAATCGAGGGTCCCGTGATCGCGTGGTTAGTTCCTATGAGTTATATTGGTCTTGTTCGAGGTGTTGGTGCCACTCACGGGGCCATTCGGAGGCTATTTTGGGTTTTTCACCACTTACGCCATGTTTTTAACCTTAACTCATAAAATATGAAAATTATCATCATATTCTCAAACCGAGGGTCCCGTGATCGCTCGGTTAGTTCTTACGAGTTACATTAGTCCCATGCGAGGTGTTGGTGCCACTCATGGGGCCGTTCCGGGGCTGTTTCGAGTTTTCACCCACTAATGCCATTTTTTTATGTCTAAGTCTAGAAACCTGAAAATTATCGTCGTATTCTCAAACCGGGCATCCCATGATCATGCGGTCAGTTCCTACAAGTTATATTGGACCCGTGCGAGGTGTTGGTTCCACTCACGGGGCCGCTTGGGGACTATTTAGAGTTTACCCCCACTAACGCCATGTTTTTAAGCCTAAGTATATAAATATTCAAATTATCATCATATTCTCAAACTGGGGGTCCTGTGATTGCGCGATCAGTTCCTACGAGTTACATGGGACCCGTGTGAGGTGTTGGTGCCACTCACGTGGTCGTTCGGGGGTAGTTTTGAGTTTTCCCACACTAACGCCTTGATGTTAAAGTTAACTCTTAAAATATACAAATTATCATCGTATTCTCAAATTGGGGGTCGCATGATCACGTGGTCAGTTCCTACGAGTTACATTGGTCCCCTACGAGGTGTCAGTGCCACTCACGGGCCGTTCGGGGGCTATTTTGGATTTTGCACCACTAACGCCATGTTTTAAGGCTAACTCTTGAAATATGGAAGTTATCATCATATTCTCAAACCGAGGGTCTCGTGATCGCGCGGTTAGTTCCTACGAGTTACATTAGTTCAGTGCGAGGTGTTGGTGCCACTCATGGGAGTTTAGGGTTTTCCCCCACTAACGCCATGTTTTTAAGCCTAAGCTTAGAAATATGAAAATTATCATCGTATTCTCAAACCGGGGGTCCCATGATCGTGCGGTTAGTTCCTACGAGTTACATTGGTCCCGTGCGAGGTGTTGGTGCCACTCACAGGGCCATTCGGGGGTCATTTTTGGTTTTCCCCCACTAACGCAATAATTTTAAGCTTAAGTCTACAAATATGAAAATTATCGTCGTATTCTCAAACCGGGGGTCCCATGATCGCACGGTCAGTTCCTATGAGTTACATTGGTCTTATGTGAGGTGTTGGTTATACTCACGGGGCCTCTCGGTGATAGTTTTACCCAAGTCCTGATATTTTTTAAATTATCATCGTTTTCCCAAATCGAGAGTCCCGTGTGAGGTGTTGGTACCACTCACGGGGCCGTTTGGGGGTTGTTTCGGGTTTCTCCCCACTAACTCCATGTTTTTATGCCTAAGTCTATAAATATGAAAATTATCATCGTATTCTCAAACTGGGGGTCGCGTGATTGCGCCGTTAGTTCCTAAGAGTTACATTGGTCCCATGCAAGGTGTTTTTGCCACTCACGGGGCTGTTCGGGGGCTCTTTCGGGGTTTCCATCACTCACACCATGTTTTTTATCCTAAGTATAGAAATATACAAATTATCATTGTATTCTCAAATCGAGAGTCCCATGATCGAATGGTCGGTTCCTACGAGTTACATTAGTAGGTGTTGGTGCCACTCACGGGGCTGTTCGGGGGCTATTTTGAGTTTTCGCCCACTAACGCCATGTTTGTAAGCCTACGTCTAGAAATAAGATAATTATCATTATATTCTCAAACCGAGGATCCCGTGATCGTGCGATCAGTTCCTACGAGTTATAATGGTCCCGTGGGAGGTGTTGGTACAACTCACGGGGTCGTCCGAGGGAAGTTTGGGGTTTTCACCCACTAAAAAATGTTTTGCCACCTAAGTCTAGAAATATGCAAATTATCATCGTATTCTCAAACCGAGGGTCCCATGATCACGCGGTCAATTCCTTTGCGGTACATTGGTCCCGTGCGAGGTGTTGGTTCCACTCACAAGGCCGTTCGTGGGTTGTTTCGGGTTTTCACCCACTATCGCAATGTTTTGCCTAAGTCGTGATATTTTTAAATTATTATTGTTTTTTCAAACCGATAGTCTCTTGATCGCGTGGTCAGATGCTACGACTTACGTTGGTCCTGTGCGAGGTGTTGGTGCCACTCACGGGGCCGTTTTGGGGTTGTTTCGGGTTTTCACCCACTAACGCTATGTTTTACCTATGTCTTGATATTTTAAAATTATCGTGGTTTTCTCAAATTAGGAGTCCCGTGTGAGGGGTTGGTACCACTCACGGGGCCATTCAGGGGCTATTTCGGGTTTCTCCCCACTAACGCCATGTTTTTAAGCTTAAGCCTATAAATATGATAATTATCGTCATATTCTCAAATCAGGGGTCCCGTTATCGTGCTGTTAGTTCCTACGAGTTACATTGGTCCCGTGCGAGGTGTTGGTGCCACTCACGGGGTCGTTCGGGGGTTGTTTAGGGGTTTCCCTCACTAACGCCATGTTTTTAATCCTAAGCTATAAATATACAAATTATCATCATATTCTCAAACCGGGAGTCCCGTGATCGCGCGGTCAGTTCCTACGAGTTACATTGGTAGGTGTTGGTGCACTCACAGGGCCGTTCGGGTGCTGTTTCGAGTTTTCACCCACAAACGCCATGTTCGTAAGCCTAAGTCTAGAAATAAGTAAAATATCATCGTATTCTCAAATCAAGGATCCCATGATCGCGTGATCAGTTCCTACAAGTTATAATGGTCCCGTGTGAGGTGTTAGTACCACTCATGGGGCCGTTCGGGGGAGGTTTTGGGTTTTCACCCACTAAGGCCATGTTTTGCCACATAAGTCTAGAAATATGCAAATTGTAATTGTATTCTCAAAACGAGGGTCCCATGATCGCGCGGTCAGTTCCTTCGAGTTACATTAGTCCTGTACGAGTTGTTGGTGTCACTCACGAGGCCTTTCGGGGGTTATTTTGGGTTTTCACCCTCTAACGCCATGTTTTGCCTAAGTCGTGATATTTTTAAATTATCATAATATATTCAAACCGACAGTCTCATGATCATGCGTCAGATCCTACGAGTTACATTTGTCCTTTGTGAGTTGTTGGTTCCACTCACTAGGCCGTTCGGGAGTTGTTTCGGGTTTTCACCCAGTAATGCTATGTTTTACCTAAGTCTTTATATTTTTAAATTATTGTCATTTTCTCAAATTGGGAGTCCAGTGTGAGGTATTGGTACCACTCACGGGGCCATTCGGGGGCTGTTTAGGGTTTCTCCCCACTAATGACCTATTTTTAAGCCTAAGTCTATAAATATTAAAATTATCCTCATATTCTCAAACCAGGGGTCCCGTGATCGCATCGTTACTTCTACGAGTTACATTGGTCCCATGCGAGGTGTTGGTGCCTCTCATGGGGTCGTTCGGGGGCTATTTCGGGGTTTCCCTCACTAACGCCATGCTTTTAAGCCTAAGTCTAGAAATATAAAGATTGTCATCGTATTGTCAAACTGGGAGTCCCGTGATCACGCGGTCAGTTCGTCCAAGATACATTGGTCGGTGTTGGTGCCACTCACGGGGCCGTTCGGGGCCTGTTTCGAGTTTTTGCCCACTAACGCCATGTTTGTAAGCCCGCATCTAAAAATAAGAAAATTATCATCATATTCTTAAACCGAGGATACCCCGATCGTGCAGTCAGTACCTACAGTTACAATGGTCCCGTGTGAGGCTTGGTGCCACTCTCCGGGTCGTTCGAGGGTAGTTTCGGGTTTTCACCCACTAACGCCATGTTTAGCCACCTAAGTCTAGAAATATGAAAATTTTCATCGTGTTCTCAAACCGAGCGTCCCGCGATTGCACGGTCAGTTCCATCGAGTTACATTGGTCCTGTGCGAGGTGTTGCTACCACTCACAGGGCCGTTCGGGGGCTGTTTTGAGTTTTCGCCCACTAACGCCATGTTTGTATGCCTAAGTCTATAAATAAGTAAATTATCATCGTATTATCAAACTGAGGATCCCGTGATCGCGCGATCAGTTCCTACGAGTTATAATGGTCCCGCGCGAGGTGTTGGTACCACTCACGGGGCCGTTCGAGGGCAGTTTCAGGTTTTCACCCACTAACGCCATGTATTGCCACCTAAGTCTAGAAGTATGCAAATTATCATTGTATTCCCAAACCGAGGGTCCCATGATCACGCGGTCAGTTCCTTTGAGTTACATTAGTCCCGTGCGAGCTGTTGGTGTCAATCATAGGGCCGTTCGGGGGTTGTTTCGAGTTTTCACCCACTAACGCAATGTTTTGCCTAAGTCGTGATATCTTTAAATTATAATTGTATTTTCAAGTCGGCAGTCCCGTGATCGCGTGGTCAGATCCTACGAGTTACATTGGTCCTGTGCGAGGTGTTGGTGCCACTCACGGGCCGTTCGGGGGTTGTTTCGGGTTTTCACCCACTAACGCTATGTTTTACCTATGTCTTGATATTTTTAAATTATCGTCATTTTCTCAAATCAGGAGTCCCGTGTGAGGGGTTGATACCACTCACGGGGCCGTTCGGGGGCTGTTTCGGGTTTCTCCCCACTAATGCCATGTTTTTAAGCCTAAGTATATAAATATGAAAATTATCATCGTATTCTCAATTCGGGGGTCCTGTGATCGCGTCGTTAGTTCTTACGAGTTACATTAGTCCCGTGCGAGGTGTTGGTGCCACTCATGAGGCGGTTCGGGGGTTGTATAGGGGTTTACCTCACTAACACCATGTTTTTAAGACAAAGTCTAGAAATATACAAATTATCATCGTATTATCAAACCGGGAGTCCCGTGATCGCGCGGCCAGTTACTACGAGTTACATTGGTAGATGTTGTTTCCACTCACGGGGCCGTTCGGGGGCTGTTTCGAGTATTTGGACACGAACGCCATGTGCGTAATCCTAAGACTAGAAATAAGTAAATTATCGTTGTATTCTCAATTCGAGGATTCCGTGATCGCGCGATCAGTTCCTACATGTTATAATGGTCCCGTGCGAGGTGTTGGTACCACTCATGGGGCCGTTCGAGGGCATTTTTTTATTTTAACCCACTAACGCCATGTTTTGCTTCCTAAGTCTAGAAATATGCAAGTTATAATCGTATTCTCAAATCGAGGGTCTCGTGATCGTGCGGTCAGTTCCTTCGAGTTACATTGGTCCCGTGCGAGGTGTTGGTGCCACTCACGAGGGCGTTCGGGGGTTGTTTCGAGTTTTCACCCATTAACGCCATGTTTTGCCTAAGTCGTGATATTTGTAAATTATCATCATATTTTCAAACCGACAGTCCCATGATCGTGCGGTCAGATCTTACGAGTTACATTGGTCCTGTGCGAGGTGTTGGGGCCACTCACTAGGCCGTTCGGGATTTATTTCGGATTTTCACCCACTAACGCTATATTTTACCTAAGTCCTGATATTTTTAAATTATTGTCATTTTCTCAAATCGGGAGTCCAGTGTGAGGTATTGGTACCACTCACGGGGCCGTTCGGGGGCTGTTTCGGGTTTCTACCCACTAACGACATGTCTTTAAGCCTAAGTCTATAAAGATGAAAATTATCATTGTATTCTCAAACCAGGGGTCCCGTGATTGCATTGTTACTTCTATGTGTTACATTGGTCCTGTGCGAGGTGTTGGTGCCACTCACGGGGCCGTTCGAGGGCTGTTTCACGGTTTCCATCCCTAACACCATGTTTTTAAGCCTAGGTCTAGAAATATACAAATTGTCATCGTATTTCCAAATCGGGAGTCCCATGATCACGCGGCCAGTTCTGCCGAGATACATTGGTAGGTGTTGGTGCCACTCACGGGGTCGTTCGGGGGCTGTTTCGAGTTTTTGCCCTCTAATGCCATGTTTGTAAGCCCAAGTGTAAAAATAAGCAAACAAACATCGTATTCGCAAATCGAGAATCCCGTGATCGTGCAGTCAGTTCCTACGGTTGCAATGGTCTCGTGCGAGGTGTTGGTGCCACTCTCGAGGCCGTTCGAGGGTAGTTTTGGGTTTTCACCCACTAAAACCATGTTTTTCCACCTAAGTCTAGAAATATGAAAATTTTCATCATGTTCTCAAACCGAGGGTCTCGCGATTGCACGGTCAGTTCCTTCGGGTTACATTGGTCCTGTGTGAGGTGTTGTTGCCACTTACGGGACCGTTCGAGGGTAGTTTCGTGTTTTCACCCACTAACACCATGTTTGTATGCCTAAGTATAGAAATAAGTAAATTATCAACGTATTATCAAACTGAGGATTCTGTGATCGCACGATCAGTTCCTACGAGTTATAATGCTCCCGTGCGAGGTGTTGGTACCACTCACGGGGCCGTTCAAGGGCAGTTTCAGGTTATCACCCACTAACGCCATGTTTTACCACCTAAGTATAGAAATATGAAATTTATCACCGCATTCTCAAATTGGGGTTCCTGTGATCGCGTCGTTAATTGCTACGAGTTACATTGGTCCCGTGCGATGTGTTGGTGACACTCTCGGGGCCGTTTGAGGGTAGTTTTGGGTTTTCACCCACTAACGCCATGTTTTGCCACCTAAGTCTGGAAATATGAAAATTTTCATCATGTTCTCAAATCGAGGGTCCCGCGATTGGACGATCGGTTCCTTCGAGTTATATTGGTCCTGTGCGAAGTGTTGTTGCCACTCACGGGGCCGTTCGGGTGCTGTTTCGAGTTTTCGCCCACTAACGCCATGTTTGTATGCCTAAGTCTAGAAATAAGAAAATTATCATTGTATATCAAACTGAGGATCCCGTGATCGCGCGATCAGTTCCTACGAGTGATAATGGTCCCGTGCGAGGTGTTGGTACCACTCACGGGGCAGTTCTAGGGCAGTTTTAGGTTATCACCCACTAACGCCACGTTTTGCCACCTAAGTCTAAAAATAAGCAACTTATCATCGTATTCTCAAACCGAGGGTCCCATGATCACACGGTCAGTTCCTTTGAGTTACATTGGTCCCGTGCGAGGTGTTGGTGCCACTCATAGGGCCATTCAGGTGTTTTTTTGGGTTTTCACCCACTAACGCAATGTTTTGCCTAAGTTGTGATATTTTTAAATTACTATTGTATTTTCAAACCGGCAGTCCTGTGATCACGTGGTCAGATCCTACGAGTTACATTGGTCCTATGCGAGGTGTTGGTGCCACTCACGGGGCCCGAAACCTTATGTTTTTCTTATGTCTTGATATTTTAAAATTATCGTCGTTTTCTCAAATCAGGAGTCCCGTGTGAGTGGTTGATACCACTCACGGGGTCGTTCGGGGGCTGTTTCGGGTTTCGCCCCACTAATGCCATGTTTTTAAGACTAAGTATATAAATATGAAAATTATCATCGTATTCTCAAATCGGGGGTCCTGTGATCGTGTCGTTAGTTCTTACGAGTTACATTAGTCCCGTGCGAGGTGTTCGTGCCACTCATGGGGCCATTCGGTGGTTGTATAGGGGTTTCCTTCACTAATGCCATGTTTTTAAGCCTAAGTCTAGAAATATAAAAATTATCATCGTATTCTCAAATCGGGAGTCCCGTGATCGCGCGATCAGTTCCTATGAGTTACATTTATAGGTGTTGGTGCCACTTATTGGGCCGTTCGGGGGTTGTTTCGAGTTTTTTCCTACTAACCCCATGTGCGTAAGCCTAAGTCTAGAAATAAGTAAATTATCATCGTATTCTCAAATCGAGGATCCCGTGATCGCGCGATCAGTTCCTACAGGTTATAATGGTCCCGTACGAGGTGTTGGTACCACTCATGGGGCCATTCGGGGGCAGTTTTTTATTTTAACCCACTAACGCCATGTTTTGCTTCCTAAGTCTAGAAATTTGCAAATTATAATCGTATTCTCAAATCGAGGATCCCGTGATCGCACGGTCAGTTCCTTCGAGTTACATTGGTCCCATGCGAGGTGTTGGTGCCACTCACGAGGCCGTTCGGGGGTTGTTTCGGGCTTTCACCCACTATCGTCATGTTTTGCCTAAGTCATGATATTTTTAAATTATCATCATATTTTCAAATCAGCAGTCCCGTGATCGTGCGGTCCGATCGTACGAGTTACATTGGTCCTATGCGAGGTGTTGGTGCCACTCACTAGGCCGTTCGGGATTTATTTCGGATTTTCACCCACTAACGCTATGTTTTACCTAAGTCCTGATATTTTTAAATTATTGTCATTTTCTCAAATCGGGAGTCCAGTGTGAGGTATTGGAACCACTCAGGGGGCCGTTCGGGGGCTGTTTCGGGTTTCTACCCACTAACGACATGTCTTTAAGCCTAAGTCTATAAATATGAAAATTATCATTGTATTCTCAAACCAGGGGTCCCGTGATTGCATCGTTACTTCTATGAGTTACATTGTTCCTGTGCGTGGTGTTGGTGCCACTCACGGGGCGGTTCGAGGGCTGTTTCACGGTTTCCATCCCTAACACCATGTTTTTAAGCCTAGGTCTAGAAATATACAAATTGTCATCGTATTGCCAAATCGGGAGTCCCGTGATCACGCGGCCAGTTCCACCGAGATACATTGGTAGGTGTTGGTGCCACTCACGGGGCCGTTCGGGGGTTGTTTCGAGTTTTTTCCCTCTAATGCCATGTTTGTAAGCCCAAGTATAGAAATAAGCAAAATAACATTGTATTCTCAAATCGAGAATCCAGTGATTGTGCAGTCGGTTCCTATGGTTACAATTGTCTCGTGCGAGGTGTTGGTACCACTCTCAAATCGAGGGTCCCGCGATTTCACGATCAGTTCCTTCGAGTTACATTGGTCTTGTGCAAGGTGTTGTTGCCACTAACGGGGCAGTTTGGGGGTTGTTTCGAGTTTTCACCCACTAACGCTATGTTTTACCTATGTCTTTATACTTTTAAATTATCGTCGTTTTCTCAAATCTGGAGTCCCGTGTGAGGGGTTGTACCACTCACGGGGCCGTTCGGGGACTGTTTTGGGTTTCTCCTCACTAACGCTATGTTTTTATGCCTAAGTCTATAAATATGAAAATTATCATCGTATTCTCAAATCGGGGGTCCCGTGATCGCGTCGTTAGTTCCTACGAGTTACATTGGTCCCATGGGAGGTGTTGGTGCTACTCACGGGGCCGTTCGGGGGTTATTTGGCAGTTTCCCTCACTAACGCCCTTTTTTTAAGCCTATGTCTAGAAATATACAAATTGTCATCATCTTGTCAAACCGGGAGTCCCGTGATCACGCTGTCAGTTCCTCCGAGATACATTGGTAGGTGTTGGTGCCACTCACGGGGCCGTTCGGGGGTTGTTTCGAGTTTTTGCCCACTAACGCCATGTTTGTAAGACCACGTCTAGAAATAAGCAAATTATCATTGAATTATCAAATCACGGATCTCGTGATCATGCAGTCAGTTCCTACGGTTACATTGGTCCCGTGCGAGGTGTTGGTTCCACTCTCGGGGCCGTTCGAGGGTAGTTTCGGGTGTTCACTCAGTAACGCCATGTTTTGCCACCTAAGTCTAGAAATATGAAAATTTTCATCGTGTTCTCAAACCGAGGGTCTCGCGATTGCACTGTTAATTCCTTCGAGTTACATTGGTCCTGTGCGAGGTGTTGCTGCCACTCACGGTGGCGTTTGGGGGATATTTCGAGTTTTCGTCCACTAATGCCATGTTTGTATGCCTAAGTCTAGAAATAAGTAAATTATCATCGTATTATCAAACTAGGATCCCGTAATCGCGCGATCAGTTCCTACGAGTTATAATGGTCTCGTGCGAGGTGTTCGTACCACTCACGGGGTCATTCGAGGGCAGTTTCGAGTTATCACCCACTAATGCCATGTTTTGCCACCTAAGCCTATAAATATGCAAATTATTATCGTATTCTCAAACCGAGGGTCTCATGATCGCACGGTCAGTTCCTTCGAGTTACATTGGTCCCGTGTGACGTGTTGATGCCACTCATAGGGCCATTCGGGGGATGTTTCGAGTTTTCCCTCACTAACGCCATGTTTGTAAGCCTAAGTCTAGAAATAAGTAAATTATCATCGTATTCTCAAACTGAGGATCCTGTGATCACACGATCAATTCCCACGAGTCATAATGTTCCCGTACGAGGTGTTGGTACCACTCACGGGGTCGTTCGAGGGCGGTTTCGGGTTTTCACCCACTAATGCCATGTTTTACCACCTAAGTCTAGAAATATGAAAATTATCATCTTATTCTCAAACCGAAGGTCCCGTGATCCCGCGGTCAGTTCCTTCGAGTTACATTGGTCCCGTGCGAGGTGTTGGTGCCACTCACGGGGTCGTTCGGGGGTTGTTTTGGGTTTTCACCCACTAACGCCATGTTTTACCACCATCGTGATATTTTTAAATTATCATCGTATTTTCAAACCGACCGTCCCGTAATCGTGCGGTCAGATCCTATGAGTTACATTGGTCCTGTGCGACGTGTTGATGCCACTCACTGGGCCGTTCTGGGATTGTTTCGAGTTTTCACCCACTAACGCCATGTTTTTACCTAAGTCGTGATATTTTTAAATTATTATCATATTTTCAAATCGGCAGTCCCGTGATCGTGCGGTCAGATCCTACAAGTTACATTAGTCATGTGCGAGGTGTTGGTGCCACTCACTGGGCCGTTAGGGGATTGTTTTCAGTTTTCACCGACTAACTCTATGTTTTACCTAAGTCCTGATATTTTTAAATAATTGTCATTTTCTCAAATTGGGAGTCCAGTATGAGGTATTGGTACCACTCACGGAGCCGTTCGGGGGTTGTTTCGGGTTTCTCCCCACTAACGACATGCCTTTAAGCCTAAGTCTATAAATATGAAAATTATCATCGTATTCTCAAACCAGGGATCCCGTGATCGTATCATTACCTCTATGAGTTACATTGGTCCCGTGCGAGATTTTGGTGCCACTCACGGGGCCGTTCGGGGGCTATTTCGGGGTTTCCATCACTAACACCATGTTTTTAAACCTAAGTCTAGAAATATACAAATTGTCATCGTATTGTCAAACCGGGAGTCCCATGATCATGCGGCTAGTTCCTCCGAGATACATTGGTAGGTGTTGGTGCCACTCACGGGGCCGTTCGGGGGCTGCTTCTAGTTTTTGCCCACTAATGCCATGTTTGTAAGAACAAGTCTAGAAATAAGAAAACTATCATCAAATTCTCAAACCGAGGATCCCGGGATCATGCAATCAGTTCCTACGGTTACAATGGTCTCGTACGAGGTGTTGGTGCCACTCTCGAGGCCGTTTGAGGGTAGTTTCGAGTTTTCACCCACTAACGCCATGTTTTGCCACCTAAGTCTAGAAATATGAAAATTTTCAACGTGTTCTCAAACCGAGGGTCACGCGATTGCATGGTCAGTTCCTTTGAGTTACATTGGTCATGTGCGAGGTGTTGGTGCCACTCAGTGGACCGTTCGGGGGCTGTTTCGGGTTTTTCCCCACTAATGCCATGTTTTTAAGACTAAGTCTATAATATGAAAATTATCATCGTATTCTCAAATCGTGGGTCCCATGATCGCGTGATTAGTTTCTACGGGTTACATTGGTCCCGTGCGATGTGTTGGTGCCACTCTCGGGGCCGTTCGAGGGTAGTTTCGAGTTTTCACCCACTAACACCATGTTTTGCCACCTAAGTCTAGAAATATGAAAATTGTCATCGTGTTCTCAAACCGAGGGTCCCGCGAGTGCACAGTCAGTTCCTTCGAGTTACATTGGTCCTGTGCGAGGTGTTGTTCCCACTCACGAGGCATTTCGGGGGTTGTTCCGAGTTTTCACCCACTAACGCTATGTTTTACCTATGTCTTGATATTTTTAAATTATCGTTGTTTTCTCAAATCAGGAGTCCCGTGTGAGGGGTTGGTACCACTCACGGGGTCGTTCGGGGACTATTTTGGGTTTCTCCCCACTAACGCCATGTTTTTAAGCCTAAGTCTATAAATATGAAAATTATCATCGTATTCTCAAATCGGGGGTCCCGTAATAGCATCGTTAGTTCTTATGAGTTACATTGGTCCCGTGGGAGGTGTTAGTGCCACTCACGGGGCCGTTCGGGTTTTTTTTTGGGGTTTCCCTCACTAACTCCCTATTTTTAAGCCTAAGTCTAGAAATATACAAATTGTCATCGTCTTGCCAAACCGAGAGTCCCGTGATCACGCGATCAGTTCCTCTGAGATATATTCGTAGGTGTTGGTGCCATTCGAGTTTTTGCCAAACGGGGTCGTTCGGGAGCTATTTCGAGTTTGTGCCCACTAACGCCATGTTTGCAAGACCAAGTATAGAAATAAGAAAATTATCATCGAATTCTCAAACCGAGGATCCCGTGATCGTGCCGTCATTTCCTATGGTTACAGTGGTCCCGTGCGAGGTGTTGGTGCCACTCTCGGGGCCGTTCGAGGGTAGTTTCGGGTTTTCACCCAGCGACGCCATGTTTTGCCACCTAAGTTTAGAAATATGAAAATTTTCATCGTGTTCTCAAACCGAGGGGCCTGCAATTGCACGATCAGTTCCTTCGAGTTACATTGGTCATGTGCAAGGTGTTGCTGCCACTCATGTGGCCGTTCGGGGGCTATTTTGAGTTTTCGCCCACTAACGCCATGTTTGTATGCCTAAGTATAGAAATAAGTAAATTGTCATTGTATTATCAAACTGAGGATCCCATGATCGCATGATCATTTCCTACGAGTTATAATGGTCCCATGCGAGGTGTTGGTACCACTCACGGGGCCATTCGAGGGCACTTTCGAGTTATCACCCACTAACGCCATGTTTTGCCACCTTAGCCTATAAATATGCAAATTATTATCGTATTCTCAAACTGAGGGTCATGTGATCGCGCGATCAACTCCTTCGAGTTAGATTGGTCCTGTGCGACGTGTTGGTGCCACTCATAGGGCCGTTCGGGGGCTGTTTCCAAGTTTCGCTCACTAACGCCATGTTTGTAGCCTAAGTCTATAAATAAGAAATTTACCATCTTATTCTCAAACTGAGGATCCCGTGATCGTACGATTAATTCCCACGTGTCATAATGGTCCCGTGCGAGGTGTTGGTACCACTCACGGGGCCGTTCGAGGGCGGTTTCGGGTTTTTACCCACTAACGCCATGTTTTACCACCTAAGTCTAGAAATATGAAAATTATCATCGTATTCTCAAACTGAGGGTCCCGTGATCCCTCTTTCAGTTCCTTCGAGTTACATTGGTCCCGTGCGAGGTGTTGGTGCCACTCACGGGGTCTTTCGGGGGCTGTTTTGGGTTTTCACCCACTAACGCCATGTTTTGCCACCATCGTGATATTTTTAAATTGTCATCGTATTTTCAAACTGGCAGTCCCGTAATTGTGCGGTCAGATCCTACGAGTTACATTGGTCCTATACGACGTGTTGATGCCACTCACTGGGACGTTATGGGATTGTTTCGAGTTTTCACCCACTAACGCCATGTTTTTACCTAAGTCGTGATATTTTTAAATTATTATCATATTTTCAAATCGGCAGTCCCGTGATCGTTCGGTCAGATCCTACGAGTTACATTGGTCCTGTGCGAGGTGTTAGTGCCACTCAATGGGCCATTCGGGGATTGTTTCGAGTTTTCACCCACTAATGCTATGTTTTACCTAAGTCCTGATATTTTTAAATTATTATCATTTTCTCAAATAGGGAGTCCAGTGTGAGGTATTGGTACCACTCATGGAGCCGTTCGGGGGCTGTTTCTGGTTTCTCCCCACTAACGACATGCCTTTAAGCCTAAGTCTATAAATATGGAAATTATCATCGTATTCTCAAACCAGGGGTCCCGTGATCGCATCGATACCTCTATGAGTTACATTGGTCCCGTGCGAGATGTTGGTGCCACTCATGGGGCCGTTCGGGGGCTATTTCGGGGTTTCCCTCAGTAACACCATGTTTTTAAACCTAAGTCTCGAAATATACAAATTGTCATCGTATTGTCAAACCGGGAGTCCCATGATCAAGCTTCCAGTTCCTCCGAGATACATTGGTAGGTGTTGGTGCCACTCACGGGGCCGTTCGGGGGTTGTTTCTAGTTTTTGCCCACTAATGCCATGTTTGTAAGACCAAGTCTAGAAATAAGCAAACTATCATCATATTCTCAAACCGAGGATCCCGTGATCATGCAGTCAGTTCCCACGGTTACAATGGTCTCGTGCGACGTGTTTTTGCCACTCTCGAGGCCGTTCGAGGGTAGTTTCGAGTTTTCACCCACTAACGCCATGTTTTGCCACCTAAGTCTAGAAATATGAAAATTTTCAACGTGTTCTCAAACCGAGGGTCACGCGATTGCACGGTCAGTTCCTTCGAGTTACATTGGTCATGTGCGAGGTGTTGGTGCCACTCAGTGGACCGTTCGGGGGCTGTTTCGGGTTTTTCCCCACTAATGCCATGTTTTTAAGACTAAGTCTATAATATGAAAATTATCATCGTATTCTCAAATTGTGGGTCCCATGATCACGTCATTAGTTGCTACGGGTTACATTGGTCTTGTGCGATGTGTTGGTGCCACTCTCGGGGCTGTTCGAGGGTAGTTTCGGGTTTTCACCCACTAAAACCATGTTTTTCCACCTAAGTTTAGAAATATGAAAATTTTCACCGTGTTCTCAAACCGAGGTTCCCACGAGTGCACAGTCAGTTCCTTCGAGTTACATTGGTCCTGTGCGAGGTGTTGTTGCCACTCACGAGGCATTTCGGGGGTTGTTTCAGGTTTTCACCCACTAACGCTATGTTTTATCTATGTCTTGATATTTTTAAATTATCATTGTTTTCTCAAATCATGAGTCCCGTGTGAGGGGTTGGTAACACTCACGGCGCCGTTCGGGGACTGTTTTGGGTTTCTCCCCTCGAACGCCTTGTTTTTAAGCCTAAGTCTATAAATAAGAAAATTATCATCGTATTCTCAAATCGGGGGTCTCGTGATAGCGTCGTTAGTTCCTATGAGTTACATTGGTCCAGTGGGAGGTGTTAGTGCCACTCACGGGGCCGTTCGGGGGTTATTTTGGGGTATCCATCACTAATGCCCTATTTTTAAGCCTAAGTCTAGAAATATACAAATTGTCATCGTCTTGTCGAATCGGGAGTCCTGTGATCACGTGATCAGTTCCTCTGAGATATATTCGTAGGTGTTGGTGCCATTCACGGGGTCGTTCGGGGGCTATTTCGAGTTTTTGCCCACTAACGCCATGTTTGAAAGACCAAGTCTAGAAATAAGTAAATTATCATCGAATTCTCAAACCGAGGATCCCTTGAAGGTGCAGCCAGTTCCTATGGTTACAATGGTCCTGTGCGAGGTGTTGGTGCCACTCTCGGGGCCGTTCGAGGGTAGTTTCAGTTTTTCACCCAGTAGCGCCATGTTTTGCCACCTAAGTCTAGAAATATGAAAATTTTCATCGTGTTCTCAAACCGAGGGTCCTGCAATTACACAGTCAGTTCCTTCGAGTTACATTGGTCCTGTGCGAGGTGTTGCTGCCACTCACGGTGACGTTCGGGGGATATTTTGAGTTTTCGCCACTAATGCCATGTTTGTATCCGTAAGTCTAGAAATAAGTAAATTACCATCGTATTTTCAAACTGAGGATCCCGTGATGGTGCGATCAGTTCCTACGAGTTATAATGGTCTCGTGCGAGGTGTTGGTGCCACTCAAGGGGCCATTCGAGGGTAGCTTCTGGTTATCATCCACTAACGCCATGTTTTGCCACCTAAGACTATAAATATGCAAATTATCATCGTATTCTCAAACCGAGGGTCCGTGATCACGCGGTCAGTTCCTTCGAGTTACATGGGTCCCGTGCGACGTGTTGGTGCCCCTCACAGGGCCGTTCGGGGGCTGTTTTGTGTTTTCACTCACTAACGCCATGTTTGTAAGCCTAAGTCTAGAAATAAGCAAATTATCATCGTATTCTCAAACTGAGGATCCCGTGATCGCACGATCAATTCTCATGAGTCATAATGGTCCCCTGCGAGGCGTTGGTACCACTCACGGGGCCGTTCGAGGGCGGTTTCGGGTTTTCACCCACTAACGCCATGTTTTACCACATAACTCTAAAAATATGAAAATTATCATCATATTCTCAAACCAAGGGTCCCGTGATCCTGCGGTCAGTTCCTTCGTGTTACATTGGTCCAGTGCGAGGTGTTGGTGCCACTCACGAGGTCTTTCGGGGGCTGTTTTGGGTTTTCACCCACTAACACCATGTTTTGCCACAGTCGTGATATTTTTAAATTGTCATCGTATTTTTAAATCGGCCGTCCCGTAATCGTACGGTCAGATCCTACGAGTTACATTGGTCCTGTGTGACGTGTTGATGCCACTCACTGGGCCGTTCTTGGGTTGTTTCGAGTTTTCACCCACTAACGCCATGTTTTGCCTAAGTTGTGATATTTTTAAATTATAATCACATTTTCAAACCGACAGTTCCATGATCGTACGGTCAGATCCTACAAGTTATATTGGCCCTATGCGAGGTGTTGGTGCCACTCACTGGGCCGTTCAGGGGTTGTTTCGAATTTTCACCCACTAACGCTATGTTTTACCTAAGTCCTGATATTTTTAAATTATTGTCATTTTCTCAAATCGAGAGTCCAGTGTGAGGTATTTGTACCACTCAGGGGCCCGTTCGGGGGCTGTTTCAGGTTTCTCCCCACTAACGACATATTTTTAAGAGTAAGTCTATAAATATGAAAATTGTTGTTGCATTCTCAAAGCAGGGGTCCCGTGATCGCGTCGTTAGTTCTAAGAGTTACATTGGTCCTGTGCGAGGTGTTGGTGCCACTGAAGGTACCGTTTGGGGGATGTTTCAGGGTTTCCCTCACTAACAAATGTTTTTAAACCTTGGTCTAGAAATATACAAATTATCATCGTATTCTCAAACCGAGGGTCCCGTGATCTCACGGTCAGTTCCTACGAGTTACATTGGTAGGTGTTGGTTCCACTCACTGGACCGTTCGGGGGTTTTTTCGAGTTTTCACCCACTAACGCAATGTTTTTCCTAAGTCGTGATATTTTTAAATTATTATCATATTTTCCAATCGGCAGTCCCGTGATCGTGCGGTCAGATCCTACGAGTTACATTGGTCCTATGCGAGGTGTGGGTGCCACTCACTAGGCCGTTCGGGGCTGTTTTGGGTTTCTCCCAACTAACGCCATGTTTTTAGGCCTAAGTGTATAAATATGAAAATTATCTTTGTATTCTCAAACTGGAGGTCCCATGATCGCACCGTTAGTTCTTACGAGTTACATTGGTCCTATGCGAGGTGTTGGTGCCACTGACGGGGCTGTTTCAGGGTTTCCCTCACTAACGCCATGTTTTTAGGCCTAAGTCTCGAAATATACAAATTATCATCGTATTTGAAGCACCTTATACTCTTGACTCACTTGAGTCTATATTATATAAGTGTTCATCTAGTTTGGAAATTGTGACAAAATTATGTCTAACATAGAATCCAAAGAACCTCAGACCTTGCACTACTATTTCATCATTGATTAAGGTGAACGAGACCTCATTACCAACACTCACACATAGTAGAATGGATCATATACATCTCATATTGAATATTAATGTGTGTACATATGTTGAGTGTGTTTAAATCCCTAATAGTGCTTTTTAAATATTTTTGGGGATTTTATAAACATTTTAAAATAAGGTTTTAATTAATTAAAACTTGGTTTTAAAAGTTTGTGGGGTCAATATTCTATTTCATATTGTTGGTTTAATTGGCCTAAAGTTACCTTGGGTAGAATCCGAAAGCGGCAGAGACTTCAGGGTGTACATTTTAATTACTTTCAGATGCCCGTTTTATCTCTATTCATTGTCCAACATATGTTGCTTTCTGATTGGTGGAAAGTGTGTTTCTTTATAGAGTATAAACCAGCGCACGTTTTTAACCCTTGGATCGTTTTTATCAACGATCTGCATGCGCCCTTTTATGATCCCTGTAATCGACTTTTGGACCAATCAGGAGAGACTTTAATCACCGGTTATCGTGAACCATTGGATCCAAGTCAATTGATCTTGACTAAATCTGATCCCTTGATTTCAATCCTCATTCTTGAACCTTCTCAGCCACCTATAAAAAGGCTCATACTCTCAGCCTTCGAAGACTTTTGGCCATTTCGTCCTTTGAGAGAAAAAAGACAGTAGAGAGAGAAAAGAGAAAAGAGAGAAACTAAAAGAGAGAAAAAGAGTTAGAAAACCTAACCCTAACCCTAAATCGTCCAAACAGTTCAAACCAAATATAAACCTTCAAACCCCTGTATTTTCCCAAACACAACCTTGAGTGTTTGAGTGTTTGAGAGGTGATTTAAGAGTTGGTTTGTTGCTGTAACCTCTTCGTTCTTTAGATCTTGTTTCTAACTTAATCATTTTCTTAGATCTATTTTTCTGGCTTATAGAAATTTCAGATCTGAGTCGTTCATGATATATTACACTCAGTTTGCATTTTTATTTCTGAGCTTGAGAAATATATTGTTGATTTGGTTTCTGTTAATCTTTTTAACTTTGAAATCAACAATAATGTTTTATGTTTCTAGTTCTTTTGAAACAAGACCTTTGACCTCGTTTGGAATCGCACTTGGTGGTTTTCAATCTCAAAAATCTTTTCAAAAACAAAGATTTATTAAGATCTTGATATGTCTTCTGAGCAAGATAGCCATGGATTCTGGGATTGCTTTAAAGGTCAAAAAGGTTAAGTTTTGTGAGAAGAGAGAAAAGGAAAAGTCACTGCATATAGACTTATATGTAATTTGTTAGGACTGATTGTACATAATAAGTGTGTGTGTGTGCTTGCATGTGTTAGAGAGCACCTCCACAAACACTTTCACCCTACCACACAAAAAGTGTTGGTAATAAGATCTTGTGAACAAGAGTCGACGTAAAGAGCTTGAAAAAAATTGGGAGTTAACAAACTGGGAGAACAACATCAACTATCAGAACTGCAGAGAAGTTATAAGGACACCAGAGGGTACATTCCTAAACTTATATAGGTCTGAGTTGTATGCATGTTTGTTATATAGTTTGTAACTGTTAAAATTTGTTTATAGTGGAATTTTTGTTTTACTCCGTAGAGGGAGTTGTGGATGTTTCCTCAGTTGGGTGAGGTTTTACCATGTAAAAAATCTTGTTCTTAATCTTCGTACATCTTCTCATCTCATTCTTGATTGTGCTGAGTTTAAAGTTTGTTTAAACTATTTTATAAACCTGTTAATCAAATCGTGAATAGATCTCGTACATACTTTTATAAAACACATCTTGTGTTCAAAATAGTTTTGGTAAGAGTTTCGTCAAAAAACTGTTCGGAGTTACTTAAATAGTTTAATTTTATTAAATGGCTTTAGTAACAGATTTTCAATTGGTATCAGAGCTTGGTAAACTTCTTTTAAAGAGATCCTGCGTTTCTGATATTGTTATCTTAAAATCAAATATGGACGAGAAAAATGAAAGATTTGGTAACTTGACCAGACCTCCTATCTTTGATGGAACCAATTTTGCTTATTGGAAAGTTTGAATGATTGTTTTCATTCAAGTAACTCTCGGAGATGATGTCTGGGACATTGTTGAAAATGGTTACATTTTTCCTACAAAACCAGCCACTGAAGGAAGTCATGCGAGGGTTAATAAAGTATTAAGTGAGTTCACACAAGAAGAGAAGCAAGTTTCTCGAAATAATAACAAAGGAAAGAATGCCATATTTATGTCCATAAATGAACATAAGTTCAAAAGAATCTCATCTTGTACCACTTCTAAGGAAGCTTGGGACACTTTGGTTACTACTCATGAAGGTGACACTAGAGTTAAAGCTGCTAAAACTCAAATGCTCATTCAACAGTATAACTCTTTAATTATGTCTGAGACTGAGTCATTTGCTGATTTCAATATGAACCTGACTGATATTGTGACAAAACTACATGCTAATGGGATAACATATGACAGACAAGAAATTGTATCTAAAATTCTAAGATCATTACCACAGAAATTTGATAACAAAAGATATGCTATTGAGGAAATGTGTGATATAAATCTCAGTCCCGAATTACTCAGTAGTAAATTAAGAACCGTGGAAATGGAACTATAATTTAAGAAGCAATTGACCCAGTTCCATAGGAAATAGACTAGGTCCAATCTAAGCTTCTCTTCTAAATTGATTAAGCCCGAGTTTAATACTTCCAATGATGACTCTGATGAGGAAGGCGATATAGAGAGTTTGGACAATCAGATTACCTTGATGTCAAAACAGTTTAAGAAAATCATTAAATTTAGAAAAAACATGGAAAATAAATAAGGCAAGTCTAATTATCCAACTCCCTTTAATCGCAGACCTCATGAGAAAAGCCATGACAAAAATAACAAGGACTCTCACGCTAGACCTAACAGAGACCTTAAGAAGACTGAATGCTATAGATGTGGAAAACTAGGACATATTGCACAAGACTGTAGAGTTAACTTGGACACTCAAAACAAACACACTAGAGCTAACATTTGCAAGACATGGGATGATTCAAGTGACTCTGAAAATGAGGAACCTGAGTCATCTGATGTTTTTGACCCTTGCATGTCCTTATTTGCCAAGATTATCTATAATGATGATATGCCTGTGTTTGTTAGTGAGGATGAATCTAGTAATTTTACTACTGATGTTTTGAATAATGCTGTTACTGTTTTAGATGCTTTGATTACTGAGAATATTGCTATCTCCTCTTCGGGGTGTGTGAGTCAAAGGGAAAGTGATAATGACGATGTCAATGGGTGTGTGAGTCTAAACAATGAAGCCTTAGGGGTCACTTCACACACTACACTTAGTGACTCGGACAATGAAGACCTCCCAGATATTCACACACTCTATGCTAAAACTCTCAAGAAAAGCACTAGACTATAAAAGATTGCGAAATATCTCACCAAAAAGCTGGAAGATCTAAGCCTAATGGTCAAACTGAATGATGAAGAGTATACTACCCAATGTTTAACTCATGAAAGTGAAATCAAAATGTTTGATCAAAAACTCAAAGATTTGACTGAAACAAATGAAACTCTGGAGAAAAAAATACAAAGGGACAGTGTTAGAATTGGAACAAACTAAAGAAAATACAGCAACTATTTTCAAAAAATTTACGAAAATTGAAAATAATTGAAACTGTTTTGATGAATTTGTTGCTGAATCTAAAACCAATTCAGATGATCGAACTGGAATAGGGTTTTGCCCCAATTTGAAGACTCAAACAAAATCTTTTGAAACTACCAAGTTTGTGTCAGGAGGTAAAAGACCTATTGAAACCTGCCCAGATTTTCATTCCCTCAAAACTGAGTTTGATTCAAAACATCAAAATTTTAACATTGGGGAATCAAGTTTCTCTAAACATGAAAGTTCACCTAAGGCTAAATACGCCTACCCTTCTATTAGAAAGAGTGAGTCCGCATTCAAGACTGTCCTACCTAGCAATAGAGTCCAACCTCAAAATTCCGCAAAACCGTTGTTTAGAGACTTTCCTAAGGAGACCCCAACCTTGAGCAATCTTTATTGCTCTTACTGTGATATATACGGTCACTGTTTTAATAGTTTCTATGCTAGGAAACTAGTTAAACCTTTCTGCTATCCGCCTACCTATCAGAACTTTAACTATTCTAGGAGGAGTCTCAACAATTATATACTTCCTAGACAACTAGATAGAAACTCTAATTATAGGAAGAGAAAGACCAAACCTAAAAGAACATTTCCTAGAAGGACTCCTAAACACTTTCCTAAATCAAATGATCATGTTTTTCATAAAACTCAAAATCATGGGCAAAACATTTTTCAACAAAAATAGAATGCTCGCAAATTTTATCAATTGAGAGCTAATAAGCGCAAAATGAAAACTAGATAAATTTGGGTTAGAAAAGAAGATCTATTACCCCAGATGAAGTGTAATATAGTTATTACTGCTTTAAAAGCTGAGCACACATCACTGGTTGGTATTTAGACTCTGGATGTTCTAAGCACATGACTGGGGATCATACTAAACTTTTGAACAAAACCAGCTTTGCTGGTGGAAAAGTTATTTTTGGTGATGGAGTATCATCTCAAATCATAGGCAAAGGAACTCTATAAGAAGATGGACTTCCTGTTCTCGAAAATGTTCTTCTAGTTAAAGGTCTTAAGGCCAATCTATTTAGTATCTCGCAATTTTGTGACTCAGATCATACTGTTACCTTTTCAAATAACAATTGCAAAATTTTAAATGAAAAAGGTGAATGCATAATTACACGATTAAGAACTCCTGACAATTGTTATACTGTCATGAATAATTCTGAAATTTGTAATGTTGCCAGAATGGATGACAACGAGATATGGCATAACAGAATGGGTCACATAAATTTCGATAATCTTAGTAGACTGGCCTCTCAAGAAATAGTTAAAGGAGTTTCTAAAATCAAACCGATTACTAACATTGTTTGTGGTTCCTGTCAGGAAGGTAAAATTGTTAAGACACCTCATAAGGAAGTTAATGATGTTCTTACCTCTAATCCCTTAGAGCTCATCTATATGGAACTAATGGGTCCTTCCCAAACTGTTAGTCTATGTGGACACAGTTATATTCAAGCTATGGTTGATGACTTCACCAGATTTACTTGGGTAGCCTTTTTAAAACAAAAGTCTGAGACTTTTCAAACATTCTTAAACATCCTTCTTCGGATTGAAAATGAAAAGGACACTCAAGTAAATAGAATCCGTAGTGATAGAGGTGGAGAATTCAAAGACACTGGTATAATAGAGTATTGTGACTATAATGGTTACAAACACGAGTTTAGTGCTCCTAAGATTCCTCAACAAAATGGAATCGCCGAGAGAAAGAATCATACCCTTCAAGAGATGGCACGTGTTATGTTAAATGCGAAGAATTGGCCTAAATATTTTTGGGTAGAATCCATTCGTACTGCATGTCACATCATAAATAGGGTCTATCTTAGAAAGAATTCCAAACAAACCCCTTACGAACTTTGGTATAATAAAAAGCCTAATCTTAAGTACCTTAGAACCTTTGGTAGTACTTGTTATGTATGCAAAGATAGGGAACACTTGTCCAAATTTGAGAAGCGGGGAGATAAAGCTATATTTTTAGGATACTCACCTAACAGTAGAGCCTATCGAGTGTATAATCTTCGCACTAAAACCTTGATGGAATCCATAAATGTAATTGTGAGTGACACTACTGTAGAGAACAAGACTGGTGAATCAACTATTGTAGAAGAGCTTACAAACATTTTACAAAATGACTCTCCTGAAATAGATGATTCATTACCAATTGAGATACCTGAAGTATCAAACTGGGTTTCTAAAGATCATCCCATAAATAACGTAGTTGGTAACCCTAGTGAGCCAGTGCGTACAAGATCTCAACTAAGAAATTATGCACATTATGCATGTTTTGTTTCCCTAGTGGAACCAAAGAATGTAAATGAGGCATTGAATGACTCTCACTGGATTTCTGCTATGCAGGAAGAACTTCTTCGATTTGTCATTCATGATGTTTGGTATCTTGTACCTAGGGCTGATCACAAAAAGGTTATTGGCACACGTTGGATTTTTAAAAATAATTCTGATGAAAGTGGGATAATAATTAGAAACAAAGATAGATTAGCTGCTCAAGGATATTCTCAAATTAAAGGAATAGATTTTAACGAGACCTTTGCTCCTGTTACTTGTTTAGAATCTGTTCGTCTTCTCTTTGCTATAGCTTGCCACTTGCATTTTACACTCTACTAAATGGATGTCAAATCTGCATTCCTTAATGGAATGTTGACTGAGGAGACCTATGTAGAACAACCTAAAGGGTTAATTGACCATCAATATCCAAATCATGTATTTCGTCTTAAAAAGGCTTCGTATGGGCTTAAACAAGAACCTAGAGCTTGGTATAAGCGTCTTTCCAATTTCCTCTTAGATAAAGGTTTCAAAATAGGTGGAAATGATCAAACCCTTTTTGTCAAATATTTTGACAAACACATCATTATTGCTCAAGTTTATGTTGACGATATTATATTTGGATCAACTTCTCACTTAGAAGTAAAATCCTTCTCTGAAATAATGCATAAGGAGTTTCAAATGTCTCTTATGGGGGAGTTACAATTTTTCTTAGATCTTCAAGTCAAACAAAATTTAGAAGGATTATTTGTCTCGCAATCTAAGTATGCTTTAGAGATAGTAAAGAAATTTGGCATTGAGAGTACTAAAAATTCTAAAACACCCATGAGTACTACGGTAAAACTTTCTAAAGACGAAACTGGAAAATCTATAGATCCTACTCTATATCGTAGTATGATAGGAACCTTACTATACCTTACTGCCTCGCGTTCTGATATTATGTATGTTGTGTGTGTATGTGCTCGTTATCAAAATAACCCTAAAGAGAGCCATCTGAATTCTGTTAAACGAATCATTAAATATGTAAAAGACACTCTGAATCTAGGACTTTGGTACAATAATGACACACCAAGCACTATAATTGGGTACACTGATGCTGATTGGGCTGGATGTACTGATGATAGTAAAAGCACATCAGGAGCATGTTATTATATAGGTAATAACTTGGTAGGATGGAGTAGTAAGAAACAAAACTGCACATCACTCTCAACAGCTGAATCTGAATACATAGCCGCTAGCAGCTGTTGTGCTCAATTACTATGGCTTAAACAAATGCTGAGTGATTATGGTATTCAAGAAAACCAATTGCATCTCTATTGTGATAATCAAAGTACGATCAATATTTCTAAAAACCCAGTTCAACACTCGCGAACAAAGCACATAAAAATAAGACATCACTTTATACGCAAATTAGTTAAAACTAAGCAATTAAAAATCAATTATCATCCTACTAATTTGCAACTCGCAGATATGTTTACCAAACCTTTAGATTACAATTGATTTATTTCTTTGCGTAAATCTATTGGTCTGGTGTGTGCTGATTAATCTCTTTGATCTCTTTATTTTTTCCCTTTGTCTATTTGAGATAAAATGGGGGAGAAATTTGAGTCTAATGAATTTCATATACGCTAAACAGCTTGATCTTAGAGCTTCATTGCAGGTTTTTTTTACAGCTATTCTGAACAGTTGTAATAGGGTATTCAATTGTAAATAGTTGAGTTATGTACTTTTGCTTTCTAGGAATTGGGTAGATAGATTTTTGTAGGAATAGGTTTCCTCATTCTTGTTGCCCTACGAGTTCTAGATGACTCAAAGGAGATTTCGTCTCATATTTCCAAAGGGGGAGATTGAAGCACCTTATACTCTTGACTCACTTGAGTCTATATTGTATAAGTGTTCATCTAGTTTGGAAATTGTGACAAAATTATGTCTAACCTAGAATCCAAAGAACCTTAGAGCTTGCACTACTATTTCATCATTGATTGAAGTGAACGAGACCTCATTACCAGCACTCACACATAGTAGAATGGATCATATACATCTCATATTGCATATTAATGTGTGTACATATGTTGAGTGTGTTTAAATCCATAATATTTCTTTTTAAATATTTTTTGGGATTTTATAAACATTTTAAAATAAGGTTTTAATTAATTAAAACTTGGTTTTAAAAGTTTGTGGGGTCAATCTGCTATTTCATATTGTTGGTTTAATTGGCCTAAAGTTACCTTGGGTAGAATCCGAAAGCGGCAGTGACTTCAGCGTGTACATTGTAATTACTTTCAGAAGCGCGTTTTATCTCTATTCATTGTCCAACATATGTTGCTTTCTGATTGGTGGAAAGTGTGTTTCTTTATAGAGTGTAAACCAGCGCACGTTTTCAACCCTTGGATCGTTTTTATCAACGATCTGCATGCGCCCTTTTATGATCCTTGTAATCCCCTTTTTGACCAATCAGGAGAGACTTTAATCACCGCTTATCGTGAACCATTGGATCCAAGTCAATTGATCTTGACTAAATATGATCCCTTGATTTCGATCCTCATTCACGAACCTTCTCAGCCTCCTATAAAAAGGCTCATACTCTAAGCCTTCGAAGACTTCTGGCCATTTCGTCCTTTGAGAGAAAAAAGAGAGTAGAGAGAGAAGAGAGAAAAGATAGAGAAAGAGAGAAACCAGAAGAGAGGGAAAGAGTTAGAAAACCTAACCCTAACCCTAAATCGTCCAAACAGTTCAAACCAAATATAAACCTTCAAACCCCTGTATTTTCCCAAACACAACCTTGAGTGTTTGAGTGTTTAAGAGGTGATTTGAGAGTTAGTTTGTTGTTGTAACCTCTTCGTTCTTTAGATCTTGTTTCCAACTTAATCATTTTCTTAGATCTATTTTTCTGGCATATAGAAATTTTAGATCTGAGTCGTTCTGGATATATTACACTCAGTTTGCATTTTTATTTGTCAGCTTGAGAAATATATTGTTGATTTTCTTTCTGTAAATGTTTTTAACTTTGAAATCAACAATAATGTTTTATGTTTTTAGTTCTTTTGAAACAAGACCTTTGACCTAGTTTGGAATCGCACTTGGTGGTTTTCAATCTCAAAAATCTTTTCAAATACAGAGATTGATTAAGATCTTGATACGTCTTCTGAGCAAGATAGCCATGGATTCTGGGATTGCTTTAAAGGTCAAAAAGGTTATGTTTTGTGAGAAGAGAGAAAAATAAAAGTCACTACATATAGACTTATATGTAATTTGTTAGGACTGATTGTACATAATAAGTGTGTGTGTGTGCATGCATGTGTTAGAGAGAACCTCCACAAACACTTTCACCCTACCACACAAAAAGTGTTGGTAATAGGATCTTGTGAACAAGAGTCGACGTAAAGAGCTTGAACAAATTGGGAGTTAACAAACTGGGAGAACAACATCAACAATCAGAACTGCAGAGAAGTTATAAGGACACCAGAGGGTACATTCCTAAACTTATATAGGTCTGAGTTGTATGCATGTTTGTTATATAGTTTGTAACTGTTAAAATTTGTTTAGAGTGGAATTTTTGTTTTACTCCATAGAGGGAGTCGTGGATGTTTCCTCAGTTGGGTGAGGTTTTACCACGTAAAAAATCTTGTTCTTAATCTTCCTACATCTTCTCATATCATTCTTGATTGTGCTGACTTTAAAGTTTGTTTAAACTATTTTATAAACCTGTTAATCAAATCTTGAATAGATCTCGTACATACTTTTATAAAACACATCTTGTGTTCAAAATAGTTTTGGTAAGAGTTTCTTCAAAAAACTGTTCGGAGTTACTTAAATAGCTTAGTTTTATTAAACGACTTTAGTAACATATTTTCAGTATTCTCAAACCGAGTTTCCCGTGATCATGTGGTCAGTTCCTACGAGTTACATTGGTTGGTGTTGGTGCCACTCACGGGGCTGTTCGGGGGCTGTTTTGAGTTTTTGCCTACTAACGCCATGTTTGTAAGCCTAAGTCTAGAAATAAGAAAATTATCATCGTATTATCAAATTGAGGATCCTGTGATCCCGCGATCAGTTCCTACGAGTTATAATGGTCCTGTCCGAGGTGTTGGTACACTCATGGGGCCGTTCGAAGCCAGTTTCGGGTTATCACCCACTAACGCCATGTTTTGCCACCTAAGTCTAGAAATATGCAAATTATCATCGTATTCTTAAATCGAGGGTCTCGTGAACGCGCGATCAGTTCCTTCGAGTTACATTGGTCCCGTATGAGGTGTTGCTGCCACTCACGGGGCCTTACAGGGGTTGTTTCGAGTTTTCACCCACTAACGCCATGTTTTGCCTAAGTCTTGATATTTTTGAATTATCATCACATTTTTAAACCAACAGTCTCGTGATCATGCGGTCAGATCCTATGAGTTACATTGGTCCTGTGCGAGGTATTGGTGCCACTCAATGGGCCGTTCGGGGGTTATTTCGGGTTTTCATCCACTAATGCTATGTTTTACCTAAGTCCTGATATTTTTAAATTATCATTGTTTTCTCAAATCGGGAGTCGAGTGTGAGGTATTGGTACCACTCACGGGGTCGTTCGGGGGCTGTTTCAGGTTTCTCCCCACTAACGCCATGTTTTAAGCCTAAGTCTATAAATATGAAAAGTATCATTGTATTCTTAAACCAGGGGTCCCGTGATTGCGACGTTCGTTCTACGAGTTACATTGGTCCCGTGCGAGGTGTTGGTGCCTCTTACGGAGCTGTTCGATGGCTGTTTGGGGTTTCCCTCTCTAACGCCATGTTTTTAAGCCTATGTCTAGAAATATATAAATTATCATCATATTGTGAAACCGAGAGTCCCGTGATCGCGCGGTCAAATCCTACGAGTTACAATGGTAGGTATTGGTGCCACTCACGGGGCCGTTCGGGGACTGTTTCGAGTTTTCGCCCACTAACGCCATGTTTTTAAGCCTAAGTCTAGAATAAGAAAATTATCATCGTATTCTCAAACCAAGTATCCCATGATCGGGCGGTCAGTTCCTACGGTTACAACGGTACCATGCTAGGTGTTGGTGCCACTCACAGTGGAAATTTTCATCATATTCTCAAATTGATGGTCCCGTGATTGTGCGGTCAGTTCCTTCGAGTTACATTGGTCCTGCGCGAGGTGTTGGTGCAACTCACGGGGCCATTCTGGGGGTTTTATTGGAGCTTTCTCCCACTAACGCCATATTTGTAAGCCTAAGTCTATAAATAAGAAAATTATGATCGTATTCTCAAATCGAGGATCCCGTGATTGCGCGATCAGTTCCTATGAGTTATAATGGACCCGTGCGAGGTGTTGGTACCACTCACGGGGCCGTTCGAAGGAGATTTCGGGTTTCATCCACTAACGCTATGTTTTGCCACCTAAGTCTAAAAATATGCAAATTATCATCGTATTCTCAAACCGGCGGTCCCCTGATTGCGCGGTCAGATCCTACGGGTTACATTAGTCCTGTGCAAGGTGTTGGTGCCACTCACTGGGCCGTTCGGGGGGTTGTTCCAGGTTTTCACCTACTAATGCTATGTTTTACTTAAGTCTTGATATTTTGAAATTATCATCATTTTCTCAAATCGGGAGTCCCGTGTGAGGTGTTGGTACCACTCACAGGGCCGTTCGGGGGTTGTTTCGGGTTTCTGCTCACTAACACAAGTTTTATAAGCCTAAGTCTGTAAATAAGAAAATTATCATCGTATTCTCAAATCGTGGGCCCCGTGATCGCGCCGTTAGTTCCTATGAGTTACATTGGCCCCGTGCGAGGTGTTGGTGCCACTCACGGGGCCGTTCGGGGGATGTTTCGAGGTTTCCCTCACTAACGCCATTTTTTTACGCCTAAGTCTAGAAAAATACAAATTATCATTGTATTCTCAAACTAGGAGTCCCGTGATCGCGCGGTCAGTTCCTAGGAGTTACATTGGTAGGTGTTGGTGCCACTTATGGGTTCGTTCAGTGGTTGTTTCGAGTTTTCGCCCACTAACGCCATGTTTGTAAGACTAAGTCTAGAAATAATAAAATTATCATCGTATTCTCAAACCGAGGATCCCGAGATCGCGCGATCAAGTCATACGGGTTATAATGGTCCCGTTCGAGGTGTTGGTACCACTCATGGGGCCGTTCGAGGGCGGTTTCGGGTTTTCACCCACTAACGCCATGTTTTACCACTAAAGTCTAGAAATATGAAAATTATCATCGTATTCTCAAACCGAGGGTCCCGTGATCACGCGATCAGTTCTTTCGAGTTACATTTGTCCCGTGCGATGTGTTGGTGCCACTAACGTGGTCTTTTGGGGGCTGTTTCGGGTTTTCACCCACTAACGTCATGTTTTGCCTAAGTCTAGATATTTTTAAATTATCATCGTATTTTCAAACCGGGAGTCCTATGATCGTGCGATCAGATCCTACGAGTTACAATAGTCCTGTGCGAGGTGTTGGTGCCACTCACTGGGCCGTTCAGGGGTTGTTTTCCACTAACGTTACGTTTTACCTAAGTCCTGATATTTTTAAATTATTATCTTTTTCTCAAATCGAGAGTCCAGTGTGAGGTATTGGTACCACTCACAGGGCTGTTCGGGGGTTGTTTCAGGTTTTTCCCCAGTAACGCTTTATTTTTCAGCCTAAGTCTATAAATAGGAAAATTATCATCGTATTCTCAAACCACGGGTCTCGTGATCGCGAGGTCAGATCCTACAAGTTACATTGGTCCCGTGCAAGGTGTGGTGCCACTCATGGGGCCGTTCGGGGGCTATTTCAGGTTTCCACCCACTAATGCTATATTTTACCTAAGACTTGATATTTTTAAATTATTGTCATTTTCTCAAATCGGGAGTCCCGTGTGAAGTGTTGGTACAACTCATGGGGCCGTTCGGGGGCTATTTTGGGTTTCTCCCCACTAACATCATGTTTTTAAACCTAAGTCTCTAAATAAGAAAATTATCATCGTATTCTAAAACCGGGGGTCCCGTGATAGCGCCGTTAGTTCCTACGAGTTAGATTGGTACCTTGTGAGGTGTTGGTGCCACTCACGGGGCCGTTCGAGGGTTGTTTCGGGGTTTCCCTCACTTATGCCATGTTTTTAAGCCTAAGTCTAGAAATATAAAAAATATCATCGTATTCTCAAATCGAAAGTCCCGTGATCACGCGATCAGTTCCTACGAGTTACATTGGTAGGTGTTGGTGGCACTTACAGGCACGTTCGCGGGCTGTTTCAAGTTCTCACCCACTAACGCCATGATTGTAAGCCTATGTCTAGAAATAAGTAAATTATCATTGTATTCTCAAACTGGGGAACCCGTGATCGCGCGATCTATTCCTACAAGTTATAATGGTCCCGTACGAGGTGTTGGTACCACTCACGGGGCCGTTCGAGGGTTGTTTTGGCTTTTCACCCACTAACGCCATGTTTTGCCACCTAAGTCTAAAAATATGCAAATTATCATCATATTCTCAAACCGAGGGTCCCTTGATCACGCAGTCAGTTCCTTCGAGTTACATTGGTCCTATGCGAGGTGTTGGTGCCACTCACGGGGCCGTTCGGGGGCTGTTTCGGGTTTTCACCCACTAACGCCATGTTTTGCCTGAGTCATGATATTTTTAAATTATCGTCGTATTTTCAAACTGACAGTCTCGTGATCATACGGTCAGATCATACGAGTTACATTGGTCATGTGCGAGGTGTTGGTACCACTCACTGGGCCATTTCGGGGGTTGTTTCGGGTTTTCACCCACTAACGCCATGTTTTTACCTAAGTCATGACATTTTTAAATTATCATCGTATTTTCAAACCAGCAGTCCCATGATCGTGCAGTTAGATCCTACGAGTTACATTGTGTGACACCTCGACTAATTAAATACCGGGTAGATACTCCTTTATTCAAATTAATACAAAATGTCAAGTTGGTTCAGTTCATAGCATCACTATCGAAAACGTTTTAACAATTACTAGCCACCTAATATTTAAAAAGTGAGTTGCCAATTTTAATTAAATCTAATTAGGATACAACCAATTCAAATAATGAAATACTAATACCACAACCACGTTACAGTCGCAATAGAAAAACAATGCAATAGACTGAATCTGGAGGATTACTCCTCACAACAATACGAATACTGAATTAAACCAAATACAAAGTCTGAATCATTAATTAATTACAACCCAAAATTTGAAATAAAACTGAGTAAGTAGGATGTCTCTAAAAGATAAGGGGCGACATGCCCTATAGATGAATAAAATAGAGTCAAGGTAGAAAGTGGAGGCGTCTACTATCGAGGTCCTGTAACTTCCACAGTAGCTACAACACGTCACTGGAATAGAACTCCTACACTTGGTGTCCTTGTGGCTGGGCACCTAAAATGTTTTTGCACGAAAATAGATTTGAAAGCAAAACGGGTCAGAGTCCGATTGTGAAAACAGTTTAAAATACAACAAGTGTTTAATATCATTAAACAATGAATATAAAATACATGATAGTGCGTGCACTCACCTGAGTTCCTCACCTCTCAACTAAGTGTGAACTCCTACATACCCGTACCCATTCTAGTTATTCCACTAACTAACTAGTCTAATACAATATCTGAGTTTACTATACTATTCGTAGTTTAAATTACCGGGGTTTTAATATAAACATAGAGTTTTACTTGCATTCCTCAGGATTAGTTGCAATAATTACTAAGAGTTTTCCTATTTTTAACTCTACAAAAGATGTTACATTAATTCACATTTATACTTATATAAACAGTTCATTTCAATAATTGTGTATATCAATCTCATCATAATATGCAATAATGGCACCCCTAGACTAAGATGCCGTGCACACATACTCTGCCACGCATAATGGAGGCGAACATAGTTCACATCACATGGGTCACGCACATACCTACGCTCCCATGATCATCAGACTTATTAACTCCTCAATAAGTCATTCTCTGACCTATGTCCTCGAGGTACCAATCTAAATCCCCCCCATAGGCACACAAAGATTAGATGGCCCTGATCGAACGCCGACCTCCTGTGATAGAAAGTATGGTAGGTATGTCATGCACAGATAACCGCATATACTAAGGATTCACACATCTTAGATATCTTATAATATCAATAGACGTATATTTTACATTCCTATACCGTCATTAAATGATGCACGTTCCCAAATCCCCGAATAATATACATTAAAGTTGTCAATCCTTCTCACATAGAAATATTTGGTACTTATTTCTTAACCTATAAATGTCATCCGGTTTCCTACAAAATTCTAATTTTTACTCCTCAACGTACTCTAATCTCACAACTATATCCACTAGTCAACAAGGGAAGGTTAACACTCAATTAAATAAGTCTACTGGGAGTTCGAAATAAAATCAGGCCTAAAAAGACCATTTTGTCAACTCGTTAGAAATCTCGTTCCAATGAGGTTGTTCGAACGAAGTCTTCGAACGAACTCGTTAGAAGGGATACTGTCATCTCATTAGAATCTCGTTCGAACGAGGTCGTTCGAACGACCTGGGCAGGTCTTCTAACCAGATGTAAGAATGCACCCAGAAATTTTTCAACTCGTGTTTCTACATCTTGATCTTCTCTAAATTCATCCTAAGATCATCCCAATAATATTTTAATGTTCTTAAACTACTCTAAGTCCTCTTAGGTCACTTCTTAACATATTTTTGGGGTCAAATCCTTCTAATCAACATGCAATTATCACTAATCCCCAAATTTTACCCCAAACCCTATGAACATGAACCCATAATTTTATTGTGACTAATTACCAATCATAAATCCGTTTTTAAATCATCAAAGTTAATTTTTTGGATACCAAATTCATCCATAGTCATTCTACATGCAATCCCTAACCCAACTTTAGAGTTTCTATAACAATTTCATTAGGTTTTCCTCAAAACGTTCAAGGCAAAAACAATTTCTACACTAAACATGGAAGAAATAATCATTGAACTTAATAATATCAAATCACTTGCCTTAAATACGATGTTGTGGTTCATTGTTGACGATCAAGGTTGGATTTCTCTCTTCTTTCCGGTCACAAATCCTTTCCAATATCTGGTGATGGGAGATAGTTTGGTTTGGAACCTCCTTTACTCTCTTTCTAACTTCTCTCAAAACTTTCGTAGCCCACTCTCTTATCTTTTGCTGGAAATGGACTTAGTGGCCTCTCAAATAATATATAATTAACCTCTAAAATTCGTGGGTTTTAATTCCTCAATATTTAAAATTACCAAAATGCCCTTCTAGGTTGCCGGTTTGGCCTAAAAATGCCCCGGGACCCAAACTAAACTCCCGTCTAGTGTTTTCTGACTATTTCGACCCTTTCGGACGCGTTGGCGCACTCAAAATGATCATTCGGTTGATAAAAATATAATTTACTTTTTAATTTAAATAAATTCATTCTTGACGCGACTGACACACGCGTCCCAATTAAATTCCCCAAATTATCGTATTTCTGCCTCGTGACAATTTAAATATTTTCAATACTTATATATTACCATATATTGTCAGTAATATTTAGTTTTAACATCATAATAATTCAAATGCCAACTCACCTGTTGCTAGTATTTCTATCCAGATTAATTCCCAATTAATTCACATTTAATTCAATTAATCCCTTAAATAAAATCAATAAAATTACGGGGTATTACATACTTCCCCCCTAATAATAGAATTTCGTCCCAAAATTCGGAACAAATGAGTACCTGGTAAAAATAGCTCTGGATAACGTTTGCGCATCTCATCCTCGTGCTCCCATGTTGACTCCTCGGCATTATGATGCCGCCACTGCACGCGTACTAATGGTACTATCTTAGACCTCAGTTTCTTCTCGCTGTTGTCTAGAATGGCAATCGGTCCCTCCTCATAGGAACTATCAGGCTGAAGATCGATGTCCTCTAAAGCAATGTGACTATGGGCCAAGTCGTCCCTAAGATATTTCCTTAGCTATGAAATATGGAACACATCATGAATCCTATGCAAGTGCTCCGATAACCCAAGTCTATACGCAAGTGGCCCAATCCTCTCGATGATAGGAAATGGCCCCACATATCTTGGTGCCAGTTTCCCTTTCTTCCCAAAACGCATAATCCCCTTCATCGAAGATACTCTGAGTAACACCTGATCCCAGACCTTGAATTCTCTGAAGAACCTCTTTGCATCAGTATAGTTCTTCTGTCGGTTCTGAACTACCCGAATATGGCTTCCTGTCATCTCTATCCTTGCCGAAGTGTCTTGAATCAATTCCGGCCGAAGGAGTTTGTTATCCCCCACCTCTAACCAACATGCTGGGGAACGACAAGCTCTACCATACAACACCTCAAATAGATCCATGCCAATGGTGAACTGGTAGGAGTTATTAAAAGCAAACTCCACCAGTGGAAGGTACTGCTCCCAATTACCTCCAAAGTCTAGGATTCACATACGCAACATGTCCTCCAACATCTGATTTGTCCGCTCTATTTTCCCATCAGTCTGCGGGTGATACGCCGTACTCAACCATAACTTCGTACCCATGGCCTCCTGTAAACTCTCCCAAAATCATGGAACGAATATCTTGTCTGGGTCAGACATGAAATTTAGAGGCACCCCGTGAAGTCTCACTATCTCCGCAATGAAAATCTGGGCATATTGTCCCGTACTGTAGTCTGTCCTCACGGGAAGAAAATGAGAAACTTTGGTTATCCTATCCAAAATTTCCCATATGGAGTCGTGACCCCTCTGTGGCGTAGGTAACCTCGTGATGAAGTCCATGGATATGCTCTCCCATATCCACATCGGAACCTCTAATGGATGTAGAAGTCCTGCCGATTTCTGATGGTCCACCTTTACTAGCTTACAAGTGGCCCATTTAGAAACGAACATGGTGATATCTCTCTTCATCCCGCTCCACCAGTACCGTCGTCTCATATCTTGGTACATCTTATCCCCACCAGGGTGTACTGCGAATCGTGATCCGTGCGACTCTGTCATTACCTCGTGTCGCAAGTCTTCCCCTTCTAGAATGATCAGTCTCCCATTGAAGCATAATACCCCGTCTGAACTAACGGTATAGGACTCGGCTCCCTCTGTTAGTAATTGAACTATCTGCTCCTGACATAACGAGTCTTTTCCCTGGGCCTTTATCACTCTTGTAACAATCTGCGGTGTAACAGTCATCACAGACATGAATGATCGGGCCACTGCATCCTGATGTCTCAACTCCTTCCACTTAGCTTTCCACACCTCAGCCACCTCATCTAATGGCCTACGGCTCAATGCGTCTGCTACCATATTAGGCTTCCCTGGGTGATATTGGATATCAAACTGATAATCCTTCACAAACTCAAGCCACCGACGTTGATGCATATTTAGTTCCTTCTACGTGAAGAGGTATTGTATAGACTTGTGGTCTGTGAACAACTAAAATTTCTCCCACAAGATATAGTGTCTCCAAATACGAAGAACGAATACGACTGCCGCTAACTCCAAGTCGTGGGTGGGGTAATTCTTCTCATGAGGCTTAAGCTTATGGGAAGCATAAGCTATGGCCTGACTCTCCTATTCCAGCACACCTCCAAGTCCTTGTAAGGACGCATCGGTGTAGACTAGATACTCAACTCCCGGTCTAGGCAATGATAACATAGGCGCTGAGGTCAACTTGTCCTTCAACTCATCGAATGCCAACTAATAGGCATCGCTCCAGATGAATGGCACACCTTTGCGAGTAAGATGTGTCAATGGACCCGCTATCTTTGAGAAACCAAGAATAAACCTCCTGTAGTATCCTGCTGTAGTCACCTCATTCTGTTATCCCCTAACTCTCCTTAGGTCTCTAGTACCTCCACTCATCACCGCAAATCCAGGTCATGCCCTGAGCACTGACCTATAAGCCATCGGGTACTCCCTGGCTCAGTTTGACCCAAAAGTCAAACTCTTCATCTCGATCGAGACTAAATGAATATTCAAGGGGCACTGAATACCCTTTCCAACGGACCGCCCCGTGCACAATTTCGACTTACCATGCGGACGAACGGTCCATTTGCGTCCGAAACCTGACTTAGAGGCCCCCGGGCGCTCCCGGGCTCTGTTTGACCTAAGTCAACTCTTCAGCTCAACCAAGGCTGAATGAATATTTTAAGGGCACTGAATACCCTTTCCAACGGTCCATCCCGTGCACAATTCTGACTTTCCGTGCGAACGAACGATCCGTTTGACTCCGGGAAGCCACTGAGCGCTTCCCGGGACCGATTGACCTAAGTCAACTCTCCAAACCGGGTCAAACTCTTTGGAATGTCTAAGTACATATCCTATCCTTTCTAGTGGTATGCCCCGTACGCAATTCAGACTTACCATGTGGACGAACGGTCCTTTTGCGTCCGCATGATTCCCCGTTTAATGGACCGACAAACGCTTCCGAGCCACATTTGAGCAAAAGTCAACTCCCGAACTCGGGAGCCGTCCAAAGGACATTCAAAGGTATCTGAAATAATTTTCCAACGGTATGCCCCGTACGCGATTCTTACCAACGGTTTTCCCTCGGCGGCTAATTTTCTGAAAAAGCCTGAAGCGCACTGCCAAATGGCAGGTCCCAGACCCTGCCTATCGGCACCTTCCGATAGGCAGTGCCATGATAAAGCCGAGAGGCAGTCTCCTGGGGCTATAAAAGTAGGTCTTCACCTCATTTGCCGGGGGAGCCCAAATCTGATAAAAAATCCCTCTCAACGAATCCTAGAAACCTCTCTTGAAGGCAGCGTGATTTCAACTTCCAAATCCCCTTTTTACTTCCACTTTTCATCATCCTTGTCATCAAACTTGGTGAATTAGCCATTCTCCATCATCATCTAAGTGCAAGGTCTGCTCTCCAACATTCAAGATCAAGCTCAAGATCTTCAAAAAGGTCCAACTTTCTCAAACTCTATCTTAAATTCTCTTGAAATCCCAATAACTTGTTTTCTTACTTAGCACTTTTATTATCTCATCTCACACATCCTAATATACTTTTTATTTAGTATTATTGCACATCTCTTATTTTCATATAAATAAAACCCAAAAAAAAAAAAAGAAAACGAGGGTCTGCTCAATAATTCCAAGTAGGGATTCTCACACTTTTTCCATACTTTTCTCACAACTAAAACAGTTTTTCTACACACACACACACACACTTACAAATAAGAGATCCCCTATTTGGATTTATGGGATAAACCCCACCCCTCATTTTGTATGCGAACTATGTAGTCTTTGATGCCTTTATAGGCTACGTAGGCGTCTCGGGGTAAAATCCGTGATTCGAGTCCTTTTTCTCACCGTTTCTCTTATTTTCTATCTTCTCTTTATCCCATTTTCTATTATATTCTATACATTTGTTCTTCGTGGCATATTATTCCACATGCGTTATCGTTCCCTTATAACGATCAACGTAGGGGTAATCGTATAAATCTTATTTTGTAATGTTAACCTCATATTCCTACGGATGATTCGCTTTATCTTCTCCATGATACAAGTCGAGGATTCCTACCTCCATTCTATATATACACATTGCACACATATCACGGGGGGAAACATAAAGGAAAATAGCAAATATCCATGAGAGATCGAAAGGGAGGAATTGGTGCCTAGCACCTTCCCATTCTGTAACTAAGCCTCTGAACCCTTCTCGAATCATTTTGGTTTCGCACGCAGCAATATGTCTTTGGATGCCATCCTTCGAGGTGTCTTCCCTTTTTTCTTTTGTCTGTTTTGAGTAAAATAGACTGGCGACTCTGAATCTCTCTACATTTTTTTTACACCACAAACGACGCCGGCCGAAGCGCTCCCGAGAGGGGACGCGCGGGACCCGAAGGATCCTTTCCTCCACGTGCCCGCCCACGGGGGATTAGGATCGGGGATGGCCACAGTGGTGACTCCACTGGGGAGTTTTTTTATTTTATTATTTTGAGGGCTTGACTCTATTCACATGGATGTTGTATTTGTTTATGTCCCCCCCCCCCCACCTCCCCGTATCTGCCTATCCCCTTTTTTCACATGTGTATCCCATGCTTATGCTTATATTCACAAAGTTGTAGAAAAATTCTCCATGTACACCTTACACCACGTGCACCTAGGATCACATGTATATCCCCATGTTGTACGCATCACTCATCCATACCTGGTGTAGCTTTTGGGTACTTGTATTTTTGTTCCCGGTTTGGCATACTCAAGAAAGGCATTCTCATCATAAGATACTAATAAGAGAATCATGCATGATTCACACGATATCACCAAAGAGCATTGATATTGACGAAATTTTACGCAGTAACTGGAGGGTCACTTCGTGATGGGCGCTAGTCCGGCAGGTCGCAGTTAGCCTAAGCGATATGACTCTCACCTTACATTGGCCAAGTACCTTCGACGTATATCGAACGGTTCCCCCGCATCGTACCTCTTGACCGAAGTCATGAAGGGAGGTATATCGCAGGGAATTCGTTCATGTACGCCGAGTATATCGAATTCTCTCTCTCACGTACCATCCCCATGAGGTATATGGTGAGGCAATTCACGTACACTCAGGTATATCAAATGGCTTGTTCACACGTACCGATTTCTCGCAAAAGTAAGACGTATATCGTGGAAGTCACGCTAAAGGGGGAACCCATGCCGATTCACCCAACCAACTGCATACCCGCATATAGGTGTCAAACCTAGGACACGCACTTTAGATTGTTGGTTTCGACCCAAAACTCTGCCGAAATTCTGGGTCGGTCTGCCGCCCAATTTTCGCGCATTTTTGAAATGGGACCCTGTCTGCGAGCCTGGATACAAGTCCAAACATAGCTTTGCATATATTAAGACCCCCACTTTTTCAGGCTCGGGTCCCATCCGGCATTGCATTTAGGAGAATTAAATACAAGTGAAAACATAATAATCATAATAATCATGCTGAGTTCCGTCTCCAAAAAATTCCTCCCTTCTTTATTAAAAATCCAAAAACATTTCTCCCTTTCTTTATCAAAAAATCCAAAAACATTTCTCCCTTCTTTAACAAAAAAAAATAATAATCCAAAAAAAACATTTCTCCATTCTTTGTCAAAAATCCAAAAATAGTTTCTTCCTTTTTTCTCAAAAATAAATCTCATCCTACGCCTTCTCCGGTCGATCGCACGCCCTTGGCCTGGCTCCTTATTGGCTTTGATCTTCAGTTAAATCACCCCAGAGTTTCATCCATTCCTCTACCACTTCTTCCGAGTCCAAAATCCATCCATCTTCCATGGAGAATACAGATTAGGCACCAGTCATACAACCGGATCTGCCGACAGTCCTAGCTCAGCTCGTGGGCAAGATTGACAACCTCCAAGTTGAGGTCCGAGAAATGCAACAAAACCAAGTTCGTATTCCTCAAGAGCCCAAGGCCGTATTCCCTCGTGCTATGGGTCCACCCGAGCCATTCTAGGGTTAAGGGTTTAGGGTTTAGGGTTTAGGGTTGAGGTCCGACCAGTGTTTTCATCTCCGAAACATAATCCAAGATCTCATTGACCGGGGTACCATCGCCCCACCGGCCAATCCTAAGCCAAACACTATCCATAACCCTCTCCCAAATCACACCAATGCCATCTTCTTAGAAGAAAACCCTAATTTTGATCCATCAACCCAAATCACACCCCTATACCCTCCTAAACCTCTTCAAATTTGCCCATATTTCCTCCTACACCCTACTAGCCTCGCTGATTAGGCACTGTCACTCCTCACCAGAGCATGCATCGTTGTCCGTACCTGTTCCAGAAATGGAAGAATGGAATTGTCAGAAGTCTTAAATAAATTCCTAAAGTTCGGATTGAAATTGCCCTCACAGATGAATATTGGCTGCCAGAGGTTCAGTGCACTGTTTTAATAAGCGCGGAAATGGGCCCGAGAATCAGATAGGTGGGTGGTAACAACCAATGAAGTCAGCTTGGATGGTGTTGTCCAGATCATGGTGTAAGTATTCAAGAAAACCAACAAAATTTGCAGTATCACCAAGTTATTTGATGCTTTGAAGCTACAAGGGAACCTGGTCCCTTCACCCTTACACATCCCCACAGAATGGGAAAACCTATATGAGGAAGCCGTTGAAGTTGTGGAATGCATCAACTTTACATGGAAAGATAGAATTTTTTCCACCGGATGGGGGGAAGAAGTAGAAGATTAAAGTAAAGAGCAAGCTTCAGGAAGAGCTGGACCAGTAGTCGACATATGTGGGATGATCTCATTTGAAGAACTCCTCGGAGAAATAAACAGGGTGGAAGAACAACCTGAGATTGATGAGGAAACTGGATTTAAGTTTTTCCCTTCTTCAGTAAATCACATGACCAGATCAGGGAGACATTACCAAGTTTCAATCTCACTACAAGCAAATGACAAAGGGAAGGACGTTAAAAACCTTCCTATGCCAGAGATGACCATTGAAGAGAGCAAGATCCTTGATCAACTGAAGAAAACTCAAGCTAACATCACTCTATGGGGGTTTTTCATGTCTTCCCAGCTATACAAAAATGCTTTAATCAAATCTCATTGGATCTATAGTTCCTCCCTCTACCACACCAGAAGAAGCGGTAAACCCGGTTGGATCCTTGACCTCTACCCGAATGCTGTCCTTTTCTGAAGAAGAAATCCCCAGAATTGGACCAGATCATAATCATGCACTCAACATCTCCATCGAAGTTATGGGGAAGGTTGTACCACTTTCTCTCATTGATAACGGATCCGCTTTGAATGTCTGCCCACTTAGAACCTTCAGATGTTCAGGCCTAAAATAAAGTGACCTCGCTCCAACCTCCGATGTCGTGCGTGCCTACGATAATACCCATCGTGAGGTTATGGGATCTATAAAACTTGCAATAGGTATTGGCCCTATAAACCCCATCGTTGAATTCCAAGTCATAAACATCCCAGCCTGTTTCAACCTGTTGCTCAGACGTCCCTGGCTCCACAGTATAAAGGGTGTCTCTTCCTCATTCCATCAGAAATTGAAGTTCTTTGTCGATGGGCAAGTCATCACCATCTTGGATGACGACGACAATGCCGAGGGTGCAAGCACCAGTAGTCCAATTCTCGAGATATAGCATGGGTCAAATGATATACTCCTATCAGGATTCCGAGTCGAGCCCTCCCTACTCCCGGAAGGGGACGGTTTCAAAGAAAGGGTTTGTCCAGAATATGACACTCATGGTAATGTCAATGTGATTCAGATGTTCACGAACATGCACTTCATGCTGGACTGGGGCTAGGACAAAGGCAACAAGGGATACGCGAGCCCATCGAACTGAAGAAATATTTCCCTCCTTGTGGCTTAGGATATCAACCATCAGAACAAGAGATCAGAATGATATGCTAGTCTCGATCAAAGAGAGGGTTAGACTGCGTTCGAACTATCCCAGGAGATTCCTTAAATGGATGATTCATCAAAGAAGGTGAGGATTTACCCTTTTGCGGTTTTCCAGAACCATGGTACAACCACACAGACAAGAAGATGGATCCTGGAATGGAGATCTTTTTCCAAGATATCTACCCATGGGCCGAGAGTTTCCCACACCGCGTACAACCGCTCATCAAAGATATCGATGAGACTGAGGAAAGTGACTCCGAAGATTCCTTCAACCTACAGACACTGGGCTGGCACTCTGCATGCTCCATTCAGGCGCTACATCACTGGACCCCTCTCATCTGATTAAGGTTGATGATACACATCTCCTCAACTGGCATGCTGCGCCAACTCTACCTCTTGAAATATCCCCTAACCCCAATGTTTACCCTGTTTCATCTACTGTTGTCTATCCTTGCTCAAATGTAATCGAGACCTATTTTGATGAGGTTCTCAATGTTGTTTTTCCTATCAATGAAATAAATGAAGATTTTGAGTATCTTGTTATGCCTTATATTAATTGTTTAGATTCAAATCGAACTTTTGATGATGATGATTTTACAAATGAACAATTCTTAACTGATCTAAATAAGGTTAATAATAAACAACATAACTGCGTTCAAGTTAATGAAGAAGAGACTATTGTTATTAATCTCAGTTCTAGTAGCCAACTGCGCGAGATTAGGATAGGGGCCACCCTTGACGAGCATGAGCGCGCACAACTCGAAGAATTTCTAAAAGAGTTCGTGGATGTCTTTGCATTGTCCTACGATGATATTCCCAGCATTGATCCTGAAATAGCTCAGCATGAGATCCCCACTCTCCCAGATTACAAGCCAGTTAAACAAAAATTAAGAAAACTCCGCACCGAATGGTCGCTCAAGGTAAAAAAAGAGGTGGTCAAATAGTTGAACGTGGGTTTCATTCGAGTGATCGAATATCCCACATGGCTAGCCAACATTGTACTTGTGCTGAAATCAGGAGGGAATGTTCGAATGTGTGTGGATTACCGAGATTTAAACAAATCCTCTCTGAAGAATGATTATCCGCTACCCAATATCGACATGATCGTGGATAACACCGCTAGTCATGCTCTCAAGTCATTCGTCGACGGGTTTGTCGGATACAACCAGATCAAGATGCACCTCGACCACCAAGAGAAAACAACATTCATCACCCAATGGGGAACCTTTTGCTACACCGTTATGACGTTGGGTCTCAAGAATGATGGGGCTACCTACCAGAGGGCCGCTACAACCATCCTGCATGATTTGATTCACAAGGAGGTCAAGGTTTACGTGGATGACATGATTATCAAGCCCAAAACTAGAGAAGGTCATGCTCCAGCTCTCCGAAAGTTTTTCGAATGACTGCGGCAGTATCAGATGAGACTCAATCCATAGAAATGCATCTTCGGCGTTACAAAGGGAAAACTCTTTGGATTCATGGTCAGTGAGAAGGGGATAGAAGCAGATCCCGCCAAGCTCAAGGCCATACTTGAGATGCCGCCTCCCCGAACAGAGAAGGAAGTCCGAGGTTTCCTTGGGAAATTACAATATATCAGCCGATTCATCAGCCAGCTAACCTCCATCTGTGAACCAATCTTCAAAATCCTCCGAAAGGAATTAACCAAGGTTTGGAATGAGGCCTGCCAAGAAGCTTTTGACCGAATCAAACAATACCTGACCCAACCTCCAGTTCTCATGCCACCACAACCTGGTCTCCCTTTGCTCCTATACCTAACCATAACCGACATTGCAGTTGGGGCTTTGCTAGCCCAATACCTTGAGGACTCCCGCAAAGAAAGAGCCATCTATTATGCCAATCGCAAATTGGCTGGGTATGAGGTCAACTACACTACTTTAGAAAAATCACACGTCGCGCTTGTCTGGGTCACCCAAAAGTTGCGACACTACATGCTCGCCTTCCCATTAAGCTTGTATCCCGAATGGATCCCATCAAGTACCTGCTCAAAAAACCTGCCTTATCCAGCCTAATGGCCTGATGGTTGATGCTCCTAACAAAGTTCGATATCATGTATGTCACACAAAAAGTTGTTAAAGGAAGAGCCATCTCTGACTACCTCGCTGACTACCCTGTAGAAGAAGCTAATGTCTGGATCCTAGATGAGAACATTCTTTGCACCGCCCAAGACTACCTCCGATGGAAAATGTTCTTCGATGGGGCTGCCAACAAAAAGGGATATGCCATTAGGATACTTCTGGTCGCCCCAGATGACTCACACACTCCTATCGCCATAAAATTGGATTTCCCTTGCACCAATAACATGAAAGAATACGAAGCATGGACAGTGGGCCTCAAGGTCTCTCTCAAGAAAAGTATTCAATACCTTGATGTATATGGGGATTCTGCCCTCATCATCGGTCAAGTGCTCAGAAAGTGGAAAGTCAAGGACGAAAAGCTCCAACCCTTTCATGCCCAATTAGAAGAGTTAGCCTCCGAATTCTGAGATATCACCTTCCATTACCTACCCCGAGCAAAGAATAACCTAGCCGATGCTCTCGCTACCTTGGCCTCCATGGTCGACATGCCCGAGGGAATAACAATGACCCCATTCCTAGTTCAAAAACAAGACAAACCAACCCATTGCTACCAGATTGATCTCGTCACCGCAAAAGATCCTGAGCTAGTCAACTACTGGTACTATGATATTTGGTGCCTCCTCAGGTACGATAGGTATCCCGAGGGTTCCAATAAGAATGATCGAGCTACCCTCTGAAGGTTGTCCGCCCAGTACATCATCTGTCATAAAGAGCTACTCAAGAGGAATTTCGATGGAACTCATTTGCACTGTATCGCAGGGGCTGACATGGAAAAGATAATGCAGAAAATCCACAACAAAGAATGCGGACCCCACATAAACGGTCACATGTTTGCAAAGAAGATCATCCGACAGGGCTACTACTGGACCACCATGGTCCAGGATTGCACCGCCTATGTTCGAAGATGCCCTAAATGCCATTAGTACTCCAACCTCCAACACCTACCTCCACGGGAATTATACAACATGACTTCTCCTTGGTCGTTCTCCACCCGGGGTATCAACATCATAGGAAAGGTTACGCCAAAGGCGTCAAATGGGCATGTGTTCATCCTAGTTGCCATTGATTACTGCACTAAATGGGTCCAAATTGAGTCATACGCAGTATTAAATGCCAAGAAGGTGGGCAAATTCATCAAGAAAAATATCATCTGCCCATATGGGGTCCTGCACGAGCTAGTGTCAGATAATGGGTTACACTTCGCGGCAAAAATCATAGAAGTTGTCAACGAGTATGGGATTCAGAAACCCAAATCTTCTCCCTACCGACCTCAGAGCAATGGTGCAGTTGAAGCCGCTAATAAAAACCTCAAAGCCATCATCAGTACGATGACCGAAGGTTGTAGGGATTGGGCCGACCGGATCTTGTACGCCCTCTGGGGCAATCGAACCTCAATCATAACCTCTATTGGGGCTACCCCTTACTCCCTGGTCTACGGCATGGAAGTAGTCCTATGTGTGGAGCTGGAAATACCCTCGCTACGCATCATGCTCGAAAGAAAGGTTAGTGAAGAAGACTGCTGCCAAAGCCGTCTTGATGAGCTAACCCTCCTAGATGAGAGAAGATTAAAAGCTCTTTATCACATACAAGGGTACCATCGTCGAATAGCACGATCATTCAACAAGAGAGTCAAGGACCACGGTGTTCGGGAGGAGGATTTAGCCCTCAAGGAGATAATCTAACCCATCTAGGACCTTAGAGGAAAATTCAAGCCCAACTGGAGCGGCCCTTACATTGTGAAGAAAATCTTGTTTGGCGGTGCCGCCATGCTCACTGACCTAGATGGGGAAGAGATGGCTCGTCCAGTCAATCTGGACCGTCTCAAAAATTCTACCCCTAGTCCGAAATCTCGGCGCACTACGACTCTTCTCATCCCCCTCTTCTATTCTAAAAAAAGCTCTCTTCATCTCCCTCTACCGAGAACTACGTGGGCCTGATCCTCTACAAAAAACCACTTTTAAACAAAAACTTTTCAAAACCCCCAGAGGTACGTAGGCAGCTCATACACCCCACATGAGCATGGCCCCTTCTTTTTCACAAAAATATATTCTTTTCTTATCTCCGAGAACGACAGTTCATTCTAAACATCTACTTGAACAAAAGGATTATGTATGCCTTAGCGATCGGTATAGATAATTCAAAAAAAATAAAATTCATTGAAAGGCACAGCTGGATGATCAGAAACTTGTTTATTTCATTAATAAGAAACTACAGTAACAGATTACATAAGAAAAAGGAACAGATAACTCCCTTCCCCCTACTACCATAAAAACCAGATAAAATCCCCCACATCTGTTACACAAATAAACTCCCCAAGAGTCCTACCCACAGCTACTAGAAGAGCCTGCACCCTCATCATCTAAATCCCGAGGACCCCAAGTTTCCCCTGCCTAAATGGAGTGCCTCAAACACTCCATGGACCGGTGAGCCTTAACCATCTTCGAAAAGACCACAACACCCCCTTCCATGGACTAAGATAAAATAAACCACCTTTGACCAGTCTCTACAGCCAACATCTTGCTGACTACTTTCCTCCACAATCACTTCATATAATCTTTGGAGACGTGGCAAACCTTCCCGATAGACTGAAAGGGACGGGTTGACGAACGCCAATTTTCCCACGGGGATCCAAGAACAGATGCAAGTTCTCAGTCAAATCTTCTACCGGAAAGAAATTTGAGGTCCGAGGGGGCACGATATGTGCCCAGCCAAATTGATGCAGAAGCCTCAAAGGGAAATAAAAAAAAGGTCTATCTGAGACCAACCAGCCGCACATATGAATACTCTCCTAGATCCAGAACTGGATGCAACTGTCCCCACCAAGGCACTGACCAATACAGCCCACGAGCCCCATGCTCCACAAACCAATTCTCCTAATTCTCAACAGTCAAGCCAACACGAATGAAGTTGCGTGAAAAGAAGTTGGGTACAGCCGACAAAGGATATTCTGGAGGAGTCGACAAGTGGAATCTTTCGCACAACCACATGAACAGCATCACAGGGATACGCCTCAAAAAGTCAGAACGACCTTCTCTCCAGGCATCCAGGCCATTCAGAGTCTCCACCAATATCACCGTCGTAGGATTGCGATGGTATAACATCCATGAAGTAATGGATGCAAGTTGTGGGTCCACTCGCACCTCCCTAGTCACCAACAGTAATTTTGAAACAAGGCCCAGAACAATGGCTCCAGCATAGCCAACGTCACCTACTTCCCGCAAATTCATGGACTGCAACACCGCCGGGAGGGAGATCATTCCTCCGGTAACCAATGACCTGGCCGCCGAAGGCAAGATATGAAGAAGCTCGGCCAACAAATCCCTAAGAGAGCGGGAAAATTCGAGCAAAGCTGCAGCAACACTGGGATTGACACCCAGTATGGCAGAAAATTCCTCGTAGCTAGGACAAACTTCTTCCAACCCAAAGCGGAATACATGGTCTTCGGGGTACCAAAATTGAACTGCCGCCATCAGCATATTCCACTCAAAAGGTCGATTACGCCACAAGGAGACTCGATGCATGTTGAAAGCATCATAGTTGATATTATAAGAGCACATAACTTCCAAGGCTTCGAGGTAGTTGACAAACTCGATGCTACCAGGGAGAGCCATCTTGTAGGGCAAGGAAATAGTGGGAAAATAGATGAGGATGCAAAGGTGTAGTGAGAACACTCCACCCTTACCCCCTTTTTTTTACTTGAGAACTCTCACAAAAGACATAATTACTGCAGAAATCGGAGGGTATCCTACCCCACAAGGTACCAAAGGCTGAAGAATGTACCATTCAAAGATTTAATATTGATGGGACTGGACTTAACTGCCGATAGGCAGGCCAGGGTGCTTGTCGATCGGCAACCCCCTATTTTTGGAAAATTTCCTCCTTTCCTCTTTTGTCAAATCAGAAAAATCAATGAAAATAAATTGATATTCTCAAAATAATTTTCCTGTTTTCTCCTTATAGGATTCCCCTTTTAAATAAAAGCTTTCCTTTAGAAATTCCAAAAATATTCCTCTTTTTTACGGTCTCAGTAGCAAAGTAAAAAGCGCATGTGCATGCATTCCTTCATCATTAATAAAAGATAATAATCAAAAAACTCCCATTGCATTGCATATATTTGTGTTATGTGTTACATCAGTTTTGCAGGAAATAAGAAAAGAAAAGCCAAAAACAACGGGACTCAGCTCGAACCCACTCTCTCTCTCTCTCTTTCTCTCTCAAGAGCTTCCACCCCTGTGACACGCTCTCTTTCCCCTATGACGAGACAATGCGCCCCCACTACCCGAGCCAGAGTATTCCCCGGACGAGGCTGACGGCACCAAGAAAGAAGGAACGGGGACATCATCCCTAATGTGGGCAGTCACCGATGATATCCAATCTCTAATGTCCCTCAGCCAAGTGGTCTACACCCGGATTTGCTGCAAGGAAAAGGCAGAATCAGTGTCAAGAAAAAGAAATCAAAAAAGAGGAAAAGGACCAAAAGGTTTACTGCAATACGAAGGACCTCCTCTGTCAAACCCAACTCCTGCGGATCCATCACGAGGGGACGGTGCATCATCGATACTATCCCTCCATCAGCCCGTCGGATGTTGTACGAAGGAGTGTGTAGCTGCATAAAAGGGACCTCCGAGGTCGCCGCCGCCGCAGGTGGCGACGGACCACCACCACTGTGGGAAGACCCCACCGTACGACTCGAACCCGCAGGACGGAAATGCAAGGCATCATGAATGATCGGTGCGATCAACCAGCTCATCACGAAGTCCATATAGTCATACAGCACAGCCGTATCAGTGTACAACGCATAGGACTCACCAATCATAGCTGCGATCCTCTCATCCTCCAACAGTTGTTGCTCCCACCTCATAGATAAAGGAGGTTGTAGGAGAGGCACCACCACCTCCTCCTCAGCAATATGATGAACCACCCTCTCCTCGAGATACCAGGAATGGCCGAACTCATGCGCCAACAAATGCCTCATCTGCGCGTTCACCCCAGTCAGCCCCGTATCCTGAATCGATGTCCCCCAGGGATAAAAGGTCATGTAAAAATCCCTAAGAAGGCATGAGTCAATACAAGATCAGAAGGTGCCAAAAACCAAGACTGAAATGAAAAGGATCTTACCTGACCACTGGTCAGGTCATTCAAGACCTAACGCACCGCCTCCAGGGAAAGAGATCCCTTCGACTGCCGGTTGGCCTTACGCCATCGATACAGTCGGCAGAAGTCCCCAATAGTGTCGTCCTTCAGAGCAATCAGTGGGGTGTTGCACCCAATCACCTCATAGAACCACGTCTGAATTCACAAGCAAAAAGAGGCGCATAAGGAAAATGCGAATGCATGAAAGGAAAATGTGAATGCATGAAATGAAAATGCGCAAAAGTAAAGAATACCTCAAGGAAATACGTGGCTCCAGTAAAAGTCTGCCGGTAGCACCGACTGAATGTATCCAAAGAAGAGTAAAGGTTCGCCAAGGTCAGACTCCCCCAATCATAAAAAGGTATGTTCGAAAACATCCTCAAGTACGGCAAGAACCATAAATGGACGACATCGCCGCTCGATGCCACCATGAAACCTCCCAGCACCAACAAGATAATCAACCGGGCCATTTGCCTCACTTGCATCCCGTCTTCCACATAAACCACCCTACTCAGCAAAACACCCTTCCGAAAGGACAGCTGGATAGATTTCCCAGAGACTATCCTCCTCCCATCACCAAGTGCCGCATGCACCGTCTCTGGCCTCACCCACAAGGAGCGATCCACCTCTATTTGCTCTACGTCACAATCCAGTCCCAACAGTTACTGCACATCTATGGGAGTCACCATTATCTCCCCAAAGCCAAAATGAAAGGTGTGGGTAGTGTCCCACCACCTCTCCCCCAAGGCACACAAAACTGCTATCGAACGAGGCATCTCATCCAGTGCAGCCGCCAACCTCCCAAAACCTGCTGATGATACCATCCAGTACACCACGGGTGGAAGATGCTGCTAAACATCCTTAAGCCCCGTCGTCCCGCGAGCACGCATGTTCTTCAAAGAAATATCCGACTAGCAAGAGGAAAAATTCAGTCAAAGGTCAATAAAAAAGGAAAAATCACCCAAAAAGAAAGGAATGCCAAAGGTTAGGTTACTTACATAACCGACGGGAATCACTCTCGAAGAGCGATGACGCGATGGCTCCCGCAGAAAGGTGCGCTCATCCGCAACAGGCTCGAATGCATCGAAGGCATTCTCATTCCACAAAGCAAGAGCCACCCTGTCCCTACAATCCACATTCGCCCAGTCATTAATGGTCAACCACTCTCGGTGGACAGCGGTGCTCACATAGGCGGCCATTTTTTTAGGGTCAGAACGTTAGAACAATTAGCAGAAAGAGAGAATCCAAGAGGTTGTGACAAATGAAGGAGATTCTCCACCTTTATATAGGAGGCCAAGCGCCATGCCGATCGGCACTGACCCCAGCCATACTGATCGGAACTATCTCCTCACCTTCCCGAGGCAGTCCAAAAGTCCGTGCCACTACCGAATGGCACCCGTCAGTCTATGCCAGCCGGCACACCCCTTAAAATTTCATATAGAAATTCCTAGAAAATACCAGAAAGCCTCCAAAAATCCCCAAAAAAATTCCTAAAAATCCTAGGAAGGATTTAGAATGTTTTCAACAAGAAATTTTCGCACTCCTTCAAGCGTAACCTCTTTTTTCCCAATGGAACCCTCAAAATCCAGGCGAATGACCTCTCAAGCACTGCGCCTGAACCACCTAATCACCTCCTCAGCAGAGTTTACAACCTCAAACCGGTTATCTCCCCAACAATCAACTCTTCCGCTCAAATCAAATGGACAAAGCCTCCCCAGCCATCGGCTACCCGGTGCGATACAATATCACATGGTATTTTTCCCAGAAGAAATCATAAGAATCACTTGCCCCAGGCGATCTCTCCCAAAGGACAATCCAAATCTTCCCCATCTCATTCATCGTTCCCCAGCAGAACCCCAAATCCAATCCTTACCCCCAGTGGAACTCTTGTATTTTCCTAAAGAAATACAATCACTATTGGGTCAAAATTGACCCCGGTCTTGGATCGTCTCCTAAGTTAGGTGAGAATTGACCTCGGTCCTCGGTCATCACCACTCTTGGGTCAGAATTGATCCCGGACTTGGATCGCCACCTGAGTTAGGTCAGAATTGACCTCGGTCTTCGGTTGTCACCACTCTTGGGTCAAAATTGACCCCGGTCTTAGATCGTCATCGGAGTTAGGTCAGAATTGACCCCAGTCTTAGATCGTCATCACTCTTGGGTCATAATTGATCCCAGTCTTTGATTGTCACCTGAGTTAGGTCAGAATTGACCTCGTTCCTCGGTCGTTACCACTCTTGGGTCAGAATTGTCCCCGGTCTTGGATCATCACCTGAGTTAGGTTAGAATTGACCTCGGTCCTCAGTCGTCACCACTCTTGGGTCAGAATTGACTTCGGTCTTGGATCGTCACCTGAGTTAGGTCAGAATTGACCTCAGTCCTCGGTTGTCACCACTCTTGGGTCAGAATTGACCCCAATCTTGGATCGCCACCTGAGTTAGGTCAGAATTGACCTCGGTCCTCGGTCGTCACCACTCTTAGGTCAGAATTGACCCCAATCTTGGATCGTCACCTCAGTTAGGTAAGAATTGACCTCGGTCCTCGGTCATCACCACTCTTAGGTCCTTAGATTCAACCTCAACCCTCTAAATCGGTCATCCTCGCTTCCTTATGTCCTCAGAATCGGCCTAGACCCTCTGAATTGATCATCCCCGTCACACTCCTTAGGTCCTCAGAATCGTCCTTGCCCCTCTGAAACGGTCATACTCCCTCAAAAGCATCATGCGGTGTCCAAATCGATGACTATAATTTGTTCCAAACTCACCCATCGAGGGGCTCTGTAGACACCTCATTCTGCTACCCCCTAACTCTCCTTAGGTCCCTAGTACCTCCACTCATCACTGCAAATCCAGGTCATGTCCCGAGCACTGACTTGGAAACCATTGGGCACTCCCCGACTCAGTTTGACCCAAAAGTCAAACTCTTCATCTGGACTGAGACTGAATGAATCTTCGAAGGGCACTGAATACCCTTTCCAATGGACCACCCCATGCACGATTCGGACTTACCATGCGGACGAACGGTCCGTTTGTGTCCGAAACCTAACCAAGAGGCCCCTGGGCACTCCCGGGCTCTGTTTGACCTAAGTCAACTATTCATCTCAACTGAGGCCAAATGAATATTTGAATGGCACTGAATAAACTTTCCAATGGTTCATCCCGTTTGTAATTTCGACTTTCCACGCTGACGAATGATCCGTTTAACTCCGGGAAGCCACCGAGCGCTTCCCCGGCCCAGTTGACCAAAGTCAACTCTCCAAAACAGGTCAAACTCTTTGGAATGTCGAAGTACATCTCCTAACCTTTCTAATGGTTTGCCCTATGCACGATTCGGACTTACCATGTGGACGAATGATCCGTTTGCGTCCGCATGATTCCCCGTCCAATGGACCGACAAACTCTTCCGAGCCACATTTGACCCAAAGTCAACTCTCAAACTCGGGAGTGGTCTAAAGTACATTCGAAGGTCTCTAAAATACCTTTCCAATGGTATGCCCCGTGCGCGATTCTGACCAACGGTTTGCCCTCGGCGGCTAATTTTCTGAAAAAGCCTGAAGCGCACTTCCAAATGGCAGGTCCCAGACCCTGCCTATCGGCACCTGTCGATAGGAAGTGCCATGATAAATCCGATCGGCAGTCCCCTGGGGCTATAAAAGGAGGTCTTCACCTCATTTGTAGGGGGAGCCCAGATCTGATAAAAAATCCCTCTCAACGAATCCAAGAAACCTCTCTCGAAGGCAGCGTGATTTCAACTTCCAAATCTCCTTTTTACTTCCACTTTTCATCATCCTCGTCATCAAACTTGGTAAATTATCCATTCTCCATCATCATCCAAGTGCAAGGGCTGCTCTCCAACATTCAAGATCAAGCTCAAGATCTTCAAAAAGGTCCAACTTTCTCAAACTCTATCCTAAATTATCATAAAATCCCAATAACTTATTTTCTTACTTAGCACTTTTATTATCTCATCTCACACATCTTAATATACTTTTTATTTAGTATTATTGCACATCTCTTATTTTCATATAAATAAAACCCAAAAAAAACAAGAAAAAAAGGGTTTGCTCATAAATTCCAAGTAGGGATTCTCACACTTTTTCCACGCTTTTCTCATAACAAAAACACTTTTTCTACTCACACACACACACACACTTACAAATAAGAGATACCCTATTTGGATTTATGGGCTAAACCCCACCCCTCATTTTTTATGTAAACTATGTGGACTTTGATGCCTTTATAGGCTACATAGGCATCTCGGGGTAAAATTCGTGACTCGAGTCCTTTTTTCTCACCTTTTCTCTTATTTTCTATCTTCTCTTTATCCCATTTTCTATTATATTCTATACATTTTTTCTTCATGGCGTATTATTCCACATGCGTTATCGTTCCCTTATAACGATCAACCTAGGGGTAATCACATAAATCTTATTTTGTAACGTTAACCTCATATTCCTACGGATGATTCGCTTTATCTTCTCCATGATACAAGTCGAGGATTCCTACCTCCATTCTATATATACACATTGCACACATATCACGGGGGGAAACATAAAGGAAAATAGCAAATATCCATGAGAGGCCAAAAGGGTGGAATGGGTTCCTAACACCTTCCCATTCCGTAACTAAGCCTGTGAACCCTTCTCGAATCATTTTGGTTTCGCACGCACCAATATGTCTTTGGATGCCATCCTTCGAGGTGGCTTCCCTTTTTTCTTTTTTCTGTTTTGAGTAAAATAGACTGGCGACTCGGAATCTCTCTACATTTTTTTTTACACCACAAATGACGCCGGTCGAAGAGCTCCCGAGAGGGGACGCGCGGGACCCGAAGGATCCTTTCCTCCAGGCGCCGGACTGCGGGGGATCAGGATCGGAGATGTCCACACCTGCTAAGCCCAAGAAACTACGGATCTCAGTCGATGTTGTGGGCTGTCCCCACTCCCTCACCGCTGATACTTTCCCTGGATCAACAGATATCCCCCGGTCTGAAATGATATGCCCCAAAAATTGTACCTCCTTTAGCCAAAACCCACACTTCTCGTACTTTGCATAATGTTCGTTCTGACGCAATGTTTGCAAAAACTGTCTCAAGTGCTCGGCGTGCACCTCTTTTGTCTGGGAGTAATCCAGAATGTCATTAATAAATACGATGAAAAATTGGTCTAGGAACTCTCTGAACACCCTATTCATCAAGTCCATAGACACAGCTGTAGCGTTGGTTAAGACAAAGGGCATAACTCGAAACTCTTAGGAACCATATCTCGTCAAGAAACCAGTCTTCGAGACGTCCTATTCCCTGATACACAACTGATGGTATCCCGATCGCAAGTCAATCTTTGAGAAGAAGGAAGCTCCTCTCAACTGGTCGAATAAGTCATCGATTCGGGGCAACGGATACTTATTCTGTATCGTGACTTTATTCAACTCTCGTTAATCTACACACAACCTCAACAATCCATCCCACTTCTTTACGAACAACACAGGGGAACCCCACAACGATGTCCTCGTTCGGATAAACTCCTGACCCAACAACTTCTCTATCTGATCGCGCGGTCAGTTCCTTCGAGTTACATTGGTCCCGTGCGAGGATTTGGTGCCACTCATGGGGCCGTCGGGGCTGTTTTGAGTTTTCACCCACTAAAGCCATGTTTCACAGTACTCATGATATTTTTAAATTATCATCGTATTCTCAAACCGGTATTTCCGTGATCATGCGATCAGATCCTACGAGTTATATTGGTCCAGTGTGAGGTGTTGGTGCCACTCACTGGGCCGTTCGGGGGTTGTTTCGGTTTTTCACCCACTAACGACATGTTTTGCCTAAGTCGTGATATTTTTAAATTATTATCATATTTTTAAATCGGCAGTTCCGTGATCATGCGGTCAGATCCTACGAGTTACATTGGTCCTGTGCGAGGTGTTGGTGCCACTCACTGGGCCGTTCGAGGGTTGTTTCGAGTTTCTCCCAACTAACGCCATGTTTTTACTCCTAAGTCTATAAATATGAAAATTGTCATCGTATTCTCAAACCGAGGGTCCCATGATCGCGCCGTTAGTTCTTACGAGTTACATTGGTCCCGTGCGAGGTGTTGGTGCCACTTACCAGGCCATTCGAGGGCTGTTTCGGGGTTACCGTCACTAATGCCATGTTTTTAAGCCTAAGTCTAGAAATATATCAATTATCATCGTTTTCTCAAATCGGGAGTCCCGTGATCGCGCGATCAGTTCCTACGAGTTACTTTGGTAGGTGTTGGTGCCACTCACGAGGCCGTTTGGGGGTGGTTTCGAGTTTTAGCCCACTAACGCCATGTTTGTAAGACTAAGACTAGAAATAAACAAATTATTATCCTATTCTCAAAGCCAGGATCCCATGATCGCGCGATCAACTCCTACGAATTATAATGGTCCCGTGCGAGGTGTTGGTACCACTTACGAGGCCGTTTGAGGTCAGTTTCGGGTTAACACCCAATAACGCCATGTTTTGCCACCTAAGTTTAGAAATATGCAAATTATGATTGTATTCTCAAACCGAGGGTCCCATGATCACACGGTTAGTTCCTTCGAGTTACATTGGTTCCGTGCGAGGTATTGGTGCCACTCACGTGGCCGTTCGGGGGTTGTTTCGGGTTTTCACCCATTAACGCAATGTTTTACCTAAGTCTAGATATTTTTAAATTATGATCGTATTTTCAAACCGACAATCCCGTGATCATGGAGTCAGATCCTATGAGTTACATTGGTCTTGTGCGAGGTGTTGGTGCCACTCACTGGGCCGTTCGGGGTTTTTTTTGGTTTTTTACCCACTAACGTTATGTTCTACCGAAGTCCTGATATTTTTAAATTATCGTCATTTTCTCAAATCGGCAGTCCAGTGTGAGTATTGGTACCACTCACGGGGTCGTTCGGGGGTTGTTTCAGGTTTCTCCCCGCTAACGCAATGTTTTTAAGCCTAAGTCTATAAATACGAAAATTATCATCGTATTCTCAAAACAGGGGTCCCGTGATCGCCTCGTTAGTTCTACGAGTTACATTGGTCCCGTACGAGGTGTTGCTTCCACTCACGGAGTGTTCGGGGGCTGTTTAGGGGTTTCCCTCACTAACGCCATGTTTTTAAGACTAAGTCTAGAAATATACAAATTATCATCATATTGTCAAACCGATAGTCCCGTGATCATGCGGTCAGTTCCTACGAGTTACATTGGTAGGCGTTAGTGCCACTCACGGGGCCGTTCGGGGATTGTTTCGAGTTTTCGCCCACTAACGCCATGTTTGTAAGCCTAAATCTAGAAATAATAAAATTATCATCGTATTCTCAAACCGAGGATCCCGTGATCGCGCGGTTAGTTCTTACGGTTATAATGGTCCCGTGCGAGGTGTTGGTGCCACGCACGGGGCCGTTCGAGGGCTTTTTGGGTTTTCACCCACTAACGCCATGTTTTGCCACCTAAGTCTAGAAATATTCAAATTTTCATCGTATTCTCAAATCGAGGGTCCCATGATCGCGCGGTCAGTTCCTTCGAGTTACATTGGTCCTATACGAGGTGTTGGTGCCCCTCACGGGACCGTTCTTGGACTGTTTTGAGTTTTCACCTACTAACGCCATATTTGTAAGCCTAAGTCTAGACATAGGAAAATTATCATCGTATTCTAAAACCGAGGATCCCATGATCACGCGATCAGTTCCTACGAGTTATAATGGTCCCGTGCGAGGTGTTGGTACCACTCACAGGGCCGTTCGAGGGCGGTTTCGGGTTTTCACCCACAAACGCCATGTTTTGCCACCTAAGTCTAGAAATATGCAAATTATCATGGTAATCTAAAAACTGACGGTCCCGTGATCGCGCGGTCAGTTCCTTCGAGTTACAATGATCCTGTGTGAGGTGTTTGTGCCACTCACAGGGCCGTTCTTTTTTTGTTTTCACCCACTAATGCCATGTTTTGCCTAAGTCATGATATTTTCAATTTATCATCGTATTTTCAAACCGGCAGTCCCGTGATCGCGCGGTCAGATCCTACGAGTTACAGTGGTCATGTACGAGGTATTGGTGCCACTCACTGGGCCAGTCGGGGGTTGTTTCAGGTTTTCACCCACTAACGCTATTTTTTTACCTAAGTCTTGATATTTTTAATTATCGTCGTTTTCTCAAATTAGGAGTCCCGTGTGAGGTGTTGGAACCACTCACGGGCTCGTTCGGGGGCTGTTTTGGGTTTCTCACCACTAACGCCATGTTTTTAAGCCTAAGTCTATAAATAAGAAAATTATCATCGTATTCTAAAACCGGGGGTCCCGTGATCGCGCCGTTAGTTCCTATAAGTTACATTGGTCCCGTGCCAGGTGTTGGTGCCACTCACGGGGCCATTCGGGGGCTGTTTCGAGGTTTCCCACACTAACGCCAGGTTTTTAAGCCTAAGTATAGAAAAATATATAAATTGTCATTGTATTCTCAAACTGGGAGTCCCGTGATCGCGTGGTTAGTTCCTACGAGTTACATTGTTAGGTGTTAGTGCCACTTACGGGGCTGTTTTGAGTTTTCTCCCAATAACGCCATGTTTGTAAGCCTAAGTCTAGAAATAAGAAAATTATCATCGTATTCTCAAACTGAGGATCCCCTGATCGCGCAAGCAGTTCCTACAGTTACAGTGGTCCCGTGCGAGGTGTTGATGCCACTCACAGGGCCGTTCGAGGGCGATTTCTGGTTTTCACCCACTAATGCCATGTTTTGCCACCTAAGTCTAGAAATATGCAAATTTTAATCGTATTCTCAAACCGAGGGACCCGTGATCACGCGGTCAGTTCCTTCGAGTTACATTAGTCCTGCGCAAGGTGTTGGTGCCACCCACGGGACCGTTCTGGGGCTGTTTCGAGTTTTCGCGCACTAACGCCATATTTGTAAGCCTAAGTCTATAAATAGGCCAATTATCATCATATTCTAAAACCGAGGATCCCATGATCACGCGATCAGTTCCTACGAGTTATAATGGTCCCGTGCGAGGTGTTGGTACCACTCATGGGGCTGTTTGAGGGCGGTTTCGGGTTTTCACCGGCTAACGCCATATTTTGCCACCTAAGTCTAGAAATATGATAATTATCGTTGTATTCTAAAACCGAGGGTCCCGTGATCACGCGGTCAGTTCCTTACATTTGTCCCGTGCCACTCACGGGGCTGTTCGAGGGCGGTTTCGAGTTTTCACCCACTAATGCCATGTTTTACCACTTAAGTCTAGAAATATGCAAATTTTCATCATATTCTGAAATTGAGGGTCCCGTGATCGTGTGGTCAGTTCCTTCGAGTTACATTGGTCACGTGTGAGGTGTTGGTGCCACTCACGGGGCCATTTGGGGGCTATTTCGAGTTTTCACCCACTAACGCCATGTTTTGCCTAAGTCCCAATATTTTTAATTTATTATTGTATTTTCAAATCGGGAGTCCCGTGATTGTGCGGTCAGTTCCTACGAGTTACATTAGTCCCGTGCGAGGTGTTGGGGCTACTCACGGGGCCGTTCGGAGGATATTTCGGGTTTCCTCAACTAACGCCATGTTTTTTAAGCTCAAGTCTAAAAATATGCAAATTATCATCGTATTCTCAGACCGGGGGTCCAATGATCCCACGGTCAGTTCCTACGAGTTGCATTGGTCCCGTGCGAGGTGTTGGTGTCACCCACAGGGCCGTTCGGGGGCTGTTTTGGGTTTTTCCTCACTAGCGCCATGTTTTTAAGCCTAAGTATAGAAATATGTAAATTATCGTCATATTCTCAAATCACGTGACCGCGTGGTCAGATCCTCGAGTTATATTGGTCCTATGTTGGTGACACTCACTGCGCCGTTCGGGGGTTGTTTCGGGTTTTCACCAACTAACGCTATGTTCTACCTAACTCCTGATATTTTTAAATTATCATCATTTTCTCAAACCAGGAGTCCTGTGTGAGGTGTTGGTAACACACTGGGCCATTCGGGTGCTGTTTCGGGTTTCTCCCGACTAACGCCAAGTTTTTAAGCCTAAGTCTATAAATATGAAAATTATCATCGTAATCTCAAACCGGGGCACCCATGATCACGCCGTTAGTTCCTACGAGTTACATTAGTCCCGTGTGAGGTGTTGGTGCCACTCATGGGGCAGTTCGGGGGCTATTTTTGGTTTTCCCCCACTAACGCCACATTTTTAAGCCTAAGTCTAGAAATATGTAAATTATCATCATATTCTCAAATCGGGAGTCCCTTGAACACACGATCAGTTCCTGCAAGTTATAATAGTAGGTGTTGGTGCCACTCACGGGGCCGTTTGGGGGCTGTTTCGAGTTTTCGCCACCTAACGCGATGTTTGTAAGCCTAAGTCTAAAAATAAGCAAATTATCATCGTATTCTCAAATGGAGGATCCCGTGATTGCGTGGTTAGTTCCTACGAGTTACAATGGCCCCTACGAGATGTTGGTGCCACTCACGGGGCCTTTCTCAAATTTGCAAATTACAATGGTCCCTACGAGATGTTGGTGCCCCCTAACACCATGTTTTGCCACCTAAGTCTATAAATATGCAAATTGTCATCGTATTCTCAAATCGGGGGTCCCCTAATCGTGCAGTCAGTTCTTACGAGTTACATTTGTCCCGTGCGAGGTGTTGGTGCCACTCACGCGGCCGTTTGGGGGCGGTTTCGAGTTTTCACCCACTAACGCCATGTTTTGCCTAAATCCTGATGTTTTTAAATTATCATCGTATTCTCAAATTGGGAGTCCCATGATCGCACGGTCAGTTCCTATGAGTTACATTAGTCCTATGCGAGGTGTTGGTGCCACTTACGGGGTCGTTAGTGGGTTGTTTCGGGTTTCCCCCACTAATGCCATGTTTTTATGCTTAAGTCTAGAAATATGCAAATTATCATCGTATTCTCACACAGGGGGTTCCATGATCTCGCGGTCAGTTCCTACGAGTTAAATTGGTCCCGTACGAGGTGTTGTGTCACTTATAGGGCCGTTCGGGGGATGTTTCCGGTTTTCACTCACTAACGCCATGTTTTGCCTAAGTCCTGATATTTTTAAATTATCTTCGTATTCTCAAAATGGGAGTCACCGTTATCGTATGATCGGTTCCTACGAGTTACATTAGTCTTGTGGGAGGTGTTGGTGCCACGCACAAGGCCGTTCGAAGGCTATTTCGGGTTCTTCCCCCACTAACACCATCTTCTTATGCCAAAGTCTAGAAACAAGCAAATTATCATTGTATTCTCAAACTGGGAGTCCCATGATCGTGCGGTCAGTTCCTACGAGTTACATTGGTCCCGTACGACGTGATTGTTTCACTCACGGGGGCCTTCGAGGGCTGTTTTGGGTTTTCACCCACTAACGCCATGTTTTTAAGCCTAAGTCTAGGAATATGAAAATTTTCTTCGTATTCTCAAACTGGGAGTCCCGTAATTACGGGGTTTGTTCCTTTGATTTAGATTAGTCCCGTGCGAGGTGTTGGTGCCATTCAAGGGACCGTTCGGGGGATGCTTTGGGTTTTCACCCACTAATGCCATATTTTGCCTATGTCCGAATATTTTAATATTAACATCGTATCTCAAACCGAGAGTCACATGATCGCGCGACCAGTTCCTATTATTTACATTGGTCCCGTGCGAGGAGTTTGTGCCACTAACGGGGCCTGTTCGGGGGCTGTTTTAGGGTTTTGCCCCCTAACACATTGTTTTTATGCCTAACTCTAAATATATTCAAATTATCATCGTATTCTGAAATCGGGGCTCCAAACATCGCGCGGTCAGTTCCTACGAGTTACATTGGTCCCGTGGGTGGTGTTGGTGCCACTCACGGGGCTGTTCGGGGGATGTTTCGGGTTTTCAACCACTTACGCCATGTTTTTAAGCCTAAGTCTAAAAAAATGAAAATTATCATCATATTCTCAAACGAGGAGTCCCGTGATCACGCGATCTATTCCTACGCGTTAGATTTGTCCCGTGCGAGGTTTTGGTGCCTCTCAAGGCGCTGTTCGGGGGTTGTTCTCAGGTTTTCACCCACTAACGCCATGTTTTTAGGCCTAAGTCGAGAAAAATGCAAATTTTCATCGTATTCTCAAACCCATAGTCCCGTGATCACACGATTAGTTCCTACGAGTTACAATGGTCCCGTGTGACTTGTTGGTACCACTCACGGGGCCGTTTGGGGGCTATTTCGGGTTTTGTCCCACTAACGCCATGTTTTTAAGTCTAAGTCTAGAAATATGCAAATTATCATCGTATTCTCAAACCGAGGGTCCCGTGATCGCGCGATTAATTCCTACGAGTTACATTGGTCCCGTGCGACGTGTTGGTGCCACTCATGGGGCCGTTCCGAACCTATTTCGGGTTCCCCCCACTAACGCCACATTTTTAAGTCTATGTCTAGAAATATGCAATTTATCACCATATTCTCAAATAGGGGGTCCTGTGATCCCGCAATTAGTTACTGCGAGTTACATTGGTCCTGTGTGTGGTGTTGGTGCCACTCACGGGGCCATTCGGGGGCTGTTTTGGGTTTTCCCCAACGTATGCCATGTTTTTAAGCCTAAGTCTAGAAATATTTAAATTATCATTGTATTATCAAACCGAGGGTCCCGTGATGACGCGATCAGTTCCTACAAGTTACATTGGTGCCGTGTGATGTGTTGGTTCCACTCACGGGGCCATTCTGGGGCTTTTTCAGGTTTTCCCCCACTAACGTCACATTTTTAAGGCTAAGTCTAAAAATATGCAATTTGTCGTCATATTCTCAAATCGGGGGTCCATTAATCGCGCGATCAGTTCCTACAAGTTACATTGGTCCCGTGCAAGGTGTTGTTGCCACTCACGGGGCCGTTTCGGGGTTATTTCAGGCTTTCCCCACTAACGCCATGTATTTAAGGCTAAATCTAGAAATATAAAATTTATCATCATATTCTCAAATTGGGGGTCCCGTAATGGCGCAATCAGTTCCTACGAGTCACATTGGTCCCATGCTAGGTGTTGGTGCCATTCACGGGGTCGTTCGGGGGATGTTTTAAATTTTCTCCCACTAACGCCATGTTTTTAAGACTAGGTCTATATATATTCAAATTATCATCGTATTCTCAAACCAGGAGTCCCCTGATCGCGCGATCAGTTCCTCTGAGTTACATTGATAACGTACGAGGTGTTAGTACCATTCACGGGGCCATTCGGGGGCTGTTTCGGGTTTTCACCACTAACGCCATGTTTTTAACGCTATGTCTAGAAATATGCAATTTATCATCGTATTCTCAATTTGGGGGTCCCGTGATCGGGCTGTCAGTTTCTAGGAGTTTCATTGGTCTCGTGCGAGGTGTTGGAGCCTCTCACGGGGCTGTTCGAGGGATGTTTCGGGTTTTCCCCACAAACGCCATGTTTTTACGGCTAAGTCTAGAAATATACAATTTATCATCAAATTCTCAAATCGAGGGTCTCGTGATCGCGCGGTCAATTCCTACGAGTTACTTTGGTCCCGTGAGAAGTATTGGTGCCACTCACGGGGCCGTTCGGGGGATGTTTCGAGTTTTCCCCAACTAATGCCATGTTTTTAATCCTTTGTCAAAAAATATGAAAATTCTAATCATATTCTCAAACCGTGGGTTCCGTGATCGCACGGTCAGTTTGTACAAGTTACATTGGTTCCGTGCGAGGTGTTGGTGCCACTCACGGGGCCGTTTGGCGACTGTTTCGGGTTTTCTCCCACTAACGCCATGTTTTTATGCTTAAGTCTAGAAATATGCAAATTATATTCATATTCTCAAATCAGGAGTCCGTGATCACACGGTCAGTTCCTACGAGTTACATTAATCCTGTGCGAGGTGTTGGTGCCATTCGCGCGACCGTTCGGGGGCTGTTTTGGGTTTTCACCCACTATCGCCATGTTTTCCCTAAGTCCTTATATTTTGAATTATCGTCCAATTCTCAAATCGGTAGTCTCATTATTCCGCGGTCCGTTCCTACGAGTTACATTGGTCCCGTGCGAGGTATTTGTGCCACTCACAGGGTCGTTCGGGGGTTGTTTCGTGTTTTACCCAACTAACGCCATTTTTTTAGCCCAAGTCTAGAAATATGCAAATTATCATCATATTCTCAAACTAGGGAGCCCGTGATTGTGCGGTGCATTTCTACGAGTTACATTGGTCAGCTACGCGGTGTTGGTGCCACTCACGGTGCCATTCGGGGGCTATTTCGGGTTTTCCCCCATAACGCCACATTTTTAAGTCTATAGAAATATGCAGATTATCATCATATTCTGAAATCGGGGGTCCTGTGATCTCGTCGTCAGTTCCCACAAGTTACATTGGTCCCGTACAAGGTGTTGGTGCAACTCACGGTGCCGTTCGGGGGCTATTTCAAGTTTTCACCCAGTAACGCCATGTTTTTAATCCTAAGCCTAAAAATTTGGAAATTATTCCCATATTCTCAAATCGGGAGTCCCGTGATCGTGCGGTCTGTTCCTAAGAGTTAATTGGTCCCGTGCGAGGAGTTAGTGCCACTCATGGGGGCGTTCGGGGAATTTTTTGGGTTTTCACCCACGAATGCCATGTTTAAAGCCTATGTTTAGAAATATGCACATTATCATCATATTCTCAAATCGGGGGTCCCGTGATCACGCGACTAGTTCCTACTAGTTACATTGGTCCCGTGCGAGTTGTTGGGGCCACTCACGGGGCTGTTCGGGTGCTATTTCGGGTTTTCACCCAATAACGCCATATTTTGCCGCCTGTCTAGAAATATGAAAATTATCATTGTACTCTCAAATCGGGGGTCCCGTGATCGTGTGGTCACTTCGTATAAGTTTCATTGGTCCCATGCTAGGTGTTGGTGCCACTAATGGCGCCGTTCATGGGCTGTTTCAGGTTTTCTCCCACTAACACCATGTTTTTAATCGTATGTCCAGACATATGGAAATTATCATCATATTCTCAAATCGAGAGTCCCAAGATCATGCGGTCAATTCCTACGAGTTATATTGATCCCATGCAATGTGTTGGTGCCATTAACGGGGCCATTTGAGGGTTGTTTCGGGGTTTCCCCATTAACACCATGTTTTTAAGGCTAAGTTTAGAAATATCCAATTTAACATCGTATTCTCAAATATGGGGTCCCGTGATCACGCGACCAGTTCCTATAAGTTACATTGGTCCCGTGCAAGGTATTTGTGCCTCTCATGAGGCCGTTCGGGGGCTGTTTCGGGTTATCAACCACAAATGCCATGTTTTCAAGCCTATGTCTAGAAATATGAAAATCATCATGGTATTATCAAACCAGTAGTCCCGTGATTGTGTGGTCTGTTCCTACGAGTTAGATTAGTCACGTGTGAGGTGTTGGTGCCACTCAAGGGGCCGTCCGGGGGCTGTTTCGAGTTTTCACCCACTAACGCCATGTTTTTATGCCGAAGTCTAGAAACATGCAAATTATCATCGTATTCACAAACCGAGAGTCCCGTGATCGCGCGATCAGTTCCTATAAGTTACATTGGTCCTGTGCAACGTGTTGGGGTCACTCACGGGGCCGTTTGAGGGTTGTTTCTGGTTTTACCCCCTAACGCCATGTTTTTAAGGCTAAGTCTAGAAATATAAAAATTATCATCATATTCTCAAATTGGGGGTCCCGTGATCGGGTGTTCAGTTGCTACGAGTTACATTTTTCCCGTGCGAGGTGTTGGTGCCACTTATGGGGCCATTTCGGGGCTGTTTTAGGTTTTCCCCCACTAATGCCACGTTTTTATGCCTTTTCGGGGCTGTTTTAGGTTTTCCCCCACTAATGCCACGTTTTTATGCCTAAGTCTAGAAATTTGCAAATTATGGTCGTATTCTCAAATCGGGGGTCCCGTGATCACGTGGTTAGTTCATACGAGTTACATTAGTCCCGTGCGAGGTGTTGGTGCCACTCAAGGGGACGTTCGGGGGATGTTTCGAGTTTTCACCCACTAACACCATGTTTGTATGCCTAAGTCTAGAAATATGCAAATTATCATCAAATTCTCAAATCGGGAATCCCGTGATCACGCGGTCAGTTCCTACGATTTATATTGGTCCCGTGCGATGTGTTTGTGCCACTCACGGGGACGTTCGGGGAATGCTTCAGGTTTGCCCCCACTAACGCTATGATTTTAAGGCTAAGTGTAGAAATATGCAGTTTATCATCATATTCTATTACCAGGGGTTCCATGATCGAGCGATCAGTTCATACGAGTTTCATTGGCCTCGTGCGAGGTGTTGGTGCCACTCACGGAGCCACTCGGGGGTTGTTTCGGGTTTTCCCCCACTAATGCCACATTTTCAAGCCTAAGTCTAGAAATATACAAATTATTGTCGTAAACTCAAATCGGGGGTCCCGTGTGACGTGTTGGTGCTATTCCGAGGCCGTTCGGGGGATGTTTTGTATTTTCAGCCACTTACGGCATGTTCTGCCTAAGTCCTTATATTTCAAATTATAGTCATATCCTCAAATCAAGAGTCCCGTGATCGCGTTGTCAGTTCCTACGAGTTACATTGGTCCTGTGGGAGGTGTTGGTGCCACTCACTGGGGCGTTCGGGGGCTGTTTTGGGTTTTCACCCTCTAACGCCTTCTTTTTAAGCCTAAGTCTAGAAATATGCAAATTATCATCATATTCTCCAATCGGGGGTCATGTGATCGTGCGGTCTATTTCTACGAGTTACATTGGTCCCGTGCGAGCTGTTGGTGCCACTCATAGGGCTGTTCGGGGCTTGTTTCTTGTTTTCACATACTAACAACATGTTTTTTGGCCAAAGTCTATAAATATGAAAATTATCATCATATTCACAAATCGGGGGTCCCGTGATCGCACAGTCAGTTCCTATGAGTTACATTGGTCCCTTGTGAAGTGTTGGTGCCACTCACGAGGCCGTTTGGGGGATGTTTTGGGTTTTCACCATCTAATGCCATGTTTTTAAGCCTAAGTCTAGAAATATGAAAATTTTCATCATATTCTCAAATCGGGGGGCCCGTGATCGCGGGGTCAGTTCCTACGAGTTACAATAGTCCCGTGCAAGGTGTTGGTGCCACTCAAGGGGCCATTCAGCGGCTGTTTAGGGTTTTCACCCAGCAACACCATGTTTGTATGCCTAAGTCTAGAAATATGAAAATTATCATCATATTCTAAAATCGAGAGACCCCTGATCACGCGGTTAGTTCCTACGAGTTACATCGGTCCCGTGCGAGGTATCGGTGCCACTCACGGGGCCACTCGGGGGATCTTTCGGGTTTTCACCCACTGATGCCATGTTTTAAGCCTATGTCTAGAAATATGCAAATTATCATCGTATTCTCAAATTGGGGGTCTTATGATCGCGCCGTCACTTCCTATGAGTTACATTGGTCCCGTACATGGTGTTGGTGCCAGTCACGGGGCCCTTTAGGCGTTATTTCGAGTTTTCACCCACTAAGGCCATGTTTTTCAACCTAAGTCTAGAAATATGCAAATTATCACTGTATTCTCAAACTCGGGGTCCCGTTATTGCGCGGTCAGTTCTTATGAGTTACTTTGGTCCCCTGCGAGGTGTTGGTGCCACTCATGTGGCCATTATGGGGTTATTTTGAGTTTACACCGACTAACGCCTTATTTTAGTTCCTAAGTCTAGAAACATGAAAATTATCATCGTATGGTAAAATCGAGAGTCCCGTGATCACACAGAATGTTCCCACGAGTTACATTGGTCTCGTACGAGGTTTTGGTGTCTGTTTTGGGTTTTTACCCAGTAATGCCTTGTTTTCAAGCCTAAGTCTAGAAATACGCAAATTATTATGTATTGTCAAATCGGGGGTCCCATGATCACGCATTTTGTTCCTAGGAGTTACATTGGTCCCGAGCGAGCTGTTAGTGACACTCACGGGATCGTTCGGGGGCTATTTCGGGTTTTTCCCACTAACGACATGTTTTTAAGCCTAAGTCTAGAAATATGCAAGTTATTGGCATATTCTCAAATCGGGGTCCTGGGATCGCGCTTTTAGTTCCTACGAGTTACATTGGTCCCGTGCGAGGTGTTGGTGCCACTCACGGGGCCGTTCGGGGGTTGTTTTGGGTTTTCACGCACTAATCCCATGTTTTTAATCCTAAGTCTAGAAATGTGCAAATTATCATCGTATTCTTTAAACGGGAGTCCCGTGATCACCAGTGAGTTCCTACGAGTTACATTGGTCCCGTGCGAGGTGTTGGTGCCACTCACGAGGCCATTTGGGGGTTGTTTCGAGTTTTCACCCACTAACGCCATGTTTTTAATCCTAAGTCTAGAAATATGCAAATTATCATCTTAGTCTTTAAACGGGCGTCCTGTGATCACCAGTCAGTTCCTACGAGTTACATTGGTCGCGTGCGATGTGTTGCTGCAACTCACGAGGAAGTTCAGGGGATGTTTGGGTTTTCACCCACTAACGCCATGTTTTGCCTATGTCATGATATTTTTATATTAATGTCATATTCTCTAATCGAGAGTCCCGTGATTGCACGGTCAGTTCCTACGATTTACATTGGTCCCGTGCGAGGTGTTTGTGCAACTCGCAGGGCCTGTTCGGGGGATGTTTAAGGTTCCCCCCCTAACGCCATGTTTTTATGCCTAAGTCTAGATATATGCAAATTATCATCGTATTTTCAAAACGGGGCTCAAGTGATCGCGGGGTCAGTTCCTACGAGTTACAATGGTCACGTGCAAGGTGTTGGTGCCTCTCATGGGGCCGTTCCGGGGATGTTTCGGGTTTTCAACCACTAATGCCATGTTTTTAATCCTAAGTCTAGAAATATGAAAATTATCATCGTATTCTCAAACCAATAGTCCCTGGATCGTGCGGTCTATTTCTACGAGTCAGATTAGTCCCGTGTGAGGTGTTGGTGCTACTCAAGGGGCTGTTCGGGGGCTGTTTGGGGTTTTCACCCACTAACGGCATGTTTTTATGCCTATGACTAGAAACATGAAAATTATCATCGTATTCTCAAACCAGGAGTCCCGTGATCATGCGATTAGTTCCTATGAGTTAAATTGGTCCTGTCCGACGTGTTGGGGCCACTCACGGGGACATTTGAGGGCTGTTTTGGGTTTTGCCCCCAACGCCATGTTTTTAAGGCTAACTCTAGAAATATGAAAATATTCATCATATTCTCAAATTGGGGGTCCCGTGATAGGGCGTTCAGTTTCTACGAGTTACATTTGTCCCGTGCCAGCTGTTGGTACCACTCATGAGGCCGTTTCGGGGCTATTTTAGGTTTCCCCCCACTAATGCCACATTTTTAAGCCTAAGTCTAGAAATTTTGAAATTATCATCATAATCTCAAATCGGGGGTCGCGTGATCGGGTGGTCAGTTCGTAAAAGTTACATCGGTCTCGAGTGAGATGTTGCTGCCATTGCCGGGGTCGTTCGGGGGATGTTTTGGGTTTTCACCCACTTGCGCCATGTTTTTCCTAAGTCCTTATATTTCAAATTTTAGTCATATTCTCAAATTGGGAGTCTCGTGATCGCGTTTTCAGTTCCTACGAGTTACATTGGTCCCGTGGGTGGTTTTGGTACCACTCACAGGGCCGTTCGGGTTTTCACCCACTATAGCATTATTTTTAAGCCTAAGTCGAAAAGTATGCAAATTATCATCGTATTCTAAAATCGGGGGTCCTCTGATGGTGCGGTCTAATTCTACGAGTTACATTGGTCCCGTGCGAGCTGTTGGTGCCACTCACGGGGCCGTTCGGGGCTATTTCGTGTTTTCACCTACTAACGACATGTTTTTCGGCCAAAGTCTATAAATAAGCAAACTATCATTGTATTCTCAAATTGGGGGTCCCGTGATCGCGCAGTGAGTTCCTACGAGTTACATTGGTCCCTTACGAGGTTTTGGTGCCACTCACGGGGCCGTTTGGGGGCTGTTTTGGGTTTTCACCAACTAACGCCATGTTTTTAAGCCTAAGTCTAGAAATATGAAAATTCTTATCGTATTCTCAAATCGGGGGTCCCATGACCACGCGGTCAATTCCTAGGAGGTACATTAGTCCCGTGCGAGGTGTTGGTGCCACTCAAGGGGCCGTTCAGCGGTTGTTTTGAGTTTTCAGCCACCAACACCATGTTTGTATGCCTAAGTCTAGAAATATGAAAATTATCATCGCATTCTCAAATTGGGAGACCCCTGATCTCGCGGTTAGTTCCTACGAGTTACATTGGTCCCGTGCAAGGTGTTTGTGCCACTCACGGGGACGTTCGCGAGATGTTTCAAGTTTTCCCCCACTAACGCCATGTTTTTTAAGGTTAAGTCTAAAAAATATGCAATTTATCAAAAAATTCTGAAACTGGGGGTCCCGTGATCATTAGTCAGTTCCTACGAGTTACATTGTTCCCGTGCGATGTGTTGCTGCCACTCACGAGGAAGTTCGGGGGATGTTTGGGTTTTCCCCCACTAACGCCATGTTTTGCCTAGGTCGTGATATTTTTATATTAACGTCGTATTCTCAAACCGAGAGTCCCGTTATCGCACGATCAGTTCCCACAATTTATATTGGTCCCGTACGAGGTGTTTGTGCCACTAACGGGGCCTGTTCGGGGGATGTTTAAGGTTCCCCCCCTAATGCCAGGTTTTTATGCCTAAGTCTAGATATATGCAAATTATCATCGTATTCTCAAATCGGGGCTCCAGTGATCGCGCGATCAGTTCCTACGAGTTACATTGGTCCCGTGCAAGGTGTTCGTGCCTCTCATGGGGCTGTTCGGTGGATGTTTCGGGTTTTCAACCACTAATGCCATGGTTTTAAGACTAAGTCTAGAAATATGAAAACTATCATCGTATTCTCAAACCAGTAGTCCCGAGATCGTTCGATCAATTCTTACGAGTTACATTGGTCCCGTGGGTGGTGTTGGTACCACCCACAGGGCCGTTTGGGAGCTGTTTCGGGTTTTCACCCACTATCGCATTGTTTTTAAGCCTAAGTCTAAAAATATGCAAATTATCATCGTATTCTAAAATCCGGGGTCCTATGATGGAGCGTTCTGTTTCTACGAGTTACATTGGTCCCACGTGAGCTGTTGGGGCCACTCACGGGGCCGTTCGGGGGCTGTTTTGTGTTTTCACCTACTAACGACATATTTTTCGGCCAAACTCTATAAATAAGAAAACTATCATTGTATTCCCAAATCGGTGGTCCCGTGATCGTGCACTCAGTTCATATGAGTTACATTGGTCCTTTACGAGGTGTTGGTGACACTCACGGGGCCGTTTGGGGGCTGTTTTTTGTTTTCACCAACTAACGCCATGTTTTTAAGCCTAAGTCTTGAAATATCTCATCGTATTCTCAAATCGGGGGTCCCATAATCGCGCGGTCAGTTCCTACGTGGTACATTAGTCCCGTGCGAGGTTTTGGTGCCACTCAAGGGGTCGTTCAGCGGCTATTTTGACTTTTCAACCACCAACACCATGTTTGTATGCCTAAGTCTAGAAATATGAAAATTATCATCGTATTCTCAAATCCATAGACCCCTGATCGCGCGGTTATTTCTTACGAGTTACAATGGTCCCGTGCAAGGTGGTTGTGCCACTCACGGGGACGTTCGGGAGATGTTTCGAGTTTTCCCCCACTAACGCCATGTTTTTAAGGTTAAGTCTAGAAATATTAAATTTATCAAAAAATTCTGAAACTGGGGGTCCCGTGATCAGCAGTCAGTTCCTACGAGTTACATTGGTCCCTTGCGATGCGTTGCTACCACTCACGAGGAAGTTCGGGGGATGTTTGGGTTTTCACCCACTAACGCCATGTTTTGCCTATGTCGTGATATTTTTATATTAACGTCGTATTCTCAAACCGAGAGTCCTGTGATCGCATGGTCAAGTCGTATGATTTACATTGGTCCCGTGCGAGTTGTTTGTGCCACTCACGGGGCCTGTTCGGGGGATGTTTAAAGTTCCCACCCTAACGCCATGTTTTTATGCCTAAGTCTAGATATATGCAAATTATCATCGTATTCTCAAATCGGGGCTCCAGTGATTGCGCTGTCAGTTTCCACGAGTTACATTGGTCCTGTGCAAGGTGTTGGTGCCTCTCATGGGGCTGTTCGGTGGATATTTCGGGTTTTCAATCACTAATGCCATGTTTTTAAGCCTAAGTCTAGAAATATGAAAATTATCATCGTATTCTCAAACCAGTAGTCCCGGGATCGTTCGGTCAATTCCTACGAGTTAGATTAGTCTCGTGTGAGGTGTTGGTGCCACTCAAGGGGCCGTTCGGGGGTTGTTTGGGGTTTTCATCCACTAACGCCATGTTTTTATGCCTAAGTCTAGAAACATGCAAATTATCATCATATTCTCGAACCAGGAGTCTCGTGATCATGCGATCAAATCCTATGAGTTACATTGGTCCTGTCCAACGTATTGGGGCCACTCACGGGGCCATTTGAGGGTTGTTTCGGGATTTGCCCCCAACGCCATGTTTTTAAGGCTAAGTCTAGAAATATGCAAATTATCATCATATTCTCAAATCGGGGGTCCCGTGATAGGGCGTTCAGTTTCTACGAGTTACATTTGTCCTTGCGAGGTGTTGGTGCCACTCATGGGTCCGTTTCGGGTCTGTTTTAGGTTTTTCCCCACTAATGCCACGTTTTTGACCTATATCTAGATATTTTCAATTTATGGTCGTATTCTCAAATCGGGGGTCCCGTGATCGTTTGGTCAGTTCACACAAGTTACATTGGTACCGTGCGAGGTGTTGGTGCCACTCACGGGGCCGTTCGGGCGCTATTTTGGGTTTTCTCCAACTAACGCCATATTTTTAAGCCCAAGCGTAGAAATATGCAAATTATCTTTGCATTCTAAAACTAGGAGTCCTATGATCGCGTGGTCAGTTCCTATGAGTTACATTGATCCCGTGCGAGGTGCTAGTTCCATTCACGGTGTCGTTCAGGGGTGTTTTGGGGTTTTACCCACTAATGCCATGTTTTGCCCAAGTCCTTATATTTTAAATTATTGTCCTATTCTCAAATCGGGAGTCTCGTGATTGCGCGATCAGCTCCTATGAGTTACATTAGTCCCGTGGGAGGTGTTGGTGCCACTCACCGGGCCGTTCGGGGGTTGTTTTGGGTTTTCACCCCTAACGCCTTATTTTTAGCCTAAGTCTAGAAATATGCAAATTATCATCATATTCTCAAACCGGGGGTCCCGTGATTGGGCAGTCAGTTCCTATGAGTTACATTCGTCCCGTGCGAGCTGTTAGTGCCACTCACGGGGTATTACGGGGGATGTTTTGGGCTTTTACCCACTAACGCCATGTTTTTAAGCCTAAGTGTAGAAATATGAAAATTATCATCGTATTCTCCAATTGAGAGTCTCATCATCGCGTGGTAAGTTCCTACGAGTTACATTAGTGCCGTGCAAGGTGTTGGTTCCACTCAAGGGGCCCTTCGGGGGCTGTGTTGGGTTTTCACCAACTAACACCATGTTTCTATGCCTAAGTCTAGAAACATGAAAATTATCATCGTATTGTCAAATCGGGAGTCCCGTGATCGCGAGGTTAGTTCCTACGAGTTACATTGGTCCCGTACGATGTGTTTGTGCCACTCACGGGGACGTTCGGGGGATGTTTTAGGTTTTCCCCCACTAACGCCATGTTTTTAAAGCTAAGTGTAGAAATATGCAATTTATCATCGTATTCCCAAACCCGTGGTCCCATGATCGCGCGGTCAGTTCATACGAGTTACATTGGTCCCGTACAAGGTGTTGGTGCCACTCACGAGGCCGTTCGGGGGTTGTTTCGGGTTTTTACCCACGAACACCAAATTTTCAAGCCTAAGTCTAGATATATGCAAATTATCATCGTATTCTCAAATCGGGGCTCCAGTGATCGCGCGGTCTGTTCCTACGAGTTGCATTGATCCCGTGCAAGGTGTTGGTGCCTCTCATGGGGAAGTTCGGTGGATGTTTCGGGTTTTCAACCACTAATGCCATGTTTTTAAGCCTAAGTCTAGAAATATGAAAATTATCGTCGTATTCTCAGACCAGTAGTCCCGGGATCGTTCGGTCAATTCCTACGAGTTACATTGGTCCCGTGGGTGGTGTTGGTGCCACTCACAGGGCCGTTCACGGGCTGTTTCGGGTTTTCACCCACTATCGCATTATTTTTAAGGCTAAGTCTAAAAATATGGAAATTATAATCGTATTCTAAAATCGGGGGTCCTATGATGGAGCGGTCTATTTCTACGAGTTACATTGGTCCCGCGTGAGCTGTTGGTGCCACTCACGGGGCCGTTCGGGGGCTGTTTCGTGTTTTCACCTACTAACGACATATTTTTTAGCCAAAGTCTATAAATAAGAAAACTATAATTGTATTCCCAAATCGGGGGTCCCATGATCGCGCAGTCAGTTCGTACGAGTTACATTGGTCCTTTGCGAGGTGTTAGTGCCACTCACGAGGCCGTTTGGGGGCTGTTTTGGGTTTTCACCAACTAACGCGATGTTTTTAAGCCTAAGTCTTGAAATATGAAAATTCTCATCGTATTATCAAATCGGGGGTCCCAAGATCGGGCGGTCAGTTCCTACGAGGTACATTAGTCCCGTGCGAGGTGTTGGTGCCATTCAAGGGGCCGTTCAACGGATGTTTTGAGTTTTCAGCCACCAACACCATGTTTGTATGCCTAAGTTTAGAAATATGAAAAGTATCATCGTATTCTCAAATTCGAAGACCCCTGATCGCGCGGTTAGTTTCGTCGAGTTATATTGGTCCCGTACAAGGTGTTTGTGCCACTCACGGGGACGTTCGGGAGATGTTTCGAGTTTTCCCCCACTAACGCCATGTTTTTAAGGTTAAGTCTACAAATATGCAATTTATCAAAAAAATCTAAAACCGGGGGTCCCGTGATCAGCAGTCAGTTCCTACGAGTTACATTGGTCCCGTGCGATGTGTTGCTGCCACTCAAGTGGAAGTTCGGGGGAGTTTTGGGTTTTCACCCACTAACGCCATGTTTTGCCTATGTCGTGATAATTTTATATTAAAGTCGTATTCTCAAACCGAGAGTCCCGTGATCGCACGGTCAGTTCCTACGACTTACATTGGTCCTGTGCGAGGTGTTTGTGCCACTCACAGGGCCTGTTCGGGGGATGTTTAAGGTCCCCCCCCCCCCTAACGCCATGTTTTTATGCCTAAGTCTAGATATATGAAAATTATCATCGTATTCTCAAATCGGGCCTCCAGTGATCGCGCGGTCAGTTCCTACGAGTTACATTGGTCCCGTGCAAGTTGTTGGTGCCTCTCATGGGGCTGTTCGGTGGATGTTTTGGGTTTTCAACCACTAATGCCATGTTTTTAAGCGAACATCTAGAAATATGAAAATTATCGTCGTATTCTCAAACCAGTAGTCCCGGGATCGTTCGGTCTATTCCTACGAGTTATATTAGTCCCGTGTGAGGTGTTGGTGCCACTAAAGGGGTCGTTCGGGGGCTGTTTGGGGTTTTCACCCACTAACGCCATGTTTTTATGCCTAAGTCTAGAAATGTGCAAATTATCATCGTATTCTCGAACTAGGAGTCCCGTGATCTTGCGATCAGTTCCTATGAGTTACATTGGTCCTGTGAAACGTGTTGGGGCCACTCACGGGGCCATTTGAGGGTTGTTTCGGGTTTTGCCCACGGTACCATGTTTTTAAGGCTAAGTCTAGAAATATGCAAATTATCATCATATTCTCAAATCGGGGGTCCCGTGATAGGGCGTTCAGTTTCTACGAGTTACATTTGTCCCGTGCGAGGTGTTGGTGCCACTCATGGGCCCATTTCAGGAATGTTTTAGGTTTTCCCCCACTAATGCCACGTTTTTAAGCCTATATCTAGAAAATTTTAAATTATGGTCGTATTATCAAATCGGGGGTCCCGTGATCGGGTGGTCTATTCATACAAGTTAAATTGGTATCGTGTGAGGTGTTGGTGCCACTCACGGGGCCGTTCGGGCGTTGTTTTAGGTTTTCTCCAACTAACGCCATGTTCTTAAGCCTAAGTCTAGGAATATGCAAATTATCTGCGTATTCTCAAACTACGAGTCATATGATCATGTGGTCAGTTCCTAAACGTTACATTGGTACCGTGCGAGCTGTTGGTGCCACTCACGGGGCCGTTCGGGGGCTGTTTTGGGCTTTCACCCACTAACGCCATGTTTTTAAGGCTAAGTCTAGAAATATGAAAATTCTTGTCGTATTCTCAAATCGGGGGTCCCATGATCGCGCGGTCAATTCCTAGGAGGTACATTAGTCCCGTGCGAGGTGTTGGTGCCACTTAAGGGGCCGTTCAGCGATTGCTTTGAGTTTTCAGCCACCAACACCATGTTTGTATGCCTAAGTCTAGAAATATGAAAATTATCATCGTATTCTCAAATCGGGAGACCCCTGATCTCGCGGTTAGTTCCTACGAGTTACATTGGTCCCGTGCAAGGTGTTTGTGCCACTCACGGGGACGTTCGGGAGATGTTTCAAGATTTCCCCCACTAACGCCATGTTTTTAAGGTTAAGTCTAGAAATATGCAATTTATTAAAAAATTCTGAAACTGGGGGTCCCGTGATCAGCAGTCAGTTCCTACGAGTTACATTGGTCCCGTGTGAGGTGTTGGTGCCATTCACGGGGCCGTTCGGGGGATGTTTTGGTTTTCAACCACTAACGCCACATTTTGCCTAAGTCCTTATATTTTAAATTATCATCATATTCTCAAATCGGGATTCATGTGATTGCACTGTCAGTTTCTATGATTTACATTGGTCCGTGGGAGGTGTTGGTACCACTCACGGGTCCGTTCGGGGGCTATTTCGGGTTTTCACCCACTAACACCATGTTTTAAGCCTATGTCAAGAAATATGAAAATTATCATCGTATTCTCACATCGGGGGTCCCATGATCCTGCGGTCAGTTCCTACGAGTTACATTGGTCACATGCGAGGTGTTGGTGCCAGTCACAGGGCCGTTCGGGCCGGGTTTTCACCCACTAACGCCATTTTTTGCTTCCTATGTCTAGAAATATGCAATTTATCATCGTATTCTCAAATCGGAGGTCCCTTTATTGTGCAGTCAGTTCCTATGAGTTATTTTTATCCTCTACGAGGTGTTGGTGCCACTCACGTGGCCATTCTGTGGCTGTTTCGAGTTTACACCCACTAACGCCATGTTTTTATGCCTAAGTCTAGAAACATGAAAATTATCTTCATATTCTCAAACCAAGAGTCCCATGATCGCACAGTCAGTTCCTACGAGTTACATTTTTCCCGTGCGAGGTGTTGGTGCCACTCACGGGGCCGTTTGGTGTCTGTTTCGTGTTTTCACCCACTAATTACTTGTTTTGAAGCCTAAGTCTATCAATATGCAAATTATCATGTATTCTCAAATCAGGGGTCTCGTGATCGCGCGATTAGTTCCTACGAGTTACATTGGTCCCGTGTGAGGTGTTAGTGCCACTCACGGGGCCGTTCAGAGGCTGTTTCGGGTTTTCCCCACTAACGACATGTTTTTAAGCCTAAGTATAGAAATATGCAAATTATTGGCATATTCTCAAATCGGTGGTCCCGAGATCGCGCTGTCAGTTCCTTCGAGTCACATTGGTCCCGTGCGAGGTGTTGGTGCCACTCACGGGGCTGTTCGGGTGTTTTTACGGGTTTTCACCCACTAATGCCATATTTTTAATCCTAAGTCTAAAAGTATGCAAATTATCATCGTATTATCAAAACGGGAGTCCCATGATCGCCAGTTAGTTCCTACGAGTTACATTGGTCCCATGCTAGGTGTTGCTGCCACTCACGAGGCCGTTCGGGGGATGTTTTGGATTTTCACACACAAACGCCATGTTTTCCCTATGTCCTGATATTTTTATATTAACGTCATTTTCTCAAAGTGGGATCCCCATTATCACGCGATCACTTCCTATGATTTATAATGGTCCCGTGCGAGGTGTTTGTGCCACTCACGGGGCCTGTTCGGGGGGATGTTTCAGGTATTCCCCCCCTAACGCCATGTTTTTATGCCTAAGTCTAGATATATGCAAATTATCGCCGCATTCTCGTACTGGGGGTCTAGTGATCGCGCGATCAGTTCCTACGAGTTGCATTGGTCCCGTGCAAGGTGTTGGTGCCTCTCATGGGGCCGTTCAAGTACTGTTTTAGGTTTTCAACCACTATTTTCATGTTTTTTAGCCTAAGTCTAAAAATATGAAAATTATCAGCCTATTCTCCCACCAGTAGTCCCGTGATCGCACGGTCTATTCCTGCAAGTTAGACTAGTTCCGTGTGAGGTGTTGGTGCCACTCAAGGGGCCGTTCGTGGGCTGTTTTGAGTTTTCACCCCCTAACGCCATGTTTTTAAGGTTAAGTCTAGAAATATGCAAATTATCGTTGTATTCTCTAAACGGGGGTCCCATGATTGCGTGATCAGTTGCTATGAGTTACATTGGTCCCGTGCGAGGTGTTGGTGCCACTCACGGGGCCGTTCCTGGATGTTTTAAGTTTTCCCCCACAATCGCCACATTTTTAAGCCTAAGTCTAGAAATTTGTAAATTATGGTCGTATTCTCAAATGTGGGGGTCTCGGGATCGCGTGTTTAGTTCATAAAGTTACTTTGGTACCGTGCGAGGTGTTGGTCCCACTCACGGGGCCGTTCGGGGGCTGTTTTGGGTTTTCACCCCCTAACGCCATGTTTTTAAGGTTAACTCTAGAAATATGGAAATTATCTTCGTATTCTCAAACTAGGAGTCCCGCGATCGCACGGTCAGTTCCTACGAGTTGTTGGTGCCATTCACGGTGCCGTTCATGGGCTATTTTGGGTTTTCACCCACTAACGCCATGTTTTGCCTAAGTCCTTATATTTTAAATTATCATCCTATTCTCAAATTAGGAGTCCCATGATTGCGCGATCAGTTCCTATGAGTTACATTGGTCCCGTGGGAGGTGTTGGTGCCACTCACAGGGCCGTTCGGGGGCTTTTTTGGGTTTTCACACCTAATGCCTTATTTGTAAGCCTAAGTCTAGAAATATGCCAATTATCATCGTATTGTCAAACCGGTGGTCCTGTGATCACGTGGTCCATTTCTACAAGTTAGATTGGTCCAGTGCCAGCTGTTGGTGCCACTCACGGGGCCGTTCGGGGGCTGTTTCGTGTTTTCACCCACTAACGACATGTTTTTTTACCAAATTCTATAATTAAGCAAATTATTGTCGTATTCTCAAATCGGGGGTTCCGTGATCGCGCAGTCACTTCCTACGAGTTACATTGGTCCCTTGCGAGGTGTTGGTGCCACTCACGTGGACGTTCGGGGCTATTTTTGGATTTCACGCACTAACATCATGTTTTTAAGCCTAAGTTTAGAAATATGAAAATTATCATCGTATTCTAAAATTGGGATTCCCGTGATCACGCGATCGGTTTCTACGAGTTACATTAGTCCCGTGCGAGGTGTTGGTGCCACTCAAGGAGACGTTCGGGGGCTATTTCGGGTTTTCACCCACTAACACCATGTATGTATGCCTAAGTATAAAAACATGCAAATTATCTTCGTATTCTCAAATCGGGAGTCTCGTGATCGGGCGGTCAGTTACTACGACTTACATTAGTCCAGTGCGAGGTGTTCGTGCCACTCACAGGGACATTCAGGGGATGTTTCGGTTTTTCACCCACTAACGCCATATTTTTAAGGCTAAGTCCATAAATATTCAATTTATCATCGTATTCTCAAACAAGGGGTCCTATGATCCGGCGATCAGTTCTTACGAGTTACATTGGTTCTGTGCGAGGTGGTAGTGCCACTCACGGTGCCGTTCGGGGGTTGTTTTGGGTTTTCCCCCACTAACGCCATGTTTTTAAGCCTAAGTCAATAAATATGCAAATTATCGTTGTAATCTGAAATCGGGGGTCCCGTGATCGCGCGGTCAGTTCGTACAAGTTACATTGGTCTCGTGTGAGGTGTTGGTGCCATTCACGGGGCCGTTCGGGGGATGTTTTAGGTTTTCACCCACTAACGCCATGTTTTGCCTATGTCCTTATATTTTAAATTATCGTCCTATTCTCAAATAGGGAGTCCCGTGATTGCGCTGTCAGTTCCTACGAGTTACATTGGTTCCGTGGGAGGTGTTGTTGCCACTCACCGGGCCGTTCAGGAGCTATTTCGGGTTTTCACCCACTAATGCCTTATTTTTAAGCCTAAGTCTAGAAATATGTAAATTATCATCGTATTCTCACACCGAGGGTCATGTGATCATGCGGTCCATTTTTACGAGTTACATTGGTCCCGTGCAAGCTATTGGTGCCAGTCACGGGGCCGTTCGAGGGCTATTTTGGGTTTTCACCCACTAACACCATGTTTTTAAGCCTAAGTCTACAAATATGAAAATTATCATCGTATTCTCAAACCGGGAGTCTGGTGATCACGTGGTCATTTCCTACGAATTACATTAGTCCCGTGCGAGGTATTGGTGCCACTAAAGGGGCCGTTCGGGGGCCATTTTGGGATTTCACCCACTGACACCCTATTTGCATGCCTAAGTCTAGAAAAATGCGAATTATCGTCGTATTCTCATATCAGGAGTCCCGTGATCGCGCAGTCAGTTCCTACGAGTCACATTGGTCCCGTTCGAGGTGTTCGTGCCACTCACGGGGACGTTCGGGGGATGTTTCGGGTTTTCCCCCACTAACTCCATGTTTTAATGCTAAGTCTAGAAATAAACAATTTATCTTCGTATTCTCAAACTGGGGGTCCCGTGATCGCGCGGTCAGTTCCTACGGGTCACAATGGTCCCGTACGATGTGTTGGTGCCACTCACGGGGCGTTCGGGGGTTATTTTGGGTTTCCCCCCTCTAACACCACATTTTTACGCCTAATCCTAGAAATATGTAAATTATTGTCGTATTCTCAAATCGGGGGTCCCGTGATCGCCCGATCAGTTCGTACAAGTTACATTGGTACCGTGTGAGGTGCTGGTGCCATTCACGTGGCCCTTCGAGGGATGTTTTGGGTTTTCACACACAAATGCCATGTTTTGCATAAGTCCTTATATTTTAAATTATAGTCCTATCCTCAAATTGGGAGTCCCATGATCCTGCTGTCACTTCCTAGAGTTACATTGGTCCCGTGGGAGGTGTTGATGCCACTCACGGGGTTGTTCGGGGGTTGTTTCAAGTTTTTACCCATTACCGAGTTGTTTTTAAGCCTAATCTAGATATATGTGAATTATCTCCGTATTCTCAAACTGGGGGTCCCGTGATCACGCCATCCATTTCTACGAGTTACATTGGTCCCGTTCGAGGTGTTGGTGCCACTATCGGGGGCATTCTTGGGCTATTTCGCATTTTCACCCACTAACACCACGTTTTGCCACTTAAGTCTATAAATAAGGAAAGTATCATCGTATTCTCAAACTAGTGGTCCCGTGATCGCACGGTCAGTGCCTACGAGTTACTTTGGTCCTTTGTGAGGTGTTGTTGCCACTCACGGGGTCGTTCTGGGGTTATTTTGGGTTTTCACCCACCAACGCTGTGTTTTTAAGCCTATTTATAGAAATATGAAAATTATCATCGTATTCTCAAACCGGGAGTCCAGTGATCGCGCGGCTAGTTCGTACGAGTTACACTAGTACAATACGAGGTGTTGGTGCCACTCAAGGGGCCGTTCGGGGGCTATTTTTGGTTTTCACCCCCTAACGCCATGTTTATAAGGTTATGTCTAGAAATATGCAAATTATCATCGTATTCTCAAATCGGGGGTCCCATGATTGCGCGATCGGTTGCTACGAGTTACATTGGTCCCGTGCGAGGTGTTGGTGCCACTCACGAGGCCGTTCCGGGGCTGTTTAAAGTTTTCCCCCACAATCGCCACTTCTTTAAGCCTAAGTCTAGAAATTTATAAATTATTGTCGTATTCTCATATCAGGAGTCCCGTGATCGCGTGGTTAGATCATACAAATTACATTGGTACCGTGCGAGGTGTTGGTGCCACTCACGGGGGCGTTCAGGGGATGTTTCGGGTTTTCCCCCACTAACTACATGTTTTTAAGGCTAAGTCTAGAAATAAACAATTTATCATCGTATTCTCAAACCGGGGGTCCCGTGATCGCGCGGTCAGTTCCTACGGGTTACATTGGTCCTGTACGATGTGTTGGTGCCACTCACGGGGCGTTCCGGGTTGTTTCGGGTTTTACCCCTCCAACACCACATTTTTACTCCTAAGTCTAGAAATATGTAAATTATCATCGTATTCTCAAATCGAGGGTCCCGTGATCGCCCGGTCAGTTTGTATAAGTTACATTAGTCCCGTGTGAGGTGTTGGTGCATTCACGGGGCCGTTCGAGGGATGTTTTGAGGTTTTACACACAAATGCCATGTTTTTCCTAAGTCCTTATATTTTAAATTTTTGTCCTATTCTCAAATCGGGAGTCCCGTGATCGTGCTGTCAGTTCCTACGAGTTACATTGGTCTCGTGGGAAGTGTTGGTGCCACTCACGGGGCCGTTCGCGGGTTGTTTCTTGTTTTTACCCATTAACGCCTTATTTTTAAGCCTAATCTTCATATATACGAATTATCATCGTATTCTCAAACTGGGGGTCACGTGATCACGCGATCCATTTCTACGAATTACATTGGTCCCGTGCGAGGTGTTGTTGCCACTATCGGGGGCATTCTTGGGCTATTTCGCATTTTCACCCACTAACACCATGTTTTGCCACTTAAGTCTATAAATAAGGAAATTATTGTCATATTCTGAAACTGGGGTCCCGTGATCGCACGGTCAGTTCCTAAGAGTTACTTTGGTCCCTTGCGAGGTGTTGGTGCCACTCATGGTGGCTGTTCGGGGGTTATTTTGGGTTCTCACCCACCAACGCCGTGTTTTAAAGCCTATGTATAGAAATATGAAAATTATCATCATATTCTCAAACCGGGAGTCCAGTGATCGCGCGACCAGTTCATACGAGTTACATTAGTCCCATGCGAGGTGTTGGTGCCACTCAAGGGGCCCTTCGGGGGCAGTTTCGCATTTTCACCCCCTAATGCCATGTTTTTAAGGTTAAGTCTAGAAATATGGAAATTACGATCGTATTCTAAAATCGAGGGTCCCGTGATTGCGCGATCAATTCGTACGAGTTACATTGGTTCCGTGCGAGGTGTTTGTGCCACTCACGGGGCCGTTCCGGGGCTATTTAATGTTTTCCCCACAATCACCACTTTTTTAAGCCTAAGTCTAGAAATTCGTAAATTACCATCGTATTCTCAAATTGGGGGTCCCGTGATCGCGTGGTTAGTTCATACAAGTTACATTGGTACCGTGCGAGGTGTTGGTGCCACTCACGAGGATGTTCGGGGGATGTTTCAATTTTTCCCCCACTAACTCCATGTTTTTAAAGCTAAGTCTAGAAATAAACAATTTATCATCGTATTCTCAAACCGTGGATCCCGTGATCGCGCGGTTAGTTCCTACGGGTTACATTGGTCCTGTACGATGTGTTGGTGCCACTCGCGGGGCGTTCAGGGGTTGTTTTGGGTTTCCCCCTCTAACACCACATTTTTACGCCTAAGTATAGAAATATGTAAATTATCATCGTATTCTCAAATCGAGGGTCCCGTGATCTCCCGGTCAGTTCGTACAAGTTACATTGGTCTCGTGTGAGGTGTCGGTGCCATTCACGGGGCCGTTCGAGGGATGTTTTGGGTTTTCACACACAAACGTCATGTTTTGACTAAGTCCTTATATTTTAAATTTTTGTCCTATTCTCAAATAGTAAGTCCCGTGATCATGTTGTCAGTTCCTATGAGTTACATTGGTCCCGTGGGAGGTGTTGGTGCCACTCACGGGGCTGTTCGGGGGTTATTTCGAGTTTTTACTCATTAACGAGTTATTTTTAAGCCTAATCTAGATATAAGCGAATTATCGTCGTATTCTCAAACTGGGGGTCCCTTGATCACGCGATCCATTTCTACGAGTTACATTTGTCCCGTGCGAGGTGTTGGTGCCACTATCGGTGGCATTCTTGGGCTATTTCTCGTTTTCACCTACTAACACCATGTTTTGCCACTTAAGTCTATAAATAAGGAAATTATCATCGTATTCTCAAACTGGGGGTCCCGTGATCGCACCGTCAGTTCCTACGAGTTACTTTGGTCCCTTGTGAGGTGTTGGTGCCACTCAGGGGGGCGTTCGGGGGTTATTTTGAGTTTTCACCCACCAACGTCGTGTTTTCAAGCCTATTTATAGAAATATGAAAATTGTCATTGTATTCTCAAATCGGGAGTCCAGTGATCGCGCGATCTGTTCATACGAGTAACATTTGTCCCATGCGAGGTGTTGGTGCCATTCAGGGGCCGTTCGGGGGCTGTTTCGGGTTTTCACCCCCTAACGCCATGTTTTTAATGTTAAGTTTAGAAATATGCAAATTACCATCGTATTCTCAAATCGAGGGTCCCGTGATTGCGCGATCAGTTCCTACGAGTTACATTGGTCCAATGCGAGGTGTTGGTGCCACTCACGAGGCCATTCCGGGGATGTTTAAAGTTTTCCCCCACAATTGCTGCTTTTTTAAGCCTAAGTCATGAAATTAGTCAATTATGGTCGTATTCTCAAATTGGGGGTCCCGTGATCGCGTGGTTAGGTCATACAAGTTACATTGGTACCGTGCGAGGTGTTGGTGCCACTCACGCGGACGGTCGGGGAATGTTTTGGGTTTTCCCCCACTAACTCCATGTTTTCAAGGCTAAGTCTAGAAATAAATAATTTATCTTCGTACTCTCAAATCGGAGGTCCCGTGATTGCGCGATCATTTCCTACGGGTTACATTGGTCCCGTGCGACGTGTTGGTGCCACTCACGGGGAGTTCGGGATTGTTTTGGGTTTTCCCCCTCCAATGCCACATTTTTATTCCTAAGTCTAGAAATATGTAAATTATCCTCGTATTCTCAAATTGTGGGTCTCGTGATCTCCCGGTCAGTTTGTACAAGTTAAATTGGTCCCGTGTTAGGTGTTGGTGCCATTCACGGGGCCGTTCGAGGGATGTTTTGGGTTTTCACCCACAAATGCCATGTTTTGCCTAAGTCCTTAAATTTTAAATTATAATCCTATTCTTAAATCGAGAATCCCGTGATCGTGTTGTCAGTTCCTACGAGTTACATTGGTCCTGTGGGAGGAGTTGGTGCCACTCACGGGGCCGTTCGGGGGTTGTTTTGGGTTTTTACCCATTAACGAGTTGGTTTTAAGCCTAATCTATATATATGCGAATTATCGTCGTATTCTCAAACTGGGGGTCCCGTGATCACGCGATCCATTTATATGAGTTACATTGGTCCCGTGCGAGTTGTTGGTGCCACTATCGGGGGCATTCTTGGGCTATTTCGCGTTTTCACCCACTAACACCATGTTTTGCCACTAAAGTCAATAAATAAGGAAATTATCGTCGTATTCTCAAACTGGAGGTCCCGTGATCACACGGTCAGTTCCTACGAGTTACTTTGGTCCCTTACGAGGTGTTGAAGCCACTCACGGGGCCATTCGGGGGTTATTTTGGGTTTTCACCCACCATTGCTGTGTTTTTAGGCCTATGTCTAGAAATATGAAAATTATCATCGTATTCTCAAACCAGGAGTCCAGTGATCACGCTGCCAAATCATACCAGTTACACTAGTCCAATGAGAGGTGCTGGTGCCACTCAAGGGGCCGTTCGGGGGCTATTTTGGGTTTTCACCCCCTAACGCCATGTTTTTAAGGTTAAGTCTAGAAATATGCAAATTATCAACGTATTCTCAAATCAGGGGTCCCATGATTGCGCGATCAGTTCCTATGAGTTACTTTGGTCCCACTCACGGGGCCGTTCCGGGGCTGTTTAAAGTTTTTCCCCACAATCGCCACTTTTTTAAGCCTAAGTCTAGAAATTTGTAAATTATGGTTTTATTCTCAAATTAGGTGTCCCGTGATCGCGTGGTTAGTTCATACAAGCAACATTGGTACTGTGCGAGGTGTTGAAGCCACTCACGAGGAGGTTCGAGGGATGTTTTGAGTTTTCCCCAACTAACTCCATGTTTTTAAGGCTAAGTCTAGAAATAAACAATTTATCGTCGTATTCTCAAACTGGGGGTCCCATGATTGCGTGGTCAGTTCCTACGGGTTACATTGGTCCCGTACGATGTGTTGGTGCCATTCAAGGGTTGTTCGGGGGTTGTTTTGCATTTTCCCCCTCTAACACCACATTTTTACGCCCAAGTCTCGAAATATGTAAATTATCATCTTATTCTAAAATTCGGGGTCTCGTGATCGACCGGTCATATCGTACAAGTTACATTAGTCCCGTGTGAGGTGTTGGTGCCATTCACGGGGCCGTTCGAGGGATGTTTCGGGGTTTCACACACAAATGCCATGTTTTGCCTAAGTCCTTATATTTTAAATTATAGTCCTATTCACAAATCGGGAGTCACGTGATCATGCTGTCAGTTCCTACGAGTTACATTGGTCCTGTGGGAGGTGTTGGTGCCACTCACGGGGCCGTTCGGGGGTTATTTTGGGTTTTCCCCCAATTAACAAGTTATTTTTATGCTTAATCTAGATATATGCGAATTATCATCGTATTCTCAAACTGGGGTTCCCGTGATCACGCGATCCATTTATACGAGTTAGATTGGTCCCATGCGAGGTCTTGGTGCCACTATCGGGCTCATTCTTGGTCTATTTCGCATTTTCACCCACTAACACCATGTTTTGCCACTTAAGTCTATAAATAAGGAAATTATCGTCGTATTCTCAAACTGGGGGTCCCGTGATCGCACGGTCGGTTCCTACGAGTTACTTTGGTCCCCTGCGAGGTGTTGTTGCCAGTCACGGGGGCGTTCGGGGGTTATTTTGGGTTTTCACCCACCAACGTCGTGTTTTTAAGCCTATGTATAGAAATATGAAAATTATCATCGTATTCTCAAACCGGGAGTCCAGTGATCGCGCGGCCAATTTGTATGAGTTACATTAGTCCCATGCAAGGTGTTGGTGCCACTCAAGGGGCCGTTCGGGGGCTATTTCGGGCTTTCACCCCCTAACGCCATGTTTTTAAGGTTAAGTCTAGAAATATGTTAATTATCATTGTATTCTCAAATCAGGGGTCCCATGATTGCGCGATTAGTTCCTACGAGTTACATTGGTCCCGTGCAAGGTGTTGGTGCCACTCATGGGCCGTTCCGGGGCTGTTTAAAGTTTTCCCCCACAATCGCCACTTTTTTAAGCATAAGTCTAGAAATTTGTAAATTACGGTCGTATTCTCAAATTGGGGGTCCCGTGATCGCGTGGTTAGTTCATACAAGTTACATTGGTACCGTGTGAGGTGTTGGTGCCACTCACGGGGCCGTTCGGGGGCTGTTTTATGTTTTATCCAACTAACGCCATGTTTTTAAGCCTAAATCTAGAAATATGCAAATTATCTTCGTATTCTCAAACTAGGACTCCCGTGATCACGCGTCCATTCCTAGGAGTTGTTGGTGCCATTCACGATGTTGTTCATGGGCTGTTTTGGGTGTTCACCCACTAACGCCATGTTTTACCTAAGTCCTTATATTTTAAATTATCATCATATTCTCAAATCGGGAGTCCCATGATTGCGCGGTGAGTTCCTACGAGTTACATTAGTCCCATGGGAGGTCTTGGTGCCACTCACCGGGCCGTTTGGGGGCTGCTTTGGGTTTTCAACCCTAACGCATTATTTTTAAACATAAGCCTAAAAATATTCAAATTATCATCCTATTCTCAAACTGGGGTTCCTGTGATCACGTGGTCCATTTCTACGAGTTACATTGGTCCCGTGCGAGCTGTTGGTGCCACTCACGAGGCCGTTTGGGGGATGTTTCGTGTTTTCACCCACTAATGACATGTTTTTTTGCCAAATTCTATAAATAAGCAAATTATCATTGTATTCTCAAATCGGGGGTCCCGTGATTGTCCAGTCACTTCCTACGAGTTACAATGGTCCCTTGCGAGGTGTTGGTGCCACTCATGGGGACGTTCGAGGGATATTTTGGGCTTTCACCCACTAACGCCATGTTTTTAAGCCTAAGTCTAGAAATATGAAAATTATCATCGTATTCTCAAATTGGGAGTCACGTGATCACGCGGTCGGTTCCTATGAGTTACATTAGTCCCGTGCGAGGTGTTGGTGCCACTCAAGGGGCCGTTCGGGGGCTATTTCGGGTTTTCACCCACTCACACCATGTTTGTATGCCTAAGTCTAGAAACATGCAAATTATCTTCGTATTCTCAAATCGGGATTCCCGTGATCAAGCGATCAGTTCCTACGACTTACATAGGTCCCGTGCGAGGTGTTGGTGCCACTCACGAGGACGTTCGGGGGATGTTTCGAGTTTTCACCCACTAACGCCATATTTTTAAGTCTAAGTCTAGAAATATTCAATTTATCATCGTATTCTCAAAAAAGGGGTCCCGTGATCACGCAGTCAGTTCCTACGAGTTACATTGGTCCCGCACGAGGTGTTAGTGCCACTCACGGGGCCGTTCGTGGGTTATTTTGGGTTTTCCCCCACTAACGCCTTGTTTTTAAGCCTAATAAAATAAATATGTAAATTATCGTTGTAATCTCAAATCAGGGGTCCCGTGATCGCCCGGTCAGTTCATACAAGTTACATTAGTCTCGTGTGAGGTGTTGGTGCCATTCACGTGGCCCTTCAAGGGATGTTTTGGGTTTTCACCCACTAATGCCATGTTTTGCCTAAGTCCTTATATTTTAAATTATGGTCCTATTATCAAATAGGGAGTCCCGTGATTGCACTGTCAATTCCAACCTATTACATTGGTCCCGTGGGAGGTGTTGTTGCCACTCACCGGGTCGTTCTGGATCTCTTTCGGGTTTTCACCCAGTAACGCCTTATTTTAAAGCCTAAGTCTAGAAATATGGAAATTATCATCGTATTCTGAAACTGGGGGTCATGTGATTGCGTGGTCCATTTCTACGAGTTACATTGGTCCCGTGCGAGCAGTTGGTGGCACTCACGGGGCCGTTCGGGGGCTGTTTCGTGTTTTCACCCACTAACGACATTTTTTTCTGCCAAAGTCTATAAATATGAAAATTGTCATTGTGTTCTCAAATCGGGGGTCCCTTGATCGCGCAGTCAGTTCCTACGAGTTACATTGGTCCCTTGCGAGGTGTTGGAGCCACTCACGGGACCGTTCGGGGGCTATTTTGGGGTTTCACCCACTAACGCCATGTTTTTAATCCTAAGTCTAGAAATATGAAAATTATCATCGTATTCGCAAATCGGGAGTCCGATGATCGCGCGATCATTTTTTACGAGTTACATTAGTCCCATGCGAGGTGTTGGTGCCACTAAAATGGCCGTTTGCGGGCTGTTTTCGGTTTTCACCCGCTAACACGATATTTGTATGCTTAAGCCTAGAAACAAGTGAATTATCGTCGTATTCTCATATCAGGAGTCTCGTGATCGCGCGGTCAGTTCCTACGAGTCACATCGGTCCCGTACGAGGTGTTCGTGCCACTCACGGGGACGTTCGGGGGATGTGTTGAGTTTTCCCCCACTAACTCCATGTTTTTATGGCTAAGTAAAGAAATAAGCAATTTATAATAATATTCTCAAACCGGGGGTCCCATGATTGCGCGGTCAGTTCCTACGTGTTACATTGGTGCCGTATGATGTGTTGGTGCCACTCACGGGGCCGTTCGGGGGTTATTTCGAGTTTTCCCCTCTAACACCACATTTTTATGCCTAAGTCTTGAAATATGAAAATTATCATCGTATTCTCAAATCGGGGGTCTCATGATCACGCGGTCAGTTCGTACAAGTTAGATTGGTCCCGTGTGAGGTGTTGGTGCCATTCACGGGGCCATTCGAGGGATGTTTTGGGTTTTTACCCTCAAATGCCATGTTTTCCCTTAGTCCTTCTATTTTAAATTAGAGTCCTATTATCAAATCGGGAGTCCTGTGATCGTGCTGTCAGTTCCTACGAGTTACATTGGTCCCGTGGGAGGTGTTGGTGCCACTCACAGGGCCGTTCGGGGGTTATTTTGGGTTTTTACCCATTAACGACTTGTTTTTAAGCCTAGTCTAGAGATATACGAATTATAGTCGTATTCTCAAAGTGGGGGTCCCTTGATCACGCGTTCCATTTCTATGAGTTACATTGGTCCCATGCGAGGTGTTGGTGCCACTATCGGGGGCATTCTTGGGTTATTTGGCGTTTTCACCCACTAATACCATATTTTGCCACTTAAGTCTATAAATAAGGAAATTATCATCATATTCTCAAACCGAGGTCCCGTGATCGCACGGTCAGTTCCTACGAGTTACTTTGGTCCCTTGCGAGGTGTTGGTGCCACTCAACGGGCCGTTCGGGGGTTGTTTTGGGTTTTCACCCAATAACGTCGTGTTTTTAATCCTAAATCTAGAAATATGAAAATTGTCATCGTATTCTCAAATCGGGAGTCCCGTGATTTCGTGGTCAGTTCCTATGAGTTACATTAATCCCGTGCGAGGTGTTGGTGCCATTCACGAGGCCGTTCGAGGGATGTTTTGGGTTTTCACCCACTAATGCCATGTTTTCCTATGTCCTTATATTTTAAATTATCGTCCTATTCTTAAAACGGGAGTCCCGTGATCGCGCGGTCAGTTCCTACGAGTTACATTGGTCCCGTGGGAGGTGTTGGTGCCACTCACCGAGCAGTTCGGGGGCTGTTTCGAGTTTTCACCCACTAACGCCTTATTTTTAAGCCTAAGTCTAGAAATATGAAAATTATCATCGTATTCTCAAATAGGGGGTCCCATGATCGCGCGGTCCATTTATACGAGTTACATTGGTCCCGTCCCAGGTTTCGGTGCCTCTCACGGGGCCGTTCGGGGGCTGTTTCGAGTTTTCACCCACTAACGCCATGTTTTAATGCGTAAGTCTAGAAATATCAAAATTATCGTTGTATTCTCCTTTCGGGAGTCATGTGATCTCGCGGTCAGTTCCTATGAGTTACATTAGTCCCGTGCGAGGTGTTGGTGCCACTCAAGGGACCATTCGGTGGCTGTTTTGGGTTTTCATCCACTAACGCCACGCTTTTATGCCTAAGTCTAGAAATATGAAAATTATCATCGTATTCTCAAATCGGGAGTCCCATGATCACGCTGTCGGTTCCTACGAGTTACATTTGTCCCGTGCGAGGTGTTGGTGCCACTCAAGGGGCCGTTCGGGGGCTATTTTGGGTTTTCACCCCCTAACACCAAGTTTGTATGCCTAAGTCTAGAAACATGAAAATTATTGTCGTATTCTCAAATTGGGAGTTCTGTGATTGCGCGGTCAGTTCCTACGACTTACATTGGTCCCGTTCGAGGTGTTCGTGCCACTCACGGGGACGTTCGGGGGATTTTCGGGTTTCAGCCCACTAACGCCATGTTTTTTAGGCTAAGTCTAGAAATATTCAATTTATCATCGTATTATCGAACCAGGGGTCCCGTGATCGCGCGGTCAGTTCCTACAAGTAACATTGGTCCCGCGCGAGGTGTTAGTACCACTCACGGAGCCATTCGAGGGTTCTTTTGGGTTTTCCCCCACTAACGCCATGTTTTTAAGCTAAGTCAATAAATATGCAAATTATCGTTGTAATCTCAAATTGGGGGTCATGTGATCGCACGGTCAGTTCATACAGGTTACATTAGTCTCGTGTGAGGTGTTGGTGCCATTCACGGGGCCGTTCGGAGGATGTTTTGGGTTTTCACCGACTAACGTCATGTTTTGCCTAAGTCCTTGTATTTTAAATTATCATCCTATTCTCAAATCGGGAGTCCCGTGATTGCGCTATCAATTCCTACGAGTTACATTGGTCCTGTTAGAGGTGTTGCTACCACTCATCGGGCCGTTCGGGAGGTATTTCGGATTTTCACTCACTAACGCCTTATTTTTAAGCCTATGTCTAGAAATATTCAAATTATCATCGTATTCTCAAACGGGGGTCATGTGATCGCGCGGTCCATTTCTACGAGTTATATTGGTCCCGTGCGAGCTGTTGGTGCCACTCACGGGGCCGTTCGGGGGTTGTTTCATGTTTTCACCCACTAACGATATACTTTTCAGCCAAAGTCTATAAATAAAAAAATTATGATCGTGTTCTCAAATCGGGGGTCTCGTGATCACGCAGTTAGTTCCTACGAGTTACATTTGTCCCTTGCGAGGTGTTGGTGCCACTGACCGGGCCATTCGGGGGATATATTGGGTTTTCACCCACTAATGCCATGTTTTTAAGGCTAAGTCCAGAAATATGAAAATTATCATCATATTCTCAAACTGGGAGTCCGGTGATCGTGCGGTCATTTCCTACGAGTTACATTAGTCCCGTGCGAGGTGTTGGTGCCACTAAAGGGGCTGTTCGGGGTTGTTTTTGGTTTTCACCCACTAACCCCATATTTGTGTGTCTAAGTCTAGAAACATGCAAATTATCATCGTATTCTCATAATAGGAGTCCCGTGATTTCGCGGTCTAGGACGTTCGGGGGATGTTTCGGGTTTTCCCCCACTAACTCCATGTTTTTAAGGCTATGTCTAGAAATAAGCAATTCATCATCGTATTCTCAAACCGGGGGTCCCAAAATTTAGCGATCTGTTCGTATAAGTTACATTGGTCCCGTGTGAGGTGTTGGTGCCATTCACGGGGCCGTTCGGGGGATGTTTTGGGGTTTCACCCACAAATGCCATGTTTTGCCTTAGTCCATATATTTTAAATTGTAGTCCTATTCTCAAATCGGGAGTCCCGTGATCATGCTGTCAGTTCCTACGAGTTACATTGGTCTCGTGGGAAGTGTTGGTGCCACTCACGGGGCCGTTCGGGGGTTGTTTCAAGTTTTTACCCATTAACGCCTTATTTTTAAGCCTAAGTCTAGAAATATGGAAGTTTTCATCGTATTCTCAAACCGGGAGTCCAGTGATCGCGCGGCCAGTACGTACGAGTTTCATTAGTCCCATGCGAGGTGTTGGTGCCACTCAAGGGGCTGTTCGGGGGCTATTTTGGGTTTTCACCCACTAACGTCATGTTTTTATGCTTAAGTCTAGAAACTTGCAAACTATCATCATATTCTCAAATCGGGAGTCCCGTGATCGCGCGGTGAGTTCCTACGAGTTACATTGATCCCGTGTTTGGTGTTGATGCCACTCACGGGGACGTTCGGGGGATGTTTTGATTTTTCTCCCACTTGCGCCATATTTTTAAGCCTAAGTCTATAAATATTCAAATTATCTTCGTATTCTCAAATCAGGAGTCCCGTGATAGCGCGGTCAGTTCCTACGAGTCACATCGTTCCCGTGCGAGGTATTAGTGCCATTCAATGGTTCGTTCGGGGGATGTTTCGAGTTTTCCCCCACTAACGCCATGTTTTTAAGGCTAAGATTATAATTATGCAAATTATCTTCGTATTCTCAAACCGGGAGTCCCGTGATCGCGCGGTTAGTTCCTACGAGTTACATTGATCCCGTGCGAGGTGTTGGTGCCATTCACGGGACCGTTCGAGGGCTGTTTGGGGTTTTCACCCACTAATGCCATGTTTTTCCTATGTCTTTATATTTTAAATTATCGTCCTATTCTCAAATCAGGAGTCCCGTGATCGCGCGGTCAGTTCCTACGAGTTACATTGGTCCCGTGGGAGGTGCTGGTGCCACTCACAGGGCCGTTCGGGGGCTGTTTCGGGATTTCACCCTCTAACGCCTTGTTTTTAAGCCTAAGTCTAGAAATATAAAAATTATCATTGTATTCTCAAATCGGGGGTCCCGTGATCGCGTGGTCCATTTCTACGATTACATTGGTCCCGTCCGAGGTTTCGGTGCCTCTCACGGTGTCGTTCGGAGGCCATTTTGGGTTTTCACCCACTAAAGCCATTTTTTTATGCCTATGTCTAGAAATATCAAAATTATCGTTGTATTCTCATACCGGGAGTCCTGTGATCGGGCGGCAGTTCCTACGAGTTACATTAGTCCCGTGCGAGGTGTTGGTACCACTCAAGGTGCCGTTTGGGGGCTGTTTTGGGTTTTCACCCACGAACGCCATGCTTTTATGCCTAAGCCTAGAAATATGAAAATTATCATCGTATTCTCAAACTGGGAGTCCCGTGATCGCGTAATCAGTTCCTACGAGTTACATTAGTCACGTGTGAGGTGTTGGTGCCACTCATGGGTCCGTTCGGGGGTTGTTTTGGGTTTTTACCCACTAACGCCATGTTGTTATGCCTAAGTATAGAAACGTGCAAATAATCATCGTATTCTCAAATCGGGAAGCCTGTGATCGCGCGGTCAGTTCCTACGAGTTACACTGGTCCCGTGCTAGGTGTTGGTGCCACTCATGGGGACATTCGGGGATGTTTCGAGTTTTCTCCAACTAGAGCCATATTTTTAAGCTTAAGTCTAGAAATACGCAAATTGTCATCGTTTTCTGAAATCGGGGGTCCCGTGATCGCGCAGTCAGTTCCTACGAGTTACATTGGTCCCTTGCGAGGTGTTGGTACCACTCACGGGGCCGTTCGGGGGCTATTTTGGGTTTTCACCCACTAACGCCATGTTTTTAAGCCTAAGTCTAGAAATATGAAAATTATCATCGTATTCGAAAATCGGGAGTCCGATAATCGCGCGGTCATTTTTTACGAGTAACATTAATCCCGTGCGAGGTGTAGGTGCCACTAAAGTGGCCGTTTGGGGGTTGTTTTGGGTTTTCACCTGCTAACACGATATTTGTATGCTTAAGTCTAGAAACATGCGAATTATCGTCGTATTCTCATATCAGGAGTCCCGTGATCGCGCGGTCAGTTCCTACGAGTCACATCGGTCCCGTGCGAGGTGTTCGTGCCACTCACGGGGACGTTCGGGGGATGTGTTGAGTTTTCCCCCACTAACTCCATGTTTTTATGGCTAAGTATAGAAATAAGTAATTTGTAATAATATTCTCAAACCGGGGGTCCCATGATTGCGCGGTCAGTTCTTACGTGTTACATTGGTCCCGTACGATGTGTTGGTGACACTCACGGGGCCGTTCGGGGGTTGTTTCGAGTTTTCCCCTCTAACACCACATTTTTATGCCTAAGTCTATAAATATGAAAATTATCGTCGTATTCTCAAATCGGGGGTCTCGTGATCACGCGGTCAGTTCGTACAAGTTACATTGGTCCCGTGTGAGGTGTTGGTGCCATTCACGGGGCCATTCGATGGATGTTTTGGGTTTTTACCCTCAAATGCCATGTTTTGCCTAAGTCCTTCTATTTTAAATTAGAGTCCTATTATCAAATCGGGAGTCCTGCGATCGTGCTGTCAGTTCCTACGAGTTACATTGGTCCCGTGGGAGGTGTTGGTGCCACTCACAGGGCCGTTCGGGGGTTATTTTGGGTTTTTACCCATTAACGACTTGTTTTTAAGCCTAATCTAGAGTTATACGAATTATCATCATATTCTCAAAGTGGGGGTCCCTTGATCACGCGTTCCATTTCTATGAGTTACATTGGTCCCATACGAGGTGTTGGTGCCACTATCGGGGCCATTCTTGGGTTATTTGGCGTTTTCACCCACTAATACCATATTTTGCCTCTTAAGTCTATAAATAAGGAAATTATCATCATATTCTCAAACCGAGGTCCCGTGATCGCACGGTCAGTTCCTACGAGTTACTTTGGTCCCTTGCGAGGTGTTGGTGCCACTCAACGGGCCGTTCGGGGGTTGTTTTGGGTTTTCACCCATTAACGCCGTGTTTTTAAACCTAAGTCTAGAAATATGAAAATTATCATCGTATTCTCAAATCGGGAGTCCTGTGATCCCGCGGTCAAATCCTATGAGTTACATTAATCCCGTGCGAGGTGTTGGTGCCATTCACGAGGCCGTTCGAGGGATGTTTTGAGTTTTCACCCACTAATGCCATGTTTTCCTATGTCCTTATATTTTAAATTATCGTCCTATTCTTAAAACGGGAGTCCCGTGATCGCGCGGTCAGTTCCTTCGAGTTACATTGGTCCCGTGGGAGGTGTTGGTGCCACTCACCGAGCAGTTCGGGGGCTGTTTCGATTTTTCACCCACTAATGCCTTGTTTTTAAGCCTAAGTCTAGAAATATGAAAGTTATCATCGTATTCTCGCGCGGTCCATTTATACGAGTTACATTGGTCCCGTCCGAGGTTTCGGTGCCTCTCACGGGGCCGTTCGGGGGCTGTTTCGAGTTTTCACCCACTAACGCCATGTTTTAATGCCTAAGTATAGAAATATCAAAATTATTGTTGTATTCTCCTTTCGGGAGTCATGTGATCTCGCGGACAGTTCCTATGAGTTACATTAGTCCCATGAGAGGTGTTGGTGACACTCAAGGGGCCGTTCGGTGGCTGTTTTGGGTTTTCATCCACTAACGCCACGCTTTTATGCCTAAGTCTAGAAATATGAAAATTATCATCGTATTCTCAAATCGGGAGTCCCATGATCACGTTGTCGGTTCCTACGAGTTACATTTGTCCCGTCCGAGGTGTTGGTGCCACTCAAGGGGCCATTCGGGGGCTATTTTGGGTTTTAACCCCCTAACACCAAGTTTGTATGCCTAAGTCTAGAAACATGAAAATTATCGTCGTATTCTCAAATTGGGAGTTCCATGATCGCGCGGTCAGTTCCTACGACTTTTATTGGTCCCGTTCGAGGTGTTCGTGCCACTCACGGGGACGTTCGGGGGATGTTTCGGGTTTCGGCCCACTAACGCCATGCTTTTTAGGCTAAGTCTAGAAATATTCAATTTATCATCGTATTATCAAACCAGGGGTCCCTTGATCGCGCGGTCAGTTCCTACGAGTTACATTGGTCCCGCGCGAGGTGTTAGTACAACTCACGGGGCCGTTCGAGGGTTATTTTGGGTTTTCCCCCACTAACGCCATGTTTTTAAGCCTAAGTCAACAAAATATGCAAATTATCGTCGTAATCTCAAATCGGGGTTCATGTGATCGCGCGGTCAGTTCATACAAGTTACATTAGTCTCGTGTGAGGTGTTGGTGCCATTCACGGGGCCGTTCGGAGGATGTTTTGGGTTTTCACCGACTAACGCCATGTTTTGCCTAAGTCCTTATATTTTAAATTATCATCCTATTCTCAAATCGAGAGTCCCTTGATTGCACTATCAATTCCTACGAGTTACATTGGTCCTGTTAGAGGTGTTGCTGCCACTCATCGGGCCGTTCGGGAGGTATTTCGAATTTTCACTCACTAACGCCTTGTTTTTAAGCCTAAGTCTAGAAATATACAAATTATCATCGTATTCTCAAACGGGGGGTCATGTGATCGCGCGGTCCATTTCTACGAGTTATATTGGTCCCGTGCGAGCTGTTAGTGCCACTCACGGGGCCGTTCGGGGGCTGTTTCATGTTTTCACCCACTAATGACAAACTTTTCAGCCAAAGTCTATAAATAAGAAAATTATCATCGTGTTCTCAAATCGGGGGTCCCGTGATCACGCAGTTAGTTCCTACGAGTTACATTTGTCCCTTGCGAGGTGTTGGTGCCACTCACCGGGCCATTCGGGGGATATATTGGGTTTTCACCCACTAATGCCATGTTTTTAAGCCTAAGTCCAGAAATATGAAAATTATCATCGTATTATCAAACTGGGAGTCCGGTGATCGTGCGGTCATTTCCTACGAGTTACATTAGTCCCGTGCGAGGTGTTGGTGCCACTAAAGGGGCTGTTCGGGGGCTGTTTTGGGCTTTCACCCACTAGCCCCATATTTGTGTGTCTAAGTCTAGAAACTTGCAAATTATCATCGTATTATCATAACAGGAGTCCCGTGATTTCGCGGTCAGGGACGTTCGGGTGATGTTTCGGGTTTCCCCCCACTAACTCCATGTTTTTAAGGCGATGTCTAGAAATAAGCAATTTATCATCGTATTCTCAAACCGGGGGTCCCATGATTGAGCGATCTGTTCGTGTAAGTTACATTGGTCCCGTGTGAGGTGTTGGTGCCATTCACGGGGCCGTTCGGGGGATGTTTGGGGCATGTTTTGCCTAAGTCCATATATTTTAAATTGTAGTCCTATTCTCAAATCGGGAGTCCCGTGATCATGCTGTCAGTTCCTACGAGTTACATTAGTCACGTGTGAGGTGTTGGTGCAACTCATGGGTCCGTTCGGGGGTTGTTTTGGGTTTTTACCCACTAATGCCATGTTGTTATGCCTAAGTATAGAAACGTGAAAATAATCATCGTATTCTCAAATCGGGAAACCTGTGATCGCGCGGTCAGTTCCTACGAGTTACACTGGTCCCGTGCTAGGTGTTGGTGCCACTCATGGGGACGTTCGGGGGATGTTTCGAGTTTTCTCCAACTAGAGCCATATTTTTAAGCCTAAGTCTAGAAATACGCAAATTGTCACCGTGTTCCCAAATTGGGGGTCCCGTGATCGCGCAGTCAGTTCCTACGAGTTACATTGGTCCCTTGAGAGGTGTTGGTACCACTCACGGGGCGGTTCGGGGGCTATTTTGGGTTTTCACCCACTAACGCCATGTTTTTAAGCCTAAGTCAAGAAATATGAAAATTATCATCGTATTCGCAAATCGGAAGTCCGATGGTCGCGCGGTCATTTTTTACGAGTTACATTAGTCCCGTGCGAGGTGTAGGTGCCACTAAAGTGGCCGTTTGGGGGCTGTTTTGGGTTTTCACCCGCTAACACGATATTTGTATGCTTAAGTCTAGAAACATGCGAATTATCGTCGTATTCTCATATCAGGAGTCCCGTGATCACGCGATCAGTTCCTACGAGTCACATTGGTCCCGTGCGAGGTGTTCGTGCCACTCACGGGGACGTTTGGGGGATGTGTTGAGTTTCCCCCCACTAACTCCATGTTTTTATGGCTAAATATAGAAATAAGCAATTTGTAATAATATTCTCAAACCGAGGGTCCCATGATTGCGCGGTCAGTTCCTACGTGTTACATTGGTCCCGTACGATGTGTTGGTGACACTCACGGGGCCCTTCGGGGGTTGTTTCAAGTTTTCTCCTCTAACACCACATTTTTATGCCTAAGTCTAGAAATATGAAAATTATCGTCGTATTCTCAAATCGGGGGTCTCGTGATCACGCGGTCAGTTCGTACAAGTTACATTGGTCCCGTGTGAGGTGTTGGTGCCATTCACGGGGCCATTCGAGGGATGTTTTGGGTTTTTACCCTCAAATTCCATGTTTTGCCTAAGTCCTTCTATTTTAAATTAGAGTCCTATTATCAAATCGGGAGTCCCGTGATCGTGCTGTCAGTTCCTACGAGTTACATTGGTCCCGTGGGAGGTGTTGGTGCCACTCACAGGGCCGTTCGGGGGTTATTTTGGGTTTTTACCCATTAACGACTTGTTTTTAAGCCTATTCTAGAGATATACGAATTATCATCGTATTCTCAAAGTGGGGGCCCTTGATCACGCGTTCCATTTCTATGAGTTACATTGGTCCCATGCGAGGTGTTGGTGCCACTATCGGGGGCATTTTTGGGTTATTTGGCGTTTTCACCCACTAATACCATATTTTGCCACTTAAGTCTATAAATAAGGAAACTATCATCATATTCTCAAACCGAGGTCCCGTGATCGCACGGTCAGTTCCTACGAGTTACTTTGGTCCCTTGCGAGGTGTTGGTGCCACTCAACGGGCCGTTCGGGGGTTGTTTTGGGTTTTCACCCATTAACGCCGTGTTTTTAAGCCTAAGTCTAGAAATATGAAAATTATCAACGTATTCTCAAATCGGGAGTCCTGTGATCCCGCGATCAGTTCCTATGAGTTACATTAATCCCGTGCGAGGTGTTGGTGCCATTCACGAGGCCGTTCGAGGGATGTTTTGGGTTTTCACCCACTAATGCCATGTTTTCCTATGTCCTTATATTTTAAATTATCGTCCTATTCTTAAAATGGGAGTCCCGTGATCGCGCGGTCAGTTCCTACGAGTTACATTGGTCCCGTGGGAGGTGTTGGTGCCACTCACCGAGCAGTTCGGGGGCTGTTTCGAGTTTACACCCACTAATGCCTTGTTTTTAAGCCTAAGTCTAGAAATATGAAAATTATCATCGTATTCTCAAATAGGGGGTCCCATGATCGCGCGGTCCATTTATACGAGTTACATTGGTCCCGTCCGAGGTTTCGGTGCCTCTCACGGGGCCGTTCGGGGGCTGTTTCGAGTTTTCACCCACTAACGCCATGTTTTAATGCCTAAGTATAGAAATATCAAAATTATCGTTGTATTCTCCTTCCGGGAGTCATGTGATCTCGCGGCCAGTTCCTATGAGTTACATTAGTCCCGTGCGAGGTGTTGGTGACACTCAAGGGACCGTTCGGTGGCTGTTTTGGGTTTTCAACCACTAATGCCACGCTTTTATGCCTAAGTCTAGAAATATGAAAATTATCATCGTATTCTCAAATCGGGAGTCCCATGATCACGCTGCCGGTTCCTACGAGTTACATTTGTCCCGTGCGAGGTGTTGGTGCCACTCAAGGGGCCGTTCGGGGGCTATTTTGGGTTTTCACCCCCTAACACCAAGTTTGTATGCCTAAGTCTAGAAACATGAAAATTATCGTCGTATTCTCAAATTTGGAGTTCCGTGATCGCGCGATCAGTTCCTACGACTTACATTGGTCCCGTTCGAGGTGTTCGTGCCACTCACGGGGACGTTCGGGGGATGTTTCGGGTTTCATCCCACTAACGCCATGTTTTTGAGGCTAAGTCTATAAATATTCAATTTATCATCGTATTCTCAAACTAGGGGTCCCGTGATCGCGCGGTCAGTTCTTACGAGTTACATTGGTCCCGCGCGAGGTGTTAGTACAACTCACGGGGCCGTTCGAGGGTTATTTTGGGTTTTCCCCCACTAACGCCATGTTTTTAAGCCTAAGTCAATAAATATGCAAATTATCGTCGTAATCTCAAATCGGGGTCATGTGATCGCGCGGTCAGTTCATACAAGTTACATTAGTCTCGTGTGAGGTGTTGGTGCCATTCACGGGGCCGTTCGGAGGATGTTTTGGGTTTTCATCGACTAACGCCATGTTTTGCCTAAGTCCTTATATTTTAAATTATCATCCTATTCTCAAATCGGGAGTCCCTTGATTGTGCTATCAATTCCTACGAGTTACATTGGTCCTGTTAGAGGTGTTGCTGCCACTCATTGGGCCGTTCGGGAGGTATTTCGAATTTTCACTCACTAACGCCTTGTTTTTAAGCCTAAGTCTAGAAATATACAAATTATCATCGTATTCTCAAACGGGGGGGTCATGTGATCGCGCGGTCCATTTCTACGAGTTATATTGGTCCCGTGCGAGCTGTTGGTGCCACTCACGGGGCCGTTCGTGGGTTGTTTCATGTTTTCACCCACTAATGACATACTTTTCAGCCAAAGTCTATAAATAAGAAAATTATCATCGTGTTCTCAAATCGGGGGTCCCGTGATCACGCAGTTAGTTCCTACGAGTTACATTTGTCCCTTGTGAGGTGTTGGTGCCACTCACCGGGCCATTCGGGGGATATATTGGGTTTTCACCCACTAATGCCATGTTTTTAAGCCTAAGTCTAGAAATATGAAAATTATCATCGTATTATCAAACTGGGAGTCCGGTGATCGTGCGGTCATTTCCTACGAGTTACATTAGTCCCTTGCGAGGTGTTGGTGCCACTAAAGGGTCTGTTCGGGGGCTGTTTTGGGTTTTCACCCACTAACCCCATATTTGTGTGTCTAAGTCTAGAAACATGCAAATTATCATCGTACTCTCATAACAGGAGTCCCGTGATTTCGCGGTCAGGGACGTTCGGGGGATGTTTCGGGTTTCCCCCCACTAACTCCATGTTTTTAAGGCTATGTCTAGAAATAAGCAATTTATCATCGTATTCTCAAACCGGGGGTCCCATGATTGAGCGATCTGTTCGTATAAGTTACATTGGTCCCGTGTGAGGTGTTGGTGCCATTCACGGGGCCTTTCGGGGGATGTTTTGGGGTTTCACCCTCAAATGCCATGTTTTGCCTAAGTCCATATATTTTAAATTGTAGTCCTATTCTCAAATCGGGAGTCCCTTGATCATGCTGTCAGTTCCTATGAGTTACATTGGTCTCGTGGGAAGTGTTGGTGCCAGTCACGGGGCTGTTCGAGGGTTGTTTCTAGTTTTTACCCATTAACACCTTATTTTTAAGCCTAATCTTGATATATGCGAATTATCATCGTATTCTCAAACTAGGGGTCCCGTGATCACGTGGTCCGGTTATACGTGTTACATTGGTCTCGTGCGAGGTGTTGGTGCCACTATTGGGGGCACTCTTGGACTATTTCGCATTTTCACCCACTAACACCTTGTTTTGCCACTTAAGTCTATAAATAATGAAATTATCATTGTATTCTCAAACTGGGGATCCCGTGATCGCACGGTCAGTTCTTACAAGTTACTTTAGTCCCTTGTGAGGTGTTGGTGCCACTCACGGGGCTGTTCGGGGGATGTTTTGGGTTTTCACCCAGTAATTCCATGTTTCTAAGCCTAAGTCTAGAAATATGGAAGTTTTCATCGTATTCTAAAACCGGGAGTCCAGTGATCGCGCGGCCAGTACGTACGAGTTTCATTAGTCCCATGCGAGGTGTTGATGCCACTCAAGGGGCTGTTCGGGGGCTATTTTGTGTTTTCACCCACTAACGACATGTTTTTATGCTTAAGTCTAGAAACTTGCAAACTATCATCATATTCTCAAATCGGGAGTCCCGTGATCGCGCGGTGAGTTCCTACGAGTTACATTGATCCCGTGCTTGGTGTTGATGCCACTTACGGGGACGTTCGGGGGATGTTTTGAGTTTTCTCCCACTTGCGCCATATTTTTAAGCTTAAGTCTAGAAACATTCAAATTATCTTCGTATTCTCAAATCAGGAGTCCCGTGATCGCGCGGTCAGTTCCTACGAGTCACATCGTTCCCGTGCGAGGTATTAGTGCCATTCAATAGTTCGTTCGGGGGATGTTTCGAGTTTTCCCCCACTAACGCCATGTTTTTAAGTCTAAGATTAGAATTATGCAAATTATCTTTGTATTCTCAAACCGGGAGTCCCGTGATCGCGCGGTTAGTTCCTACGAGTTACATTGATCCCATGCGAGGTGTTGGTGCCATTCACGGGACCGTTCGAGGGCTGTTTGGGGTTTTCACCCACTAATGCCATGTTTTTCCTATGTCCTTATATTTTAAATTATCATCCTATTCTCAAATCAGGAGTACCATGATCGCGCGGTCAGTTCCTACGAGTTACATTGGTCCTGTGGGAGGTGCTGGTGCCACTCACAGGGCCGTTCGGGGGCTGTTTCGGGATTTCACCCACTAACGCCTTATTTTTAAGCCTAAGTCTAGAAAAATAAAAATTATCATTGTATTCTCAAATCGGGGGTCCCGTGATCGCGCGGTCCATTTCTACGATTATATTGGTCCCGTTCGAGGTTTCGGTGCCTCTCACGGGGCGGTTCGGGGGCCATTTTGGGTTTTCACCCACTAAAGTCATTTTTTTATGCCTATGTCTAGAAATATCAAAATTATCGTTGTATTCTCATACCGGGAGTCCTGTGATCGGGTGGTCAGTTCCTACGAGTTACATTCGTCCCGTGCGAGGTGTTGGTGCCACTCAAGGTGCCGTTTGGGGGCTGTTTTGGGTTTTCACCCACGAACGCCATGCTTTTATCCCTAACTCTAGGAATATGAAAATTATCATTGTATTCTCAAACTGGGAGTCCCGTGATCGCGTAATCAGTTCCTACGAGTTACATTAGTCATGTGTGAGGTGTTGGTGCCACTCATGGGGTCCGTTCGGTGGTTGTTTTGGGTTTTTACCCACTAACGCCATGTTGTTATGCCTAAGTCTAAAAACGTGCAAATAATCATCGTATTCTCAAATCGGGAAACCTGTGATCGCACGGTCAGTTCCTACAAGTTACATTGGTCCCATGCGAGGTGTTGGTTCCACTGACGGGGCTGTTCGGGGGCTGTTTCAGGTTTTCTCCTAGTAACGCCATGAGTTTATGCCTAAATCTAGAAATCTGCAAATTATCTTCGTATTCTCAAACTGCAAGTCCCGTGATTGTGTGGTCAGTTCATATGAATTACAGTGATCCGGTGCGAGGTGTTGATGCCATTCACGGGGCTGTTCGGGGGCTATTTTGGGTTTTCACCCACAAACGCCATGTTTTGCCTAAGTCCTTATATTTTAAATTATAATTATATTCTCAAATTGGGAGTCCCATGATCATGCGGTCAGTTCCTACAAGTTACATTGGTCCCGCAGGAGGTCTTGGTGCCACTCACGGGGCCGTTCGGGGGCTATTTTGGGTTTTCACCCACTAACGCCGTATTTTTAAACCTAAGTCTAGAAATATGAAAATTATCATCGTATTCTCAAGCCGGGGATCCTGTGATCACATCGTCCATTCCTACGAGTTATATTGGTGTCGTGCGAGGTGTCGGTGCCACTCACGGGGCCGTTTGGGGGATGTATTGAGTTTTCACCCACTAACGCCATGTTTTGCTGCATAAGTCTATAAATATGTAAATTATCATCGTATTCTCAAATCGAGGGACTCGTGATCGTGCGGCCAGTCCCTACGAGTTACATTGGTTACATGCAAGTTGTTGGTGCCACTCACGGAGCCTTTCGGGGGCTATTTTCGATTTTCACCCACTAACGCCATGTTATTAAGCCTAAGTCTTGAAATATGAAAATTATCATTGTATTCTCAAATCGGAAGTCTTGTGATCGTGCGGTCGGTTCCTACGAGTTAGACTAGTCCCGTGCGAGGTGTTGGTGCCACTCAAGGGGCTGTTCGGTGGCTATTTTGGGTTTTCACCCACTAATGCCTTGTTTTTCAGCCTAAGTCTAGACATATGAAAATTATCATTGTATTCTTAATTCGGGAATCCCGTGATCACACGGTCAGTTCCTACAAGTCACATTAGTCCTATACGAGGTGTTGGTTCCACTCAAGGGGCCGTTAGGGGGTATTTCGAGTTTTCACCACTAACGCCATGTTTATATGCCAAAGTCTAGAATTATCCCAATTATCATCATATTCTCAAATCGGCTGTCCGTTGATCGCGTGGTCAGTCCCTACGAGTTACATTGGTCCCGTGCAATGTGTTGGTGCTACTCACGGGGATATTCGGGGTATGTTTCATGTTTCCCCCAACTAATGCCATGTTTTTAAGCCTAAGTCTAGAAATATGCAAATTATATTTATATTCTTAAACCAGGGGTCCTGTGATCGCACGAACAGTTCGTACAAGTTACATTGGTCCCATGCGAGGTGTTAGTGCGACTCACGGTGCCGTTCGGTAGGTATTTCGGGTTTTCTCCCACTAACGCTATGTTTTTAAGCCTATGTCTACAAAAATGAAAATTGTCATCGTCTTCTCAAACTGGGGGTCCGATGATCGCGCAGTCAGTTCCTAGGAGTTACATTGGTCCCGTGCTAGGTGTTGGTGCCACTCACGGGACCGTTCGGGGGATGTTTCGAGTTTTCTCCCACTAATGCCATGTTTTTAATCCTAGGTCTAGAAATATTCAAATTACCTTCGTATTCTCAAATCGGGAGTCCCGTGATCGCGCGGTCAGTTCCTATGAGTTACATTGGTCCCATGCGAGGTGTTTGTGCCACTCACGGGGCCGTTCGGTGGCTGTTTTGAGTTTTCACCCACTATTGCCATGTTTTTAAGCCTACATCTTGAAATACGAAAATTATTATCGTATCCTCAAACCGAAAGTCCCGTGATCACCAGGGTTGTTCCTTTGAGTTAGATTAGTCTCGTGCGAAGTGTTGGAGCCACTAAAGGGGCCGTTCAGGGGTTGTTCCGGGCTTTCACCCACTAATGCAATGTTTTTATGCCTAAGTGTACAAACATGCAAATTATCATCATATTCTTAAATCGGGTGTCCTGTGATCACGCGGTCAGTTCCTACGAGTTACATTGGTCCCGTGCGAGGTGTTTGTGTCACTCATGGGACCGGTCGAGGGCTGTTTCGGGGTTTCACCCACTAACGCCATTTTTAAGCCTAAGTATATAAATAAGAAAATTTTAGTCATATTATCAAACTGGGAGTCCCATGATCGCGGGGGCTATTCTTACGAGTTAGATTAGTCCCATGCGAGGAGTTGGTGCCACTGAAGGGGCCGTTTGGGGGTTATTTCTTGTTTTTACCCACTAACGGCATGTTTTTATGCCCAAGTCTAAAAACATGCAAATTATCATCGTATTATCAAACCGAGAGTCCCTTGATTGCGCGATCAGTTCCTATGAGTTACATTGGTCCCGTGCGAGGTGATGGTGCCACTCACAGGGCCGTTCGGGGGTTGTTTTGGGTTTTCCCCACTAATGCCACGTTTTTAAGCTTAAATCTAGAAATTTGCAAATTATCATCGTATTCTTAAATCGGGGGTCTCGTGATTACGCGGTCAGTTCCTACGAGTTATATTGGTCCCGTTAGAAGTGTTAATACCACTCATAGGGCCGTTCGGGGGTCGTTTCTGGTTTTTCCCCACTAACGCAACATTTTTAAGTTTAAGTCTAGAAATTTGAAAATTATAATCGTATTCTAAAACTGGGGGTCCTGTGATCGCGCAGTCATTTCCTATAAGTTACATTGGTCTCGTGAGAGGTGTTGGTACCACTCATAGGGCCATTAGGGGGTTGTTTCGAGTTTTCCCCCACTAATGCCACGTTTTTAAGCCTAAGTCTAGAAATTTGAAAATTATCTTCGTATTCTCAAATCGCAGCTCCCGTGATCGCGCGGGCAGTTCATACAAGTTACATTGGTCCCATGCGAGGTGTTGGTGCCACTAATGGGGCCGTTCGGGGGCTGTTTCAGGTTTTCACCCAGTAACGCCATGTTTTTAAGCCGTTGTCTAGAAATAAGCAAATTATCTTCATATTCTCAAATCGAAAGTCTCGTTATCGTGCGATCAGTTCACATGAGTTATATTGATCCTGTGCAAGGTGTTGGTACTATTCACGGGGCCGTTCGGGGGCTGTTTAGGGTTTTCACCCACTAACGTCATGTTTTGTCGAAGTCCTTATATTTTAAATTATGATCCTATTCTCAAACCAGGAGTCCCATGATCATGCGGTCAGTTCCTACAAGTTACATTGGTCCCGCGGGAGGTGTTGGTGCCACTCACGGGGCCATTCGGGGGTTGTTTCGGGTTTTCACCCACTAATGCCTTGTTTTTAAGCCTAAGTCTAAAAGTATGAAAATTATCATCATATTCTCAAACGGGGGCAGCCGTGATCGTGTGGTCCCTTCCAACGAGTTACATTGGTCCCGTGCGAGGTGTTGCTGCCACTCACGGGGCCTTTCGGGGGCTATTTTCGATTTTCACCCACTAACGCCATGTTTTTAAGCCTAAGTCTTGAAATATGAAAATTATCATTGTATTCTCAAACCAGGAGTCTTGTGATCACGTGGTCGGTTGCCATGAGTTAGATTTACCCCGTGCGAGGTTTTGGTGCCACTCAAGGGGCCGTTCGGGGGCTATTTTGGGTTTTCACCCACTAACGCCTTATTTTTCTGATTAAGTCTAGAAATATGAAAATTATCATCATGTTCTAAAATCGAGAATCCCGTGATCACATGGTCAGCTCCTAGAAGTTACATTAGTCCCGTACGAGGTGTTGGTACCACTCGAGGGCCCATTAGGGTGCTGTTTCGAGTTTTCAACCACTAACGCCATGCTATTATGATGAAGTCTAGAATCATGCCAATTATCATCGTATTCTAAAACCCGAGAGTCCCGTTATCGCGCGGTCAGTTCCTACGAGTTACATTGGTCCCGTGCGAGGTATTGGTGCCACTCGCGCGATCGTTCGGGGTAAGTTTCATGTTTTCCCCAACTAACGCCATGGTTTTAAGCGTAAGTCTAGAAATATGCAAATTATCTTCCTATTATCAAATCGGGGGTCATGTGATCACGCGAAGAGTTTGTAGAAGTTACATTGGTCTCGTGCGAGGTGTGGGTGCCACTCACTGGGCCGTTCGGTAGGTATTTCGGGTTTTCTACCAGTAACGCCATTTTTTTAAGCCTAAGTACAGAAATATGCAAATTATCATCGTATTCTCAAACCGGGGGTCCCGTGATCGTGCGTCCAGTTCCTACGAGTTACATTGGTCCCGTGCTAGGTGCTGGTGCCACTCACGGGGCAGTTGGGGGATGTTTCGGGTTTTCTCCCACTAATGTCATGTTTTTACGCCTAGGTCTAGAAATATTCAAATTATCTTTGTATTCTCCGATTCGGAGTCCCGGGATCAGTTCCTATGAGTTACATTGGTCCTGTGAGAGGTGTTTGTGCCACTCATGGGGCCATTCGGTGGCTGTTTTGAGTTTTCACCCACTAACGCCATATTTTTAAGCCTAAGTCTAGAAATATGAAAATTATCATCGTATTCTCAAATCGGGAGTGTCGTGATCGAGGGGTTGTTCCTATGATTTAGATTAGTCCCATGCGAAGTGTTGGTGCCACTAAAGGGGCTATTCGGGGGCTATTTCGGGTTTTCACCCATTAATACCATGTTTTTATGCCTAAGTGTAAAAACATGCAAATGATCATCCTATTCTCAAATTGGGAGTCCCGTGATCGTGCGAACAGTTCCTACGAATTACATTGCTCCAGTGCGAGGTGTTTGTGCCACGTATGGGGACGTTCGAGGGATATTTCGGGTTTCCACCAACTAATCCCATTTTTAAGCCTAAGTCTAGAAATAATAAAATTAAAATCGTATTATCAAAATGGGAGTACCATGATCGCGGGGGCTATTTTTACAAGTTAGATTAGTCCCGTGCGAGGTGTTGGTGCCCCTGAAGGGGCCGTTTGGGGGTTGTTTCGAGTTTTTAGCCACTAAAGCCATGTTTTTATGCCTAAGTCTAGAAACATGCAAATTATCATCATATTCTCAAACTGAGAGTCCCTTGACCGCGCAGTCAGTTCCTATGAGTTACATTGGTCCCGTGCGAGGTGCTAGTGCCACTCACGGGGCCGTTTAGGGGCTGTTTAGGGTTTTCACCCACTAACTCAATGTTTTGCCTAAGTCCTTATATTTTAAATTATCATCCTATTCTCAAATTGGGAGTCCCATGATCATGCAGTCAGTTCCTACAACTTACATTGGTCCCGCGGGAGGTGTTGGTGCCACTCACGGGGCCATTCGGGGTCTGTTTCGGATTTTCACCCACTGACGCTTTGTTTTTAAGCCTAAGTCTAAAAATATGAAAAATATCATCGTATTCTCAAACCGGGGGACCCGTGAACGTGCGGTCCATTCCAACGAGTTACATTAGTCCCATGCGAGGTGTTGCTGCCACTCACGAGGCCTTTGGGGGGCTATTTTCTATTTTCACCCACTAACGCCATGTTTTTAAGCTTAAGTATTGAAATATGAAAATTATCATCGTATTCTCAAACCAGGAGTCTTGTAATCGCGCGGTCGGTTGCCATAAGTTAGATTAGTCCCGTGCGAAGTTTTGGTGCCACTCAAGGGGCCATTCGGGGGCTATTTTGGGTTTTCACCCACTAACGCCTTGTTTTTTTGCATAAGTCTAGGAATATGAAAATTATCATCGTATACTCAAATCGAGAATCCCGTGATCGCATGGTCAGTTCCTATAAGTTACATTAGTCCCGTACGAGGTGTTGGTGCCACTCAAGGGGCCATTAGGCGGTTGTTTCGAGTTTTCAACCACTAACGCCATGCTATTATGCCGAAGTCTAGAATCATGAAAATTATCATTGTATTCTAAAACTCGGGAGTCCCGTGATCCCGCAGTCAGTTCCTATGAGTTACATTGGTCACGTGTGAGGTGTTGGTGCCACTCGCGCGGCCGTTCGGGGTATGTTTCATATTTTCCCCACCTAACGCCATGGTTTTAAGTGTAAGTCTAGAAATATGAAAATAATCTTCCTATTCTCAAATCGGGGCTCCTGTTATCGCGCGAAGAGTTCGTACAAGTTACATTGGTCCCCTCCAAGGTGTGGGTGCCACTCATGGGGCCGTTCGATTGGTATTTTGGGTTTTCTCCAACTAACGCCATATTTTTAATCCTAAGTCTAGAAATATGTAAATTATCATCATATTCTCAAACCGGGGGTCCCGTGATCGCACGGTCAGTTCCTACGAGTAACATTGGTCCCGTGCTAGGTGTTGGTGCCACTCACGGGGCCATTGGGGGATGTTTCGGGATTTCTCCCACTAATGCCATGTTTTTATGCCTAGGTCTAGAAATATTCAAATTATCTTCGTATTCTCAAATTCGGAGTCCCGTGATCGCGCGATCAGTTCCTATGAGTTACATTGGTCCCGTGCGAGGTGTTTTTGCCACTCATGGGGCCGTTCAGTGGCTGTTTCGAGTTTTCACCCACTAACGCCATGTTTTTAAGCCTAATTCTAGAAATATGAAAATTATCATCGTATTCTCAAATCAGGAGTCCCGTGATCAAGGGGTTGTTCCTTTGAGTTAGATTAGTCCCATGCGAAGTGTTGGTGCCACTGAAGGGGCTGTTTCAAGTTTTCACCCATTAATGCCATATTTTTATGCCTAAGTGTAAAAACATGCAAATTATCATCCTATTCTCAAATTGGGAGTCTCGTGATCGCGCGGACAGTTCCTACGAGTTACATTGGTCCAGTGCGAGGTGTTTGTGCCACTCACGGGGCCGTTCGAGGGCTGTTTCGAGTTTTCACCCACTAACGCCATGTTTTTAAGACTAGGTCTAGAAATATTAAAATTATCTTTGTATTCTCAAATCGAGAGTCCCATGATCGTGCGATCAGTTCCTACGAATAATATTGATCCCGGGCAAGGTGTTGGGGCCATTCACTGGTCCGTTTGGTGCTGTTTCAGGTTTTCACCAACTAACGCCATGTTTTTGCCTAAGTCCTTATATTTTTAAATTATCATCCCATTATCAAATTAGGAGTCCTGTGATCGCCCTGTCAGTTCCTACGATTTACATTGGTCCCGTGCGAGGTGTTTTGCCACTCACGGGGCCGTTCGGGGGCTGTTTTGGGTTTTCACCCACTAACACCATGTTTTGCTTCATAAGTCTAAAAATATTCAAATTATCATCTTATTCTCAAATTGGGGGCCTCGTGATCACATTGTCAGTTCCTACGAGTTACATTGGTCCCATGCGTGCTGTTAATGCAACCAGCGAGGCCGTTCGGGGGCTATTTATGGTTTCCACCCACTAACGCCATGTTTTTCCGCCTAAGTCTTTATATATGCGAATTATCATTGTATTCTCAAATCGAGGGTCCTGTGATCACGCAGTCAGATCCTACAAGTTACATTGGTCCCGTGCGAGGTGTTAGTGCCACTCACGCGGACGTTCGGGGGCTATCTCTAGTTTTCCCCACTAACGCCTTATTTTTAAGCCTAAGTATAGAAATATGCATATTATCATCGTATTCTCAAACCAGGGGTCCTGGGATCGCACGGTCAGTTCCTATGAGTTACATTGGTCCCGTGCGAGGTGTTGGTGCCAGTCACATGGCCGTTTGGGGGCTATTTCGGGTTTTTTCCCACTAACGCCATGTTTTTATGCCTAAGTCTAGAAATATGAAAATTATCATCATATTTTAAAATTTGGGGTCCCGTGATCGCGCAATTAATTTGTACGAGTTACATTGGTCCCGTGCTAGGAGTTGGTGCCACTCACGGGGCCGTTCGGGGGCTGTTTTGAGTTTTCTCCCACTAACGCCATGTTTTTAAGACTATGTCAAAAAATATTCAAATTATCTTTGTATTCTCAAATCGGGAGTCCCGTGATAGTGCGATCAGTTCCTACGAGTATCATTGATTCCGTGCGAGGTGTTGGTTCCATTCATTAGGCCGTTCAGTGCGTATTTGGGTTTTCACCCACTAACGCCATGTTTTGCCTAAGTCCTTATAATTTTAAATTATCATCCTATTCTTAGATCGGGTGTCCCGTGATCGCACAGTAAGTTCCTATGAGTTATATTGGTCCCGTGCGATGTCTTTATGCCACTCATGGGGCCATTCGGTGGCTGTTTCGAGTTTTCACCCACTAACGCCATGTTTTTAAGCCTAAGTCTAGAAATATGAAAATTATCATCGTATTCTCAAACCGGGAGTCCCATCATCATAGGGGATGTTCCTATGAGTTAGATTTTTCCCGTACGAGGTGTTGGTGAGTCCCGTGATCGTGCGGTCAGTTCCTACGAGTTACATTGGTCCCGTGCGAGGTTTTGGTGCCACTCACGGGGCCGATCGGTGGTTGTTTCATGTTTTCACCCACTAATGCCATGTTTTTAAGCCTAAGTCTAGAAACATGCAAATTATCGTCGTATTTTCAAACAAAAAGTCCCATGATCGTGCGGCCATTTCCTACAAGTCACATTGGTCCCGTGCGAGGTGTTGGTGCCACTCATGGGGCTGTTTGGGGACTGTTTCCGGTTTCCCCTCTAATGCCATGTTTTTAAGGCTAATTCTAGAAATATGCAAACTATCATCATATTCTCAAATTGGGGGTCCCGTGATCACGCGACAAGTTCCTACGAGTTACATTGATCCCGTGCTAGGTGTTGGTGCCACTCATGGGGACGTTCGGGGGATGTTTTAAGTTTTCTCCCACTAAGGCCATGTTTTTAATCCTAGGTGAAGAAATATTCAAATTATCTTTGTATTCTCAAATTTGTAGTCCCGTGATCTTGCGGTCAGTTCCTACGAGTAACATTGATCCTATGCGAGGTGTTGGTGCCATTCATGGGGCCGTTCGGTGTTGTTTTGGGTTTTTACCCACAAATGCCATGTTTTTCCTAAGTCCTTATATTTTTAAATTATCATTCTATTCTCAAATCAGGAGTCCCGTGATAGCGCAGTAGGTTCCTATGAGTTACATTGGTCCTGTGCGAGGACTTTGTGCCACTCACGGGGCCATTCGGTGTATGTTTCGAGTTTTCACCCACTAACGCCATGTATTTAAGCCTAAGTCTAGAAATATGAAAATTATCATTGTATTCTCAAAATGGGAGTCCCGTGATTGTTAGGGTTGTTCCTACGAGTTAGATCAGTCCTGTGCGAGGTGTTGGTGCCACTGAAGGGGCTGTTTCGAGTTTTCACCCACTAATGCCTTCTTTTGATGCCTAAGTCTAGAAATATGCAAATTATCATCGTATTCTTAAACATGGGGTCCCGTGATCACGAGGTCAGTTACTATGAGTTACACTGGTCCCGTGCGAGCTGTTAATGCCACTCACGGGGCCGTTCGGGGGCTGGTTCGGATTTTCCCCACTAACGCCATATTTTTAAGCCTACTTCTAGAAATATGCATATATCACTGTATTCTCAAAGCGGCGGTCCCAGGATCGCGCGGTGAGTTCCTACGAGTTACATTGGTCCCGTGCGAGCTGTTGGTGCCACTCACGAGGCCATTCGCGGGGTTATTTTGGGTTTTCTCCCACTAACGACAATGTGTTAAACATATTGTCATAAATATGCAAATTATCACCCTATTCGCAAATCGGGGGTCCGGTGATTGCACGAACAGTTCGTACAAGTCACATTGGTCCCGTGCGAGGTGTTGGTGCCACTCAAGGGGCCGTTCGGGATTATTTCGGGTTTTCTCCCACTAACGCCATATTTTTAAGCCTAATTCTAGAAATATGGAAATTATCATCGTATTCTTAAACCGAGGGTCCCGTGATCGCGTGGTTAGTTCCTACGAGTTACATTGGTCCCTTGCTAGGTATTGATGCCATTCACGGGGCCGTTCGGGGGTTATTTCGTGTTTTCTGCCACTAACGTCGTGTTTTTAAGCCTAGATCTAAAAATATTCAAATTATCTTTGTATTCTTAAATCAGGAGTCCTGTGATTCTGTGGTTAGTTCCTATGGGTAACATTGATCCCGTGCGAGGTCTTGGTGCCATTCATGGGTCCGTTCGGTGTGGTTTTGGGTTTTCACCCACTAACCCCATGTTTTACCTAAGTCCTTATATTTTTTAATTATCGTACTATTATCAAATTGGGAGTCCCGTGATCGCGCAGTCAGTTCCTATGGGGTACATTGGTCCCGTGCGAGGTGTTTGTGCCACTCACGGGGTCGTTCGGTGGATGTTGTTGGTTTTGACACACTAACGCCATGTTTTGAAGCGTAAGTCTAAAAATATGAAAATTATCGTCGTATTCTGAAATCGAGAGTCCTGTGATCGCGGGGGCGGTTCTTACGAGTTAGATTATTCCCGTACGAGGTGTTGGTGCCACTAAAGGGGCCGTTCGCAGGCTATTTCGGGTTTTCACCCGCTAACTCGATGTTTCTATGCCTAAGTCTAGAAACATACAAATTATTTTCGTATTCTCAAACCAAAAGTCCCGTGATCACACGGTCAATTCCTATGAGTTATATTGGTCCCGCGCGAGGTGTTGGGGCCACTCACGGGGCCAGTCGGGAGCTCTTTCGAGTTTTCTCCCACTAACGCCATGTTTTTAAGCCTATCTCTAAAAATATGTAAATTAGCATCCTATTATTAAATTGGGGGTCCTGTGTTCATGCGAATAGTTCGTACAAGTTACAGTGATTCCGTGCGAGGTGCTGGTGCCACTCACGGGGCCGTCCGGGGGCAATTTCGGGTTTTCTCACACTAACGCCATGTTTGTAAGCCTATGTTTAAAAATATGGAAATTATCATCGTATTCTCAAACCGGGGGTCCCGTGATCATGCAGTCATTTCCTAAAAGTTACATTGGTCCTGTGCTAGGTGTTGATGCCACTCACGGGGCCGTTCAGGGGCTATTTTGGGTTTTCTCCCAGTAACGCCATCTTTTAAGCCTAGGACTAGAAATATTCAAATTTTCTTAGTATTCTCAAATCGGGCGTCCCGTGTTCGCGCGATTAGTTCCTACGACTTACATTGGTCCGGTGCGAGGTGTTTGTACCACTTGCGGGGCCGATCGGTGGTTGTTTTGGGTTTTCACACACTAACACCATGTTTTTAAGCCTAAGTCTAGAAACATGAAAATTATCATTGTATTCTCAAACCAAAACTCCCGTGATCGTGCAGTCAGTTCCTACAAGTTACATTGGTCCCTTGCGAGGTGTTGGTTCCACTCACGGAGCTGTTCGGGGGCTGTTTCGGGTTTTCCCCCACTAACGCCATATTTTTAAGGTTAATTCTAGAAATATGCAAATTATCATCATATTCTCAAATCGGGGGTCCCGTGATCGCGTGGCTAGTTCCTACGAGTTACATTGGTCCCGTGAGAGGGGTAGGTACCACTCACGGGGCCGTTCGGGAGTTATTTTGGGTTTTCACCCACTAACACCATGGTTTGCCACCAAAGTCTTTATATATGAAAATTATCATTATATTCTCAAACCGGGGGTCCCGTGATCGTGCGGTCAGTTCCTACGAGTTACATTGGTCCCCTACGAGGTGTTAGTGCCACTCACGGGACTGTTCAGGGGCTATTTCGAGTTTTCCCCACTGATGCCATGTTTCTAAGCCTAAGTCTATAAATATTCAAATTATCATCGTATTCTCAAACCTGGGGTCCTGGGATAACGCGATCAGTTCCTAAGAATTACATTGGTCCCGTACGAGGTGTTGGTGCCACTCACGGGGCCGTTTGGGGGACTATTTCGGGTTTTCTCCCACTAACGCCATGTTTTTAAGCCTATGTCTAGAAATGTGAAAATTATTGTCATAGTCCCAAACTGAGGGTCCCGTGATCGCGCGGTCTGTTCCTACAAGTTACATTGGTCCTGTGTGAGGTGTTGGTGCCACTCACGGGGCCGTTCGGGGGCTATTTTGAGTTTTTCCCCACTAACGCCATGTTTTTTGCAAAAGTCAAAAAACATGCAAATTATCATCGTATAATTAAATTGGGTTTTCCTTGATCGTGAGGGATATTCATACGAGTTAGATTAGTTCCGTGCGAGGTGTTGGTGCCACTCACTGGGCTATACGGGGGCTGTTTCGAATTTTCACCCACTAACACCATATTTTTTAGCCTAAGTCTAGAAATATGCAAATAATCGTTCTATTCTTAAACCGGGAGTCCCGTGATCATCAGTCAGTTCCTACGAGTTACATTGGTCCCGTGCGAGGTGTTGCTGCCACTCACGGGGCCGTTTGGGGGAAGTTTTGGGTTTTCACCCACTAATGCCATGTTTTGCCTACATCCTCATATTTTTATATTATCATCGTATTCTTAAACTGGGAGTCCCGTGATCGCGTGGTTAGTTCCTACTTTTTACATTTGTCCCAAGCGACATGTTGTTGCCACTCACAGGGCCTTTTCGGGGGTTGTTTCTAGTTTTTCCCCACTAACGCCATCTTTTTATGCCTAAGTCTAGATATATGAAAATTATCGTCATATTCTCAAACCGAGAGTCCCGTGATCGCGCGGTCAGTTGCTACAAGCTAGATTAGTCCCGTGCGAGGTGTTGGTGCCACTCAAGGGGTCGTTCGGGGCTGTTTCGGGTATTCACCCACTAACGCCATGTTTTTATGCCTAAGTCTAGAAACATGCAAATTATCATCGTGTTCTCAAATCGGGAGTCCCGTGATCGCGCGGTCAGTTCCTAAGAGTTACATTAGTCCCGTGCGAGGTGTTGGTGCCACTCATGGGGCCGTTCGGGGGCTGTTTTGAGTTTTCACCCATTAATGCCATGTTTTTAAGCCTAAGTCTAGAAATATGCAAATTATCATCATATTCTCAAACCGAGAGTCCCGTGATCGTCGGTCAGTTCCTACGAGTTACATTGGTCCTGTGCGAGGTGTTGCTGCCACCCACAGGGCCATTAGGGGGATGTTTTAGGTTTTCACCCACTAACACCATGTTTTTCCTTTATCGTAATATTTTTATATTATCACCATATTCTTAAACTGGGAGTCCTGTGATCGCGCGGTTAGTTCCTACGAGTTACATTGGTCCCGAGCGAGGTGTTGGTGCCACTCACAGGACCTGTTCGAGGGTTGGTTCTGATTTTTTCCCACTAACGCAATGTTTTTATTCCTAACTCTAGATGTATGCAAATTATTATCGTATTCTCATATTGGGGGTCCTGTGATCACGTGGTCTGTTCCTATGAGTTACATTGGTCCCGTGCGACGTGTTTGTGCCACTCACGGGACCGTTCGAGGGATGTTTCGGATTTTCCACCACGAAAGTCATGTTTTTATGCCTAAGTCTAGAAACATAAAAATTATCATCGTATTCTCAGATCGGGACTCTCGTGAACGCACGGTCAGTTCCTATGAGTTACATTGGTTCCGTGGGAGGTGTTGGTGCCACTCACAAGGCCATTTGAGGGCTATTTCGGGTTTTCACCCACTAACGCCTTATTCTTAAGCCTAAGTCTGGAAATATGAAAATTATCATTGTATTCTAAAACTGGGGGCCCCATGATTGGGCTGTCCATTTCTATGAGTTACATTGGTCCCATGCGAGGTGTTGGTGCCACTCACGGGGCCATTTTGGGGTTGGTTTGGGTGTTCACCCACTAACACCTTATTTTGTCACCTAAGTCTATAAATATGAATATTATCATCATATTCTCAAACCGGGGGTCCCGTGATCTAACGGTCCATTCCTACGAGATACATTGGTCCCATATGAGGTGTTGGTGCCACTCACGGGGCCATTCGGGGGCTGTTTTGGGTTTTCCCCCAGTAACGCCACATTTTTAAGCCTAAGTATAGAAATATGCAAATTACCATCATATTCTCAAACCGGGAGTCCCATGATCATGCGGTGAGTTCCTATGAGTTACATTGGTCCCGTGCGAGGTGTTGGTGCCACTCACGGGGCCGTTCGGGGGTTATTTCGAGTTTTCTCCCGTTAATGCCATGTCTTTAAGACTAGTTCTAGAAATATTTAATTTATCTCTGTATTCTCAAATCGGGAGTCCCGTGATCGTGTGGTCAGTTCGGTGTTGTTTTGAGTTTTCATCCTATAATGCCATGTTTTACCGAAGTCCTAATATTTTTCAATTATTGTCCTATTCTCAAACCAGGAGTCCCGTAATCGTGCGGTTTGTTCCTACAAGTTACATGGTCCTATGCGAGGTGTTTGTGCCACTCACGGGGCCGTTCGGTGGCTGTTTCGGGTTTTCACCCACTAACGCCATGTTTTTAAGCCTAAGTATAGAAATATGAAAACTATCATCATATTCTCAAATCGGGAGTAGCGTGATCCTGAGGTCAGTTCTTACGAGTTACATTGGTCCCGTGCGAGGTGTTGGTGTCACTCACGGGGCCGTTCGAGGGTTGTTTCAGGTTTTCACCCACTAACGCCATGTTTTTATGCCAAAGTCTAGAAACATGCTAATTATCATCATATTCTCAACCGGAAGTCCCGTGATTGCACGGTTAGTTCCTACTAGTTACATTGGTCCCGTGCGAGGTGTTGGTGCCACACACGGGGCCGTTCGGGGTCTATTTTGGGTTTTCCCAAAGTAACGCAACATTTTTAAGCCTATGTCTAGAAATATGCAAATGATCATCATACTCTCAAACCGAGGGTCCCGTGATCGAACGTTTAATTCCTATAAGTTACATTGGTCCCGTGCGAGGTGTTGGTCTCACTCATGGGGCTGTTCGGGGGTTATTTTGGGTTTTCACCAACTAAGGCCATGTTTTTAAGCCTATGTCTAGAAATATGCAAATTATTATCATATTGTCAAACCGAGAGTCCCGTGACCACCGGTCAATTTCTACGAGTTACATTTGTCCTGTACGAGGTGTTGCTGCCACTCACGGGGCCGTTCGGGGGTTGTTTTGGGTTTTCAACCACTAACGCCATGTTTTGCCTATGTCCTGATATTTTTATATTATCGTGGTATTCTCAAACCATGAGTCCCGTGATCACGCGGTCAGTTCCTACGATTTACATTAGTCCCGAGTGAGGTGGTGTTGCCACTCACGGTGTTGTTCGGGGGCTGTTTCCAGTTTTCCCCACTACCGCCATGTTTTTATGCCTAAGTCTAGATATATGCAAATCATCATCGTATTCTCAAATTGGGAGTCCCATGATTGCGCGCTCAGTTCCTACGAGTTACATTGGTCCCGTACGAGGTGTTAATGCCACTATAGGGGCCATTCAGGGACTATTTCGGGTTTTCACCCATTAATGCCATGTTTTTCTTAAGTCCTAATGTTTTTAAATTGTCGCTGTACTATCAAATTAGGAGTCCCATGATCGCGCGGTCTATTCCTACGATTTACATTGATCCCATGCGAGGTGTTGGTGTCACTCACGGGGTCGTTCGGGAGCAGTTTCGGGTTTTCTCCCACTAATGCCATGTCTTGCCGCCTAAGTCAATATATATGCAAATTATCATCATACTCCAAAATCGGGGGTCCCGTGATCATGCAGTTAATTCATACGAGTTACATTGGTCCCGTACGAGGTGTTAGTGCCACTCACAGGGCCGTTCGTGGGTTGTTTCGGGTTTTCACCAACTAACGCCAGGTTTTTAAGCCTAAGTCTAGAAATATGAAAATTATCATCGTATTCTTAAATTGGAGTACCGTGATACTGAGGTCAGTTCTTACGAGTTTCATTGGTCCCGTGTGAGGTGTTGGTGTCACTAATGGAGCTGTTCGGGGGTTGTTTCAAGTTTTCACCCACTAACGCCATGTTTTTATGGCAAAGCCTATAAACATGTTAATTATCATCGTATTCTCAACCAGAAGTCCCGTGATCGTACGATCAGTTCCTACTAGTTCCATTGATCTCGTGCAAGGTGTTGGTGCCACTCACGGGGCCGTTTGGGGGCTGTTTCGAGTTTTCCCCAACTAACGCCACATTTTTAAGCCTCAGTCTAGAAATATGCAAATTATCATCATACTCTCAAACCGAGGGTCCTGTGATCGAACGTTCAGTTCCTACAAGTTACATTGGTCCCCTGCGAGGTGTTGGTGCCACTCACGGGGCTGTTCAGGGGTTATTTTGTGTATTCACCAACTAAGGCCATGTTTTTCAGCCTAAGTCTAGAAATATGCAAATTATCATCATATTGTCAAACCGAGAGTCCCGTGATCGCCGGTCAATTTCTACAGGTTACATTGGTCTTGTGCGAGGTGTTCCTACCACTCACGGGGCCGTTTGGGGGATGTTTTGGGTTTTCACACACAAACTCCATGTTTTGCCTATGTCCTGATATTTTTATATTATCGTCGTATTCTCAAACCAAAAGTCCCGTGATCACGCGATCAGTTCCTATAATTTACATTAGTCCCGAGCGAGGTGTTATTGCCACTCACGGCGCTGTTACCGCCATGTTTTTATTCCTATGTCTAGATATATGCAAATTATCATCGTATTCTCAAACTGGGGGGATCGTGATCACGCGATTAGTTCTTACGAGTTACATTGTTCCCGTGAGAGGCGTTGGTGCCACTCACGGGGCCATTCGGGGGCTGTTTTAGGTTTTCCCCCACTAACACCATGTTTTTAAGCCTAAATCTTAAAATAGGCAAATTATCATCGCATTCTCAAATCCGGGGTCCTGTGATCGTACAATCAGTTCCTACGAGTTACATATGTCCCGTGCGAGGAGTTGGTGCCACTCATGTGGCTGTTCGGGAGTTGTTTCGGGTTTTCATCCACTAACGCCGTGTTTTTAAGCGTAAGTCTAGAGGTATGCAAATTATCATTTTATTCTAAAATCGGGAGTCCCATGATTGCGCGATTAGTTCCTATAAGTTACATTGGTCCCGTACGAGGTGTTGGTGCCACTCTAGGGGCCATTCGGGGGCTATTTCGGGTTTTCACCCACTAACACTATGTTTTTCCTAAGTCCTGATGTTTTTAAATTATTATTGTATTCTCAAATTAGGAGTCCCGTGATTGCGCGGTCAGTTCCTACGATTTACATTGGTCCCGTGCGAGGTGTTGGTGCCACTCATGGGGCGTTCAGAGGTAGTTTTGGGTTTTCTCCCATTAACGCCATGTATTGTCGCCTAAGTCAATATATATAGAAATTATCGTCGTATTCCAAAATCGGGGGTCCCGTGATCGTGCGATCATTTCGTACGAGTTACATTGGTCCCGTGCGAAGTGTTGGTGCCACTCATGGGGCCGTTCGGGGGCTGTTTTGTGTTTTCACCAACTAACGCAAAGTTTTTAACCCTAAGTCAAGAAATATGTAAATTATCGTCGTATTCCAAAACCTGGGAGGCCCATGATTGCGCGGTCTGTTCCTACGAGTTACATTGGTCCTATGCGAGGTGTTGGTGCCACTCACGAGGCGATTCGGGGGCTGTTTCTGGGTTTTCCCCACTAATGCCACGTAGAATATGATGATAATTTGAATCTTTCAAGACTTAGGCTGAAAAAATGATGTTAGTGAGGGAAAACCCGAAACAACCCCCGAATGGCCCCGTTAGTGGCACCAAAACCTTGCACGGGACCAACGCAACTCGTCGGAACTGACCGTGCCATCACCGGAACCTCGATTTTAGAATGCAACGATAATTTGTATATTTCTAGACATAGGCTTAAAAATAATGTGTTCGTGGGGGAAAACTCAAAACAGCCCCCAAACGGCCCCGTGAGTGGCACCAACACCTCGCACGAGATCAATGTAACTCGTAGGACTGACCACGCGATCACGGGAACCCGGTTTGAGAATGTAATGATAATTTTCATGTTTATTGGCTTAGGCTTAAAAACTTGGCGATAGTGGGGAAAACCCAAAACAACCCGTGAACGGCGCCGTGAGTGGCACCAACACCTCGCACGAGACCAATGTAACTCGTAGGAACTGATCGCATGATCACCGGACCCCAGTTTGAGAATACGATGATAATTTGCATATTTCTAGACTTAGGCTGAAAAACATGGTGTTAGTGGGGGAAAACCCTAAACATCCCACGAGCGGCCCCGTGAGTGGCACTCACACCTCGCACGGGACCAATGTAACTCGTAGGAACTAACCGCGCGATAACGGGACCCTTGGTTCGAGAATGCACTAATAATTTCCATATTTCTAGATTTAGGCTTAAAAACATGGTGTTAGTGGGGGAACCCCAAACAGCCCCCGAACGGCTCCGTGAGTGGCACCAACACCTCGCATGGGAATAATGTAAATCGTAGGAACCGATCACGCATTCATGGGTCCCCCGGTTCGAGAATGCGATGATAATTTACATATTTCTCGACTTAGGCTTAAAAACATGGTGTTAGTGGAGGAAAACCCCAAACAGCCCCGAACGTCCCCGTGAGTGGCACCAACAGCTCGCACGGGACCAATGTAACTCGTAGGAACCGGCCGTGCGATCACGGGACTCCCTTTTTAAGAATACGATGATAATTTTCATATTTCTAGACTTAGGCTTAAAAATGTGGCGTTACTGGGTGAAAACCCGAAACACTCCCCAAACGACCATGTGTGTGGCACCAACACCTCGTACGGGACCAATGTAACTCGTAGGAAATGGCCGTACGATCTCGGGACCATTGGTTTGAGAATACGACAATAATTTGCATATTTCTAGACTTAGGAATAAAAATATGGTGTTAGTGGGGGAAAACCCAAAACAGTAACCGACGACCCCATGAGTGGCACCAACACCTCACACGGGATAAATGTAACTCGTAGGAACTGACCGCGCGATCACGAGACTCCCGGTTTGAGAATACGATGATAATTTAAAAAATTAGGACATAGGCAAAACATGGTGTTAGTGGGTGAAAACCTAAAACAACCCCCGAACGACCCCGTGAGTGTAACCAACACCTCACATGGGACCAATGTTACTCGTAGGAACTGATTGCGCGATCACGGGATTCCCGGTTTGAGAATACGATGATAATTTGCATATTTCCAGACTTAGGGCTAAAAACGCGCCGTTAGTGGGGGAAACCTGAAACAGCCCCCGAACGGCCCCGTTAGTGGAACCAACACCTCGCACGGGACCAATGTAAGTCGTAGGAACTGACCGCATAATCAAAGGACTCCTGGTTTGAGAATAGGACGATAATTTGAATATTTCTTGACTTAGGCTTAAAAACATGGCGTTAGTGGTGGAAAACCCGAAACAGCCCTCGAACGACCCCGTGAGTGGAACCAACACCTCGCACGGGACCAATGTAACTCGTAGGAACTGATCACCTGATCACTGGACTCCAGGTTTGAGAATACGACGATAATTTGCATGTTTCTAGACTTAGGGATAAAAATAAGGCGTTTGTGGGTGAAAACCCGAAACAGCCCTCGAACGGCCCCGTGAGTGGCACCAACACCTGGAACGGGACTAATGTAAGTTATAGTAACTGATCGTGCGATCATGGGACTCCGGGTTTGCGAATACGATGATAATTTAAATATTTCTAGATTTAGGCTTAAAAACAGGGCGTTAGTGGTTGAAAACCCAAAACAACCCCCGAACGGCCCCGTGAGTGGCACCAACACCTCGCACAAGACCGATGTAACTCGTAGGAACTTACCGCGCGATCATGGGACCAATGATTTGAAAATACGATGATAATTTTCATATTTCTAGACTTAGGCATAAAATAATGGCGTTAGTGGGGGAAAACTCGAAACAGCCCCCGAACGGCCCCGTGAGTGGCACCAACTCCTCACACGGGACCAATGTAAATCTAAGGAATTGACCGCGCATTTATTGGACTCACGATTTGAGAATACGGCGATAATTTAAAAACATTAGGACTTAGGAAAAACATAATGTTAGTGGGGGAAAACCCAAAACAGCCCCGAAACGGCCCCGTGAGTGGCACCAACACCTCGCACGGGACCAATGCAGCTCGTAGGAACTCACCGTGTATTCACGAGACTCCCGATATGAAAATACGATGATAACTTGCACGTTTTTAGACTCAGTCATAAAAACATGTCGTTAGTGGGTGAAAACCAAAAATAGCTCTCGAACGGCCCTATGATTGGCACCAACACCTCACACGGGACCAATATAACTCGTACGAATAGACAGTGAAATTACGGGACCTCCGATTTGAGAATTCAACGATAATTTAAAAATATTATGGCTGAGGAAAACCATGGCGTTAGTGGTTGAAAACCCGAAACAACCCTCGAATGGCCCCGTGAGTGGTACGAACACCTCGCACGGGACCAATGTAACTGGTAGGAACTGATCGCGCGATCACGGCACCCTGGGTTTGAGAAATTAATGATAATTTGCATATTTCTAGACATAGGCCTAACAACATGCCATTAGTGGGTGAAAACCCAAAAATCCCCTGAATGACCCCGTTTGTGACACAAACACCTCGCACGGGACCAATGTAACTAGTAGGAACTGATCGCGTGTTCACGAGACTCCTGATTTGAGAATACGATGATAATTTTCATATTTATAGACTTAGGCTAAAAACATGATGTTAGTGGGGGAAAACCCAAAATAGCCCCTGAACGACCCCATGAGTGGCACCAACACCTCGCACGAAACCAACGTAAGTCATAGGAACTGACTGCGCGATCACGGGACCCCCGATTTTAGAATGCAATGCTAATTTGTATATTTCTAGGCTTAGGCTTAAAAACATGGTGTGTGGGGGGGAAAACCCTAGACAGCCCCCGAACGGCCCCGTGAGTGGCACCAACACCTCGCACGGGACCAATGTAACTCGTAGGAACTGACCATGTGATCACGGGACCCTCGATTTGAAAATGCGACGATAATTTGCATATTTCTAGACTTAGGCTTAAAAACATTGTGTGAGTGGGGGAAACCCCAAACAACCCCCGAACAGCCCCGTGAGTGGCACCCCCACCTCGCACGGGACCAACGTAACTCGTAGGAACTAACTGCGCGATCATCGGACTCCCAATTTGAGAATACGGTGATAATTAGCATATTTCTAGACTTATGCTTATAAACGTGGCGTTAGTGGGTGAAAACCGGAAACAACCCCCAAACGACCACGTGTGGGGCACAAACACCTCGCACGGGACCAATGTAACTCGTAGGAAATGACCGTGTGATCACAGGACCCCCAATTTGAGAATACAATAATAATTTGCATATTTCTAGACTTAGGCATAAAGACACGGGATTAGTGGGGGGAAAATCCAAAACAGCTGCCGAACGGCCCTTTGAGTGGCACCAAACGTCACACAGGATAAATGTAACTAGTTGGAACTGACCGCGCGATAACGAGACTACCGGTTTGAGAATACGATGATAATTTAAAAAATCAGGATTTAGGCAAAAAATGGCGTTAGTGGGTGAAAACTTGAAACAACCCCCGAACGGCCCCGTGCGTGGAACCAACACCTCGGACGGGACCAATGTAACTCGTAGGAACTGACTGCGCAATCACGGGACTCCCGGTTTGAGAATACGACGATAGTTTGCATATTTCTAGACATAGGATTAAAACGTGTCGTTAGTGGGGGAACCTGAAACAGCCTCCAAACGGCTCCGTGAGTGGTACCAACACCTCGCATGGGACCAATGTTAGTCGTAGGAACTGACCGTGCAATCAAAGGACTCCTGATTTGAGAATAGGACGATAAATTTAATATTTCAAGACATAGGCTTAAAATCATGGCGTTAGTGGGCAAAAACCAAAACATCCCTTGAACGGCCCCATGAGTGGCACCAACACCTTGCACGGGACCAATGTAACTTGTAGGAATTGACCGCGCGATCACGGGACTCCCGATTTGAGAAAACAATGATAATTTTCATGTTTCTAGACTTGGGCATAAAAACTTGGTGTTAGTGGGTGAAAACCCGAAACAACCCTCGAACGGCCCCATGAGTGGGACCAACACCTGGCACGGGACTAATGTAAGTCATAGTAACTGATCGTTCAATCACGGGACTCCCGATTTGAGAATACGACTATAATTTAAATATTTCTAGACTTAGGCTTAAAAACATGGCGTTAGAGGCTGAAAACCCGAAACAGCCCCCGAACGGCCCCGTGAGTAGCACCAACACCTCGCATAGGACCAATGTAACACGTAGGAACTGACCGCGTGATCACGGGACCCCCGATTTGAGAATACGATGATAATTTGCTACTTTTTAGACCTAGGCATAACATAATGGCGTTGGAGGGGGAAAACCCGAAAAAGCCACCGAACGGCACCGTGAGTGGCACCAACACTTCACGCGGGACCAATGTAACTCGTAGGAACTGACCGTGCATTTTTGGGACTCCCGATTTGGAATACAACGATAATTTAAAAATATCAGGACATAGGAAAAACATGGCTTTAGTGGGTGAAAACAAGTGACAGCCCCCGAATAGCTCCGTAATTGGCACCAACACCTCACGCGGGACAATTGTAACTCGTAGGAACAAACCGCGCAATCACGGGACCCCCAATTTGAGAATATGATGATAATTTGCATATTTCTGGACTTAGGCTTAAAAACATGGCGTTAGTGGGTGAAAACCCGAAACAACCACGAACCGGCCCCGTTAGTGGAACGAACTCCTCACACGGGACCAATGTAAATCGTAAGAACTGATCGCGCATTTATGGGACTCCCGATTTGAGAATACGACGATAATTTAAAAATATCAGCACTTAGGAAAGACATGGTGTTAGTGGGGCAAAAGCCGAAAGAACCCCGAAACAGCCCCGTGAGTGGCACTAACACCTCGCACGGGACCAAAGCAACACGTAGGAACTCACCGTGTATCCATGGGACTCTCGATTTGAAAATATGATGATAACTTGCACATTTCTAGAGTTATGCATAAAAACATGCGTTAGAGGGTGAAAACCCAAAATAGCTCTCGAACGGCCCTATGAGTGGCACCAACACCTCACACGGGACCAATATAACTTGTACGAATAGACCGCGCAATCACGGGACCTCCAGTTTGAGAATACAACGGTAATTTAAAAATATTATGACTTAGGCAATCCATAGCATTAGTGGGTGAAAACCCGAAACAGCCCCCGAACGGCCCCGTGAGTGGCACCAACACCTCACACGGGACCAATGTAACTGGTAGGAACTGATCGAGCGATCACGGAACCCTGGAATTGAGAAATTGATGATAATTTGCATATTTCTAGACTTAGGCCTAAAAACATGCCGTTAGTGGGTGAAAACCATAAACATCCCCCGAATGACCCCGTTTGTGGCACCAACACCTCGCACGGGACCAATGTAACTAGTAGGAACTATTGGCGTGATCACGAAACCCCCGATTTGAGAAAACGATGATAATTTGCATATTTTTAGATTTAGGCTAAAAAACATGATGTTAGTAGGGGAAAACCTAAAACAGCCCCCGAACGGCACCGTGAGTAGCACCAACACCTCGAACGGAACCAACGTAACTCGTAGGAATTGCCAGCGCGATCACGGGACCCCCGGTTTCAGAATGCAATGATAATTTATATATTTCTAGGCTTAGGCTTAAAAACATGGTGTTAGTGGATGAAAACCCTAAACAGCCCCAGGACTACCCTGTGAGTGGCACTAACATCACGCACGGGACCAATGCAACTCGTAGGAACAGACCGCGCGATCATGGCACCTTCGGTTTTAAAATATGATGATAATTTGCATATTTCTAGACTTAGGCTTAAAAACATGGTGTTAGTGGGGGAAAACCCCAAACAGCTCCCGAACAGCCCCGTGAGTGGCACTCACACCTCGCACGAGACCAATGCAACTCGTAGGAACTAACCGCGCAATCACGGGCCTATCGATTTGAGATTACGATGATAATTGGCATATTTCTAGACTTAGTCTTATAAACGTGGTGTTAGTGGGTAAAAACATGAAAAAAACCCCAAACGACCATGTGTGTGGCACCAACACCTCGCACAGTACCAATGTAACTCGTAGGAAATGACCGTGCGTTCATAGGACCCCTGGTTTGAGAATATGATAATAATTTGCATATTTCTAGACTGAGGAATAAAAACATGGCGTTAGTGGGGGAAAGCCCAAAATCGCCCCCGAACGGCCTTGTGAGTGGCAGCAACGCCTCACACATGACAAATGTAACTCGTAGGAACTGACCGTGCAATCAAATGACTCCCGGTTTGATAATAGGATGATAAATTGAATATTTCTAGACTTACGCTTAAAAATATGGCGTTATTGGGTGAAAACCCGAAACAACCCTTAAACGGCCCCGTGAGTGGCACTAACACCTTACACGGGACCAATGTAACTCGTAGGAATTGACCGTGCGATCACGGGACTCTTGGTTTGAGAATACGACGATAATTTGCATGTTCTAGACTTAGGCATAAAAAAATGGTGTTAGTGGGTGAAAACCCAAAACAGCCCCCGAACGGCCCCGTGAGTGGCACCAACACTGGCATGGGACTAATGTAAGTCATAGTAACTAATTGCGCAATCACGGGACTTCGGGTTTGAGAATATGACTATAATTTAAATATTTCTAGACTTAGGCTTAAAAACCTGGCGTTAGTGGATGAAAACCCGAAACAACCCCCGAACGGCCCCGTGAGTGGCACCAACACCTCGCACGGGACCAATGTAACTCGTAGGAACTGACCGCGCGATCACGGGACTCCCGGTTTGATAATACGATGATAATTTGCATGTTTCTAGACTTAGGCATAAAAGCATGGTGTTAGTGGGTGAAAACCCAAAACAGCCCCCGAACGGCCCCGTGAGTGGCACCAACACCTAGCATGGGACTAATGTAAGTCATAGTAACTGATCGTGTCACGGGACTCCCGGTTTGAGAATAAGACTATAATTTAAATATTTCTAGACTTAGGGTTAAAAACATGCCGTTAGTGGTTGAAACCAAGAAACAACCCCTGAACGGCCCCGTGAGTGGCACCAACACCTCGTACAGGACCAATGTAACTCGTAGGAACTAACCGCTCGATCACGACCCTCAATTTGAGAATACAATGGCAATTTTCATATTTCTATACTTAGGCATACAATAATGGCATTAGTGGGGGAAAACCTGAAATAGCCCCCGAACGGCCCCGGTAGTGGCACCAACACCTCACGCATGACCAATGTAACTCGTAGGAACTGACCGCGAATTTACGAGACTCCCGAATTAGAATACGACGATAATTTAAAAATATTAGGACTTAGGAAAAACATGGCGTTAGTGGGTGAAAACAAGTAACAGTCCCCGAACGGCCCCGTGAGTGGCACCAACACCTCACACAGGACCAATGTAACTCGTAGGAACTGAACGCTCAATCACGGGACCCCCGATTTGAGAAAACGTTGATAATTTGCATATTTCTAGACTTAAGCTTAAAAACATGGCATTAGTGGGTGAAAACCCGAAACAACCCCAGAACGGCCCCGTGAGTGGCACCAACACCTCGCACAGGACCAATGTAACTCACAGGAACTGGCCGCGCGATCACGGGACCCCCAATTTGAGAATATGATGACAATTTGCATATTTCTAGACATACGCATAAAATAGTAGTGTTAGTAGGGGAAAACTCGAAACTGCCCCCGAACGTCCCCGTGAGTGGAACCAACACCTCACACGGGACTAATGTAACTCGTAGGAACTGACCGCGCGATCACGGGTCTCCCAATTTAAGAATACGACGATAATATAAAAAATCAGGAATTAGAATTTAAGAATACAAACAGATCGCGCAATCATGGGACTCTCGATTTGAGGATCCGATGATAATTTGTGTATTTCTACACTATGGCATAAAAACATGGCTTTAATGATGGAAAACCCAAAACAGCCCCCGAACGGCCCCGTCAGTGGAACCAACACCTCATACGGGACCAATGTAACTCGTTGGAACTGATCGCGTGATCACCAGACTCCTGATTTTAGTAAATGCCGATAATTTAAAATTCTTAGGACTTTGGCAAAATGTGGCGTTAGTGAGTGAAAACCTAAAATAGCCCCCGAACGGCCTCGTGAGTTGCACCAACAACTCACATGGGACTAATGTAACTCATAGGAACTGACTGCGTGTTCACGGGACTCCCGATTTGATAATACAATGATAATTTGCATATATCTGGGCTTAAGCTTAAAAACGTGGCGTTAGTGGGTGAAACTCAAAACAACCCCCGAACGGCACCGTGAGTGGCACCAACACCTCGCACGGGCCAAATGTAACTCGTAGGAACTAACCGCGTGATCACGGGAACCTGATTTGAGAATGCGAAGTTAGTTTGCACGTTTCTAGACTTAGGCATAAAAACATGGCGTTAATGGGTGAAAACTCGAAATAGCCCCCGAACGGCCCTATGAGTGGCACCAACAGCTTGCACGGGACCAATGTAAGTCATACAAATAGTCCGCGCGATAGCGGTTCCCTCGGTTTGATAATTCGAAGATAATTTAAAAATATGAAGACTTAAGCAAAACGTGGCGTTAGTGGGGGAAACCCAAAACAACCCCTAAATGGCCCCGTGAGTGGCACCAACACCTCACAAGGGACCAATGTAACTCGTAGGAACTGACCGCGCGATCATGGGACCCCCGATTTGAGAAAATGATAATAACTTGCATATTTCTAGACTTAGGCCTAAAAACATGGTGTTAGTGGATGAAAACCTGAAACATCCCCCGAATTACCCCTTGTGTGGCACCAACACCTCGCACGGGACCAACGTAACTCGTAGGAAGTAATCACGCGATCACGGGACCCCCGATTTGAGAATACGATGATAATTTGCATATTTCTAGAGTTAAGCTTAAAAACATGGGCTTAGTGGGGGAAAACACGAAACAAGTCCTGAACGGCCCCGTGAGTGGCACTAACTCCTCGCACGGGACCAGTGTAACACATAGGAACTCACCGCGCGATCACTGGACCCCCGGTTTCAGAATACGATGATAACTTGCATATTTCAACACTTAGGCATAGAAACATGTCGTTAATGGGGGAAAACCCAAACAGACAACAAATGGCCCCGTTAGTGGCACCAATCCCTCACAAGGGACCAATGTAACTCGAAGGAACAGACCGCACAATCATGGAACTCCCGGTTTGAGAAAACAACGATAATTTAAAAATATTAGGACTTGGCCCCGTGCGATAATTTAAAAACATGGCGTTAGTAAGTGAAAACTCAAAACAACCACCTAACGGCCCCGTGAATGGAACCATCACCTCGCACGGGACCAATATAACTCGTAGGAAATGACTGCGCGATCACGGGACTCCCAGTTTGTGAAAAAGCAGAAATTTCCTTTTTGTGTAAACTTAAACACGATGCGGAAGCGATGAATGATGGTTCACAAAATTAACAAATGCCAAATTTTAATTCCTTAAACAAATTAAAATTGCACCAAGTGAAGTAAAATTAATCAATTAATATATATTCACTTATACCGATTAATTAATCCAAGTCCTAGAATTTGCCTAAGTTATATTTATCAATATAAGAAAATTAGGAGAAACCAAATTTTAGCAAATGACTTGAATTAAATAAACTTTACCCAATATTTCATTTAGTCCCAAAAAACTTTATAAACTTATTTTAAAGGTTTATTTAATTCTTTCCGAAAATTGAAACACAGTTTTTTACAAAACCTAACACCCAATAAACTTTGTTCCAAGCTCCTATATATATATAAATGCATTCATACCTTGGGAGCATGGAACTATGATTGATGACGTAGAAACGAGGCACGCAAACCGGCATATTTGATGAAGCTTTATACTCTTTGCCGCTACGTCTTCAACAAACACTTTATAGGCTTGAGAATATTACAATAAAATACTATCCTATGAATAAATGTTTTTGTCCGGAATTGAGCCAAAACTATATATGGACTCAATTGGAAATTTGTGTCCTTACAAATCTCCCCCTTTGGCTATTCCGGGACAAAAACCAAACAAAAATCCTAAAGGGCCGTCAAGCTCACTAGACTCAAAACATAACCCACCCAAACTTGACTCAACCCAAGGATCAAAAGATTTGCCATTGAAAGATGCCGCTTTAGAAGAATTCCTACACACTTAAGCAAACTCATCAAATGCATAGGGAATATCAAAGTATTAAATGTAATTAATTAATTACTCCCCCTAAATTAATTCTACCCTTTATCAAACACATGACCTACTTAGAAAGACGTCTCCCCCTAAGATACATCTCCCCCAAACTAAGATACGATAAGAATAGGATTAGATACCATTTCTCCCCCTATCATCATTCTCCCCCTTTTTGTTCAGGAATAGACCAAGGATAAAGAACTAATAAACATAAAAGCATGTTGAAGCTTAAAGTGATAAGACATGAAAGTATATGGTCAATAAAAGCATAGGCAAAGACAAAACAAATATCATATATATAAACTAGAAATATACCAATGAAGCACTTGGATATATATATAGATATAAACACACATATAACACAAAATACAATAAGTTTTCACACTCGTATGGCAAAAATGTGTCATATGGAAACGTAAGTGTTGGGGTGTGAATTAGCAACAATTAAATTTAGATCCAAACACTTAATTAACATTCACGGAGTTCTCATTTGATTGCAAACTTTATCACATTTAAATATAACCTCATGTGACAATATGAAGATTGAACCTAATGAACAAACATACACAATGCATACAAGCCTAGCATGATGATGATTCTACAAACCAAATAGAGTCATGACATTAAAGACAACTAGGATAAACGGACATTGTGCAAACCGTTGATATACCATCCAATTCTCCCTCAATACGCATATATATTCTTTTTCTTTTGAATGAATATATCAAACAAACATAGGCCTTTGCAATTGTTTTCTTTTTAAAGCCAAATATTCTGTTTTTAGGCCTTTGGATCACGTATTTCTTTTAGATCCAATAAACGGTGGCTTACTATCGCAAATGATTTAATTCATCCTTTCGGAGCCCTTCCCCGTGCACATTTTATTTATCATGTTTTCATTTTCACACAAAACTCACATGCAACGGATTTTGACATGCACTAGTCCTCCTAGGTCATAGATATGTAGATGACTAGATTGGTAGGAGAACACCTCAAAAAGCTCAAATATAACATGTGACATTAAGATTTCAAAAGAGCTTGTGCATGTGTGAAAGAGGCATATAAAAATAGAATCCATTTAAACAACACAAAATCCAACTACTCCATATAAAACATGGTAAAGAACATTTTAAGGATTGAAAATCTAAACCAAAAGTTCTAGCCACGTGGGAGAGTAAAAGATGGGATTCAAACACAAATATATGCCACATAAAGTGTGTCAAACAAAAATACACACAAAAAAAATCTTTTTGAGTTTTTAACATTTTTAACCAAAAATAAATATTTACTCAAAAGGACAAACAAAAATCATAATTCTAGCATGTGATGAACATGGAGCATAGACTAGAACATGATTAAAAACTAGCATACATTTAGCATGTGAATATAGCATGAAATACAAATGCTAAAGTATGCAAACACTAACACATTCATCCTTTAGATTTAGCAAGTGAGGAAGCATGTGAAAGTAAATGAGAATCAAAAACCCTATTTTGCAAGGCAACCAAGTCGGATTTCCTAACCCAAATTAATGAAGAATGATTATCTTGGGGTGTTGGAATGTTAACTACCGTGGTTACTTTACTATGGGATTTTCTAGGAATTCGTTTAAGATCAAAACAAAATTTCTTAAGATGACCTTTTCGACCACATTGTGTACAAGCAAGAGCATGTCGAAAAGATTTACCTAAGGATTGATCATTAAATGCATTCCTAGTAGATTCTCCTAAAACAGTGGTTTTGGCATTATGAGTAAATTCATTACAAGTATTGAAGCCTAAACCACAAGTGTCATTTTTAATTTGGACCATTCCTAACAGTTTATCTAGTTTTTCCGAACGACACTCCAAATCAAATTTGACATTACTAGAGTCTTTTAATTTATCTTGCAAATCCAAAATATTAGACTCTAATAAAACATTTCGCTCTTCAAAAGTAAGAATCTCCTTTTTCAAGGATTCCATTAAACCCCTAAGGCTATCTCTTTTGCCTTCTACATATTCAAGCTTCTTTTGAGGAGTCCTCTCACGAGTCCTAAGGTCTTCTATTAAAGCATGTTCATCAACGACCTTGACACTCTCTCTTAAACTAGCTTCTAACTTCAAATTAGTTTTTTTCAATTTAATAGATTCTTTATAAAGTTCTTGAAAAGCATTTTGAAGTTCACTCACATTAACTTCTTCTTCATTTTCACTCTCTCTTTCTTCTCCACTCTCACTATCATCAAAAACAAGAGAATCATGTACAATGACCTTGGAAGTGGCATGTGCTATCGTTTCATCAATCGATGAGTTCTCACTATCACTCACATGACTAGCCATAAAATCCACAAAATTTTTCTTAGTGGGGGAATCGGGCTTCTCTTCCTTATCACTATCACTAAGGGTCGCATTATATGAAATGGGTCGCTTATCCTCTTTCCTTAGTTTAGTGGGGCACTCATAAGCCCTATGGCCATAACCTTCAAAACCAAAACACTTATTAGACTCGTCCCTATCTAAATGTTCATTACTAGATTTAGGGATATTTTTGGCTTTAGGAATCTTCTCCACTTTAGACATCTTCTCGTTCTTGTCATGCTTAGAAGATTCAAATTTCTTAAAATCATTTTTAAATTTATCTTTGTTAATTTTAAGAAATTTTCTAAATTTGCGAGCAAATAAAGACATGTCTTCCGAGTCACTATCACTATCGCTCTCTACTACTTGTTTGACCTCTTTTCGGGCTTTTAAAGCAACGCCCTTTTCGATTTTCTTTTCAGTTTTAGAGGGAAACATATCCAGTTCATAGGTTTGTAAATCACCTACAAGCTCTTCTAATTTCGTAGAGGCTAAAGTGGGTAAAGAATTTAACACGTTCACCTTTGGAATAAATCTATCGGGTAGGGACCTTAAAATTTTCTTTATAACACGGTCGTCAGGTATTTTCTCTCCCAAGTTAAAAGATGAATTAACAATATCAGAAAGTCTAGCATAAAATTCATCAAACGTTTCTTTTTCATTCATTTTGATAGTTTCAAATTGAGTGGGGAGGTTTTGGAGTTTTGAAGCTTTAACGACACTAATTCCTTCATGAGTTAATTGTAAAATATCCCAAGCTTCTTTAGCGGTTTCACACGTCATAATACATCGGAATTCATCCGGTGTGACAGCGCTAAATAAGGCATTTAAACCACGGGAATTGAAATTAGCAAGTTTAAACTCATTTTCAGTCCATCTATCGGCGGGTTTGATAACACGTTCATTTTTAACTAAATAAGTAGGTGGGGACCATCCGTTAACAATAGACATCCAAACTCTCTCGTCGATAGATTTTAGTGCCGATCTCATACGCGCTTTCCAATACGCGTAGTTTGAACCATCAAAAATAGGAAATTTTGAAAATGGGGAAAAATCCATTTTAGCCAAAAATTATTAACGGATCTTTAACGAAATAATTTATCGTTTTTGGCTCTAATACCAATTTGAAAAAAATGAAATTTCCTTTTTGTGTAAACTTAAACACGATGCGGAAGCGATGAATGATGGTTCACAAAATTAACAAATGCCAAATTTTAATTCCTTAGACAAATTAAAATTGCACCAAGTGAAGTAAAATTAATCAATTAATATATATTCACTTATACCGATTAATTAATCCAAGTCCTAGAATTTGCCTAAGTCATATTTATCAATATAAGAAAATTAGGCAAAACCAAATTTTAGCAAATGACTTGAATTAAATAAAATTTACCCAATATTTCATTTAGTCCCAAAAAACTTTATAAACTTATTTTAAAGGTTTATTTAATTCTTTCTGAAAATTAAAACACAGTTTTTTACAAAACCTAACACCCAATAAACTTTTTTCCGAGCTCCTATATATATATAAATGCATTCATACCTTGGGAGCATGGAACTATGATTGATGACGTAGAAACGAGGCACGCAAACCGGCATATTTGATGAAGCTTTATACTCTTTGTCGCTACGTCTTCAACAAACATTTCATAGGCTTGAGAATATTACAATAAAATACTATCCTATGAATAAATGTTTTTGTCCGGAATTGATCCAAAACTATATATGGACTCAATTGGAAATTTGTGTCCTTACAGTTTGAGAATATGGCGTTAATTTAAATATTTCTAGACTTAGCCATAAAAACATGCCGTTTGTGGATGAAAACTCAAAATAGCCCCCGAATGGCCCCGTGAGTGGCACCAACACCTCGCACGGGACTAATTTAACTCATTGGAAATGACCGCGCGATCATGGGAACCCGGTTTGAGAATGCGACAATAATTTGCATTTTTCTAGGCTTAGGCCTAAAAACATGGTGTTAGTGGGGGAAAACCCAAAACAGCGCCTGAATAGCCCCGTGAGTGGCACCAAACACCTAGAACGGGACCAATGTAACATGTAGGAACTGACTGTGCGATCACGGGACTCCCGGTTTGAAAATATGAAGATGATTTGTACGTTTCTAGACTTAGGCATAAAAACATGGCGTTAGTGGTTGAAAACCCGAAATAGCCCCCGGACAACCTTGTGAGTGCAGCAACACCTCGCACGGGACCAATTTAACTCGTACCAACAGATCACACAATAATGGGACCCTCGGTTTGAGAATACGATGATAATTTAAAAATATCAGTACTTAGGCTTAAAAACATGGCGTTAGTGGGGGAAAACCCGACACAGCCCCCGAACGGCCCCGTGAGTGGCACCAACACATCGTACGGGACCAATGTAACTCATAAGAACTGACCGCACGATCACGGGACCCCCGGTTTGAGAAAACGGCGATAATTAGCATATTTCTAGACTTAGGCCTAAAAACATGGCGTTAGTATGGTAAAACCCGAAACATTCCCCGAACGACCCCGTGAGTTGAACCAACACTTCGCACGGGACCAATGTAACTCGTACGAACAGACCGTGCAATCACTGGACCCACAGTTTGAGAATATGATGATAATTTAAAAATATCAGGATTTGGGCAAAACATGGCGTTAGTGGGTGGAAACCCGAAACAGCCCCCGAACGGCCTCGTGAGTGGCACCAACACCTTGTACGGGACCAATGTAACTCGTAAGAACTGCTCCCATGATCACGGGACCCCCGGTTTGATAAAATGATGATAATTAGCATATTTCTAGACTTAGGCCTAAAAACATGGCATTAGTAGGGTAAAACCCGAAACATTCCCCGAATGACCCCGTGTGTGGCACCAACACCTTGTATGGGACCAATGTAACTCGTAGGAATTGATCGCGCGATCACCGAACCCCCAGTTTGAGAATACGATGATAATTTGCATATTTTTGCACATAAGCTTAAAAACATGGAGTTAGTGGGGGAAAATCCGAAATAGCCCCCGAACAACCCCGTGAGAGGCAACAACAGCTCGCACAGAACCAATGTAACTCATAGGAATTGACCGCGCGATCATGGGACCCCCGATTTTAGAATGCAATGATAATTTTCATATTTCAACACTTAGGCATAAAACATGGCGTTAATGGGGGAAAACCCAAAACAGCCACCAAGCGGCCACTTAAGTGGCATCAATCCCTCAAAAGGGACTAATGTAACTAGTATGAACTGACTGCGCAATCACGGGACTCCTGGTTTGAGAAATTGATGATAATTTAAAAATATCAAGACTTAGGCAAAACATGGCGTTAGTGAGTGAAAACCCGAAACAACCCCCGAACGGCCCCGTGAGTGGCACCAAACCTCGCACGGGACCAATATACTCGTAGGAACTCACTGCGTTATCACGGAACTCCCGGTTTGAGAATACGATGATAATTTGCATATTTCTAGACTTAGCCCTAAAAACATGGCGCTTGTGGATGAAAACCCAAAACAACCCCCGAACGCCCCCGTGAGTGGTACCAATACCTCGCGCGGGACCAATTTAACTCATAGGAACTGACCGCGCGATCACGGGAACTCGGTTTGAGAATGTCACGATAATTTTCATATTTTTAGGCTTAGGCTTAAAAACATGGCGTTAGTGAGGGAAAACTCGAAACAGCACCTGAACGGCCCCATGAGTGGCACCAACACCTCGAACGGACCAATGTAACGCGTAGGAATTGACCGTGCGATCACGGGACTCCCAATTTGAAAATACTATGATATTTTGTAAGTTTCTAAACTTAGGCATAAAAACTTGGCGTTAGTGGCTGAAAACCAGAAATAGCCCCCAAACGGCCCTGTGAGTGCACCAACACCTCGCACGGGACAAATTTAACTCGTACCGATTGACCGCGTTGTAATGAGACCCTTGGTTTGAGAATATGATGACAATTTAAAAATATCAATATTTAGTCAAAACATGGCGTTAGTGGGTGGAAACCCGAAATAACCCCCGAACAGCCCCAGGAGTGGCACCAACACCTCGCACCGGACTAATGTAACTCGTAGGAACTGATCGCGCGATCATAGGAACCCAGTTTGAGAATACAACGATAATTTTGATATTTATATTCTTAGGCTTAAAAAAATGGCGTTAGTGGAGGAAAACCGAACACAACCCCTCAACGGCCCCGTGAGTGGCACCAGCACCTCGCACGGGACTAATGTAACTCGTAGGAACTGATCGCGTGATCACATGACCCTCGGTTTGAGAATACGTTGATAATTTGCATATTTTTAGACTTAGGATTAAAAACATGGGGTTAGTGGGGGAAAACGAAAAACAGCCCCCGAATGGCCCCGTGAGTGGCACCAACACCTCGCACAGGACCAATTCAACTCGTAGGAACTGACCATGCTATCACAGGACTCTCGGTTTGAAAATATGATAATAATTTTCATGTTTCTAGACTTAGGCATAAAAACATGGCATAGTGGGTGGCACAAACACCTCACACGGCACCAATGTAACTTGTACGAACAGACCGCACGATCATGGGTCCCCTAATTTGAGAATATGACGATAATTTAAAAATATTAGGACTTAGGCAAAACATGGCGTTAGTGGGTGGAAACCCGAAATAGCCCCCTAACGGCCCCGTGAGTGGCACCAACACCTCGTATGGGACCAATGTAGCTCGTAGGAACTGACCGCGTGATCACGGGACCCCCGGTTTGAGAAAACGATGATAATTTGCATATTTTAAGACTTAGGCCTAAAAACATGGCGTTAGTGGGGGAAAACTGAAAACATCCCCCGAACAACCCCGTGTGTGGCACCAACACCTCGCACGGGACCAATGTAACTCGTAGGAACTGATCGCGCGATCACCGAACCCCCAGTTTGAGAATACGACGATAATTTCCATATTTCTTCACTTAAGCTTAAAAACATGGAGTTAGTGGGGGAAAATCTGAAACAGCCCCCGAACGGCCCCGTGAGAGGTACCAACACCTCGCACAGGACCAATGTGACTCGTAGGAACCGATCGCGTGATCATGGGGCCCCCGGTTTTAGAATGCAATGATAATTTGCATATTTTTAGACTTTGGTTTAAAAACATGGTGTTAGTTGGGGAAGATCCTAATCATCCCCTGAATGGCCCCGTGAGTGCACCAACACCTCGCACGGGACCAGTGTAAGACGTAGGAACTAACCGCGCAATCCCTGGACCCCCCGGTTTGAGAATATGATGATAATTTGCTAATTTCCAGACTTGGGCATAAAAATATGGCATTTCTAGTGGAAAACCCAAAACATCCCCTGAACGGCCCCATTAGTGGCACCAACATCTCACAATGGTTCAATGTAACTCGTCGAAACTGACCGTGGGATCACGGGACTCCTGGTATTAAAAAATGACGATAATTTAAAATTTTAAGGACTCAGGGAAAACAAGTCATTAGTGAGCGAAAACCCAAATCAGCAGCCGAACGGCCCCGTTAGTGGCACTAAAACCTCGTACGCGCCAAATGTAACCTGTAGGAAGTGCCTGTGTGATCACGGGACTCTCGGCTTGAGAATACGATGATAATTTGCATATTTCTAGACATAGGCTTAAAAACATGGCGTTAGTGGGTGAAAATTCAAAGCAGCCCCCGAACGGCCCTGTGAGTGGCACTAACACCTCGCACGGGACTACTGCAACTCGTAGGAACTGATCGCGCGATCACGGGAACCGGTTTTAGAATGCGATGATAATTTGCATATTTTTAGGCTTAGGCTTAAAAACATGGTGTTAGTGGGGGAAAACCCGAAACAGCCCCTGAACGGCCCCGTGAGTGGCACAAACTCCTCGCACGGGACCAATGCAACTCGTAGGAACTGACCGCGCGATCATCGGACTCCCGGTTTGAAAATATGATGATCATTTTCACATTTCTAGACTTAGTCATAAAAACATGGCATTAGTGTGTGAATACACGAAACAGCCACCAAACGGCCCTCTGAATGGCACCAACACCTCGCACGGGACCAATGTAACTTGTACAAATAGACCGCGTGATTATGGGACCCCCAGTTTGAGAATATGATGATAATCTAAAAAATAAAGACTTAGGAAAAACATGGCGTTAGTGGGTGAAAACTCGAAACAGCCCTCGAACGGTCCCGTGAGTGGTACAAACACCTCGCACGGGACCAATGTAACTCGTAGAAACAGACCGCGCGAGCATGGGACCCCCGGTTTGAGAAATTTACGATAATTTGCATATTTATAGACTTAGGCCTAAAATCATGGCATTAGTGGGTGAAAGCCCAAAACATCCCTCGAACGGCCCCGTGTGTGGCACCAACACCTAGCACGGGACCAAGGTAACTCGTAGGAACTGATCGTGCGATCACGGGACCAACAATTATAGAATATGACGATAATTTGCATATTTCTACACTTAAACTTAAAAACATGGCGTTAGTGGGGGAAAACCCAAAATAGCCCCCGAACGGCCCCGTGAGTGGCACCAACACCTCACACGGAACCAATGTAACGCGTAGGAACTGACCGCGTGATCACGGGACTCCCAGTTTGAAATATGATGATAATTTATAGGTTTCTAGACTTAGGCCTAAAAACCTGGCGTTAGTGGTTGAAACTCGAAATAGCCCCCAAACGGCCCTGTGAGTGCACCAACACCTCACACGGGGCCAATTTAACTCGTACAATAGACCGCGTGAAAATGGGACCCTCAGTTCGACAATACGATGATAATTTAAAAATATCAGTACTTAGGCCAAACATGGTGTTAGTGGGTGGAAACCCGAAACAACCCCCGAATGGCCCCCGGAGTGGAACCAACACCTCGCACGGGACTAATAAAACTCGTTGGAACTGATCGCGCGATCATAGGAACCCAGTTTGAGAATGAGATGATAATTTTCATATTTATATTCTTAGGCTTACAAAAATGGCGTTAGTGGGGGAAAACCCAACACAGCCCCTGAATGGCCCCTTGAGTGGCACCAACACCTCGCACGGGACTAATGTAACTCGTAGGAACTGATCGCGTGATCCCAGGACCCTTATTTTGATAACGCGATGATAATTTGTATATTTTTAGACTTAGGCTTAAAAACATGGGGTTAGTGGGGAAAACCCAAAACAAACCCCGAATGGCGCCGTGAGTGGCACCAACACTTCGCACGGGACCAATTCAACTCATATGAACTGACCACACGATCACAGGAATCCCAATTTGAAATATGATGATAATTTTCATGTTTCTAGACTTAGGCATAAAAACACGACTTTAGTGGGTGAATACCCAAAACAACCCTCAAACGGCCCTCTGAGTGGCACCAACACCTCGCACGGGACCAATGTAACTCGTACGAACAGATCGCACGATCACGGGTCCCCTAATATGAGAATATGATGATAATTTAAAAATATGAGGACTTATGCAAAACATGGCATTAGTGGGTGGAAACCCAAAATAGCCCCCGAATTACCCCATGAGTGGTACCAACACCTCGTATGGGACCAATGTAACTCGTAGGAACTGACCGCGTGATCACAAGACCCCCGGTTTGAGAAAATGATGATAATGTGCATATATCTAGACTTAGTCCTAAAAACATGGCATTAGTGGGGAAACCCGAAACATCCCCCGAACGATCCCGTGTGTCGCACCAACACCTCGCATGGGACCAATGTAACTCGTAGGAACTAATTGCGCGATCACCGAACCCCCAGTTTGAAAATACAATTTTAATTTGCATATTTTTGCACTTAAGCTTTAAAACATGGAGTTAGTGGGGGAAAACCCGAAATAGCCCCCGAACGGCCCCGTGAGAGGCACCAACACCTCGCACGGGACCAATGTAACTCGTAGTTACTGACCGCGTGATCATGGGACCCCCGGTTTTAGAATGCAATGATAATTTGTATATTTTTTGACTTTGGCTTAAAAACATGGTGTTAGTTGGGGAACATCCGAAATAGCCCCCGAATGGCCCCATGAATGTCACCAACACGTCGCACGGGACCAGTGTAAGACGTAGGAACTGACCGCCTGATCCCGGGACCCCCCATTTTGAGTATATGATGATAATTTGCATATTTCCAAACTAAGGCATAAAAATAAGGCATTGCTAGGCAAAAAACTCAAAACATCCCCTGAACGGCCAAGTTAGTGGCACCAACACCTCGCAAGGGTCCAATGTAACTCGTAGGAACTGACCGTGCGATCACGGGACTACCAGTTTTAGGAAATGACGATAATTTAAAAACATAAGAACTCAGTAAAAACATGTCATTAGTGAACGAAAACCCAAATCAGCAGCCGAACGACCCCGTTAGTGGAACCAACACCTCGTACGTGCCAAATATAACTCTTAGGAACTGCTTGTGCGATCACGGGACTCCGGGCTTGAGAATACGATGATAATTTGCATATTTCTAGACATAGGATTAAAAACACGGCGTTAGTGGGGGAAAACTGAAAGCAGCCCCCGAACGACCCTGTGAGTTGCACTAACACCTCGCACGTAACTAGTGTAACTCATTAGAACTGACCATGCGATCACGGGAACCCAGTTTGAGAATGCAATGATAATTTTCATATTTCTAGGATTAGGCTTAAAAACTTGGCGTTAGTGGAGGAAAACCCACAATAGCCCCCGAACGGCCCTGTGAGTAGCATAAACTCCTCGCACGGGACCAATGCAACTCGTAGGAACTGACCGCGCGATCATGGTACTCCCGGTTTGAAAATATGTTCATAATTTTCACATTTCTAGACTTAGGCATAAAAACATAGCATTAGTGGGTGAATACCCGAAACAGCCCCCGAACGTCCCTCTAAGTGGCACCAACACCTCGCACGGGACCAATGTAACTCGTACAAATAGACCGCGCGATCACGGGACCCCCAGTTTGAGAATACGATGATACTTTAAAAATATCAATACTTACGAAAAACATGGCGTTAGTGGGGGAAAACTCGACACAGCCTTCGAATGGCCCCGTGAGGGGCACCAACTCCTCGCACTGGACCAATGTAACTCGTAGGAACTGACCGCGTGATCACAGGACTCCCAGTTTGAGAATACGATGATAATTTGCATGTTTCTAGACTTAAGCAAAAAAACATGGTGTTAGTGGGTGAAAACCCAAACCAGCCCCTGAACGACGAGTACACCAACACCTCGCATGGAAATAATGTAACTCATAGGAACTGATCGCGCGATCACGGGACTCTCGATTTGAGAAGACGATGATATTTTGCATATTTCTAGACTTAGGCTTAAAAACATGGTGTTAATGGTTGAAAACATGAAATAGCCCCCTAACGGCCCCTTGAGTGGCACAAACACCTCGCACGGGACCAATGTAACTCGTAGGAACTGACAGCGCACTCACGGGACCTCCTATTTGAGAATACAATGATAATTTGCATATTTCTAGACTTAGGAATAAAAAGATGGTCTTTCTGGGGAAAACCCAAAACAGCCACAAACGGCATTGTGAGTGGCACCCACACCTCACACGGGACTACTGTAACTCATAGGAACTGACCGCATGCCCACGGGACCCCCGATTTGAGAATATGATGATACTTTCCATATTTCTATACTTAGGGTTAAATACATGGCGTTAGTGAGGGAAAACTTGAACTAGCCCCCGAATGGCCCCGTGAGTGGTACCAACACCTCACACGGACCATTGTAACTCGTAGAAAGTGACTGCGCTATCACGGGATTCCCCATTTGAGAATATGACAATAATTGTCATGTTTCTAGACTTACGCATAAAAACATGGCGTTAGTGGTAGAAAACCCGAAACGGCCCATGAACGGCCCTTGAGTGGCACCAACACCTCATGCGGGACAAATGTAACTCGTAGGAACTGATTGTGCGATCACGGGACCCCCGGTTTGAGAACACGATGATAATTTTCATATATTTAGGCTTAGACATAAAAACATGGAATTAGTGGGGAAAAACCGAAAACAGCCCCCGAACGGCCTCGTGAGTGGCAACAACACCTCGCATGGGACCAAGGTAACTCGTAGGAACAGACCGCGTGATCATGGGACCCCCGATTGTAGAATATAATGATAATTTTCATATTTATAGATTTAGGCATAAATACATGGCTTCACTTATGGAAAACCCGAAATAGCCCTCGAACGGCCCCGTGAGTGGCACCAAGACCTCGCACGGGACAATGTAACTCGTTGGAACTAACCGCGTGATCACGGGACTCCCGATTTGAGAATATGATGATAATTTGCATGTTTCTAGACATAGGCATAAAAATATGATGTTAGTGGGTGAAAACCCAAAATGGCACCCGAACAGCCTCTTGAGTGGCACCAATACCTTGCACGGGACCAATGTAACTCGTAGGAGCTGATCGAGCGATCACGGGACCCCCAGTCTGAGAATACGATAATAATTTGCATATTTCTATACTTAGGCTTAAAAACATGGCATAAGTGGGGGGAAACCCAAGACAACCCCCAAACGGACTCGTGAGTGGCACCAACACCTCGCACGGGACTAATATAACTCGTAGGAACTGATCGCGCGATCACGGGACTCCCAGTTTGATAATGAGATGATAATTTGCATATTTCTAGCCTTAGGCTTAAAAACATGGTTTTAGTGGTCGAAAACCCGAAACATCCTTCTAACTTCACAATGAGTGGCACCAACACATCATACGGGACTAATGTAACTCGTAGGAACTGACCGCTCGATCACGGGACTCCCGGTTTGATAATACGATGATAATTTGCATATATCTAGACTTGGGAATAAAAACATGGCATTAGTGGGGGGAAACCCGAAACATCGCAGAAACGGTCCCGTGAGTGGAACCAGCACCTCCCATAGGACCAATCTAACTCGTAGGAACAAACCGGGCGATCACGGGACCCCCAATTTGAGAATGCAACAATAATTTGTATATTTCTAGACCTAGTCTTAAAACATGGTGTTAGTGGGGGAAAACCTGAAATACTCCCCGAACGGCCTCATGAGTGGCCCCAACACCTCGCACAGGACCAATATAACACGTGGGAACTGACCGCGCGATCACGGGACCACCGATTGGAGAATATAATGATAATTTGCATATTTCTAGATTTAGGCATAAAAAGATGGCGTTAGTGGGGGAAAACTCCACACAGCCTTCGAATGGCCCTGTGAGGGGCACCAACTCCTCGCACTGGACCAATGTAACTCGTAGGAACTGACCGCATGATCACAGGACTCCCAGTTTGAGCATACGATGATAATTTGCATGTTTCTAGACTTAGGCATAAAAACATGGTGTTAGTGGGTGAAAACCCAAAACAGCCCCTAAACGACCCCGTGAGTACACCAACACCTCGCATGGAAATAATCTAACTCATAGGAACTGATCGCGCGATCACGGGACACTCGATTTGAGAAGACGATGATATTTTGCATATTTCTAGACTTAGGCTTAAAAACATGGTGTTAATGGTTGAAAACATTAAATAGCCCCCTAACGACCCCTTGAGTGGCACAAACACCTCGCACGGGACTAATGTAACTCGTAGGAACTGACAGCGCACTCACGGGACCTCCTATTTGAGAATACAATGATAATTTGCATTTTTCTAGACTTAGGAATAAAAACATGGTCTTTCTGGGGAAAACCCAAAACAGACCCAAACGGCATTGTGAGTGGCACCCACACCTCACACGGGACTACTGTAACTCATAGGAACTGACCGCATGCCCACGGGACCCCCGATTTGAGAATATGATGATACTTTACATATTTCTATACTTAGGGTTAAATACTTGGCGTTAGTGAGGGAAAACCTGAACTATCCCCCGAATGGCCCGGTGAGTGGTACCAACACCTCACACGGACCATTGTAACTCGTAGAAAGTGACTGCGCTATCACGGGATTCCCCATTTGAGAATATGACAATAATTGTCATGTTTCTAGACTTACGCATTAAAACATGGCGTTAGTGGTAGAAAACCCGAAACGGCCCATGAACGGCCCTTGAGTGGCACCAACACCTCACGCGGGACAAATGTAACTCGTAGGAACTGATTGTGCGATCACGGGACCCCCGGTTTGAGAACACGCTCATAATTTTCATATATTTAGGCTTAGACATAAAAACATGGAATTAGTGGGGAAAAACCGAAAATAGCCCCCGAACGGCCTCGTGAGTGGCAACAACACCTCGCATGGGACCAAGGTAACTCGTAGGAACAGACAGCGTGATCATGGGACCCCCGATTGTAGAATATAATGATAATTTTCATATTTATAGATTTAGGCATAAATACATGGCTTCACTTGTGGAAAACCCGAAATAGCCCTCGAACGGCCCCGTGAGTGGCACCAAGACCTCGCACGGGACAATGTAACTCGTTGGAACTAACCGCGTGATCACGGGACTCCCGATTTGAGAATATGATGATAATTTGCATGTTTCTAGACATAGGCATAAAAATATGATGTTAGTGGGTGAAAACCCGAAATGGCACCCGAACAGCCTCTTGAGTGGCACCAATACCTTGCACGGGACCAATGTAACTCGTAGGAGCTGACCGCGCGATCACGGGACCCCCAGTCTGAGAATACGATAATAATTTGCATATTTCTATACTTAGGCTTAAAAACATGGCATAAGTGGGGGGAAACCCAAGACAACCCCCAAACGGACTCGTGAGTGGCACCAACACCTCGCACGGGACTAATATAACTCGTAGGAACTGATCGCGCGATCACGGGACTCCCAGTTTGATAATGAGATGATAATTTGCATATTTCTAGCCTTAGGCTTAAAAACATGGTTTTAGTGGTCGAAAACCCGAAACATCCTTCTAACTTCACAATGAGTGGCACCAACACATCATACGGGACTAATGTAACTCGTAGGAACTGACTGCTCGATCACGGGACTCCCGGTTTGATAATACGATGATAATTTGCATATATCTAGACTTGGGAATAAAAACATGGCATTAGTGGGGGGAAACCCGAAACATCGCAGAAACGGTCCCGTGAGTGGAACCAACACCTCCCATAGGACCAATCTAACTCGTAGGAACAAACCGGGCGATCACGGGACCCCCAATTTGAGAATGCAACAATAATTTGTATATTTCTAGACCTAGTCTTAAAACATGGTGTTAGTGGGGGAAAACCTGAAATACTCCCCGAACGGCCTCATGAGTGGCCCCAACACCTCGCACAGGACCAATATAACACGTGGGAACTGACCGCGCGATCACGGGACCACCGATTGGAGAATATAATGATAATTTGCATATTTCTAGATTTAGGCATAAAAAGATGGCGTTAGTGGGGGAAAACTCCACACAGCCTTCGAATGGCCCTGTGAGGGGCACCAACTCCTCGCACTGGACCAATGTAACTCGTAGGAACTGACCGCATGATCACAGGACTCCCAGTTTGAGCATACGATGATAATTTGCATGTTTCTAGACTTAGGCATAAAAACATGGTGTTAGTGGGTGAAAACCCAAAACACCCCCTAAACGACCCCGTGAGTACACCAACACCTCGCATGGAAATAATGTAACTCATAGGAACTGATCGCGCGATCACGGGACACTCGATTTGAGAAGACGATGATATTTTGCATATTTCTAGACTTAGGCTTAAAAACATGGTGTTAATGGTTGAAAACATTAAATAGCCCCCTAACGACCCCTTGAGTGGCACAAACACCTCGCACGGGACCAATGTAACTCGTAGGAACTGACAGCGCACTCACGGGACCTCCTATTTGAGAATACAATGATAATTTGCATATTTCTAGACTTAGGAATAAAAACATGGTCTTTCTGGGGAAAACCCAAAACAGCCCCAAACGGCATTGTGAGTGGCACCCACACCTCACACGGGACTACTGTAACTCATAGGAACTGACCGCATGCCCACGGGACCCCCGATTTGAGAATATGATGATACTTTCCATATTTCTATACTTAGGGTTAAATACTTGGCGTTAGTGAGGGAAAACCTGAACTAGCCCCCGAATGGCCCCGTGAGTGGTACCAACACCTCACACGGACCATTGTAACTCGTAGAAAGTGATTGCGCTATCACGGGATTCCCCATTTGAGAATATGACAATAATTGTCATGTTTCTAGACTTACGCATAAAAACATGGCGTTAGTGGTAGAAAACCCGAAACGGCCCATGAACGGCCCTTGAGTGGCACCAACACCTAACGCGGGACAAATGTAACTAGTAGGAACTGATTGTGCGATCACGGGACCCCCGGTTTGAGAACACGATGATAATTTTCATATATTTAGGCTCAGACATAAAAACATGGAATTAGTGGGGAAAAACCGAAAACAACCCCCGAACGGCCTCGTGAGTGGCAACAACACCTCGCATGGGACCAAGGTAACTCGTAGGAACTGACGGCGTGATCATGGGACCCCCGATTGTAGAATATAATGATAATTTGCATATTTATAGATTTAGGCATAAAGACATGGCTTCACTTGTGGAAAACCCGAAATAGCCCTCGAACGGCCCCGTGAGTGGCACCAAGACCTCGCACGGGACAATGTAACTCGTTGGAACTGACCGCGTGATCACGGGACTCCCGATTTGAGAATATGATGATAATTTGCATGTTTCTAGACATAGGCATAAAAATATGATGTTAGTGGGTGAAAACCCGAAATGGCACCCGAACAGCCTCTTAAGTGGCACCAATACCTTGCACGGGACCAATGTAACTCGTAGGAGCTGACCGCGCGATCACGGGACCCCCAATCTGAGAATACGATAATAATTTGCATATTTCTATACTTAGGCTTAAAAACATGGCATAAGTGGGGGGAAACCCAAGACAACCCCCAAACGGACTCGTGAGTGGCACCAACACCTCGCACGGAACTAATATAACTCGTAGGAACTGATCGCGTGATCACGGGATTCCCAGTTTGATAATGAGATGATAATTTGCATATTTCTAGACTTAGGCTTAAAAACATGGTGTTAGTGGTCGAAAACCCGAAACATCCTTCTAACTTCCCCTTGAGTGGCACCAACACATCATACGGGACTAATGTAACTCGTAGGAACTGATCGCTCGATCACGGGACTCCCGGTTTGATAATACGATGATAATTTGCATATATCTAGACTTAGTAATAAAAACATGGCATTAGTGGGGGGAAACCCGAAACATCGCACGAACGGTCCCGTGAGTGGAACCACCACCTCCCATAGGACCAATCTAACTCGTAGGAACAAACCGGGCGATCACGGGACCCCCAATTTGAGAATGCAACAATAATTTGCATATTTCTAGACCTAGTCTTAAAAACATGGTGTTAGTGGGGGAAAACCTGAAATAGTCCCCGAACGGCCTCATGAGTGGCACCAACACCTCGCACAGGACCAATATAACACGTGGGAACTGACCGCGCGATCACGGGACCACCGATTGGAGAATATAATGATAATTTGCATATTTCTAGATTTAGGCATAAAAAGATGGCGTTAGTGGAGGAAAACTCCACACGGCCTTCGAATGGCCCTGTGAGGGGCACCAACTCCTAGCACTAGACCAATGTAACTTGTAGGAACTGACCGCATGATCACAGGACTCCCAGTTTGAGCATACGATGATAATTTGCATGTTTCTAGACTTAGCCATAAAAACATGGTGTTAGTGGGAGAAAACCCAAAACAGCCCCTGAACGGCCCCGTGAGTGACACCAACACCTCGCACGGAAATAATGTAACCTATAGGAACTGACCGCGCGATCACGGGACTCCCAATTTGAGAATACGATGATAATTTGCATATTTCTAGACTTAGGCTTAAAAACATGGTGTTAATGGTTGAAAACCCAAAATAGCCCCTAACGGCCCCTTGAGTGGCACTAACTCCTCGTACGGGACCAATGTAACTCGTAGGAACTGACCGCGCACTCACGGGACCTCTTGTTTGAGAATACGATGATAATTTGCATATTTATAGACTTAAGAATAAAAACATGGTCTTTCTTGGGAAAACCCAAAATAGCCCCCAAACGGCCCCGTGAGTGGCACCAACACCTCACACGGGACTACTGTAACTCGTAGGAACTGACCGCATGATCACAGGACCCCCGGTTTGAGAATACGATGATAATTTCCATATTTCTAGACTTAGGCTTAAATACATTGAGTTAGTGAGGGAAAACCTGAACTAGCCCCCGAATGGCCCCGTGAGTGGTACCAACACCTCGCACGGACCATTGTAACTCGTAGAAAGTGACCGCGCTATCACGGGATTCACCATTTATGAATATGATGATAATTTTCATGTTCCTAGACTTACGCATAAAAACATGGCGTTAGTGGTAGAAAACCCGAAAGAGCCCATGAACGTCCCCGTGAGTGGCACCAACACCTCACGTAGGACCAATGTAACTCGTAGGAACTGACCGCGCAATCACGGGACTCCCAATTTGAGAATGAAATGATAATTTGCATATTCTAGACTTAGGCTTAAAAACATGGCGTTAGTGGACGAAAACCCAAAACATCCCCTAACGGCCCCGTGAGTGGAACCACCACCTCGCACGTGACTAATGTAACACGTAAGAACTGACCGCGCGATCACGGGACCTCCGGTTTGAGAATAAGATGATAATTTGCGTATTTCTATACTTAGGAATAAAAACATTGCATTTGTGGGGGAAGACCCGAAACATCCCCCGAACGGCCCCGTGAGTGGCACCAACACCTCCCACGGCACCAATGTAACTCGTAGGAACTGACCGCGCGATCACGGGACCCCCAGTTTAAGAATGAGACGATAATTTTCATATTTCTGGACCTAGTCTTAATAACATGGCGTTAGTGGGGGAAAACCTGAAATAGTCCCTGAACGGCCTCATAAGTGGCTTCAACACCTCACACGGGACCAATGTAACACGTAGAAACTGGACGCGCTATCATGGGACCCTCGAATGGAGAATACAATGATAATTTGTATATTCCTAGACTTAGTCATAAAAACATGGCGTTACTAGGGGAAAACTCAACACAGACCTCGAACGGCCCCGTGAGTAGCACCAACTCCTTGCACTGGACCAATGTAACTCGTAGGGACTAACCTCGCGATCACGATACTCCCAGTTTGAGAATACGATGATAATTTGCATGTTTCTAGACATAGGCATAAAGACATGGAGTTAGTGGGTGAAAACCCAAAACAACCCCCGAACGGCCCCGTGAGTGACACCAACACCTCTCATGGAAATAATGTAACTCATAGGAACTGATCGCATGATCACGGGACTCCCGATTTGAGAATACGATGATAATTTTCATATTTTTAGACATAAGCTTAAAAACATGGTGTAAGTGGTTGGAAACCTAAAATAGCCCCCTAACGGCCCCTTGAGTGGCACAAACTCCTCGCACAGGACACATGTAACACGTAGGAACTGACCGTGCACTCACGGGACCTCCAGTTTGAGAATATGATGATAATTTTCATGTTTCTAGACTTATGCATAAAAACATGGCGTTAGTGGGTGAAAACCCGAAACAGCACCCTAACGGCCTCGTGAGTGGCACCAACACCTCGCACGGGACCAATGTAACTCGTAGGAACTAATTGTTCGATAACGGGACTCTCGGTTTGAGAATACCACGATAATTTGCATGTTTCTAGTCTTAGGCATCAAAACATGGTGTTAGTGGACGAAAACCCGAAACAATCCCCGAACGGCCCCGTGAGTGGCACCAACACCTCGCACGGGACCAATGTAACTCGTTGGAACTCATCGCGCGATAATGGGACTCCCGGTTTGAGAATACGATGATAATTTGCATGTTTCTTGACTTAGGCATAAAAATATGATGTAAGTGGGTGAAAACCCAAAACAGCCCCCGAATGGCCTCGTGAGTGGCACCAACTCCTTGCATGGGACGAATGTAACTCATAGGAACTGACCGCGCGATCACTGGACCCCCGATTTGAGAATACGATGAAAATTTGCATGTTGTTATACATAGGCTTAAAAACATGGCGTTAGTGGGGAAAACCCAAAACAATCCCTAAATGGCCTTGTGAGTGGCACCAACAGCTCGCACGGGACTAATGTAACTCGTAGGAACTAATAATGCGATCACGGGACTCCCGATTTGATAATGGGATGATAATTTGCATACTTTTAGACTTAGGCTTAACACATGACGTTAGTGGGGAAAACCCAAAATAGCCCCTGAACGTCCCTATGAGTGGCACTAACACCTCGCACGGGACCTATGTAACACGTAGGAACTGATCGTACGATCACGAGAGCCCCAGTTTGAGAATACGATGATAATTTGCATATTTCTAGACTTAGGAATAAACACATGGAGTTAGTGGGGAAAACAAAAAACATCCCCAGAACGTCCCCATGAGTGGCACCAACACCTCCCACGGGATCAATATAACTCGTAGAAACTGATTGCGCGATCACGGGACCCCCGATTTGAGAATGCGACGATAATTTGCATATTTCAAGACTTAGTCTTAAAAACATGGCGTTAGTGGGGGAAGCCTGAAAGAGTCCCCGAACAGCCTCTATAGTGGCACCAACACCTCGTACGAGACCAATGTAACACGTAGAAAGTGACTGCGCTATAACGGGATTCCCCATTTGAGAATACGACGATAATTTTCATGTTTCTAGACTTACGCATAAACACAGGGCGTTAGTGGTAGAAAACCCAAAAGAGTCCATGAACTCCCCGTGAGTGGCACCAACACCTCACGTGGGACCAATGTAACTCGTAGGAACTGACCGCAGAATCACGGGACCCCCGGTTTAAGAATACAATGATAATTTGCATATATCTAGACATAGACATACAAACATGGCATTAGCGGGGAAAAAAAATAGCCCCTGAATGGCCTCATTTGTGGCAATGACACCTCGCATGGGACCAAGGTAACTCGTATGAACTGACGGCGTGATCACGAAACCCCCTATCGGAGAATATAATGATAGTTTGCATAATTCTAGATTTAGGCATAAAAACATGGCTTCAGTTGGGGAAAAAGCGAAACAGCCCTCGAACGGCCCCGTGAGTGGCATCAACTCCTCGCACGAGACCAGTGTAACTCGTTGGAGCTGACCGTGCGATCACAAGACTCCCGATTTGAGAATATGACAATAATTTACATGTTTCTATACACAGGCATAAAAATATGACGTTAGTGGGTGAAAACCCGAAATAGCCCCCGAATGGCCTCGTGAGTGGCACCCACACCTTGCACGGGACCAATGTAACTCGTAGGAACTAACCGCGTGATCACGGGACCCCCAGTCTGAGAATACGATGATAATTTTCATATTGCTATACTTAGGCTTAAAAATAAGGCGTTAGTGGGGGAAACCCATAATATACCCCAAACGGCCTCGTGAGTGGCACAAACACCACACATGGGACTAATATAACTCGTAGGAACTGACCGCGCGATGATGGGACTCCTATTTTGAGAATGAGATGATAATTTTCATATTCTAGACTTAGGCTTAAAACATGGCGTTAGTGGTCGAAAACCCGAAACATCCCCCTAACGTCCCCGTGAGTAGCGCCAACACCTCGCACGGGACTAATTTAACACATAAGAACAAACCGCGCAATCACGGGACCTCCGGATTGAGAATACGATGATAATTTGCGTATTTCAAGACATAGGAATAAAAACATGGCATTAGTGGGGGGAAGACCGGAAACATCCCCCGAACGGCCTCATGAGTGGCACCAACACCTCCCACGGGACCAGTGTAACTCGTAGGAACTGACCGCGCAATCACGGGACCCCCAGTTTGAGAATGCGACGATAATTTTCATATTTCTAGACCTAGTCTTAAAAACATGACGTTAGTGGGGGAAAACCAGAAATAGTCCCTGAACGTCCTTGTAAGTGGCATCAACACCACACACGGGACCAATGCAACACGTAGGAACTGGTCGCGTGATCATGGGACCCCCGATTGGATAATATAATGATAATTTGTATATTTCTAGATTAAGCATAAAAACATGGCGTTAGTCGGGGAAAACTCAACACAGACCTCGAACGGCCCCATGAGTAGCACCAAGTCCTCGCACTGGACCAATGAAACTCGTAGGAACTAACCTCGTGATCACTGGACTCCCGGTTTGAGAATATGATGATTATTTTCATGTATCTAGACATAGGCATAAAAACATGGCGTTAGTTGGTGAAAACCCGAAACAGCCCCCGAACGGCCCCGTGAGTGACACTAACACCTCACATGGAAATAATGTAACATATAGGAACTGATCGCGCGATCACGGGACTCCCGATTTGAGAATACGATGATAATTTGCATATTTCTAGACATCGACTTAAAAACATGGTGTTAGTGGTTGGAAACCTGAAACAGCCCCCTAACGGCCCCTTGAGTGGCACCAACTCCTCGCACAGGACCAATATAAGACGTAGGAACTAACCGCGCACTCATGGGACCTCGGGTTTAAGAATACGATAATATTTTGCATATTTCTAGACATAGGGATAAAAACATGGTCTTTCTGGGGGAAAACCCAAAACAGCCCCCGAACTGCCCCGTAAGTGGCACTAACACGTTACACGGGACCACTGTAACTCGTAGGAACTGATCACGGGATCACGGGACTCCTGGTTTGAGAATATCACGATAATTCAAAAATATCAGGACTTAGACAAAACATGGCCTAGTGGGTGAAATATCAAAACAACCCCGTGAGTGGAACCAACACCTCGTATGCGACCAATGTACCTCGTAGGAACTAAACGCGCAATCACGGTACTCCCGCTTTGGGAATACGATGATAATTTCCATGTTTCTAGACCTAGGCTTAAAAAGATGACCTTAGTGGGTGAAAACCCAAAATAGCCCCCGAACGGCCTCATGAGTGGCACCAACACTTTATAAGGGACCAATGTAACTCGTAGGAACTGGTCGTCCAATCACGGGACCCCCGATTTGAGAATACAATGATAATTTGCATGTTTCTAGACTTACGCATAAAAACATGGCGTTAGTGGGTGCAAACCCAAAACAGCCCCCGAATAGCCTCGTGAGTGGAACCAACACCTCGCACGTGACCAATGTAACTCGTAGGAACTAATTGTTCTATCACAGGACTCCCGTTTGAGAATACCATGATAATTTGCATGTTTCTAGGCTTAGGCATCAAAACATGGCGTTAGTGGACAAAAACCCGAAACAGCCCCCGAACGGCCCCGTTATTGGCACCAACACCTCACACGAGACCAATGTAACTCGTTGGAGCTGATCTCTCCCCGATTTGAGAATACGATGAAAATTTTCATGTTTCTAGACTTAGGCATAAAAATATGATGTTAGTGGATGAAAACCCGAAACAACCCCCGAATGGCCTCGTGAGTGGCACCAACTCCTTGCACGGGACCAATGTAACTCGTAGGAACTGACCGCGCCATCACGGGACCCTCGGTTTGAGAATATGATGACAACTTGCATATTGCTATACCTGGGCTTAAAAACATGGCGTTAGTGGGGAAAACCCAAAACAACCCCCAAACGGCCTTGTGAGAGGCACCAACACCTCGCACGGGACCTACATAACACGTAGGAACTGATCGTATGATCACGAGACCCCCGATTTGAGAATATGGTGATAATTTGCATATTTCTAGACTTAGGAATAAACACATAGCGTTAGTGGGGAAAACCCAAAACATCCCCCGAATGTCCCCATGAGTGGCACCAAAACCTCCCACAGGATCAATGTAACTCGTAGAAACTGACTGCGCGATCACGGGACCCCCGGCTTGAGAATGCGACGATAATTTGCATATTTTTAGACTTAGTCTTAAAAACATGGCTTTAGTGGGGGCAAGCCTGAAAGAGTCCCCGAACAGCCTCTATAGTGGCACCAACACCTCGCACGGGACCAGTGTAACACGTAAGAACTGGCCGCACGATCACCGGACCCCCGATTTGAGAATACAAAGATTATTTGCATATTTCAAGATTTAGGAATAAAAACATCGTGTTAGTGGGGAAAACTCGACACAACCCTCGAATGGCCCCGTGAGTGGCACCAACTCCTCCCATGGAAATAATGTAACTCATAGGAACTAACCGCGCGATCACGGGACTCCCAGTTTGAGAATACGATGATAATTTGCATATTTCTAGACTTAAGCTTAAAAACAAGGTGTTAGTGGTTAAAAACCCCGAAACAGCCCCCTAACGGCCACTTGAGTGGAATCAACTCATCGCACGGGACCAATGTAACTCGTAGGAACTGATCGCGCACTAACGAGTCCTCCAATTTGAGAATACGACGATAATTTGCATGTTTCTAGACTTACGCATAAAAACATGGCGTTAGTGGTAGAAAACCCGAAAGAGCCCATGAACGGCCCCGTGAGTGGCATCAACACCTCACGCGGGACTAGTGTAACTCGTAGGAACTGACCGAGCGATCACGAGACCCTCGATGTAAGAATAGGATGATAATTTTCATATATCTAGACATAGATATACAAACGTGTCATTAACGGGGAAAAAAACCTGCCACCTAATGTCCTCATTTGTGGCAATAACACCTTGCATGGGACCAAGGTAAGTCGTAGGAACTGACGGCGTGATCACGAGACCCCCGATCTGAGAATACAATTATGTGGGTACCCGAAAATTAGAACTATGGGCCTGGACGAGTAGCCCAGTCTTGGCGGCCCAAAGTCCAGGCCCCTCATTTTTTATGATTGATCCAGCCTCCCCCATGATCCCATTAAGGGAAGTTATTGGGGATATGGAAAACATGGAGGAACCCATCACCTCCACTCATCTACATGTACATGTATATATTAAACCCTAGGTCCGGGGCCAAAGGACAAGTTGTATTCTCTGTAATCACTCTCTGGAGTATATAGAAATAATATCGACTGCACCACCGTGGACGTAGGCACATTTTGGCTGAACCACGTACATCCTTTGTTGTGTGATTGGCATCTTGTATTCCTTGTTATTTTCTTGATAATCTTTCTCTCATATTTATTTGTGTTGCATAATAATTGCATCTACAATAGGCGCCGTCTGTGGGAACGTTCATCTTTCTCGGAGAAGATCCCACGTCAAGAAAGGAGTTTAAGATGTCTGGCCACAACATCAATGCTCCCCAAGCAGGAGATATTCAAGAGCCACCTGCTCCTCGCAGGATTAGGTCTGAAGTCCGACGTTCAGATCAGACTGCTCGACTGGAAAGACCAGCCTCAGTAGAAAGTGAGGGACCAGCGAGGTCCACGCAGATATCTAGGTTGATTGATGCATACGAGGCAAGGCTCCACGAGCAGAGGGAGTCTTCTCGTAGATATGAGGCTGAGAATTCTCGGTTGAAAAGAAGACTGGAAATACTGGAGAGGGAGCTTCGTCCTGATAATAGGAGACACCCATATCGCACTCCTAGCCCTCAGGCGAGCGAGTCTCGCAGCTGAGGAAGGAACCCTAGGCGAGAATCTCAAAGGGACGAAAGAGGCGAGTCAGACGACGACCTCCGCGAACAGCTGCGAAGAGATCGCCGCTACCAAAGCCCTGATCGCAGTGATGAAAACTTACGAAACATGGTCCGCAGGGAAATGGACCACCATCCCGCTCACCAAGGAACAAGATCAACTAGAGAGCTCGCGAGCCGAGCTCTCAAATCCCAGATGAAGTCGCCTTTCACAAGAGAAATCGAAGAGGAGGAAGCTCCCAAGAAGTTTTCCATTCCAAGGTTCAAGATTTACGACAGAAAGACTGATCCCATCGATCACGTCAGGCAATACCGACAGGCCATGACCCTCTGGAGTCACCGAGATGCCCTGATGTGTTTTTCCCCTCGAGACTTCATGATGTAGCACAGAAGTGGTTCGAAAGGCTCCCCCACCGGTCGATCAAGAATTTCAAATCCCTAGCCGAACTTTTTACGGCCCGATTCATCACCAGTAGCTCCCATCCCAAAAGGATGGATGCTCTACTAACAATGAAGAAAATGCCTCAGGAGACCCTTCGAGAATACGCGAAGAGGTATTGGGAGTTATTCAATGAGATCGAGGACTGCACGGAGGAAGTGGAAGTGGCCTCCTTCAAAATTGGGCTCCCTAGTTCTTCCCTCCTCTACCAATCCCTGACGAAGAAGGAAGCTATGACTATTGACGACCTAATGGCTTGAATCGAGAAATACTCAAAGGTGAAAGATGTCACCCGCCCTAATACAGGAGAGAATGGTCGAGCTAGGCTCACTACCAAGGTAGGTGAGAAAACTGAGAACTAGAGGAAAGGAGGAAAGAACGGAGGCAAAAATGGCTCCTAGAACGGAGGGAACCAGGACGCATTGAAAGCATTCCAGGCATTCAACACCATCTTCAAAGAACCAATTTATAAGGTTCTCGCAAAGATCAAGGATGAGCCATTCATCAAGTGGCCAAGGAAGATGGGGGGAGATCCCTTGAAGAGGAACAATGCGTTAAGATGCGCTTTTCACAAAGAGGGAGGACACAAGATCGAGCACTGCAAAGCTCTTAAGTCTCACCTCAAAGAGTTGGCCCAGTCCGGGCATTTGAACGACTTTGTGGAAAAAAGGCCAGATAAAGTGACTGCCAATAGAGAGGTGAGACCCGACAACGTACCGGAGGATGATGCTGGACACGAGTTCGCAGTAATTTGCGGAGTATCTGACGTCAAGCAGATACAAGGGAACTCAGCTCGAATGGAGATGAAAAAACTTAGAGCGGTAATGCAGGCTTTTCAAATCGATCCAGCAAAGTCACAGTCAGGAAAGCGTCGATGAGAAGAGGATGTTAACTATAACAAGCATATTGTTTTTACGGATGAAGATTTGATGGGAGTAAGGACCCCACATCATGATGCCCTGGTCATTACCCTCAGGATAGCCAACTTTGACATCGACAAGCTGCCCGTCGATCAAGGAAGCTCATCCAAAGTAATGTACCTCGACCTATTCATGAAATTGAAGTTGAGCGTCGCCGACCTAAAGGAAGCTACTGTTCCTTTGGTCGGATTCGCTGGAAAAATGACCATGCCCCTAGGCAAGATTGTGCTGCCAGTTCATTCCAGGAACATCTCCAAGATGATTGAGTTTTTGGTAGTTGACATCGAATCACCATACCAGGCCATCCTCAACAGAGGGTGGCTTCATGCAATGAAGGCGGTCACCTCGACCTACCATCAGAAACTCAAGTATGTAACCGAGAGAGGAGTAATGGAGATTAACGGTGAATAAGCGATGGCGAGGAAGTGCTTCATAGTAGCCATCCGACCAAAGCCAGAGAAGAAGGTCGGTCAACCCAGCGAGAAAGTTGAAGAGGGTGTGATACCTTTTAAATAGAAACTAAAGTATGGAAGACTAGGAGTAGGGGAGACCAGGCTCCTCCCCTCCGAGCGTGTCATCGAGGACCTCGTGGAAGTTATAGCCGAAGTTGGTGACAGTAGCAGAGTCTTTTTTATTGGAGCATCTCTCATTGACCAAGAACAAAAGGAGTTGACGACCTTGATGAGACACAACGTAGATGTTTTTGCATGGGAACCATACGATCTGCCTGGCATTGATCCTGATATGGTCTGTCATCAGCTGCACATCGACCCCACATTCAAGCCAGTCACGCAGAAGGCACGAAGAACTACACCCGAGAAGGCTAAAGCGGTCGAAAAGGAAGTCGAAAAACTGTTGGATGCAGGATCCATACGGGAAGTGCAATTCCCCAAGTGGTTGTCCAACCCAGTAGTAGTTCCGAAGAATAATGGGAAGTGGAGAGTTTCCATCGACTTCACTGACCTCAACAAAGCATGCCCTAAGGATAGTTTCCCCCTCCCAAAGATAGACCAACTAGTAGATGCCACTACAGCTCACGAGTGAATGAGTTTCCTAGACGCATACTCAGGATATCACCAGATCCCCTTGTATGCCCCAGACCAGGACAAAACGGCGTTCATCATGACAGTTGGGTTGTATTGCTACAAGGTCATGCCATTTGGGCTCAAGAATGCGGGGGCAACCTATCAGCGGCTGGTCACAAAAATGTTCAAGGATCAAATGGGAGACACAATGGAGGTCTACATTGATGACATGCTCGTTAAGGGCAAGAAGAAGGAAAATAACCTCTCAGACCTGTCAAAGACCTTCGAAATTCTCACGAAGTACCGAATGAAGCTTAATGTGAGCAAGTGTTCCTTCGGTGTACAGTCAGGAAAATTTCTTGGATACTTGGTCAGTAAGAGAGGCATAAAAGCTAATCCGGACCAGATCGATGCAATCAACAGGGTACAACCCCCTCGAAAAGTTCGAGACATGCAGAAGCTCACTGGAATGCTCGCCGCCTAAAATCGCTTCATTTTCAAATCCTCCGAGAAGTGCAAGCCTTTTTTCCAGCTTTTAAAAGGGAGTAAACCGATAGAATGGATCCCGGACTGCTCACGAGCTTTGGGCGAGCTCAAGTCCTACTTAAGCTCTCCACCGCTGCTGGTCATACCACAGCAAACGGATTCTTTGTACCTGTACCTCTCGGTATCCAATCACACTGTCAGCTCGGTGTTAATATGTGAGGTTGCGGGAATCCAACAACCCGTTTACTGTGCGAGCAAGACCTTATTAGACACCGAGCAAAGGTACCTGCCATTGAAGAAGCTCTCCTTCGCACTGGTAATAGCCTCAAGGAAACTGAAGCATTATTTCGAACCTCATACTATCATCGTTCTTACATCGCACCCCCTTAAGGCGGTCATGAGGAAAGCGGATTTGTCGGGCAGATTGTCTAAGTGGTCAGTCGAGCTCGGACGGTTTGACATCCAATTTCAACCAAGGACCGCTATCAAGGGTCAGATCCTCGCTGATTTGATAGCCGAATTCACTGGAGAAGAACTCCCCGACCAACCTCAACCAACAAAGCAAAAGGAGAACCCAACAACAGTGGAAACCTGGAAACTATTCGTTGATGGAGCCTCCAACTCAAAGGGGGCAGGCGTAGGCATTGTTCTCATCACCCCAGAAAACACCATCCTTGAGCAAGGAATCAGGATTGGATTTGCAGCCTCCAACAGCGAAGCAGAGTACGAAGCCCTAATAGCTGGTCTCCAAAAGGCACAAACTTTGGGAGCAAAACGTTTACAGGTGTTCGGCGATTCCCAACTAGTCTCCAATCAGATAAGTGGAGATTATAACGTGAAGGATGGAAGAATGGCAGCCTACCTCTCCCTGGTGAGAAAACTAATGACGAGCTTTGAGGAGATCAATATCCAGCAGATTCCCAGAGGGAAAAACAGTTATGCCGACGCCTCAGCAACCTTAATCTCGGCAGTTGATTCTAGCCTTAAAAGGGTCATTCCCATCGATTTCCTCATTTACCCAAGCATTAACCACAACAGCAAGCTGCCAAATGTGGAACAAATACTCCAGGTGGGATCATCCCCCAGCTGGATGGACCCCTTAAAAGACTATTTGAAGGAGGGCACGCTCCCAGAGGATAAGAAAACCGCCGATCAGATAAGAGTCAAAGTTGCTCGCTTTCACTTATCCACAGGAGGCGACTTGTATAAGAAGTCTTTCTCCGGTCCCTACCTTAGACGCGTCCACCCAGGCGATGTCGAGCAAGTTTTGTGCCAGCTTCACGAAGGAATCTGTGGAAGTCATGTCGGAGGAAGGTCTCTAGCCTTTCGAGCAATGAAGAAAGGCTATTGGTGGCCATATATGCAAAAAGACTCCGTAGTATATGTCCGCAAATGCCCAAAATTCCAACTTCATGCTCTAATGGTCCACCAACCCGCCAGCGACCTAAAATCCCTGACCATCCCATGGCCCTTCGCCCAATGGGGAATGGACATCTTGGGACCACTACCCACTACTGCCGGCAACCGCAAATACCTGTTGGTTGCAACTGACTACTTCACCAAATGGATTGAGGTAGAACCATTGGCAAACATTCGAGACGCCGATATGATAAGGTTCATATGGAGGAATATAATCACTCGATTTAGAATCCCAAGAACCATCATCACTGATAATGGGACACAATTCGAGAGTGGCCCCTTTCAGGACTTCTGTAACGAACACGGGATCAGGCACAACTTTAGTTTGGTAGCCTACCCTTAGAGCAATGGGCAAGCAGAAGCTTCCAACAAAACTGTGATCGATGGATTGAAGAAGCGATTAGAGCGATCCAAAGGCGCATGGGCAACCGAGCTCCCCCATGTCCTATGGGCATACCGAACAACTCCTCGGCGAGCAATAGGAGAAACCCCATTTTCGCTAACATATGGCATGGAAGCAGTCATTCCACTAGAAGAGGGTTTGCCAACAATGAGATCCGACCTTATCGATCAAGGCCAGAATGATGAGGCGTTGCTCGCTGAGCTTGACCTCGCCGACGAGCGTAGAGAACTTGCCCTAGTGAAGCTTGCGAGCTATCAGCAATAGCTCGCAAAGCATTACCACAAAAGGGTTAACCCGAGAAGATTCCAAGTTGGGGACTATGTTCTAAGGAAAGTCCTGGGAAACACAGTAAGGTCATCAGACGGCATGCTAGGCCCAAACTAGGAAGGACCCTTTAAAGTAACTAAAGACGACCTGCAAGGTGCCTATCATTTGGAAATGATGGAGGGCAGAGAGATACCACGAGCATGGAACGCAGCTAATCTCAAGAAATTCTATTTTTAAATTCTCAAGGAATTCTATTGTTGAATATTTTTATTGTATTTTTTATGTGAAAGGACAGTTCATTCCCCTTATTACTAATGAAATCAGTAACTGCATTTTATCACACATATTTTCCAAATCACAGGCACGATGGTCGATATAGCAGGGGAATACCCCTCCTCAGGTCATCATCATGGAACAGGAGAGACCTCTTCGCCTTGCCCCTGGTAATATATAAAGCCCTACAGAGGATTCTTAGGCAATGCGACCAGATTTTATACTGTCCATCAAACCTACTTTGGTTGAGAAAAATCCTGATCGGATGAATACATCCAATACCAGGTGTGTCCTTGCCAATTGCCCTACTTAGGCCTAAGGGAGTGTGACGACACAACCTAAAAGGTAAAGTGGGGCATAATGGTATTTTGGTACTATACCAGACAGGGGGGACACTTGCATGACAAAACAAAAAGGATTATGAAGCAGCAAGAATATAAAAAGATTGGATGAACACGTTTAGTCTGCAAAATTTCCCAAAACACGAACTTTTCATTAATCTCTTATATTTACAACAATGATAGTACATGTTTAGTCGGCGAAGCTCACCCAAAGCATTTACATTATCAAAAAAGACAAAAGAATAACAACTTATTATATTTACACCAATGATAATACATGTTTAGTTGGCGAAGCTCGCCCAAAGCATTTACATTATCAAAAAAGACAAAAGAATAACAACTTATTATATTTACAACAATGATAATACATGTTTAGTCGGTGAAGCTCTCCCAAAGCGTTTACATTATCAAAAAAATAACAACTTGCAAAAATTCAAGAAGGTGGAAGCCTCCGAACAAGATAATCTGCCACCCTATCTCTTCGACCGTCATCAGGAGCAGGGACCAGCTCTTCCACAACCTCATCTGCGTCCAACTCTAATAGTTACCGAGGAATAGCATCAATGGGGATCCATCGATCATCCCTCGTGAATGGGTTGGGAATCAGAGTGGAGAAGGACATCTCGTGAAGATACCATAACACCGAGTTCCTTGGGACCAGAAGCTCTTTCAAGGCACTCAACCACCCTCTGATGAAAGAAAGTTCCTCGAACTCGGATAGTCTTGTGGGAGTATCTAGCCAGCCTTGATCATAACCGTCAGCCCACGCTTGTCGAGGACCCTTCTTGAATAAGTGGCGCAATCGGGTAACGTCCCTTTGAAGCCCAGCAGCAATTACATATGCTCGCCGGACATCATTATGGAGCTCTTCCATCTCCTTATCACGCTGTTCTTATGCTTCCCTGTTCCTGCACCTTGTGCTCCTACCAGCTCGAGGGAGGGGAGGACGAGTGGAACCTCGCGGCATAGGATGAGTATGTCTAGATCGCGAAGATGAGGAGCCTTGCAGAACCGCTGAAATAGTGCTCGGCGCATGCTCTCTATGTTGCAAGACTTCCCTCCTCAGGTTTTCATTCTCCTGCTGCAGGAACTCCCCAACTTGGTTTATCTCGGTGGCCTCTAGTTACCTTTCTCTCAGTACATTGACTTCCTCTTGTACAGAGGCACCAATGCTTTCCATCTCCTGGAGCCTGTCCTTCAGCTTAGCCACTAGCTCAGACTGCTCCTTATACTTTTGATTCCTTGACCTGAGAGATTTGCAAAGCCTAACAAAGGCCTGACGAACCTAAGGACTGGCATTGGGACCAAGAGTCCTGCACAATTGAGATGTGGTAGAAATATACTCTTCTAAATCAGTCAACTACAAGACATAAAAGGGAAATGGAAAGAAAAATCAATCAATGCACTCGAAAAAGAGGCCTTTTCATTTCATTGATAAAAGTCAAGTACATCGAGCAGAAATTGGAAAAATTACAAGTAGAAGTACAAAGATAGTCCTAAAAGAAGATTAACTAGCAACCTCAGGCTGCCCAGAGGTGGCTGGCTGCTTCCCCTTGTCAGCAGCAGCAGAGGCATCCCCCTCTATAGGGATGCCCTTATTCACCTGGGCAGGACCAGCATCGGCAGGAATTGTCTGAGAGGCAAGATCAACACCCTCGATGGCTGGGGTAGGGGCTTTTTCATCCATAGTTGGCCTCGGGCCCGGGTCATGCTCATCGAATAGAGGAGATTCAGCATCAACACCAGCAGCTAAGAGGGCCTTGTTCAAGCCCTTCTTGAATTTCAAATGGCTGATGTATCCTATATAAACTTCGGCGTCTTCATAAGCAGCAGTCCACCCGGAGTTGTATGAATCCTCCTGGACGGTGGCTACCTGGGACTCTTTCTCCTTTAACTGCTCGGTCAGAGCCTTGTTCTCCTCCATGACACCCAGCTTGCTTGAGCAGACTAGGTCATAGGCCTGCCTCAGCTCGCTCAGCTCCTTAATCGCCGCATCCCTCTCTCGGTTAGAATTGATGAGGGCCAGATCAGAGGAAGCTCGAACGGCATCAGCAGCCTTTAAATCAGCCTCCAACTGAGAACCCCTGACTTCTAGAGCGGACTTCTGCTGCTATAGCTCACCATTCCTTCTCACCAAGTCGTCGCGAGAACGATAGAGCATGGCGAAGTCAGTCACAAACTGCCAAAAATAAAGAAGAGATCAAGAAGGAGAAACAACTAAAACTTATTAAGGAATTGAAAAATGGAGAGGATCTTACCAAGGCTATCCTCTGGCTATCTTGTAGGGCCAATTGATATGACCCCAGTGCCCTCTGGCGATCTGCAGGAAGAACTGCCCTCTCGAGCAGCGCAGGTGACAGCTGAGGAGAAATGGCAACTTAGGCCCCCTCGGGCAAAGCAGACACCGGGACCAAGGCTTACCCAGCCTTCGTCCTCGACTCCATCTTTCTCCTCTCTTCCTCTTTCTCCCTCTCCATCCTCTTCCTATCCTCCATCCTCTTCTTTTCCTCCACCTTTTTTCTTTCCTCCTCCTTTTTCCTCTCCCTCTCTCTCACCTGCTCTTCCTCTCTCTTCTTCCTCTCTTACTCCTGAGTAGAAGACCGAGAACCAGTAGACACGGCCCCTGAAGTGGACTTTTATTTCTTTGGCCTTTGTGTAAGGAGAACGTGGTCCTCATCATCATCGTCTCTAATCAGGTTCTTCCTTGGAGGCATCTCTTCACCTAAACTGCTGGAAGTGATCGACGATCCTCAAGCTTCAGAATCTTCTTCACAGTCAGAAGAACTGCTACTGTCAGAGCTCCCTTCACCCAAATTACTCGCAGCTCCTGCAGGCTCACTCTCAGAGCTGCTCTCCTCTTTGTCCAACTGGATAGGCTCAGCAGTAGTCTCTCCGAAAGAATCAAACTCCGGAACACTATCCACAGGCCGTGCTATGAAGCTAGAGCCTACATTCTTATACTCAAGAAAAAAGGCAGCAGACCTGGGATGCTCGCCGTCACCCAGAGGCTCCCTAATATTCCAAGCTTTCACCAACTCCGAGATACGAACCTCACTGAGAGCAGGCTCCAAATTCATTGTCCTCGCTGTGGAAGAAAAAGCAAAGAGGGGTTAGAAAAGTCACAAATCAGCAAAAGTTAAAACAACAATACAATGTCTACCTATATATTCCTCTCCATAGAAAGGAACAGAGAACCTCTCAGACCTCGACCCTTCAAACTGGGGAGGGAACTGCCAATTCCTAATGAGGAAACCCTCTTGCCAGTAGTCCTTGTAAGAATAAGGTAGGTTTACTACCAATACCCTATCAGAACTCCTAGCTTTGAGGTATAAGACACCTGAACTAGTTCGAGAAAAGGAATAACAGAAACAAATCTTGGCAAGTCCTAACCTAGTACCATACAACTGGTTTATTATGTGGATGCCATTTACCATCTTCCATAAATTGGGTGAGAACTGTGCGGGAACAATATTGAAATAGGCAAAGAAATGCAAAAATAGATCATTAGGGGGAAAAGAAAGTCCCCCCTGGGAAAGCAACAAAACATGGATCCAGTGGGCATCCTCTATATCCCTAATGTTCCTAGGAGGGGAGGCACAACATTCAATATCTACCCACTCAGGAATGTTGTAGAACTTCCTGAATTTAGAGATTGACCTATTTATAATATTTGCCATTGAAAAACTCAAGAAAATCTACAAACCAAACAGAAAGTGCAAAGAAAGGGCATGAGAAACTTACAAAACAGAAGATCGGTTCAAGTGATGAAGAAGCACGAGCTGAAGACGACTAAGAAGCAATGGGAATGGGGATTAACAGAAGAAGGTACGAGGTGCTAGAGTTCTCAGAAGAAGGAAGAGTACTAGAAAGGCTGAAGCGACGAAAGAAAAAGTGGCTATCCCAACAAGCCTTCAATTCTAATAATAACGCACAAATAGCAAAGTGGCTGCCGCCAAAGCAACTTCACAGTTTTCGAAGAATCGCAAATCAGCCATAATGGCTGATCATTTAAATCCATTGGACCCATAAACATGTCCCAACGAATTTAGGGGCAATTGTGGGTACCCGAAAATTAGAACTATGGGTCTGGACGAGTAGCCCAGTCATGGCAGCCCAAAGTCCAGGCCCCTCATTTTTTATTATTGATCCGGTCTCCCCCCAAGATACCATTAAGGGAAGTTATAAGGGAAATGGAAAACATGGAGGAACCCATCACCTCCACTCATCTACATGTATATATTAAACCCTAGGTCCGAGGCAAAAGGACAAGTTGTATTCTCTGTAATCACTCTTCGGAGTATATAGAAATAATATCGACTGCACCACCTGTAACACCCCGCCCGCCCGGGGAGAGCGAGCGAAGCGCTACTGTCGATAAACTAAATTCAAATCCACAAATAACAAGGTATAGAGCATCTAAATCCCACAATAAAACAAAAACTACTATTCTCATCTTAAAATTAATACAACAAATCTCTCGAAATAATTACAACAATCTAACTATCTCGAAAACAAATAACTAAAAATGCTCTATACATCAAAATAAATACAAGTCTTCTCATCTCTTGTATTCAAAATTCTTCTCAAATGATCCTCGCTAAAATCATCCCAATTGGTCCATAGCACTCAAATTCGTGCTCACCTGCCAACTAAGAAAAAGATGGGGAAGTACACAATACGACAGGAATATGCTCAACAAAGATGTTAGCGAAGAACAAAGCGCAACAATACGACTACGAATACTCAAATCAAATAATGCAAATCTCAATAGCATTTTATTAATAAATTTCTCAACAACACATTAACCGGAGTCACCAGGCCTCACCATACCGCGCCATACTTTATCAAGTAGCCGGAAAAGGAGTCTTGGCGGGTGCCCAACATCAGTGCCATATTAAAATCTCATGACAGCGTGCTCAAAACAACATGAATAATACCTCATGAATGAAAATAATTCCAACAATTATTTTTCCAGATTTCCAAGAATTTAACAATTCAAAATATGAGTTCAATTAACAAGAATTCAACGGAATAAACACTCGCGAGATTTCAGGAGCATATTGTGTAAAACCCCATACCTTAAAATCATCATATAATTCAGCCTCAAAATCTAATCACACCATCACGTTCCTCTCGCGAAAATAATCAAATCTCGTTCTAGCCCAAACTCGAGAAAACACCAAATAAGCCTTATAATCTAATGTTGAAATCTTGAATAAGTTTGGGGCTATGGTTTGTATATGAAAGGGAGTAATTTTGGAGAGGTCTTATGGTTGAAAAGTTTAAGAAAAAGTGATTTGAAAAGTCCATCCACGAATTTGTTGATATATAAAGGATTAAGAGTTTGATTAAGAAAAGAGTTCTAATCAGATACAAACACTAAAAATTTTATTCCGGACGATCGGACCGTTGGAATCGCTTGAAATTTTAACATGTTGTAGCGAACGACGAGACAGGACTGTTGACAAAAAATCAGCTTGATCGGACGGTCGAATTTCTAAAAAAATTATTTTTACAAGAAAGTTTTATGTTTTGAGGACTCTTACAGAGTTTTATATTTTGAGGAGTCTTCTAAATAATAAAAATGCAATTAAAACTCCATTTTAATTCCGATTTCGAAATCGTTTGAAATTCTCGCCTTTAAAAATAATAACCAACATATTTGGGCAATAAAAATAATTTTATCTAAAAATTTATTTTTCCTCTTAATTTCGAAAATACCCCAAAAATTACGCGGGTTCTTACACTTCCCCACTAACAATGGAATTTCGCCCTCGAAATTTGCCGAATACGTAACTCTCAAAAATCAGGCCAACAATCTCCAAAAATAATTTCGTCTCCGAAAATAAATTCCTCACATCTAATCTAGATGCCTAACGCGAAACGATTATCTAAAATAATCTATCTCCAAAAATATGCGCCACAAAAACGCAACAGACCCAAAACCCAAGACCCGAGGGTGGTCGTATACCTAAGCTCTGATACCATTCTGTAACACCCCGCCCGCTCGGGGAGAGCGAGCGGAGCGCTACTGTCGATAAACTAAATTCAAATCCACAAATAACAAGGTATAGAGCATCTAAATCCCACAATAAAACAAAAACTACTATTCTCATCTTAAAATTAATACAACAAATCTCTCGAAATAATTACAACAATCTAACTATCTCGAAAACAAATAACTAAAAATGCTCTATACATCAAAATAAATACAAGTCTTCTCATCTCTTGTATTCAAAATTCTTCTCAAATAATCCTCGCTAAAATCATCCCAATTGGTCCATAGCACTCAAATTCGTGCTCACCTGCCAACTAAGAAAAAGATGGGGAAGTACACAATACGACAGGAATATGCTCAACAAAGATGTTAGCGAAGAACAAAGCGCAACAATACGACTACGAATACTCAAATCAAATAATGCAAATCTCAATAGCATTTTATCAATAAATTTCTCAACAACACATTAACCGGAGTCACCAGGCCTCACCATACCGCGCCATACTTTATCAAGTAGCCGGAAAAGGAGTCTTGGTGGGTGCCCAACATCAGTGCCATATTAAAATCTCATGACAGCGTGCTCAAAACAACATGAATAATACCTCATGAATGAAAATAATTCCAACAATTATTTTTCCAGATTTCCAAGAATTTAACAATTCAAAATATGAGTTCAATTAACAAGAATTCAACGGAATAAACACTCGCGAGATTTCAGGAGCATATTGTGTAAAACCCCATACCTTAAAATCATCATATAATTCAGCCTCAAAATCTAATCACACCATCACGTTCCTCTCGCGAAAATAATCAAATCTCGTTCTAGCCCAAACTCGAGAAAACACCAAATAAGCCTTATAATCTAATGTTGAAATCTTGAATAAGTTTGGGGCTATGGTTTGTATATGAAAGGGAGTAATTTTGGAGAGGTCTTATGGTTGAAAAGTTTAAGAAAAAGTGATTTGAAAAGTCCATCCACGAATTTGTTGATATATAAAGGATTAAGAGTTTGATTAAGAAAAGAGTTCTAATCAGATACAAACACTAAAAATTTTATTCCGGACGATCGGACCGTTGGAATCGCTTGAAATTTTAAAATGTTGTAGCGAACGACGAGACAGGACTGTTGACAAAAATTCAACTTGATCGGACGGTCGAATTTCTAAAAATATTATTTTTACAAGAAAGTTTTATGTTTTGAGGACTCTTAGAGAGTTTTATATTTTGAGGAGTCTTCTAAATAATAAAAATGCAATTAAAACTCCATTTTAATTCCGATTTCGAAATCGTTTGAAATTCTCGCCTTTAAAAATAATAACCAACATATTTCGGCAATAAAAATAATTTTATCTCAAAATTTATTTTTCCTCTTAATTTCGAAAATACCCCAAAAATTACGCGGGTTGTTACACCACCGTGGACGTAGGCACATTTTGGCTGAACCACATACATCCTTTCTTGTGTGATTGGCATCTTGTATTCCTTGTTCTTTTCTTGATAATCATTCTCTCATATTTATTTGTGTTGCATAATAATTGCATCTATAAATTATAATTTGCATATTTCTAGATTTAGGCATAAAAACATGGCATCAATTGGGGAAAACCCGAAACAATCCACCAACGGCCCCATGAGTGGCACCAACTCCTCGCACGGTACCAATGTAACTCCTGGGAGCTGACCGCGTGATCACAGGACTCCCGATTTAGAATATGACAATAATTTGCATGTTTCTAGACACAGGCATAAAATTATGATGTTAGTGGGTGAAAACCTAAAATAGCCTCCGAACGGCCTCGTGAGTGGCACCAACACATTGCACGGGACCAATGTAACTCGTAGGAACTGACCGCGTGATCACGGGACCCCCGGTCTGATAATAAGATGATAATTTGCATATTGAGATACTTAGGCTTAAAAATAAGGCATTAGTGATATACCGCAAACGGCCTCGTGAGTGGCACTAACACCACGCACGAGACTAATATTACTCGTAGGAACCGATCGCGTGATCACGGGACTCCCGGTTTGAGAATGAGATAACTCGTAGGCTTAAAAACATGGTGTTAGTGGTCAAAAACCTTAAACATCCCCCTAACGTCCCCGTGAGTGGCACCAACACCTCGCACGGGACTAATGTAACACGTAAGAACTGACCGCGCGATCACGGGACCTCCGGTTTGAGAATAGGATGATAATTTGTGTATTTCTAGAATTAGGAATAAAACATGGCGTTAGTGGGAAAAGACCCAAAACATCCCCCAAACGACCCCATGAGTGGCACCAACACCTCCCATGGAACCAATGTAACTCGTAGGAACTGACCGCGCGATCACGGGACCCCCAATTTGAGAATGCGACGATAATTTTCATATTTCTAGACCTAGTCTTAAAAACATGGCGTTAGTGGGGGAAAACCTGAAATAGTCCCCGAACGGCCTCGTTAGTGGCATCAACACCTCATACGGAACCAATGTAACACGTAGGAACTAGCCGCACGATCATGGGACCCTCGATTGGAGAATACAATGATAATTTGTATATTTCTAGATTTAGGCATAAAAACATGACGTTAGTGGGGGAAAAATCGACACAGACCTCGAACGGCCCCGTGAGTAGCACCAACTCCTCGCACTGGACCAATGTAACTCGTAGGAACTAACCTCGCGATCACGAGACTCCCAGTTTGAGAATACGATGATAATTTACATGTTTCTAGACATAGGCATAAAAACATGGCGTTAGTGGGTGAAAACCCGAAACAGCTCCCGAACGGCCCCGTGAGTGACACCAACACCTCGCATGGAAATAATGTAACTCATAGGAACTGATCGGGCGATCACGGGACTCCCGATTTGAGAATACGATGATAATTTGCATATTTCTAGACATAGGCTTAAAAACATGGTGTTAGTGGTTGGAAACCTGAAACATCCCCCTAACGGCCCCTTGAGTGGCATCAACACCTCGCACATGACCAATGTAACACGTAGGAACTGACCGCACACTCACGGGACCTCCGGTTTGAGAATACGACGATAATTGGATGTTGCTAGACATAGGAATAAAAACATAGTCTTTCTTGGGGGAAACCCAAAATAGCCCCCGAACGGCCCCGTGAGTGGCACTAACACCTTACACGGGACCACTGTAACTCGTAGGAACTGATCACGGGATCATGGGACTCCTGGTTTGAGAATATGATGATAATTCAAAAATATCGGGACTTAGGCAAAACATGGCGTTAGTGGGTGAAATATCGAAATAACCCCCGAACAGTCCCGTGAGTGGCACCAACACCACGCATGGGACCAATGTACCTCGTAGGAACTGACCGTACAATCACGGTACTCCTGGTTTGAGAATATGATGATAATTTCAATGTTTCTAGACTTAGGCTTAAAAAGATGACCTTAATGGGTGAAAACCCAAAATAGCCCCCGAACGACCTCGTGAGAGGCACCAACACTTTGCAAGGGACCGATGTAACTCGTAGGAACTAGCCATGCGGGCCCAATTTGAGAATACGAAAATAATTTGCATGTTTATAGACTTACGCATAAAAACATGGCGTTAGTTGGTGAAAACCCAAAACAGCCCCCGAACGGCCTCGTGAGTAGAACCAACACCTCACACGGGACCAATGTAACTTGTAGGAAATAAGTATTCGATCACGGGACTCTCGGTTTGAGAATACCACGATAATTTGCATGTTTCTAGGCCTAGGCATCAAAACATGGCGTTAGTGGGCGAAAACCCAAAACAGCCCCCGAACGGCCCCGTAAGTGGCACCAACACCTCGCACGGGAACAATGTAACTCGTTGGAACGGATCGCGTGATCATGGGACTCCCGATTTGAGAATATGATGATAATTTGCATGTTTCTAGAATTAGGCATAAAAATATGACGTTAGTGGGTGAAAACCCGAAACAGCCCCCGAATGGCCTCGTGAGTGGCACCAACTCCTTGCACGGGACCAATGTAACTCGTAGGAACTGACCGCATGATCACGGGACCCCAAGTTTGAGAATACGATGACAATTTTCACATTGCTATACTTAGGCTTAAAAACATGGCGTTAGTGGAAAAACCCAAAACAACCCCCAAACGGCCTTGTGAGTTGCACCAACAGCTCGCACGGGACTAATATAACTCGTATAAACTAACAATGCAATAACGAGACTCCCAAATTGATATTAAGATGATAATTTGCATACTTTTAGACTTAGTCTTAAAACATGACGTTAGTGGGGAAACCCCAAAATAGCCCCTGAACGTCCCTATGAGTGGCACTAACACCTCGCATGGGACCTACGTAACACGTATGAACTGATCGTATGATCATGAGACCCCCGATTTGAGAATACGACGATAATTTACTTATTTATAGACATAGGAATAAACACATGGAATTAGTGGGGAAAACCCGAAACATCCCCCGAACGTCCCCATGAGTGGCACCAACACCTCCCACGGGACCAATGTAACTCGTAGAAACTGACTGCGCGATCACGGGACCCCCGGTTTGAGAATGCGATGATATTTTGCATATTTCTAGACTTAGTCTTAAAAAACATGGGGTTAGTGAGGAAAGCCTGAAATAGTCGACGAACAGCCTCTATAGTGGCACCAACACCTCGCACGGGACTAATGTAACACGTAGGAACTGGCCGCGCAATCACTGGACCCCCGATTTGAGAATACAATGATTATTTGCATATTTCTATATTTAGGAATAAAAACATGGTGTTAGTGGGGAAAACTCAACACAGCCCTCGAACGGCCACGTGAGTGGTGCCAACTCCTCCCATGGAAATAATGTAACTCATAGGAATAGACCGCACGATCACAGGACTTCCATTTTGAGAATACGATGGTAATTTCCATATTTCTAGACTTAGGCTTAAAAATAAGGTCTTAGTCTTTAAAAACCCAAAACATCCCCCTTACGGCCACTTGAGTGGCACCAACTCATCGCACGGGATCAATGTAACTCGTAGGAACTGATCGCGCACTCATGAGACCTTCAATTTGAGAATACGATGATAATTTGCATGTTTCTAGACTTACGCATAAAAACATGGCGTTAGTGGGTGAAAACACAAAACAGCTCCCGATGGCCCCGTGAGTGGTACCAACCCCTCGCACGGACCATTGTAACTCGTAGAAAGTGACCGCGCTATCACGGGATTACCCATTTGAGAATACGATGATAATTTTCATGTTTCTAGACTTACGCATAAAAACATGGTGTTAGTGGTAGAAAACTCGAAAGAGCCCATGAACGGCCCCGTGAGTGGCACCAACACCTCACGCGGGCCCAATGTAACTCGTAGGAACTGACCGCAAGATCATGGGACCCCCGATTTAAGAATATGATGATAATATCCATATATCTATACATAGATATACAAACATGGCATTAGCGTGGAAAAACAAAAAACAGCCCCCGAACGGCCTCATTTGTGGCAACAACACCTCGCATGGGACCAAGGTAACTCGTAGGAACTGACGGCGTGATCACGAGACCCTCGATCTGAGAATACAATGATAATTTTCATATTTCTAGATTTAGGCATAAAAACATGGCTTTAGTTGGGAAAAACCCGAAACAACCCTCGAACAGCCCCGTGAGTGGCACCAACTCCTCGCACGGGACCAATGTAACTCGTTGGAGCTGACCGCACGATCACATGACTCCCGATTTGAGAATTTGAAAATAATTTGCATGTTTCTAGAAACAGGCATAAAATATGACGTTAGTGGGTGAAAACCCAAAATTTCCCCCGAACGGCCTCGTGAGTGGCACCAACACCTTGCACGGGACCAATGTAACTCGTAGGGACTGACCGCGCAATCACGGGACCCCCAGTCTTAGAATACGATTATAATTTGCTTATTGCTATACTTAGGCTTAAAAATAAGGCATTTGCGGGGGAAAAGCATAATATACCCCAAACGGCCTCGTGAGTGGCACCAACACCACGCACGGGACTAATATAACTCGTAGGAACTGACCGCGCGATCACGGGACTCCCAGTTTGAGAATGAGATGATAATTTGCAAATTCTAGACTTAGGCTTAAAAACATGGCATTAGTGGTCGAAAACATGAAACATCTCCCTAACGGCCCCATGAGTGGCACCAACACCTCGTACCGGACTAATGTAACATGTAAGAACTGACCGTGCAATCACGGGACCTCCGGTTTGAGAATACGATGATAATTTGCATATTTATAGACTTAGGAATAAAAACATGGTGTTAGTGGGGGAAGACCTGAAACAACCACCGAACGACCTCGTGAGTGGCACCAACACCTCCCACGGGACCAATGTAAGTCGTAGGAACTGATCGCACGATCACGGGACCCCCGGTTTGAGAATGCGACAATAATTTTCATATTTCTAGACCTAGTCTTAAAAACATGGCGTTAGTGGGGGGAAACCTGAAATAGTCCCTGAACGGCCTCGTAAGTGGCATCAACAACTCACACGGGACCAATGTAACACGTAGGTACTGGCCGCGCGATCATGGGACCCCCGATTGGAGAATATAATGATAATTTGTATATTTCTAGATTTAGGCATAAAAACAAGGCGTTAGTGGGGGAAAACTCGACACAGACCTCGGACGGCCCCGTGAGTAGCACCAACTCCTCGCACTGGACCAATGTAAGTCGTAGGAAATAACCGCGCGATGACGAGACTCCCAATTTGAGAATACGTTAAAAATTTTCATGTTTCTACACTTAGTCATAAAAACATGGCGTTAGTGGGTGAAAACCCGAAACAGCCCCCGAACAGCCCCGTGAGTGACACCAACACCTCGCATGGAAATAATGTAACTCATAGGAACTGATCGTGCGATCACGAGACTCTCAATTAGAGAATATGATGATAATTTGCATATTTCTAGACTTAGGCTTAAAAACATGGGGTTGGTGGTTGGAAACCTGAAACAGCCCCCTAACGGCCCCTTAAGTGGTACCAACTCCTGGCACAGGACCAATGTAACACGTAGGAACTGACCGCGCACTCACGGGACTTCTGGTTTCAGAATACGACGATAATTCTCATATTTCTAGACTGTGGAATAAAAACGTGGTCTTTCAGGGGAAAACCCAAAACAACCCCCGAACGGCCCCGTGAGTGGCACCAACACCTCACACGGGACCACTGTAACTCATAGGAACTGATCACGAGATCACAGGACTCCTGTTTTGAGAATATGACGATAATTAAAAAATATGAGGACTTGTGCAAAACATGGCGTTAGTGGGTGAAATATCGAAACAACCCCAGAATGGCGCCGTGAGTGGCACCAACACCTCACATGGGACCAATGTACCTCGTAGGAACTGATCGCGCAATCACGGTACTCCGTTTGAGAATACAATGATAATTTCCATGTTTCGAGATTTAGGCTTAAAAACATGACCTTAGTGGGTGAAAACCCAAAATAGCCCCCGAACGGACTCGTGAGTGGCACTAATACCTTCTAAGGGACTAACGTAACTCGTAGGAACTGGCCGTGCAATCACGGGACCCTCGGTTTGAGAATACAATGATAATTTTCATGTTTCTAGACTTACGAATAAAAACATGGCGTTAGTGGGTGAAAACCCGAAACAGCCCTCGAACGGACTCGTGAGTGGCACCAACACCTCGCACGTTACCAATGTAACTCATAGGAACTAATTGTTCGATCACGGGACTCCCGATTTGAGAATACAACGATAATTTGCATGTTTCTAGGATTAGGCATTAAAACATGGCGTTAGTGGGCGAAAACCCGAAATAGCCCCCGAACGGCCCCTTGAGTGGCACCAACACCTCGCACTAGACCAATGTAACTCATTGGAACTGACCGCGCGATGACTCCCGGTTTGAGAATACAATGATAATTTGCATGTTTCTAGACTTAGCCATAAAAATATGGTGTTAGTGGGTGAAAACCCAAAACAACCCCCAAATGGCCTCGTGAGTGGCACCAACACCTTGCACGGGACCAATGTAACTCGTAGGAACTGACCGGATGACCACGGGACCCCCAATTTGAGAATACAACGACAATTTTCATATTTCTATACTTAGGCTTAAAAACATGGCGTTAGTGGGGAAAACCCAAAACAACCCCCAAACGGCCTCGTGAGTGGCACTAACAGCTCGCACGGGACTAATATAACTCGTAGGAACTAACAGTGAGATTTCGGGACTCCCGATTGGACAATGTGATGATAATTTGCATACTTTTAGACTCAGGCTTAAAACATGGCGTTAGTGGGGAAAACCCGAAATAGCCCCTGAATGTCCCTGTGAGTGGCACCAACACCTCGCACGGGACCTATGTTACACATAGGAACTGATCGTACGCTCATGAGACCCCCGGTTTGAGAATAAGATGATAATTTTTGTATTTCTAGACTGTGGAATAAAAATGTGGGCATTAGTGGGGACAACTCGAAACATCCCCCGAACGTCCTCGTGAGTGGCACCAACACCTCCCACGGGACCAATGTGACTCGTAGGAACTGACCGCGCACTCACGAGACCTTCGATTTGAGAATTCGATGATAATTTGCATTTTTCTAGACTTACGCATAAAAATATGGCTTTAGTGAGTGAAAATACAAAATAGCCCCCGAAGGCCCCATGAGTGGCATCAATACCTCACACATGACCACTGTAACTCGTAGGAAATGATCGCATGATCACGAGACTCCTAGTTTGAGAATGTGACGATAATTTAAAAATATCAGGACTTAAGGAAAACATGGCTTTAGTGGGTGAAATACCAAAACAACACCCGAATGGCCTCGTGAGTGGCACTATCACCTCGTACGGGACCAATGTACCTCGTAGGAACTAACGATGTGATCACGGGACCCCCAGTTTGAGAATAAAATAATAATTTGCATATTTCTAGACTTTGACTTAAAACCATGGCATTAGTTGGGGAAAACCATAAACAACCCCCGAACGACCCCGTGAGTGGCACCAACACCTCGCACGAGACTAATGTAACTCGTAGGAACTGATCGCGTGATCACGGGACTCTCGGTTTGAGAATACGATGATAAATTGTGTATTTATAGACTTAAGAATAAAAACTAGGCATTAGTGGGGGGAAAGCCCGAAACATCCCCCGAACTGCCCCCGTGAGTGGCACCAACAACTCCCACGAGACCAGTGTAACTCGTTGGAACTGATCGGGCGATCACCGGACCCCCGGTTTGAGAATGCGACGATACTTTGCAAATTTCTTGACCTAGTCTTAAAAACATGGCGTTAGTGGGGGAAAACCTGAAATAGTCTCCTAACGGCCTCGTGGGTGGTACCAACACCTCGCACGGGACCAATCTAACACATAGGAACTGACTGCGCGATCATTGGACCCCCGATTGGAGAGTATAATGATAATTTTCATATTTCTAGATTTAGGCATAAAAACATGGTGTTAGTGGGTGAAAACCCAAAAATAGCCCCCGAACGGCCCCGTGAGTGACACCAACTCCTCGCATGGAAATAATGTAACTCATAGGAACTCACCGCGCGATCACGGGACTCCCGATTTGAAAGTACGATGATAATTTATATATTTCTAGACTTAAGCTTAAAAACATGGTGTTAGTGGTCTAAAAACTGAAACCGCCCCCTAACGACCACTTGAATGGCACCATCTCCTCGCACAGGACCAATGTAACTCGTAGGAACTGACCGCGCACTCACGGGACCTCCAGTTTGAGAAGACGATGATAATTTGCATATTTCTAGACTTAGGAATAAAAACATGGTCTTTTGTGGGAAAACTAAAAACAGCCCCCGAACGGCCCCGTGAGTGGCACCAAAACCTCACACGAGACCATTGTAACTCATAGGAATTGACCCCACGATCACGGGACCCCTGATTTGAGAATATGATGATAATTTCCATATTTCTAGACTTAGGAATAAAAACATGGCGTTAGTGGGGAAAAACCTGAAACAGCCCCCGAATGGCCCCTTGAGTGGTACCAACACCTCGCACGGACCAATGTAACTCGTAGAAACTGACCGTGCGATCACGGGACCCTCGGTTTGAGAATACGATGATAATTTGCACATATCTAGACTTAGATATAAAAACATGGCATTAGCGGGGAAAAATCAAAAACCGCCCCCGAACGGCCTCGTGAGTGGCAACAACATCTCGTATGGGACAAAGGTAACTCGTAGGAACTGACCATTTGATCACGGGACCCCCGATTTGAGAATACAATGGTAATTTGCTTATTTCTAGATTTAGGCATTAAAATATGGTTTTAGGTGGGGAAAACCCGAAACAGCCTTCGAATGGCCCCGTGAGGGGCACCAACACCTCGCACGGGACCAACGTAACTCGTTAGAACTGACCGTGCGATCACGGGACTCCTAATTTGAGAATAGGATGATAATTTGCATGTTTCTTTGACACAGGCACACAAATATAACGTTAGAAGGAGAAAACCCGAAATAGCCCCCGAACGGCCTCGTGAGTGGCACCATGACCTTGCACGGGACCAATGTAACTCGTAGAAACTGACCGCGTGATCACGGGACCCCCGTCTGAGAATACGATAATAATTTTAATATTTCTATACTTAGGATTAAAAATGTGGAGTTAGTGGGGGAAACCGCAAACATCCCCCAAACGGCCTCGTGAGTGGCAGCAACACCTCGCACGGGACTAATATAACTCGTACGAACTGACCGCGTGATCACGGAACTCCTGGTTTGAGAATGAGATGATAATTTGAATATTCTAGACTTAGGCTTAAAAACATGGGGTTAGTGGTCGAAAACTCGAAACAACCCCATAACGGCCCCGTGAGTGGCATCAACACCTCGCATGGGACTAATGTAACTCGTAGGAACTGACCGTATGATCACGGGACTCCCAGTTTGAGAATACGATAATAATTTGAATGTTTCCACATTTAGTCATAAAAACATGGTGTTAGTGGTTGAAAACCCGAAACAGCCCCCTAAGGGTCCCTTGAGTGGCACCACATCCTCGCACGGGACCAATGTAACTCGTAGGAACTGACCGTGCACCCACGGGACCTCCAGTTTGAGAATACGACGATAATTTTCATATTTTTAGACTTTGGAATAAAAACATGGTATTTCAGGGGGAAAACCCAAAATAGCCCCCGAACGGCCCCATGAGTGGCACCAACACCTTACACGGGACCACTGTAACTCGTAGGAACTCATCACGGGATCAGGGGACTCCTGGTTTAAGAATATGACAATAATTCAAAAATATCAGGACTTAGACAAAACATGGCGTTTGTGGGTGAAATATGGAGACAACCCCCGAATGGCCCCGTGAGTGGCACCAACACCTCGCATGGGCCCAATGTACCTCATAGGAGCTGACCGCGCAATTACGATACTCCAGGATTGAGAATGAGAAGACAACGATAATTTGCATGTTTATAGACTAATGCATAAAAACATGGTCTTTTGTGGGAAAACCCTAAACATCCCTCGAACGGCCCCGTGAGTGGAACCATCACCTCACGCGGGACCAACGTAACTCATAGGAACTGACCGTACGATCACGGGACCCCCGATTTGAGAATACGATGATAATTTGCATATATCTAGACTTAGACATAAAAACATGGCATTAGCGAGGAAAAACCAAAAATACCCCCCGAACGGCCTCGTGAGTGGCAACAACACCTCGCATGGGACAAAGGTAACTCGTAGGAACTGCCCACGTGATCACGGGACCCCCGATTTGAGAATATAATGGTAATTTGCATATTTCTAGATTTAGGCATAAAAATATGGCTTCAGTTGGGGAAAACCTGAAACAACCCTCGAACGGCCCCGTGAGTGGCACCAACACCTCGCACGGGACCAACGTAACTCATTAGAACTGACCGTACGATCACGGGACTCCTGATTTGAGAATATGATGATAATTTTCATGTTTCTAGACACAGGCACAAAAATATCACATTAGTAGGAGAAAACCCAAAATAGCCCCCGAACGGCCTCGTGAGTGGCACCAACACCTCGCACAGGACCAATGTAACTCATAGGAACTGACCGCGTGATCACGGGACCCCCATATGAGAATACGATAATAATTTTCATATTGCTATTTTTAGGATTAAAAATGTGGCGTTAGTGGGGGAAACCCAAAACATCCCCCAAACGGCCTCATGAGTGGCACCAACACCTCGCACGGGACTAATATAACTCTTACAAACTGACCGCGCGATCACAGGACTCCCAGTTTGGGAATGAGATGATAATTTGAATATTCTAGACTTAGGCTTAAAAACATGGCGTTAGTGGTTGAAAACCCGAAAAACCCCCTAACGGCCCCGTGAGTGGCACCAATACCTCGCATGGGACTAATGTAACTCGTAGGAACTGACCGTAAGATCACGGGACTCCCAATTTGAGAATACGATAATAATTTAATTGTTTCTACGCTTAGGCATAAAAACATGGTCTTAGTGGTTGAAAACTCGAAACAGCCCTTAAGGGCCCCTTGAGTGGCTCCAACTCCTCGCACGTGACCAATGTAACTCGTAGGAACTGACTATGCACCCACGGGACCTCCGGTTTAAGAATACGATGATAATTGGCATATTTCTAGACTTTGGAACAAAAACATGGTCTTTCAGGGGGAAAACCCAAAATAGCCCCCGAGCGGCCCCGTGAGTGGCACCAACACCTTACACGGGACCACTGTAACTCGTAGGAACTCACCACGAGATCATGGGACTCCTGGTTTGAGATTATGACAATAATTCAAAAATATCAGGACTTAGACAAAACATGGCATTTGTGGGTGAAATATGCAAACAACCCCCGAATGGCCCTGTGAGTGGCACCAACACCTCGCATGGGCCTAATGTACCTCGTAGGAGCTGACCGCGTGATTAAGGTACTCCCGGCTTGAGAATATGATGATAATTTCCATGTTTCTATACATAGGCTTAAAAACATGACCTTAGTGGGTGAAAACTCAAAATAGCCCCCGAACGGCCTCGTGAATGGCACCAACACCTTGCAAGGGACCAATGTAACACGTAGGAACTGACCGCGCGATCAAAAGACCAATGATTTGAGAATACGATGATAATTTGCATGTTTCTAGACTTACGCATAAAAACATGGCGTTAGTGGGTGAAAACCCGAAAGAACCCCCAAACGGCCTTGTGAGTGGCACCAACACCTCGCACAGTACCAATGTAACTCGTAGGAACTAATCGTGCGATCACGGGACTCCAAATTTGAGAATACCATGATAATTTACATGTTTATAGGCTTAGGCATCAAAACATGGTGTTAGTCGGTAAAAACCCGTGAGTGGCACCAACACCTCGCTCGGGACCAATGTAACGCATAGGATTTGACTGTGCAATCACAGGACCCCCGATTGGGGAATATAATGATAATTTGCATATTTCAAGATTTATGCATAAAAATAGGGCGTTAGGGGGGGAAAACTCGACACAACCTTTGAATGGCCCCATAAGTGGCACCAACTTGTCGCACTGGACCAATGTAACTCGTAGAAACTGATCGCGTGCTCACAGGACTCCCAGTTTGAGAATACGATGATAATTTGCATGTTTCTAGACTTAGGCATAAAAACATGGAGTTAGTGGGTGAAAACCCAAAACATCCCCCGAACGGCCCCGTGAGTGACACCAACACCTCGTATAGAAATAATGTAACTCATAGGAACTGACCGCGCGATCGCGGGACTCTCGATTTGAGAATACGATGATAATTTGCATATTTCTAGACTTAGGCTTAAAAACATAGTGTTAGTGGTTTAAAAACCGAAACAGCCCCCGAACGACCCCTTGAGTGGCACCAACTCCTCGCACGGGATCAATGTAACTCGTACGAACTGACCGCGCACTCACGGGGCCTCCGGTTTGAGAATATGACGATAATTTGCATATTTCGAGACGTAGGAATAAAAACATGGTCTTTCTATGGGAAACCCCAAAACAGCCCCGAACGACCCCGTGAGTGGCACCATCACCTCACATGGGACCATTGTAACTCGTAGGAATTGACTGCATGATCACGGGACCCCCGGTTTGAGAATACGATGATAATTTCCATATTTCTAGACTTAGGCTTAAAAACATGGTGTTAGTGGGGGAAAACCTGAAGTAGCCCCCGAATGGCCCCGTGAGTGGTACCAACACCTCGCACGGACCAATGTAACTCGTAGAAAGTGACCACGCGATCACGAGATTTTCTGTTTGAGAATACGACAATAATTTGCATGTGTATAGACTTACACATTAAAACATGGCAATAGTGGGAGAAAACCCGAAACAACCCATGAACGGTCCCGCGAGTGGCATCAACAACTCACGCAGGATCAATGTAACTCATAGGAACAGACCGCGCGATCACGGGACCCTCGATTTGAGAATACGATGATAATTTGCATAAATCTAGACTTAGTCATAAAAACATGGCATTAGTGGGGAAAAACCGAAAACAGCCCCCGAACGGCCTCGTGATTGGCAACAACACCTCACATGGGACCAAGGTAACTCGTAGGAACTAACCACGTGATCACGAGACCCCTGATTTGAGAATATAATGATAATTTACATATTTCTATATTTAGGCATAAAAACATGGCTTCAGTTGGGGAAAATCCGAAACAACCCTCGAACGGCCTCGTGAGTGGCACCAACACCTCGCACGGACCAATGTAACTCGTTGGAACTAACCGTACGATCACGGGACTCCTAATTTGAGAATATGATGATAATTTTCATGTTTCTAGACACAGGCATAAAAATATGACGTTAGTGGGTGAAAACACAAAATAACCCCCGAACGGCCTCGTGAGTGGCACCAACACCTTGCACGGGACACATGTAACTCGTAGGAACTGATCGCGCGATCACGGGACCCCCAGTCTGAGAATACGATAATAATTTGCATATTGCTATACTTAGGCTTAAAGAAATGGCGTTAGTGGGGGAAACCCAAAACATACCCCAAACGGCCTCGTGAGTGGCACCAACACCTCGCACGGGACTAATATAACTCGTAGGAACTGACCACGATCACGGGACTCCCGATTTGAGAATGAGATGATAATTTGAATATTCTAGACTTTGGCTTAAAAACATGGCATTAGCGGACGAAAACCCGAAACATCCCCCTAACGGCCCCGCGATTGGCACCAACACCTTGCACGGGAATAATGTAACTCGTAGGAACTGACCGTACGATCAGGGGACTCCTAATTTGAGAATACGATGATAATTTGCATGTTTCTAGACTTAGGCATAATACATGGCGTTAGTGGGTGAAAACCCGAAATAGCCCCCAAACGGCCCCGTGAGTGACACCAACACCATGCATGGAAATAATGTAACTCATATGAACTGATCGCACGATCATAGGACTCGCGATTTGAGAATACGATGATAATTTGCATATTTCTACACTTCGGCTTAAAAACATGGTGTTAGTGGCTGAAAACCCGAAACAGCCCCTTAAGGGCCCCTTGAGTGGCACCAACTCCTCGTACGGGACCAATTTAACTCGTAGGAACTAACCGCGCACTCACGGGACCTATGATTTGAGAATACGGTGATAATTTTCTTATTTCTAGACTGTGGAATAAAAATGTGGTCTTTCAGGGGAAAACCCAAAATATCCCCGGAACGGCCCCGTGAGTGGCACCAACACCTCACACGGGACCACTGTAACTCGTAGAAACTGATCACGGGATCACGGGACTCCTGGTTTGAGAATATGACGATAATTCAAAAATATCAGGACTTGGGTAAAACATGGCGTTAGTGGGTGAAATATCGAAACAACCCCCGAATGGCCCGTGAGTGGCACCAACACCTCGTACGGGACCAATGTACCTCGTAGGAAAAGATGACGCGATCACGGGACCCCCGGTTTGAGAATACAATAATAATTTGCATATTTCTAGACTTTAACTTAAAACCATGGCGTTAGTGGGGGAAAACCCGAAACAACCCCCGAACGACCCCGTAAGTGGCACCAACACCTCGCACGGGACGAATGTAACTCGTAGGAACTAACCGTGTGATCAAGGGACCCTCGGTTTGAGAATACAATGATAATTTGCATATTTTTAGACTTAAGAATAAAAACTAGGTGTTAGTGGGGGAAAGCCCGAAACATCCCCCGAACGGCCCCGTGAGTGGCACCAACAACTCCCACGAGACAAATGTAACTCGTTGGAACTGACCGGGCGATCACCGGACCCCCGATTTGAGAATGCAACGATAATTTTCATATTCCTAGACCTAGTCTTAAAAACATGGCATTAGTTGGGGAAAACCTGAAATAGTCGCCGAACGGCCTCGTGAGTGGCACCAACACCTCGAACGGGACCAATCTAACACATCGGAACTCACCGCGCGATCATGAGACCCCCGATTGGAGAATATAATGATAATTTGCATATTTCTAGATTTTGGCATAAAAACATGGCGTTAGTGGGTGAAAACCCAAAACAGCCCCCGAACGGCCCCGTGAGTGACACCAACTCCTCGCATGGAAATAATGTAACTCATAGGAACTGACCGTGTGATCACGGGACTCCCAATTTAAAAATATGATGATAATTTTCATATTTCTAGACTTACGCTTAAAAACATGGTGTTAGTGGTCTAAAAGCCAAAATAGCACCCTAACGACCCCTTGAATGGCACCCACTCCTCGTACAGGACCAATGTAACTCGTAGGAACTGACCGCGCACTCACGGGACCTCCGGTTTGAGAAGACAACGATAATTTGCATGTTTATATACTAACGCATAAAAACATGGTCTTTTGTGGGAAAAACCCAAAACAGCCCCCGAACGGCCCCTTGAGTGGCACCATCACCTCACACGGGACCAATGTAACTCGTAGGAACTGACCATGCGATCACGGGACCCCCGATTTGAGAATACGATGATAATTTGCATATACCTAGACTTAGACATAAAAACATGGCATTAGCGAGGAAAAACCAAAAATAGCCCCCGAAAGGCCTCGTGAGTGGCAACAACACCTCGCATGGGACAAAGGTAACTCATAGGAATTGACAACGTGATTACGGGACCCCCGATTTGAGAATACAATGGTAATTTGCATATTTCTAGATTTAGGCATAAAAATATGGCTTCAGTTGGGGAAAACTCGAAACAACCCTCAAACACCCCCGTGAGTGGCACCAACACCTCGCACGAGACTAATGTAACTCGTTATAACTGACAGTGCGATCACGGAACTCCTGATTTGAGAATTTGATAATAATTTGCATGTTTCTAGACACAGGAACAAAAATATGACGTTAGTAGGAGAAAACCCGAAATAGCCCCCGAACGGCCTCGTGAGTGGCACCAACACCTCGTACGGGACCAATGTAACTCATAGGAACTGACCACGTGATCACGGGACCCCATATGAGAATAAGATAATAGTTTGCATATTTCTATACTTAGTATTAAAAACATGGTGTTAGTGGGAGAAACCCAAAACATCCCCCAAACGGTCTCGTGAGTGGCACCAACACCTCGCACGGTACTAATATAACTCGTACGAACTGATCGCGCGATCACGGGACTCCCGGTTTGAGAATGAAATGGTAATCTGAATATTCTAGACTTAGGCTTAAAAACATGGTGTTAGTGGTTGAAAACCCGAAATAACCCCCTAACAGCCCCGTGAGTGGCACCAACACCTCGCATGGGACTAATGTAACTCGTAAGAACTGATCGTACGATCACGGGACTCCCAGTTTGAGAAAATGATAATAATTTGAATATTTCTATGCTAAGGCATAAAAACATGGTGTTAGTGGTTGAAAACCCCAAACAGCCCCTTGAGTGGCTCCAACTCCTCGCACGGGACCAATGTAACTCGTAGGAATTGACCATGCACCCACGGGACCTCCGGTTTGATAATACGATGATAATTGACATATTTTCTAGACTTTGGAATAAAAATATGGTCTTTAAGGGGAAAACCCAAAATAGCCCCCGAGCGGCCCTGTGAGCGGCACCAACACCTTACACGGGACCACTGTAACTCGTAGGAACTCACCACGAGATCATGGGACTCTTGGTTTGAGATTATGACGATAATTCAAAAATATCAGGACTTAGACAAAACATCGCATTTGTGGATGAAATATGCAAACAAAACCCGAATGACCCCATGAGTGGCACCAACACCTCGCATGGGCCTAATGTACCTCGTAGGAGCTGACCGCGCGATTACGGTACTCTCTGCTTGAGAATACGATGATAATTTCCATGTTTCTAGACTTAGGCTTAAAACATGACCTTAGTGGGTGAAAACTCAAAATAGCCCCCGAACGGCCTCGTGAGTGGCACCAACACCTTGCAAGGGACCAATGTAACACGTAGTAACTGACCGTGCGATCAGGGGACCAACGATTTGAGAATACAATGATAATTTGCATATTTCTAAACTTACGCATAAAAACATAGCGTTAGTGGGTGAAAACTCGAAACAGCCCTCAAACGGCCTTGTGAGTGGCACCAACACCTCACACGGGACCAATGTAACTCGTAGGAACTAATTGTGCAATCACGGGACTCCCAATTTAAGAATACCATGATAATTTACATGTTTATAGGCTTAGGCATCAAAACATGGTGTTAGTCGGCAAAAACCCGAAGCGGCCCTCGAACGGCCCCGTGAGTGGCACCAACACCTCGCACGGGACCAATGTAAGACATAGGAACTGATCGTGCGATCACAGGACCCCTGATTGGGGAATATAATGATAATTTTCATATTTCAAGATTTATGCATAAAAACATGGCATTAGTGGGGGAAAACTCGACACAACCTTTGAATGGCCCCATGAGTGCCACCAACTTCTCGCACTGGACCAATGTAACTCGTAGCAACTGACCGCGTGATCACAGGACTCCCAGTTTGATAATACGACGATAATTTGTATGTTTCTAGACTTACGCATAAAAACATGGAGTTAGTGGGTGAAAACCCAAAACAGCCCCCGAACGGCCCCGTGAGTGACACCAACACCTCGTATGGAAATAATGTAACTCATAGGAACTGACCGTGCGATCACGGGACTCCCGATTTGAGAATACTATGATAATTTGCATATTTCTAGACTTAGGCTTAAAAAAATGGTGTTAGTTGTTTAAAAATCGAAACAGCCCCCTAACGACCCCTTGAGTGGTACCCACTCCTCGCACGGGACAATGTAACTCGTAGGAACTGACTACGCATTCACGGGGCCTCCGGTTTGAGAATATGACGATAATTTGCATATTTCTAGACATAGGAATAAAAACATGGTTTTCTATGGGAAAACCCAAAACAGCCCCCGAACGGCCCTGTGAGTGGCACCATCACCTCACACGGGACCATTGTAACTCGTAGGAACTGACTGCACGCTCACGGGACCCTCGGTTTGAGAGTACGATGATAATTTCCATATTTCTAGACTTAGGCTCAAAAACATGGTGTTAGTGGGGGAAAACCTGAAGCAGCCCCCGAATGGCCCCATGAGTGGTACCAACACCTCGCACGGACCAATGTAACTCGTAGAAAATGACCGCGCAATCACGGGATTTCCTATTTAAGAATACGATGATAATTTGCACGTTTATAGACTTACGCATTAAAACATGGCGTTAGTGGAAGAAAACCCGAAACAACCCATTAACGGTCCCGTGAGTGGCACCAACACCTCACGTGGGACCAATGTAACTAATAGGAACAGACCGCGAGATCACGGGACCCCCAATTTGAGAATACGATAATAATTTGCATAAATCTAGACTTCGTCATAAAAACATGGCATTAGTGGGGAAAAAATGAAAACAACCCCCGAACGACCTCGTGAGTGGCAACAACACCTCACATGGGACCAAGGTAACTCGTAGGAACTAACCACGTGATCACGGGACCCCTGATTTGAGAATACAATGATAATTTGCATATTTCTACATTTAGGCACAAAAACAATGCTTCAGTTGGGGAAAACCCAAAACAACCCTCGAACGGCCTCGTGAGTGGCACCAACACCTTGCACGGGACCAATGTAACTCGTAGGAATTGATCGCGTGACCACGGGACCCCCAGTCTGAGAATATGATGATAATTTTCATATTGCTATACTTAAGCTTAAAAAAATGGCGTTAGTGGTGGAAACCCAAAACATCCCCCAAACGGCCTCGTGAGTGGCACCAACACCTCGCATGGGACTAATATAACTCGTAGGAACTGACCGCGGAATCACGGGACTCCCGATTTGAGAATGAGATAATAATTTGAATATTCTAGACATTGGCTTAAAAACATGGCATTAGTGGTCAAAAACTCGAAACAGTTCCCTAACGGCCCCGTGAGTGGCACCAACACCTTGAATGGGACTAATGTAACTCGTAGGAACTGGCCGTACGATCACGGGACTCCCAATTTGATAATACGATGATAATTTGCATGTTTCTAGACATAGGCATAATACATGGCGTTAGTGGGTGAAAACCCGAAATAGCCCCCGAACGGCCTCGTGAGTGACACCAACACCTTGCTTGGAAATAATGTAACTCATATGAACTGATTGCACGATCACAGGACTCCCGATTTGAGAATACGATGATAATTTGCATGTTTCTACACTTAGGCTTAAAAACATGGTGTTAGTGGTTAAAAACCCGAAACAGCCCCCTAAGGTCCCCTTGAGTGGCACCAACTCCTCGCACGGGACCAATGTAACTCGTAGGAACTGACCGCGCACTCACGGGACCTCCGATTTGAGAATACGATCAGAATTTTCATATTTCTAGACTGTGGAATAAAAATGTGGTCTTTCAGGGGAAAACCCAAAATAGCCCCCGAACGGCCCCGTGAATGGCACCAACACCTCACACGGGACCCCTGTAACTCGTAGGAAATGATCGCGGGACTCCTGGTTTGAGAATATGACAATAATTCAAAAATAACAAGACTTAGGCAAAACATGGCATTAGTGCGTGAAATATCGAAACAACCCTCGAATGGCCCCGTGAGTGGCACCAACACCTCACATGGGCCCAATTTACCTAGTAGGAACTAACCACGCGATCACGGTACTCTCAGTTTGAGAATACGATGATAATTTCCATGTTTGTAGACTTAGGCTTAAAAACATGACCTTAGTGGGTGAAAACCCGAAATAGCCCCCAACGGCCTCATGAGTGGCACCAACACCTTCCAAGAGACCAATGTAACTCGTAGGAACTGACCACGCGATCATGGGACCAACAGTTTGAGAATATGATGATAATTTGCATGTTTCTAGACTTACGCATTAAAACATGGAGTTAGTGGGTGAAAACCCAAAACAGCACCCAAACGGCCTTGTGAGTGTCACCAACACCTCGCAGGGACCAATGTAACTCGTAGGAACTAATCGTACGATCACGCGACTTCCGGTTTGAGAATACCATAATAATTTGCATGTTTCTAGGCTTAGGCATCAAAACATGGCGTTAGTGGGCGAAAACCCGAAACAGCCCCCGAACGGCCCCGTGAGTGGCACAAACACCCCGCACGGGACCAATATAACTTGTTGGAACTGACCGTGTGATCGTGGGACTCCCGGTTTGAGAATACAATGATAATTTGCATGTTTCTATATTTAGGCATAAAAATATGACGTTAGTGGGTGAAAACCCGAAACAGCCCCCGAATGGCCTCGTGAGTGGCACCAACACCTTGCACGGGACCAATGTAACTCGTAGGAACTGACCGCACGATCACTGGACCACCGGTTTGATAATACGATAATAATTTTCATAGTGCTATACTTAGGCTTAAAAATATGGCGTCAGTGGGGGAAAACCCAAAACAACTCCCAAACGGCCTCGTGAGTGGCACCAACACCTCGCACGGGACTAATATAACTCGTAGGAACTGACAGTGCGATCATGGGACTCCCGATTTGATAATGAGATGATAATTTGCATATTTTTAGACTTAGATTTAACACATGGCGTTAGTGGGGAAAACTCGAAATAACCCTTGAACGTCCCTATGAGTGGCACCAACACCTCTCACGGGACCAATGTAACAAGTAGGAACAGATCGTACAATCACGAGACTCTCGGTTTGAGAATACGATAATAATTTGCATATTTCTAGACTTAGGAATAAAAACATGGCATTAGTAGGGGAAAACCTAAAACATCCTCCGAACGTCCCCGTGAGTGGCACCAACACCTCCCATGGGACCAATGTAACTCGTAGGAACTGACCGCGCAATCACGGGACCCCGGGTTTGAGAATGCGATGATTATTTGCATATTCTAGACTTAGTCTTAAAAACATGGCGTTAGTGGGGGAAAACCTAAAAGAGTCCCCGATGGGCCTCTTCAGTGGCACCAACACCTCGCACGGGACTAATGTAACACGTAGTAACTAGTCCCGCGATCACGGGACCCTCGATTTGAGAATACAATGATTATTTACATATTTCTAGATTTAGGCATAAAAACATGGCGTTAGTGGGGGAAAACTCAACACAGCCCTCGAAGGGCCCCGTCAGTGGCACCAACTCCTCGCATGGAAATAATGCAACTCATAGGAACAGACCGCGCGATCACGAGACTCCCGATTTGAGAATACGATGATAATTTGCATATTTCTAGTCTTAGCCTTAAAAACATGGTGTTAGTGGTTTAAAACCCGAAACAGCGCCCTAACGGCCACTTGAGTGGCACCAAATCCTCGCACGGGACCAATATAACTCGTAGGAACCGATCGCGCACTCACGGGACCTCCGATTTGAGAATACAACGATAATTTGCATATTTCTTTACTTAGGAATAAAAATATGGTTTTTGTGGGGGAAAACACAAAACATCCCCCGAAGGCCCCGCGACTGGCACCGACACCTCACATGGGACCACGATAACTCGTAGGAAATGATCGCAGGATCACGGGACTCCTGGTTTGAGAATATGACGATAATTCAAAAATACCAGGACTTAGGAAAAACATGGCTTTAGTGGGTGAAATACCAAAACAACCCCCCGAATGGCCCCCTGAGTGGCACCAACACCTCGTACGGGACCAATGTACCTCGTAAGAACTCACGGCGCGATCATGGGACCCCCGGTTTGAGAATACAACAATAATTTGCATATTTCTATACTTTGGTTTAAAACCATGGCGTTAGTGGGGAAAAACCTGGAACAACCCTCGAACGGCCCCGTGAGTGGCACTAACACCTCACACGGGTCCAATGTAACTCGTCGAAACTGACCGCGCGATCACAGGATTCCCGATTTGAGAATATGATTATATTTGCATGTTTCTAGAGTTAGGCATCAAAACATGGCATTAGTGGGTGAAAAACCGAAACAACCCCCGAACGGCCCCGTGAGTGCCACCAACACCTCGTACGGGACAAATGTAACTCTTAGGAACTGATCGCGCGATCATGAGAGTCCCGGTTTGAGACTATGATGATAATTTTGCATATTTGTAGACATAGGTTTAAAAACTTGGCGTTAGTGGGTAAAAGCCCGAAACAGCCCTCGAACAGCCCCGTGTGTGGCGTGAACACCTCACGGGAGACCAATGTAACTCATAGGAATTGACTGTGCGATGATAATTTGCATATTTATAGACTTAGGCTTAAAAACATGGTGTTACTCGGGGGAAACTTGAAACAGCCCTCGAATGGCCCCAGAGTGGCCCCAACACCTCACAAGGGACCAATGTAACTCGTACGAACTGACCGCGCGATCACGGGACTCCCATTTTAAGAATACAATGATAATTTGCATATTTTTAGACTTAGGCTTAAAACATGGCGTTAGTGGGGAAAACTCGAAATAGCTGCTGAACGTCCCTGTGAGTGGCTCCAACACCTCGCTCGGGACCAATGTAACTCGTAGGAACTGATCATACGATTGCAGGACTCCCGATTTGAGAATACCATGATAATTTACATGTTTCTGGACTTATTCATAAAAAACAGACACAGCCCCCGAACGACCCTGTGAGTGACACTAACACCTCGCAAAGGATCAATGTAAGTAATAGGAACTAACCGCACGATCACGAGACCCTCGGTGTGAGAATTCGATGATAATTTACAAATTTCTAGACTGAGGAAGCAAAACATGGCGTTAGTGGGTGAAAACCCGAAACTACACCCGAACGGCCATGTAAGTGGCACCAGCACCTCGCATGGGACCAACGTAACTCGTACGAACTAAACGCCCGATCACAGGCCCCCAGTTTAAGAATACAATGATAATTTGCATATTTCTATACTTAGGCTTAAAAACATGGCGTTAGTGGGTGAAAACCCGAAACAACCCCCGAATAGCCCCGTGAATGGCACTAACGCCTCACACGGGACCGATATAACTTGTAGGAATTATTCGTGCAATCACGGGACTCCTGATTTGAGAATACCACGATAATTTTCATGTTTTTAGACCTAGGCATCAAAACATGGCGTTAGTGGGCGAAAACCTAAAACAATCCCCGAACGGACTCGTGAGCAGCACCAACACCTCGCACGGGACAAATATAACTCATAGGAACTGATCGCGCGATCATAGTACAAACGGTTTGATAATACGATGATAATTTGAATATATCTAGATTTTGGCATACAAACATGGACTTGGTAGGAAAAACTAAAAACAACCCCCCAACGGCCCCATAAGTGGTACCAACACCTCACACGGGACCAATGTAAATCGTAGGAAATGAATGTGCAATCACAGGAATACCAGTTTGAGAATACGATGAGAATTTAAAAATATCATGATTTAGGCAAAATATGGCGTTAGTGGGTGAAAACTCGGAATAGCCCCCGAATGGCCCCGTGAGTGGCACCAACACCTCGCACGGGACCAATGTAACTCGTAGGAACTGAAGGGAAATCACGGGGCTTCTAGTTTGATAATACTATGATAATTTGTATATTTCTATACTTAGTCTTTAAAACATGGAGTTAGAGGGAGAAAACCTAAAACAGCCCCCGAACGTCCCCGTGAGTGGCACCAATACCTCGCACGGGGCTAATGTAACTTGTAAGAATTGACCGCGTGATCACGGGACCCCCGGTTTGATAATACGATGATAGTTTGAATATTTTGAGACTTAGGCTTAAAAATGTGGCGTTAGTGGGGGAAAACCCAGAACAACCCCCGAATAGCCCCGTGAGTGGCACCAACACCTCGCACGGGACCAATGAAACTCGTAGGAATTGATCGCGCGATCACGAGACCCCCGATTTGAGAATACGACGATTGATGATGCTATAAATAGAACCACCAAATGAGGTGTTATTAAGCTCAAACTAACAATAATAATGGTAGCACGAGAGTGTTTGTGTAGTAGACGGAGATGAGGAGAAGAGGACGAACACTTAAATGTAAGTGGTTTAGCCAATCTGGCTTATGTCTAGTGTGTGTGTGTGAGTAATATCACTGTAGGAAGGCTCTAATGTCCATGGATACAATTTCTAAAGCTTTCTCTCTCTTCTTTTTAAAATGACAGAGGTAAAGGATGACCTCAATATATAGTGCTTAGGGGGTGTAGTATAGCCCCAAGCATGCAATGATTATGTGCATGAATATCCAATCAGTATAAGGATGACACATGGCTGATCTTTAGTAAACAATAATGACCTCAATATTCCCTCACGTGGAGGGAATGATTCAGTTGTAAAAGATTTGTCCATGTGTACCAAACCATGTATGTTCTTGTAAATGCTCAGAGCTCTTTGATTGATGCTACCTCGGCCTGACAGAGTATGAGGTTGGTGAAGTATGATTGTTGCTTTTTTCTAAGGTTATTCGTAAGCACCTCAGCCAATAAGGCTAGCCGAGGTTAGGTATGTGTAGTTGTAACATCAGCTTAGGCCGACGATGACGTTAAAATATTTCTCCCCTATAGCACTACTGATCTTGACTAATGACCGTAACATCGGCTGGGGCCGATGATGGTGTTGATGGATTGTTGAATGAGTCATTGCCAACCGCGACTGATGTCGACCCTTTAAGAGCCGATGTTACTGGTGGTTGTCTTAGGCATCTGGTCACCTCGACTATGATATTGGCCGAGGTTGATGACTGAGTAAAAGGGTGGATTTTGGGAATATCAATCACCCCTAGCCCTTAGTTACCTATGTGAATAGGTGATTGAAGGGTATGTAAGGCTGAGGTTGAGTTTTCCCGTGTGCTAATATTTCACTTGCTGAAGTAGATGGCGTTCCTATCAAGGCATGATGATTTTGATTTTCCCCTTTGGTTCCCTAGGTAATGATGGGCCTAGGGACTCGTGCCAAAATGATGAGGTGGGTTTAAAACCCTTTATTTCTTCTTCTTCTTCATTTTTCCTTTTGTTTTCCCGCCCGAGTTATCTCTCTGCAATTCTCTCTCTTCAAGAGCTCCGTTGTTGCTGCATTTGAGGGTTTCTTCGCTTCCAATCCTCTTCTCCCTTATTTACAATCATCCAGGTATCATCTTCACCATGTTTTACCATTTTTAGCCATTATTTTTCATCTCTGCAATTTTCGGTGAGGGTTTATGTTTTTCGGTGAGAGTTTTTAGGGTTTTCGGCCATTCTTTTCCTTTTTTGATGACATTGTTCTTAGGTGTTTTTGGTTTGAAAACCTTCCACCATCCCTATTTGATCCTTAGTTTAGGTTGAGTTAAAGTTGTTTGTTTGTTTCTGGTTTTGAATCATAAGTGGTGTGTCGTCTGCCTTATGCCCAGACCTCTGTACCAACTCATAGAAGAGTTTCCTTCCCTGCATGAGAAGACTTTTAAAAAAATTAGGCAGATAGAGCTAGCCCAAGAGGAAGCTTGTAGGGTTGAGGCCTTCCCTCTTAGACCCATATTTCCTCCACCTATGAAGGTTATCTACCCTGAGCCAGCCGAGCCTACTAAGCCAGCTGAGGTTCCAGTGAACCCAATAGCCATGTCTGAGTCTGAGTCTTCTTCCTCAGACCCCATGTCTGTAGAATCTTTCCAAGAGGCTATGGATTATTCTATTAGGAAAGATCAGGTCCCTGATCAAGCCAAGATTTCGCATCGTGCCTCGTCTCACCAGGGGGATATCACCTCATAACATTCTTCTGATGTTGAAGTTGGAGTGCCAAGTGTGGCCATTCGTCCCATTCTTGACGCCATTCCTCTGTCAGCTTCCACCGGGGCTGAGTTTGCTCAGAGGTTTCCTGGGGGTGTCCCTGCACCTGCCCTGGCCGATGTTACAAGGGATGCAGATGATGGTCATGAGAGCGATATTGACACATCTAAGGCAGTCGATACTAAGAGCTCCATTAGTGAGTACAATCTTCTAGATTTTAGGCACCTCTACTCAATAGGCTGTTCCATTAATCTTATGAGACCTCTAAGGGGTGAAAGGGCCTTTAATGGACGAAATTGGGAGATATGCATCTATGAGTAGAAGTTCAAGTTGGGCTTTCATTTTCTTATCCACCTTTCTTTCAGATCTGTATTATCCCACATAAATCTATCCCTTCACAATTATCCCCCAATGCCTGGAGGGTGATGATTGGAGGGCAGTCCACTACTCAAAAATTCCAATTAGGGTCTTCACATGTTGTTATGTCCCTTCTTTTACTAAAAATCACCCTAACTATTACCACTTCTTGGCTAGGAAGTCAGATAAGAAGATGTTGTTGGTGACCCAAACCTCAAATCATAATTGGAAACCTCAGTATTTCTTTGTAATTCGGGGCATGGGAATTTTGTCCCCATGAGGCTTCTGGAACGTCGATTCCAAGGACCCCTCTAAGAAGGGGGAAGGTCTCACTTGCTACTAAAGTCGACCCTGGATTTATCCGGGAGAACATTAAAAAATTTAAGGACCTTCAAGATCAGGGGGTAAGGTCGTCTAGGTAAATATGAACATCTGATGACCCCCTACTACCTCTCTCTGACAGGTCTGGGGGTGAGGGTGGTTCTTTGATAGAGCTTCATGAGTATCATTTTTCACAAGTTTTACCTCTTACTTTTCATGCCTCTGATTTACTAACTCAGATATTTCTTTTTGCAGAGCGCCCCGAAGGTATTTCTGACGACCTTTGGGAAATGTTTGCCCCAAGTCTTATGAAGTTGATGAAGAAGGCTTGCCAGAATGTACCACCTTCTACCACCCAAAAGAACGTCAGCACATCCAAGGCCGATGCCACAAAGAAGAGGAAGAGCACAACTGACCCAGAGCCTCAGAGGCCGGGCAAGACTCAAAGGGGGCATCACGCTCGAAAAGTTGTAATTTTTATTTCAATTCTATACCCCTTATCTTTTGTAAACTTTGATGGACTTTTGGCACATTTGACTTGTTACTCTTGAATGTTCATTGATAGATCATTAATCTCATCCTCTATAAATTGTATTGTTTTCCTTCCTATGTTATGCATGAATACCTTACCTCTGAATGTTGCTTAATGATGTCCACCGTCTATGTTGAAGGTCTGAGTTCATAAAATTATGATGTTTACCCTCATGATTTTCATCAATTTAATGATGTTAATTGTCTGAGGTCGCCAAAATATGATGTTCACCCTCATAAATTTCACCAAATTAATGACGTTTGAGGTCACCATGTAATGATGCTTACCCTCATAATTTTCACCAAATTAATGATGTTTAAGGTCTGAGGTCATCATATAATGATGTTTACCATCACAATTTTCACTAAATTAATGATGCTTAAGGTTTTAGGTAACCATATAATGATGTTTACCCTCATAATTTTCACCAAATTAATGATGTTTAAGGTCTGAGGTCATCATATTATGATGTTTACCCTCATGAATTTCACCAAATTAATGATGTTTAAGGTCTGAGGTCATCGAATTATGATGATTCACCTCATATTTTCACCAATCTAATGATGTTTAAGGTCTGAGGCCATCGAATTATGATGTTTCACCTCATATTTTCACCAAAATAATGATGTTTGAGGTCTGAGATCACCATATAATGATGTCTACCATCATAATTTTACCAAATTAATGATGTTTAAGGTCTGAGGTCACAAAAATATGATGTTTAACCTCATAATTTTCACCAAATTAATTATGTTTAAGGTCCGAGGTCACAAAAATATGATGTTTCACCTCATATTTTCACCAAACTAATGATGTTTAAGGTCCGAGGTCACCAAAATATGATGTTTCACCTCATATTTTCACCAAACTAATGATGTTTAAGGTTTGAGGTCATCATATAATGATGTTTACCCTCATAGTTTCCACCAAATTAATGAGGTTTAAGGTTTGAGGTCACCATATTATGATGTTTACCCTCATAATTTTCACCAAATTAATGATGTTTAAGGTCGGACGTCATCATATTATGATGTTTACCCTCATGAATTTCACCAAATTAATGATGTTTAAGGTCTGAGGTCATCAAATTATGATGTTTCACCTCATATTCTCACTAAACTAGTGATGTTTAAGGTCCGAGGTCAACATATAATGATGTTTAACCTTATAATTTTCACCAAACTAATGATGTTTAAGGTCTGAGGTCATCAAATTATGATGTTTATCCTCATGATTTTCACCAAATTAATGATGTTTAAGGTCTGAGGTCATCAAATTATGATGTTTCACCCTCATAATTTTCACCAAATTATTGATATTTAAACACAATGTAACAAAGTATTGACATTGGAAATGTTCTTTTCATTAACATCCTCTTCATAAAATGATACGTGTATTACAAAGAAATAAATGCAACATCATATGTAATATTTCTTCAAGTGGCTAGCATTCCAAGGATTGGAAAAAGGTTCCCCTTCAAGAATTTCTAGCCGGTAGGTACCAGGAACAACCTCATCAACTACTATGTAAGGACCATGCCAATTCGGATGGAGATTATTTGCCTTCTACAACGTCTTCTTTAGGACTAGGTCTCCCATAGCTATAGGTCTTGATTTCATAATTTGGTTGTAGAACTTTGTAGTTCTCTGATGGTTGGCTGCTTGTCTAATCTCTGCATCCTCCCTTATCTCTTCAATTAAATCCATGTCAAGTCTTCTCTCTTCTCAATTCCTCTAAGGATCATAGATCTGAACTCTGTGGGTGGGGAGTCCTACTTCTGTAGGGATGACAACTTCCTAACCATGTGCTAGCATAAAAGGAGTCTCTCTCATTGGTGTCCTTTCGGTCGTCCTATAGGCCAATAACATAGCGTATACCTCCTCTGTCCATTTTCCTTTTGCCTCTTCCAACCTCTTCTTTATCCCGTCAAGGATTGTTCAATTCGTGACCTCGTGTGCCCATTTTCCCGGGGTTAGCTGGGAGAGGAGAAGAACTGCTTGATCCCCACTCCTTCATAATATTTTTCTATAGAAGCATTTTTGAACTGGGTTCCATTATCTGAGATGATGGTGTTTGGAAGGCCATATCTACATACGATGTTCTTCCAGATGAACTGGAAGGTCTTCCATTCCGTAATCATGATCATCGGCTCGGCCTCTACCCACTTAGAGAAGAAATCAATTGCCACCACTAAAAATCGATAGTTTTTTGTACCTCTTGGAAAAGGACCTACATGGAAAATACCCCATACTGCAAATGGCTAAGGTGAGATAATTAACGTCATAGGCTAATGAGGTTTGTGAGGGATAGTGGATAAGCTCTGACAGTTGTCGCATCTCTTCACATAAGCAGCTGCATCTTTGGTCAAGGTCGGCCACTAGTACCCCTGAGAAATGATCCTCTTAGATAGAGGCCTCCCTCCTATGTGACTTGAACAAGATACCTCATGTATATCTTGCAAGATTTAAGGAACCTCTTAAGGGTAGAAACATCTAAGGAGATGGAGTAGGAACCCCTTTTTATACAAGACATCACCTATAATTGAGAACTTGGCAGCCCTGAACCTCAACTTTCTCCTTTCTAACTTTGATTCTGGCAGCTCTCCATGTCTGATGTATCTGATAAGTGGGTCCATCCTTAAGGCTCCCATATTCAAACTGAGGCAAGTTCTGGCAACCTCTTCTTCTTCTTCGATGGCTGGCTTGAGTAAGATTTCAACTGGTACCATTCTTCTTATATCTATCCTCGTTGTTGAGGCCAACCTCGCGAGTGCATCAGCTCGACTGTTGTCTTATCGAGGTATCCTCTTCATCTTCACCTCCTTAAAGCCTGTTAGCGTCGTTCTCACCCTCTTCAGGTATTTGGCCATCCTTTTATTTTTTCCCTCATATACTCTAAGAATTTGGTTGATAACTAACCTCGAGTCACTCTGGACTAGGAGTCGGCCAACACTAAGGTCTTTTCCCAAGTAGAAACCTGCTATCAATGCCTCATACTCTGACTCATTATTTGAAGACTGGAAGCTGAACCTTTATGCATATTCAATATTGGTGTCATCCGGTACCGACACTATCAGCCCTGCTTCGCTCTCGTGTTCACAAGATGGACCCTCAACGAAGAGATTCCAAACATGTTCATTTGAAGAGAAGTTCCCCTCTGATAGGGTCCCATTCTTAAAGAGGTATTTTTCTTCCCCATTTTCCACTATGCTTTTTTTTAGCTTTGCTTGACTCAACCTCGTTTGGGACTTGGAAGATATTACTATCTCGTTCATCTATAACCTGTTGACTATTCTCAATCTCAGCCTCTTCCTAGTTAAACTCATCTACAAAGTCTGCAAGATCCAACCCTTTAACGGCAACCCTGGGTTGATAAACAATGTCATACTCCCCAAACTCGATGGCCCAGGTCATCAGCCTGTCTGACTTTTCAGGCTTATAGAGGATTTGTCTTAGCGAGGAATCTGTGAGGACAACCATAGAGTGGGCTTGGAAGTATGCCTTTATCTTCCTAGAAGCGTGTGTTAGAGCATAAAATAATTTTTCCATTCGAGGGTACTTCTGTTCAGAACCTTGAAGAGCTTTACTATTGAAGTATACTGGCCTCTGTACTCCATTATCCTCTCTTATTACTGCTGCACTGATGGCTGATTCTGAAATAGCTAGATATATGAACAACTTTCCCGCGAATGGGCCAAGATAGATATAGAGAGGATCCTAGGTAGGACTTGAGATCCTTAAAGGACTTGTCGCATTCCTCATCTCATTTGAAGGCCTTTTTAAGCACTTTGAAAAAAGGAAGACACTTGTCTATAGCTCTTGAGACGAACCTATTTAGCGCAGCAACTCTTCCGATTAACCTCTATACGTCTTTGATGGTTCCGGGTGTCTTCATTTCTAGAAGGGCCTTGATCTTCTCAGGGTTATCCTTTATCTCCCTCTGATTGACGATGAATCCCAAAAATTTTCGAACTCCCACATCAAAGACACACTTTGCTGGGTTAAGCTTCATCCTGTATCAGTCTATGGGATCGAAAGTTTTTTCAAGGTCATCCATGTGAGTGTTGGCCTTCCGGCTCTTCGTCAGCATGTCTCCACATACGCTTCCATGGACATGCCTATTTGATCCTCAAACATCTTATTTACAAGACGTTGGTAAGTAGCCCCTGCATTCTTTAGTTCGAAGGGCATGACCTTATAATAATAGGTCCCCTTATCTGTGATGAACGTTGTCTTCTCTGAGTCTTCCGGGTTCATAAAGATCTTATTATACCTGAAATGGGCATCCATGAAGCTCATAAGCTCATGTCCAGCTATGGCATCCACCATCCCATCAATATGAGGCAGGGGAAACTGTCTTTTGGGTAAGACTTGTTCAAATCAGTGAAGTCTATGCACATCATCCATTTCCTATTTACCTCTGGCACTATGACTGCGTTGGATAACCACTCGGGGTATATAACCTTCATGATGAACATGGATTCTTCAAGATTTCTGACCTCTTCTCTGATGACATCATATTTCTCTCTTGAGTACAATCTCCTCCTTCGCTTAATGGGATTAGTATCTTCCATAACATTTTTTTATGGCACATGACCTTAGGATCAATGTGTGGCATGTCTGCGTGGCTCCACAAAAAAATACTTTGTCTCTTCCTCAAAAACTTTACCAGCTCTTCCTTGATCTCAGGTCTTAGGGCTTTGCCAATTTGGATGATTTTTTCCAGCTCGTTCTCATTAAGGACAATGGATTCTACCTCTTCCGCGGCTTCGCCCTTCTTGAGCTTTGTCTCATCCTGAGGATCAAGGGTGTCGATGTTGTAAGTTGTTGTAGCCTTCTTATGAGCCTTTTTTTCTTCTGCGGAGTTGAAGTAGCATTCGCATGCCGATGTTTGGTCCCTCTGCACTTCCCCTACCCCATAGGGGGTCAATAATTTTTGCATTTGGTGAACTTTTGATGGCACGGCCTTAAATTTTAGCATTTGGGATAATCTTTCTATGATGAGGCTGTAAGCTGAGAAGATGTTCTCATCCATCACAAATAAATTAATTTTTCTGTTCAACCTCTCAGGACATTCATCTCCCATTATTACATCCATCTCATTTATTCCCAATGAATGAGCCTTTTCTCCATTGAAACTGATCGAAGGGTGATGATAAGCGACAAACCTAGCTTTGCTAAAGCCTTGGCTCTTGAAACAGGGCTAGAACATTACATCTGTTGAACTTCCCCCATCAATGAGGATTTTCTGTACCTCACATCCATGAACACTTGTAGTGATTACCAAAGGGTCATTGTGTGGAGCTAGGATACCTTTGAAATCAAGTCTAGAGAATCCAAATATAAGAGTATCCATATCTACCTTCTTTCACTTCTCGTGTTTAACCTCTGAAGATGCTAGATTCATAACCTCTACTTTGGTCACTATCTTAGACTCTACCACATGAGCTATGTAGTCGGTTACCTCTGAGCCACCCCCAACCAGTCCTCCAGAGATGGTTTTAACACCAAAGGATATCATACCAACCCTCTTCATTGGGATATTATCGTATTTTGGTGGGAGGTCAGGGTCTTCATCATGATCATCATAAGGGTCTTCTCTATGAGGGGCATCTTCCCGACACCTGTTATTTTTCTTCTTCTTAGTTTCGTCTCTTCCCCCTTACAAGGTCTACCATCCACATATTTCCTGAGATTTCAAGACTTCAACATCTTCTCAATTTCATCCTTCAGGGCAAAGCATTGGTCCATCAGACGACCGTGGTCTTGGTGGAACTTGCAGCACAGACACATGTTCCTCTTATGCAGAGGAGCCTTCAGCTTCTCCGGCCATCTCAAGGACCGGTAATTTCTAAAATTAATTTGCATATTTCTAGACGTAGGCTTAAAAATGTGGTGTTAGTGGGGGAAAACTCGAAATAGCCCCCAAACATCACCGAGAGTGGCACCAACACCTCGCATGGGGCTAATGTAACTCATAGTAACTGACTGCATCTTCACGGGACCCCCGGTTTGAGAAAATGATGATAATTTACATATTTATAGACTTAGGCTTAAAAATATGGCGTTTGTGGCGGAAAACCCGAAACAGCCCCCGAACGTTCCCGTGAGTGGCACCAACACCTCGCACTAGACAAATGTAACCCGTTGGAACTGATCGCGCGATCATGGGACTCCCGGTTTGAAAATACGATAATAATTTTCATATTTCTAGACTTAGGCATAAAAACATGGCATTACTGGGTGAAAACTCGAAACAACCCCCGAATGGCCCCGTGAGTGGGACCAACACCTCGCACGGGACTAATGTAACTCGTAGGAACTGATCGTGCGATCACAAGACTCCCAGTTTGAGAAGACGATGATAATTTGCACATTTTGAGACTTAGGCTTAAAAACATGGCGTTAGTGATTGAAAACCCGAAATAGCCCCCGAACGGCCCCGTGAGTGCCACCAGCACCTCGCACGAGACCAACGTAACACGTAAGAACTGACCCCCGATCATACACTCCCCGGTTTGAGAATACGAGGATAATTTAAATATTTCTGGACTTAGGCATAAAAACATGGCATTAGTGGAGTAAAACTCGAAACAGGCCCCAAACAGCCCCGTGAGTGGCACCAACACCTCGAATGGGACCAATGTAACTCGTAGGAACTGGCTGCGCGATCACGAGACCCCCAGTTTGAGAATAAGAACATAATTTGCATATATATAGATTTAGGCGTAAAAACATGGCATTAGTGGGGGAAAACCTGAAACAACCCCCGAACAGCCCCGTGAGTGGCACCAACACCTCGTATGTGACCAATGTAACTCGTAGGAACTGACTGCATGATCACAGGAATCCCAGTTTGAGAATATAGTGATAATTTGCATCTTTCTAGACTTAGGCTTAAAAACCTTGCGTTAGTGGGTGAAAACCCAGAATAGCCCCTGAACGGCCCCGTGAGTGGTAACAACACCTCGCACGGGACCAATGTAACTCGTAGGAACTGATCGCGAGATCACGGAACCCCCGATTGGAGAATACAATGATTATTTGCATATTTCTAGACTTAGGGTTAAAAACATGGCGTTAGTGAGGGAAAACCCGAAACAACCCTCGAACGGCCCCGTGAGTGGCACCAATACTTCGCACTAGACCAATGTAACGTGTAGGAACTGACCCCGTGATCACGGGACCCGCAGTTTGATAATACGACAATAATTTTCATATTTTTAGGCTTCCGCTTAAAAACATGGTGTTAGCGGGGAAAACCCAAAATAGCCCCAGAACGGCCCCGTGAGTGGCACCAATACCTCACACGGGACCATTGTAACTCGAAGGAACTTATCGCGCGATCACGGGACTCCCATTTTATGAATACAATGATAATTTGCGTGTTTCTAGACTTAGGCATAAAAATATGGCGTTAGTGGGTGAAAACTCGAAACAGCGCCCGAACGCCCCGGTGAGTGGCACCAACCCCTCACATGGGACCAATTTAGCTCGTAGGAACTGACCGCACGATCATGGGACCCTCAGTTTGAGAATAAGGTAACAATTTGCATATATCTCGACATAGGCATAAAAACATGGCGTAAGTGGGGAAAAATCGAAAACAACCCCCGAACAACCCCATGAGTAGCAACAATACCTCACAGGGACCAATGTAAATCTTAGGAACTGAACGCGCGATCACGGGACTCCCAGTTTGAGAAAACTACGATAATTTAAAAATATTAGCACTTAGGCAAAACATGACATTAGTGGGTGAAAACCCTAAATAAACCCCGAATGGCCTTATGAGTGGCACCAAGACCTCGTACGGAACCATTGTAACTTGTAGGAACTGACCGCGAGATCATGGGACTCCCGGTTTGTGAATACGATGATAATTTGCCTATTTTTAGACTTAGTCTTAAAAACATGGCGTTAGTCGGTGAAAAGTAGAAATAGTCCCCATATGGCCTCGTGAGTGGCCCCAACACCTCGCACGGGACCAATGTAACTCGTAGGAACTGACTGGGCGATCACGAGACCCTCGGTTTGAGAATGCGACAATAATTTTCATATTTCTAGACTTAGGCTTAAAAACATGGCGTTAGTGTGGGAAAACCCAAAACAGCCCCCGAACGGCCCCGTGAGTGGAACCAACACCTCTCATGGGACCAGTGTAACTCAAAGGAACTGACCGCGCGATCACTGGACCTCTGGTTTGAGAATACGATGATAATTTGCATGTTTTTGGACATAGGAATAAAAACATGGCATTAGTGGGTGAAAAACTTAAATAGCCCCCGAACGTCCCCGTGAGTGGCACCAAAACCTCGCACGAAACCAATGTAACTCCTAGAAACTGACAACGCTATCATGGGACCGTGGTTTGAGAATATGATGATCATTTTCATATTTCTATGATTAGGCGATAAAACATGGCGTTAGTGGATGCAAACCCAAAACATCCCCCGAATGACTACGTGTGTGGTACTAACACCTCGTACGGGACCAATGTAACTCGTAGGAACTGACCGCGCGTCACGAGACTCCCGGTTTGAGAATAAGACGATAATTTTCATATTTCTAGACTTATCCTTAAAAACATGATATTAGTGTGTGAAAACCCTAAATAAGCTCCTAACAGCTCCGTGAGTCGCACCAACACCTTACACGGGACCAATGTAACTCGTAGGAACTGACCGCGCGATCACGGGACCTTCGATTTGAGAATGAGAACGATAATTTGCATATTTCGAGTCTTATGCGGTAAAACATGGCATTAGTGGGTGAAAACCCAAAACAACCCCCGAACGGCCCCGTGAGTGGCACCAACACCTCGTACAGCACCAAAGTACCTCATCGGAACAGATCGAATGATCATGGGACTCCCAGTTGGAGCATACGATGAAAATTTCCATATTTCTAGACTTAGTTATAAAAACATGGTGTTAGTGGGTGAAAACCCAAAAAAATCCCCGAACGGCCCCGTGAGTGGCACTAACACCTCGTACAGGACCAATGTAACTCATAGGAACTAACCGTACGATCACGTGACCCCCGACTTGAGAATGCGATGATAATTTGTATGTTTCTAGACTTAGGCATAAAAACTTGGCGTTAGTGGGTGAAAACCCGTAACAGGACCAATGTAACAAAAAGGAACTGACCGCGTGATCACGGGACCCCCGATTTGGGAATACGACGATTATTTGTATATTTCTAATTTTATGAAGAAAAAACATGGCCTTATTGGGTGAAAACATCGTGTGATCACGGGACCCCCGATTTGAGAATACGATGATAACTTTCATCTTTCTAGACTTTGCTTTAAAAATGTGGCGTTAGTGGGGAAAAACCTGAAAAAGCCATTGAACGGACCCATGACTGCCACCAACACCTCGTACGGGACCAATGTAACTCGTAGGAACTGACCGTGCGATCATGGGACCTCCGGTTTGAGAATACGACAATAATTTGCATCTTTCTAGGCTTTGGCTTAAAAACGTGGCATTAGTGGAGGAAAACACGATAGATACCCCGAATGGCCCCGTGAGTGGAACCAACACCTCGTACGGGACTAATGTAACTCGTAGGAACTGACCGTGTGATCACGGGACCCTCGGTTTGAGAATACGACGATAATTTGCATATTTCTGGACTTAGGGATAAAAACATGGCATTACTGGGCGAAAACCATAAATAACTCTCAAACGGCCCCGTGAGTGAAACCACACCTCTCACGGGACCATTTTAACTCGAAGGAACTTACTGGGCGATCACGGGAGCCTCGGCTTGAGAATACGATGACAATTTGCATATATCTAGAATTAGGCATAAAGACATGGTGTTAGTGGGGAAAAAAACGAAAACGACCCCGTGAGGGGCAACAACACCTCATATGGGACCAATGTAAATCGTAGGAACTGACCGCGCAATCATGGGACTCCCGGTTTGATAATACAATGATAATTTAAAAATATCAGGACTTAGGCAAGACATGGTGTTAGTGGGTGAAAACTCGAAATAGCCCTCGAACGGCCTCGTGAGTGGCACCAACACCTCGTATGGGACCAATGTAACTCGTAGGAACTAACCGCACGATCAAGGGACTCCCAGTTTGAGAATACGATGATAATTCACATATTTCAAGACTTAGGCTTAAAAACATGGCGTTAGTACGTGAAAAGATGAAATAGCCCCCAATTCTCCCTGTGAGTGGCACCAACACCTCGCACGGGACTAGTGTAACTCGTAGGAACTAACCGCACGATCACGGAACCCTCGGTTTGAGAATGTGATGATAATTTGCATATCTCTAGACTTAAGCTTAAAAACATGGCATTACTATGGGAAAACTCGAAACAACCGCCGAACGGACCCGTGAGTGTCACCAACACGTCGCACAGGACTAATGTAACTCATAGGAACTGACCGCGCGATCACGGGACCCCCAATTTAAGAATACGATGATAATTTGCATATTTCTTGCCTTAGACTTAATAACATGGCGTTAGTGGGGGAAACCCAAAATAGCCCCCGAACAATCCCCATGAGTGGAACCAACACCTCGCACGGGACCAAAGTAATTTGTATGAACTGACCGCGCGATCACGGGACTCTCGATTTGAGAATACGACGATAATTTGTATGTTTTGGGACTTAGGCATAAAAACATGGCATTAGTAAGAGAAAACTCAAAACTTCCTCCGAATGGCCCCGTGAGTGGCACCAACACCTCACACGGGACAAATGTAACTCGTAGCAACTAACCGCGTGATCACGGAAGCCTCAGTTTGAGAATATGATGACAATTTGCATATATCTAGACTTAGTCACAAATACATGGTGTTACTGGGGAAAAATTGGAAACAACCCCCGAACGGCCCCGTGAGTGGCAACAACACCTCACATGGGACCAATGCAAATCATAGGAACTGACTGCGCGATCACGGGACTCCCGATTTGAAAATACGACAATAATTTAAAAATATCATAACTTAGGCAAAACATGGCGTTAGTGGGTGAAAACTCGAAATATCCCCCGAATGTCCCTGTACGGGGCACTAACACCTCGTACGGGACCAATGTTACTCGTAGAAACTGGTCGCGCTATCACGGGCCCCCGGTTTGACAATACGATGATAATTTTCATATTTCTATGCTTAGGCGGTAAAACATGGCGTTAGTGGGTGAAAATCGGAAATATCTCCTGAACGGCCCCAAGAGTGTCACCAACACCTCGTACGGGACCAATGTAACTCTTAGGAACCGCCCGCACGATCACGGGACTCCCGGTTTGAGAATATGATGATAATTTTCATATTTCTATACTTAAGCTTAAAAATATGACAGTAGTGTGTGAAAACCTGAAACAGCCCCCGAACGACCCTGTGAGTTACCCCAACACCTCGCATGGGACCAATGTAACTCGTAGGAACTGACCGTGCGATCACGGGACCCCCGATTTGAGAATGCAATGATAATTTGCATATTTCTAGACTTAGGCAAAGAAACATGGCATTAGTGGGTGAAAACTCAAAACATCCCTCGAACGTCCCCGTTAGTGGCACCAATACCTCGCACAAGACCAATGTAACTCGTAGGAACTAACCACTTAATCACGGGACCCCCAGCTTGAGAATGAAACGAAATTTTCATGTTTCTAGACTTAGGCATAAAAACATGGCCTTAGTGTGTGAAAACCCAAAACAACCCCGTGAGTTGCACCAGCACCTCGCACGTGACCAATACAATAAGTAGGAACTGACCACGGGATCACGGGACCCTCAATTTGGGAATACGAAAATAATTTTCATATTTCTAGTCTTACACGACAAAAACATGGCGTTAGTGGGTGAAAACCCAAAACAACCCCTGAACGGCATTGTGAGTCGCACGAACACCTCGTACGGGACCAATGTAACTCGTAGGAACGGACCGCGCGATCACGGGAATCCCGGTTTGAGAATACGATGATAATTTCCATATTTCTAGACTGAGTCTTAAAAACATGGTGTTAGTGGGTGAAAACCCTAAACAGCCCCCCGAACGGCCTTGTGGGTGGCACCAACACTTCGTACAGGACCAATGTAACTCGTAGGAACTGACCGTGCGATCACGGGACTCCCGGTTTGATAATAAAATGATAATTTGTATACTTCTAGACGTAGGCTTAAAAACATGGTGTTAGTGGGTGAATACCAAAAACAGCCCCCGAACGGCCCCGTGAGTGGCACCAACACCTCGCACGGGACCAATGTAACTTGTAGGAACTAACCGCGTGATCACGGAACCCCCGGTTTGAGAATAGGACAATAATTTGCATCTTTCTAGACTTTGGCATAAGAACGTGGCATTAGTGGGGAAAATCTCAATAGATCCCTCAAACGGCCCCATGAGTGGCACCAACACCTCGCACGAACAAATATAACCCATAGGAACTGATCGCGTGATCTAGGACTCCCAGTTTGAGAATACGATGATTATTTGCATATTTCTAGACTTAGGCTTTAACAAAATGGCGTTAGTGAATGAAAAGCCTAAACAACCCCCATATGGACCTGTGAGTGGCCCCAACACATAGCACGGGACTAGTGTAACTCACAGGAACTGACCGCGCGATCACGGGACCCCCAGTTTGAGAATGCGACGATAATTTGAATATTTCCAGACTTAGACTTAAAAACATGGGGTTAGCATAGGAAAACCCGAAACAGCCCCCGAACGGCCCCATGAGTGGCACCAACACCTCGCACGAGACTAATGTAACTCATAGGAACTGACCGCACGATCACGGGACACCCAGTTTAAAAATACGATTATAATTTGCATAATTATTTACTGACACTTAAAAACATGGCGTTAGTAGGGGGAAACTCGAAATAGACCGAACAAGCCCCGTGAGAGGCACCAACACCTCACACGGGACCAATGTAATTCGTAATAACTGACCGCATGATCACGGGACTCCCAGTTTGGGAATATGACGATAATTTTCATGTTTCTAGACTTAGGCATAAAAACATGGCATTAGTGAGTGAAAACCCGAAACTTCCCCCGAAAGGCCCCGTGAGTGGCACCAACACCTCACACGGGACCAATGTAAGTCGTAGGAACTAACCGCGCTACCACGGCCCTCGGTTTGAAAATACGATGATAATTTGCATATTTTTATGCTTAGGCGGTAAAACATGGCGTTAGTGGGTGAAAACTGGAAATAGCCCCTGAACGGCCCCAAAAGTGGCACCAGCACCTCGTACGGGACAATGTAACTCGTAGGAACTGACCGCGTGATCATGGGACTCCTGGTTTGAGAATACAATGATAATTTTCATATTTCTAGACTTAATCTTAAAAACATGGCATTAGCGTGTGAAAACCTGAAACAACCCCGTGAGTGGGACCAGCACCTCGCATGGGACTAATGTAACAAGTAGGAACTGACCGCGTGATCCCAGGACCCCGAATTTCAGAATACGACGATAATTTTCATATTTCTAGTCTTACGTGGCAAACACATGGCGTTAGTGGGTGAAAACCCAAAACATCCCCCGAACGTCCCTATGAGTTGCACGAACACCTCATACGAGATTAATGGAACTCATAGGAACTGATCGCACGATCACGGGACTCCCGGTTAGAGAATTCGACAATAATTTGAATATTTCTAGACTTAGGCTTAAAAACATGGAATTAGTGGCTGAAACCACTAAACAACCCCCGAACGACCCCGTGAGTGGCACCAACACCTCGCACGGCACTAATGTAACTCGTAGGAACTGACTGCGATCACGGGACCTTCAGTTTGAGAATGCGACGATAATTTACATATTTCAAGACTAAGGCTAAAAAACATGGCGTTAGTGAGGGAAAAATCGAAACAGCCCCCGAACGACACCGTGAGTGGTAGCAACACCTCGCATGGGACCAATGTAACTCATAGGAACTGACCGTGCGATCACGGGACCTTCAGTTTGAGAATATGATGGTAATTTGTAGATTTCTAGGCTTAGGTTTAAAAACATGACGTTAGTGGGGCAAACCCCGAAATAGCCCCCGAACAGCCCAGTGAGTGGCACCAACACCTCGTACGGGACGAATGTAAATCGTAGGAACTAACCACGTGATCACAGAACTCCCAGTTTAAGAATATGACAATAATTTGAATGTTTCTAGATTTAGGCATAAAAACATGGCGTTAGTGGGTGAAAACCTAAAAATAGCCCCCGAACGGCCCCGTGAGTGGCACCAACACCTCGCACAGGACCAATGTAACTCGTAGGAACTGACTGCGCGATCACGAGACCCCCGGTTTGGGAATACGATGATAATTTGCATATTTCTTGTCTTAGGCTAAAAACATGGCGTTAGTGGGTGAAAACTCGAAACAGCTCCCGAACGGCCCCGTGAATGGCACTAGCACCTCGTATGGGACCAATGTAACTCATAGGAACTAACCTCACGATGACGGGACTGTCGGTTTGAGAATGCAATGTTAATTTGCATATTTCATGAATTAGCCATAAAAACATGGCGTTAGTGGGTGAAAACCCGAAACATCCCCCAAACGGCCCCGTGAGTGGCACCAACACCTCGCACGGGACCAATGTTACTCGTAGGAACTAATCGCGTGATCACGGGACCCCCGATTTGAGAATACGATGATAACTTTCATCTTTCTAGACTTTACCTTAAAAATGTGGTGTTAGTGGTGGAAAACCCGAAAAAGCCACCGAACAGCCCCGTGAGTGCCACTAACACCTCGTACGGGACCAATGTAACTCATAGGAAATGATCATGCGATCATGGGTCCCTCAGTTTGAGAATATGACAATAATTTGCATCTTTCAAGGCTTTGGCATAAGAATGTGGCGTTAGTGGGGGAAAACACGATTGATCCCCTGAATGGCCCCGTGAGTGGAACCAACACCTCGTACGGGACTAATGTAACTCATAGGAACTGACCATGCGTTCACGGGACCCTCGATTTGAGAACGCAATGATAATTTACATATTATAAGAGTAAGGCTTAAAAACATGGCATTGGTGAGGGAAAATTCGAAACAACAACTCCTCACATGGGACCAATGTAACTCGTAGGAACTGACCGCGCGATCACGGGACCTTCACTTTGAGAATACGACGATAATTTGCAGATTTCTAGGTTTAGTCTTAAAAACATGGTGTTAGTGGGGGAAACCCCGAAATAGACCCCGAACGGCCCAATGAGTGGCACCAACACCTCGAATGGGACCAATGTAACTCGTGGGAACTGACCGCGCGATCACAGAACTCCGAGTTTGAGAATACGACAATAATTTGAATGTTTGTAGATTTAGGCATAAAAACATGGCGTTAGTGGGTGAAAACCTGTAACAGCCACTGAACGGCCCCGTGAGTGGCACCAACACCTCGCACAGGACCAATGTAACTCATAGGAATTGACTGCGCGATCACGAGACCCCCGATTTGGGAATATGACGATAATTTGCATATTTCTTGACTTAGGCATAAAAACATGGAATTAGTGGGTGAAAACTCGAAACAGCCCCCCAATGGCCCCGTGAGTGGGACCTACACCTCGCAGGGGACCAATGTAACTCGTAGGAACTGATCACGCGATCACGGGACCCCCATTTGAGAATATGACGATAATTTGTAACTTTTTGGACTTTGCCTTTAAAACGTAGTGTTAGTGGGGGAAAACTCGAAAGGGCCCCCGAATGGCCCCGTGAGTGGCACCAACACCTCATACGGGACCAATGTAACTCGTAGGAACTGATCGCATGATCACGGAACTCCCAGTTTAAGAATACGATGAAAATTTGAATGTTTCTAGACTTAGGCATAAAAACTTGGTGTTAGTGCGTGAAACTCGAAAATAGCATCCATGAGTGGCACCAATACCTTAGACGGGACCAACGTAACTCGTAGGAACTGACCGCGCGATCACGGGACCCCCAGTTTGAGAAAATGACGATAATTTGCATATTTCTAGACTTAAGCGGCAAGACATGGCATTAGTGGGAGAAAACCGAAAACTCCCCTCCTAACAAACCCATGAATGGCACCAAGACCTCGAACGGGATCAATGTAAAACGTAGGATCTGACCGCGTGATATGGGGTTCCCAGTTTGAGAATACAACAATAATTTAAAAACATCTAGACTTAGGCAAAACATGGAGTTAGTGGGTGAAAACCCAAAACATCACCCGAACGGCCCCATGAGTGGCACCCACACCTCGTGCGGGACCAATGTAACTAGTAGGAACTGGCCGCACGATCACATGACTCCCGGTTTGAGAATACAATGATAATTTTCATATTTCCAGACATTGGCTTAAAAACATGGCGTTAGTGGGTGAGAATCCGAAGCAGCGCCCGAACGGCCCCGTTAGTGGCACCAATACCTCGCACGGGACCTGTGTAACTCATAGGAACTGACCGCGTGATCACGGGACCCGCTGTTTAACAAATCGTAGGAAATGACCGCGCAATCACGGGACTCCCAGTTTGAGAATACGATGATAATGTAGAAATATTAGGACTGAGGAAAAACATGGCGTTAGTGGGTGAAAACTGAAAACATCCCTCGAACGACCACATGTGTGGCACCAACACCTCGTATGGGACCAATTTAACTCGTAGGAACTGACCGCGCGATGATGGGACTCCCCATTTGAGAATACGAAGATAATTTCCATATTTCTAGACAAGCTTAAAAACATGGCATTACTGTGTGAAAACCCTAACAACCTCTGAACATCCCCGTGAGTGGCATCAACACCTCGCACGGGACCAATGTGACTCGTAGGAACTGCCCGCGCGATCACGGGACCCCCGATTTGATAATACGATGATAATTTGCATATTTCTAGACTTAGGCATAAAAACATGGTGTTAGTGGGTGACAACCCGAAACATCCCCCGAACGGCCCCGTGAGGGGCACTAACACCTCGCACAGGACGAATGTAACTCGTAGGAACTGACCGCGTGATCACATGGCTCTCGTCTTGAGAATGCGATGATAATTTGCATGTTACTAGACTTAGGCATAAACACATGTCATTAGTGGGTAAAAACTCGAAACAGACCCTTGAGTGGCACCAACACCTTGCACGGGACCAATGTAATAAGTAGGAACTGGCCGCGCAATCACGGGACCCCAGATTTGTGAATACGATGATAATTTGTATATTTCTGTTCTTATGAAGAAAAAATATGGCGTTAGTGGGTGAAAATCCAAAACAGCCCCTGAACGCCCCTGTGAGTGGCACGAACACCTCGTACGGGACCAATGTAGCTCGTAGGAACTGACCGCATGATCATGAGACTCGCTATTTGAGAATACGATGATAATTTGCATATTTCTAGACTTAGGGTTAAAAATATGGTGTTATTGGATGAAAACCCTAAACAGCCTCCGAATGGCCCCGTGAGTGGCACCAACACCTCGTACGGGACCAATGTAACTCGTAGGAACTGACCGCGCGATGACGGGACTCCCAGTTTGAGAATACAATGATAATTTGCATATCTCTTGACTTAGGCTTAAAAACATGGCGTTAGTGGGCAAAAACCCGAAACAGTCCTGAATGGCCCCGTGAGTGGCACCAACACCTCGCACGGGACCAATGTAACTCTTAGGAACTAATCATGTGAACACAGGACCCCCGGTTTAAGAATTTGACGATAATTGGTGTCTTTCTAAACTTTGGCATAAGAACGTGGGGCTAGTGGGAGAAAACCCGATACATCCACCGAACGACCCCGTGAGTGGCACCAACACCTCGTACGGGACCAATGTAACTCGTAGGAACTGACTGCGTGATCACGAGACCCCCAGTTTGAGAATACAATGATAATTTGTATATTTCTAGACTTAAGCATAATAACATGGCATTAGTGGGGGAAAACCCGAAATAACTCTCGAATGGCCCCGTGAGTGGCACCAACACATCTCACGGGACCATTATAACTCGAAGGAACTTATTGATCGATCACAGGACTCCCATTTTACGAATATGATGATAATTTACGTGTTTCTAGACTTAGGCATAAAAACATGGCGTCATGCGTGAAAACTCGAAACAACCCCCGAACGGACCTGTGAGTGGCACCAACACCTCACACGGAACAAATGTAACTCGTATGAACTAACCACGCGATCACGAGAGCCTCGGTTTGAGAATATGATGACAATTTTCATATATTTAGACTTAGGCATAAAAATATGGTGTTAGTGGGGAAGAACCAGATACAACCCCCGAACGGCCATGCGAGTGGCAACAACACCTCACCAGGGACCAATGTAAATCGTACGAACTAACCGCACGATCGCGGGACTCCCAGTTTGAGAATACAATGATAATTTGAAAATATCAGGACTTAGGCAAAACATGGCGTTAGTGGGTGAAAACTCAAAATAGCCACCGAACGGGCCCTTGTGTGGAACCAACACCTCATACGAACCAATGCAACTCGTAGGAACTAACCGTGTGATCAAGGGAATCCCAGTTTGAGAATACTATGATAATTTGCATATTTCAAGACTTATTCTTAAAAAGAATGGCGTAGTAGGTGAAAATCTGAAATAGCCCCCATATGGCCCCGGGAGTGGCACCAACACCTCGCACGGGACCAGTGTAACTCGTAGGAAGTGACCGCACGATCACAGAACCCCCAGTTTGAGAATGCGATGATAATTTGCATATTTCTAAACTTAGTCTTAAAAACATGGCGTTAGTGTGGGAAAACTCGAAACATCCCCTGAACGGCCCCGTGAGTGTCACCAACACCTCGCACGGGACTAATGTAACTCATAAGAACTGACCGCGCGATCACGAGACCCCCGATTTAAGAATACGATGATTATTTTCATATATCTTGGCTTACACTTAATATCATGGCGTTAGTGGGGGAAACCCAAAATAGCCCCCGAATAATCCCATGTGTGGCACCAACACCTCGCACGGGACCGATGTAATTTGTAGGAACAGACCACACGATCACGGGACTCCTGGTTTGAGAATACGACTATAATTTGTATGTTTATGGACTTAGGCATAAAAACATGGTATTAGTGGGTGAACACCCGAAATAGCCCCCCGAACGGCCCCATGAGTGGCACCAACACCTCACACGGGACAAATGTAACACGTAGGAATTGACCGCGCGATCAGGGAGCCTCGGTTTGAGAATACGATGATAATTTGTATATATCTAGACTTAGGCATAAAAACATGGTGTTAGTGGGGAAAACTGGAAACAAGCCACGAACGACCCCGAGAGTGGGACCAACACCTCACATGGGACCAATGTAAATCGTAGGAACTGAGCGCACTATCACGGGCCCCCGGTTTGACAATACGATGATAATTTGCATATTTATATGCTTAGGCAGTAAAATATGGAGTTAGGGGGTGAAAACTGGGAACAGCCCCTGAACGGCCCCGTGAGTGTCAGAAACACCTCGTACGGGACCAATGTAACTCATAGGAATTGACTGCGCGATCACGGGACTCTCGATTTGAGAATATGATGAGAATTCGCATATTTCTAAACTTAAGCTTAAAAACATGACATTAGTGTGTGAAAACAAGAAACAACCCCCAAACGGCCCCGTGAGTGGCACCAACAGCTCACATGGGACCTATGTAACTCGTAGGAACTGACCACGCGATCACGAGACCCCCGGTTTGATAATGCAACGATAATTTGCATATTTCTAAACATAGGCATAGAAACATGGCGTTAGTGGGTGAAAACCCGAAAGAGCCCCTGAACAGCCCCTTGAGTGGAACCAACACCTCGCACAAGACCTATGTAACTCGTAAGAACTGACCGCGCGATCACGGGACCCCCGGATTGAGAATGTGACTATAATTTGCAAAATTCTAGACTTAGGCAGAAAAACATGGTGTTAGTGGGTAAAAACTCAAAAAATCCCCGTGAGTGGCACCAGCACCTCGCACGGGACCAATGCAACTAGTAGGAACTGACCGCGTGATCACGAGATCCCCGATTTGGGAATACGACGATAATTCACTTATTTCTAGTCTTACACGACAAAAACATGGCGTTAGTGGGTGAAAACCCAAAATATCCCTCGAACGGCCCTGTGAGTGGCACGAAGACCTAGTACGTGACCAATGTGACTCGTAGGAACTGACCGCGCGATCATGGGACTCCCGATTTGAGAATATAATGATAATTTTCTTATTTCTTAACTTAGGCTTAAAAACATGGTCTTAGTGGGTGAAAACCCGAAACTGCCCCCAAACGGCACCGTGAGTGGCACCAACACCTCGTACCGGACAAATGTAACTTGTATGAACTGATCACGCGATCACGGGACCCCCGGTTTGAGAATAAAACAATAATTTGCATCTTTTTAGACTTTAGCATAAGAACATGGCGTTAGTGGGGGAAAACCCGATAGGTCCCCCGAACGGCCCCGTGAGTGGCACCAACACCTTGTACGGGACAAATGTAACTCGTAGGAACTGATCGCACGATCAAGGGACTCCCAGTTTGAGATTATGACGATAATTTAAAAATATTTGGACTTAGGCAAAACTTAGTGTTAGTGGGTGAAAGGCCAAAACAGTCCTCATATGGCCCCGTGAGTGGCACCAATACATCGCACGGGACCAGTGTAACTCGTAGGAACTGACCGCGCGATCATGGGACCCCCGGTTTGAGAATGCGATGATAATTTGCATGTTTCTACTCTTAGACTTAAAAACATGGCATTAGTGTGGGTGAAAACCTAAAACAAACCCCGAACAACCCCGTGAGTGGGACTAGCACCTCGTATGGGACCAATGTAACTCGTATGAACTGATCGCCCGATCATGGGACCCCCAGTTTAATTATACGATGATAATTTGCATCTTTCTTAACTTTGGCTTAAAAACATGGTGTTAGTGGTGGAAAACGAAAAACAGACCCTGAACGGCCCCATGAGTGGCACCAACACCTCGTGCGGGACCAATGTAACTCGTAGAAATTAACCGCGCAATCACGGGACCCCCGGTTTGGGAATACGATGATAATTTTTATATTTCTTGACTTAGGCTTAAAAACATGGCATTAGTGGATGAAAACTCGAAATAGCCCCTGAACTGCCCCGTGAGTGGCACCAACACCTTGCATGGCACCAACGTAACTCGTAGGAACTGACCGTAGGATCACGGGACTCCCGACTTGAGAATACGACGTTAATTTGCATATTTCTAGACTTAGGCTTAAAAAATGGCATTAGTGGGGGAAAAACTCGAAACAACCACCGAATGGCCCCGTGAGTGTCACCAACACCTCGTAATGGACGAATGTAACTCATAGGAACTGATCGCGTGATCACAGGACCACCAGTTTGATAATACAATGATAATTTGCATATATCTTGACTTAGGCATAAAAACATGGCATTAGTGGTGAAAAACCTGAAATATCCACCGAATAGGCCCCGTGAGTGGCACCAACTCCTCGCACGGGACCAATGTAACTCGTAGGAACTGACCATGCGATCACGGGACTCCCGAGTTGAGAATACGATGATAATTTTCAATTTTTAGACATTGGCATAAAAACATGGTATTAGTGGGGAAAAACCAGAAACAGCCCCCGAACGGTCTCGTGAGTGGAACCAACACCTCGCATAGAACCAATGTAACTCGTAGGAACTGACCGTGCGATCACGAGAGACCCAGTTCGGGAATACGACGATAATTTTCATATTTCTTGACTTAGGATTAAAAATATGGCATTAGTGGGTGAAAACCCTAAATAGCCCCCGAACGGCCCCGTGAGTGGCACCAACACCTATCACGAGACCAATGTAACTCGTAGGAACTGATCATGCTAACACGGGAACCCCAGTTTGAGAATATAATGATAATTTACATGTTTTTAGACTTTGGCATAAAAACGTGGCTTTAGTGGGGAAAACTGGAAATAGCCACCGAACAGCCCCGTGAGTGGCAACAACACCTCGCTCGAGACCAATGTAAATCCTAGGAACTGACCGCACGATCATGGGACTCCCGGTTTGAGAATACGATGATAATATAAAAATATCAGGACATAGGTAAAACATGGCCTTAGTGGGTGAAAAACCAAAACATCACTCGAACGGCCCCGTGAGTGGAAGCAACACCTCACACGGAACCAATGTAACTCGTAGGAACTGACCGGCGATCACGGGACTCCTGGTTTGAGAATATGACAATAATTTGTATATTTCTAGACTTAGGCTTAAAAACATGGCGCTAGAGGTTGAAAACCCAAAACAACCCCCGAACAGCCCCGTGAGTGGCACGAACAACTCGTACGAGACCAATGTAACTCGTAGGAACTGACCGTGCGATCACGGGACTCCCAGTTTAAGAATGTGACGATAACTTGCATGCTTCTAGACTTTATCATAAATACATGGCATTAGTAGGGAAAACCCCTAAACATCCCCTGAACGGCCCCGTGAGTGGCACCCCCACCTCAGATAGGACTAATGTAACTCGTAGGAACTGACCGCATGATCACGGGACCCCCGGTTTGAGAATACGATGATAATTTCCATATTTTCTTACTTTGGCTTAAAAACGTGGTGTTAGTGGGGGGAAACCCGAAAGAGCCCATGAATGGCCTCGTGAGTGACACCAACACCTCGTACGGGACCAATGTAATAAATAGGAACTGATCGTGCGACCACGGGAGTCCCAATTTGAGAATACGACGATAATTTACATGTTTCTAGACTTTGGCATAAAAACATGGCATTAGTGGGGAAAAAATCGAAACATCCCCCGAACGGCCCCGTGAGTGGCACCAACACCTCGCACATGACCAATGTAACTCGTAGGAACTGACCTTGCGATCAGGGGACACCCGATTGGGTATTACGACGAGAATTTGCTTATTTCTTAACTTAGGCGTAAAATCATGGCATTAGTGGGTGAACACCCGAAACATCCCTCGTACGGCCCCGTGAGTGGCACTAACACCATCTCGGTACCAATGTAACTTGTAGGAACTGATCGTGCAACCACGGGACCCCCAATTGAGAATACGGCGATAATTTGCATTTTTTTGGACTATAGCTTAAAAACAAGGTGTTAGTGGGAGTAAACCAAAAAGAGCCCCCAAACGGCCCCGTGAGTGGCACCAACACCTCGTACGAGACCAATGTAACTCGTAGGAACTAATTGTGCGATCACGAGACTCCCAATTTAAGAATATGATGATAATTTTCATGTTTCTAGACTTTGGTATAAAAACGTGGCATTAGTGTGGAAAGCCCTGAAACAGCCCCCGACTGGCCCCGTGAGTGGCACCAACACCTCGCATAGGACCAATGTAACTCGTAGGACTGATCATGAAAACTCGGGAACCCCGGTTTGAGAATAAGATAATAATTTGCATCTTTTTGGACTTTGGCATAAAAACATGGTGTTAGTGGGAAAAACTAGAAACAACCCCTGAACGGCCCTGTGAGTGGCAATAACACCTCGCTCTAGACTAAAGTAAATCATAGGAACTGATCGCGCAATCACGGGACTCCCGATTTGAGAATACGATGATAATATAAAAATATCAAGACATAGGAAAAACATGGCGTGTGTGGGTGAAAAACCCAAAAAAGCCCCCGAACGTCCACGTGAGTGGAAGAAACACCTTGTACGGGACAATTAAAACTCGTAGGAACTGATCGCGTGATCACGGGACCCCCAGTTTGAGAATACGATGATAATTTCCATCTTTCTGGAGTTTGGCTTAAAATTGTGGCGTTAGTGGGGAAACCCCGAAAGAGCCCACGAATAGCACCATGAGTGGCACCAACACCTCGCACGGGACCATTATAACTCGTAGGAACTGACTGTGCGATCACGGGACTCCCAGTTTAAGAATACGGTGATAATTTTCCTGTTTGTAGACTTTGGCATGAAAACATGGCGTTAGTAGGGAAAAACTCAAAACAACCCCCGAACGGCCCCGTGAGTGGCACCAACTGTCACACCCCAAACCGAATATCCATACTAATCATTTGTTATTAGAATAATTGGATCATAATCTCGAGCCCATTGAAAATTTAATTCCTTTATCAATTTTTTATTTTTTTCATAATGAACATAATATTGTTCTTGTGCCATAACGAATTCAACATCATAGTCATAATTAGAGATTATACAATACTACGATTAACTATGATCAACTCAATCCATACTAAATCAATATATACAATGTGTGAGTATATCAAAATATTCAGTGTGACAACAATAAAATCTCCATACTTAAACCCCAGCTCTTCTAACGGTGCAACTCTTAAAGTTACCGGTCATATATTATCCTAGCTGGCAGCGTACAAACCTGAAATTGTTAAAATATAAACCATAAGCATTAAGCTTAGTGAGGTACTCCTTCCCTGCAATAGAATAACAATTCTATATAGAATATGTGAATATAAAATCTGAACAATCCTGCCCATTGGCAATAACAAATCATGGATCATAAGATCCAAATAATTCTGCCCGTTGGCAATAACAAATCCTGGATCATAAGATCCAAATAATTCTTCCCATTGGCAATAATAAATCCTGGATATTTGAATATCCAAAAAAATCCTGAATACCGAAGTATTCAAACCAATCCTGGATCATGAGACCCAAACAAATCCTGGAAATTTTAATATCCAAACAAATCTTGAATACCGAAGTATTCAAACAAATCCGCTCTTAGAGCTATATTCATATTTATATATGAAACAAATCATAAGTACACTCACCTTGACAGTTTAACTGGCTTTTCCCTTGCCTTTATCTGGTACTTGTTCAATCATCTCTTCTTCCCTTCCTATCATTCTTACAATATTAGTATCATCATAAGAATATTAATAGTCCAAAGAATAACTTCAATCATAACTCAATTCATAAGCATCATAATATTCAATTCAAATCATTCATTATAAATGAAGTCCCATCTAGACTCAGGTTCTGATATCTAACATATTCAAATTACACCCCAAATATTCTTTCATTCTTCTTGGTAATCCAATCCTTATCATATCATGTTCCCAACACAAAATACGGAACGTACTTCTGAGTTTCCTAGAGCTAGATATGCCTATTTCTTTTCCACATAGCAAATCTGCCCTATAGGCTCTTTTATCGTTCATTCTATTTCCAGAAATTTTCATAATTTTTATACATCATAAATTTCTATGATATTTTTCCCAACATCATTAAACATATTTAAAAATACAGAATTAAAGTTTCATAATTTTTAAGGTTCGTTTGCTATGTCAAGCAAAACATCGAACACATGGCAGGCATACTTTCACCCTTAGGGCAGATTTCATACCCGAACTTCAAACTCTCACCAAAGACTCATTTCTTGGTATTTTCCCATAATTTTCGGATATGTCATTCATATGTGAGTCCAGGTTAATCTTAAATTGGAATCAATCAATTCCAGTAAGTATACAAAAATATATGAAAGTTTGAATAAACAAGGTTCCTAAACAAAACAATTTCAAGGGTTTAGACATTCAAGTTTACTTAAACTTGCATCTATCCATAAGTACACATCAAGGCATGGAAATTCAGTAAAAAAATGATTATTTCAATCATTTAAATAAGTAATACAAAAAAATAAACAAGATTTATGAATGGAAATACCTTAGGGGCTTTTACGTAATTTTTCTATGAATTTTTGTTCAATTTCTCCTCACACTTTCTTCCTAAACTTCAAAACTCTCTTTCCTTAAGTTAAAACTCTTCCATGGCTGAAATATGCTGAAGTAAGAGCTTAATTCAAGGGTTTTAAGTCGGCATAAGGACACCCCCTCTTGTTCCAATCAAAATATAACATGTGGCATTACATAAAACAAAATATCATTTATGGCTAAATGACCACTTTACCCACTGTTCGTAAAAGACAATATCTTCCCACTCGGATGTCCGTTAGATGAACCGTTTCTTTTGTTATAAACCTAACACATATATCTACAAATATCTAGTTTACACCTCAAGTTCATTGTTACATCATAAAGGTCAAAACTAGCCTCCAACAGGAACATTCCTACCGAAAACTTTAAAATTTCACATTTGTAACTAATTCGATATTTCAAGATTTATCAAGGTGGGATTAAACTAAAAATAATTACTTAACATTATATATATACTAATAACATATTATTCATATCACATAAGCTAGTCATGATTTAAACATGATTTATCAAAATTATATTCGGGTTGTCACAATTCTCGCCTCGTTAGGAAATTTCGTCCCCGAAATTGACATACCTTGGTTGTCCAAATCAAACAAATACGGATAATTAATCTTCATGGTATCCTCACTCTCCCATGTAGCTTCTTCCATGGAATGCCTTCTCCACACAACTTTCACAAGTGGGATCACTTTTGATCTCAATATTTGTTCTTTCCTATCGACGATTGCAAGTGGTTCTTCCACATAGCTCAAATATTCCTTCAACTCAATAGGTTGTTCCACCAATACATGTGAAGGGTCCTCTACATACTTTCTCAACATGGAAAACATCATGTAATCGAGCTAACTCCTGTGGTAATGCTAACTTGTAGGCAACCATCCCGACTTTCTCAAGAATTTCATAAGTTCCTATGTAGCGTGGACTTAATTTACCTTTCTTTCCAAACCTCATAACTCCTTTCCATGGAGATATACGAAGAAACACATAATCCCCTTTCTGGAATTCCAAATCTTTTCGTCATTTATCCGCATAACTTTTCTGTCTGCTTTGAGCTGTTCTCATTCTATCTTGAATAATCTTCACTTTTTCAGTGGTGACTTCAATTAATTTTGGACCCTCTATCTTCCTTTCACCAACTTCACCCCAACATATCGGTGTACGACATCGTCTACCGTACAAGGCTTCATATGGAGCCATACCAATAGTATACATAAAACTATTGTTATATGCAAATTCTATCAAAGGAAAATATTCATCCCAGTTTCCTTTAAAATCAAGCACACAAAATCTAAGCATATCTTCCAAGATCTGTATTGTCCTTTCAGACTGTCCATCTGTCTGAGGATGAAAAGTCGTACTAAACTTCAAGTTAGTACCCATAGCATACTGCAAGCTATACCAAAATCTGGATGTAAAAGTAGGGTCCCTATCTGAAACAATAGATACCGGTGCTCCACGCAATCGAATAATTTCATTAACATACAATCTAGCATACCTATCAACTGTATACGTAGTCTTGACTGCTAGAAAATGAGCGGACTTCGTCAATCTATCCACCACTACCCAAATCGAATCTGACCCCTTCAGAGATCGAGGAATCCCAACCACAAAATCAATCGTTACATGATCCCATTTCCATTCCGGTATTGGCAATAGCTGAAGCAGACCAGTAGGTTTCTGATGCTCCACTTTCACTTGCTGAAATATAAGGCACCTCGCAAAAAAATTAGCTATTTCCTTCTTCATATTATTCCACCAATAATGCTCCTTTAAATCCCTATACATTTTAGTGCTACCAGGATGCATAGTATAAATGGAATTATGATCCTCATCTAAAATTTCCTCTTTCAATCCACACACATTAGGCACACACAACCGCTGCTTATACAATAAAGTGCCATCATTCACAATAAAAAAATCTTCAGACTTACCATCTCGGAGATCTTGTCGTTTTTTCTCAAGAAATGGATATTGACTTTGCAAATCATGAATACGGGTAGCTAACAAAGGCCTCACGCTTACATGAGCAAAGAACTTGTCCCTATCGGTTAGCTTCAATTCTACTCCAATTAATCTCAACTCCATGATGTGGGAAACTCTAGCACACCGAATACAAGATAACCTGCCCGAAGCCTTTCTACTCAGAGCATCTGCAACTACATTTGCCTTCCCTGGGTGGTAGTGAATTGTACAATCATAGTCTTTAATTAACTCCATCCATCGCCTCTGCCTCAAATTCAACTCCTTTTGAGTAAATAAATACTTAAGGCTTCGATGGTCAGTATAAATTTCACATACCTCACCATATAGATAATGACGCCATAATTTCAAAGCAAAGACAATAGCAGCAAGTTCCAAATCGTGTGTTGGATAATTACGTTCATGTGTACGTAACTGCCTAGAAGCATAAGCAATAACTTTACCATGTTGCATAAAAACACAACCCAACCCCTGGTGTGAAGCATCAGTATAAATAACAAAACCATCTCCACCATGTGGAATAGTAAGAACCGGTGCAGTTACCAACCTCTTTTTCAATTCATCAAAACTATTTTCGCAATCTGAATTCCATTCAAACTTAACATCTTTTCGGGTTAATTTAGTCATCGGTAAGGCTATTGAAGAAAATCCCATAATAAACCTTCTATAATACCTAGCTAAACCCAGAAAACTCCTCACCTCAGTCACATTATTGGGTCTCTCCCAATTTACAATAGCTTCCACCTTCTTGGGATCAACACATATGCCATCTCCAGAAATAACATGGCCTAAAAATACAACTTTTGATAGCCAAAATTCACATTTGCTAAACTTAGTATACAATTGCTTATCTTTCAACACATTCAAAATAGTTCGGAGATGCTTTTCATGTTCAACCATATCATGAGAATAAATCAGAATGTCATTAATAAAAACTATCACAAATGAATCAACAAAAGGATCCAGTACCCGGATCTTAAGATCCATAAATACAGCTGGAGCATTAGTCACCCCAAAAGGCATCACCATAAATTCAAAATGACCATACCGAGTACGAAAAGAAGTTTTAGAAATATCACTCTCCTTAACCCTCAACTGATGATAACCCGATCGTAAGTCTATTTTTGAAAACACTTTAGCACCCTGTAACTGATCAAACAAATCATCTATACGAGGTAAAGGGTACTTGTTCTTAATTTTAGCTTTATTCAGTTGCCTATAATCAATACACAAATGCATGGTACCATCTTTCTTCTTCATAAATAAAACCGGCGCCCCCCATGGAGATACACTAGGTTGTATGAACCCCCTATCAAGCAAATCCTGCAACTGAATTTTGAGTTCTTTCAACTCAGCAGGTGCCATTCTATACAGTGCCATAGAAATAGGGGTTGTCCCCGGTGCTAATTCAATACTAAATTCAATTTCTCTTTCTGGGGGTAACCCTGGGAACTCAATAGGAAACACTTCTGGAAAATCCCGTTCAATAGGAACATCGACTAATTATAAAGAACCCTTCCTAGTGTCAAGAACATATGCAATAAAACCCTCATAACCCTTACTCAATAATTTCCTCGTCTGAATAGCATAAATGATGCAACTGGGAACAATTTTCCTTTCCCCCACAAATTTAAATCCAGGCTCACCAGGCATATTAAAAACAACTTCCTTACAGAAACAATCCATAGATGCATGATATTTAGATAACCAATCCATTCCCAGAATTATGTCAAAATAAAAAATATCCAACGGAAGTAGATCTATAACTGTATCTCTAGCCCCCACAGTCAAAACACAATCACGAAAAACATATTCAACTACAATCATATCCCCCATAGGCATGGGAATACCCAACCCCACCTCTAAATGAGTGCATGGTCTATTCAGATATATGGAAAATGCATATGACACAAAAGAATGTGTGGAACCAGGATCAATCAGAACATAAGCACTTCTATCAGTAATAGAAAGTGTACCTGTCACCACATCTGGAGTAATCTGAGCTTCTTTCATTGTAAAAACTCGTCCACCTGGTCTGGAACTATTAGCTTGTCCTCTGCCCATACTTTTCACTGCACTGCCCGGAGATAACATTTTGCTTTCTACTTCACTATGTGCTACTGGAGTCTCTGCCAATTGCGGACAATTATTCTTAATATGCCCCACTTGATGACAATGGTAGCATTCCAATCCCTTAAGCTTAGGACACTCAGATTTATAATTCCCTTCCTCTTTACAAAAGAAACATGTAACAACTCTTGTCGGTGTCTCACCCTTTCCTGACCTCCTAACAAGACTAGAAGATTCCCCACCCCTAGTATCTCTGCCAAATCTCCCCAGACCTCTACCACTATCTCCACCACCTCTCTGAAATTTATGGGGTTCCATCTTAACACTTCCACCCTCACCTCCCTTAGAGTGAGATGCGTCGAATCTACTCTTCTTAAAACTCTCTCTACTCGCCACCCCTTGGTTCATTTGCCTTTCTGCTATCGTGGCTTTATTTACCAGAGAAGCATAATCTTCTAACTCATAAGTGGCCACTCTATTTTGAATTGGCCAAATCAGTCGATATTGAAACATACTACATTTATCTCCTTCATCCTTCACATACTTAGTAGCAAATCTAGACAAAGTAGTAAATTTAGCATCATACTCCCTTACAGACATTTTCCCTTGGGTAAAATTTATAAACTCCCTCAACTTCTCCCTCCTATAAACCTTAGGGAAATACTTAACATACAAAGCTTTAATAAATTCAGCCCAAGTAATAACATCAGTACCTTCCATCCTGGGCACCAAATGGTTGCGGGCTTCCGACCAATATTTCGCCTCCCCTTTGAGCTTAAACACAGCTAGATTCACTTTCTGGTTATCTGGAACCTTCATAACTGCAAAGATAGTTTCTAGATCTCTGACCCACATCTCAGCTTCTGTAGGTTCAACTGACCCTGAATATTCTGGAGGATTCAACTTCAAAAACTTGTCATGCATGGAATCTTTCATTTCCTTCCTTGCCTCTTTCTCAATCCTGGCCACAGTCTTTGATTCTAGATATCTAGCCTGTTGTTCTGCCATTTGCACCATATTTTTTTCTTGTTGCTCTGCCATCCTCATCATTGCTTGTGCCATTATTTGCATCTCTGTAGGCTGCTCTTGATCTCTAGCCCTTCCAGGAACACTTTGCTCTACTTCAGTATTCTCTGTACGAGAAGCCACTCCCTCTTCTCTATGTTGTCCATTCCCAGGTTCCATCTGGATTTATCTGTAATACAACAAAGTTCTAACAACCAATATAAACAGTTTATGATACTAAACTATTGGTTAGTATATAAACAATTCATAAATATAAAATCAACTCAATACTGCTATCTAATCGTCACACACGTCCAGAATTAATAACCACGCTCTGATACCACTAAATGTCACACCCCAAACCCAATATCCATACTAATCATTTGTTATTAGAATAATTGGATCATAATCTCGAGCCCATTGAAAATTTAATTCCTTTATCAATATTTTTTTTTTTGCATAATGAACATAATATTGTTCTTGTGCCATAACGAATTCAACATCATAGTCATAATTAGAGATTATACAATACTACGATTAACTATGATCAACTCAATCCATACTAAATCAATATATACAATGTGTGAGTGTATTAAAATCTTCATTGTGACAACGATAAATTCTCCATACTTAAACCCCAGCTCTTCTAACGGTGCAACTCTTAAAGTTACCGGTCATATATTATCCTAGCTGGCAGCGTACAAACCTGAAATTGTTAAAATATAAACCATAAGCATTAAGCTTAGTGAGGTACTCCTTCCCTGCAATAGAATAACAATTCTATATCGAATATGTGAATATAAAATCTGAACAATCCTGCCTATTGGCAATAACAAATCATGGATCATAAGACCCAAATAATTATGCCCGTTGGCAATAACAAATCCTGGATCATAAGATCCAAATAATTTTGCCCATTGGCAATAACAAATCCTGGATATTTGAATATCCAAACAAATCCTGAATACCGAAGTATTCAAACCAATCCTGGATCATGAGACCTAAACAAATCCTGGATATTTTAATATCCAAACAAATCCTGAATACCGAAGTATTCAAACAAATCCGCTCTTAGAGCTATATTCATATTTATATATGAAACAAATCATAAGTATACTCACCTTGACAGTTTAACTGGCTTTTCCCTTGCCTTTATCTGGTACTTGTTCAATCAGCTCTTCTTCCCTTCCTATCATTCTTACAATATTAGTATCATCATAAGAATAGTAATAGTACAAAGAATAACTTCAATCATAACTCAAATCATAAGCATCATATTATTCAATTCAAATCATTCATTATAAATAAAGTCCCATCTAGACTCGGGTTCTGATATCTAACATATTCAAATTACAGCCCAAATATTCTTTAATTCTTCTTGGTAATCAAATCTTTATCATATCATGTTCCCAACACAAAAGACGGAACATAATTCTGATTTTCCTAGAGCAAGATATGCCTATTTCTTTTCCACATAGCAAATCTTCCCTATAGGCTCTTTTATCGTTCATTCAATTTCCAGAAATTTTCATACTTTTTCTTTATCATAAATTTCTATGATATTTTACCCAACATCAGTAAACATATTGAACAATACATAATTAAAGTTTCATAATTTTTAAGGTTCGTTTGCTATGTCAAGCAAAATAATAAACACATGGCGGGCATACTTTCACCCTTAGGGCAGATTTCATACCCGAACTTCAAACTCTCACCAAAGACTCATTTCTTGGTATTTTCCCATGATTTTCGGATATGTCATAAATATGTGAGTCCAGGTTAATCTTCAAATGGAATCAGTCAATTCCAGTAAGTATACAAAAATATATGAAAGTTTGAATAAACAAGGTTCCTAAACAAAACAATTTCAAGGGTTTAGACATTCAAGTTTACTTAAACTTGCATCTATCCATAAGTACACATCAAGGCATGGAAATTATGTAAACAAATGATTATTTCAATCATTTAAATAAGTAATACAGAAAAATAAACAAGATTTATGGATGGAAATACCTTAGAGGCTTTTACGTAATTTTTCTATGAATTTTTGTTCAATTTCTCCTCACACTTTCTTCCTACACTTCAAAACTCTCTTTCCTTAGGTTAAAACTCTTCCATAACTGAAATATGCTGAAGGAAGAGCTTAATTCAAGGGTTTTAAGTCGGCATAAGGCCACCCCCTCTTGTTCCAATCAAAATATAACATGTGGCATTACATAAAACAAAATATCATTTAAGGCTAAATGACCACTTTACCCCCTGTTTGTAAAAAGACAATATCTTCCCACTCGGATGTCCGTTCGATGAACCGTTTCTTTTGTTATAAACCTAAATCACATATCTACAAATATCTAGTTTACACCTCAAGTTCATTATTACATCATAAAGGTCAAAACTAGCCTCCAACAGGAACATTCCTACCGAAAACATTAAAATTTCACATTTGTAACTAATTCGATATTTCAAGATTATGAAGGTGGGATTAAACTAAACATAATTACTTAACATTATATCACATAAGCTAATCATGATTTAAACATGATTTATCATAATTATATTCGGGTTGTCACACCAACACCTCGCATTAGACCCCGAGTTGGGGAATACGACGAGAATTTGGATATTTCTTTACTTACGCGAGAAAACATGGTGTTAGTGCGTGAACACCCAAAACAGCCTCCGTACGGCCCCGCGAGTGGCACCAACACCTTGCTCGGTACCAATGTAACTTGTAGAAACTAATCGTGCGATCATGGGACCCTCGATTTGAGAATACGACGATAATTTGCATATTTCTGGACTTTGGCCTAAAAACGGGGCGTTAGTGGGGGGAAAACCCGAAATATCCCCCAACGGCCCCGTGAGTGGCACCAACACCTTTTACGAGGCCAATGTAACTCGTAGGAACTGATCGTGTTATCACGGGACTCCCAATTTAACAATATGATGATAATTTGCATGTTTCTAGACTTTTGCATAAAATCATGGCGTTAGTGGGGAAAACTCGAAACAGCCCCTGAATGGCCCCGTGAGTGGCACTAACACCTCGCATGAGACCAATGTAACTCGTAGGACTGATCGTGCGAACACGGAACCCCAGTTTGAGAATACGATGATAATTGTCATCTTTATGGACTTTTGCATAAAAACATGGCGTTAGTGGGGAAAAATAGAAACAGCCCCCGAACGGCCCCATGAGTGGCAACAACACCTCGCTCAGGACCAAAGTAAATCGTAGGAACTGATTGCGCAATCATGACCCTCCCAGTTTGAAAATACGATGCTAATATAAACATATCAGGACATAGGCAAAACATGGTGTTAGTGGCTGAATACCCGAATCAACCCCCGAACGGGCACGTGAATGGAAGCAACACCTCGCACGGGACAATTATAAATCATAGGAACTGACCGCGTGATCGGGGAAACCTCGGTTTTAGAATACGATGATAATTTCCATCTTTCTGGACTTTGGCTTAAAAACGTGGCGTTAGTGGGGGAAAACCCGAAGGAGACCACGAATAGCCCCGTGAGTGCCACCAACACCTCGCACGAGACCAATGTAACTCGTAGAAACTGACCGTGTGATAATGGGACTCTGAGTTTAAGAATACGATGATAATTAGCATGTTTCTAGACTTTGGCATAAAAATATGGCGTTAGTGGGGAAAACCTGAAGCAGCCCCCGAACGGCCCCGTGAGTGGCACCCACACCTCGCACATGACCAATGTAACTCGTAGGAACTGACCGTGTGATCACGGGACTCCCAATTTAACAATATGATGATAATTTGCATGTTTCTAGACTTTAGCATAAAAACAAGGCATTAGTGGGGAAAAACCCGAAGCTGCCCCCGAACGACCCCGTGAGTGGCACCAACACCTCGCACGAGACTAATGTTACTCGTAGGACTGATCGTGCCAACACGGGAACCTCGGTTTATGAATACAACGATAATTTGCATCTTTCTGGACTTCGGCATAAAACATGGCATTAGTGGGGAAAAACCAAAAATAGCCCCCGAAAGGCCCCGTGAGTGGCAACAACACCTCGCTCGGGACCAACATAAATAGTATGAACTGACTGCACAATCACGGTACTCCCGGTTTAAGAATACGATGACAATATAAAAATACCAGGACATAGTCAAAACATGGCGTTAGTGGGTGAAAACCCAAAACATCAGCTGAACGACCCCGTGAGTGGAAGCAACACCTCGCACGGGACCAATGTAACTCGTAGGAACTGATCGGTGATCACGGGACTCCCGATTTGAGAATACGATGATAATTTGCATATATCTATACTTTGGCTTAAAAACATGGTGTTAGTAGGAGAAAACCCAAAACAACCCCCGAACAGCCCCGTGAGTGACCCCAACACCTTGGATGGGACCAATGTAACTCGTAGGTAGTGACTGTACGATCACGGGACTCCCAATTTAAGAATACAACGATGATTTGCATGTTTCTAGACTTTTGCATAAAAACATGGCGTTAGTGGGGAAAAACCTGTAACGTCCCCGAACGGCCCCGTGAGTGGCACCAACACCTTGCATAGGACCATTGTAACTCGTAGGAACTGACCTCGCGATGACGGGACCCCTGGTTGGGGAATATGACGATAATTTGCATATTTCTTGACTTAGGCTAAAAAACATGGCATTAGTGGGCGAAAACCCGAAACAGCCCCCGAACGGCCCTGTAAGTGGCACCAACACCTCGCACGGGATAAATTTAACTCGTAGGAACTGATCGTGCGATCACAGGACCCACGGTTTGAGACTACGATGATAATTTCATCTTTCTGGACTTTGGCTTAAAAATGTGACGTTAGTGGAGGAAAACCTAAAAGATCCCCCGAACGACCCTTGAGTGGCACCAACACCTTGTACGAGACCAATGTAAGTCGTAGGAACTGACTGAGCGATCACGAGACTCCCAGTTTAAGAGTACATTGATAATTTGCATGTTTCTAGACTTTATCATAAATACATGGCGTTAGTGTGAAAAACCTGAAACATCCCCCGAACGGTCTCGTGAGTGGCACCAACACCTCGCACAGGACCAATGTAACTCGTAGGAACTGACCGCGCAATCACGGGACCCCTGATTTGGGAATACAAAAATAATTTGCATATTTCTTGACTTAGGGTTAAAAACATGGCGTTAGTGGGTGAAAACTTGAAACAGGCCCGTGAGTGGCACCAACACCTTACACGGGACCAATGTAACTCGTAGGAACTGATCCTGTGATTACGGGACTCGTGGTTTGAGAATATCATGATAATTTTCATCTTTCTGGACTTTGGCTTTAAAATGTGGCGTTAGTGGGGGGATCCCAAAAGAGCCCCCGAACGGCCCCGTGAGTGGCATAAACACCTCGTATAGGACCAATGTAACTCATAGTAACTGATCGTGGAATCACGGGACTCCCAGCTTAAGAATACGAAGATAATTTCCATATTTCTAGACTTTTGCAAAAAAACATGGCGTTAGTGAGGAAAAACATGAAAAAGCCCCCAAATGGCCCCGTGAGTGCCACTAACACCTCACGCAGGACCAATGTAACTTATAGGAACTGACCGCGCAATCACGGGACCCCCGATTTGAGAATACGATGATAATTTGTATATTTTTGGACTTTGGCTTAAAAACATGGCGTTAGTGGGGAAAACCAGAAAGAGCCACCGAATGGACCATGAGTGGCACCAACACGTCCTACGGGACCAATGTAACTCGTAGAAACTGACCGTGCGATCATGGGAAACCTGGTTTGAGAATACGATGTTAATTTGCTTGTTTCTAGACTTAGGCTTAAAAACATGGCGTTAGTGGGGGAAAATCCGAAATAGCCCCGAACGGCCCCGTGAGTGGCACCAACACCTCGCACATGAGACCAATGTAACTCGTAGGAACTGACCTCGCGATAATGGGACCCCCGGTTTGAGAATACGATGATAATTTTCATCTTTCCGGACTTTGTCTTAAAAAAGTGGCATTAGTGGGGAAAAACCAGAAACAACCCCCGAACGACCCCGTGAGTGGTAACAGCACCTCGCTCGGGACCAATGTAAATCGTAGGAACTGATCGTGCGATCACGAGACCCTCAGTTTGGGAATACGACAATAATTTGCATATTTCTTGACTGAGGCTTAAAAACACGACGTTCGCGGGTGAAAACCCAAAATATCCCCCAAATGACCCCGTGAGTGTCCCCAACACCTTGCATGAGAGCAATCTAACTCGTAGGAACTGATCGTGCGATCACGGGAACCCCGGTTTGAGAATACGACGATAATTTGCATGTTTCTTGACATTGGCATAAAAACATGGCATTAGTGGGAAAAAACAAAAACCAACCCCAGAACGGCCCCGTGAGTGGCAACAACTCCTCGCTCGGGACCAATGTAAATCGTAGAAACTGATCGCGGAATCACGGGACTCTCGGTTTGAGAATACGACGATAATATAAAAATATCAGGACATAGGCAAAATATGGCTTTGTGGGTGAAAACCTAAAACATCCCCTGAACGGCCCCGTTAGTGGCACCAACACCTCGTACGGGACCAAGGTAACTCATTGGAACTGATCGTGTGATTACAGGACCCCCGGTTTGAGAATATGATGATAATTTGCATCTTTCTGGACTTTGGCTTTAAAATGTGGCGTTAGTGGGGGGAAATTCTAAAAGAGCCCCCGAGCAGCCCCGTGAGTGGCATCAATACCTCAGACCGGACCAATGTAACTCGTAGGAACTGACCGTGCAATCACGGGACTTCCAGCTTAAGAATACGACGATAATTTGCATGTTTCTATACTATTGCAAAAAGACATGGCGTTAGTGGGGAAAAACATGAAACAACCCCCAAACGGCCCCCTGAGAGGCACCAACACCTCACACAGGACAAATGTAACTTGTAGGAACAAACCACGCGATCACGGGACCACCGATTTGAGAATACGATGATAATTTGTATCTTTCTGGACTTTGGCATAAAAATGTGGCGTTAGTGGGGGAAAACCCAAAAGAACCACCGAATAGCCCCGTGGGTGGCACCAACACCTCGAACGGGACCAATGTAACTCGTAGGAACTGACCGTTCGATCACGGGAACCCTGGTTTGAGAATACGACGTTAATTTGCATGTTTCTAGACTTTAGCATCAAAATGTGGCATTAGTGTGGAAAAACATGAAACAGCCCCGAACGGCCCCTTGAGTGGCACCAACACCTCGCGCATGACCAATGTAACTCGTTGGAATTAACCGCGCGATAACGGGATCCCCGGTTCGAGAATACGATAATAATTTTCATCTTTCTGGACTTTGGCTTAAAATGTGGCGTTAGTGGGTGAAAACCAAAAGAGTCCCCGAACAGCCCCATGAGTGGCACTAACACCTCGTACGGGACCAATGTAACTCGTAGGAACTGATCGTATGATCACGGGAACTATAGTTTGAGAATAGAGAAATAATTTGCATCCTCCTAGACTTTAGCATAAAAACATGGCGTTAGTGGGGAAAAACTCGAAACAACCCTCGAAAGGCCCCATGAGTGGCACCAACACCTCGCACGAGACCAATGTAACTCGTAGGAAGTGATCGCGCGATCCCGAAAACCCCGGTTGGTGAATACGACGATAATTTGCATATATCTAGACTTATGCATGAAAACATGGTATTAGTGGGGAAAAACTAGAAATAGCCCCCGAACACCCCGTGAGTGGAAACAACACCTCGCTCGGGACCAATGTAGGTAGGAACTAACCGCACGATCACGGGACTCCCGGTGTGAGAATACGACGATAATATTAAAATATCAGGGCATAGGCAAAACATGGCTTTAGTTGGTGAAAACCAAAAACATCCCCTGAATGGCCCCGTGAGTGGGAGCAACACGTTGCACGGGACCATTGTAACTCGTATGAACTGACCGGCGATCACGGGACTCCCGGTTTGATAATATGATGATAATTTTCATATTTCTAGACTTAGGCTTAAAAACAAGGTGTTAGTTGGGGAAAACCCAAAACAGTCCCCGAACGGCCCCGTGAGTGGCACCAACACCTTGCACGAGACCAATGTAACTCGTAGGAACTGATCGCGTGATCAAGGAGACCCTGGTTTGAGAATACGATGTTAATTTGCATATATCTAGACTTAGGCAATAAAACATTGAGTTAGTGGGGAAAAATCGGAAATATCCCCAAATGTCCCCGTGAGTGGCAACAACACCTCGCTCGGGACCAATGTAAATCGTATGAACTGACTGCACGATCATGGGACTTCCCGTTTGAGAATACGATAATAATATTAAAATATCAAGACATAGGCAAAACATGGCGTTATGGGTGAAAACCCAAAACATCCCATGAACGACCCGTGAGTTGCATCAACACATCACACGGGACTAAAGTAACTCGTAGGAACTAACCAGCGATCACGGGACTCCCGGTTTGAGAATATGACGATAATTTGCGTATTTCAAGACTTAGGCTTAAAAATATGGCGTTAGTGGGTGAAAACCCAAGACATCTCCCGAACAACCCCATGAGTGGCACCAACACCTTGCACGGGACCAATGTAACTCGTAGGAACTGATCGTGCGATCACGAGACTCCCAGTTTAAGAATATGACAATAATTTTCATGTTTCTAGACTTTGGCATAAAAATATGGCGTTAGTGGGGAAAACCTGAAACAGCCCCAGAACGGCACCGTGAGTGGCACCAACACCTCGAACAGGACCAATGTAACTCCTAGTAATAGACCGCATTATCATGGGACCCTCGGTTTGAGAATACGATGATAATTTGTATCTTTCTAGAGTTTGGCTTAAAAATGTGGCGTTAGTGGCGGAAAACCCGAAAGAGCCCCGGAATGGCTCCGTGAGTGGCACCAACCACTCATACGGGACTAATGTAACTCGTAGGAACTGACCGTGCAATCACAGGAAACCTGTTTTGAGAATACGATGTTAATTTGCGTGTTTCTAGAGTTTAGCATAAAAACATGGAGTTAGTGGGGAAAAACCCGAAACAACCCCCGAACGGCCCCGTAAGTGGCACCAACACCTCGCATGGGACCAATGTAACTCGTAGGAACTGACCGTGCAATAATGGGTCCCCCGGTTTGAGAATATGATGATAATTTGCATCTTTCTCGACTTTGGTTTAAAAATGTGGCGTTAGTGGGTGAAAACTCGAAAGACCCCCCGAATGGCCCCGTGAGTGGCACCAACACCTCGTACGGGACTAATGTAACTCGTAGGAGTTGATCGTGCGATCACGGGAACCCTGGTTTGAGAATATGACAATAATTTGCATGTTCCTAGGCTTTAGCATAAAAACATGGCGTTAGTGGGGAAAAACTCGAAACTACCCTCGAACAGCCCCATGAGTGGCACCAACATCTCGCACAGGACCAATGTAACTTGTAGGAAGTGATCGCGCGATCGACGCCCGATTATGGAATACGATGATAATTTGCATATTTCTTGACTTAGGCATAAAAACATGGTGTTAGTTGGTGAAAACTCAAAACATCCCCCGAACAGCCCCGTGAGTGGCAGCAACACCTGACACGAGACCAATGTAACTCGTAGGAACTTATCGCGCCATCTCAAAACCCCCGGCTTGAGAATACGACGATAATTTTAATATATCTAGACTTAGGCATAAAAACATGGTGTTAGCGTGGAAAAATCGGAAATAGCCCCCGAACGCCCCGTGAGTGGCAATAACACCTCGCTCGGGACCAATATAAATGGAAGGAACTAATCGCACGATCACGGGACTCCCAGTTTGAGAATATGACGATAATATTAAAATATCAGGACATAGGAAAAACATGGCGTTAGTGGGTGAAAACCCAAAACATACCTCGAATGGCCCCGTGAGGGGCAGCAACACATCGCACAGGACCAATGTAACTCGTGCAAACTGACCGATGATCACAGGACACCCGGTTTGACAATATGATGATAATTTGCATATTTCTTGAATTAGGCTTAAAAACATGGCGTTAGTTAGTGAAAACCCAAAATAGCCCCCGAACGTCCCCGTGAGTGGCACCAACACCTCGCACGAGACCAATGTAACTCGTAGGAACTGATCGCGTGATCACGGAGACCCCGGTTTAGGAATACAACGATAATTTGGATATATCTAGACTTAGGCATTAAAACATGGTGTTAGTGGGGAAAAATCAGAAACAGCCCCCGAACGGCCCCGTAAGTGGTAATAACCCCTCGCTCGGGACCAATGCAAATCATAGGAACTGACCGCACGATCACGGGACTCCCGGTTTGAGAATACGACAATAATATTAAAATATCAGGACATAGGTAAAACATGGCGTTAGTGGGTGAAACCCAAAATATACCCTGAACGGCCCCGTGAGTGGCAGCAAAACGTCGCACAGGACCAATGTAACTCGTAGGAACTGACCGGAGAACACGGGACTCCCGGTTTGAGAATATGACAATAATTTACATATTTATGGATATAGTCTTAAAAATATGGCATTAGTGGGTGAAAACCAAAGACAATCCCCGAACAGCTCCATGAGTGGCACCAACACCTCGCACGAGACCAATGTAACTCATAGGAACTGACCGTGCGATCACGTGACTCCCAGTTTAAGAATACAACGATAATTTGCATGTTTCTAAATTTTGGCATAAAAACGTGGCGTTAGTGGGGAAAAACCCGAAACAGCCCCCGAACAGCCCCGTGAATGGCACCAACACCACGTACAGGACCAATGTAACTCGTAGGAACAGACCGCATGATCAAAGGACCCCAAGTTTGGGAATACAATGATAATTTGCATATTTCTTGACTTAGGCTTAAAAACATGGCGTTAATGACTGAAAACCCAAAATAGCCCCTGAATGGCCCCGTGAGTGGAACCAACACCTCGCACGGTACCAATGTTACTCATAGGACCTGATCATATGATCACAGGACCCCCGATTTGAGAATATAACGATAATTTGCATCGTTCTGGACTTTAGCTTTAAAATGTGGCGTTAGCGGGGGAAAACCCCAAAAATCCCTCGAGCGGCCCCGTGAGTGGCACCAACACAGCGTATGGGACCAATGTAACTCGTAGGAACTGACCGCCGATCCTGGGACTCCCAATTTAAGAATACTACAATAATTTGTATATTTCTAGACTTACGCTTAAAAACTGGTCGTTAGTTGGTGAAAACCCGAAATAGCCCCCGACCAGCCCCGCGAGTGGCACCAACACCTCGCACAGGACCAATGTAACTCGTACGAACTGACCGCATGATCACGAGACCAGTGATTTGGGAATACGATGATAATTTGCTTATATATTGACTTAGGCGGCAAGACATGGCGATAGTGGGAGAAAACCCGAAACTGCCCTCGAACGACCTTGTGAGTGGCACCAACACCTCGCACGGGATCAATGTAAATTATAGGAACTGACCGTGCGATCATGGGACTCCTAATTTGAGAATACAACGATAATTTAAAAACATAAGCACGTAGGAAAAACATGGCATTAGTGGGTGTAAACCCAAGACAGCCCCGAAACAGCCCCATGAGTGCCACCAACACCTCGCAGGGGAGCAATGTAACTCGTAGGAACTAACCGTGCGATCACGGGACTCCTAGTTTAAGAATATGATGATAATTTGCATGTTTCTAGACTTTTTTCATGCACTAACGCCATGTTTTTAAGTCTAAGCCTAGAAATATGCAAATTATCATCGCATTGTCAAACTAGGTTCATGTGATCACGCGGTCAGTTCCTACGAGTTACATCGATCCCGTCCATGTTGTTGGGGTCACTCACAGGGCCGTTTCGGGGGCTGTTTTGGGTTTTCACGCACTAACGCCATGTTTTTAAGCCGAATACTAAAAATTTTCAAATTATCATAATATTCTCAAATCGAGGGTCCCGTGATCATGCGATCAGTTCTTATGAGTTACAATCATCCCCTACGTTTACCCCTAAGTCTAGAAATATGCAAATTATCGGATTTTCTTCCATTAACGCCACGTTTTTACCCCTAAGTCTAGAAATATGCAAATTATCGACGTATTCTCAAATCGGGAGTCCCGTGATCGCGCAGTCAGTTTCTACGAGTTACATTTGTCCCGTTCGAGGTGAAGGTGCCACTCACGGGGCCGTTCAGGGGATGTTTCGGGTTTTCACGTACTAACGCCATGTTTTGCCTATGTCCTGATTTTTTATATTATCGTATTACTCTCAAACTTGGAGTCTCGTTATCACGCGATCGGTTCTTATGAGTTACATTGGTCCCGGGTGAGGTGTTGGTGCCACTCACGAGGCCGTTCCGGGGTTATTTCTGGTTTTCCCCCCACTAACGCCATGTTTTTATTCCAATGTATGGAAATATGCAAATTATCATCGTATTGTCAAATCGGGGGCCTCATGATCAGGCGACAGTTCCTACGAGTTACATCAGTCCCGTGCGAGGTGTTGGTGCCACACACGTGTTTGTTCGGGGGTTGTTTCGAGTTTCACCACTAACACCACGTTTTTAAGCCTATGTCTAGAAATATGCAAATTATCTTCGTATTCTCAAACCGGGAGTCCCGTGATCGCGCGATCAATTCCCATGAGTTTTCACCCACTAACGCCATCTTTTTATGCCTAAGTCAATAAACATGTAAATTATCGTCGTATTTTGAAACTGGGAGTCCTATGATTGCGCGATCAGTTCCTATGAGTTGCATTAGTCCCGTGTGAGGTGTTGGTGCCACTCACGGGGCCGTTCGGGGTCTCTTTCGAGTTTTCCCCCACTAATGCAATGTTTTTAATCCAAAGACTAAAAATATGCAAATTATCATCGCATTTTCAAACTGGGTTCCCGTGATCACGTGATCAGTTCCTATGAGTTACATTCATCCCGTGCAAGGTGTTGGTTCCACTCATGTGGCCGTTCGGGGGCTATTTTTAGTTTTCATGCACTAACGCCATGTTTTTAAGCCTAAGCCTAAGCCTAAGCCTAAAAATATGCAAATAATCATCGTATTCTCAAACTGGGGGTCCCGTGATCACGCGATTAGTTCCTACGAGTTACATTAGTCCCCTACAAGGTGTTGCTGCCACTCACGGGGCCGTTCAGAGGTTGTATTAGGTTTTCACCCACTAACGCAATGTTTTTAACTCTAAGTCTAGAGATATGCAAATTATCATCGTATTCTCAAACTGGGAGTCCCGTGATCACGCAGTTAGTTCCTACGAGTTACATTGGTCCCATGTGAGATGTTGGTGCCACTCACGGGGCTGTTCGGGGGCTGTTTCAGGTTTTCACCCACTAACGCCATATTTTTAAGCCTAAGTCTAGTAATATGCAAATTATCGTCTTATTCACAAACCGGGGTCCCGTGATTGTTCGATCAGATCCAATGAGTAACATTGGTCCCTTGCGAGGTGTTGGTGCCACTCACGGGACCACTCGGGGGCTATTTCGGGTTTCACCCACTAACGCCAAGTTTTTAAGCCTATGTCTAGAAATATGAGAATTATCTTTGTATTCTCAAATCGGGAGTCGCGTGATCGCGCGATTAGTTCCTACGAGTTACATTGGTCCCGTTCGAGGTGTTGGTGCCACTAATGGGGCCGTTCAGGGGCTATTTTGGGTTTTCCCCCACTAACACCATGTGTTTAAGTCTGAGTCTAGAAATATGAAAATTATCGTCGCATTCTCAAACCGGGGGTCCCGTGATCGCGCGGTCAGTTCCTACGAGTTACATTGGTCCCGTGCGAGGTGTTGGTACCACTGACGGGGCCATTCGGGGGTTGATTTTTGTTTTCCCCCACTAACACCATGTTTTTCTTTCCTAAGTCCAGGAATATGGAAATTATTATCGTATTCTCAAATCTGGGGTCCCATGATCGCACGATCAGTTCCTACGAGTTACATTGGTCTCGTGCGAGGTGTTGGTGCCACACACGGGGTCGGTCGGGGTATGTTTCGAGTTTTCACCCACTAACTCCCTATTTTTAGTCCTAAGCCTAGAAATATGCAAATTACTGCCAATTTCTCAAACCAGGGGTCCCGTGATCGCGCGGTTAGTTCCTACAAGTTACATTAGTCCCGTGCGAGGTGTTGGTGCCACTCACGGGGCCTATTGGGGGCTGTTTCGGGTTTTCCCCCACTAACGCCATGTTTTTAAGCCTACGTCTAGCAATATGAAAATTATGGTTGCATTCTCAAACTCGGTTCTCGTGATCGTGCAGTTTGTTCCTACGAGTTACATTGATCGCGTGCGACTTGTTGGTGGCACTCACGGGGCCATTCGGGGGCTGTTTTGGGTTTTCACGAACGAATGCCTTATTTTTAAGCCTAAGTCTAGAAATATACAAATTATCATCATATTCTAAAATTCGGAGCCTCGTGATTGCGCAATTAGTTCCTACGAGTTACATTTGTCCCGTACGAGGTGTTGGTGCCAATCAAAAGGCTGTTCGGGGGCGGTTTCGAGTTTTCACGCACTAATGCCATGTTTTTCCTAAGTCCTAATATTTTAAAATTGTCATCATTATGTCAAATCGGGAGTCCAGTGAACGCGCGGTCAGTTCCTACAAGTTACATTGGTCCCATGTGAGGTGTTGGTGACACTGACGGGGCCGTTTTGGGGCCGTTTTGGGTTTTCCCCAATTAACGCCATGTTTTTATGCATAAGTATAGAAATATGCAAATGATCATCATATTCTTAAACCGGGGGACCCGTGATTGCGCATTCAGTTCCTACAAGTACATTGGTCCCGTGCGAGGTGTTGGTGCCAACACGGGGTCGTTCGGGGGATGTTTCATGTTTTCACCCACTAACACCCTGTTTTTTGGAATAAATCTAGAAATATGCAAATTATCACAAAATTCTCAAATTGGGGATCCCGTGATCGCGCTGTCAGTTCCTATGAGTTACATTGGTCCCATGGGAGGTGTTGGTGCCACTCACAAAGCTGTTCGGGGGCTGTTTCGTGTTTTCACCCACTAGCGCCATGTTTTGCCTGAGTCCTAATATTTTTAAATTATCATCATATTCTTAAACCGGAGTCCCTTGATTGCGTGGCCAGTCCCTACAAGTTACATTGGTCCCCTACGAGGTGTTGGTGCCACTCACGGGGCCGCTCGGGGGCTGTATCAGGTTTTAACCCACTAACGCCATGTTTATAACCCTTAGTCTAGAAATATGAAAATTATCATTGTATTCTCAAAACAGGAGTCCCGTGATTGAACAGTCAGTTCCTACGAGTTACATTGTTCCAGTGCGAGGTGTCGGTGCCACTCACGGGGCCGTTCGGGGGCTGTTTTGGGTTTTCACCCACTAACGGAATGTTTTTAAGACTAAGTCTAGAAATATACAAATTTTCATCACATTCTCAAACCAGGGGTCCCGTGATCGCACGGTTAGTTCCTATGAGTTACAATGGTCCCGTGCGAGGTGTTGGTGCCACTCACAGTGCCGTTCGGTGGATGTTTTGGGTTTTCCCCATTAACGCCATGTTTTTATGCCTAAGTCTAGAAATATGCAAATTATCATCGTATTTTCAAACCGGGGGTCCCGTGATTGCGCAGTCAGTTCCAACGAGTTACATTGGTCCCGTGCGAGGTGTTGGTGCCACACACAGGGTCGTTCGGGGGATGTTTTGAGTTTTCACCCACTAACACCCTATTTTTAGGGCTAAGTCTAGAAATATGCAAATTGTCACCAAAGTCTCAAACCGGAGGTCCCGTGATCGCATAGTCAGTTCCTACGAGTTACATTGGTCCCGTACGAGGTGTTAGTGCCACTCACGAGGCTGTTCGAGGGCTGTTTCGGGTTTTCACCCACTAGCGCTATGTTTTTCCTAAGTCCTAATATTTCAAAATTATCGTCATATTCTCAAACCAGGGTCCAGTGATCGCGCAGTCAGGTCCTACAAGTTACATTGGTCCCCTACGAGGTGTTGGTGCCACTCACGGGACCATTCGGGGAATGCATCGCGTTTTCACCCACTAGCGCCATTTCTATAACCCTAAGTCTAGAAAAATGCAAATTATCATCGTATTCTTAAATCAGGAGTCCCGTGATTGCGCAGTTAGTTCCTACGAGTTACATTGGTCCCGTGCAAGGTGTAGGTGCCACTCACGGGGTCGTTCGGAGGCTGTTTCACGTTTTCACCCACTAACGCCACGTTTTTAAGCCTAAGTCTAGAAATATAAAAATTATCGTTGCATTCTCATATCGGGGGTCCCGTGATCGCGCGGTCAGTTCCTACGAGTTACATTGGTCCCGTGCGAGGTGTTAATGCCGCTCATGGGGCCGTTCGGGGGCTGTTTTGGGTGTTCCCCCACTAGCACCATGTTTCTCAGCCTAAGTCTAGAAATATGCAAATTATTATCGTATTCTCAAGCCGGGGGTCCCGTGATCGCACGATCAGTTCCTACGAGTTACATCGGTCCCGTGCGAGGTGTTGGTGTCTCACATGGGGTCGTTCGGGGTATGTTTCGGGTTTCACCCACTAAAGCCCTGTTTTTAGGCCTAAATCTAGAAATATTCAAATTATCGCCAAGTTCTCAAATCGGGGTTCCCGTGATCGCGCGGTCAGTTCCTACGAGTTACATTGGTCCCATGGGAGGTGTTTGTGCCACTCACGAAGCTGTTCGGGGGCTGTTTCGGGTTTTCACCACTAGCTCCATGTTTTGCCTGAGTCCTAATATTTTTAAACTATCATCATATTCTCAAACCGGGGTCCCGTGCTCACGTGATCAGTTCCTACAAGTAACATTGGTCCCCTACGAGGTGTTGGTGCCACTCACGGGCCCGCTCGGGGGTTGTTTCATGTTTTCACCCACTAACGCCATGTTTTTAAGCCTAAGTCTAGAAATATGAAAATTATCATCACATTCTCAAATCGAGGGTCCCGTGATTGCGCGATCAATTCCTACGAGTTACATTGCTCCTGTGCGAGGTGTTGGTGCCACTCACGGGGCCTTCGGGGGCTGTTTTGGGTGTTCCTCCACTAGCACCATGTTTCTCAGCCTAAGTCTAGAAATATGCAAATTATTGTCGTATTCTCAAACCCGGGGTCCCGTGATTGAGCGATCAGTTCCTACGAGTTACATTGGTCCTGTGCGAGGAGTTGGTGTCTCTCAAAGTGCCGTTCGGTGGCTGTTTCGGGTTTTCCCCATTAACGTCATGTTTTTATGCCTAAGTCTAGAAATATGCAAATTATCATTGTATTTTCAAACTGGGGGTCCCGTGATTGCGCAGTCGGTTCCTACGAGTTACTTTGGTCCCGTGCGAGGTGTTGGTGCCACACACAGGGTCGTCCGGGAGATGTTTCGATTTTTCACCCACTAACACCCTGTTTTTAGGGCTAAGTCTAGAAATATGCAAGTTGTCGCCAAAGTCTCAAATCGGGGGTCCCGTGATCGCACGGTCAGTTCCTACGAGTTACATTGGTCCCGTACGACTTGTTGGTGCCACTCACGAGGCCGTTCGGAGGCTGTTTTGGGTTTTCATCCACTAGCGCCATGTTTTGCCTAAGTCCTAATATTTTTATATTAGCGTTATATTCTCAAACCGGGGGCCCGTGATTGCGCAGTCAGTTCCTACAAGTTACATTGGTCCCCTACGAGGTTTAGGTGCCACTCACGAGGCCATTCGGGAACTGTATCGCGTTTTCACCCACTAATGCCGTGTCTATAACCCTAAGTCTAGAAAAATGAAAATTATCATCGCATTCTTAAATTGAGAGTCCCGTCATTGCAAATTCAGTTCCTACGAGTTACATTAGTCTCGTGCGAGGTGTAGGTGCCACTCACGGGGTCGTTCGCGGGCTGTTTCACGTTTTCACCCACTAACGCCATGTTTTTGAGCCTAAGTCTAGAAATATAAAAATTATCGTCGCATTCTCAAATCGGGTGTCCCGTGATAGCGCGGTCAGTTCCTACGAGTTTTATTGGTCCCGTGCGAGGTGTTGGTGCCACTCACGGGGCCGTTCAGGGGCCGTTTTGGGTGTTCCTCCACTAGCACCATGTTTCTCAGCCTAAGTCTAGAAATATGAAAACTATTGTCGTATTCTCAAACCGTGGGTCCCGTGATCGCGCGATCAGTTCCTACGAGTTACATTGGTCCCGTGAGAGGTCTTGGTGTCGCCCACGGGGTCGTTCGGGGTATGTTTCGGGTTTTCACCCACCCAAGCCCTGTTTTTAGGCCTAAATATAGAAATGTGGAAATTATTGCCAAATTCTCAAATCGGGGGTCCCGTGATCGCGCGGTCAGTTCCTACGAGTTACATTGGTCCCATGGGAGGTGTTGGTGCCACTCACGAAGCCGTTTGAGGGTTGTTTCGGGTTTTCACCCACTAGCGCCATGTTTTGGCTGAGTCCTAATATTTTTAAATTATCATCATATTCTCAAACCGGGGTCCCATGATCGCGCGATCAGTTCCTGCAAGATACATTGGTCCCCCACTAGGTGTTGATGCCACTCACGGGGCCGCTCAGGGGCTGTATCGAGTTTTCATCAATTAACGCCACGTTTGTAACCCTAAGTCTAGAAACATGAAAATTATCATCGTATTCTCAAATCAGGAGCCCCATGATTGCGCAGTCAGTTCCTACGAGTTACATTGGTCCCGTGCGAGGTGTTGGTGCCACTCAAGGGGCCGTTCGGGGGATGTTTTGGGTTTTCCCCCACTAATGCAATATTTTAAGCCTAAGTCTACAAATATACAAATTATCATGGCCTTCTCAAACCAGGGGTCCCGTGATCGCGCGGTCAGTTACTACGAGTTACAATGGTCCCGTGCGAGGTATTGGTGCCACTCACAGTGCCGTTCGGTGGCTGTTTTGGGTTTTCCCCATTAACGCCATGTTTTTATGCCTAAGTCTAGAAAAATGCAAATTATCATCGTATTTTCAAACCGGGGGTCCCGTGATTGCGGAGTCAGTTCCTACGAGTTACATTGGTCCCGTACGAGGTGTTGGTGCCACACACAGGGTCGTTCGGGGCATGTTTCGAGTTTTCACCCACCAACTCCCCATTTTTTGGGCTAAGTCTAGAAATATGTGAATTATCGCTAAAGTCTCAAACTGGGGGTCACGTGATTGCATGGTCAGTTCCTATGAGTTACATTGATCCCGTACGAGGTGTTGGTGCCACTCACGAGGCCGTTCGGGGGCTGTTTTTGGTTTTCACCCACTAGCACCATGTTTTGCCTAAGTCCTAATATTTTTAAATTATCGTCATATTCTCAAACCGGGGTCCTGTGATTGCGAAGTCAGTTCCTACAAGTTACATTGGTCCCCTAGGAGGTGTTGGTGCCACTCACGGGGCCATTCCGGGACTGTATCGCTTTTTCACCCACTAACGCCATATCTATAACCCTAAGTCTAGAAAAATGCAAATTATCATCGTATCCTAAAATCGGGTGTCCCGCGATTGTGCAGTCAGTTCCTACGAGTTACATTGGTCCCGTGCGAGGTGTAGGTGCCACTCACGGGGCCGTTCGGGGGTTGTTTCATGTTTTCACCCACTAACGCCATGTTTTTAAGCCTAAGTCTAGAAATATAAAAATTATCATCACATTCTCAAATCGAGGGTCGCGCGATCAATTCCTACGAGTTACATTGGTCCTGTGCGAGGTGTTGGTGCCACTCACGGGGCCTTCGGGGGCTATTTTGGGTGTTCCTCCACTAGCACCATATTTCTCAACCTAAGTCTAGAAATATGCAAATTATTGTCATATTCTCAAACCAGGGGTCCCGTGATTGCGCGATCAGTTCCTACGAGTTACATTGGTCCTGTGCGAGGTGTTGGTGTCTCTCATAGTGCCGTTCGGTGGCTATTTTGGGTTTTCCCCATTAACGTCATGTTTTTATGCGTAAGTCTAGAAATATGCAAATTATCATTGTATTTTCAAACCGGGGGTCCCGTGATTGCGCAGTCAGTTCCTACGAGTTACTTTGGTCCCGTGCGAGGTGTTGGTGCCACACACAGGGTCGTCCGGGGGATGTTTCGATTTTTCACCCACTAACACCCTGTTTTTAGGGCTAAGTCTAGAAATATGCAAGTTGTTGCCAAAGTCTCAAACCGGGGGTCCCGTGATCGCACGGTCAGTTCCTATGAGTTACATTGGTCCCGTACGACGTGTTGGTGCCACTCACGAGGCCGTTCGGAGGCTGTTTTGGGTTTTCACCCCCTAGCGCCATATTTTGCCTAAGTCCTAATATTTTTATATTATCGTCATATTCTCAAACCGGGGGCCCGTGATTGCGCAGTCAGTTCCTACAAGTTACATTGGTCCCCTACGAGGTGTTGGTGCCACTCACGAGGCCATTCAGAGACTGTATCGCGTTTTCACCCACTAACGCCATGTCTATAACCCTAAGTCTAGAAAAATGGAAATTATCATCGTATTCTTAAATCGGGAGTCCCGTGATTGCAAAGTCAGTTCCTACGTGTTACATTAGTCTCGTGCGAGGTGTAGGTTCCACTCACGGGGTCGTTCGTGGGCTGTTTCACGTTTTCACCCACTAACGCCATGTTTTTCAGCCTAAGTCTAGAAATATAAAAATTAGCGTCGCATTCTCAAATCGGGTGTACCGTGATAGCGCGGTCAGTTCCTACGAGTTATATTGGTCCCGTGCGAGGTGTTAATGCCGCTCATGGGGCCGTTCGGGGGCTGTTTTGGGTGTTCCCCCACTAGCACCATGTTTCTCAGCCTAACTCTAGAAATATGCAAATTATTGTCGTATTCTCAAACCGGGGGTCCCGTGATCGCGCGATCAGTTCCTACGAGTTACATTGTTCCCGTGCGAGGTGTTTGTATCGCACACGGGGTCGTTCGGGGTATGTTTCGGGTTTTCACCCACTAAAGCCCTGTTTTTAGGCCTAAATCTAGAAATGTGGAAATTATCGCCAAATTCTCAAATCGGGGGTCCCGTGATCGCGCGATCAGTTCCTACGAGTTACATTTGTCCCATGGGAGGTGTTGGTGCCACTCACGAAGCCGTTTGGGGGATGTTTCGGGTTTTCACCCACTAGCACCATGTTTTGGCTGAGTCCTAATATTTTTAAATTATTATCATATTCTCAAACCGGGGTCCCATGATCGCGCGGTCAGTTCCTACAAGTTACATTGGTCCCCCACTAGGTGTTGGTGCCACTCACGGGGCCGCTCAGGGGCTGTATCGGGTTTTCATCTACTAACGCCACGTTTGTAACCTTAAGCCTAGAAACATGAAAATTATTATCGTATTCTCAAATCAGGAGCCCCGTGATTGCGCAGTCAGTTCCTACGAGTTACATTGGTCCCGTGCGAGGTGTTGGTGCCACTCACGGGGCCGTTCGGGGGATGTTTTGGGTTTTCACCCACTAATGCAATATTTTAAGCCTAAGTCTACAAATATACAAATTATCATCGCATTCTCAAACCAGGGGTCCCGTGATCGCGCGTGCGAGGTATTGGTGCCACTCACAGTGCCGTTTGGTGGTTGTTTTGAGTTTTCCCCATTAACGCCATGTTTTTATGTCTAAGTCTAGAAATATGCAAATTATCATCGTATTTTCAAACCAGGGGTCCCGTGATTGCGCAATCAGTTCCTACGAGTTACATTGGTCCGGTACGAGGTGTTGGTGCCACACATAGGTTCGTTCGGGGCATGTTTCGAGTTTTCACCCACTAACTCCCCATTTTTTGGGCTAAGACTAGAAATATGTGAATTATCGCTAAAGACTCAAACTGGGGGTCACGTGATCGCACGGTCAGTTCCTATGAGTTACATTGGTCCCGTACGAGGTGTTGGTGCCACTCACGAGGCCGTTCGGGGTTTTTTTTTCTTTTCAGCCACTAGCACCATGTTTTGCCTAAGTCCTAATATTTTTAAATTATCGTCATATTCTCAAACCGGGGTCCTGTGATTGCGAAGTCAGTTCCTACAAGTTACATTGGTCCCCTAGGAGGTGTTGGTGCCACTCACGGGGCCATTCCGGGACTGTATCGCTTTTTCACCCACTAACGCCATATCTATAACCCTAAGTCTAGAAAAATACAAATTATCATCGTATTCTTAAATCGGGTGTCCCGTGATTGAGCAGTCAGTTCCTACGAGTTACATTGGTCCCGTGCGAGGTGTAGGTGCCACTCACGGGGCCGTTCGGGGGTTGTTTCATGTTTTCACCCACTAACGCCATGTTTTTAAGCCTAATTCTAGAAATATAAAAATTATCATCACATTCTCAAATCGAGGGTCGCGCGATCAGTTCCTACGAGTTATATTGGTCCCGTGCGAGGTGTTAATGCCGCTCATGGGGCCGTTCGGGGGCTGTTTTGGGTGTTCCCCCACTAGCACCATGTTTCTCAGCCTAACTCTAGAAATATGCAAATTATTGTCGTATTCTCAAACCGGGGGTCCCGTGATCGCGCGATCAGTTCCTACGAGTTACATTGTTCCCGTGCGAGGTGTTTGTATCGCACACGGGGTCGTTCGGGGTATGTTTCGGGTTTTCACCCACTAAAGCCCTGTTTTTAGGCCTAAATCTAGAAATGTGGAAATTATCGCCAAATTCTCAAATCGGGGGTCCCGTGATCGCGCGATCAGTTCCTACGAGTTACATTTGTCCCATGGGAGGTGTTGGTGCCACTCACGAAGCCGTTTGGGGGATGTTTCGGGTTTTCACCCACTAGCACCATGTTTTGGCTGAGTCCTAATATTTTTAAATTATTATCATATTCTCAAACCGGGGTCCCATGATCGCGCGGTCAGTTCCTACAAGTTACATTGGTCCCCCACTAGGTGTTGGTGCCACTCACGGGGCCGCTCAGGGGCTGTATCGGGTTTTCATCTACTAACGCCACGTTTGTAACCTTAAGCCTAGAAACATGAAAATTATTATCGTATTCTCAAATCAGGAGCCCCGTGATTGCGCAGTCAGTTCCTACGAGTTACATTGGTCCCGTGCGAGGTGTTGGTGCCACTCACGGGGCCGTTCGGGGGATGTTTTGGGTTTTCACCCACTAATGCAATATTTTAAGCCTAAGTCTACAAATATACAAATTATCATCGCATTCTCAAACCAGGGGTCCCGTGATCGCGCGTGCGAGGTATTGGTGCCACTCACAGTGCCGTTTGGTGGTTGTTTTGAGTTTTCCCCATTAACGCCATGTTTTTATGTCTAAGTCTAGAAATATGCAAATTATCATCGTATTTTCAAACCAGGGGTCCCGTGATTGCGCAATCAGTTCCTACGAGTTACATTGGTCCGGTACGAGGTGTTGGTGCCACACATAGGTTCGTTCGGGGCATGTTTCGAGTTTTCACCCACTAACTCCCCATTTTTTGGGCTAAGACTAGAAATATGTGAATTATCGCTAAAGTCTCAAACTGGGGGTCACGTGATCGCACGGTCAGTTCCTATGAGTTACATTGGTCCCGTACGAGGTGTTGGTGCCACTCACGAGGCCGTTCGGGGTTTTTTTTTCTTTTCAGCCACTAGCACCATGTTTTGCCTAAGTCCTAATATTTTTAAATTATCGTCATATTCTCAAACCGGGGTCCTGTGATTGCGAAGTCAGTTCCTACAAGTTACATTGGTCCCCTAGGAGGTGTTGGTGCCACTCACGGGGCCATTCCGGGACTGTATCGCTTTTTCACCCACTAACGCCATATCTATAACCCTAAGTCTAGAAAAATACAAATTATCATCGTATTCTTAAATCGGGTGTCCCGTGATTGAGCAGTCAGTTCCTACGAGTTACATTGGTCCCGTGCGAGGTGTAGGTGCCACTCACGGGGCCGTTCGGGGGTTGTTTCATGTTTTCACCCACTAACGCCATGTTTTTAAGCCTAATTCTAGAAATATAAAAATTATCATCACATTCTCAAATCGAGGGTCGCGCGATCAATTCCTACGAGTTACATTGGTCCTGTGCGAGGTGTTGGTGCCACTCACGGCGCCTTCGGGGGCTGTTTTGGGTGTTCCTCCACTAGCACCATATTTCTCAACCTAAGTCTAGAAATATGCAAATTATTGTCGTATTCTCAAACCAGGGGTCCCGTGATTGCGCGATCAGTTCCTACGAGTTACATTGGTCCTCTGCGAGGTGTTGGTGTCTCTCACAGTGCCGTTCGGTGGCTGTTTTGGGTTTTCCCCATTAACGTCATGTTTTTATGCGTAAGTCTAGAAATATGCAAATTATCATTGTATTTTCAAACCGGGGGTCCCGTGATTGCGCAGTCAGTTCCTACGAGTTACTTTGGTCCCGTGCGAGGTGTTGGTGCCACACACAGGGTCGTCCGGGGGATGTTTCGATTTTTCACCCACTAACACCCTATTTTTAGGGCTAAGTCTAGAAATATGCAATTTGTAGCCAAAGTCTCAAACAGGGGGTCCCGTGATCGCAGGGTCAGTTCCTACGAGTTACATTGGTCCCGTACGACGTGTTGGTGCCACTCACGAGGCCGTTCGGGGGCTGTTTTGGGTTTTCACCCACTAGCGCCATGTTTTGCCTAAGTCCTAATATTTTTATATTATCGTCATATTCTCAAATCGGGGGCCCGTGATTGCGCAGTTAGTTCCTACAAGTTACATTGGTCCCCTACGAGGTGTTGGTGCCACTCACGAGGCCATTCGGGGACTGTATAGCATTTTCACCCACTAATGCCGTGTCTATAATCCTAAGTCTAGAAAAATGCAAATTATCATCGTATTCTTAAATCGGGAGTCCCGTGATTGCAAAGTCATTTCCTACGAGTTACATTAGTCTCGTGCGAGGTGTAGGTGACACTCACGGGGTCGTTCGTGGGCTGTTTCACGTTTTCACCCACTAACGCCATGTTTTTGAGCCTAAGTCTAGAAATATAAAAATTAGCGTCGCATTCTCAAATCGGGTGTCCCGTGATAGCGCGGTCAGTTCCTACAAGTTATATTGGTCCCGTGCGAGGTGTTGGTGCCACTCACGGGGTCGTTCAGGGGCTGTTTTGGGTGTTCCTCCACTAGCACCATGTTTCTCAGCCTAACTCTAGAAATATGCAAATTATTGTCGTATTCTCAAACCGGGGGTCCCGTGATCGCGCGATCAGTTCCTACGAGCTACATTGGTCCAGTGCGAGGTGTTGGTGTCGCCCACGGGGTCGTTTGGGGTATGTTTCGGGTTTTCACCCACTAAAGCCCTGTTTTTAGGCCTAAATCTAGAAATGTGGAAATTATTGCCAAATTCTCAAATTAGGGGTCCCGTGATCGCGCGGTCAGCTCCTACGAGTTACATTTGTCCCATGGGAGGTGTTGGTGCCACTCACGAAGCTGTTTGGGGGATGTTTTGGGTTTTCACCCACTAGCGCCATGTTTTGGCTGAGTCCTAATATTTTTAAATTATCATCATATTCTCAAACCAGGGTCCCATGATCGCGCGGTCAGTTCCTACAAGTTACATTGTTCCCCCACTAGGTGTTGGTGCCACTCATGGGGCCGCTCAGGGGATGTATTGGGTTTTCATCTACTAACGCCACGTGTGTAACCCTAAGTCTAGAAACATGAAAATTATCATCGTATTCTCAAATTAGGAGCCCCGTGATTGCGCAGTCAGTTCCTACGAGTTACGTTGGTCCCGTGCGAGGTGTTGGTGCCACTCACGGGGCCGTTCGGGGGATGTTTTGGGTTTTCACCCACTAATGCAATATTTTAAGCCTAAGGCTACAAATATACAAATTATCATTGCATTCTCAAACCAGGGGTCCCGTGATCGCGCAGTCAGTTACTACGAGTTACAATGGTCCCGTACGAGGTATTGGTGCCACTCACAGTGCCGTTCGGTGGCTGTTTTGGGTTTTCCCCATTAACGCCATGTTTTTATGCCTAAGTCTACAAATATGCAAATTATCATCGTATTTTCAAACGGGGGGTCCCGTGATTGCGCAGTCAGTTCCTACGAGTTACATTGGTCCCGTATGAGGTGTTGGTGCCACACACAGGGTCGTTCGGGGGATGTTTCGAGTTTTCACCCACTAACTCCCCATTTTTTGGGCTAAGTCTAGAAATATGCAAATTATCGCTAAAGTCTCAAACTGGGGGTCACGTGATCGCACGGTCAGTTCCTATGAGTTACATTAGTCCCGTAGGAGGTGTTGGTGCCACTCACGAGGCCGTTCGGGGGCTGTTTTTGGTTTTCACCCACTAGCACCATGTTTTGCCTAAGTCCTAATATTTTTAAATTATCTTCATATTCTCAAACCGGGGTCCTCTGATTGTGAAGTCAGTTCCTACAAGTTACATTGGTCCCCTAGGAGGTGTTGGTGCCACTCAGGGGGCCATTCCGGGACTGTATCACTTTTTCACCCACTAACGCCATGTATATAACCCTAAGTCTAGAAAAATGCAAATTATCATCGTATTCTTAAATCGGGTGTCCCGTGATTGTGCAGTCAGTTCCTACGAGTTACATTAGTCCCGTGCGAGGTGTAGGTGCTACTCACGGGGCCGTTCGGGGGTTGTTTCATGTTTTCAGCCACTAACGCCATGTTTTTAAGCCTAAGTCTAGAAATATAAAAATTATCATCACATTCTCAAATCGAGGGTCCCGTGATCGCGCGATCAATTCCTACGAGTTACATTGGTCCTGTGCGAGGTGTTGGTGCCACTCACGGGGCCGTTCGGGGGCTGTTTTGGGTGTTCCCCCACTAGCACCATGTTTCTCAGCCAAAGTCTAGAAATATGCAAATTATTGTCATATTCTCAAACCGGGGGTCCCGTGATCGCGCGATCAATTCCTACGAGTTACATTGGTCTCGTGCAAGGTGTTGGTATCGCACACGGGGTCGTTCGGGGTATGTTTCGGGTTTTCCCCCACTAACGCCCTGTTTTTAGGCCTAAATCAAGAAATATGCAAATTATCACCAAATTCTTAAATCGGGGGTCCCGTTATCCCGCGTTCAGTTCCTACGAGTTACATTGGTCCCATGGGAGGTGTTGGTGCCACTCACGAAGCCGTTCGGGGGTTGTTTCGGGTTTTCACCCACTAGCGCCATGTTTGGCCTCAGTCCTAATATTTTTAAATTATCATCATATTCTCAAACCGGGGTCCCATGATCGCGCGATCAGTTCCTAAAAGTTACATTGGTCCCCTACGAGGTGTTAGTGCCACTCACAGGGCCGCTCGGGGGTTGTATCGGGTTTTCACCCACTAATCCCACGTTTATAACCCTAAGTCTAGAAATATAAAAATTATCATCGTATTCTCAAATCAGGAGTCCCGTGATTGCGCAGTTAGTTCCTATGAGTTACATTGGTCTCGTGCGAGGTGTTGGTGCCACACAAGGGGCCGTTCGGGGGCTGTTTTGGGTTTTGACCCACTAACGCAATGTTTTTAAGCTTAAGTCTTGAAATATACAAATTATCATCGCATTCTCAAACCAGGGGTCCCGTGATCGCGCGGTCACTTCGTACAGGTTACAATGGTCCCGTGCGAGGTGTTGGTGCCACTCACAGTGCCGTTTGGTGGCTATTTCAGGCTTTCCCCATTAACGCCATGTTTTTATGGCAAAGTCTAGAAATATGCAAATTATCATCGTATTTTCAAACTGTGGGTCCGGTGATTGTGCAGCCAGTTTCTCCGAGTTACATTGGTCCCGTGCCAGGTGTTGGTGCCACTCACGAGGCCGTTCGGGGGCTATTTTGGGTGTTCCCCACTAGGACTATGATTCTCAGCCTAAGTCTAGAAATATGCAAATTATTATCATATTCTCAAACCGGGGGTCCCGTGATGGCGCGATCAGTTCCTACGAGTTACATTTGTCCCGTGCGAGGTGTTAGTGTCACACACGGGGTCGTTCGGGTATGCTTCGGGTTTTCACCCACTAACGCCCTATTTTTAGGCTTAAATCAAGAAATATGCAAACTATCGCCAAATTCTCAAATCAGGGGTCCCGTTATCACGCGGTCAGTTCCTACGAGTTACATTGGTCCCATGGGAGGTGTTAGTGCCACTCACGAAGCCGTTCGGGGGTTGTTTCGGGTTTTCACCCACTAGCGCCATGTTTTGCCTGAGTCCTAATATTTTTAAATTATCATCATATTCTCAAACCAGGGTCCCGTGATCGCGCGATCAGTTCCAACAAGTTACGTTGGTCCCCTACGAGGTGTTAGTGCCACTCACAGGGCCGCTCGGGGGCTCTATCGAGTTTTCACCCACTAACGCCATGTTTATAACCCTAAGTCTAGAAATATGCAAATTATCATCGTATTCTAAAATGAGGAGTCCCGTGATTTTGCAGTCAGTTCCTACGAGTTACATTGGTCCCGTGTGAGGTGTTAGTGCCACTCACGGGGTCGTTCGGGGGCTATTTTGTGTTTTCACCCACTAACGCAATGTTTTTAAGCATAAGTCTTGAAATATACAAATTATCATCGCATTCTCAAACCAGGGGTCCCGTGATCGTGCGGTCAGTTCCTAAAGGTTACAATGGTCCCGTGGGAGGTGTTGGTGCCACTCACAGTTCCGTTCGGTGGTTGTTTTGGGTTTTCCCCATTAACGCCATGTTTTTATCCCTAAGTCTAGAAATATGAAAATTATCATCGTATTTTCAAACCGTGGGTCCCGTGATTGCGCAGTCAGTTCCTACGAGTTACATTGGTCCCGTGCGAGGTGTTGGTGCCACTCACGAGGCTGTTCAGGGGTTGTTTTGGGTTTTCACCCACTAACACAATGTTTTTAAGCCTAAGTCTAGAAATATACAAATTATAATCGCATTCTCAAACCAGAGGTCCCGTGATCACACGGTCTGTTCCTACAGGTTACAATGGTTCCGTGCGCGGGGTTGGTTCCACTCATAGTGCCATTCGGTGGTTGTTTTTGGGTTTTCCCCATTAACACCATGTTTTTATGATTAAGTCAAGAAATACGCAAAATTATCATCGTATTTTCAAACCGGGGGCCCCTAGATTGCACAGTCAGTTCCTCCAAGTTACATTGCTCCCATCCGAGGTGTTAGTTCCACACATAGGGTCGTTCGGGGGATGTTTCGAGTTTTCACCCACTAACACCCTGTTTTTAGGGCTAAGCCTAGAAATATGGAAATTATCGCCAAAGTCCCATAACAGGGGTCCCGTGATCGCACCGTCAGTTCCTACGAGTTACATTCGTCCCGTACGAGGTGTTGGTGCCACTCATGAGGCCGTTTGGGGCTGTTACGGGTTTTCACCCACTAGCGCCATGTTTTGCCTAAGTCATAATTTTTTTAAATTATCGTCATATTCTCGAACAAAGGTCCCGTGATCGCGTAGTCAGTTCCTACAAGTTGCATTGGTCCCCTACGAGGTGTTGGTGCCACTAACGGGGCCATTCGGGGATTGTATTGCGTTTTCACCCACTAACGCCATGTCTATAACCCTAAGTCTAGAAAAATGCAAATTATTGTCGTATTCTTAAATCGGGTGTCCCGTGATTGCGCAGTCAGTTCCTACGAGTTACATTGGTCCCGTGCGAGGTGTAGGTGCCACTCACGGGCCGGTTCGGGGGTTATTTCGAGTTTTCACCCACTAACGCCATGTTTTAAAGCCTAAGATTAGAAATATAAAAATTATCATCGCATTCTCAAATCGGGGGTCCCGTGATCACCCGGTCAGTTCCTACGAGTTACATTGGTCCCGTGCGAGGTGTTGGTGCCACTCACGGGGCCGTTCGGGGGTTGTTTTGGGCGTTCCCCCACTTGCACCATGTTTCTCAGCCTAAGTCTAGAAATATGAAAATTATTGTCGTATTCTCAAACCGGGGGTCCCGTGATTGCGCGATCAGTTCCTACGAGTTACATTGGTCCCGTGCGAGGTGTTGGTGTCGCACACGGGGTCGTTCGGGGTATGTTTCGGGTTTTCCCCCACTAACGCCCTATTTTTAGGCCTAAGTCAAGAAATATCCAACTTATCGCCAAATTCTCAAATCGGGGGTCCCATAATCGCGCAGTCAGTTCCTATGAGTTACATAGGTCCCATGGGAGGTGTTGGTGCCACTCACGAAGCCGTTCCGGGTCTGTTTCGGGTTTTCACCCACTAGCGCCATGTTTTGCCTGAGTCCTAATATTTTTAAATTATCATCATATTCTCAAACCGGGGCCCCGTGATCACGCGGTCAGTTCCTACAAGTTATATTGGTCCCCTACGAGGTGTTGGTGCCACTCACGGGGCTGCTCGTGGGCTGTATCGGGTTATCACCCACTAACGCCACGTTTATAACCCTAAGTCTAGAAATAAGCAAATTATCATCGTATTCCCAAATCAGGAGTCCCGTGATTACGCAGTCAGTTCCTACGAGTTACATTAGTCCCGTGCGAGGTGTTAGTGCCACTCACGGGGCCGTTCGGGGGCTGTTTTGAGTTTTCACCCCCTAACATAATGTTTTTAAGCCTAAGTCTTGAAATATACAAATTATCATCGCATTCTCAAACTAGGGGTCCCATGATCGGGCGGTCAGTTCCTACAGGTTACAATGGTCCCATGCGAGGTGTTGGTGCCACTCACAGTGCCGTTCGGTGGCTGTTTTGGGTTTTCCCCATTAACGCCATTTTTTTATGCGTAAGTCTAGAAATATGAAAATTATCATCGTATTCTCAAATCAGGAGTTACGTGATTACGCAGTCAGTTCCTACGAGTTACATTGGTCCCGTGCGAGGTGTTGGTGCCACTCACGGGGCCGTTTGGGGGCTGTTTTGGGTTTTCACCCACTAACGCAATGTTTTTAAGCCTATGTCTTGATATATACAAATTATCATCGCATTCTCAAACCAGGGGTCCCGTGATCGTGCGGTCAGTTCCTAAAGGTTACAATGGTCCCGTGCGAGGTGTTGGTGCCACTCACAGTTCCGTTCGGTGGTTGTTTTGGGTTTTCCCCATTAACGCCATGTTTTTATCCCTAAGTCTAGAAATATGAAAATTATCATCGTATTTTCTAACCGTGGGTCCCGTGATTACGCAGTCAGTTCCTACGAGTTACATTGGTCCCGTGCGAGGTGTTGGTGCCACTCACGAGGCCGTTCAGGGGCTATTTTGGGTTTTCACCCACTAACACAATGTTTTTAAGCCTAAGTCTAGAAATATACAAATTATAATCGCATTCTCAAACCAGAGGTCCCGTGATCACACGGTCAGTTCCTAAAGGTTACAATGGTCCCGTGCGCGGGGTTGGTGCCACTCATAGTGCCATTCGGTGGTTGTTTTGAGTAATTCTAGAAATACGCAAAATTATCATCGTATTTTCAAACCGGGGCTCCCTAGATTGCACAATCAGTTCCTACAAGTTACATTGGTCCCGTGCGAGGTGTTAGTGCCACACATAGGGTCGTTCGGGGGATGTTTCGAGTCTTCACCCACTAACACCCTGTTTTTAGGGCTAAGCCTAGAAATATGGAAATTATCGCCAAAGTCCCAAACCAGGGGTCCCGTGATCGTACCGTCAGTTCCTACGAGTTACATTGGTCCCGTACGAGGTGTTGGTGCCACTCATGAGGCCGTTTGGGGGATGTTTCAGGTTTTCACCCACTAGCACCCTGTTTTGCCTAAGTCCTAATATTTTTAAATTATCGTCATATTCTCAAACCAAGGTCCCGTGATCGCGTAGTCAGTTCCTACAAGTTGCATTGGTCCCCTACGAGGTGTTGGTGCCACTCACGGGGCCATTCGGGGATTGTATTGCGTTTTCACCCACTAACGCCATGTCTATAACCCTAAGTCTAGAAAAATGCAAATTATCATTGTATTCTTAAATTGGGTGTCCCGTGATTGCGCAGTCAGTTCCTACGAGTTACATTTGTCCCGTGCGAGGTGTAGGTGCCACTCACGGGCCCGTTCGGGGGTTATTTCGAGTTTTCACCCACTAACGCCATGTTTTAAAGCCTAAGATTAGAAATATAAAAATTATCATCGCATTCTCAAATCGGGGGTCCCGTGATCACGCGGTCAGTTCCTACGAGTTACATTGGTCCCGTGCGAGGTGTTGGTGCCACTCACGGGGCCGTTCGGGGGTTGTTTTGGGTGTTCCCCAACTTGCACCATGTTTCTCAGCCTAAGTCTAGAAATATGCAAATTATTGTCGTATTCTCAAATCGGGGGTCCCGTGATCGCGCGATTAGTTCCTACGAGTTACATTGGTCCCGTGCGAGGTGTTGGTGTCGCACACGGGGTCGTTCGGGGTATGTTTCGGGTTTTCCCCCACTAACACCCTGTTTTTAGGCCTAAGTCAAGAAATATGCAACTTATCGCCAAATTCTCAAATCGGGGGTCCCATAATCGCGCAGTCAGTTCCTACGAGTTACATAGGTCCCATGGGAGGTGTTGGTGCCACTCACGAAGCCGTTCCGGGGCTGTTCCGGGTTTTCACCCACTAGCGCCATATTTTGCCTGAGTCCTAATATTTTTAAATTATCATCATATTCTCAAACTGGGGCCCTGTGATCGCGCGGTCAGTTCCTACAAGTTATATTTGTCCCCTACGAGGTGTTGGTGCCACTCACGGGGCTGCTCGGGGGCTGTATCGGGTTATCACCCACTAACGCCACGTTTATATCCCTAAGTCTAGAAATAAGCAAATTATCATCGTATTCTCAAATCAGGAGTCCCGTGATTGCGCAGTCAGTTCCTACGAGTTACATTAGTCCCGTGCAAGGTGTTAGTGCCACTCACGGGGCCGTCCGGGGGCTGTTTTGAGTTTTCACCCCCTAACATAATGTTTTTAAGCCTAAGTCTTGAAATATACAAATTATCATCGCATTCTCAAAATAGGGGTCCCATGATCGGGCGGTCAGTTCCTATAGGTTATAATGGTCCCATGCGAGGTGTTGGTGCCACTCATAGTGCCGTTCGGTGGCTGTTTTGGGTTTTCCCCATTAATGCCATTTTTGTATGCGTAAATCTAGAAATATGCAAATTATCATCGTATTCTCAAATCATGAGTTCCGTGATTACGCAGTCAGTTCCTACGAGTTACATTGGTACCGTGTGAGGTGTTGGAGCCACTCACGGGGCCGTTCGGGGGTTGTTTTGGGTTTTCACCCACTAGCGCAATGTTTTTAAGCCCAAGTCTTGAAATATACAAATTATCATCGCATTCTCAAACCAGGGGTCCCGTGATCGCTCGATCAGTTCTTACAGGTTACAATGGTCCCGTGCGAGGTGTTGGTGCCACTCATAGTGCAGGTCGGTGGATGTGTTGGGTTTTCCCCATTAGGGCCATGTTTTTATGAGTAAGTCTACAAATATGCAAATTATCATCGTATTTTCTAACCGGGGGTCCCTAGATTGCGCAGTCCGTTCCTACGAGTTACATTGGTCCCGTGCGAGGTGTTAGTGCCACACACAGGGTCGTTCGGGGGATGTTTCGAGTTTTCACCCACTAACACCCTGTTTTTAGGTCTAAGTCTAGAAATATTCAAATTATCGCCAGAGTCGCAAACCAGGGGTCCCGTGATCGCACGGTCAGTTACTACGAGTTACATTGGTCCCGTACGAGGTGTTGGTGCCACTCACGAGGCCGTTCGGGGGCTGTTTCGGATTTTCACCCACTAGAGCCATGTTTTGCCTAACTCCTACTATTTTTAAATTATCGTCATATCCTCAAATCGGGGTCCCGTGACCGCGCAGTCAGTTCCTACAAGTTGCATTGGTCCCCTTCGAGGTGTTGGTGCCACTCATGGGGCCATTCGGGGACAGTATCGCGTTTTCACCCACTAACGCCATGTCTATAACCCTAAGTCTAGAAAAATGCAAATTATCATCTTATTCTTAAATTGGGTGTTCCGTGATTGCGCAGTCAATTCCTACGAGTTACATAGGTCCCGTGCGAGGTGTTGGTGCCACTCACGGGGCCGTTCGGGGGCAATTTCGGGTTTTCACCCACTAACGTCATTTTTTTAAGCCTAAGTCTAGAAATATCAAAATTATCATCACATTCTCAAATTGGGGGTCCCGTGATCATGCGGTCAGTTCCAACGAGTTACATTGGACCCGTGCGAGGTGTTGGTGCCACTCACGGGGCCGTTCGGGGGCTGTTTTGGGTGTTCCCCGACGAGCACCATGTTTCTCAGCCTAAGTCTAGAAATATGTAAATTATTGTCGTATTCTCAAATCGGGGGTCCCGTGATCGCGCGATCAGTTCCTACGAGTTACATTGGTCCTGTGCGAGGTGTTGGTGTCGCACACGGGGTCGTTCGGGGTATGTTTCGGGTTTTCACCCACTAACGCCCTATTTTTAGGCCTAAATAAAAAAATATGCAAATTATCGCCACGTTCTCAAATCGGGGGTCCCATGATCGCGCGGTCAGTTCCTACTAGTTACATTGGTCCCATGGGAGGTGTTGGTGCCACTCACGAAGCCGTTCGAGTGTTATTTCGGGTTTTCACCCACTAGCGCCATGTTTTGCCTGAGTCCAATTATTTTCAAATTATCATCATGTTATCAAACCGGAGTCCCGTGATCGTGCGGTCAGTTCCTACAAGTTATATTTGTCCTCTACGAGGTGTTGGTGCCACTCACGGGGCCGTTCGGGGGCTGTATCGTGTTTTCACCCAGTAACGCCACGTTTATAACCCTAAGTCTAGAAATATGTAAATTATCATCGTATTCTCAAATCAGGAGTCCCGTGATTGCGCAGTCAGTTCCTACGAGTTACATTGGTCCCGTACGAGGTGTTAATGCCACTCACGGGGCCGTTCGGGGGCTGTTTTGAGTTTTACCCACTAACGCAATGATTTTAAGCCTAAGTCTTGAAATATACAAATTATCATCGCATTCTAAAACTAGTGGTCCCGTGATCATGCGGTCAGTTCCTACAGGTTACAATGGTCCCATGCGAGGTATTGGTGCCACTCACAGTGCTGTTCGGTGGCTATTTTGGGTTTTCCCCATTAACGCCATATTTTTAAGCCTAAGTCTTGAAATATGAAAATTATCACCGTATTTTCAATCGGGGGGTCCCATAATTGCGTAGTCAGTTCCTATGAGTAACATTGGTCCCGTGCGAGGTGTTAGTGCCACTCACGGGGTCGTTCGGGAGCTATTTTGGGTGTTCCCCACTAGGACCATGTTTCTCAGCCTAAGTCTAAAATATGCAAATTATTGTCATATTCTCAAATCGGGTGTCCCATGATCGCGCGATCAGTTCCTACGAGTTACATTGTTCCCGTGCGAGGTGTTTGTATCGCACACGGGGTCGTTCTGGGTATGTTTCGGGTTTTCACCCACTAACGCCCTGTTTTTAGGCCTAAATTTAGAAATTTGCAAATTATTGCCAAATTCTTAAATCGGGGGTCCCGTTATCGCACGGTCAGTTCCTATGAGTTACATTGGTCCCATGGGAGGTGTTGGTGCCACTCACGAAGCCGTTTGGGGGTTGTTTCGGGTTTTCACCCACTACCGCCATGTTTTGCCTGGGTCTTAATATTTTTAAATTATCATCATATTTTCAAACCGGGGTCCCTTGATTGCGCGATCAATTCCTAAAAGTTACATTGGACCCCTACGAGGTGTGAGTGCCACTCACAGGGCCGCTCGGGGGCTGGATCGGGTTTTCACCCACTAATGCCATGTTTATAACCCTAAGTCTAGAAATATGCAAATTATCATCGTATTCTCAAATCAGGAGTCCCGTGATTGCGCAGTCTGTTCCTACGAGTTACATTGGTCCCCTGCGAGGTGTTGGTACCACACACGGGGCCGTTCGGGGGCTATTTTGGGTTTTCACCCACTAACACAATGTTTTTAAGCCTAAGTCTTGAAATATACAAATTATGATCGCATTCTCAAACCAGGGGTCCCGTGATCATGCGGTCAGTTCCTTCAGGTTACAATGGTCCCGTGTGAGGTGTTGGTGCCACTCACAGTGCCGTTCGATGGCTGTTTTGGGTTTTCCCCATTAACGCCATGTTTTTATGCCTAAGTCTAGAAATATGTAAATTATCATTGTATTCTCAAATCAGGAGTCCCGTGATTGCACAGTCAGTTCCTACGAGTTACATTGGTCCCATGCGAGGTGTTGGTGCCACTCACGGGGCCGTTCGGGGGCTATTTTGGGTTTTCACCCACTAACTCAATGTTTTTAAGCCTAAGTCTTGAAATATACAAATTATCATCGCATTCACAAACCAGGGGTCCCGTGATCGCGCGGTCAGTTCCTATAGGTTACAATGGTCCTGTGCGAGGTGTTGGTGCCGGTCATAGTGACGTTCGGTGGCTATTTTGGGTTTTCCCCATTGGCGCCATGTTTTTAAGAGTAAGTCTAGAAATACGCAAATTATCATCGTATTTTCAAACCGGGGGTCCCGTGATTGCGCAGTCAGTTCCTACGAGTTACATTGGTCCCGTACGAGGTATTGGTGCCACACACAGGATTGTTCGGGGCATGTTTCGAGTTTTCACCCACTAACACCCCATTTTTAGGGCTAAGTCTAGAAATATGCAAATTATCGCCAAAGTCTCAAACCGGGGGTCCCGTGATCGCACGGTCAGTTCCTACGAGTTACATTGTTCCCGTACGAGGTGTTGGTGCCACTCACGAGGCCGTTCGGGGGCTATTTCGGGTTTTTACCCACTAGGGCAATGTTTTTCCTAAGTCCTAATATTTTTAAATTATCATCATGTTCTCAAATCGGGGTCCCGTGATCGCGCAGTCATTTCCTACAAGTTGCATTGATCCCCTACGAGGTGTTGGTGCCACTCACGGGGCCATTTGGGGACTGTATCGCGTTTTCACCCACTAACTCCATGTCTATAACCCTAAGTCTAGAAAAATGCAAATTATCATCGTATTCTTAAATCGGGTGTCCCGTGATTGCGCAGTCAGTTCCTACGAGTTACATTGGTCCCGAGCGAGGTGTAGGTGCCACTCACGGGGCCGTTGGGGGTTGTTTCGGGTTTTCACCCACTAACGCCATGGTTTAAAGCCTAAGTCTAGAAATATAAAAATTATCGTTGCACTCTCAAATCGGGGGTCCCGTGATCGCGCGGCCAGTTCCTACGAGTTACATTGGTCCCGTGTGAGGTATTTGTGTCACTCACGGGGCCGTTCGGGGGTTGTTTTGGGTGTTCCCCCACCACCACCATGTTTCTCATCCTAAGTCTATAAATATGCACATTATTATCGTATTCACAAATCGGGGGTCTCGTGATCGCGCGATCAGTTCCTACGAGTTACATTGGTCCCGTGCGAGGTGTTGGTGTCGCACACGAGGTCGTTCGGAGTATGTTTTGGGTTTTCACCCACTAACGCCATGTTTTTAGGCCTAAGTCTAGAAATATGCAAATTATCATCAATTTCTCAAACTGGGGGTCCCGTGATCGCGGGGTGAGTTACTACGAGTTACATTGGTCCCGTGCGAGGTGTAGGTGCCACTCACGGGGCCGTTCGGGGGTTGTTTTGGGTTTTACCCAAGTAACACCATGTTTTTCCACCTAAGTCTAGAAATATGAAAATTATTATCGTACTCTCAAACCGGGGGCCCTGTGATCGCGCGATCAGTTCCTACGAGTTATATTGGGGCTGTACACGGGGTCGTTCGATGTATGTTTCGCGTTTTCACCCACTAACGCCCCGTTCTTAGGCCTAAGTATAGAAATATGCCAATTATCACAAATTTCTCAAACAGAGGGTCCCGTGATTCCACGTTCAGTTCCAATGAGTTACATTGTTCTCGTGCGTGGTGGTGGTGCCACTCACGGGGCCGTTCGATGGCTATTTTGGGTTTTCACCCACTATTGCCATGTTTTGCCTAATTCCTAATATTTTTAAATTATCGTCATATATTCAAACCGGGGCTCCCGTGATCGCGCGGTCTGTTCGTACGAGTTATATTGGTCCCGTGTGAGGTGTTGGTGCCACTCACAGGGCCGTTCGAGAGATGTTTTGAGTTTTCACCCCCTAACGCCATGTATTTATGCCTAAGTCTAGAAACGGGCAAATTATCATCTTATTTTCAAACCGGGAGTTCTGTGATCGCACGATCAGTTCCTACGATTTGCATTGGTCCCGTGCGAGGTTTTGGTGCCACTCACGGGGCCGTTTGGGGCCTGTTTCGGGTTTTCCGCCACTAATACTATGTTTTTAAGCCTAATCCGATAAATATGCTAATTATCATCGCTTCCTCAAACCGGGTTCCCATGATCACGCGGTCAGCACCTATGAGTTACATTGTTCTCGTGCGAGGTGTTGGTGCACTCACGGGGCCGTTCGGGGGTTGTTTCGGGTTTTCACCCACTAAGGCCATGTTTTTAAGCCTAAGTCTAGAAGTATGCAAATTATCATTGTATTCTTAGATCGAGAGTCCCGGGATCGCTTAGTCAGTTCCTACGAGTTACATTGGCCCCGTGAGAGGTGTTGGTGCCACTCATTGGGCCGTTCGGGGGTTGTTTCGGGTTTTCACCAACTAACTCCATGTTTTTAAGACTAAGTCTAGAAATATTAAAATTATCATCGTATTCTCAAACTGGGGGTCCCGGGATCGCGCGATCAGTTCCTACGAGTTATGTTGGTCCATCGCGAGGTGTTGGTGCCACTCACGATGTCGTTCGGTGGTTGTTTCGGGTTTTCACCAACTAACGCAATGTTTTCCCTGAGTCCTAATATTTTTAAATTATCATCGTATTCTTAAACCGAGGGTCCCGTGATCATGTGGTGAGTTGGTTCGAGTTACATTGGTCCCGTGCGAGGTGTTGGTGCCACCCATGGGGCTCTTCGGGGGCTGTTTTGGATTTTCACCCATTAATGCCATGTTTTTATGCCTAAGTCTAGAAATATGCAAATTATCAAAGTAATCTCAAATCGGGAGTCGCATGATCGCGCGATCAGTTCCTACGAGTTGCATTGGTCACGTGCGAGGTTTTGGTGCCACTCACGGGGCCGTTCGGGGGCTATTTCGGGTTTTTTACCACTAACGCCATGTTTTAAAGCTTAAGCCTATTAATATGCTAATTATCATCGCATCCTCAAACCGAGTTCCCGTGATCGTGCCGCCCGTTCCTACGAGTTAGATTGGTCTCGTGCGAGGTGTTAGTGCCACTCGCAGGGCCGTTCTGGGGTTGTTTCGGGTTTTCACCCACTAAGGCCATGGTTTTAAGCCTAAGTCTAGATATATGCAAATTATCATCATATTCTCAGACCGGGAATCCCGGGATCGCGCAGTCAGTTCCTACGAGTTACATTGTCTTGTGGGAGGTGTTGGTGCCATTCACGAGGCCGTTTGAGGGCTATTTTGGGTTTTCACTCGCTAACGCCATGTTTTGCCTAAGTCTTAATATTTTTAAATTATCATCATTTTCTAAAACCGGGAGTCCCGTGATCGCGCAATCAGTCCCTATAAGTTACACGGGTCCTTGTGAGGTGTTGGTGCCACTAATGGGGCCGTTCGGGATCTGTTTTGGGTTTTCCCCATTAACGCAATGTTTTTGTGCATAAGTCTAGAAATATGCAAATTATCATCGTATTCTCAAACCAGGGGTCCCCTGATCGCGCGGTCAGTTCCTACGGGTTAAATTGGTCTCGTGCGAGGTGTTGGTGCCACTCACGGGGCCGTTCTTGGGTTGTTTCAGGTTTTCACCCTCTAACGCATATTTTTAAGCCTAAGTCTAGAAATATGCAAATTATCATCGTATTCACAAACTAGGGGTCCCTTGATCACCCGATCAGTTCCCACGAGTTATGTTGGTCTCGCACGAGGTGTTGGTGCCACTCATGGTGCCGTTCGATGGCTGTTTTGGGTTTTCACCCACTAACGCAATGTTTTACCTATGTCATAATATTTTTAAATTATCATCGTATCCTTAAATCGGGGGTCCTGTGATCACATGGTCAGTTGGTTTGAGTTACATTGGTCCCGTTCGAGGTGATGGTGCCACTCACGGGGTTGTTCGGGGGTAGTTTCAGATTTTCACCCAGTAACGCCATGTTTTTATGCCTAAGTTTAGAAATATGCAAATTATCATCGTATTCTCAAACTGGGGGTCTCGTGATCGCGCAGTCAGGTCCTACGAGTTACATTGATCTCGAGCAAGGTGTTGGTGCCCCTCATGGGGCCGTTCGGAGGTTGTTTCGTGTTTTCACCCACCAATGCCATGTTTTTAAGCCTAAGTCTAGAAATATGCAAATTATTGTCCTATTCTCAAGCCAGAGTCCCGTGATCGTGCGATCAGTTACTACGAGTTGCATTGGTGCCGTGCGAGATGTTGGTGTCACTCACAGGGCCGTTTGGTGTCTGTTTTGGTTTTTCACCCACTAACGCCATGTTTTGCCTAATTCCTGATATTTTTAAATTATCATCGTATTCACAAACCAGGAGTCCCATGATCGCACAATCAATTCCTACAATTTTCATTGGTCCCGTGTGAGGTGTTGGTGCCACTCACGGGGTCGTTCGGAGGCTGTTTTCGGTTTTTCCCCACTAACGCCATGTTTTTTGGCCTAAGCCAAGAAATATGCAAATTATCATCGTATTCTCAACTCGTGAGTCCATGATCGCGTGATCAGTTCCTATGTGTTATTTTTGTCTCGTGCGAGGTGTTGGTACCACTCACGAGGTTGTCCGGTGGTCGTTTCAAGTTTTCACCCACTAACGCCATGTTTTGCCTGAGTCCTTATATTTTTAAATTATCATCGTATTCTCAAACCGGGGGTCCCGTGATCACGCGGTCAGTTCATACGAGTTATATTTTGCCTGTGTGAGCTGTTGGTGCCAGTCACGGGGCCGTTTGTGGGTTGTTTCAGGTTTTCATCAACTAACGCCATGTTTTGCCTAAGTCCTGATATTTTTAAATTATCATCGTATTCACAAACTGGGAGCCCCATGATCACGCGATTAGTTTCTATGAGTTACATTGGTCCCGTGTGAGGTGTTGGTGCCACTCACAGGGCCGTTAGGGGGTTGTTTCGGGTTTTCCCCAATTAACGCCATGTTTTAAGCCTAAGTCTAGAAATATGAAAATTAATGTAATATTCTTAAACCGGGGGTCTCGTGATCACGCCATCAGTTCCTACAAGTTACATTGGTCCTATGCGAGGTGTTAGTGCCACTCACGGGCCTGTTCGGGGGTTGTTTCGGGTTTACCCAACTGAAGACACGTTTTTAAGCCTAAGGCTAGAAATATGCAAATTATCATTATATTCTCAAATCGGGGTTCCCGTGATCATACGGTCAGTCCCTACAAGTTACATTGGTCCCGTGCGAGGTGTTGGTGCCACTCACGAGGTCGTTCAGAGGCTGTTTTGGATTTTCACCCACTAACCCAATGTTTTTAAGCCTAAGTCTAAAAATATGCAAATTATCGCCGTATTCTCAAAATGGGAGTCCCGTGATCACCGGTCAGTTCCTACGAGTTACATTGGTCCCGTGCGAGGTGTTGGTGCCACTCACGGGGCCGTTCGGGGGTTGTTTCGGGTTTTCACCCACTAACGCCAAGTTTTGCCTAAGTCCTAATTTTTTTAAATTAGCATCGTATTCTCAAACCAGGATTCCCATGATCGCACGGTCAGTTCCTACGATTTACATTGGTCCCGTGTGAGGTGTTGTTGCCACTCACGGGGCCGTTCGGGTGATGTTTCCGATTTTTCCCCACTAACGCCATGTTTTTAGGCCTAAGTCAAGAAATATGCAACTTATCGTCGTATTCTCAAATCGTAGGTCTGAAATCGCGCGATCAGTTCCTACGAGTTATTTTAGTCCTGTGCGAGGTGTTGGTGCCACTCACGGGGCCATTTGAGGGCTATTTTGGGTTTTCACCCACTAACGCCTTGTTTTGCCTGAGTCCTGATATTTTTAAATTATCATCGTATTCTCAAACCGGGGGTCCCGTGATTGCGCAGTCAGTTCGTATGAGTTACATTCGTCCTGTGCGAGGTCTTGGTGCCACTCGCGGGGCCGTTTATGGGTTGTTTCGATTTTTCTCCCACTAACGCCATGTTTTTATGCATAAGTCTAGAAACATGCAAATTGTCATCGTATTCTTAAACTAGGAGTCCCGTGATTTCACGGTTAGTTCCTACTAGTTGCATTTGTCCCGTGCGAGGTGTTGGTGCCACTCACGTGGCTGTTCGAGGGTTGTTTCGGGTTTTCCCCCACTAACGCCATGTTTTTAAGCCTATGTCTAGAAATATGCAAATTATCATCATATTCTGAAACCGAAGGTCCCGTGATCGGACAGTCAATTCCTACGAGTTACGTTGGTCTCGTGCGAGGTACTGGTGCCACTCACGGGGCTGTTCGGGGGCTATTTTGAGTTTTCCCGCACTAACGCCAATATATATATTAAACACGAGTTAATCAGCCATAAAATAGGGTAAATTTTGCACAAAGATTATCATACATACACACACGCACAGAGATTAAAACCATATATGTATTTATATACACGTTCACACATTTAATTGAAGATTTTACGCACAAACAACATAAATTAAAGGAGATAACTCAAATTGTACATCTATACACACACACACACACATTAAACATAGATTTGAGGCATAAATGAGTACCTACGATTTAGCAGAAGAAATGGCCAGAAAATGTACTGGTTGTGATTACAAAGAGAGAATGAGAGTGGAAATGTTTGTGGCTTGTGATACTTTAATGGGAGAGAGAGAGAGAGAGAGAGAGAGAGAGAGAGAGAGAGAGAGAGAGAGAGAGAGAGAGAGAGAAATAAAAATGAAAACCTTTAATATTAAAAAAAATGGACAGCAACAACATTCGAACCTCAAAATATTAAAAATTAGAGCAACATTCAAATCTCAACCCATAAATCAATTACTATATATCATCTAAACTAAACCCATTTCAGCACAACCCATCAAACCACAACTCATCCAAAACCAAAAACCAATCACATTCACATACCCATATCTCATCAAATCAAAACATAACAGAAATAAAAGTAAGTTTTCTTACTTCACCGGTGGTAGCAGCCGGATGGCAAGGAGGATAAGAGGTCGGCAGCAGTAGGCTTAGAGGAGAGGGCGTGACTGCGTCGACAGCAGTAACAACAGGTGGGTGGGTGATGGCGTCGAGAGAAAGAGAAGTAAGGAAATGGATTGGAAAACGTACTTTCTCTTGGCTGAAGGAATGAAGGGGCTGTGAAAATGAGAGAGGGGAACGAGCGGGAGACCAAAGTGATATTAGTATTTTCTGGGTATTATATATTTTAGTTAAGTCAATTCTAGCACACTTTTAAACCATAACAAATTTTGGCACTATTTTAAAGTGTGCCAGATTGTCATTAAACCGTGCCAGAATTTAGCACAGTTTTAAACTGGGGCAGATTGTTAATATCAAGGTGTGCCAAATTATTATTTTTGGTGTAGTGTCTACACAGAAAGAATGCCCTCACAGTAGCCCCATAAAGTCTACAACTTTGTCCAAATCGAGCCTTATTTCCAACAGTCATCAAACTCCACCTGTTACACTTACTAGCCCACATTATTCAACTAATACTATTTACAGTCCAAATGGTATCCAACTGATTATTCCTTTAAAGTTTGATAAAAAAAAACACTTCAAAATAAACATCCAATGACGACTAGAGCCAAGTCTAAACAAACTTCAACTTATTTATATCCTACTACTCTCCACACTATACTCACACCGCCTTGTGAAGCAATAAACCACAAAGAATCTTTATCTGATCCTAAATGGATTAAAGTTATGCATGAGGAACTAGCATCACTACATAAAAATAACACTTGGACTCTTGTGTCAAAACAGCCTCACATGCACTTGATTGGATCAAAATGGGTATATAAGACTATGTTCAAGCCTGATGGAAGTGTTGAAAGGTATAAAGCAAGGTTAGTGGCTCAAGGATATAATCAAATTGAAGGTAATGATTACTCATACATGTGACACCCCGCTTATTAAAATAAGAGGTGGCCAGCCCGATACTCCAATAAATACAGGAATCATAGATGGTTCATTCTTAGCACCACTGTCACATAAATAACAATACAAGACAACCACCAAATATTTTTAGAAAACGGATGTCATATAATTTCGCAAGTTTAATAAAAAAAAATTGACAATCCAATTTATAAAAGAAGGTGGATAATAAGAAAGACATATAAGAGTTATATAACCATTCATCAAAACATAACCGAATAAGTTGTCGGTCAACAGGCTAATACAAAAGATTACCTAATTCATTATAGCAAGTATGAACAAAAACTGGGGCAACGATCCCGAATGTACAAACTGATCATAACTAGATTGTACAAAAGATAAATGCATCCATTACAAAAGTCCTACAATATTCACAAAATTGCTGTAGCTCTTGGACACTGCGAAGGAAGGATCAACACGATTTGATATGCCAGATTTGATATGAACCGGTCTGGGCCCGATTTGATATGATATGCATGTGAATAAAATGCATAACAATTATGAGGGATAACGTCCTAAATAAATAAATCTCGCTCTTTATATAAGAATCATCCTCACCCATCATCTAAGTGCACATCTTAGCGCCATACAATTCATTAAGTTAAACTACTCATCAATTTAAGAGAGATATAGCTAAAATTCAATTTTAACATGCTTGAATTACCAACTCATAAAATATAACTTCATAAGTCCAAATGTCCTTAGTAAACATATGTCATACAGTTGATTTATAAATGCATTATCCATTTATAAAATGCAACATTCGTGAGAATAGTTACAATCAACATATAACGATTCGAAGACCATCCTTCCGGGAGTCACCTCATTGGATGCACCCCTAAATGCTCTCAGCTTTCAGGGCCTATAACCAAGACCACCTGGATCCTAACTCGCTTCACGTGGGAAGAAGCCATATACCTTAGATAGTGAGTCATAATCGTACCCGGAATTACCTCACTTAGAATAAAACAACAACACAGTGTAACCACCGGTCCCATGGCCGAGGACTATATTCTCCCTGTATCCACTAGCCAAGGGATTCACCTCATTCACGTAACTTCCCTTATGATAGCATTTAGATAGGTATGTATGTGCAAGGCATAAATCACACGATATGTCAATTTAAAATGTACATTTATTATATCCGAAACAATATGTGACTAACGATATAAACTACAAAGTTTAATTGCCCCCATACTAGCCTCCAAGAGTTCACGACAACACTATAAGCTACAAAGTGTAATTTTTGTCCTACTAGTCTCAAAAGTCCAAAACAATACCACCTAACTCTCCCCTAGTCCTAAACCAGCTTACTAGATGAAAACAAAGGCACTAACTTCCATTAATTAATTCATTAATTAATCCTCGACATAAGCCCGAACACTCCCTTTCTAACCTAAGGTATTAATCCCCCTAATATAAGATCCTAATACTCTTTATTACTTCATATAAGATGGTTCCTAAACCTTAAACCTAAAAGAAAAGAGTAGAAGAAAATCTCAATTTTGGGTTGAAAATAGGGTACCGGTCGATCAGCCCCTAACCCCCGATCGATCACGTTCTTAAAATTTTCCTTGCGAGAAAAGAAGTAGGCTTCTCCCATAAGGCCGAGTCGATCAGCATCTAGATCGCGGTCGATCAGTCGCACCAGCTCCATCGGCCATTCCCCATCTCTCTTACAAAACCTAAATCTCCAAAACTATTTCTTCCACATCTCTCAGCATCATCCTCTAATAATTTCACGAAATCATTCCTACACAACAACTAACTAATATAACCAACTCAATTCATATCTAAATCAAAATCTAAAGGTTTAAACACCAAAATCATCAATGGCCAAAAATGTTTTAAATCTCAAAAACACAACTATATATACAAGTTATTCACACTCAATCATACATCTATGCAACTTGCCTCAAGATTGTAGCCTCGGTCTATTGCTCGTTGAAACAATTCCAATCCAAAGATAGAAAATCTCCTCTTTCTCTCCTCTTTCAACCAAGCTCTCTCCCTTCTCTAACTCTCTTTAGGTTTAGAAACATAAATGAGAAATAAATGTTCTTACAAGACTAAAATACCCAAATACATTAAGTCTAATCATTTAGCTACTACACAATTAAAATGACTCGTAACATCCTAATTAAGTTATAACTAGTCAAAAGTACCTCTGAACCCAATAATACAACTTGGTACTTATTTTGACTGTTTCAACCATTTTCGGACTAACTGTGCCCTCTAAATTAGCTTCCAAAATATCATTCATTATTTTATGTTCCAACGTTATATTAACTCATTAATAATTATCTGATTGTAATATAAGTCATAACCGTCGTTTAAAGCACAACGACACAACATAACATATTGTTACACTATTTACATTCGCTTAATAGTAAATATGCAAAACTCGGTAAATAATATCTCTTAAATCACCTAAAGTAATATTTACTCTAATTTTCCTTACTTTATATAATTACTCACAAGGTAATTTAATATAAAAATAATTACTCATAAATAAGGGTAATTACATACTCCCCCCCTTATAAGGGAATTTTGCCCTCAAAATGTAGGAGTACCTTGTAAAAATAGGTGTGGGTACTTCTCTCGAATATCATCCTCTCTTTCCCAAGGTTATTCCTCGGCATTGTGGTGTCCCCACTGGACTCGGACCAAGGGTACCACTCTCGATCTTAGTCTATGCTCTCTGTGATCTTAAATAGCAACCAGTTGTTCCTCATATGAAATATCGGGTTATAACTCGATATCATCCAATGAAATATGCCAATGAGCTCCCTCGCATATTTTGCACTTATTCAAAGACAAAACATGGAACACATCATGAATCTGTTGTAGGCATTCCGTCAAAGCAAGTTGATATGCTACGTGGCCTACCTTTGAAATAACGGGAAAAGGGGCTACATAGCGCGGCGCAAGCTTTACTTTCTTCTCGAATCGCATTACACCCTTCATCGGGGATACCTGCACTAAAACTTGGTCCTTCACTTCCAATTCTACCTTCCTTCTATTCACGTTGGCATAACTTGTCTGATGATCTTGTGCAATTCATATGCATTTTTGAATAAGCTCAATCTTCGAAGAGATATCATGGATCATTTCAGGTCTAAGGAGCTTATTGTCTCCTACTTCCAACCAACAAGTAGGTGATCTACACGATCGGCCATACAATGCCTCAGACGGTTCCATACCTATCGTGAATTGGTACGAATTATTGTATGAAAATTCGACCAAGGGAAGATATTATTCCCATCCTCCTTTAAACTCAAGTACGCACATTCAAAGAATATCCTCCAACATTTGGTTGACTCTCTCCATTTGCCCATTATTTTGAGGGTGGTATGATGTACTCGACCTCAATTCGGTCCCATCGCCTCTTGGAAACTTCGCCAAAAATGGGACACAAAAATCTTGTCCTCGTCTGAGACTATATTGATAGGCACCCCATGGAGTTTCACAATCTCCATAATAAAGAGTAAGGCGTAATGTGTCGTATTATAGTCCATTCGTACCGGTAAGAAATGTGCCGATTTGGTCAAACAGTCGACAATAACCTAAATAGAATCATGACCGCTTTGTGATGTCGGTAATCCCGTGATGAAATCCATCGAGATACTCTCCCATTTTCACACCGGTATTTCTAATGGTTGCAACAATGTCGATGGTCACTAGTGGTCCACCTTCACCAATTGACAAGTGGTGCATTGGGAAACATACTTAGAGATGTCCCTTTTCATACCCGCCCACCAATACTGACAGCGCATATCTTGGTACATTTTGTCCCCACCTAGGTGTACTGCAAATCTTGATTCATGTGATTCTATCACGATAGCACGTCTAAAGTATCCCTTATCCGGGACTAGAAGTCTTCCTTGGAAAGGTAACCCACCCTCAGAACTAATAGCGTATGACTCCACTCCTACGGTCAACAATTGACGTACTCGGTCTTGGAAATCCTTATCCCCTCCTAGCACTTTTATGACTCGCATCACAATAGTAGGCATAACGGTCAACAATGACATGCAAGCTCTGGCCACAGCATCATCTTGGTTGAGTTCTCTCTGCTCGGTTTTCCACACTTTCGCTAGCTCCCCCACGGGTTTACGACTCAACGCATCAGCTACTACATTTGCCTTGCCTAGATGATAATGAATATCGAACTGGTAGTCCTCTACGAACTCTAACAACCGACGTTGTCGCATATTTATATCTTTTTGCGAGAACAAATATTGCAACAATTTGTGGTCTGTAAAAAGACTAAATTTCTCACCCAGGAGGTAATGGCTCCATATTTTCAAAGAAAACACCACCGCGGTAAGCTCCAGATCATGAACGGGATAACTCTTCTCATGGGGCTTAAGCTTGCAAGATGCATAAGCAATGGCCCTATGCTGATGTTGTAACACACCTCCCAATCCTTGTAGAGATGCATATGTGAAGACAAAATAGTCTACTCCCAATCTTGGCAATGCGAGTATAGGATCAGAAGTTAACTTATCCTTCAATTCATCAAAATCTAGCTGACACGAATTATCCCACGCAAATTGTACCCCCTTACGGGTCAAGTTCATCAGAGGGACAGTGATTTTGGAAAAATCCTTAATGAAACAGCAATAGTAACCCGCCAAACCCAGAAAACTACAAATCTCCGTTGGCGTCGTGGGCTGACCCCATTCCGTCACCACTACAACTTTGCTTGGGTCTACTGAAATACCCTCAGCCTTCATAATGTGCCCCAAAAATTGCACTTACTGTAATCAAAAGCCACATTTCTCAAACTTAGCATAAATTTGATGATATCGTAGTGTTTGTAGGACCAATCACAAGTGTTCGGCATGATCTTCTTCAGTCCGAGAATAAAGTATAATGTAGTCAATAAACACTATGACAAACCAGTCTAGGAAGTCTTGAAATACTCAATTCATGAGGTCCATAAATACGACAGGAGCGTTGGCTAGCCCAAAAGGCATGACCAAAAACTCATAGGACCCATACCTGGTCAAGAATGCAGTTTTCGACATGTCCTGCTCTCCAATTCGTAGTTCATGGTACCCAGTCCTCAAATCTATTTTAGAAAAGTATGACGCTCCCCTTAACTGATCAAGCAAATTGTCGATTCGAGGTAACGTGTATCTATTCATGACAGTTACCTTATTTATTTCATGGTAATCAATACACAAACGGAGGTAACCATCTCTCTTCCTCACAAATAACAAAGGAGCACCCCATGGAAACGTGCTACGTCGAATGAATCATTGCCCCAACAGTTGCTGAATTTGATCCCTTAACCCCCTCAGTTTTAAAGGATCCATACGGTATGGAGCCCTCACAATCGGCGTTGTTCCTGGTGCTAAGTTAATTACAAACTCAATCTCACGAGTTGGAGGTAAACAAAGAATCTACTGAAAAAACATCCTTAAATTCTCTAACGACAGGAATCGAGCCAAAGGAAATAACCATTTCTCGTGAAGTCTCCTTCTCAATACAATACAAATGCATGTTCAAACCTCCCTCTAAAAGAGGCATAGCTACCAAAGACATTTATTTCCTCGGAATGGCAAAGACTATACTCCTCCCATAATAATTTACCATGGCTCGGTATTTCACTAACCATTCCAAACCCAAAATAATATCATACCCGACCATATTCTAGACGTGTAAAGTGGCGTCAAAACACAAATTACCAACGTCTATTTCTACCCTTTTATAAACAAAAAGTATAAGAGAAGCATCACCCATGGAAGACTCCACACTAGTAAAAGTACTCTAGGCAGACTTAATCAACCCCGTCAAATGAGCAAAATGCCTAGCGATAAATGAGTACATTGCAGTCGTATCAAATAACACTCGAACCATATACCCATGAATGGTAAACTTACCGTCAATAATTGGTGGTGCAGGCGATGCTGGAGGAAACAAAGCATCCTGATTATTATACAAACGCCCATACTGAAGTTATCCCTGTGTAGAGGGACGGCTGGAATAGGTGATGGAGGTTTTGGATGTGCCTGCTGATTCTGAGGACCTCTAGGCAATTGTCCCCCGATTAACTGTGGACAAGATCTCTTCAAGTGACCCTATTCACCACACTAAAAATAAGGGCCCACAAATTTTTTTGGATATCAGCCCCGATTATTGTTCCGAAATTGCCCCGTACCTTAGCCCTGATGGCCTCGACCCACATTATTCCCTCTGCCTGCTTCGCCCTGCTGGCCTAACTATTTCTACAGCTGAGCACCCTAACCATGTCTAAAACCACCTCTGCCAAAGTTGAAACCCCCAAAACGTTATTTTTTAGACGAGTTCCCTTGCTATGGGTCCCACTATTTTTGTTTATTTCCATATTATTGTGGTGGGTGTAGTGCTCCACCGGAACCATTTCCTCCTTATTAACTAGATTGGCTTGAATCTCCAATCTTCTTACTCCCCTTCAAATGAAGGCGGTGATCTTGGTAATGGAGTAAAGCGACATTCATCACATCGCCAAAAGTTTGCAAAGCTGGGTTTCCCAAAAGGTGCTTCCTTATCCTCTAATTCAATCCCCCAATAAATTTTGAAATCCTCCTTTCTTCTAGAATGACTTCATCTGGTACAAAGTTTGCTCGACACATAAATTCCTCTTCATATTCTGCCACTGATCTCTCTCCTTGAACAACATCCTGAAGCTTCCTCCGCATCTCCTTCTGGCCGCTATAGGAAAATACTTTTGGTTAAACAAAACCAAAAATTCTGAGATAGTCATGGTATCCTTCTGTTCTGGAGTTATCACTGACTCCCACCAGTGTAGGGCTGCTCCTACGAGTTTAAAAGTGGAGAGAATTTGTTTCTTCTCCCCGTTACATTCCACCATTCGAAGATGGCGTTGCATATCCTTCTTCCATTGATTTTACACAATCACATCATCGCCACCCTGAAATTATGGAGGGTGACCTTTCAGGAAGGATTCTCTCACTCTCTCCCAGGAGGAGGACCCCATGTGGGCTTGAACCACCGGTGCAGTTGGTTTTTGGTCTTGTGGAAGCCGCTGGGCCATAGTGGTCATTGAATTATTGACTTCCTGGGCAATAATATTATCCACCTCCATCGCATTTATCATTCCTTACGGTGGTGGGGGCACTAAATTATCTGCAACTCGATTTACCCTTGCTGGGCGACCTCATTTAGGCGACATCTGAGCTGAATAGCAATTGAATCAGAATACAATTAAAACAATTTATCCTTTCAGAAGATCACAGGAATGCATAAACAAAATAGTCCTAACAATAGGGCTCTATATCAAAGAACGCTACGGTAGAACATGATAAGTTCGCATAGATCCTAAGGACTCTAGAACCTGATCCTCTGATACCATCTGTGACACCCCGCTTATTAAAATAAGAGATGGCCAGCCCGATTCTCCAATAAATACAGGAATCATAAATGTTCCATTCTTAGCATTAGTGTCGCATAAATAACAGTACGAGACAATCCCCAAATATTTTTAGAAAACAGATGTCAAATAATTTTGTAAGTTTAATAAAAACAATTTCTACAATCCAATTTATAAAAGAATTTGGATAAAAATAAAGACATGTAACAGTTATATAACCATTCATCAAAGCATACCCGAATATGTTATCGGTCAAGAGGCTAATACAAAAGATTACCTAAAGCATTATAGCAAGTATGAACAAAAATTCGGGCAACACGCCCGAATGTACAAACTCATCATAAATAGATTATACAAAAGATTGATGTGTCTATTACAAAAGTCCTACAACATCCGCAAAAATGTTGCATCTCCTAGACACTGGGAAGGAAGGATCAACATGAGAGTCCTTGCGGCGGAGAAACTGAGCATATATAAGAACCACACAAGGCAGAGAAATATAAACGAGTCAGGGTTCGGTTTGATATGATATGCGTGTGAATAAAATGCATAACAGTTATGAGGGACACTGTCCTAAACAGATCAACCTCCCTCTTTATAAAAGAATCATCCTCACCCCTCATCTAAGTGCACATCCTAGTGCCATACCATTCATTAAGTTAAACTACTCATCAATTTAAGAGAAAGATCGCTAATATTCCATTTTAACATGCTTGAATTTCAAACTCATAAAATATAACGTCATAAGTCCATTTGTCCTTGGGAAACATATGCCATACAGTTGATTTATAAATGCACTAGCCATTTATGAAATGCCACATTCATGAGAATAGTTACAATCAAAATATAATGATTCTAAGACCATCCTTCCGAGAGTCACCCCACTGGATGCACCCCTAAATGCTATCATCTTCTAGGCGATATAACCAAGACCACCTGGGCACCCTAAATCGCGTCGCGTGGGAAGAGGCCATATACCTTCCATACTGAGTCATAACCATACCCGAAATTACCTCAGTTAGAATAAAACAACACAATGTAGCCACCGGTCCTATGGCTGAGGAATATATTCTCCCTACATCCACTAGCCAGGGGATTTACCTCATTCGCGTAACTTCGCTTATGATAGCATTTAGAGAGGTATATATGTGCAAGCCATAAATCACAAGATATGCCAATTTAAATTGTACATTTATTTTATCTGGAACTATATGTGCCTAACGACATTAACTACAAAGTTTAATTGCCCCCATACTAGCCTTCGATAGTTCACGACAACACTATAAGCTACCGAGTGTAATTTTCCTCATACTAGTCTCTAAAAGTCCAAAATAATACCACCCAACTCTCCCCTAGTCCTAAACCATCTTACTAGAAGAAAAAAAGACATTAATTTCCATTAATCAATCCCCGACATAAGCCTGAACACTCCCTTTCTAACCTCGGGTATGAATCCCCTTAATACAAGATCCTAATACTCTTTATTACTTCATATAAGAAGGTTCCTAAACCTTAAACCTAAAAGAAAAAAGTAGAGGAAAATCTCACTTTTGGGTTGAAAATAGGGTACCGGTCGACCGGCCCCTGACCCCCGATCGACCGCATTCTTAAAATTTTCCTTGTGAGAAAAGCAGTAGACTTCTCGCTTACGGCCTGGTCAACCGGCATCTGGACCGCACTCGACCAATCGCACCAGATCCATCGGCCATTCCCCATATTTCTTACAAAACCTAAATCTCCAAACCTATTTCTTCCACATCTCTCAGCATCATCCTCTAATAATTTAGCAAATCATTCCAACACAACAACTAACTAATATAACCAACTCAATTCATATCTAAATCAAAATCAAAATCACAAGGTTTAAACACCAAAATCATCAAAGCCCACAAATGGTTTAAATCTCCAAAACACAACTACATATATAAGTTATTCACACTTAATCATACATATATCCAAGTTAGAAACTTGCCTCGAGATTGTAGCTTCGGATTCTTGCTCATTGAAACGATTCCAAGCCAAAGATTGCAAATCTCCTCTTTCTTTCCTCTTTCTCCCAAGCTCTCTCCCTTATCTAACTCTCTTTAGGTTTAGAAACATAAATGAGAAATAAATGTTCTTACAAGACTAAAATACCCAAATGCATTAAGTCTAATCATTTAAATGCTACTACACAATTAAAATGACTCGTAACATCATAATTAAGTTATAACTTGTCAAAAGTACCCCGGAACCCAAAAAATCAACTTGGTACTTATTTTGACTATTTCAACCATTTTCGGACTAACCCTGCCCTCTAAATTAGCATCCGAAATATCATTCATTATTTCATGTTCCAACGTCATATTAACTCATTAATAATTATCCGATTGGAATATAAGTCATAATTGTCTCTTAAAGCACAACGGCACAACATAACATAATGTTACACTATTTACATTCGCTTAATAGTAAATATGCAAAACTCGGTAAATATTATCTCTTAAATCACTTAAAGTAATATTTACTCCAATTTTCTTTATTTTATATAATTACTCACAAGGTAATTTAATATAAAAATAATTACTCATAAATAAGGGGTGTTAGAAGACACTATTATTCCTTTATAAAACATTCTATTATTCAAGTAGTTCTTACTAGAACCACAACACATGGATGGTGTATAAAACAATTAGATGTAAAAAAATACTTTTTGACATGGTAATATTCAAGCAAAGGTTTACATGAAGAAACCACTTGGATTTGTTCATCCTTTATATCCATCTCATGGTTGTGCCTTAAGAAAGGCTATCTATGGTCTTAAATAAGCTCCAAGAGCTTGGTTTGATAAATTTAGTGCTTTTCTCATCAATGTTGGATTTAAATGTAGTAGGGCGGACTCTTATTTATTTATTTACCATTCATCACATGAGATTATTCTTTTACTAGTTTATTTAGATGATATTATAATTACAAGTAGCCAATATATTTTACTTTAAAATCTTATTACAAGGTTAAGTGCAGTTTTTGTCTTAAAAAACCTAGGTACTATAAGCTACTTAATTATGATGGAACTCATACATATTAATGGAGGTGTTCAACTTACTCAAAGTAATTACATTGAGAAACTTCTTGTTAAAGCCAAAATGATTCATGTCAACAAAGCTTCCACACCTTGTGTTTCAAGAGAATCTACTGATGATAATTCTACTCATTTATCTAACCCATTAAAATTTTGATCTCAGTTGGGGCTCTATAATACTTATGTCTTATAAGGCCAGACATTGCTCACACTGTCAACAACGTTTGTCAACATATTCATGCTCATACCATTGCTCATCTAGTTCAAGTTAAAAGACTATTTCGATATCTTTAAGGAACAATCTCCTATGGTTTAAACATCCTTAGGCAATTAACTTTCTCTCCCTGTGGTTTCTCTTTTGTCGACTGGGCAGGATGTCCTACTACACAAAGACCTACCTCTGGTTTTTATATTTTTCTTGGAGCTAATTGTATTTCCTCATCATCAAAGAAACGACCCATAGTTTCTCGTTCTTGTTGTGAAGCAGAATAGAGGTTTATGGAAGCAACCACTGTTGAACTAACATGGGTTTCGTATGTTCTCAAGGAAATTGGTATACATTTATTTAAACCTCTTATTGTATTTTGCGATAACATCAACGCTATCTACATCTCAATTAATCTGGTGTTGGATGCTCGAACCAAACATATTGAATTATACTATAATTTTGTCCAGAAAAAGGTTGCTTTAGGAGATTTAATTTCACATTAAATTTCATCGAGAAATCACCTTGCAAATATATTTACCAAGACATTACCAATATCTTCCTTCTCTCATTTACGTTCCAAACATAGTGTATGCCCTTCACCCACATCAAGTTTGAGGGGGATGATAGATCACATAATATTATGGAAGAACAGGTGGCTCTTATAACAACATGTCTACCACGTGAAGAATACTTCTCCTAATATTATGGAAGTCTTAGTCATGTTTACTTCTCCTATTGTTATGGAAGTATTAGTCATGTTCAGTTGATTTTCTGTTTTATATAGCATTGTAACTATTGAAATATTAGACTAGGTCATTCCTTGCTATTCTCATGCAAAGGAACATTAGTTTTTCAAATTGCTCAAGCTGGCTGTAAATAAGAGTGCATAATGCAAAATCCATCATAATAAGTTGTTATAATAACAACACTTCTTACCACAGCTGTTACATCATAAATAATATTTATTTTCTCTAAATTTCATTTCTTATCATGTAGAAGGTGTAACAAGAAATCAAAATTTTCAATTTGTTCATGGATAATGTGCGTGTGGATTATTAATTGCGTATATTTTATTTTTCTTGCTTTATTAAACTAAAACTTTTAACTAAATGTCGGTTATTTTTTTTGTTTGATTGAAATGTATTGTTATATTATTGTAATATTGGCATAAGATTTCAATATGTATTTTGAGAGATTAAATTTTGTGCTCATATTTCGATATGGTTTTCTTTTTTTCAAGTGGAATATTATTATGCCTTTTGGATTGGATATCAACTATCGTTGATTTCTTTCATTTCTATTGGAATAACACCTATGTTTTGTATATAAAGTGCACAATCTAATAGTAATTTAATATGTCGTGTTGGATTTAAAACAAATTCAATTCACAAGTTTGTAATTGTGCCGCGTTAATATGCATATGCATTGTGCATTTTAAGCACAACAATAAGGTTGCGGCGAGCGTGAGAAACAACGTTTATTAAAAAAAATATTTTTTACCCACTCCAATGACACAAAGCCATTCGAATGAATATCATAATTCCATGCGAAGTTATATCATGATATTTATGTATGCGAATATCATAATTATTCTTTTTCATAACACAATTTCACAAGTAATGATGAGTTTTTATAAAAATTATATGAGTTCAAATTTCAAATTATTTTTTGGGAAAAAATTGTCCTATTAAAAAAAAATCTCTCCCTTTATAGTTTAAAAACATCACCAGCTTTATGTGATTTACTCATTTCTTTTTACTGAATATGAGTGGTATATTTTTTTTAGGGAAATCAGTAAACTCATTAAGTTACAAAACCATATTTAGGTTTCTTTTATTTTTATTTTTATTTTTTATGTTTCTTACTTCATTCACTTGGAATGTAAATTAAGTGGGCAATAACTTTGCATGTAACCTCACACATAGGTCCCACATGTTGGTTGGATTTGTTTTAAAATACTTCATGTTTTTTCAATATTTCATTATTTCAAGTGTTTATCACAATATATGAAACATGTTTTAGGGCGCATAGTTTTTTTAAATATATCTTGTAAGATTCTTCAGTTTTCATTTAATACGGATTACATGTGCAACGCACATGTGCGACAACTAGTGTTTTGAAAATTCCAATGAGCGCAATATGAAATAGTTCTTGAAATACATAGAATTTTGATTTAAACTATATTGGTTACTTTAAATAATTTCAACAAATCATACTTACCCTGAAAAATAAAATTAAAAATGCAACCTTTGGCCATGCTTAAACGAGAGATGATAGAGTTTAAAATTTAAATAGTAAACTTTAAAAAATAATTAATAGCTAAAATATTAAAATTATTATAAAAATATTGGTAATATATAACCTCTAAAGACAGTTAAAATATAAAATTATAACTTTGTTGAGATTTTATGAAGCATGTAATTTACTAAACAGATAGTGATGTATGCATATAATATTGTAAGTCTGATTAATTTCTCGAAGATGTCGACTCTGAGATCGCATGAATAGTTCAATACAATCTTTAATAATTTCTCTCCGAACTCATAATTTATTTTTAAGATTATTTTAAGTACTGGCTTTGATATTGTCGTAGGCACAAATATTTTATGTATGAATACACCGGCAACAAAATACGACTACAAGAATTATGGCTTTTAGCAAGGAAACAAAATCGTTGCAAAAGGTATGTTTTCGTTGCAAAACACCTTTTGCAACATTTTTTTCCTTGTAGCTTTCCTCTCATTAGCCATCATGCTATAGATCTTTTGCAAGAAAATTTTTTCATCGTCACTAAAAATATTCTGCAATGAAATTGTTCGTTGGGGAAAATAAAAAATTCCGTTGCAAAAATGTTCTCATATCTTGATTAAAAAGCTTTTACAATGAATATTTCGTTGCAAAAAATACTAATAAATCCTTGCAGAAGATATTTTGATATAATTAAAATTCCTTGCTAAATGTTAATTTTACATTACTAAAAGTTTTTTGTAACACTCTTTTTCGTTGCAAAAAAATTCTCGTATTTTGACATAAAATCCTTTACAACGAATATTTCGTTGCAAAAGATAATAACAAATCCTTGCAAAAGATAGTTTGAGAGAATGACAATTCCTTGCCAAATGTTAATTATACATTGCTAAAAGTATTTTGTAACACTCTTTTTAGTTGCAATATTTTTTTCGTATTTTGACTAAAAATATTTTACAATGAAAATTTCGTTGCAAAAGATACTAATAAATCCTCGCAAAAGATATTTTGAGGGAATTACAATTTCCTGCCAAATGTTAATTCTTCATTGCTAATAGTCTTTTGTAACACTATTTCTCATTGCAGAATTATATTAGGTAATGAAACAAATAAAAAGAAAATTAAGTAAACACAAATAATTAAAAAAAAGATGTTAAATTATATTAAAAACATAAATGTACTACTGTTCATGTCAGAATGAAGCTCAAAAGTAAATAATACTTGGATGTGTTTATATTAGTCTTCTCATCACAAACAAAATGATAAAATCAACACTTGACATCAAGCAACTTGATTTGTAGGGACAGAAGATCCCTCGGGAACAGCTTCCTCGAGAGAAACGTCTTTATCTGGTAATAATGTGGCCTTTATTGTATCCATATCTGACACAAGACCTTCAACTAGGATTTTCAAATCTACGATCTATGTTTGTCATTGTTTGTTCTCCAAATCAAAATTTTTCAGCATAGTGATTTCAAATGTTGGGTACCAAGACCCTTCACGTATCCTGGCCTCTTTCCAAGGACTTTTTGACATATTGATGCTTCATCAGAATCTTTCAAGTATTTTTGTAATTCAATCATCTCTTTCTACAAAGAAAAAGAAAATAATAAGTTACACTATCGGTTTGACTATTTTTTAAATATTAAAAAATAAAATCGACAGAGATTCCTTTGTTTATTTAAGAAATCCAACATGTTGTGACACACAAATCACTATTTCAATAACTATAGATAAAAATAAATCATCAATGCATCCCTTCAACCAATTTCACTTTATTTTTTAAAAAACATCGGTAGAATTTCCTTTATTTATTCATGAAATTCAACCTGTTGTGACACAAATCAATAATCCAACAACTCCCGTCAACCCATTTCAACAAAAATCAATCTAGCCCGCATGACTTCGGAATAATACTTTATGTTTAAGCATGTAAAACTATTTTCTTTTATACACTTACATAGTCAGACTATGTTTCTTCACTAATCCACTCGTTGTCTTTCGTCCAATGAGTATCATAAAATACTTCAATTTGTCCTTTCGGCGTCTCATATGCATTACCTGCCTATTAACATACGAAAATAAAATATATAAGTACATGTATCCACATAAATTAAAATTTAACAAATTTTAAGTGCTAAAAAAATTACCCTGCCTTGATACAAGTATTGGACAAAAGACTTTGTCCCACCGCGATGAACATACTTGATATTTGAGCGACTAGTAGAGCAAGCACCAATTTTTTTCTACAAAAAAGTGATATACTTCAAGTTAATTTACTGAAACTTAAGAAAACATACAATTTTAACATAAAACATACATAGAAAATTATTACCTTATGTTGCTCTGTAATAAAAAACGAGCAAAGAAATTTCCAATCTTCGTCCTTTTCCACATCACTAGGTCTGTTCTTGTTGGCCTCCTCAATATTCAAAAATTTAGCAGAATGTTTTTCAACGTGTTATGGAATCCACTATAACGTGCAGACATTGATGTATGAAAATAGCTCACAACCACTGGATTTGTGATGTCTAACTCAAATTTTGACTGCACAAGTTTTAATGAGTTTAGAATATAAAATAACAACTTTTTAGGGGAATAGAACACAAAATTAAATATACCAAAACTCGATCAATCATTGATGTCTTCTCCTTCTCTTCAATATTTCCCCATTTTTTTCACTTTTAATTGATCAAAATTCTGTACGACAAAGCCAATTTCATTAGACAAAGAGGTAGTGGTAGGTCCAATCAGTTTATTATCCATAGAGTCCCATTGAATTGGAATTTTAGAACCCCCAAAACTTTTAATTAGAGAATCAGTTGCTATCCCACGTGTTCTAACATGAACGTTTTTCTTGGAGGTGGATCCAGATTCTGAAAAACATCATAAATTTATCTATCGAGTTAAGTCATAGAATTCATAGCAAGTGGTTACTGTTTTTAGCAAGTCTGCACTATTTTTAACAAGTGGTTACTGTTTTTAGCATCAATTTGACAAGCATATGTAAATCATAAAAGCCATAATAATCTATATATTAAGATCTAAGCTTATACCAAAGACGATTTATTCTAAGCATTCACTCAATATAAAGTTCCTTTTAACTCTGGAAGACACGACACCAAATGGCAGCGATGGCCTGAGCAACAAAAGATTCTCAGGCTGCATATTTATTTATAATTTCTCATAATATAAACTTTGGGGCTGCATATTTTATTTAGAATTTCTCACAATCTGGGGTTGCATAATTTGGGGCTGCATATTTTATTTAGACATGATACTACATGTGATATGTCATGGCGAGTTTAAAATAACAATTACCTTTGCCTAAAAATTTTATCATACATACGGAATTAACACAAAATCATACTTGAAGTACATCCTAATGCTTTGCAGTGATATTTAATGAATGATAAAACTACTTACTGAGAAAATGAAAAAAAAATCATAGATAAAACTCAGATTAATTTGGCATTTATTTAATTTTGTTGATTAGATAGTGGGCGAAACCCTTGAAAATTTATTAATTAGAGTGAGGAGAAACAACCTCTACTTGGTGTCTCATAAGATCTAAAAAAGGCTACTATATCCTTCTGAAATAAATGGGGATGCCACATATGAATGTCTTGATGCAATTAAAGTAGAATGCTAAGAAGATTGACAAGTATAATATACAGTGGAAATCGTATTTAAATGATATCACATGTACCGTTAGAATTAGGCTCAAATGTAGAATTTTCACCCGTCATTTGTGATCCATTCGATGTCCTAGATGAAATTTCATTAGGTATTTAATCCTCGTGCATAGTTGAATCTTGCATACTCGGTGGCTCTACAAAAGCAGTAGTTGAAGAACCACGTCATCCTCCATGTCCAGGTCCACGTCCACGTCCACTAGGTGCCATAAAGATGGTAATAATCCTGATTAATTAATCAAAATAATTAATTTACAAATATAAAATTAAAAAAACATTGATAAGGGAACTAACTCAGTTAAGTAACATACAATTTATAGTTTACATAAAATAAACACAAAACCTTCACACATCACAGAAATTTAACTAAGTTCCATCAACATCACAAATAACAAATATATAGGAATTTAACAAGTTCCATCACATAATAACAAGTGCATTGTGATTTAAATAACAAAAAAAAAACTCAAATGTGTAATCTTCCTTCACTCCCTGTGATAATCATCATCACTGTAATTTTCTTCACCACTACAGCATTCTGCTAATGTGTCATCTTCCTCATCATCACCATCACCTTTGTCAAGATTATCATCATCACATGCTTGTAAATCATTGCTTTCAATAATGTCTGGTAGGGAATCGATCCTAGCCATTCGACTAAAGTCCAAATATCCCTCTTCAATAACCATTTGAATATCATAAGATTCTTCTTCTTGGTATGCATCATTTCTTGGACAATCGTCGGTATCTCCTGCATCAGCTTCTTATGGAATATCCCAAATGTGTCTATGTTTCACTTCTTGTACTACATTCCAGTTAGGACCCAGCTTATAGTCATGTAAGTAAAACACTTGTGTTGCTTGAGTTGAAATCACAAAGGGGTCATCATTATTGTAACAACCCTCGCTTTGGAGGTCCTATATTATATTTAATTTGCTAGATATAGTGATTAGATATAAAAATGTTGATATGTGGAGTAGGTATTAATTTAAGGAAGAAAAGTTAATATCTACTATGATGTTTCATATTTACCATAAGTATAGGTGAATTTTGCTATGTTATGTTTTGTAATGTCATATGAATTAAAAATGACATTTGGCTTAAAATGAAACCGCAACCTAAAATGAATTATAAATTTACAAATGATAATTTGGAGGGTGCAGATAGTTCCGGGAGGTTCGAGATAGTCAAATTATGTGCCATATTGTATTTCGAGGTTCCGGACACTTTTGACTGGTTGTAGCATATATGAGTAGTTGCGTATTATTTTACCGCGTATAAATCACTTAAAGCTAGAAATTTGGACATAAGCCAAGATTTATGTCTTAAACTAAGTCACTATTCCCTAAAATAAATTGGTAAACCTAGAGAAAGAAAGAGAAGAAGAAACCTTGGGAGAAAGGGAGATATTGAAGCTTGGGTGATTCTTCTTGCATACAACTTCATCAAAATCTGAACTTGCAAACTTGAGGCAAGTTATCTACTTGCTATTTTATGATTTAAGTAGAGTAATTAGCATTGATAGCTGTGGTCATGTATGGTTTATGGAAGTTAGGGTTTTTATTTAATTTATGGGCTTTAGATCTTTGGAAGTTGAATTGATATGATTTTGAGGTAAATTATGGTTGGATGATGTATTTATGATCAGTTGGTAGCATTAAAGGATAGGGATTTGAGTTGGTTGAAGTTGGGTAGAATTTGGAGTCAAAGACTCCATAGACAAAACTTGGAATTTCTGCAGAACCGAATCGATTCGACCTGGCCGAATCGATTCGCTGAGAGACAGTTTCCAAGTCTAGCTCGTCCGAATCGGTTCAGCTCGTCCGAATCGATTCGGCAATTATGCAGAAACTCACTTTTTCTAACCGAATCGAATCGGCTAGTCCGAATCGATTCTCCTTTAAGAACCCAAATTGATTTGGCTAGTCCGAATCGATTCGAAAATCCTGCATTTTTCCTTTTATTTTTCTTTTCAAATTTGGACCCTTTCCCTTAGGATTATAACCTAGGAACCTTCTGAAATGAAGTAAACATAGGATCCTAGAGTTTTAGTCGAGTTTGGTCGTTACCCTGTAGTTGAATGGGATCACTTGGGGTTAATTCAGGGGTACTTAAAGTGATGTTTAGGCATCACTCCTCATTTGGTAAATAAATTGGAAAATAGAATTCTAAGCCCATATGTGGAGATTGTAGAGGCCTTTTGAGGTATATAAAACCTTGAGACCTATAAGATTTTGGGAAATTGTTTAGAGAATACTTCGGGACCAAAAGATATGATGAAATTGAATTAGAGAAATTCAAAGTTAAATGTTTCAAGTAAAATGAAACACATGTGATTAATGGTAATGAAAATGAGATTTAAATTGGTAATTGTTAAATTACTTAAACACACCTCTCTAAATGCTATTATAAGGGAAGCTCGCGCATGAGGTGATGTCCCCTGACTATTGAATGTAGGCTGACTATAGTCCTCGGCCATATGCGGGGTTTGTATATGTTTTTCTGCGCTAGTGAGGTAATTTCGGGAGTGGTTATGACACACTCGCAGGCATATGGCCACTTCCTGACGTGCGTTAGGTGCCCAAGTTGTCTTGTATAGATAGGCCCTGGAAGATGATAGTCATTTAGGGGGGCGCCCAGTGGGGAAACTCGTAGAGGCGGTCTTAGAAACGTTATATGTATAAGAATATAACCTTTCTAACTCAAGTGGGACGTGAGATATGTGAATTGCCATAAGAAATGAGATGGTAATTATATTCCTGCTAAGGAATGGAAAAATTGAAAGATATGAAGGAAATTATATTCCTACTAAGAGATGGAAAATAATAAGATACGAGAAGAAACGAGATTTTATTTTATTTTTCTTGCGTAATTTAATAACTGTTAGAAACCTATATAATTGCATTACCACATTTGATGATTAGATTGTTAGATTCTCATTCACATTATTCATGACTTATTGTCCATAACTATTATGATTCTTACTCTTCTGGGAATCATATACAAATCGGGCCCTGACCCGTTCATTTTCCATGTTGTACATGTTGTTGTATCCGCTCAGGTGCTCCTCCGCAAGGGCGCCCGTTATGATTTTCTTACTCCTATGCTTTTGACGAGCTGTATGATCTTGCGGATTATTACAGGATGTTTGTTAGACGCCTTCATTTATGGACTCTAGATATGATCGGGTCTTTCATTCGGGCTAATGGCCCATCTTTTGTACTTGTTAATGAATGTAGTATGTAAAATATTGAATTGTTGAAACACTTTGAATGTAACTGTGGATCGACAGACTATTCGGTCCTTTTATTGTATGTTGTTTTGGGTATTTATCTATATGTTCCATTGATATTCCACTTTCATCAGATTTGGGTTGTTTAATTTATTTTTTTATATGTTATCAAATCAAAACTTTTGACAACCTGCTTTCTGATTTATGGAGTGGTTTTCCCGTATACCTATTTTATTGTTGTGATGCTGAGGATGATATCCATCCATGATTCTGTTATGTTGAGGTATCGGGCTGGCCACCCCTTATTTCGAAATGCGGGTTGTCACAGATGGTATCAGAGCATCAGGTTCTAGAGTCTTTTGGATCTTTGTGGACTTGTCATGTTCTACCATAGCATTCTTTGATATTGAGCCTAATGTTAGGACTGCTTTGTTGCTTATGTTTGCGATCTTCTGCAAAATAGATTTTCTAAGTAGAATTATAACTCTATTGCTTCTCCATCTCAGATGCCGCCTAAAAGAGGTCACCCGGTAAGTCGCAATAGGGTCTTAGATGAGGATGTTGGTACTCCCCCGCCGCCATAAGGAACATTCAATGCTGCGGATGTGGCGAATATAGTGGCTCAAGTCGTTAATGCGGCCATGACAGCAGTGGCCCAACAAGCGCCACAGGCTAAACAAAGAGCGCCAGATGCCCAAGTTCCTACCGGACCTTCTCCGTGGGAGAGATCTAGGGAATCTTTTCTAAAGGGTCAGCCCCCGGAATTTGACGGGAGCTCGGATGTTATAAAGTCAAATCAATGGAAGAAAGATATACAGCGCCATCTGCATATGGTGGAGTGTGGTGAGGACAGGAAGCAAGTCCTTGCTACTTTTAAACTAGTTGGGGATGCATTACACTGGTGGGAGTCCGTGACTACGTCAGAACAGAGGGATACAATGTTGATCTCTGAATTCTGGGTTTTGTTCGATCATAAGTACTTTCCTCCCGCAATTCAAGGGGAGATGATAAGGAGATTGCAGGACCTTGTGCAAGGGGAGAGGTCAGTAGCAAAATATGAGAAGGAATTCACCCGGTTGGAAAGTTTTGTACCGGATGAAGTGACTCCCGAAGAAAAGAAAGTTTTGAAGTTTATGAGAGGGTTGAGCTTGAGAATCCGGCAACACTTGCTGGGTAATCCGACTTTACAGACTTTTGGGGATGTGATGAATGCAGCTCTACTACATTGCCAAGAGAATAGACTATTTTTGGAAAGTGGCAAGAATTCCTACTTAGTGGGGCAAGCGGGAAGGCCGGGAGGTAGTGGGATTGGAGGAGGAGTCTTTCCCTCATCCCAACCTTCGGGCAGTAAACATAAAGAAAGGGATCCCCAACAGGGGGACTTGTCGAAGAGGCAGCGTTCTGGTGGGTTTAATTCGGGGAACCATAATAATAGGCACGGTCAGGGTGCCCCACAACAACAAGCAGGCCGTGGTGGTCAGGGAGGCAGTGGCCAGCAGGGCCAAGGTGTGAATCAGTTTAGAAATAATCATGGTCGAAATGCCGAAAATATAACAGGTTGTTGTTTCCAATGCGGGGAAGCGGGTCACTATAAGAAGGAATGTCCTCAGTTGATTGGGGGACAGTTTCCTCGAGCTCCACAACAACCGTATGTTCAGTTCCCTCCATAGGTGCCTAACCCAGTTGCTCCTCCACAATAGGGTCAGTTACAGTATGGTAGGGTCTATCATATTCAGGATGATATGCTTCCACCAGCTCTGCCGGCACCGCCAACCATTGAGGGTAAGTTCCTTATTCAGGGACATATGGTTCGTGTTTTATTTGATATTGGTGCAATGCATTCATTAATTTCTAGGAGCTTTGCTCAGACCACCGAGTTGATTAAATCTGCTGAAAGAACTTTTACTAGTGTGGATTCCTCTATGGGTGATGGTTCACTGATCTTCTTTGTTTGTAAATGTATATAAATGTCTCTCGGTAATTTATGCTTTGAGGCCGATTTACTCGTCCTTGACATGGTCAGGTATGATGTGATTTTGGGTATGGATTGGCTTATGAAGTATCATGCTATAGTAAATTGCTACGGGAATAGTATAGTCTTCGCCGTTCTAGGACAAGAAATGTTCCTGGTAGTTTTACCTCGTTTAGAGGGGAGTACTAGTACTTATTTGTATTGCATTGCCGAGGAGACTTCTAAGGATGTAGTTGTTCCTTTGGATTCTATTCCGGTTGTGAAAGATTTTGAGGATGTTTTCCGGGAAATACCGGGTTTGCCTCCTAGCCGTGAGAATGAGTTTGTGATTGATTTAGCGCTGGGAATGAGGCCTATTGCGAGGGCTCCATGTCGAATGGCTCCCATTGAAATGAGGGAGCTAAGAGATCAAATTTAAAAGTTGTTGGAGCAGGGATTTATTCGGCGTAGCACATCGCCGTGAGGTGCTCCAATGTTGTTTGTTAAGAAAAGAGATGGCTCTCTCCGGTTATGTGTGGACTATAGAGAATTGAATAAGGTCACCATCCGGAATAAATACCCTTTACCTCGTATCGATGACTTGTTTGATCAACTTCGAGGAGCGTTGTACTTCTCCAAAATCGATTTAAGGACGGGGTATCACCAATTGAGGATACGGGAGGAGGATGTATCCAAGACAGCTTTTCTAACAAGGTATGGGTCCTATGAATTTTTGGTTATGCCCTTTGGACTAACCAATGCCCCCGGTGTATTTATGGATCTCATGAACAGGGTGTTTTGGGATTTCCTAGACCAGTTTGTTATTGTGTTCATCGATGACATTTTAGTCTATTCTCGAACGGAATCTGTCCTAAAGAGATTACGGGACCATCAACTGTATGCCAAGTTTGAGAAGTGTGGCTTTTGGTTACAGGAGGTACAGTTTTAGGGTCATGTGGTGACGTCCCAGGGTGTACCGGTGGATCCGGGCAAGGTGGCTGCGATGAGGGAGTGGGGTCAGCCCACGACACCTACCGACGTTCGCAATTTTCTGGGTTTGGCGAGTTTCTCTAAAATCGCTAGCCCTTTGACAAATTTGATTCGAAAAGGGGTGAGATTTACTTGGGATAATTATTTCCAAGATGCATTTGATGAGCTTAAAGAAAGATTGACTTCGGCTCCGATCCTTGCATTGCCAAAACCAGGGTTAGAATATTTAGTCTTCACCAATGCATCTCTTCAAGGATTAGGAGGTGTACTTCAGCAAGAGAGACGGGCTATCGCTTATGCTTCCCGCAAGTTGAATCCCCATGAAAGAAACTACCCGGTGCATGACTTAGAACTAGCCACAGTTGTCTTTGCCTTGAAGATATGGAGGCATTATCTGTTGGGAGAGAAGTTTAGTCTTTTCACGGACCATAAATCGCTGCAATGTTTATTTTCACATAAGGACTTGAATATGCGACAGCGCCGATGGTTAGAGTTCGTCAAAGATTATCAATTTGATATTCGTTATCATCCGGGTAAGGCGAACGTTGTAGCGGATGCCTTGAGTAGGAAGCCCGATGGAGAATTACCTGAGGTTTGGAAAGCTAAATGGAAGGAACTCAGTCAGGAGGATGCGGTGGTGAGAGCATTCATGTCGGTGACGACCGTTACTCCTACCATTGTGGCAAGGGTGGTTGAAGCCCAAGGAAGGGATAAGGGGTGTCAAGACCATATTCGTCGATTGTTGTCCGAGGGAGCGGAGTCCTACTCAATTGGATTTGAGGGTGGATTATGCTTCCATAGAAGACTCATTGTTCCGGGGGAAGGAGATTTGAGATGGGCAGGGATGGCCGAGTCTCACGGGTCTAGGTTCACGGTACATCCTGGTGGGGACAAAATGCATCAGGACATGCACCGTCAGTATTGGCGTCCAGGTATGAAGAGGGATATTTCGGAATTTGTGTCTCAATACACTACTTGTCAACTAGTCAAGATCGATCATCAAAGACCGACAGGTTTGTTGCAGCCGTTAGAGATCGCGGTGTGGAAATGGGAAAGCATATCGATGAATTTTATCATGGGCTTGCCCCTTGATAAAGCCGGCACACTTCCTACCCGTGCGGACAGATTATGACACTGCTCGGTATGCCCGCTTATTCATCGAGGAGGTGGTGAGACTCCATGGGGTGCCTTTGAATATAGTTTACGACCGAGACAATTTTCATTTCCCACTTTTTGAGGAGTTTCCAAGAAGCGATGGGGACCGAATTGAGGTTAAGCACTTCGTAACATCCTCAAACAGATGGCCAAACTAAAAGGGTAAACCAAATGTTGGAGGATATGCTTCGCATGTGTATGCTTGACTTCAAAGGTGGTTGGGAACAATATCTCCCATTGGTTGAGTTTGCTTATAACAACTCTTACCAATTCACAATTGGAATGGCACCTTATGAAGCTTTGTATGGAAGACCGTGTAGATCACCCGCTTGTTGGTTGGAAGTGGGTGATAATAAATTTCTTGGACCTGAAATGATCCAAGATACTTCCTCGAAAATTGAATTGATTCGGGATCGCATTCGGATAGCCCAAGACCGTCAAAAGAGCTATGCCGATGCGGGTCGGCGACACATGGAATTGTAGATTGGGGACCAAGTCTTGGTTCGAGTGTCACCCATGAAAGGCATAAAGCGTTTCGGTAAGAAGGGGAAACTTGCGCCACGCTTTGATGGACCTTTTCCAGTTATTGCAAAGGTGGGTCCAGTGGCATACCAACTTGCTTTACCGAAACCATTGCAACAAATTCATGATGTATTCCATGTTTCCTCCCTAAAGAAGTATAGGAGGTGTGAAGGTGCACTTTGGCACATCCCTTTCGAGGATATTGATTTGCAACCCGATGTTTCATATGAAGAACAACCGATTGCTATTTTAGAGCATGGGGAGCGTAGATTAAGGTCTCGTGTGTTGCCCTTGGTGCGGGTTCAATGGAGTCACCATAACGCTAAGGAATCGACATGGGAACGCAAGGATGACATGCGGGAAAAGTATCTGCATCTCTTTATACAAGGTACCCTAAATTTTGGGGACAAAATTCCCTCATAAGGGGGGGAATATGTAACAACCCTCGCTTTTGAGGTCCTATTTTATATTTAATTTGCTAGATATAGTGATTAGATATAAAAATGTTGATATGTGTAGTAGGTATTAATTTAAGGAAGAAAAGTTAATATCTACTATGATGTTGCATATTTACCGTAAGTATAGGTGAATTTTGCTATGTTATGTTTTGTAATGTCATATGAATTAAAAATGACATTTGGCTTAAAATGAAACCGGAACCTAAAATGAATTATAAAATTTCCAAATGATAATTTGGAGGGTGAAGATAGTTCCGGGAGGTTCGAGATAGTCAAATTATGTGCCATATTGTATTTCGAGGTTCCGGGTACTTTTGACTGGTTGTAGCATATATGAGTAGTTGCGTATTATTTTACCGTGTATAAATCACTTAAAGCTAGAAATTTGGACATAAGCCAAGATTTATGTCTTCAACTAAGTCACTATTCCCTAAAATGAACTGGTAAACCTATAGAAAGAAAGAGAAGAAGAAACCTTGGGAGAAAGGGAAAGATTGAAGCTTGGGTGATTGTTCTTGCATACAACTTCATCAAAATCTGAACTTGCAAACTTGAGGCAAGTTATCTACTTGATATTTTATGATTTAAGTAGAGTAATTAGCATTGATAGTTGTGGTCATGTATGGTTTATGGAAGTTAGGGTTTTTATTTGATTTATGGGCTTTATATCTTCGGAAGTTTAATTGATATTATTTTGAGGTAAATTATGGTTGGATGATGTATTTATGATCAGTTGGTAGCATTAAAGGATAGGGATTTGAGTTGGTTGAAGTTGGGTAGAATTTGGAGTCAAAGACTCCATAGACAAAACTTGGAATTTCTGCAAAACCGAATCGATTCGGCCTGGCCGAATCGATTCGCTGAGAGACAGTTTCCAAGTCTGGCTCGTCCGAATCGGTTCGGCTCGTCCGAATTGATTCGACAATTATACAAAAACTCACTTTTCCTGACCGAATCGATTCGTCTAGTCCAAATCGATTCTCCTTTAAGAACCCAAATAGATTCGGCTACTTCGAATCGATTCGGAAATCCTGCATTTTTCCTTTTATTTTTCTTTTCAAATTTGGACCCTTTCCCTTCGGATTAGAACCTAGGAACCTTATGAAATGAAGTAAACATAGGATCCTAGAGTTTTAGTCGAGTTTGGTCGTTACCCTGTAGTTGAATGGGATCACTTGGTGTTAATTCAGGGGTACTTAAAGTGATGTTTAGGCATCACTCCTCATTTGGTAAATAAATTGGAAAATAGAATTCTAAGCCCATATGTGGAAATTGTTGAGACCTTTTTGAGGTATATAAAACCTTGAGACCTATAAGATTTTGGGAAATTGTTTAGAGAATACTTCGGGACCAAAAGATATGATGAAATTGAATTAGAGAAATTCAAAGTTAAATGTTTCAAGTAAAATGAAACACATGTGATTAAAGGTAATGAAAATGAGATTTAAATTGGTAATTGTTAAATTACTTAAACACACCTCTCTAAATGCTATCATAAGGGAATCTCGCGCATGAGGTGATGCCCCCTGACTATTGAATGCAGGCTGACTATAGCCCTCGACCATATGTGGGGTTTGTATATATTTTTCTGCGCTAGTGAGGTAATTCCGGGTGTGGTTATGACTCACTCGCAGGCATATGGCCACTTCCCGACGTGCGTTAGGTGCCCAGGTTGTCTTGTATAGATAGGCCCTGGAAGATGATAGTCGTTTAGGGGGCGCCCAATGGGGAAACTCGTAGGGGTGGTCTTATAAATGTTATATGTATAAGAATATAACCTTTCTAACTCACGTGGGACTTGAGATATGTGAAATTCCATAAGAAATGAGATGGTAATTATACTCCTGCTAAGGAATGGAAAAATGGAAAGATATGAAGGAAATTATATTCCAACTAAGGAATGGAAAATAATAAGATACGAGAAGAAACGAGATTTAATTTTATTTCTCTTACTTAATTTAATAATTGTTAGAAACCTATATAATTGCATTATCACATTTGATGATTAGGTTGTTAGATTCTCATTCACATTATTCATGACTTATTGTCCATATATATTATGCTTCTTACTCTTCTGGGAATCATATAAAATCGGGCCCTGACCCGTTCATTTTCCATGTTGTGCATGTTGTTGTATCCGCTCAGGTGCTCCTCCGCAAGGGTGCCCGTTATGATTTTACTCCTATGCTTTTGACGAGCTGTATGATTTTGCGGATTATTACAGGATGTTTGTTAGACGCCTTCATTTTTGGACTCTAGATATGATCGGGTCTTTCATTCGGGCTAGTGGCCTATCTTTTGTACTTGTTAATGAATGTAGTATGTAAAATATTGAATTGTTGAAACACTTTGAATGTAACTATGGATCGACTAATTATTCGGTCCTTTTATTGTATGTTGTTTTGGGTATTTATCTATATGTTCCTTTGATATTCCACTTTCATTAGATTTAGGTTGTTTAATTTATTTTTTTATTTGTTATCAAATCAAAACTTTTGACAACTTGCTTTCTGATTTATGGAGTGGTTTTCTTGTATACCTATTTTATTGTTGTGATGCTGAGGATGATATCCATCCATGATTTCGTTATGTCGAGGTATCGGGCTGGCCACCCCTTATTTCGGAATGTGGGTTGTCACAATTATACCATGTCGAACTAACTTTAATAGAAGTGAGGTGATAGTCTGTTTTTACTCTCTTCTTCTTGGAATTTGAGTCGAACCACTCACAATTAAATATAGATACAATGTACTGATTTAGGTACTTTATTTGCACGACACTACACGAATTTCTATAAAAATCAACCACTTCATCATCGTGCCCTCTGGGAATAGAAATTCCACTATTTTGAGTTGTGCGACGATCATCACGATCCTTAGTATGAAATCAAATCCTATTAATAATACAACCACATTATTTGTCCACACGAACATCTGGACCGAACGCCAATGAATACAACTCATCTGTGGCTTGTAGTGACCCTTGATGATGCAAAGATTTCATTTGTATAAAGAAGATGTTAATGTTATATTTACTATCATGTTTTAATATCAGAAAATTAACAAACGCGTTATTAAAATTATCAACTTACACTGTTCATAAACCACTTTGGAAATTCACATTCTTACCTTTGAAATAAATTGTCGAGAGATTCAATCTCTAATTGCGTCATATTTTCACTTCACATGCAAAATATGATTTAGTTTTATTTTATGAAATAATAATAAAAGATTGTGTAAAATGATACTTACTTAAGATATGGTTGCATTTATTCACAGTTATTCAAGATATATAGGTGGACCTTATCAATAATGCTTTGGAATAATCGAGTGGGTTGTACAGCACCCAAGGTACGAACAGATTAAGAGAAAACAGATAGTTTTGCATTATGTTTTCCCCAACATGTATCATCATTTCGCTCTCCTTGATTGAATTTGGTTCAACCTCACGAAGGTACATTGAACAAAAAGTTACGACTTCATTAACAACGTAGGCCTCTGCTATCGATCCTTCGAGTCGAGATTTATTTTTTACGCTTAACTCCAGCGATCCCAGATTCCTGGACACATTGAATAATATATAGATACATCATTTTACACATTGAAAGTTAAATAACTAAACATTTGAATAAATATTTTTAAACTACCTCTCAAAAGGGAGCATCCATCGCTTATTTATCGGGTCGGCAAGCATAGCCTCGCGTGGTATGTGAACGGCCAAATGGACGATAACATCAAAAAATGCTGGCGAAAAAATTCTTTCAAGCTTGCAGAGTATAAGGACAATTGCTTCCTCTAGTTTCTCCAAGTCCTTCACATTCAAAGTTTTTGCACACAGTTGCGGAAAGAAGTTTGACAACTCAATTAATGCAGTATTAACATCTTTCGGGAAATATCAACATATGCCGATAGGGATAAGTCACTACATAATAACATGGCAATCATGAATTTTTAAGCTCGATATCTTTCCATCCTTAATGCACGCATTTCTAGATATATTCGCTGCATAACCATCTAGGAATTTGACCAAGTTTAAGAACGCACAAAAGTACTTTCTCTCTTGTAATATTAAGGTATAAGATGCATGTGGTTTCAGCCATATGTTACCTTGTTTTTATAAATGCAACTCATTTCTTATCTTCATATCAACTAAATCTAGATGATCCTTGTCTATATCTTTTGTCTTTCCTTCCACGTTAATCAATGTTCTAAGAACGCTTTCACATATGTTCTTCTCAATATATATTACATCGAGATTATGTCTTAATTTCATCTTTGACAAGTACTCTAACTCAAAGAAAATGTTTTTTTCGTCCAGTTTAGCTCCTCATAGGTACTTCTTCTCTTCTTATCCTTATTGTTTGGATGCTTACCCAGTTTTAGAATTTTCACCTTCTTTAACTGCTCCAATATGCCATCTCTAGTAAAATCCTTCGGTGATGGTCTCTCTTCTTCTCTCCCATCATGTAGTCTACTCTTCCGCCAAGAATGGTTGGAAGGTAAATAATGATGATGACCCATATAGCATATTTTACTTCTCAATCATTGCGAAGAGGTATCTTCATTGCACACTGGATATGCATTGTACCCTTTTGTGCTCTATCCAGACAAATTACCGTATACCGAGAAGTCATTAATCGTCCATAATACAATTGCATGTAAACGAAAATATTCCTTACCAAAATTATCCCATGTTTCTACACCAACATGACAAAGATCTTTCAACTCATCTATCAAGGGTCGTAAGAAGATGTCCATGTCCTTAACCAGTGCTTGTGGGCACGGAATTAATAAAGACAACAAGAAAAATTATTCCATCATACATAGACAGAGTGGCAAATTATAAGGCATGAGTATTACCGGCCACATGCTGTAAGAGTTACTCATATTTCCAAATGGATTTAAACCATCGAAAGAAAGGCCTAACCTTACATTGCGAAAGTCGCCTGCAAACCAAGGGTACTACTTATCAAAGTCTGTCCATGCCTCGACATCAGCTGAATGTCTCAAAACATCTAGCGTATCGACTCGTTTTTCCTTATGCCACCTCATATCAGCGACTGTATGCTTTGACATATACAATCATTGCAAACCTTAGTTTTAATGGGAAGTAGCACAGTACTTTATGAGGAACATTCTTTCCTTTATTATCATCATACTTGTACCTGGGCTCATCACATATCGGACACCTATCCACATTTTTATTCTCTTTCCAAAATAATGCACAATCATATTTGCACACATGAATTGATTCATAACCGAGTCCCAAATCTCGCAACTTTTGTTTTGCTTCATAATGCGAAGAGGGGATATTTGAATCTGGATAAGCTTCCTTTAATAGTTGGAGTATCATATCAAAGGATTTGTTGCTCCAGCGGTTAAGAAACTTAACATGCATCAACTTTATAAGAAACTGAAATGAGGAGAATTTTTTACATCCCACATATATCTCTTCTCCGACTTCATCAAATAATTTATTATATATACTAGCAGCATTTTCACTATGCTCGGGAGAACCATTGGGGCCAAACATATCATTTAACATCTCGAACATGTCATCATCTTCCTCCTCAACTTCTACATTTTTCGGCACTTATGCACTTGAAAAGTTTTATCCGTCATTCACCTCCTCTCTATGATTTATCCAGCAAGTATAACTATAAGACATTCCACGACTCAACATATGACTTCTGATAGTTATTAGATCATGGAAATATGCATTTTGACAATCTCTACATGGGCATCGTGACTTTTTATTTTCATCAAGGTGGTCTCTTGTGATCTCGATGAACGAATCAACACCGGATTTATATTGCTTAGACAGCCTATTAGGCAGAAACATCCAACTCTTAGCCATCTTTATCTTCATGTTATTTCACACCAACGTATAATTACTTGTTTTATTACTTGTTTGGAAAAATAAATTATGATGGTCATAATTAATCATTATTAAGACAGATAACACAACATCATAACAGCATGAGTAATATGACCAAATACCAAATATCCCAAAGCAAAAGTTGGAATAAAATAGCACATAAAAACACCAAACCTAAAAATAATTGAAACACAAAGACGGGAGAAAAAAAAAAGTCAAATGAATACTAATGATAGAATATTAGAGACAATCTAAAACATAGGCCATATTTTACAGTCAGCCATATATATATATATAATGCATATGTGATGGAAAGAATGGAATTTTACCAAAAGGCTGGTTATGCAATGTATTTAGCACTGTGACTACTAATGTTATTATCATTCTTAAAAAGCGTAAAAGAATTAAAGTTTGTGCATTGTCTTACCTTTAAAAATATATCGATTACCCAGACCAAACCAAATATGGAAACACGCTAAGATATGCCCGAAATTTTAAATCCCTAATTTCAATCACATCTCTCGTTCTTTTAATTCTTTTAAACTAAAGACTTGAACACACAAATCCACTATCTCTCACCAAAATTTCAAATCCCCAATTCGAAATTCATCTCAGTGAATGAATTTTTCCCCTTTTTTGAATCTCACAACTTATTCTCAATCTTTCATGCTCATTTATATATCTCTCAATACCAATAGATGAAAAAAAATGTCGATTTTATTATTATTTTTAATACCCATTTATGAAGCACGGACACTCTCTCAGAAGCCAACGAGTCCGTGTTCGACAACCTGTCGGACAATTATGAAGCACGGACACTCTCCCGGAAGGCACGAGTCAACTTTGATTGAAGTGATGGTGATGCTGCTTTATTTATGATTTTTAATGTCAAAGTATGCTTCAACTTTGTTTTGTATGGTCCATTTTCTTAATTTCATGTTAAGAATGATCTAATAATGTATTTTATGGAGAAAATCTATTCTATTTCATTAATATAAATATTTAAATATATATTATATATTATATATTATACACATGATAGCGTATCTATCCTAGTTTTTGGATCAATCATGTGTCGTATATCGCGTCTCGAAACATGTATTACGTGTTCGTGCTTCATAACCAATTAGTAGTCAGGGACGAAACCAGGATTTATTGTTAAGGGGACCATAAATAAATATATAAAATATTTTTTTTATCGACAATATAATATATATTTATTCATTTAAAGTTAAAAGTACAATTTTATGAAAAAATAATTTTTTTTTCTAAGATAATGATCTAATAGTCTTCACAATGATAACAGGAAAAAAAGTGAAATTAATATTTTTCAAGTCACTATCCTATTGGCCAAATCAAATTCTACCCAAAGATTTTTCTGATGAAAATTATCAATTATATTACTCCAGTACACCAAGCAAATATAACCTTACAATCCCCAAACAGTGTAATATAAATGGTAATTTTCGTCTGAAATATAATTGCAAGGTCAGATTTGCAATCTCCACATAGTCTAATATAACTGATAATCTTCCCCACATCAACCCCAAACATTGTAATAAATATGTTTTATTATAAAGATTAATGAGGAGAGGAAAACAAGCTCCCATCAAAGCATCCAAAGCTAAAAATCAATTAATAATAAAACACCCTTACTAACAACTAATATTTATAGCTAAAAAACGGTTATCAAACATTAATGTTACTATTTCGATTCTAATTTCATATATAAGATTTTTAAATATTCAATAAATTATGCAAAAATCAATTATCTCTATTTCTGATCATGTCCTGCGATTTCACACAAAATACAACCATACATGAGCAAAATACATGGACATAGTGTGTTAATACCAAACTACGGTATGAGATTTATACAAAAAAGTAAATAAAGCAAGTAAACACTTGCCTGGAGGATGAAATACGACGACCTCGAGTCGAATTCGACGGAGTTTGGCCTGAATCTCCCTTTTTATCCTCTTTTCTTCCTCCTCTCTCTCTTCTCTCTCTTTTCTTTCTTATCTTTCTCTTTTCTCACTCTCTCCCTCTTTATAAAGAAAGACAGCGGTTTATACCCCTTAAAACCCAAAAACAACTCGTTTACTCAATTTTGAGCCCCTTTTAACTCTAAAATTCTCCGAAACTCAATTTCGACTTTCGGACACTCTTTTTCGAATATCTTAGACATTCCAAGACTCACGGCGCAGTCGAAATTTCCATCCGAGGTACTTGACCGCAAATCACTATTTCAACCCAAAATAAATAAATGCGGTATTCCCATTAAAATATTATCTTTTGTCGCTTTACCCGGCAGCGACACATTATTAAAATACTTCAATTCATTTACTTAACACCAAAAGTAAATATACCATCCATCAAAAATCATTAAATCCTCACAAATCCCAAAAATCGCTATTTCGAGAAATTCTCCAAATTGCCAAATTTATACCTAATTATGGAATTTAATTGTCTCCAAAAGGACGGGTTGTTACATACTCCCCCCTTACAACGGAATTTCGTCCTCGAAATTTAGATACGACCTACACCATCAATCTAGGGTCAGAAATCCCACTACGTCTTAGTACCCCAAAAATCAAAAGGTGCTAACACGATAGTCCTTTACCATATTCCACTCACCTCAAGTTGTACTCAAATGTACTAGCTAATCTATAAGCTCATCTAAATTCCTATCTACTAACGCACAACAACGACGCGTTACTCCGATAGCTCCTCTTATTGCCAATAAGAGAAACGAGTCTATAACTACCGCTTTACATCTCGCAAAGCTTCAACTTTATATACTACGCCCCTTCTATTTCAGGTGGTATATAAACCAACTTATTAAGGTGCCCATACACCTTTCTAACCCGTGCACAACTGCACATCCATTGTGAACGTCTGACGCGTAACACTCTCTCCTAATAAGGATCTCCTTTCCTTGGTGTAATACTCATATAGGTCCTCCCAACCCGCAAAATTCAATTCTCCTAACCTCGGCGCCACTAACTCTACTAAACTTACATCCTAACAATGCTACGGTCTATGCGTTACCCTACCTACGCGAGACGACCATAATCCTAAATATATCCCTAGTCCCCAAGGCCTCTCTCAACTTCCGACATTTGCTTGATTTCATGCGTGGGACGTCTCGCAAAGCGAAATCCAAACAAGGAACCCTCCTGTTACATTAATCCCTCGCGCTGTCGGTCATCGAGATATAGCGACCTAAGGCACACCAGTGGGACGTCCTAAATCCTACCACGATAACCTACGAGCGCATTCCTACTATTCTATCCTTCCGCCCATACGAATGGAAACCTAACTAATCGAAGTGCCCAATCTCTGTAAGAGCACTACGTACATAATACCCAACACATATATTCTTCAAAATTTTCCTTTTTATTAAGGCCTGGCCATAACCTCAAATCAATTTCTCTAAATCCTGCTTCACCCACCAACTTGTGGTGAAATGACTACTTTAGTGCTTTCCCATAGTACAATATTTCCATTGTCATACCATCATCACATGGCTCATAGTCTATAGTGGTTCATCCACACTATAAGACCTTTCAATGAAACCAACATCCTTGCATCCTATAACATCTCTCCACTCCCGACGCCGCTAAGATTCATGTGTGGAGCGTCTCGCAAAGCGAAATCCAAACAAGGAACCCCTCCACACACTCCTACTTAACTTTGTCGGTCATGGAGGTCCGTTATTTTCAAACATGCAACCGGGACACCCTATCCCCTCACTCAACAAAATGTGGTTTGAAATCCCGACTCTATCTAGGATCCACCCCACTAAGCGCACCGCACTACACTCAGTCTCTGCGTAATCAATAATGAGCTTAGAATCACAGCTCCGCAATTAACCCGACACACCTCAAATCATATCTATAAGGTTGCCACATATACAAATCACGATAATGAAACCTCAGCTCATCTAAGTTCCATCTACCCATAACAATAAAGGCGAACTCAACCTGTATCCAGGTGATGCACCACAACAATAACCCGTTCCACCCTGGAACTGCGGACACGATAGTCTTGCCATCATTAGCCTGCTATCGCTCCGAACAACCAATAACATTATATACTCACCATGTTACCATACTCGTATAGACATATAAAACTAGCATCCCAAACCAGATATATATATATATATATATATATATATATATATATATATATATATATATATATATCAACACCCGCCTTTATGGCGAATGAAGGAAAGTAAAATTCCTCTATCGCGGAAAACACACAAACATACATTATATAATGTTATTGATACCGCCATAACCCAAATTACACACACGAGTCTAGGGCTATCGAACACCACAACTTCATCTAGCCACACCTCTTACCAACATTTCTTAACTCTAGGCCCCATCTAGGCACCCTAATCTTATCCTTTATTCCTACCGAAAAAAGGACTAACCGTGTGGCTCCACACTCCACATTACTATTTTCATCACTGGCCTTCTTGACCATGATAAAGTTGTCAACACCATCTGACTCTATAACCTCGCTCCTTACAATCACCTTACTAATCCTCTTAACTTCTTTGTCAAAAAGGAAATTCCTTATTTCAACATATTTCTCCGGTGGATTTCCACCAACGGGGTCCATGAATACACACATTCTTCATAAGTGTTAACAACACTTTTCTAATGAGCCCATCATTCCACTGAAGGACTCTCTCTTTGTTGTACCTACCTTACCTAGGCAAAGGGTTCGCTTCTCCATATAACTCTTTATCTACTATCAGCCTCTGGCCGATCCTTAGGCGAATAATTCCCAAAATAGCATTCCTTTCATTCTTACTGAACGGGTACTCACGGTTAAAACTATCCGTAAGATCCCCTTCGAATCCTTACTTCATTGGGAAATTCAACTTTAGTACCACACTCTATTATGGCGGTACTATGGCACTCATAACTACTATACTTTAGTAGTCGTTAAGACAATCCTTAGCAAACACTGCAAAGGAAGTGACCTCTACTACGGTCCACATTCCCAACTTCTACTAGTTGCTCCAACTAACCCTCACCTCCTGCTGTCATCCAAGCCTCGCACACGAATCTCAAACGAGCATGCAAAAGATTACTATAATCTCATACAATAGCAGGAGAACGAAATCTCACCAAAGAAATCAATAATCCTAATCCTGGGGCTCTATAACAAATAGAGAGCAACACTGAAAGCGTAGTACGTCCGCACAGATTCCTAAGGACACTAGAACCTAATTCTCTGATACCATCTGTGACACCCCACCTAATAAAATATCGGGCGATCACTCCTATATGAAATTATGACAGGAGTCTCATATGGATCATTCTTAGCATCACTGTCGAAAGTCCATTAAATTACTAATAACCTATTAGGCCGATGTCAAAATTTTACTTAACTACTCTTTTTAAGCGAAGATAATTAAAACATCTACACAGTTTTTGGTAAATGAAATTAAAATGAAATAAAATAACCGAACACTCGGTCAAACTAAACAACCATATCGAATGATGTGCTAAAAGAATAAATAAATGCAATTGGGTCATTGGCCCGAATATTTATACAGTACCTCCTATCTAGAGTACAAGAATGGAAGCGGCTATCAAAAACCTGCACACATCCACAGCTGCTGCAGCTGACGTCTGACTCGAACGAAGTGCCATCCAGGCGTCCCTGTGTCTTCACACCTATATATATATATATATATATATATAACAAGAGAGGAAAAGTAGATAAACGGGTGAGAGCCCGAGTTTTGAAAATATTTAGCAAGTGCATAAATGCTTTACTTTTCAGAAAATGATTTTTTTATATCATATTTAAGTTTGGTATCACACTCCCATGAGATGCCCCTCGCCTCTCTTCTAATAGTGCACTCCTAGCGCATCCCTCTAAACATCCTGGTCAAGCTACCCTGCTAAACTAGTCTATCACCCCACTACCATCTACCCAAGATATTCCAAGTGCTAAGGGCTAAACTTCCCTCCATTCTCAACACTGCACTAAATTCGTGCGTGGGGTGTCTCGCGAAGCAAAATCCAAACAAGGAACCCCCCGACACACTACTACTTGACAGAGTTAATGGTAGAGATCCATTAGGCCCGTAACACAAAACAAATGTATAAATACATATTTATATACATCTTTATAATACACATCCGGATCTATCTCCCGGACTGAGGATCCATTTACAAAGTATTTATCAATACTTATCATATTTATCTCAAAACTTTCCATTTCCTTTCTTATATCCAGGAAATGTATTTAAAAGCCAACTGATTAGCATGAATTTCTTTAACATATCATATAACTTTTTAAAATCCAGTTTTATTAACATAAAAAATGCTTTTCCATTTTAAACATCCCATTTCCCTTCTTATATCCAAGAAATTGATTTAAAAGCCATTTCTATTATCATAAAAATGTTTTTCATATCATATGCTTCCATTTCCCTTCTTCCGTCCGAGAAATGTATCCGAAGCCAATCATTTATCCCATTTCCCTTCTTCCATCCAGGAAATGTATTTAAAGCCATTTTATTATCATAAAATGCTTTAACAAATCTAAGACCGCCCCTCCGGGTTTCCCCACTGGACGCGCCCCTAAATGGTTATCATCTTCCAGGGCCCATCAAACAATACAACCTGGGAAACTACCAACGTCGGGAAGCAACCATATGCCTGCGGGATAGTCAAGACCACACCCAGAATCTCCTAACCAGCGCAGTAAAATATAATCGCCATATAGCCTAGGATTATATCCACCCTGCATTCATTAGCCAGGGGGAATCACCATACGCACGCAACTTCCCTTATGATAGCGATTTTGGGAGGTGTGTAACCATAATTTTATTAATTATGAAAATCATCCCTTTTTCATTTTGAAAACATTCATATTTTATTTTCAAAATCATTTATTCTCATGAACATATATATACCTTGTTCTCATACACAACGGATATACGATATAATACACATCCGTATCATATTTATACATAATTTAATCACATAGTATATATATATATATATATATATATATATATATATATATATATATATATATACCATATATTCTTCCTCAAATATATATATATGGCCATAATTGCCAATCTCATTTAGCAATGACCAGTAATCCCAAAGATTCTCTCAAAGAATCATGATCATGCATTCATATACGCATGATACTAAACCCAAAGTATTTTCTCACTTCGATAAATATTAATTACCTTAATCATCTCTTAAGGATTTATTGGATATCTCCAATTATACTCATTCACTCTAAGTGAATATACACATATATATATTCCCAATTCCTCAAGTCCTTTAGGACATAACCCTCTATAATACTCTAATTTAGAAGGCCCCTTGACTTTAAACTTAAAGAGGAGAAGGAATAACAATCTCCAAAATCTTGGGCTGAAAATAGGGTACCGGTTGACCGGTCCTGGACCCCCGATCGATCGCGGGTTGCCAATAAGCCTACGAAACAAAGCAGTAGACCGTTTTTCCTCGACACGGTCGACCAGCCTTAGGGGCGCGGTCGACTAATTTCCTCAAATCCTCCATCCAACAACCCAATTTCATTTTTGGGGTTTCTAAACTACACCAAAAATCATCGCAAACATCTACACGATTAATTCTAGCCTTTATTTTTCCAATTCTCGATTTGATTTCCGAGTTGATGATTTCAACCCGGAATTGCCATCTTGTAAAAATCATATCAAATCGAGGAAAAATCAGAAAAATACGCGGTTGGTGCCCACAGGACCGTATCAAAAAGATCTACAACTTTTATGTTTTGGATAAGAGCTAAATCAGTACTTTTACTGGACGAAATGGTCCCACACGCCACGGGTTTACTATTCATCATCTTTCTCAAAATCCCAAACTCCATTTTTCTCCATTTTTGTTGTTTCTAACCTCATCCAACAACTCAATAAACATCTAATCTATGTTTTATGACTAACACATCAATTATTTTGGGGTATCAACCCATTTAAACCCTAACTTCCAATTCATCACCATAGTTCACACCATTAACAAGGATTTAAGCTTAGAATTCGTCAACTACCATTATTACAATAAACCCTTATGAAAACTTCTCCCAAAAACCCGTTTACATAACAATACCCAAACCTAAAATCTTTAGGGTTTGTTAATACCAAACCACGGTATGAGATTTATGCAAAAAAAGTAAATAAAGCAAGTAAACACTTGCCTGGAGGATGAAATCCGACGACCTCGAGTCGAATCCAGCGGAGTTTGGCCCGAATCTCCCTTTTTCTCCTCTTTTTTTCCTCCTCTCTCCCTTATCTCTCTTTTATTTCTTCTCTTTCTCTTTTCTCACTCTCTCCCTCTTTATAAAGAAAGAAAAAGGGTCTATACCCCTTAAAACCCAAAAACGACTCGTTTACTCAATTTCGAGCCCTTTTTAACTCTAAAATTCCCCGAAACTCAATTTCGACTTTCGGACACTCTTTTCTGACTATCTCGGACATTACAAGACTCACGACGCAGTCAAAATTTCCATCTGAAGTACTTGACTGCAAATCACTATTTCAACCCAAAATAAATGAATGCGGTATTCCCATTAAAATATTATCTTCTGTCGCTTTACCCGGCAGTGACACATTATTAAAATACCCCAATTCATTTACTTAACACCAAAAGTAAATATACCATCCATCAAAAATCATTAAATCCTCGAAAATCCCAAAAATTGCTATTTCGAGAAATTCTCCAAATTGCTAAATTTATAACCAATTATGGAATTTAATTGTCTCCAAAAGGAGGGGTTGTTACAAGGGTGCCAGGGTAGAGGGGGTTGGAGGGGAGTGCAGCTGGGGTTGGAGGGAGTGTCCGGTAGAGGGGGTTTGAGTAGGGCGTTTTTTAGGAGTGTTTTGTGACATGGGATATGAATCGTGTTTGGGTGGGTTGCGTGGGGCATGTATTTCAAATGGCTAAATTTTTTTTAGATGAACCTACGTAGTTTTAACATATATTTTTTAACATTTTTGCAATGATTTTTTTTCTCCTTGCAATAGCTATTTTCGAAAACTAAAATATAGCGGGAAAATGTACAACCACTACTTTTAGCAACTATTCTGATTCTTTCCGACGATTTCACACAAAATACAACCATACATGAGAAAAAGACATGGATATATTTTGAATCATGTACAAACATAAAAGACATGGAAAAAAATATTTATGTCACAACAGGGGAAAAAGAATTAAGAAGTAAAAAAAAGTAGAGGAACTTACAGTTTCTGAGAGTTGTCCCAACGCGCGACCTAAGGTTGAGAACTGTTCCAACTTACGGTTTCTGAGAACTTCTCCACCAATATCAAAGAGGTCGTCGGGGCGTACGCAATACCAAACAGGTCGTCGGCGTAGAGGGGGGTTGAAGGGGGAGGGGGTCACCGAGGTAGAGGGGGTGGATGGGGTAGAGAGGGGTTAGACGGGTGCGGGAGTGGGAGGGGAGCCATTTTGGAGATTTGGAATTTTAGGGATCTTTTGAGATTTGGGAGAACAATCGTGGATGTGTGGGTTGGGTGGGGTGGGTGGGTATATTAAGTGGCTAAACACTTTTTAGGTGAAACTAAGTGGTTTTAATCTACATTTTTAACTTATTTTGCAACGTTTTTTTTCCTTGCAATAGATATTTCGCCCTGATTTTTAGCAAGGATTCAAATAAAATCCTCTCCAAAAGTAACTTTTTACAAGGAATTATTTCGTTGCAAAATAATTTTGATATCATCTTACTTTTAGAGACGATTTTTAATTTTCCTTGCTAATAGTATACTTTTAGCAATGAAATTGAGTTTCTTGCTAAAAAATTAGTTGCAAAAGCTAATAATTCTTATAGTTGTAACCACATAGATCTCATTTAATCGTGGTCATAATCGCTAACGTTGCATGGACACAAACATGTTGAATACAAGATTATAACAAGAATAAAATTACTACATTGTCACCTGCATGTGTCACCTAGTGGTGAGCCTAGAAATTATCGGCTAAATTATAGGCACACTCTCTCTCTCTTTTCTGGGCTCACTGCCAGGTGACACATGTCCGGTCCGCACTCTTAAAATATGAACGTGTCCGCACAAGAGCACAACTATATATATATATATGTGTGTGTGTGTGTGTGTGTGTGTGTGTGTGTGTGTGTGTGTGTGTGTAGGTTCCAATTTTTAGAATAATTAAAAATGTTTTTTAACTGAACTCATTTGACATGATCTAAATAGTATAAAAATAACATACCAATTGTGGGTAACTCAATTTGTCACCTGGGCCCAGACAAGAAGCCCGACCAAACGTGGCCTAGAGTCCAAAGGCCATATGCCTCAACCAAATTATTTTTGACCCAGTCAGTTCCTAAAATCTCTCTTCAGAGATATACTAGGGATTGTGGGTTAACGTGAGGGAGTTCCACTCCTCCACCCTCTGAAAGAACATGTATATAACAAACCCTCCGCCCGGGGCAAAGGGAATGTATTATTTTTCCTGTAAAACACTCTCTGGCGTATAGAGAGATAATATCAAGAGCACCACCGTGGATGTAGAAATTCTTGTTGAACGACGTAAATATTGTGTCGTGTGATTGGCGTTCTTTACATTCTTTATTTGTTTTGGTGATTGCCTTTTCTTATTAATTTGTGTTGAACTTAATTGTCACCACAATTGGCGCCGTTTGTGGGAACATTCGTCTTCTCTTTAGAAAGCACTCATCAATAAAGAATTTGGAATGTCTGGTCACAGTAGCAATGCCCCTCAAGCAGGGGATATCCAGGAGCAGCTTGCCCCTCACAGGATCAGATCTAAAGTTCAACGTTCAGATCAAAGGGGTCACCCAGAGCGGCAAGCCTCAAAGGAAAGTCAGGGACCTGCTAGGTCCACACAAATCTCTAGGTTGATCGATGCCTATGAGGCAAGGCTCTAGGAGAAAAGAGAGGCTGCTAGCAAGCAAGAAGCTGAGAATGCTCGCCTTAAAAGGAGATTGGAAAGTATGGAAAAAGACCTCCATCATAGCACTAGGCGGCATTAATATAGCACTCTTAGCCCTCTGGCGAGCAAGTCTTGCAACTAAGGAAGGAGCCCTAGATGCGGATCCCAAAGGATCGAGGAACACTCGTCAGGTGATGACTTGCTCGATCAATAGCAACCAACTCGCCGTTGCAGGAGACCGGCTCGAGGAAATGATGACATAATAAATTTGGTTCGAAGAGAAATGGACCTGCATCCAGCACATCGGGGTGCCAAATTGACCAGAGAGATGGATCGGAGAGCTCTCAAGACCAGATGAAATCCCCTTTCTCAAGGGAGATAAAAGAAGAAGAGGCCCCCGAGAAGTTCGTGATTCTGAGATTCAAGATCTATGATGGAAAGACTGACCCTATCGATCATGTTTGGCAATACAGGCAGGCTATGACTCTCTAGAACCATAGGGATGCACTAATATGTCAGATTTTTACCTCGAGTTTGCATGATGTGGACCAAAAGTGGTTTGAGAGACTCCCTCACAGATCCATCAAGAGCTTTGAGTCCCTGGCAGAGCTCTTCACGGCTCGCTTTATCACTAGTAGCTCCTATCCAAAGAGGATGGATGCCTTGCTAACAATGAATAAGATGCCCCAGGAAATCCTCTGGGACTACACAAAAAGGTACTAGGAGTTGTTCAACGAAGTCGAGGACTACTCGGAGCAGGTAGAAGTGGCCTCTTTCAATATTGGCCTACCCAATTCTTGCCTCTTGCACCAATCCCTTACTAAGAAGGAGGCCACAACCATTGATGACCTGATGGCTCGTATCGAGAAGTACGGAAAAGTTGAGTATGTGACCCACCTCAGTGCAGGGGAGAATGGTCAAGCTCAGCTCGCTGCCAAGGGAAATGATAAGGCCAAAAACTAGAAGAGAGGAGGCAAGAATGGGGGCAAGGATGTCTCTAAGAATTGAAACAAGAACGATGTTTAGAAATCATTTTAGGCAGTAAACATTATCTTTAAAGAACTAATGTACAAGATCCTAGAAAAGATCAAGGACGAGCCATTTGTTAAGTGGCCCAAAAAGATGGGAGGAGGTCCCTAAAAAAGAAACAACGCCCTGAAATGCACTTTTCACAAGGAAGGAGGACATAAGATTGAGCACTGCAAGGCTATTAAGTATCATCTTGAAGAGTTAGCCCAGATAGGGAAGCTGAACGAGTTTGTGGAATAGAACACAGAGAAAGTTGCGGCCAACAGAGACACAAGGCCCGACAACGTGCTCAAGGATGATGCTGGCCATGAGCTCATAGTGATCCATAGGGCATCTCATCTAAAGTAGATTTAGGGAAACTCAGCTCAAATGGAAGTGAAAAAGCTTACAACAGTAATGAAATCTTTTCAAATCGATCCAGGGAAAACACAGTTAGGAAACATATCGTATTCACGAATGAAGACTTAGTGGGAGTAAGAACCCCGCATCATGACGCCTTGATCATTACACTCCGAATAGCGAACTACGACGTCGATAAGTTTCCCGTCGACCAGGGAAGCTCATCCGAGGTAATGTATCTTGACCTGTTCAGGAAATTGAAGTTAAGCATTATCGACTTGAAGGAAGGCACTGTCCCTCTAGTTGGCTTCTTTGGGAAAGTAACTATCCCTTGGGAAAGATCGTACTGCCAGTGAGTGCAGGAAGTGTCTCCAAAATGATCGAGTTTTTGGCAGTCGACATTGACTCGCCCTATTAAGCTATCCTCGGCAGAAGATGGATACATGCAATGAAGGTCGTCCCCTCGACCTACCATCAGAAACTCAAATATGTGATTGAGCGAGGAATAATGGAGATCCACGAAGATCAAGCGATGGCAAGAAGGTGCTTTATAGCAGCCATCCACCCAAAAATAGAGAAGAAGTCCGTGAAGGACAAAGAGAAGCTTGAGGAATAAGAAGGTTTAATACCTTCAAAATAGCAGCTAAAGTATGGAAGACCCAGAGTGGAGGAGACCAGGCTCCTCCCCTCTGAGCGGGTCATTGAGAACCTGGAAGAGATCGCAGTCGGTGGTAGCAAAAAAGACAGGATATTTCGAATCGTAGCTTCTCTCACAGATCGAGAGAAGAAGGAATTGACTATAATATTGAGGAGAAATCTAGATGTTTTCGCATGGAAAATGTATGAGCTACCTAGAATTTACCCCAGTGTGGTTTGTCATCTGTTGCATGTTGACCCGAGTTTTAGGCCTATCGCGTAGAAGGCTCGGCGAACTGCGCCCAAGAAGGCCAAGGCTGTTAAGAAAGAAGTAGAGAAACTACTAGATGTAGGATCCATAAGGGAAGTTCAACTCCCTAAATGGAGAGTTTGCATTGACTTCACTGACATTAATAGGGCATGACCTAAGGATAGTTTCCCCCTCCCAAAAATCGACCAGTTGGTGGACGCCACAATAGCCCATGAGAGAATGAGTTTCCTGGAGGCATACTCGGGGTATCATCAGATTCCTCTATATGCACCATACCAAGACAAGACAGCGTTCATCACCACCGTCGGACTATACTGTTACAAAGTTATGCCTTTTGGGCTCAAAAATGCTGGAGCAACTTACCAACGGTTGGTCACCAAGATGTTTAAAGACCAAATGGGAGATACTATGGAAGTCTACATTGACGATATGCTTGTCAAAAGAAGGCACAAGGAAGACCACCTCTCAGACCTGTCAATGACCTTCAAAATCCTCGGGAAATACCGAATAAAGCTCAACGTGAGAAAATGTTCCTTTGGTGTCCAGTCAGGAAAATTTCTCGGGTACTTGGTTAGCGAGAGAGGCATTGAAGTCAACTCGGAACAAATTGATGCAATCAATAAGGTACAACCTCCCCGCACGATAAAAGATGTACAAAAACTCACGGTCATGCTCGCTGCCTTGAATCGATTCATCTCCAAGTCATTCAAAAAGTGCCAGTTATTCTTCCAGCTATTGAAGAAGAGCAAAACAGTGGAGTGGAATCAAGATTGCTCGAGAGCATTGGAAGATCTCAAAGCTTATCTCATCACACAACCCTTACTCATGATACCTCAAGAGAACGATTCCCTGTACCTATACCTTGATGTTTCCAGCCACGCTGTCAGTTCTGCACTGGTATGCGAAAGACTTGGAATCCAGCACCCAGTCTATTACGCGAGCAAGACCCTATCGGATGCCGAGCAGCGATACCTACCACTAGAGAATCTCGCCTTTGCACTAGTTGTAGCCCTCGAGGAAACTGAAGCACTACTTCGAAGCTCACTCTATTATCGTCCTTACGTCACACCCCTTTAAAGCAGTCCTACGAAAAGAGGATCTGTCCAGTAGACTGTCGAAGTGGTCATTCGATCTCGGATGATTTGACATCCAATTTTAACAAAGGAATGCAGTCAAGGGGAAGGTCCTCGTTGACTTCATCGCGGAGTTCACAGGCAAAAAGCTTTGCGACTAACTTCAACGCATGGATCAGAGGTAAGATCACTTAACAGGAGGTGTTTTTGACTATTTGTTCATGGAGCCTCCAACTCAAAGGGGGCAGGAGTAGGCATTATGCTCGTTACCCTAGAAGATACAATTCTCGAGTAGGGGATCAAACTTGGATTTGAAGCCTACAACAACGAGGCGAAATACGAGGCTTTAATAGCAGGCATGTAGAAGGCACAAGCATTGGGTGCAAAACAACTACAGGTGTTCAGCGACTCACAATTGGTCTCCAATCAGATAAGTGTGGACTTCAACGCGAGGGATGAAAGAATGGAAGCCTACCTTGCCTTAGAAAAAGATTTAATGTCCAACTTTGAGGAAGCCGATGTCCAATAGTTTCCCAAAGGACAAAACAGTCATGCCGACACCCTAGTAGCCTTGAGTTAAGCAATCAACTCCGACTTAAAAAGAACAATCCCTATAGACTTCCTCGCCCAGCCAAGCATCAACCAGAGCGAAGAGCTGCCAGACATGGTCCATGTTCTCCAGATTGAATCAGCACCCATTTGGATGGACCCCCTGAGGGACTATTTGAAGGATGGTGCACTACCAGACGATAAGAAGGTTGCTCATCAGATAAGAGTCAAAGCTTTCTACTTTCACTTATCTCTTGAGGGTAAGCTGCATAAGAGATCATTCATCAGCCCTTACCTCCAATTTGTTCACCCAAAGGATGTCGAGCAAGTTCTGGGCAAACTTCACAAAGGAATCTTTGGGAGTCATATTGGAGGGAGTTCGTTAGCTTTCCGAGCGATGAAGGAAGGCTACTAGTGGCCATACATATAGAGAGATTCTGGAGTATATGCTCACAAATGAGAGAAATTTCCACTACATGCTCCTATGGTCCACCAACCTGTTAGCGACCTAAAATCACTTACCAGCCCCTGGCCCTTCGCCCAGTGGGGAATAGACATCGTCGGTCCTCTTCCTACTGCTGTCGATAATCGCAAGTATCTGTTAGTCGCCACAGACTACTTCACCAAATGGATTGAGGCAGAGCCGCTGGAAAACATCAGAGATACAGATATAATGAGATTCGTATGGAAGAACATAATTACTCGCTTTGGGATCCCTAGAACCATCATCACTGATAACGAAATGTAGTTCGAGAGTGTCCCCTTCCAGAATTTTTACAACGACCACGGGATCAGGCACCATTTTAGCTCGGTAGACTACCCCCAGAGCAACGGCTAAGCTAAAGCTTCCAACAAAACAATTATCGATGGATTGAAAAAATTACTTGAGCGAGCCAAAGGCGCATGGGTGAGCGAGCTGCCACATATCCTATGTGCCTACCGCACTACCCCATGGAGAGAAACTACTGAAACCCCATTCACACTAACATATGGAATTGAAGCAATCATCCCTTTAGAAGATGGCCTCCCAACTATGAGGTCCACCCTGGTTGACTAGGGCCAGAATGAGGCAGCATTACTGGCTGAACTTGACCTAGATGATGAACGCAGAGAGCTAGCGCTATTGATACTTGCGAGCTATCAGTAATAGCTCACGAGACACTATAACAAGAAGGTCAATCCAAGAGCATTCTAGGTTGGAGACTACGTCCTAAGGAATGTCCTTGGAAGCGCAGTAAAACCATCTGATGGCAAGCTAGGTCCAAACTGGGAGGGACCATTCAAGGTGATGAGGGACGACCTACAAGGAGCCTATCACTTAGAAACGATGGAGGGCAGAGAGATACCCAGAGCGTGGAATGTAGCCAACCTGAAAAAATTCTATTTCTAGTTTTTTCATTCATCTTTTATCACATTATTGGAATTGGCAATTCATTTTTCACTATTTTTAATAAAAGATTGTTCGATAGTAGCATTCTATGAAGTGTTAATTTTGTTTTGTGGACTTTATAACTTACACGCCTTTTCTAAGCGATAGTCACATTGCTTGATATATAAAAGCAGGGAGCCATCCTCCTCAGGTTTCCGTTATGAAACACGAACAACCTCTTAGCATTGCCGTGGCAATATATAAATCCCTATAGGGGACCCTTAGGTAGTTCGGCCAAATCGATTTTGTCACCAAATAATGTTTGTCTCAGAAAACCTGATCGAATAGAACATCCAACACCAGGTGTGTCCTCGCCATTGCCACACTTAACCTAAGGGAGTGTGACGACACGACCTAAAAGGTAAAGTGGGGCAGAATGGTATCTCTTAAGCATACTGGACTGGGAGGATACTCACACAACAAAACAACTCTACCCACATCAAATCTAGTCGGCTACGAAGAGCCCAAGATAATCAAATGAAAAATTAATGAAGTAAAAAATACACAACACATGTTTAGTCGACAAAACGCCCAAAACATAAATATTTTATTACTTCGTTACATTTACAAAAAGTTACATTGAATTAAGAAAATCGTAATGAGGATTAGGCCTCTGAGTAAGATAATCAGCCACTTGCGATCTTCGATCGTCGTCCGGATGAGGAGATAATTCTTCCTCAACTTCATTCGCATTTGGCTCCAATATTTGCCTGGGGATAGCATCTATAGGGACCCACTGGTCATCCCTCCTGAAAGGATTAGGCCTTAGAGTTGAAGGAGAGATCTCGTGATGATACTAGAGCATTGAGTTACTGGGGACTTGCAACTACCTGAGGGCACTCAACGATCCCCTAATAAAGGATAGCTCTTTAAACTCGGTCAACCTCGTCGGAGCATCTGTCCAACCTTGGTCATAACCATTGTTGATACCAAAATTAGTATGCTGATGTGGACGAATAATAAGAAGACACGTGTCAATCTACGTGGCACAATAGCAACGAGGAAGTTCATTCCCCCGACCAAGTCAGACTCAATCCGAGCAACAAGTATACTCCGAGGAACTCCAGCTCTCCGAGGAACTCCAGCGCTCCGAGGAACTCCAGTCCTCCGAGGAACTCCAGCACTTCGAGGAACTCTTGGACGATGAGCAACTAAGGCGGTTCGAGCTGCATCTCGACCGCAGCATTGATTGCTAGATAATCAACAGTTCAACTATTCATTGAATGCTTATCATCTTGACGCGCACGTTTGAAGAGCATTAAATGAATTAACCTTTCATATGTGGATCATTTAATGTAATACCCTTTCATGTACAGCCTAAGGGCTATAAAAACCTTGTATCACCCTCATTCAAAGGGACCGGAATTTCTTGATAGAACTTGTAATCGAGAATTCCCAAACGCTCAGCAATAACATAACAGTGGACGTAGGCCATTCATACAAGGCTGAACCACTTTAAAATTCTTTGTCTCATTTATTTATCTGTGATTGAATAATTAGAGTAATTTAGTTTTTTACATCAACAGATTGGCGCCGTCTGTGGGAACGATTTGTTATTATCGTTTTTCACCAAAAATCATTCATCATCAATGGTAGATAATCCGGAATCCAGCAATCGAAACACTGGAAATGCTGGAAATCCTCCAAATCCCTCTGCACCTCTATATATGGCTGGGATTATGACGAATCTGGCTCAAGGACAAATCGCCATGCAAAAAATAATGAGGCAACTCATACAGACCCTTCATGGCGGTGCACCTGCACGTTCAGGACAGCGAAGTGGTCAGAGGCAAACTTATTTACTTTCTTCACGATCCAGGCGTACTAAGTCATATCGTAATGAGGAATCTGATGATTTCTCTTATCAACCTGGGTGAACTTCGTCAATAAGGGCTACAGATACTGATCAACGTATCACTCTCTCTCCAGAAAGACCCAGTACCTTGGAAAGACTGAGTAGGGTGTCTCCTTTCGGTCGATTAGGCCCTAGGAGGAATAGGAGTCCACCTAAGACCATGTCGAGGAGTTTTCAACTACCATCAGATCTAAGAGAAGGATCAGCGCAATCACGACCAGTTGCTCGTCAAGATAGATCTCAAGAGGCCACATCAGAACGATCAATTGCTCGAACTAATAAGCCCGAGGAAGGAAACGATGCGTGGAAGGGTTCCATTCAGCGCTTGGAGGATAGATTGGGAGAAATGGCTAAGGCGAAGAATCCCTTATAACGAACTTTTGTTCAAGGGACACCTTTTGTCCAGGCCATTGTGGGTTTTCCTACCCCGTCAAAATTTAAAGCACCAGTAGTGACCCCCAAATATGATGGAAAGACATATCCTGTTCTTCATATAGAGCAATATCAAGCTGCCACCGATATCTATGATGTCCCCGACGAGATGAGATGTAGAGAATTCTCAGGAACTCTTACTGGACCTGCCCAGATATGGTACAACAATCTTCCTCGGGGTAAGATTTCAACTTTCTTTCAGTTGGCCGAGTCGTTCATCGGCAATTTCTGTTTTGGAGCAAATCCAGTAAAAAGAGTAGCACACCTGTTAAGTGTTAGACAAAAATCTGGTGAGAGTACTAGAGATTATATAACTCGTTTCAATAACGAGAAACTGGAGGTCATATATTATGAAGAAAATACAGCAATCACCGCCTTGATGAGTGGGTTGTTGCCTAACAAGTTGTATTACACTTTGGCCAAAGATCCACCTACAACTATGTCAGAGTTGATGGCGAAAGCGGCCAAAATCATGAATGCCGAGGAGTCTATGGCTGCGAAGAAGAATATGGATAAAGAAACCAAGGTGGAAGACGACAAATCCAAGAAGAAAGAGCATAAGGGCAATGGCGATAACAAGCATTACAAGAATAATAAATCGTCATGGGAAGTCTTGAAGAAATTCAATAATTATACTCCTTTGAAAATGGGTATTAATCATGTCTTGGAAGAAATCAAGAATAACGAGGAAGTAAAGTGGCCAAAGAAACTGAGGTCAGACCCTGAACTGAGGAACAGGGATAAATATTGCGAGTTTTATAAGGATCACGGCCATATGACCAAAAATTACATAGCTCTTCAGAACGAGATTGAAACACTCATCCGAAGAGGGAAACTAGCAAAGTATGTTGATCGGGGAGGCGAAAGAAGAAATAATGACCGAACTAGAGAAAGGTCTAGATCTCCTCGTCGAGCAGAGGAGAAAAAGAAAAGGGATCATGAAGATGATACAGAGGATGACCCCGATCTTCCCAAGAAACCAAGGCAGCCAGAACGAGAGGTATTTTCAATACGCTTTGGATCATTTGATTGTAATGTCATTACAGGAGGAGATGCAGGAGGAGGAGACATTACTGCAGAAAGAAAAGCTTACCTCGGTGAGGCTCAGGCTTGCTCATACATTCAACGGATAAATTTGGCTGAAGAGGATCGCCCGAGGAAGGTAAACAAAGAGAAGCTGGTCATCGGTTTTTCAAAAAATGACCTGGCAGGTGTTCTTTACCCTCATGACGACCCTTTAGTGATCAAAATGAGGATGAAAGAAGTAGTGATTTCAAGGGTGCTGGTAGATAATGGTAGTTCGGCAGACATCATGTACTATTAATGCTTTGACAGTTTAAATTTGAAATTATCTCAATTAGAACCTTATCACAGACCTCTATTGGGTTTTGCTGGCGAGAAAGTCTTTCCACTTGGGATGATCAAGTTGGATATATTCATTGGAACTTGGCCTGCTTGTCGAACAGAAAAAATACGCTTTTTGTGATGGATAAGAATGTGCAGTCAGCTTACAACATCATCATGGGAAGAGTTGGTTTGAAGAAGTTCGAAGCAGTCCCATCTACAGTACATCAGTGCTTAAAATTCCCCACAAATTTCAGAGTAGGAGTTGTGAAAGGTGATCAGAAAGTAGCTCGGGAATGCTATTATTCGTCTGCCGAGCAAGAGGAGCTTGAAGAATCAAGGAAAAAGACTACTACCTACCAGGTGGATGAAGGTACAGAAATTGAAACACTGGATCCCAGAGATGAATCCCAAGTAGTAAAAGGACAGGTGGTGGAATCTACAGAAAATGTTATTCTGGACGACGAGCACCCTGGACGAGTAACCCATATAGGTTCATCGTTGGATGTTTCAATAAAACAGGAGTTGATAACTTTCTTGAGAGACAGAAAGAAAACTTTTGCATGGAGTCATGAAGACATGCCAGGAATAGATCCAAACTTCTTATGCCATGAACTCAATGCGAATAAGGAAATCAAGACTGTAAAGCAGAGAAGAAGAGTATTTAGTCCTGAGAAGAATCAGGCTATACAAGAGGAGGTCGAGAAGCTCCAGAAAGCCCAATTCATTGAAGATGTGAAATATCCAGACTGGTTACCAAATGTGGTGATGGTAAAGAAGAAAAACAATCAATGGAGAATGTGTGTTGATTTCACTGATCTCAACAAGGCCTGCCCAAAGGATCATTTCCCATTGCCCAGAATTGACCAACTAGTGGATGCTACCTCGGGACACGAGCTGCTCAGCTTCATGGATGCTTACTCTAGTTACAACCAGATCAAAATGAAACCTGAAGACAGGGAAAGCACTTCTTTTATTACCCCTAGGGGAACTTATTGTTATAATGTTATGCCTTTTGGTTTGAAAAATGCAGGTGCGACATATCAGCGGCTAATGAACAAGGTTTTTGCCGAACAAATCAGTTGTAATATGGAAGTCTATGTCGACGATATGCTGACAAAGAGCAAAAAAGCTGCTCATCATCTAGTTGACTTAGGTCAGACCTTTGATCAACTGGATAAATACCAAATGAAGCTCAATCCGACGAAGTGCACCTTTGGAGTACGAGAATGAGTGTTCCTCGGGTACATCGTCAACCAGCGAGGCATTGAGGCAAATCCAGCAAAGATCAAAGCTCTTTTAGGGTTGTGATCTCCAACGACGAAGAAAGAAGTGCAGAGTCTTACAGGACGAGTTGCAGCGCTCAACAGATTTGTATCTCGTGCAACTGATAGATGCCTCCCATTCTTCAAAACGCTTCAAAAAACTTTCGATTGGAATGATGAATGTGAGAAAGCCTTTCAAGACTTGAAGAAATATTTGGGAGCACCTCCATTGTTATCCAGACCAGTAATGGGAGAGAAATTGTACTTGTACCTGGCAGTATCAGAGAATGCAGTCAGCTCGGCATTGATCAGATTGGAGAATGGAGTCCAGAAGCCAATTTATTACACAAGTAAGGCTTTCCGAGGTGCAGAGATCAGGTACCCAAAGCTGGAAAAATTGGCATTGGCATTAATTGAAGCAAGTAGAAGAATGAGGCCTTATTTCCAGGCCCATACCATCGTCGTGTATACCGACATGCCATTGAGACAAGCCCTTTATAAACCAGGGAGATTGATGTATTGGGCAATAGAGATCGGTGAATATGATATTGTGTATGAACCCAGATCATCATTAAAAGGACAGGCTGTAGCAGACTTTATAGCAGAATTTACATATCCTGATACCCCCGAGGAACAAAAGTCGCTCGCTGACCAACCTGTGGATGTTACAGGATCAACAGACATAAGTCCAGATCAACTCCGGTTGGTAAAAGGACTTGTGGATGTAGAAAGATCATCAAATTCAAACCCAGACCAACTCCGGTTGGTAAAAGGGAGAGAAGAGATGGTCGATGAGGAACGAAAAATACCAGGGGAGGATGAAAGGAAACAACAGATATTTCACCGAGGAACTCTGTCAGATAAGAAATTTGAAGACGAGTTACCTACATGGAGATTATATGTAGATGGGTCATCTTGCACAACAGGTTGTGGGGCAGGGATTGTTTTGAAAACTCCAGACGAGATTGACATGGAATATGCCTTGTGATTCCAATTCAAAGCTTCCAATAATGAGGCTGAGTATGAAGCCTTGATAACAGGTCTTAATTTAGCAAAGATTATGGAAGCGCAACAAGTGATAGTATTCAGTGATTCTCAATTAATTGTGAATCAGATGATGGGAACATATGCAGTTAAAGGAGAATTAATGATCAAGTATCATGCAAAGGCAATGGAGTTGTTGACAGAATTTGATGCCATTCAGTTGATCAGAATACCAAGAATGGCGAATGCACAAGCAGACGCATTGGCCCGATTAGCATCAGCTACTCGTACTGAGCTGCGAAGAACGATACCAATTGAAGTATTAGAAGCTCGGAGCATAGATGAAGACCTGACGATGAATGTTATTACTCTTGATTTAGGACCATCTTGGATGGATCCCATCAGGGCATATATTGAGGAGGGAGAATTGTCGAAGGATAAGCTCTAAGCAAAGAAATTGAAGTTTAAAGTTGCTCGGTATGTACTAACTAATGGTGTTTTGTATAGACGAGGAATCATGGTAGGTTTACAAAGATGTGTGCATCCCTCCGAGGTGAAAGAATTGATTGAAGAGATCCATGAAGGGTCCTGTGGCGCCCATGTAGCAGGTCGGACACTTTTGCAAAGGGTGATGACACAAGGATACTACTGGCCAACGATGAGGGCTGATTGTATAGCCTATACTAAGAGATGTGATAAATGCCAACGTTTTTCCTCCATCCGACGGACTCCACAAGCATTGTTGACACCCATAACTTCCCTTTGCCCTTTTGCCATGTGGGGAATGGATTTGGTTGGACCACTACCAACGACCCGAGGAAGATTCAAGTACCTCGTCGTCGCAGTGGATTATTTTACTAAGTGGGTAGAAGCTGAGCCTCTGATTGATATGACATACGAGAAGGTGTACCAATTCGTTTGGAAGAACATCATCTGTCGATATTGTCTCCTCATGCCTTCATCACAGACCATGGAACACAATTTGATAACGAGGAGTTTGCCGCCTATTGTCATCAGTCAAACATTTTGAAGGTTCATTCAGCACCAGGCCATCCTCAAAGCAATGGGCAGACTGAAGTGACGAACAGAACATTATTAAATGGTTTGAAGAAGAGGCTAAGTGAGGCTAAAGCTAATTGGATTAATGAGCTACAGTCAGTATTGTGGGCTTACCGAACAACTCCCCGAGCAGCGACTAGAGAATCACCATATATGCTGGCATTTTGAAGTGAGGCTGTAATACCTGCCGAGTTGGGTCTTCCAACACACAGAGTGCTGAATTTCAATTCCCCAGTCAGCGACCTGATGAGGAGATTAGATTTGGACATGCTCGAGGAAGTTAGAGAAGAGGCAGCCATTAGGAATGCTGCTTATCAACAACGAACAGCCCTGTTCTACAACAAGAGGGTGAAAAAATGCGACTTAAAAGAAGGAGATTACGTGCTAAAGAAGGTCATTCAGAAGCACAATAAGTTGGAAGCAAACTGGCATGGACCTTACCGAGTTACTGCAGTTGTCGGACCAGGAACTTACCGAATAGCAACTCTAGAAGGGGAAGAATTTAAGAATGCATGGAATGCTGAACACCTACGCAAGTATTATCAGTGATGTAAAATGTAAAGCAGTTCCATCAATATGAATAAAACGATGATATTTCGCAATCTTCTCTCCTTTTATTGAAAGTTTTTCGGGGAATACTAGTGTGTTTAACACTACGCTGCTCGGTACGCAACGCTGCTCGGCAGTAAAAAGAAGACGATAGTTCAAACCCACGACCAACCCCGGTTGGTAAAAGGGTGAGAAAAAACTACACTCCTTTGGTTAGGAGGCGTACACTAGCGTGACCAACTAAGGTTGGTAAAAGAACTAGTGGACATGATAGTTCAGACCCACGACCAACTCCGGTTGGTAAAAGGGCGAGAACAAACTATACTCCTTTGGTTAGGAGGCGTACACTAGCGTGACCAACTAAGGTTGGTAAAAGAACTAGTGGACATGATAGTTCAGACCCACGACCAACTCCGGTTGGTAAAAGGGCGAGAACAAACTATACTCTTTTGGTTAGGAGGCGTACACTAGCGTGACCAACTAAGGTTGGATGAAGAACTAGTGGACATGATAGTTCAGACCCACGACCAACTCCGGTTGGTAAAAGGGCGAGAACAAACTATACTCCTTTGGTTAGGAGGCGTACACTAGTGTGACCAACTAAGGTTGGTAAAAGATCTAGTGGACATGATAGTTCAAACCCACGACCAACTCCGGTTGGTAAAAGGGCGAGAACAAAAGATTATCTGAAAATGCCAACTTATGTTGGTCGGGAAGTAAGTTTATTACATAAAAGTTCCAAACTGAACCAAGTATAGTTGGTCAGGGATAAAAACCCACTCACTGTAGTTGGTCCACGAGGAAAAATCTTTGACCTTGGTTGGTCGGGCACATTTTATGAAAAAGACAAAATTTACCAAGTATAGCTGGTCGAGGATAAAAATCCATTAACTATAATTGGTCGACGAGATCAACTTAACAACCTTGGTTGGTTGGAAGAAATTTTAACATTTTTATACTCATTACTTTATTATTAAGTGATCGAGCAACATTACTAATACTTGTAAATTTTTATTACCAAGTTGGTCGAGGAAACACACAATATTATTATGCAAGCACAAATATAAAGTGTTTGACAAGCATAAAACAATAGCAATACAGATTTGCAAACAGAAAATGAAAGTCTTTCATTAAAATTCAAAACGAATTAAAATTTACATATGTGTACTAACTATTACATTGAGATCCCTACTCTATTGGTTTCTTTCCCTCCGCTTTTGAAATAGGTTCCTCGCCAGCAGGCGGATCATTTAAAGTATGAGGAGAGTTAATGAAGTTCAAATCCTTCAGCATCCTAACGTTCATCACAGAAGGTGTGTCCAGTAGATGCTCGGGACGAGATACCTCAATCTGAGAATGAAGATTGTAGTCACCGAGGTATTTTGCAATTAAGCTCTGAGGAATGGCACGAGCTGGGATCCATTCCATGTCCAATTTATAAGGTGGCACAGGCAAGTCTAGTAGCCCAGGAGCATGATAATCCCATAAATAATGGCCCTGCTCTAGTTTCAATACACCCAGGGCGTTCAACCATCCCTGTTTATAACCTTCATTATTGGCATTTTCAATGCGAGCATCCAAGTGATAAAGGGCCTCATTGTAGCCTGCATTCCAGAACTCACGAGGTTGTTTATGGAATTGGAAAGTTATTCTCTCTAACTGCTCATGAAGGTTCCTGGCAAAAACATCCTTATTCTTCAGAGCAGACTTGGCCTAAGCAAGTTGATCCTCCAGAGTTAGTATTTTCTGAGACATTTCAGATAAAGCCCGATCTTTTGCATTCAATTGGTACGCTTGAGTTTCCAATGTTGACAGAGTACGAGCTTCTTCAATACTACGAGGAGTTCTTGATCGACCCCGAGCAGGTGGAGTACTTCGTTCCTCGACAACATCCTGGGCAACTCTTCCTCGCCCACGAGAACCTCTTCCTCGTCCCCGAGTAGCAGCAGAAGTACCAGATCTTCTTAAGGTATCCAACTCTTGCCTTAATTTGGCATTCTCAACCTCTAGAAAGGAAAATCCCTCGTCAGTCATTGGGATTACAGCTGTTGAAGAAGATGCTGCAGACTTATACTGTGCCAGCTCTTTCTGCAAATTGTTATTTTCTTGCTCTAGCAGCTCGGCAATCTGTCTACAAGCTTCAACTTCACCCTTTAGGGTTCTCTCCCTGACATCGTACCCAGCAAGGATCTTTTTGTGGCCTGTCTCGGCAGAAAGCTGTTGATACCTCTTTTCATACCCCTCATGCAGAAGGTCAGTTGATTCTTTGTACTGAGTCTGAAGATCTTCTAGAGTATATTGAAGCTCCTCGATCATGTCATAGTAAGCCACGTTATTGGCCACAGCTCTATCAAGTAAGCCCTTCAGATAATGATAAGCTTCTATTGCCTTCTCTGAAGCATCATGACCGAGGATGTCAACAACTTCTGATACACTCAATTCTGTATGACCAGCCTTATAATATTCATGGCATTGCTGCATCAACTTTGTATCATTTGCAGATATTAATTCCATTCTAGCCACAAACTAGTAAAGAAGAGAAGGCAAGAGTTAATAAAAAGCAGACAGAGCATCAACAATATAGAGGAGCAAAAAGAGGTGATTTTATTACATTATCAAAAAGAGTACATCGTTCAGAATACAAAGTACAAGCAAAAGGAAAAATAAAATAGAATACCGAACAACTTCACACCTTTTCCTTGTCTCCCAAGACTTTCTCGGGAGGCTGGGACGAGGAGCTTGGTTGCTCGGTGGGAGAAATAATCTGGTCGACTGGAGTTAGGATTTGTTCAGAATGAGCAGGCAAAGAAGAAATCTCCTCAGTAGATGTCTGGTTGGGTTGTGTAGCAATGACTTGATCACCCACTATCAGTGAAGACTCCTCGGATGCAGCTTCATCCTCTTCTTCATCTTCAATAGCTGGAGGAGGACCAGGAAGATGTTGTTGAAATAGTTCAGAGTCCTCGCTCACCTTCAATTCTTGCAAGGCAGCAACCCAACCATCTCGGAAGTATTTCAAACTCCCATACTGCACCTGAGTCATCATTGCAGCTACTCCCCTATCCCATCCTTTGTCCCAACCGGTTCGAAAGGATTTTTTAACAACCATTTTTCTCTTCATTTTCTCCGAGGAGAGCTTCTCGGATAGAAGATCCTCGGTGGCTTTCAATTTGGCCTCCACCTCCTCTTTCTTGCGATTTACTTCTCGCAGAAGGGACAACTCTTCCTCGGACGATTTCAACTTATTCTCAAGCTCCCCAAAACTTGTGAGCTTCTCGGCGTATTTTTTATTCTCTATCTCCAAATCCTTCACCTTCTTTCCCAACTGCACTTTCTCTGCCTCAGACGCAGTCAACTTCTTCTCCCATTCACCCTTATCCTCGTCGTATTTTTGACGGGATTCCTTCAGAGATTGGGCCAAACACACAAAGGCATCCTCCACTCCAGACGAGGAACTGGAAGCCTTGAGTGCTTCATCTTTCTTCACTATGGTGTTAAAGAAACTCACCAGCTGAAAAAGAAGGTAATGATAAGTCAATACCGAGATACATGAATTGATGGAAAGAAAGAAAAATTCAAGATAAGAGAAACTTACTGAAGTAATGTGACGAGTAGCTAGGGATGTTAGCATATCCCTAGACATGTTTTCTTCTATCCCTTGGACTTCAGGAATAGTCCAACTATTTACCGAGCTCATCGCAGAACTCGGGGGAATAATGGTGGGAACACCAGCTCCACTAGCTTGGAGCTGGGGAAAGGTCTCAGTCAAAGTGACCGAGGAGGATATCTTCAATCACCTCAGTGGCACTTCAGCAATTTTAACCAAAGAACTTTTGGTTGGGACCACTTCCACAGGTGCATTCTTCTTGCTCGGAGCCACTGGGGGCTTCTCGGCAGCCTTCTGAGGAGCAACAGAAGGGGAACCATCTACTTTCTTTGTCCCCTTTGGGACTTCAGCCTTGTTTCTCTTTCCGTCCCCGGCAGAGGAAGTCTCCTCGAAGATAGCAGGAACTCTTCTTTTGCCCATCTTCTGACTTAGAGGAATGTGAGATTCTGGTGAAGATTCCTCATAAGCTGGCAATGGGTCACTAATGCTGACCACAGGACAAGCAGTAAAGGATGATGTGTAGCTCCTGTACTGCAACAAATATGAAGCAGACCTGATGTGCTCGTCTGCAACTCTTCGATGCAAATTCCAGATATGTTTCAGATGCTTTATATTAACTTCTGATTCTTTGGGAGTTTTTCTCTTACTGTCAACTGCAAACAAAAACATATTGAAATGTCAATCATGCATTTATTTCAAACATAATGAAATCATAATTTCATAAATGAAATAAAATGAAAATAACCTATCCCATTGCCATATGGGGGGCATCTGGGACCCTCATATACTGCATCTCCAACCAAAGGGGCATGTTGCCAATTTTTTATAACTACCCCATGTTCAAAATAATCCCTGTTTGCATTAGGGAGGTTGACTACTAAGGCCCTATTCAAAAACCTAGTTTTTAAATAAAAAACATTGTCTAAAACAACCCATCTATAACAGTACATAATCTCAGGAATTCCTATACGAGTTCCATGAGTTTGATTTAACCTATACACCCCATTAACTATTCTCCATGTGTTGGGGGCTATTTTTGCAGGGACAACATCGAAATACTGACAGAACTCTAAACATAAAGGGTTTGGTGGAAAAGAAAATCCACATTCAGCAATAAAGAGGCTAGGGAACCAATGTCCCTCAGCCAAATCAAAATAACTTGAAGGCTCAGAAAGACTCTCCAAAGTTACCCAAGAAGGAATAGAGAAGTCAGAACGGAACTTCTCAAGAGATTCGATAATATAAACCATGGTGAATAAAAAGAAATGAAGAAGAAGGAAGAAAATCTTACAGGAAAGAGGAGATCTGTTGACAAACAAACGAAGAAAGGGATGAACGCACAGGAGAGAAAAAAGCTATAGAAAACTCGAAAGCTGAAATTGAAAAGGTAGAAGACGATGGGATTGCTTCTGAAGCTTAAAAACTTTGCCTTAGGAAACAGAGAAAGAAATGATTACAAAAAAGAAACTAGTACGCTACAGACAGCTAAAAGGACAAAAAGGGCACGAAGATCGAAGCGCTTATAAAAATGCAAAAAACGCGGATTCTACGAATTTGGAAGGAAATTCAAATACGAAGAAAAGGCTCCTAAAACCCAGGAAGGTCATTTAATATTGCCATATACCGAGAAAGAATCTTCCATACTCCTCAAAGTTCAAAATATGAAACATTGGGGGCTTCTGTTGATACCAAAATTAGTATGCTGATGTGGACGAATAATAAGAAGACACGTGTCAATCTACGTGGCACAATAGCAACGAGGAAGTTCATTCCCCCGACCAAGTCAGACTCACTCCGAGCAACAAGTATACTCCGAGGAACTCCAGCGCTCCGAGGAACTCTTGGACGACGAGCAACTAAGGCGGTTCGAGCTGCATCTCAACCGCAGCATTGATTGCCAGATAATCAACAGTTCAACTATTCATTGAATGCTTATCATCTTGACGCACACGTTTGAAGAGCATTAAATGAATAACCCTTTCATATGTGGATCATTTAATGTAACACCCTTTCATGTACAGCCTAAGGGCTATAAAAACCTTGTATCACCCTCATTCAAAGGGACCGAAATTTCTTGATAGAACTTGTAATCGATAATTCCCAAACGCTCAGCAATAACATAACAGTGGACGTAGGCCATTCATACAAGGCTGAACCACTTTAAAATTCTTTGTCTCATTTATTTATCTGTGATTGAATAATTAGAGTAATCTAGTTTTTTACATCAACAACCATTATCCCACACTCGCCGAGGTCCTTTCTTGAACAGATGCCTCAGCCGCGTGACATCTCTTTGAAGCCCAGCAGCAATCATGTATTCTCGATGAACATCTTCTCGAATCTCGTCCATCTCCCTAGATGGACCCCCTGTATCTGTACCAGCTTGTGGACCGGCCGATGAAGTGGAACCTCGCAAAACTTGAGGGGTGGCACTTGGCCCTGTGCCAGCTCGCAGACCAACAGATGAATAGGAACCTTGCAAAACTCGAGGTGCGACGCTAGGTGCATGCTCCCTGAGTCGCGACACCTCCCTCCTAAGAGTTTCATTATCCTGCTGAAGAACTTCTCCGACTTGATTGATCTCAAAGGCATCCAGAAGTTTAGCCCTAAGAAGGTTCACCTCTTCTTGAACAGAAGCGCCAACCTCTTCCATCTCCTGAAGTCTATCCTTCAGTTTGGTGACGGGCTCAGACTGATCTTTAAAGCTCTTTTTCCTCGACCTAAGGGACTTACAAATCGTTACAAAGGCTTTGCGAACTTGACTTCTCGCATTAGGACTGAGGATCCTTCCCAATTGAGAGGTAGCAGTTATGTATTCATCCACATCAATCAACTACAAGCCATAAAAAGAATTAAAGAGCAGAAGAATCAACATGTGGAAAGGAAAGTGTTTTCATTTCATTAAAATAGAACGGTCCAAGTACATCGATAATCAAAAGAACAATACAAACAAAGAAAAAATACAAAAGAAGTCCTCAGAACAGGCTAGCTAGCAACCTCAGTTGGCTCTGAGGTCGTTGGTTGCTTTCCTTTGTCTGCCGCAGCAGGAACACCTCCCTCAGAAGGGGCACTAGAAGGAACGATTAGAGAAGTAGAAACATCTCCCTCAGAAGGGGTGCTGGAAGGAACTGTCTGAGAAGCAGGGACACCACCATCAATGGCCAGGGAGGTGCCTCATCCACAGTAGGCTTCGGGCCTGGATCATGCTCGTCGAATAGTGGAGAGTCGATGTCCACTCCAGCAGCCAGAAGAGCCTTGTTCTAGCCCTTCTTGAAGTTCAGTCGAATGATGTAGCCTATCTAAACCTCAGCATCCTCATACGAAATAGCCCACCCGACATTGTGCGAGCTCTCCTCCACCTTCTTCACCTTCTCTGCCAGTACCCTGCTCTTCTCCACCATAGCTTACTTACTCGTGCAGACCAATTCATAGGAATGTCGCAGCTCGCTGAGCTCTTTTATCGCTGCCTCCTTCACCCGATTGGCTACAATGAGGCGAGAGCGGAAGACCGCTAAGCATCATTGGAAGTCTTTAAACTGGCCTCCAGCTCGACACTCTTCCCCTTCAGCTCAGCATTTTGCTTCTCCAAATCAGCATTCCTCTTCACCAGCTCATCGTGGGTGCGATAGAGGACGGTGAAGTCAGTCACGAATTGCAAAAAAGATAGAACATTAAGAAAGGGAAGCATTGAATAGAATATTGCAAGAATAGAAAAGTGAAGACAGACTTACCAAGACTAGCCTTTGACTCGCCTGCAGATCTCACTGGTCTGGCGACAGAGGCCCCCCGGGCAAGGCTAACACAGGCACCAGCGCTTGCCCTGCCTTCGTCCTCATCTCCTCTCTCCTTCTCTCCTCTTCTCTTTCCTTCTTTTCCCTCTTAGATCTCCTTCTACCTTCCATCTTCTTCTCCTCCACCTTCTTCGCCTCCTCCCTCTTTCTCTCTCTCTCTCTCAACTTCTCTCCCTCCCTCTTCTTCTTTTCCTGCTCGTTGACAGTAGGTTGAGAACTAGTGACAACTTCCCCCATTGCCAGACTTCTGCTTCTTTGACCGCTGAGAAAGAATCACATCATCATCATCATCATCCCGAATCAGATTCTTCCTGGGAGGAACCATATCCTCTTCGCTGGAACTGCTCGATTCACTGGAAGACTCTCGATCTTTTGAAACTTCTTTCGAGCTGGAAGAACCTTCACCACCAATGGTCTCTTCACTCGAACCACCTTTAGCACCGCCCCCATTATCACCTTCGTTATCCTCACCAGAGCTACTCTTTTTCTCCTCCAATTGGATGGGATCTGCAGCAACTTCTTCAGTGATGTCTATCTCAAGAACGCTTTCTACAGGGCGTGCAATAAAGTTGGACCCAACATTCTTGTACTCCAAGAGAAAAGTCGTTGATCGATTATGTTCATCGTCAGCCAAGAGTTCCTGGATATTCCAGGCTTTGACCAACTCAGCAGCTCGAACCTCACTGAGAGCAGGTTCCAAGTTCTTTGCTCTCGCTGAAAAGAAAGAAAGAAGAATATCAGAGAAATCATACATTAATAAGAAGATTGATGAGCAGAGCAAAAAATAAGCCTACCTATGAACTCTTCCCCATAAAAGGGGACCATAAACTTGTCAGACCTCGACCCCTCATATGGGGAGAAAACTGCTAATTTCTAGCAAGAAAACCCTTTTTCCAGTAATCCTTATGGGAATCGGGTAGATTTACTACCAATACCGTATCAGGACTCCTAGCCTTGAGGTAAATAAGACCAGAACTTATTTGCGAGAATGAATAACAAAAACATATCTCAGCAAGCCCTAGATTGGTTCCATAGAGCTGATTTATTATATGGACACCATTAACAATCTTTCAGACATTTGGCGAACACTGTGCAGGGACAATATTGAAATAACCAAAGAAGTGCAAAAATAAATTGCTTGGGGGGAAAGTAAGGCCCCCTTGGGACAATAGGAGAACACAAATCCAGTGAGCATCCTCAATCTCTCTAACATTACGAGGGTCCGGGGCACACTCAATGTCCACCCAGTTTGGAATATTATAGTATTTCATAAATTCAGCCATTGATCTATTGCCTACTTTCGCCATTGAAAGATACAAACCCTAATTACGAACGTGAAGGAATTTCAACAGAAAAAGCAAATAGAAGAAGCAAGAAGAACTTACGATGTAAGAGTCAGCTTGAGAAGAGGCAAAGCCACAAGCAGGGACGATGAAAAAATCTTGGAAATGGAAGATGACACCTGAGAATAAAAAGAGTTGCAGGGAAAACTCCAAGAGATTGAGAGAATGCGAAGAGATATGAAAGTGACGATTCGAGAAATGACCTCTCTAGAAGGATTTAAACCTTTCTAATCATGATGCACCAGAAACGAGGCAATCTTTCGCCAAAATCAGTTCGGGAAGGGCGCTTCAGTTCAAAAGTACTGCACGAATCACATGAATGCCATTGAGACTAATCATTTAAAATTATTGAGCCAAAATTGTGACCCAAAAAATTTAGGGGCAATTGTGGGTACCTTGATTTGTCAGCTGGGCCCAGACAAGAAGCCCAACCAAACACGACCCAGAGTTCAAAAGCCAGGCGCCTCAACCCAATTGTTTTTGACCCAATAAGTTCCTAAAATCTCTCTTCAGAGATATCCAAGGGATTATGGGTTAACGTGGGGGAATTCCACTCCTCCACCCTTCGAAAGAACATGTATATAATAAACCCTCCGCTCGGGGGAAAGGGCATGTATTATTTTTTCTGTAAAACACTCCCCGGAGTGTAGAGAAATAATATCGAGAGCACCACCGTGGACGTAGGCATTCTTGCTGAACCACGTAAATATTGTGTCGTGTGATTGGCGTTCTTTACATTCTTTATTTGTTTTGGTGATTGCCTTTCCTTATTAATTTGTGTTGAACTTAATTGTTACCACACCAATGTTCTCGTAAAAAAATAAATTCAAACATAGGTGAGATAAGCATCTATAATTTTAATGGCTCAAAATGTACATGTTTGGACACGTTTTTCAAATTTGTGTTTCCCACTTCTAAATTTAATCTTTTGATCAAATGAAAAATGACAATTCAAATACAACAAAATTGTATAATTTTCATTTCCTCGTTATTGTTTGTTGCTTGCAAGTGACTGGTTGGTTCATCAAAAAAAAATCATTCCAATAAGCTCACTCATGGGATCATTTAAAGAATAACATAAAATTTCACACAAAAATGCACTTTATTTCAATGGACCCAATGGGTGTTTCTTTTTCCAATGGTGGATGAACAAAGCCAATTTTCTTGTAAATGAGGTTCACACACGGTAGATAGTCTACACTAAGTTTGGTTAAAATATAAGTTTTTTACCATTTCAAAAATCAGTCATTACGATTTCGTCCTTACTAGATCTCGTGATCTCGTGTGTGTGTGTATCAAAGAATCATGTTTGCGAAAGTATGGGTTATCAATTCAACCTGTGTTCATAAATTGCTGAAAAAGGATTAATACAATGTGATAACAATGGAAGCTTTTTCTAAAATGTAGCTTGATGAATGGGCTCCTCCTCATCGTCATTCAAGGTCAACTGAGCGCCAAACATGCCCGCATCTTCTTTTAAAAACTCATTCACTATTTTCATGCTTGGTTGTAACACCTTGCCCTCCCATGCTTTATCAGCCTCCTCCTCATATTTTTGGAACACGATGGTGGCATCAATTTGATGTATAGGCCACCCTAGATCGTCCCTAAGGTGATGAATTTTTCTCAGTTGATCGCAAATCAACTTGCGGGTATTCTCCTTTATTTCTTCAATGGCACATCTAAGTAACTCATCATTGCTTGTTTCAGTCTCTGCCATATGTCGCAAATATTTGTCCATCTCAGGGACTCCTATTGACCTACGGATACCCTTTGTATAATCAGCATCGGGATCATATATCCCTCGCACCTCCTCAAGTAGTCCTGCATTCATCGGTCAACGAGTTGCAACTATGTTATTCTCATCGAATATAAAAAATGTAATCATATTGAATTTTGTATAATGATTAGAACTCTGATCAATACAAGAATAAATATTTAAGTTTTATATGTTGCCATTGTTCTCTATAATGCAATGCATATATTTGTTTTGACCCAGGTGAAAATAATTGTATTCAAGGAAAAAAGTAAACAGTGGTTCTAATGAATGTAATTATTTATATAGTAAAAATAGTAATTGCATTTTATCATTTATAAATGTAGGTACAGTGATAATAGTTTGGGCCGACAATGCTCCTAAATCTACCAACTATAATTGCCGCATTTTCCTAAGAGTATACTTGTCACGTAGCCTCATATTTATGTATTAAACATTTTTTTTCTTATCAAAAAAAATATCTAATACATAAAAATTGCGAAATAATGGTAGATTCTATTTTAAATGAAGAGTCTACCCATCTTAAACAAAAATGTTGAACTTGATTATAAGGGGAGTCTTAAATTAAGAATTGCTTCTCAAAAAATAATTTATAAATAAATAAAAAAGATTTTGTGATAGAATAATGTTATACATTAGATACAATACTTACTACACTAGCAATTAAATTTAGTAGTGAAATTTGGAACTTTTGTGTTTCCTTTTTGGATAACAACTCTTAATATACTATTGATACATGAATGTAGGGGCATAAAAAAGAAAAGAAAAAAAAAGAATCTTAAGAAAAACAAACCTTCAAAAACCATCTGGTCAACCCTTTCGGACACAAATGAAAACAAAACTGGTAACGAGACATGCATCCAGAGGAAGCAGCACTCAAACATAAAATTTGGGTCCTCCACCAGTGCTTGTAGGAACGAGTTTGAGCCACCAACAACGATCGGGACCCGTCCGGACTCGATACTTTTTTGCATTACCGATCGAGCCCGAATGCAAAAATCAGTTGCATTGAAATCCGAGTTAGGGTCAACCTCCCCAATCAGATGATGGGGCACGCCTTGCCGATTAACCTCGCTAACCTTATTTGTTACTATATCAAGTCCTTTGTAGACTTGCATCTTATCCGAGTTGATTATCTCTGCTGGAAAGCTGGTGGCTAGATCGATTGACAGACGAGATTTCCCAGTGCCTGTTGCACCCATTACGAACACAGCTTTCATCTCGTGGAGGTGGGCATTGATGGTGGACATGATGATATAACTATAATAAAATAAACAAAAAAGGAAAGAATGGGGAAAAACATACAGAGAAACTTTCAAGTACAAGTGAAACTTAGGAATAATACTGTAGAACAAGCCTACGAAACATGCACTTGTGACCCTGAAATCTAACAAACTAGGTTTTATGCAAGCCCGTGTCTTGATAACTATTGGATCTACCAAACTAGGAAAATATGTTTTGACAGAACTGATAAAAGAAATGTCTTATTTTTCTATATCCCGTTGACAAAAGGGTGTACAAAAAGTTAAAAAAATCTCTCGTGGCTTATTCACTACCAAAACTCTACACATATTAATCCAAGGCATGACCAACTAAAGCTCTATTTTAAGATAATCTAAAACCAGGAAGACCAACATTGTGGAACCGTAGAAATTTGAACTAAATCTAAATGGTTCCTTAACATGAAATCTAATATACAGCCAGATAACCAATTAATTACTACACAAGTCACGTGTCACTAAGCAGCCAATCTTGTCATGCAATAAACGTTAACTGGTATAAAAGATCATTAAGATCCCTAACAGGCTGTGGAGTTCCTTCTCTAACGGATGTCCTAGGACAGTTACTAAATCGCCCGGGGGCAGGGCCGGCACTTAGGGTATAGAAAGTATAATTTTGATTACAAACTCAAACATAAAGCATATATTCTATATGAATGTGTATGCGTACAGTATATGATGGACTTGAAAATTTGCACAGTGAGATTGGACAGAAAATAGCGTGGTTTAGATAGAAAGAGAGAGATTGGTGTGAGGACAATTGGAGCTGGCTCTGCAATTTATAGAAATTCACTTCAACATTTGAATGGGAAACAGGCGGTATAATATAGTTTCGGGCAAAAGTTGATCAATAGAGTTTCTTTCATATTTGTTAAGTAATTTATGTGCATTCAATGACCTTCCATTTTATTTTCGAACGGGTGCATATTTGAAAGGAAGAAGGCAATTCTACCCACAGCGTTTTTCCTTATCCCACGATGACCTTTTTATATTCTGACGTAATATTACTGCTAGCCAGAGAGATTTCAGAAATCTTATTAATTCCATTAAAGACATTTCGAAAATATCACAAACATCTGATTTTAAGTGATTGTAGGTGTTTTTGGCTCAACTCGCTAGTCAATAATTTGTTGGCTTTAATCCGCTGATATATTGTTTGCACACTAAGGTTCCCCGTAATGTATACCATATTTTTCATAACAAATACAATAAATTTTGTACATGAATATTTTTGTAAAAATTGTAATTTATATGTGGAATTTATAATGTATACAATTTTTTAAATATATTTGTGTTATATTTGCTTATACCTTAACTTATAATATATACATTAAGGAATGAGGGACTTTAGAGCACAAAATATAGGTAAGTGAAAAAGAGCCAAAATAAATATTTGTGAGTATTGAAATGGAAAACTCCCTCGGTGCATTGGGGGACTGAGGTGCAAACTTATTCGTGTGACACCCCGACTAATTAAATACCGGGTAGCTACTCCTTTATTAAATTAATTCAAAATGCCAAGTTGGTCCAGTAATAGCATCACTGTCGAAAACATTTTAATGATTACTAACCACCTAGTATTTAAAAAGTAGTGCTAAATTTTAATTAAAGTCTGATTAACATGCAACAAGTGTAATGAAGAAATAAATAACACCATTCACCATACTGAAGTAAAACGAATAACCATCACATAGTGTAAATAAAGTCTGGAGGAAAACTCCTCACTACAATCCCATACTGAAATAAATAACCGAATGCTAAAACAATACAAATCAAAGTCTGAAAACTGTAATGTAAAAGATGTCTCTAATAGAAATGGGCAACATGCCCTACAACTGATAGATAGTGACTCTGGAATCAAAAAGATAGAAGCGTCTACAAGCAAATCCCTGTAGCTTCCACAAACAGCTACAGCTCGTCACCTGAATGAGAATCCTATGCTTGGTGTCCCTGTGGCTGGGCACCTAAAATGGTTTTACAAGAAAAAGATTTGAAAAGCAAACGGGTCAGAGCCCGAATGTGGAGTTATATTTTAAAAACCTGCAAGTGCTTTAAAAACATTTAAAACATTAAATGCAAAGTACATGTTAGGACGTGCACTCACATGATATTCTCACCTGTCGTCTAACTGTGCACTCCTAACGTAAGTACCCATCTAGAGTGATACAGACTACTAGCTACGTGACAACATATCTAGCTAGACTATCATAGGTCCTACCCTTATTACTCGGTCCTCTTAACATAATAACGCTCGTAATTAAGTAGGGGTTTAACGTAACTCAGATGTTCAATATGCAATATATATAACTATCAGTTAACTCGCTATATATCTCGAGGTAATATCGTAATTATATCCACAACATTAACATGAAGGTTCCCATTAATTAAGTGTATATTATTCACATCATAAATATACAGTATAAGCACCCCGAGAACTAAGTTGCGGTGCACACATACTCTGCTATCCATCCCGGTACATCACGTACATAAGGATTACATATTCCGAATCTCTCAGGAATAGTTCACAGATAACAACATCACAAATAATGGAGGCGAACACAGTCACATCACATGGGTCACGCACATACCTACGCTCCCACGATCAGCGGACTTATTAATATCCCAATAAGTCTTTCTATGACCTATGTTCATCAAGGTAACCAGTCTAAATCCGGGCAACACAAGGATTAGAGGGCCCTAAGCGAACGCAAACCTCCCGTGATAGCAAGTATGGTAGGTATGTCATACACACAATTCATATACCAATACTAAGTTAACACACGTCTTAGTAATCCCGTAGTTTAATCGTAGTACATATCGCTTTCTCGTACTAACTTATAATATCTACACTTATATTATTCCGGTTTATCATCAAACGTGCCATAATCGATTCTCACGTCGTAGTAGACACTCACGTCTCAACCCAAACGGTTCATTTAATATAACCCGCGTATATAGTTTACTCCTCTTAATAACCCAAAAGTCCCAAATCTATCCTTACATCATCAAAGGAAGGTCATCTATATCCTTGAACAAGTTTACGGGACTCCAAAAATCAAAACAGTCCAAAAAAGACCAAACTGTCAACTCGTTAGAAGTCTCGTTCGAACGAGACTGTTCGAACGAGATTCCTCTGTCAACTCGTTAGAAGTCTCGTTCGAACGAGGCTGTTCGAACGAGATTCCAGTTCGTTCGAACGAACTGTACCTTCTAACGATATCTCGTTCGAACGAGATATCGAACGAAATCCCTTTTCGTTAGCAGCGACTGGTCAACTCGTTAGAAGCTCGTTCGAACGAGTTCGTTCGAACGACCTGGGGGTTGCTTCTAACGACTGACCAGTTTCGGCCCAGACTTTTCCCCAATTCGTTTTCATCCATTTTTATCACTTCTAATCTCTTCCAAAGTTCATCCCAACAACGTTTTAGGGTCTCTAATTCATCCTAAACATATTCAAGTCATCTCCTAACATGTTTTCAAGGATTAAATCTCTTTAACATCAATCAAAATATAAATCTCTGCACTTTTTCCCCAATTATTTCAAGAACATGAACCCTAACTTTTGAATCATGAATTAACCCAATAAAATCCGTTTTAAATTTCACCCAATCATAAATATCATCAGTAGGAACATCTACCTATCATTCTACATGCAAATCCTCCTCAAGATTTCAAGTTCTAAGTTCAATTAACATGGGTTTTCATTATCTTTCAAGAACAATTGATATTCTTCAATTTCTAACATGCAAAAGACATTCTATGAAATTAAATGGAATAAAGTCACTTGCCTTGGTTCGATTTCTGATTTTGGTGTAGGTTTGATGGAGTTTTTCTGCAGAATTTCCTCTCTTCCAAGCTCCTTCTTCAATGGTGGCTTAAGGTGGCTAGGGTTTGTTTTGGGGAACTTGGAAACCTAATTGATAACCTCCGTAGCTTAAAGGGTTAAAGTGGGATGGATAGTGGGTTTAGTGGGTCAATAATCAATCAGATTAAGACTCCTAATTTTCGTCACTTTTAATTCCTTAAAATGTAAAATTACCAAAATACCCTTTAAGTTGCCGGTATGGCCTAAAAATACCCCGAAATCCAAACTACACCCCCGGCTAGTGTTTTCTGACTATCTCGACCCTTCCGAACGCGTTGGCGCACTCAAAACGACCATACGGTTTATAGATTTTAAATTCACTTTTTATAATCAAAATATTACACCGTGACGCGGCGGTCCCACGCGTCTCAACAAAATTTCTAAAATGCCGTATATAAATCTCACGACAACTTTTATAATACCAAATACATATATCAAAACATGTATGCACATAATCAAATACCAACTCGCATCTCGTTAGTATTAATAACCCGGATTAATTTCCAATTAATACGCATTTAATTAATTAATCCCAAAAATAAATATAGCCAAAAGTACGGGGTATTACATACTTCCCCCCTAATAACTGAATTTCGTCCCGAAATTCGAAACTAGAAAGTACCTGCTAAAAAAAACTCTGGATAACGTTCGCGCATCTCATCCTCGCGCTCCCATGTGGACTCCTCGACATTGTGATATCGCCACTGAACACGCACTAACGGAACTATCTTTGACCGTAGTTTCCTCTCGCTTCGGTCCAAAATAGCAATCGGCCCCTCCTCGTAGGAGCTATCAGGCTGGAGATCGATGTCCTCCACAGCAATGTGAGAATGAGCCAAATTATCTCTAAGGTATTTCCTCAACGAGGAAATATGGAATACATCGTGAATCCGATGCAAATGCTCCGGTAGTCCAAGTCTATGTGCAACCGGTCCGATCCGCTCAATAATAGGAAACGGCCCCACGTACCTTGGTGCCAACTTCCCCTTCTTCCCGAAACGCATAATCCCCTTCATAGGAGATACCCTGAGCAAAACCTGGTCCCCTACTTGGAACTCCCTGAAAAATCTCTTCGCATCAGCATAACTCTTCTGCCTGTCTTGAGCTACCCGAATGCGACTCCGAATCAACTCAATCCTTGCCGAAGTATCCTGAATCACTTCCGGCCCAAGCAGTTTGTTGTCCCCCACCTCTAACCAACATGCTGGGGAACGACAAGGCCTACCGTACAATGCCTCAAACGGAGCCATGCCAATAGTGAACTGATAGGATTTGTTGTAAGCAAACTCCACCAGTGGAAGGTACTGCTCCCATCCACCCCCGAAGTCAATAATGCACATGCGTAGCATGTCCTCCAACATCTGATTTGTGCGCTCAGTCTGCCCATCAGTCTGCGGATGATAAGCCGTACTCAACCGCAATTCCGTGCCCATGGCCTCCTGGAAACTCTCCCAAAACCGCGAAACAAATATCTTGTCTCTGTCAGACACGATATTTAGGGGCACACCGTGAAGTCTCACAATCTCTGAAATGAAGAGCTGGGCATACTGTCCCGTAGTGTAATCAGTCCTTACGGGTAAAAAGTGAGCGACCTTGGACAACCTGTCCACAATTACCCAAACGAAGTCGTGGCCCCTCTGCGACGTAGGCAACCCCGTAATAAAGTCCATGGATATGCTCTCCCACATCCACACCGGGACCTCCAATGGCTGTAGCAATCCTGCCGGTCTCTGATGATATACTTTTACAAGCTGACAAGTGGCGCATTTCGAAACAAACTCAGCGATATCTCTCTTCATACCGCCCCACCAATACTGACGTCTCATGTCTTGGTACATTTTGTCCCCTCTCGGATGTACCGTGAGCCGTGCGACTCTGCCATCACATCGTGCCGCAATTCTTCCCCTTTCGGAACTACCAATCTCCCATTGAAGCGTAATCCCCCGTCTGAGCTGATGGTATAGGACTCGGCTCCCTCTGCTAGTAATCGAACTATCTGTTCCTGACAGAACGAGTCATTAGCCTGTGCCCGTACTACCTTCGTGACAATCTGCGGTGTAACGGTCATCACAGACATGAAAGATCGGGCCACTGCATCCTGGTGTCCCAATTCCTTCCACTTAGCCTTCCACACCTCTGCCACCTCATCTGCTGGCCTACGGCTCAACGCGTCTGCTACCACGTTAGCCTTTCCCGGGTGGTACTGGATGTCGAACTGGTAGTCCTTCACAAACTCAAGCCACCTACGCTGCCGCATATTCAACTCTTTCTGCGTGAACAGGTACTGTAGTGACTTGTGGTCCGTGAACAGTTGGAACTTCTCCCCCAAAAGATAGTGCCTCCAAATCCATAGGGCAAATACCACTGCCGCCAACTCCAAATCATGCATGGGGTAATTCTTCTCATGAGGCTTAAGCTTACGGGAAGCATAAGCTATGGCCTGTCTCTCCTGCTGTAATACACCTCCCAGTCTTTGCAAAGACGGATCGGTGTAAACCAAATACTCAACTCCCAGTCTCGGCAATGCTAACACAGGTGCTGAGGTCAATTTGTCCTTCAATTCATCGAATGCCAACTGACAGGCATCACTCCAGATGTAGGGCACACCCTTACGAGTCAGATGTATCAAAGGACCTGCTATCTCCAAGAAACCCCGAATAAACCTCCTGTAGTATCCTGCTAGACCCAAGAAACTACGAATCTCAGTTGGTGTCGTGGGCTGTCCCCACTCCCTCACCGCTGACACCTTCCCCGGATCAACAGATATTCCCCAGTCGGAAATGATATGCCCCAAAAACTGGACTTCTTTCAGCCAAAACCCGCACTTCTCATATTTTGCATACAACTCGTTCTGACGAAGTGTCTGCAAAACCTGCCTCAAATGCTTGGCGTGCTCCCCCTCTGTCTGGGAGTAAACCAGAATATCATCGATGAAGACAATGACAAACTGATCTAGGAAATCCCTGAACACCCTGTTCATCAAGTCCATAAACACAGCTGGAGCGTTGGTCAAGCCGAAAGGCATAACCCGAAACTCGTAAGAACCATATCTCGACAAGAACGCAGTCTTCGAGACATCCTCCTCCCTGATACGCAACTGATGGTATCCCGATCCCAAATCAATCTTCGAGAAGAAAGAAGCTCCCCTCAACTGGTCGAATAAGTCATCGATTCGAGGCAACGGATACTTATTCCGTATCGTGACCTTATTCAACTCTCGGTAGTCCACACACAATCTCAGTGAACCGTCCCTCTTCTTCACAAACAAAACCGGAGCGCCCCAAGGTGAGGTACTCCTGCGAATAAAGCCCTGGCCTAACAGCTGCTCTATCTGATCCCGTAACTCCCTCATCTCAGCTGGAGCCATACGGTACGGTGCGCGTGCTATAGGTCTCGTACCCGGTAGCAAATCTATAACAAAGTCTATCTCTCGACTGGGTGGTAAGACTGGTATCTCCTGAAAGACATCCAAATACTCCCTGACTACTGGGATAGAGTCTAAAGGAATCATTACCTCCTTAGAGGTATCCTCCTCAATGTAATACAGATGAGCGGTCGATCCTCCCTCTGGGCGAGGCATCGCCACTACAAACATCTCTTGCCCCGGAATGGCAAAAACAATGCTCCCGCTGAAGCAATCAATCATGGCCCTATAAGCTACGAGCCAATCCATCCCAATAATCACGTCGTGAACATGCATATCTAATACTAACATATCTGCAGGTAATACCAGACTACCAATCCCTATTCCCACTCCCCGGCATATAAAGAATATAAGTGACCCACTCCCCAATGGTGAGTCGACACACGTCACTGTGCTCTCTGCCGTAGCTAACAATCCTAAAGCTTTCGCGAAGTGTGTAGCTATAAAACAGTGTGTAGCACCCGTATCAAATAATACCCGACCCATAGTGCCATGGATAGGAAACGTACCCTCGATCGCGGGCGGTGCCTGTGGAAATGCAGCCTGGTGGACGTTATAGACACGTCCATACTGTAGCTGCCCCTGCTGAACTGGGACTGCTGGAATGGGTGGCAATGCTACCATCTGTGGCGGTGCGGGAAGAGCGGCGGGAAACATAGGCCTCTGTGGCTCCTGGCGAGCACCCTGCTGCTGCTGCTGTGGGGCCCTACCCCTATCAGGACAATCCTGTCGCTTATGGCCAGTCTTGCCACAAACGAAACACTTCCCTGGGAAGTTCCCTCCTCTCTGTCCCTGCTGTCCCCGGCCCTGGTGGCCGTTACCGTTCCTCCCTTGGCCTTGCTGGCCCTGGTGAAACTGCTGCCCATTCTGCCCCTGATGGCCGTTTGGACCCTGATGGCCCTGACGGAAACCTCCCTGTCCCTGTGTGTAGTTCCCTGACCGGAACCTCTTATTATCCCCCTGCTGGGAGCCCTGCTCATTCTGTCTCTGCCCCTGACCAGATTGTGCCCCGCTGGCACCATGTCCTCCAGTCCTGCCCTGATGGCTAGACTCCCCCGACCTCTTACCCTCGGCCATATGAAAACGGTGGTCCTGGAAGTGTAACAATGCAGCGTTAACCACATCAGAGTAAGTGGCCAACGATAGGTTCCCTAGCAGATGCTGACGGATCCTCCAAGTCAACCCGTCGGTGAACTTCTCAATTTTCTTCTTCTCTGTTGGTATCTCGTCTGGAACGATGTTCAACAGATTAGTGAACTCGGCCTCATACTCAGCCACAGTCTTGCCTTCCTGCTTCAGACTCATCAATCTCCTCCTCATTTCCGTATGAACAGCTGACGGAAAGTACTTGCGGTCGAACCGCACCCAGAACTCCTGAATCGTGAGAGTATCCCTCTCCTCCATGCTGGTAATAGACTCCCACCACTGTAGTGCAGATCCGACTAGCTTGAAAGTAGCTAGCACCTGCTTCTGAACATTCGTGCACTCATACATCCATAAGTGCCTCTGCATATCCTTCCTCTATTGGCTCGAGACTACCACATCTGAGCTACCTGCAAACTCTGGCGGATGCGCTTTCTGAAAAGCGTCACGTACACGTTCCCAAGCAGACGGGAATGCATTAGCCTGTACTGGTGCGGCAACCGGTGCCTGAGGCGGTGCCTGCTGAACAACGGCAATGGCGGCATTTACCGCTTGGGCTACTATAGCTGCAACCTCAGCGGCGTTCATCATGCCCTGAACTGGAGCGGGCTGGGGTTCGGGCGTTGCATCCCTGGGAACTCATCGCGCACGTCGTGGAGGCATCTGAAATAGGAACAAAGTTTATAAGTTCACGGTTATAAACTTAATATAGCTGAAGAAAGAAGCATACACAAAAAGAGTACAACAGTCCTAAAATATAGGGCTCTATATCAAAGGAACGTAGCGGAAACATAATAGCCGTACAGATCCTAAAGGACACTAGAACCTGATGCTCTGATACCACCTGTGACACCCCGACTAATTAAATACCGGGTAGCTACTCCTTTATTAAATTAATTCAAAATGCCAAGTTGGTCTAGTAATAGCATCACTGTCGAAAACATTTTAATGATTACTAACCCCCTAGTATTTAAAAACTAGTGCCAAATTTTAATTAAAGTCTGATTAACATGCAACAAGTGTAATGAAGAAATAAATAACACCATTCACCATACTGAAGTAAAACGAATAACCATCACATAATGTAAATAAAGTCTGGAGGAAAACTCCTCACTACAATCCCATACTGAAATAAATAACCGAATGCTAAAACAATACAAATCAAAGTCTGAAAACTGTAATGTAAAAGATGTCTCTAATAGAAATGGGCAACATGCCCTACAACTGATAGATAGTGACTCTGGAATCCAAAAGATAGAAGCGTCTACAAGCAAATCCCTGTAGCTTCCACAAACAGCTACAACTCGTCACCTGAATGAGAATCCTATGCTTGGTGTCCCTGTGGCTGGGCACCTAAAATGGTTTTACAAGAAAAAGATTTGAAAAGCAAACGGGTCAGAGCCCGAATGTGGAGTTATATTTTAAAAACCTGCAAGTGCTTTAAAAACATTTAAAACATTAAATGCAAAGTACATGTTAGGACGTGCACTCACATGATATTCTCACCTCTCGTCTAACTGTGCACTCCTAACGTAAGTACCCATCTAAAGTGATACAGACTACTAGCTACGTGACAACATATCTAGCTAGACTATCATAGGTCCTACCCTTATTACTCGGTCCTCTTAACATAATAACGCTCGTAATTAAGTAGGGGTTTAACGTAACTCAGATGTTCAATATGCAATATATATAACTATCAGTTAACTCGCTATATATCTCGAGGTAATATCGTAATTATATTCACAACATTAACATGAAGGTTCCCATTAATTAAGTGTATATTATTCACATCATAAATATACAGTATAAGCACCCCGAGAACTAAGTTGCGGTGCACACATACTCTGCTATCCATCCCGGTACATCACGTACATAAGGATTACATATTCCGAATCTCTCAGGAATAGTTCACAGATAACAACATCACAAATAATGGAGGCGAACACAGTCACATCACATGGGTCACGCACATACCTACGCTCCCACGATCAGCGGACTTATTAATATCCCAATAAGTCTTTCTATAACCTATGTTCATCAAGGTAACCAGTCTAAATCCGGGCAACACAAGGATTAGAGGGCCCTAAGCGAACGCAAACCTCCCGTGATAGCAAGTATGGTAGGTATGTCATACACACAATTCATATACCAATACTAAGTTAACACACGTCTTAGTAATCCCGTAGTTTAATCGTAGTACATATCGCTTTCTCGTACTAACTTATAATATCTACACTTATATTATTCCGGTTTATCATCAAACGTGCCATAATCGATTCTCACGTCGTAGTAGACACTCACGTCTCAACCCAAACGGTTCATTTAATATAACCAGCGTATATAGTTTACTCCTCTTAATAACCCAAAAGTCCCAAATCTATCCTTACATCATCAAAGGAAGGTCATCTATATCCTTGAACAAGTTTACGGGACTCCAAAAATCAAAACAGTCCAAAAAAGACCAAACTGTCAACTCGTTAGAAGTGTCGTTCGAACGAGACTGTTCGAACGAGATTCCTCTGTCAACTCGTTAGAAGTCTCGTTCGAACGAGGCTGTTCGAACGAGATTCTAGTTCGTTCGAACGAACTGTACCTTCTAACGATATCTCGTTCGAACGAGATATCGAACGAAATCCCTTTTCGTTAGCAGCGACTGGTCAACTCGTTAGAAGCTCGTTCGAACGAGTTCGTTTGAACGACCTGGGGGTTGCTTCTAACGACTGACCAGTTTCGGCCCAGATTTTTCCCCAATTCGTTTTTATCCATTTTTATCACATCTAATCTCTTCCAAAGTTCATCGCAACAACGTTTTAGGGTCTCTAATTCATCCTAAACATATTCAAGTCATCTCCTAACATGTTTTCAAGGATTAAATCTCTTTAACATCAATCAAAATATAAATCTCTGCACTTTTTCCCCAATTATTTCAAGAACATGAACCCTAACTTTTGAATCATGAATTAACCCAATAAAATCCGTTTTAAATTTCACCCAATCATAAATATCATCAGTAGGAACATCTACCTATCATTCTACATGCAAATCCTCCTCAAGATTTCAAGTTCTAAGTTCAATTAACATGGGTTTTCATTATCTTTCAAGAACAATTGATATTCTTCAATTTCTAACATGGAAAAGACATTCTATGAAATTAAATGGAATAAATTCACTTGCCTTGGTTCGATTTCTGATTTTGGTGTAGGTTTGATGGAGTTTTTCTGGAGAATTTCCTCTCTTCCAAGCTCCTTCTTCAATTGTGGCTTAAGGTGGCTAGGGTTTGTTTTGGGGAACTTGGAAACCTAATTGATAACCTCCGTAGCTTAAAGGGTTAAAGTGGGTTGGATAGTGGGTTTAGTGGGTCAATAATCAATCAGATTAAGACTCCTAATTTTCGTCACTTTTAATTCCTCAAAATGTAAAATTACCAAAATACCCTTTAAGTTGCCGGTATGGCCTAAAAATACCCCGGAATCCAAACTACACCCCCGGATAGTGTTTTCTGACTATCTCGACCCTTCCGGACGCGTTGGCGCACTCAAAATGAACATACGGTTTATAGATTTTAAATTCACTTTTTATAATCAAAATATTACACCGTGACGCGACGGTCCCACGCGTCTCAACAAAATTTCTAAAATGCCGTATATAAATCTCACGACAACTTTTATAATACCAAATACATATATCAAAACATGTATGCACATAATCAAATACCAACTCGCATCTCGTTAGTATTTATAACCCGGATTAATTTCCAATTAATACGCATTTAATTAATTAATCCCAAAAATAAATATAGCCAAAAGTACGGGGTATTACAATTCGGTAATTAAAAAAACGTCTTAGGATATTAAAAACTATCGCTCGATGCATTAGAAAACATTTTTCAACAAGTAAATGGGGGGTATTTAGGAGAATGAGTGAAAGCTATATAGTTAGTTAGTTAGTTAGTTTCAATGGGTAGTTTGTCGTTGATTTCATTGTGTTTGTGAGTTTCTTAGAGTTGTTTGAGTCGATTAGTCCTATGATAACTCGAGGATAGAGAGTAGAGATGCGTGTGCATATATACATGGATTATTGATTGTAAAATGCTATTTTGGATGTGTTATTACAATTGTATTATCTATCATTCTATTTTTCTTTCAAAATCTTTTTTTACGCTTTCTTTTGCGTTCTCATTTACCAAATAACTTTCAAAAGACTCTCATGATTCAATAGTATTACAGGTGGCATTAGAGCCATTAATTCGTGGGAAAATCAATACGAAAACATGCATTATTCAAAAGTGTTACATGTGGTATCAGAGAGGTTAATCTTTGAGAAAATCAATAAAAAAAATAGGCACTTTTCCCGCTCACTCTTAATCAATGCATTTTTCTTACATGGTGTCGAAGAAAAGCACTGTAATAAATTAATTATTTCATTCATAGTTTGAAGTTTCTAGTTGGTTCATCATTTTGGGCTAGAAGTTTCTCGTAATCTCAATCTCAGATTAGTCACCATGATGGAAGAATAAACAAGGTAGTAGGGATTAGAAATTGGAGTCAAAGATAAAGAATAAAAAAATAGTAAAATATTCGATATCCAAACAACAATATGTGATATCTTAAAGAAGAAAAAGGGATTGGGGGTTGACAGGCTATAGTTGAACTATTGGAGGGCGCACTACATCAAAACAATATTTTTTTTATTACTAATAGTATTTTACTTTTACTATTCTCACGGTAAATTACTGTTAGTAATTAATATAATATATCCGTTACTAATTTTCGTTCAGTATTTTAAAATTGTATATTAAAAAATAAAATGGGAAATTTTCCCTCCCAAGGAAAAAAAAAAGGCCCACTCTAGCCAAAATAATTTGCCCAAACCCATCGCATAGGGTTTGTCCTCCTCAACACATCACATAGGTCGACGCTCCTTGTTTTCTCCGATCGGCCAATCTCAGTTTATCTATTTTATTAGTCTGATCGGCCAACACATCACATATGTGGGTGCTCCTAACACAGATCGTCCTCTTCGTCCAGTCCTCAATGTCTTCCTCATTCGTTTTGTTCAAGACCAAGGTAAATTTCATTTTTTGTTTTCATGTGTTTTAACCTCTTTTTTTCTTTTTATCAGTTTCTTAAAATTAGTGGTAGGAATCATTTTTATGATATAGTCTAGGGTCTATACTCAAAGTGTTCGTCTTGTTTGCTGGTTCTATGGTGACCTTCATGTATGGAAATGAGCTACCATTAAATAAGATAGTATTAATCATCCACATCTAACATATTTCTTATTTCTCTATTTAATTATACAGTTTTTAATCTTTTATGGACCTTTCAGATTAACGATATTAATTTACATATTCTAAATGTAATCTATAAACATGAGTTAATGAATCTTCACATAATAAGATATAATTTCACATCTCAAAATTGGACCAACAAAAATGTATTACTTTTCTCTTTATACTTACCTAAAACCACCAAAAATCATTTCGTAAGAGTAGTGCCAGTGTATAAGAATTATGTAAGGGCCCTGCTCGTAGATATTTTTAATTAATTTACATTTGTGAATAATTATTAAATTATTTTTGTGTCATGATTTGTTCTCTGATTCTAGACTCGTGTTGTGTTTATGCTAATATTATGACTCGTGTCGTGTTCGTACTAAAAAATATTATTATCACCCCATGTAAATTGGAGATCCTCGATCTAAAAATATTGCTCTTAGTCTTGAACAGGATGATCTAAAATATCTTGTTACATTTAATCCTCTTCTTTTTTTATTTACAAAGAACTGTTCCCTCTAGCATGTCCCAGTTGAGGGCATTTTTTCTGGTAAACGCAAGCCATTTTTTTATTTCTTCATATACTTGTGGTTCAATTTGCTTTTAAGAAAAGACAAAGATTAGATCTTTACATGTTGTTCACATTTTGGTATTAATAGTGCGATGTAATCAATTTTTTAGTGTTCGTGAATATCCAGACCTATAAAGCATCTTCTCACCTAGGGTTGTGCAATTGTGTATATATGTATATATATACAATTTTGGATACCATGAAATGATGTGGATTTTCAATTCTTTATAATCATTTCCATTAGGGACACACTTTTTTTAACAATTATCTTTATAGAAAATGGATTTTGGTTAATAATAAGTTGACCTTGTTGTATTCTATTAACATTTATTAATTGTTGAATACGCCATTGTCATATTATTATGTAAAAATAGTTTGGTGAAGTTTCTATTTTACAACCTTTTGTCCCACATTATGCTTTTCTTTTTAAGACCTCCCAAATTAAGAGTCCACATCCTTTTTTACAAGGTAGTCAACGAAACAAATTCCGCGATAGTGGACAAGTTCTTATATTGACCATTGATTGTGTCGTAGTATATAATATGTTTTTCAGTAGTATCTTTAACCCAATTAAAGCATATTAAAAGATTTTTAGGACTATAAGATCACTTTAGCTTTTTATAAAACGTCCCACACATTTGAAAAAAATAATATGGTCAATCTGCGTCGATCGTGCTGATGTGATATGATATCCCCATCCTGCCTTCCTAATTCCCCCATGGCCTTCATCTCTAACTTGGTCATACCCTCATATTCTTATTTCTTTTTCCTACTACTTTATTGTTGTCTCAATTCTAATAATCATATCATCCATATGTAGCATTTTGAGTGAAACAATCACTTTTAACACTTTATTGAATGTGGAATTTTGCTCCCTTGTATCATTTTTGTTGTAAGAAAATTACCATCATGGTTGAGCCTACCTAGTTTCATTTTCATTTATGTTCTTATTCATGGTTAATATGAAAAATTGGGCTTAATGCTGACTTGCTTCTTTGATGTTAGTCTAATGTGCTTCGGTGATCATCCCTAGAGGAGTGTCAGTGATTCAAAGCTTTGGTTCTCATGAGGACATATACTCCTAAATATAAAATTAAAAACAACATTGCTGAATATTCATAGAAATTGTTCTCAAATACTAGAGAGAATGAGAGAGCTAGAGAAAGTGTCATTTCATGCAAGAGGAAAGGAGTTTGTCTTAGTGAAAGAGTGTTTTTGCAATAGTTATGAGTTTAACTTGTTTGTTGGGGGAGTGTTACTACACGAACCCATCAAAAAACCCAAATTCTATACCCGCCTAATAAAACAAAATTATAAGAGCCCACTCATTTTCTCCCCCATTGAAAACAAAGTCAGTAAATACACAACCCATTTCCTTTCTTGTCTCCGGTTAAAGTCTAGCCAAAAACAAAACATAGACACCTCTTTTTCAGATGCTTACACCACTGCGAAAAAAAAATTATTTGCTACCAAACTGAAAGTAAAGTCTTTTAAGTTCATAAAAAAAATAACATACAGGAAAACAGTAGCTATTGTCTATTGACTCAGTAGCATTTTATTTCATTCATCAGCATTTCAATGACATAAAAAAATAACATAAAGTAGCATTTTGGTAGCATTCCAAAATGCTACCAAAATAGCATTCCAATTTCTAACAAAAAAAAAGACAGTAGCATTATATTGTCTATTGACAAAATAGCATTTCAGTTTCTAGCAGTAGCATTATATGCCATAAGCACTATAGCAAAAAAAAACAGTTTCAACATTGACTATTGACAAAGTAGCATTTCAATTTCTAACAAAAAAAAGACAGTAGCATTATATTGTCTATTGACAAAATAGCATTTCAATTTCTAACAGTAGCATTATATGCCATAAGCACTATAGCAAAAAGAAAAAACAGTTTCAACATTGTCTATTGACAAAATAACATTCCTGCTTCTAACAAAAAAAAAACAGTAGCCAAAAAACAGTAGCATTATATGCCATAAGCACTATAGCAAAAAAAAAACAGTACAATTTTATCTTCTACAGAAATCAGTAGCATTTCAACAACACCCAAAAAATCAGCTGATATGCATTTCAACAACACCCAAAAAATCAGTAGCCAAAAAAATCAGCTGGATGTCACTTGAAATCAGTAGCTAAATTGAAATTGATATGCATTTAAGTTCCTTTCTGAAGAGTAGTTGTGTGTTCCTTGCCCATTCTGCTCAAAATTTTCAACAGCTTGTTCTCGAGAAACATTCAAAGAAGCCTGCAAAAAATAAATAGAAACTTGCAAAATTAGACGGAAATGTTGTAAATTTTTCAGAATTTAAATGAAATTAAAAACTAACCATTTCTAAATTTAAATTGATGCCATCGACTTTGTTAGCTTTCTCTTTTTCAGTACTCATTTTCTTTCCCTTTTTCTTTCTAACTACTTGTTCAAGCTTGGATTGCTTCCTCTTGATAGGTGGACGACCTTTGCCACGGACTACCATTGGACTATGAATATTGGCGCTATCTTTTGGTCGGCCAATTGTGTCCACAGAAATTGGTTCACTACTACCACATGGTCCATCTCCATTGTTTAATTCGTTAACCAACCCCTTGATCCAACGCATCACCACATTTGTCTTGTCTTCATTGTTTGTCGCCAAGTCGGCCGCTTTAAAAAAGGCATTGCACATTCTATCAAAACGTTCATTTTCAGGATGGAAAGCCCAATCGGAGTATGTGATTTTGACCTTTGTGTGATTTCTCTTCACATCTTTCCTCCATCTACAAAGAATGTATTTGTCCGGTAAAATTTGCATATAATTCCTTTTATTAATTAACATTGTGATAACGTGTCTGCATTGAATTCATTTAACTTCAAATAATTGACAAGTGCACTTTATATCACAACCATCCTCCTTAAACCATACAGTAAACTTGGCTTGACGATTCATCTCTCCAATCATATCTTCCAAAATTTCATACACAACACAATTACATTCTTCTTTTACAAGACATATTTCACAATAAAGCTTCCCGGTTAACTCCTTTTGGAACTCCTTAAATTTCGCAGTGGTGTAAGAATCTTGAAATTTCTTTTCTATAGCATAACATGTAATACATGGGATGAAGGAGTTGAATGAGTTGAAGTCCTCTTGGTCCTCTTTTTGCACTTTGCTTCGTAATGCATTTTCATATTGCTCCATAAATTGTTTTAGTGTCGTTTTTGAGTTCACGTAACCATCAAAGAACGCATTCATGCTCTCACTTCTTTGAGTCGACGACATTCCTGCCCAAAAAGTATTCTTCACAAATGTCGGAACCCAACGGTCCCTCTCCTCGTATAACCCACTCAACCAATCATTCTCTTGCAGTTGAAACTTTTCAATGAAATTGTACCAACGTCCTTCAAATTCCTCACGAGTCAATGAATCATAAACTGCATTTTGCATTGCATATTTTATTGATTCATATTGTCTATAACTTCGTAACTTTTCAGGCAACTTTTTCATTATATGCCATAAGCATCATCTATGTCGCGTATTCGGGAAGACAACTTCAATAGCCTTTTTCATAGCCCTGTCTTGATCCGTAATAATTGCAATAGGAGCACGACCATTCATACAAGTAAGCCAAGTTTGAAAAAGCCAAGTGAAACTTTTAACATCCTCATTAGATATCAATCCACATCCCAATAGTATCGAGTGACCATGGTGATTTACACCGACAAATGGAGCAAATGGCATGTCATACGTATTTGTTAAATATGTTGTATCGAATGTGATAGCATCCCCGAACTCTTCATATGCAACCCTACTTTGTGCATCCGCCCAAAATATATTTTTTATGCGATCCTCATCATCGAAATCCATCAAATAAAAAAATTAGCATTGTTGGCTTGCATTTTCATAAAATAGTTTTGAATTGCCACGGCATCGCCTTCTCCGAGTCTTAATCGTCTCGATTTACTAATAAAATTACAGCAATCTTTCTCTAAAAAGGGCACATTCTCATGTCCACCGGCTTCAACTAACACCGAATTAAAATTCTTGTTTGGTCGGATACCTGCCTTATCATTCATTTCGAGCCTCCGTTTAATAGAACGATTTATGACACGGTTGTTCTTGAAATATCTTATTTTTCTGGGGCTCACACTATGATTGTGATCAAGGTTTACCACTGTCACCCTCCACTTTCCATCCGAGCAAAAAACTATCCTTACTTTAGCTTTGCAATCTGTTTTAGAAACGGGGCGCCTTTTGAAAATATTTTTTGAAGTGCTATTCGGTTTTCCAGCATGAGAGCATGCCACCACAACATATATGACATCCCCATCTCCATTCTTTCCCGAAGATCTTCTTTTCACGGGAAAACCCCTTTCATTACCATATTTTTGGAAGTAGCAAAAAAATTCTTCAAATGTAACAAATTCCATCCCTACTTCTGGATCTTTTTCTTTATCGTCCCCAACTATATTTTCATTTTCATCATCGCTAATATATATATCTTTATCAGTGTCAATTTCCATACACTCATTCATTCCAGCACTAGAAGATGTCATTTATTGGGCTGTAATTAAATGTATTAGCTACGATCAGTGAGAATGCACAAAAAAATAATTTTTTGTCAATATTATAACAAATATATTATTATTAAATAAATAAAAAACACTTGAAAAATATTTTAAATATGTTGAAAATGTAATCTAAGTATGGAGAGTGAGAAAAGAAAAAAAAACAGAAAGGGATAAATGAGTGTTACCATAGAGAATCACGCCGGTGGAAAAAACTGGTGTATGTGTTTGTGGGTTTTGGCGGGAGTCAGAGGGGTAGCTTAGTTGGGTATGTAAGGACATTTTTTCTCATGTCCAACATGTTACATTTGTGTATGTCGTACGCCGCTACATTTGGCACGTCACCTCACGATCTCACATGACGGCCTCTATCCGAATTCCGGGAATCAAGCATTCAACATCTCCATTAATATGTCCCACATCTGCCTCAACGACTTCACGGTCCAAGATTTTAGGGACTTAATGCAAGTGGTACGCAAGGGAAGTCAAAACAGTGAAAAAAAAGCACTATAGGAGAGTTCAAGAGCATTTTCGTAATTTTACATCCATAGTTCGGAGGTTTGGTCAACTAGAAAGTTGAAGAGCTCGCCGCAACGAAGATACTGGAAAAAACGGTACCTCAATCCGAGCTACGGTGAAGGAGTTATGGCCTTTTGAAGATAGAGAAAATTCCTTAAAGAATGCTGTTTTTTTTTGTACGCTGGATAGAATTTTAGAGTTTTAAAAACATGGGACTCTTCATATTTTTCCTATAAATACCAACTTCGGGGGAGTTGTTTTGCAAGACTTTAGCAGACGAATTTGAGAGTCCAAATACACCTAGTCTTCATATTCTTGAGTCCCAAGACTCATGTTTTGATTCACACATCATTGCCAAACCTTTGTGAATCCTTTTGCAACCCAAGAACACAACTTTGGTTTGTTCAACCCTTGTGGAGGAGACCGTTCTTCTTCTTCATTGCAGCCCTACTGGAAAGGGATAATTCCAGCCGTGACTACAGAATCCGATACCCGAGGGTAATTCTTAGTCAACTTGTATTTTCATTGTAATCCGATTGTAAGCCGTTTTCTTACAAATTATAGTGAAAATAAATGGTTTTGCCCCTGTGGGGGATTTTTCCTTAATTGCATGTGTTTGAATGTTCTTGCGTAGATTATCTATTTATTCAATCACATACTGCTGCATGTTTAGGGTTTGTTTGTGTTAAAAGGGTTTTATATATAATTTGTTTATTTTTATCCTGCATGCTATATTTTATTTGATAAATCATCTAGATGCATGTCTTAGGGTTTAACTAAAATTTGGGATCAATTAAAATTGGTTTTTATTTGAGAAGTCGCAATATTTCCGCTGTAGCTACTCTCTCAAATTGGTATCAGAGCCTGTTGCACTAAGTTATTGTGTTTTGATTCTGATTTTGCACAAAAATGGATTTTGATGGTTTTGATGATCTTCGATGTCAAATTTTTGAAAAATTTTGGAAAATTCACACAAACTCTTGTTTTAAATCTTCTGTTGAAAACGAATCTGAGAGGTGTCCTTGTTGTGAGGGTGTTGGTCACACGTTACATGAGTGTACCACAAATTTAAAGAAGAAATTGAATAAATCGATTTCTCATGTTTCTACCCTTAGTGATTGTGATTCGAAAGAAGAAGTTTTTTATGCTTCTAGGCGAGAGTTTCCCATCCGTGTGATTAGTGATGATAGTGAAAGTGATGGGAGTGTGGATGAAAGTGAGGAGGAAAGTGTAGATGAGCATGACTTGCAAACTGCTTTCAATGAACTTTATGTTGAAACTTTGAAAACAAAGAAAGAAAATTTGAAATTGAAAGCTCAATTGAAAGAGTGTGCCATAAAAAATAATGATTTTTTAATTAAAGAACTTAGGGCACATGAGAAAATTTTGAAAGAGAAGCTTGAGTACGTCGGGGGTGAGAGAGATAGTCTTAGAGGGTTGATGGAAACTATGAAAAAGGAGCTTTTAGAGTTTGAGGATTCTAAACTAGTACTTGAATCTAGGATAGGTGAACTTGAGGTGAAATTGAAAGATTCAAGTAAAGTGAAATTTGATTTGGAGTCTAGGTCTGAAAAACTTGATAAGATTTTTGGCACAGTCGAGATCAAAACGGATAGGGGTGGGATTGGTCTTGAAAAATATGTTGCACCCATTCCCACACGTGTGAGAGAACCTCCTAGGATCATTAGGAGAGACCCGCCTAGGCAAATTCGGAGAGAGCAACCGATAAATTTGAGGAGAGGGCCACCTTTAGGGAACACAAATCGCCCGATTTACTCTTGCACACATTGTGGTAGGCAAGGTCATCTTAGGAACTTTTGTTATAAGCTTATAAATGGACCTAAGAAGGTTAATGAAAGAATAAATTCGATTCCCAAAACCCCCACACTTCGTTACACATCAATTTGGGTTAGAAAATCGGATTTAGAGGCTTATTGTTTATTTGTCCACGATTCCCGTTTGCTTGCACGTAATTCACCCCATGTGAAATCTTTTGGTTGATTGTGATTTCATGTTTTTCATACACTAGTTGTGGTTTCATGATGTATTTTTACTAGTGTGATGACTTGTACCTTTTGTATATATTTTTTTGAAAATTTTTGAAAAAAAAAAAAAAAAAAATTAGTTTGTTAAAATTTTGAGAAAATCCAAAAAGATTTTTATATTTTGTTTGCACCTTTTATGGATGAACACTTAGGATGACCGAGTCACAACATCATTCCATTATTTTCATGTGACTATTTGATAGTGTTTTGAGACAATATGTCAATTCATCCATGTGCTTTATAATGTTTGGAGTCATTAAGATGTAATTAATTGTTACTTCCTACATGTTTGACTCATGTTTCCTTTATTGCACACATGCACGGATTTATTTGATTATTGTGCTTGTCTTATCACATGTTGGTTGGGTGTTTTCACTTCAATCCTGTCCTTAAAACGAACCAAGCGCGATAATTTTTTGATAAGGAAATTGTGCATATAAGAACCGTTTTGTGAGTTTGTGTGCTTTATTTTAAAAACGGGGAGGGGCTGCGAAAGGTAATCATCTATCCTTTGCGCAAAAGCCACCGTTAAAAAGGACCTAAAAAATTGAGGAATTTTATTATCCGAGGTCCAAAGAGGTTAAAAGAGCCCGGAAAAAAATTTAAAGGCAATATAAAAAAAAAAAAAAAAATTCATGCCAATTATGGGCCATTTAGGTTTTTGCACCAATTCTCCAAAGTTTGAGAATTTAGATTACCTCTAAAAGAATATATATATATGAGGGAGTTTGGTTGGAGAATTTAAAACGGGTTTGCACGTCCTTGAAATGCTTGAAAATGCGCTACATAGTTTTGGACGTTATTGGTGTGGAAATCACTTTGACTTTGATTTGTTGATTTGCATAAGACGATGTCATCTAAATTCAACAAATTTTTTACACCTAAGGATACTTTTGATGCTCATTCGTTAGGGGTACACATATGCATCGTGCACATATGATTGATTGAGTTGATTTACCTATCGAATGTGTTCACACCCATACATTCCGTTCCCATGACTTGGTTGTTTGAGTCTAAATCCATGGTGTGTTTTTGGTATCATGTTTATATTTTTTTCAAAATGGTATCTATTTTTTGTATAAAAAATTGAAAAAATCAAAAATAGTTTGCGAAGATTTTTTTTAGCATCTCCTTGCAAGAGAACGTTTGTCATTTGATTGATGCCTTGACTTGTATACCGTGACGCCCCGATTTTGCTTGCTTGTCTGATTCATTCTTCTTATTTGTCTATTTGGGGACATCATAAAAAGGGGGAGAAAGAATTATCATTTTATGGGGGAGTTTGAATTTTGGGGGAGTTTTGAGATTTGACGTATGCTTATCATATATTGGTATCTATGTTTATCTCATTTCAAACTCGATACGTCACTTGGTATTTTTCTTTATCTCATGTGTGTAGGTACTACATTGATGATCTCTGAATTGCACACCCTGATGAGAAAAGATTTGAGATTCCTGAAGATTTGAAGATCAAACGATGAAGACTATTCATTTGTACCTTTTCCAGTTTTGGGTTCATGGGAGGGTAGATTTGTATAGGCAATTTCATATTTGATAATTCGGATTTCTTATGTATGTACCGGCATAGACATAGGGGGAGATTTGTAAGGACATTTTTTCTCATGTCCAACATGTTACATTTGTGTATGTCGTACGCCGCTACATTTGGCACGTCACCTCACGATCTCACATGACGGCCTCTATCCGAATTCCGGGAATCAAGCATTCAACATCTCCATTAATATGTCCCACATCTGCCTCAACGACTTCACGGTCCAATATTTTAGGGACTTAATGCAAGTGGTACGCAAAGGAAGTCAAAACAGTGAAAAAAGGCACTATAGGAGAGTTCAAGGGTATTTTCGTAATTTTACATCCATAGTTCGGAGGTTTGGTCAACTAGAAAGTTGAAGAGCTCGCCGCAACGAAGATACTGGAAAAACGGCACCTCAATCCGAGCTACGGTGAAGGAGTTATGGCCTTTTGAAGATAGAGAAAATTCCTTAAAGAATGCTGTTTTTTTTTTTACGCTGGATAGAATTTTAGAGTTTTAAAAACATGGGACTCTTCATATTTTTTCTTATAAATACCAACTTCGGGGGAGTTGTTTTGCAAGACTTTAGGAGACGAATTTGAGAGTCCAAATACACCTAGTCTTCATATTCTTGAGTCCCAAGACTCATGTTTTGATTCACACATCATTGCCAAACCTTTGTGAATCCTTTTGCAACCCAAGAACACAACTTTGGTTTGTTCAACCTTTGTGGAGGAGACCGTTCTTCTTCTTCATTGCAGCCCTACTGGAAAGGGATAATTCCAGCCGCGACTACAGAATCCGATACCCGAGGGTAATTCTTAGTCAACTTGTATTTTCATTGTAATCCGATTGTAAGCCGTTTTTTTACAAATTATAGTGAAAATAAATGGTTTTGCCCCTGTGGGGGATTTTTCCTTAATTGCATGTGTTTGAATGTTCTTGCGTAGATTATCTATTTATTCAATCACATACTGCTGCATGTTTAGGGTTTGTTTGTGTTAAAAGGGTTTTATATATAATTTGTTTATTTTTATCCTGCATGCTATATTTTATTTGATAAATCATCTAGATGCATGTCTTAGGGTTTAACTAAAATTTGGGATCAATTAAAATTGGTTTTTATTTGAGAAGTCGCAATATTTCCGCTGTAGCTACTCTCTCAAATTGGTATCAGAGCCTGTTGCACTAAGTTATTGTGTTTTGATTCTGATTTTGCACAAAAATGGATTTTGATGGTTTTGATGATCTTCGATGTCAAATTTTTGAAAAATTTTGGAAAATTCACACAAACTCTTGTTTTAAATCTTCTGTTGAAAACGAATCTGAGAGGTGTCCTTGTTGTGAGGGTGTTGGTCACACGTTACATGAGTGTACCACAAATTTAAAGAAGAAATTGAATAAATCGATTTCTCATGTTTCTACCCTTAGTGATTGTGATTCGAAAGAAGAAGTTTTTTATGCTTCTAGGCGAGAGTTTCCCATCCGTGTGATTAGTGATGATAGTGAAAGTGATGGGAGTGTGGATGAAAGTGAGGAGGAAAGTGTAGATGAGCATGACTTGCAAACTGCTTTCAATGAACTTTATGTTGAAACTTTGAAAACAAAGAAAGAAAATTTGAAATTGAAAGCTCAATTGAAAGAGTGTGCCATAAAAAATAATGATTTTTTAATTAAAGAACTTAGGGCACATGAGAAAATTTTGAAAGAGAAGCTTGAGTACGTCGGGGGTGAGAGAGATAGTCTTAGAGGGTTGATGGAAACTATGAAAAAGGAGCTTTTAGAGTTTGAGGATTCTAAACTAGTACTTGAATCTAGGATAGGTGAACTTGAGGTGAAATTGAAAGATTCAAGTAAAGTGAAATTTGATTTGGAGTCTAGGTCTGAAAAACTTGATAAGATTTTAGGCACAGTCGAGATCAAATCGGATAGGGGTGGGATTGGTCTTGAAAAATATGTTGCACCCATTCCCACACGTGTGAGAGAACCTCCTAGGATCATTAGGCGAGACCCACCTAGGCAAATTCGGAGAGAGCAACTGATAAATTTGAGGAGAGGGCCACCTTTAGGGAACACAAATAGCCCGATTTACTCTTGCACACATTGTGGTAGGCAAGGTCATCTTAGGAACTTTTGTTATAAGCTTATAAATGGACCTAAGAAGGTTAATGAAAGAATAAATTCGATTCCCAAAACCCCCACACTTCGTTACACATCAATTTGGGTTAGAAAATCGGATTTAGAGGCTTATTGTTTATTTGTCCACGATTCCCGTTTGCTTGCACGTAATTCACCCCATGTGAAATCTTTTGGTTGATTGTGATTTCATGTTTGTCATACACTAGTTGTGGTTTCATGATGTATTTTTACTAGTGTGATGACTTGTACCTTTTGTATATATTTTTTTGAAAATTTTTGAAAAAAAAAAAATTAGTTTGTTAAAATTTTGAGAAAATCCAAAAAGATTTTTGTATTTTGTTTGCACCTTTTATGGATGAACACTTAGGATGACCGAGTCACAACATCATTCCATTATTTTCATGTGACTATTTGATAGTGTTTTGAGACAATATGTCAATTCATCCATGTGCTTTATAATGTTTGGAGTCATTAAGATGTAATTAATTGTTACTTCCTACATGTTTGACTCATGTTTCCTTTATTGCACACATGCACGGATTTATTTGATTATTGTGCTTGTCTTATCACATGTTGGTTGGGTGTTTTCACTTCAATCCTGTCCTTAAAACGAACCAAGCGCGATAATTTTTTGATAAGGAAATTGTTCATATAAGAACCGTTTTGTGAGTTTGTGTGCTTTATTTTAAAAACGGGGAGGGGCTGCGAAAGGTAATCATCTATCCTTTGCGCAAAAGCCACCGTTAAAAAGGACCTAAAAAATTGAGGAATTTTATTATCCGAGGTCCAAAGAGGTTAAAAGAGCCCGGAAAAAAATTTAAAGGCAATATAAAAAAAAAAAAAAATTTCATGCCAATTATGGGCCATTTAGGTTTTTGCACCAATTCTCCAAAGTTTGAGAATTTAGATTACCTCTAAAAGAATATATATATATGAGGGAGTATGGTTGGAGAATTTAAAACGGGTTTGCACGTCCTTGAAATGCTTGAAAATGCGCTACATAGTTTTGGACGTTATTGGTGTGGAAATCACTTTGACTTTGATTTGTTGATTTGCATAAGACGATGTCATCTAAATTCAACAAATTTTTTACACCTAATGATACTTTTGATGCTCATTCGTTAGGGGTACACATATGCATCGTGCACATATGATTGATTGAGTTGATTTACCTATCGAATGTGTTCACACCCATACATTCCGTTCCCATGACTTGGTTGTTTGAGTCTAAATCCATGGTGTGTTTTTGGTATCATGTTTTATATTTTTTTCAAAATGGTATCTATTTTTTGTATAAAAAATTGAAAAAATCAAAAATAGTTTGCGAAGATTTTTTTTAGCATCTCCTTGCAAGAGCACGTTTGTCATTTGATTGATGCCTTGATTTGTATACCGTGACGCCCCGATTTTGCTTGCTTGTCTGATTCATTCTTCTTATTTGTCTATTTGGGGACATCATAAAAAGGGGGAGAAAGAATTATCATTTTATGGGGGAGTTTGAATTTTGGGGGAGTTTTGAGATTTGACGTATGCTTATCATATATTGGTATCTATGTTTATCTCATTTCAAACTCGATACGTCACTTGATATTTTTCTTTATCTCATGTGTGTAGGTACTACATTGATGATCTCTGAATTGCACACCCTGATGAGAAAAGATTTGAGATTCCTGAAGATTTGAAGATCAAACGATGAAGACTATTCATTTGTACCTTTTCCAGTTTTGGGTTCATGGGAGAGTAGATTTGTATAGGCAATTTCATATTTGATAATTTGGATTTCTTATGTATGTACCGGCATAGACATAGGGGGAGATTTGTCAAGACATTTTTTCTCATGTCCAACATGTTACATTTGTGTATGTCGTACGCCGCTACATTTGGCACGTCACCTCACGATCTCACATGACGGCCTCTATCCGAATTTCGGGAATCAAGCATTCAACATCTCCATTAATATGTCCCACATCTGCCTCAACGACTTCACGGTCCAAGATTTTAGGGACTTAATGCAAGTGGTACGCAAGGGAAGTCAAAACAGTGAAAAAAAGGCACTATAGGAGAGTTCAAGAGCATTTTCGTAATTTTACATCCATAGTTCGTAGGTTTGGTCAACTAGAAAGTTGAAGAGCTCGCCGCAACGAAGATACTGGAAAAAACGGCACCTCAATCCGAGCTAGGGTGAAGGAGTTATGGCCTTTTGAAGATAGAGAAAATTCCTTAAAGAATGCTGTTTTTTTTTGTACGCTGGATAGAATTTTAGAGTTTTAAAAACATGGGACTCTTCATATTTTTTCCTATAAATACCAACTTCGGGGGAGTTGTTTTGCAAGACTTTAGGAGACGAATTTGAGAGTCCAAATACACCTAGTCTTCATATTCTTGAGTCCCAAGACTCATGTTTTGATTCACACATCATTGCCAAACCTTTATGAATCCTTTTGCAACCCAAGAACACAACTTTGGTTTGTTCAACCTTTGTGGAGGAGACCGTTCTTCTTCTTCATTGCAGCCCTACTGGAAAGGGATAATTCCAGCCGCGACTACAGAATCCGATACCCGAGGGTAATTCTTAGTCAACTTGTATTTCCATTGTAATCCGATTGTAAGCCGTTTTCTTACAAATTATAGTGAAAATAAATGGTTTTGCCCCTGTGGGGGATTTTTCCTTAATTGCATGTGTTTGAATGTTCTTGCGTAGATTATCTATTTATTCAATCACATACTGCTGCATGTTTAGGGTTTGTTTGTGTTAAAAGGGTTTTATATATAATTTGTTTATTTTTATCCTGCATGCTATATTTTATTTGATAAATCATCTAGATACATGTCTTAGGCTTTAACTAAAATTTGGGATCAATTAAAATTGGTTTTTATTTGAGAAGTCGCAATATTTCCGCTGTAGCTACTCTCTCAGGGTAGTTACTTAGTTGGGTAGTTTAGTTGTGGTTTGGCCGGATAGAGGACAGAAAATGAGAAAATGAGTGTGTTTCCTTTATTTGTAATTGGGAGTTAATAAGTGGGTCCATGTAATTTTTGTCTTATTTGGTGGGTATACTTTTGGGTATTTGGGTGTGTCCGTGTAGTTTAACTCTTGTTGGGGTGATGGGAAGCATCAAGGTGCGATTCCCGCTAAGGGAAAGGTGTTATGGTTGGGGCCATGCTCCAAGGAAGCTTCTTAGAGCATCCGTAGTGGTGGGTCAAACGGACACTGAAATTGGTAAACTTACAAATTGAGAGCTTCGCAATGGTGTATTGAAACGAACAAATTTTGTAAGATAAAAGGTAAGGGATTTGTAACTTTGCTGAATGTGTACTGAATTTGTAAATGGTTCTTACGAACATCATTTGTTCGTAGGAATTGTTACGAATAAATAAAGTTCTTAGTAACTATAAATAATCCCTTATACTATATTTTTGGGTTCTTACGAACTAATATACTTCGTAAGAACTGCTGAGACATAAAAAGTTTTAACTTTTACAAATCTCCACTGTATGCTCTTTCTGGCACGAAAGCTAAATTCAGCTTTTGGTATGGTAGAGTTAGCTGATGAGAGCATCCACCATTGTGGATGCTCTAAGGAACCCAAAAGATATTTCAAAATGCATTAAAGCCAGGATAGGAGAGTGTTTGTGTATACTTGTATTAGAAGGCGTCGTTACTGGGTTAATCTAGTGGTTAGAAAGGAGGAGAGTAGAGTCCACTTTCAATGGTCGGAGGAAGCTGAACACAAAAGGTGGAGCAGTATTGGAGGCGCATTTTGGAGAAAAGAGAAGGTGGTTCCATGTCTAAAACTAGTTATGAATCGAGTAAGGAGGGCGTCAACGATGGATGGGCGGACATATCTTCAAGCACCCAAGGTAGAGGCATGGCCACTCTAAAAAAATAATGTCATTGAAGATGCCTCGTTAGGGTTTGATCTATTGGCGAAGGACAATTCTTGCCTTTCTAGAGTTCATTTCTTCAGAAGAGCTGTGATCGGACAGGTTGGAGGACTGGACACGTCGTCGCCTTCGTTGGAGAAGATGAAGAAATTGGTCTCTGATCAGTGGAGTCCCATTGGTAACACATTGATAAGGATATTGCATTCTTCTTTTTTCTTGATTATTTTTACTTCAGTTCATGAGGCAAAGATTCTAGAGAAAAATAATTGTCTTTTCTTTGATGATATGTTATGGGTACAAAGGTGACACCCACTAGCAGGCTTTTGAAGTCGTAATAATACTTATGAGTTCCATTGGATACGTGTAATGGGACCTACCCTCCAACTATGGGGGGTTGAAGTATTCCATGACATAGGGGACAAATGTGGTGGCTTTGTGAAAACTGATAATGTAACAGTGAAGGGTGAAGAGTTACAATGGGCGAGGATCCTGGTTAAACGTAATAATCAGCTACTATAACGACTCAAGATTGGTGTATGGGATGGGTGTTTGAAGTATTAGTTTGGGATGAAACTCAAACCTGTTATTATCTAGGTGATAACAGTATGGATAACTCTAAGGGGTTTCACAACTGGACTGTGGTGTTAAATTAGATGGTAAATTTGAACATAAAGCAAGCCTTACATAAGCTGGGAGGAGATCCCTCTCACCTTTTTTTACAGGGTCAAGCTTGGAGATGAGAGGCTAGGTGCTTGTGTTATAGGGAGGGACAATAGGCGTCTAATAAACGAAGATAAGGTTACTATTCAACCAGCCTCTCTGGTGTTGGCATTTTCGGAGTCAATTGGTCCTCCCGTTTCAGTCTTATTAGACGCCAAGAACGTGGAGGAAGCCAGGTCGGTTAAAGTGTTAGAAGTAAATGGAAAACTGGCACTGGTGGTTGAAGAGTGTACGTCACAAGCAGGTGAGTTCATATGTGGTATGGACTCCACTATCCCGGATGGCTGTGTTGTGGCACAGTCCACATCGGGAGTAGGCGATACGATAGTTCAGGGGTTGAACATGCTGCAGACGACTTGTCAAGTGATGGGTCCAACCCCTATTTCACTTTCGGCGACGGTAAGTGTTGAACATGAGGAAGTGGGTGAGTATTCTGATAAGATAACCAAAGTGGAAGATGTTTCCTTAATTGGTGATAAGACAAATAGGTCTCTCGCTTTTGATAAAAGAGAATGGGTTGGTATAAAAAATTTATGATGTGGGGTGGACTCTATGGTCAAGTGGGTTAATTCAAAGAAAGCTTGGGGTATAAATGCAGAACTTGTAGAGGGGAAAAAACTTAGTTCCTGTTGTTATATGTTAAGAACGCATGGTATTTTTAACAAAGGGGCCATTTTCATGCAAAAAGACGGTGGATTTTTTAGAGCCAAATGATGTGAGGGGATCCGACGCCGAAGTATGTGCGGTGGGGGTAATGTGAGTGCATAAAGAGACTAACAATCTTTTGTCAGTTGATTTAGGAAATATATTGCTACATAAACGGACTTCAAAAATGAAGGTGGGTTGGAAGTGGGCAATGTAAATCAAAAAGGAAAGAAATATGTTTATCTTGGTAATGTTATGGTAGGTTTCAAAACTTTTAAGACCTTCAGGAATACGGGGAAAAATGTAAAAAAGAAAAAGAAAGCATTGGGGAAAAAGAGTGGCAAGTCAATTGTGGTGGCTAGTGAGACGACATCTATTAGGGGGCAGGGGATAGGTGGGAGGATCGAATTTTGATGAATTAAATGACTCTAGGCTTTGGGTGAAATTAGAAATCCAGAGTAAAGAGGGGGAAATGAGGGTAAAAAGTACGCAGTGTGAGATGAAGATCCGGTGGGGTGGAGGGAGGATTTATTAGGATCCTTTAGTAAAGATTCGGGAGTTGGCTTTGAGGGGTACGAGAGTGAGGCATGGGCTTTGTTCAAAAAGATTAATAGTGAGATGAGGAGAATAAGGTGGGAGAAGGAAGGAAGATCTAAAGAGCATTTTTGTTTTTATGAAATTACGCATCATTTCATGGAATGTGAGGGGGTTGATTACACTAAAAGAGAGGTATTGTTAGTGGGGCCATTGCTAGGTGGTAGCCCGATATATTGTGTTTACAGGAGACAAAGATGAGCTTTATGGATGATTGTGACATTAGATCAATTTGGGGAGGGTGGGGGATCAATTGGGTTAATTTGTACATTGTGGTTGTTGCGGGAGGGGTGGTGATTTTGCGGAATTCAACAGTGGTAGAATTATTGGGGAGCTTGGAGGAAATGTGGTCGTTATCCTGTCTCTTTAGAAATTTGAAGTATCGGTTTACTTGGGGTTTCTCGGGTATCTACGGGCCAGTCGAGGACAAGAGGATGGGTTTACTGGGGGGATGGCCGACACTTAGGGTATAGAAAGTGTATTTTTTGTTACAAACTCAAAAATAAACCATATATTCTATATAAATGTGTATACGTACAATATATGAAGGAGTTGAAAAATTGCGCAGCGAGATTGGATAAAGAATAGCATGATTTAGATAGAAAGAGAGAGGTTGGTGTGAAGACAATTAGAGTTAACCCTGCAATTTATAGACATTCACTCTAACATTTGAATGGAAAAAAGGAGGTATAATATAGTTTCTAGCAAAAGTTGGTCAATACAGTTTCATTCATATTTGTTAAGTACTTTATGTGCATTCAATTGCATTTTTGAACGAGCACATATTTGAACGGAAGAAGGAAATTCTAAAAACCCCACTGCGTTTTTCCTTATCCCACGAGGACTTTTTTTTTATTCTGACGTAATATTGTTGTTATCTAGAGAGATTTCAAAAAACTTATTAACTCCTTTCAAGACATTTCGAAAATATCACAAACATCTGATTTTAAGTGGTTGTAGGGGTTTTTGGCTCAGCTCGCTAGTCGTTAATTTTTTTGCCTTTAATCAACTAATATATTGTTTGCACACTAAGGTACCCCTTAATGTATACCTTATTTTTCATAATATATACAATAAATTCTGTACACATTTTTTTTTTTGTAAAAATTATAATTTGTATGTGGAATTTATAATGTAACAATTTTTTTTAATATATTCGTGTTAAATTTGCATATATCATAACTCATAAGATACGCATTAAGGAGTGAGGGACCTTAGTGCAAAAAAAATATGTAAGTGGGTTAGAGACAAATTAAATATTTATCAAGTTTGAAATGAAAAACTCCTCTGAATTTATGCTCTACCTACAAGCATTGGGGGAGTAAGGTGCAAACTTATTTGGTAATAAAAAACGTATTAAGATATTCCAATACCATCATTGGATGCATTAGAAAATATTTTGGAACAAGTAAAGGGGGTATTTAGGAGAATGAGTGAAATTTAATTAGTTAGTTAGTTAGTTTCAATGGGTAGTTTGCCCTTGATTTCGTTGAGTCTGTGGGTCTCTTAGAGTTGTTTGAGTTATTGAGTCGATTAGTCCTATTACGGCTCGAGGAAAGAGATCAGAGATGCTTGTGCATATATACATGAATTATTGATTGTAAAATGCTATTTTGAATGTGTTTACAATTGTATTCTCAAGATCTTATTTTTTACGCTTTGTTTCGCTTTTTCATTTACCAAACAACTTTCATTAGACTTATGATTAAAGAGTATAACAAGTGGGAATTGAGATGTTAATTCGTGAGAAAATCAATACGAAAAAAGGCGTGATTAATAATGTTAGAGGTGGTATCAGAGAGGTTAATCTCTTAGAAAATCAATAAAAAAACATGCACTTTTCGCACTCACTTTTGATCAATACATTTTTCTTACACGGTATTGAAGCAAAACAACGTTAATTTTGACTTTTCATTCTAGTACCGAGATTGGTTCTTCATTACGGGTTAAAAGTTTCTTATTGGTACATCCTTCCGGGTTAGAAGTTTCTCGTCACTTCAATCTTAGATTAATCACCATGATGGAAGAATAAACAAGGAACTAGGGATTAGAAATTGGATTTAAAGATAGAGAATAAAAAATAGTAAAATAATCAATATCCAAACATCAATATGATATATATTAAAGAATATAAAAAAACAATTTATTATGGGTTGTCAGGCTATAATTGAACGATTGGAGGGTGGCGTGAATTTCATACATCAACAATTGAAGAAAACGACAATTAGTCAAGACAAAAGCATAGTTGAACTTTCCTCTTTACATAAAAACTCTTAAATTACTATTAATAAATGAATGTAGGGATTTAAAAAAGAAAAAAAAAAGAATCTTACGAAAAACAAACCTTCAAAAACCATCTAGACAACCCTTTTTGACAAAAATGATTACAAAACTGGTAAGGAGTCATTCATCCATAGGAAGCAACAATCAAAATTAAAATTTGGGTCCTCCACCCGTGCTTGTAGGAATGAGTTTGAGCCACCAACTACGATCGGGATCCGTAAGAACTTGATACTTTTTTGCATTACCGATCGAGCCCGAATGTAAAAATCAGTTGCATTGAAATCCGATTTAGGGTAAAGCTACCCAATCAAATGATGGGGTAAGCCTTGCCGATTAACCTCGCTTACCTTATTTGTTAGTATATCAAGTCCTTTGTAGACTTGCATATTATCCGAGTTAATTATCTCTTATGGAAAGCTGGTGGCTAGATCGATTGAGAGATGATATTACCTAGTGCCTGTGGCACCCATTAAGTACAAGTGAAACTTAGGAATAATACTGTAGAACAAGCTCATGACACATGCACTTATAACACTGAAATCTAACAAACTAGGTTTTATGCAAGCCCGTCTCTTTTAACTATTGGACCTAACAAACTAGGAAAATATTTTTTGACATAACTGATAAAAGAATATGTTATTTTTCTATATCCCGTTGACAAAAGGGTGTACAAAAAGTTAAAAAAATCTCTCATGGCTTATTCACTACCAAATCTCTACACATATTAATCCAAGGCATGACCAACCAATGCTCTATTTTAAGATAATGTTAAACCAAGAAGACCAACATTGTGGAACCGTAGAAATTTGAACTAAATCCAAATGGTTCCTTAACATGAAATCTAATATACAACCAGATAACCAATTAATTACTACACAAGTCACGTGTCACTAAGCAGCCAATCTCATCATGCGATAAATGTTAACTGGTATGAAAGATCATTAAGATTCCTAACAGGCTGTAGAGTTCCTTCTTTAACGGATGACCTAAGACAGTGACAAAATGACCTGGGGGAAGGGCCGACACTTACGGTATAGAAAGTATAATTTTGATTACAAACTCAAACATAAACCATATATTATTTATGAATGTGTATACATACAGTATATGAAGGTCTTGAAAAATTTCATAGTGATATTAGATAGAGAATAGCGTTGTTTACATAGAAAGAGAGAGATTGGTGTGAGGCCAATTGGAGCTGACTCTGCAATTTATAGAAATTCGCTTCATTATTTGAATGGGAAAAAGGCGGTATGATATAGTTTCTGGAAAAAGTTGATCAATATAATTTCTTTCAGATTTGTTAAGTAATTTATGTGCATTCAATGACCTTTCATTTTATTTTCGAACGGGCGCATATTTTAAAGGAAGAAGGCAATTCTACCCACTGCATTTTTCCTTATCCCACGATGGCTTTTTTATATTCTGACGTAATATTACTACTGTCTAGAAGAAATCTTATTAATTCCATTCAAGACATTTCGAAAATATCATAAACATCTGATTTTAAGTGGTTGTAGGTGTTTTTGGCTCAACTCGCTAGTCAATAATTTGTTGGCTTTAATCCGCTGATATATTGTTTGCACAATAAGGATCCCTTTAATGTATACCTTATTTTTCATAACATATACAATAAATTTTGTACATGAATATTTTTTTTAAAAATTGTAATTTATATGTGGAATTTATAATGTATACAATTTTTTTAATATATTCATGTTATATTTGCTTATACCTTACTTATAAGGTATACATTAAGGAATAACGAACTTTAGAGCACAAAATATAGGAAAGTGAACTAGAGCCAAAATAAATATTTGTTAGGATTGAGATGGAAAACTCCCCTGAATTTATTCTCTCCCAACAAGCATTGGGGGACTGAGGTGCAAACTTATTCAGTAATTAAAACAACGTCTTAAGATATTCAATACTGTCACTGGATGCATTAGAAAACATTTTGTAACAAGTAAATGGGGGTTATTTACGAGAGTGAGTGAAGGTTATATAGTTAGTTAGTTAGTTAGTTAGTTTCAATGGGTAGTTTGCCGTTGATTTCATTGTCTTCGTGAGTTGTTTGAGTCAGTTATTCCTATGACAACTCGAGGATAGAGAGTAGAGATGCGTGTGCATATATACATGGATTATTGATTGTAAAATGATATTTTGGATGTGTTATTACAATTGTATTCTCCGTCATTCTATTTTTGTTTCAAAATCTTATTTTTTACGCTTTCTTTTGTGTTCTCATTTACCAAATTACTTTCAGAAAACTCTCATGATTAAATAGTATTACAGGTGGCAATAGTGCCGTTAATCCGTGGGAAAATCAATACGAAAACATGCATTATTCAAAAGTGTTACAGGTGGTATTAGAGAGGTTGATTTATGAGAAAATCAATAAAAAACATGCACTTTTCCCGCTCACTCTTAATCAATGCATTTTTTTTAACATGGTATCGAAGAAAAGCACTGTAATAAATTAATTATTTCATTCCTAGTTTGAATTTTTAACTTTTTACTTTAGTACCGAGATTGGTTCTTCATTTTGGGTTAGAAGTTTCTAGTTGGTTCATCATTTTGGGCTAGAAGTTTCTCGTAATCTCAATCTGAGATTAGTCACCATGATGGAAGAATAAACGTGGTAGTCGGAATTAGAAATTGGATTTAAAGATAAAGAATAAAAAAATAGTAAAATAATCGATATCCAAAAAACAATATGCGATATCTTAAACAAGAAAAAGGGATTGTGGGTTGGCAGGCTATAGTTGAACGATTGGAGGGTGCATTACACCTAAACAAGCTTTAAGTAACAAATTATTTTTTTATTACTAACATTATTTTACTTTTACTATGTCTCACGATAAATTACTGTTAGTAATTAATATAATATATCCGATACTAATTTTCGTTCAATATTTTAAAATTGTATATTAAAAAATAAAATGGGAAATTTTCCCTCCCAAGGAAAAAAAAAGCCCCACTCTAGCCAAAATAATTCCCCCCCAAAACATCGCATAAGGTTTGTCCTCCTCAACACATCACATAGGTCGACGCTCCTTATCTGCTCCAATCGGCCAATCTCAGTTCATATATTTTATTAGTCTGATCTGCCAACACATCACATAGGTGGGCGCTCCTAACACAGATCATCCTCTTCGTCAAGTCCTCAATGTCTTCCCCATTCGTTTTGTTCAAAACCAAGGTAAATTTCATTTTTTGTTTTCATGTGTTTTATCTTCGCTTTTTCTTTTTATCTGCTTCTTAAAATCAGTGTTAGGAATCGTTTTCATGATATGGTCTAGGGTTTATACTCAAAGTGTTCATCTTGTTTGCTAGTTCTATGGTGACCTTCATGTATGGAAATGAGCTACCATTAAATAAGATAGTATTAATCGTCCACATCTAACGTATTTCTTATTTCTCTATTTAATTATACAGTTTTGTATCTTTTATGAACCTTTCAGATTAACGATATTAATTTACATATTCTAAATCTAATATATAAAGATCAGTTAATGAATCTTCACATAACAAGATATAATTTCACATCTCAAAATCGGACCAACAAAAATATATTAGTTTTCGCTTGATACCTACCTAAAACCACCAAAAATCATTTCGTAAGAGCAGTGCCAATGTACAAAAATTATGTAAGGGCCCTACACGTAGATATTTTATATTAACTTACGTTTACGAATAATTATTAAATTATTTTTGTGTCATGATTTTTTCTCTGATTCTAGACTCGTGTTGTGTTTATGCTAATATTATGACTCGTGCCGTGTGCGTACTAAAAAGTATTATTCTCACCCCATGTAACTGAAGATCCTCGATCTAAAAATATTTCTCTTGGTCTTGAACATGACGATCTAAAATATCTTGTTACCTTTAATCCTTTTTTTTAATTACAAAGAACTGTTCCCCCTAGTATGTCCCAGTTAGGGGCATTTTTTCTGATAAACGCAAGCCATTTTTTTATTTCTTTATATACTTGTGGTTCAATTTGCTTTTAAGAAAAGACAAAGATTAGATCTTACATGCCATTCTTATTTTGGTATTAATAGTGCGATGTAATCATTTTTTAGTGTTCTTAAATATCTAGATCTATAAAGCATCTTTGAATGTAGAGTTTTGCAATTGTGTGTATATATATATATATACAATTTTGGACACCATGAAATGATGTGGATTTTTAAATCTTTATAATCATTTGCATTAGTGACTCACTTTTTTTAACAGATATCTTTATCGAAAATGGATTTTGGTTAATAATAAGTTGACCTTGTTGTATTCTATTAACATTCATTAATTTTTGAACACGCCACCGTCATATTATTATGTAAAAATAGTTGGGTGAAGTTTCTGTTTTACAACCTGTGTCCCACATTACGCTTTTCTTTTTGAGACATCCCAAATTAAGAGTCCACATCCTTTTTTACGAGGTAATGAACGAAACAAATTCCATGATAGTGGACAAGTTTTTATATTGATCACTGATTGAGTCGTAGTACATAATATGTTTTTCAGCCGTATCTTTAACCCAATTAAAGCATATTAAAAGATTTTGAAGACTATAAGTGTGACAACCCGAATATAATTACAATAAATTACGTTTAAATCATGATTAGCTTATGAGTTATGGATAATATGTTATTATTATATATAATGTTAAGTAATTATATTTAGTCTAATTCTACCTTCATAAAGTATGAAATATTGAATTAGTTACAAACCCCAAATTTTGAAGTTTTTGGTAGGAATGTTCATGTTGGAGGCTAGTTTTGATCATTATAATACAAAAACTGACTTGAGGTATAAACTACATATTTGTAGATATATGAGTTAGGTTTGTAACACAACAAACGGTTCATCGAACGAACATTCGAGTGGGAAGATATTGTTTTTTTACGAACAAGGGGTAAAGTAGTCATTGAGCCTTAAATGATATTTTATTTTATATAATGCCACATGTTGTATTTTGATTGGACCAGGGGGTGACCTTATGCCAACTTATAACCCTTGAATTAAGCACTTCCTTTAGCATATTTTAGTCATGGAAGAGTTTTAACCAAAGGAAAGAGAGTTTTGAAGTTTAAGAAGAAAGTTTGAGGAGGAATTGAAGAAAAATTCATAAAAAATTACATAAGAGCCCCTAAGGTAATTCCATCCATAAATCTTGTTTATTTTTTTGTATTACTGATTCAAATTATAGAAATAATCACTTGTTTACTGAAATTCCATGTCTTGATGTGTACTTATGGATAGATGCAAGTTTAAACAAACTTGAATGTGTAAATCCTTGAAATTGCTTCATTTAGAAACCTTGTGTATTCAAACTTCCATATCTTTTTGTATGATTACTGAAATTGATTAATTCCAGTTGAAGGTTAACATAGACCCATATATTCATAACATATCATAAAAGCATGTAAAAATATCAAGAAATGAATCTTCGGCGATGATTTGAAGACCGGGTATGAAATCTTCCCCAAAAGAGTAAATTGCATACCATATGTTTGATGTTTTGCTTGACATAGCAAATGAACTCTGAAAATTATGAAATTTTAACCTTGTATTATTAAATATGGTTTCTGAAATTGCATGAAATATCATAGAAGTTATGATGTATAAAAATTATGAAAATTCTTGGAAGATGACTGAACAACAGATGAACCTATAGGGCGGATTTCCTATGGGGTAAAGAAATGGGCATATCTTGCTCTAGGAGACTCTGAATGATGTGTCGCCTTTTGTGTTGGAAACCTAGTATGATAAGGAATTGATTACCAAGAAGATTCAAAGTATGTTTGGGCTGTAATTTGAATATGTTAGATGTCATTACCCGAGTCTAAATGGATCTTCATTTATGATGAATGATTTGAATTGAATCATATGATGCTTATGAATTGAGTTATGTTGAAGTTATTCTTTGAATTATTAATATTCTTATGATGATACTCATATTGTAAGAATGATAGGAAGAGAAGAAGAACCGACTGAACAAGAGCCAGATAAAGGAAAATGGAAATCTTGTTAAATTTCCAAGGTGAGTGTACTTATGATTGTTTCATATATACAGATTTATAAATACGGCTCTAAGAGCAGGATTTTTTTGAATACTTCGATATTCAGGATTTGTTTGGATATTCAAATATTCAGGATTTGTTTGGATCTTATGATCCAGTATTGGAATTGGACAAAGATCCAATGATTTGATTTGTCTTATGACAAGGATTTGTTGGAACTAATGTTCCAGGATTTGTTATTACGAATGGGCAGAATTATTTGGATCTTATGATCCAGGATTTATTATTGTCAATGGGCAGGGTTGTTCGGATTTTATATCCACATATTCGATATATAACTGTTATTTCATTGCAGGGAAGGAGTACCTCACTAAGATTAATGCTTATGGTTTATATTTTAACAATTTCAGGTTTGTACGTTGCCAGCTAGGATACTATAAGATCGATAACATTTAGAGTTGCACCGTTAGCAGAGCTGGGGTTTAAATATGGGGATTTTATCATTGTCACACTGAAGATTTTAATATACTCACACATTGTATATATATTGAGTTAGCATGGATTGAGTTGATCATAGTTAATCATTGTATTATATAATCTCTAATTATGACTCACATGTTGACTTCGTTATGGAACAAGAACAATATTATGTTCATTATGCAGAAAAATATTGATAAATGAACTAAATTTCCAATGGGCTCAAGATTTTGATCCAATTATTCTAATAATAAAAGATTAGTATGGATATTGGGTTTGGAGTGTGACAATTAGTGGTATCCGAGCGTGGTTGTTAATTCTGGACGTGTGTGACGGTTAGATGGTAGTATTGAGTTGATTTGATATTTATGAATTGTTTATGTACTAACCAATAGTTTAGTATTATAAAATGTTAATATTGGTTGTTAGAACTTTATTGTATTACAGATAATTCCAGATGGAACCTGGGAATGGACAACATAGAGAAGAGGGAGTAGCTTATCGCACAGACAATACTGAAGTGGAGCAGAGCATTGCTAGAAGGGCTAGATAGAAGGAGCATCCTATAGAGATGCAACTAATGGCACATGCAATATTGAGGATGGCAGAACAACAGGAAAGAAATATGGCATTACTGGCAGAGCAACATGCAAGATATCTAGAATCAAAGATTGTGGCCAGGTTTGAGAAAGAGGCAAGGAAATAAATGAAAGATTCCATGCATGAGAAGTTTTTGAAGTTGAATCCTCCAGAATATTCAGGGGAACTTGAACCTACAAAAGCTGAGATGTGGGTCAGAGATCTAGAAACTATCTTTGCAGTTATGAAGGTTCCAGATAACCAGAAAGTGAATCAAATTGTGTTTAAGCTGAAAGGAGAGGCCAAATATTAGTTGGAAGCCAACAACCATTTGGTGCCCAGGATGGATGGTACTGATGTTATTACTTGGGCTGAATTTATTAAAGCTTTGTATGTTAAGTATTTATCTAAAGTTTATAGGAGGGAGAAGCTGAGGGAATTTATAGATTTGACCCAAGGAAAAATGTCTGTGAGGGAGTATAAGGCTAAATTTACTGCTTTGTCTAGATTTGCTACTAGTATGTGGAGGATGAAGAAAATAAATGTAGCAAGTTTCAAGATGGACTGATTTAACCTATTCAAAATAGAGTGGCCACTTATGAGTTAGAAGATTATGCTTCTCTGGTAAACAAAGCCACGATAGCAGAAAGGCAAATGAACCAAGGGGTCACGAGTGGAGAGAGTTTTAAGAAAAGTAAATTCGATGCATCTGACTATAAGGGAGGTAAGGGTATAAGTGTTAATATTGAACCTCATAAATTTCAGAGAGGTGGTGTAGATAGTGGAAGAGGGGGGGGGGGAGATTTGGTAGAGATACTAGAGGTGGAGGATCTTTTGGTTCAGTTAGAAATTCAGGGAGAGGTGAGGCCCCAATAAGAGGTGTTACATGTTTCTTTTATAAAGAGGAAGGGCATTATAAATTCGAGTGTCCTAAGCTTAAGGTATTGGAATGCTACCATTGTCATCAAGTGACGCCTATTAAGAAGAATTGTCCGCACTTGGCAGTGACTCGAGCAACACGTAGTGAAGTAGCAAGTAGAGTGTTATCTCCAGGCAATGCAGTGAAAAGTATGGGCAGAGGACAAGCTTGTAGTTCCAAGCTAGGTGGATGAGTCTTTGCAATGAAAGAAGCTCAGATTACTCCAGATGTGGTGACATGTACACTTTTTGTTACTGATAGAAGTGCTTATATTTATATTAATCCTAGTTCCATGCATTCTTTTGTGTCCTATGCTTTTTTTCTATACCTAAGTAGACCGTGTACCCATTTAGATGTGGGATTGGGTATTTATATGCCTATGGTGGATATGGTTGTAGCCGAATATGTTTTTTGTGATTGTGTTTTGACTGTGGGGGTTAGAGATACAGTTATAGATTTACTTCAATTGGATATTTATGATTTTGATATAATTATGGGAATTGATTGGTTATCTAAATATCATGCATATATGGATTGTTTCTATAAGGAAGTTGTTTTTAATATGCCTGGTGGTCCTAAATTTAAATTTGTAAGGGAAAGGAAAATTGTTCCCAGTTGCATCATTTCTGCTATTCAGACGAGGAAATTATTGAGTAAGGGTTGTCAGGGTTTTATTGCATATATTCTTGACACTAGGAAGGGGCTTTACAATTAGTCGATGTTCCTATTGTACGGGATTTTCCAGAAGTGTTTCCTAGTGAGTTGCCGGGGTTACCCCCAGAGAGAAAAGTTGAATTTAGTATTGAATTGGCAACGGGGACAACCCCTATTTCTATGGCACCGTATAGAATGGCACCTGCTGAGTTGAAATAACTCAAGATTCAGTTGTAGGATTTACGTGATAGGGGGTTCATACAGCCTAGTGTATCTCCATGGGGTTCACCAGTTTTATTTGTGAAGAAGAAAGATGGTACCATGCGTTTGTGTATTGATTATAGGCAAATGAATAAATCTATAATTAAGAACAAGTACCCTTTACCTTGTATAGATAATTTGTTCGATCAGTTACAGGGTGCTAAAGTGTTTTAAAAAATAGACTTGCGATCGGGTTATCATCAGTTGAGGGTCAAAGAAAGTGGTATTTCTAAAACTGCTTTTTGTACTCGGTATGGTCATTTTGAATTTATGGCGATGCCTTTTGGGGTGACTAATGCTCCAGATGTATTTATGGATCTTATGAACCAGGTACTTCATCCTTTTGTTGATTCATTTGTGATAGTTTTATTGATGATATTCTGATTTATTCACGTGATATGGTCGAACATGAAAAGCATCTCATAATTATTTTGAATCTGTTGAAAGATGAGAAGTTATATGATAAGTTTAGCAAGTGTGAATTTTGGCTATCACAAGTTGTATTTTTGGGCCATGTTATTTCTGAAGATGGTATATGTATTGATCCTAAAAAGGTAGAGGCTATTGTAAAATGGGAGAGGCCCAATAATGTGACTGAGGTGAGGAGTTTTCTGGGTTTAGCTGGTGTAACAACCCAAGGCTTTAGAGACGATAACTTATTTATTTTGGGAGAAATAAATATTATTTTATTTAGAGAATTATTAAATTGGTAATTGAGGTCAAAATTTGAAGTTGTTAGAAAGTGTTTCGAATGGAAATTCTTAGGGTGTAGTGGTTTCCGAAAGGGTCGAGAAAGTCGAAATGACTGTACTTGGGGTCTATTTAGGTTTCGAAATAAATTAGGTCCGTTTGGCTCGAATTAAGGTTACCGAGTCATTTAAAGTGTGTATTATCATTTAAAGTTGTGTATCTTGGGGGATAAGGCTTATTAAGCCTACGGGAGATAAAATCTCCTTAAAGAGAAAGAGAAATAGAAAGAAAGAAAGAAAGAAAGAAAGAAAGAAAGAGAGAAGAAATGAAGAAGAAGAGAAAGAGAGAGAAAGTGGAGATTTTCTACTAATACGCGATCCCGAGGACGAATCAGACCCTACGAACTCGAGGCAAGTGATTAAACTTGCTAAATAATTGTTGTGTACCATTTATTTCATGATTTGTGGATTAAATTTTTGGGTTTTAGGTTAAGTTTGATAAAACCTAACTTTTGGGTAAAATCTTATATTTGTTATGTAGATCTCGGATTTGATGATAGAAATTAGTCTAAATGTGTTTTTGGATGAATATTAATGTAATATATTTGATTGAATTGGAGAGAAATGAAGAGAAGATGATTAAGATGAATTTTGGGATTTTTGGCTTAATAAAAAGTAGCCATTTTCGTGAGTTATGTAGAGCCGAATCGATTCGTCCCCTTACCGAATCGATTCGGAAATATGCAGTTTCCCAGGTCTAAGTGATCGAATCGATTCGGCCTGAGACAGAATCCCAGGTCTGATGACCAGAATCGATTCGCCATTGAAGCCGAATCGATTCGCAGGGCCGAATCGATTCGAAAACAGGGCTTTTCGAGGGATGTTTTTCTAGGGAGAATTTCATTCTGTTTTGTTCGAGGTTATCGATTGGGAACCTCTATAGGAGTTATTTGGATTATGTTTTGGAGACTTTTAGAGAGATTCCCTTATAAGAAATTATTGGAGTCACATTGACCTAAATTGAGAAATATCGATTAAAGAATATTGTACACCCTAAGTGGGGAAGCCCACTATCTTTGAAAATTATATTTGGAGAATAATTATGGAATAATATGAAAGAGTAAGATTGCGGTAGTGATATTGGATTTTAGAAATAAATACCGAATGGGATAAATTTAAAGGTTCATATAATTGATTGAACCATATTATGGATTGAGAATTATAAAATAAAATAAATGTGCATACGGATATAGAAATATCCTTAACGATGATTAATTCGGGAAGATGTCTCACACAATGAAAAATGCTAATCAAGGTGCATTAGGATAGAGAGTATCCTTAACATAAATAGAATTGAGAGACAATTCATAATCATGAAGTGATGCAAAAACTTCAAGTGAGAAATAGTATAGTGTATACTAAGTGGGGAAGATGTGTGAGAATTGACGATTAGTATATCAAGAGAGAGAAATGTACTAAATAATGATATTAATTCAATTACGCCTAAGTGTGTACTATGAATATATAAACAATGTGATAGGTATACCTTATATGATGGTATATCTTTATATGACATGATGATGTATGTATGCCTTATGTGATGGTGTATATATATATATATATATATATATATATATATATATAGTGAAGCATACCCCCTCCTTGCTATCATTGGGAAGTTGCGTGCGATGAGGGTGAGCACCCTAGCATGATGAGCAGTGTGTGGATATTTCCTAGGTCATAGTCGTTCATGTGATTATTATGTGATATACAATATTACTTTTGGGGGTGAGAAGTCGTGGGTATGTGTCATTCTCACTTACCGGTTAGGAGCTATGACGGCTTCCCGGACGTTGTGTGTGTGAGTTGATCGCGAGGTGGGTGTCGTTTATCCCCACCAGGTGGTCCCCAGTATGCTACGTGGTTTGGGCAAATGGAAGATGATAACATTGTGAGCATGCGTCCTCGAGTTATAGCTCGTTTGGATGGTTATTATAATATGGTTATGATTGGTTACTTGGGTATCGAGGGCATAATGGACATCAACGACCATCATTGCCAAGGAGTAGTGTAACGAGGGGTTCCTTGTTTGGATTTCACTTTGCGAGACGTCCCACGCATGAAACGCAGTGTAATGTTGGGAGCGAGGAGAAGTTAGTCCTTAATGCTCATATATATAACGTATATCTATCTTGACGATCGACAGTGCCAGAAGTAGTGTATCGAGGGGGTTCCTTATTTGGATTTCGCTTTGCGAGGCGTTCCACGCACGAACCGCAGTGCATTGTTGAGAATTGGGAATAATAAATTAATTAATTGAATAATAATAATTTGGGTTACGTGCATCATGCATTGACGGCATAATGAATCTCAAAAATCAATAATGTCAGGAGTAGTGTAACGGGGGGTTCCTTGTTTGGATTTCGCTTTGCGAGACGTCCCACGCATGAAACGGAGTGCAGTATTGAGAATTGGGAGAAGTTTAGTCCTTAGCACATAGATACTAATAACTCATCTATTTAATTGTATATTGTTGGCATAACCAGAATATGAGAAATTCTGGTAAAGAAGATGTTTATGTTTATTGTATGATTGGATTGGAAAATGGGTATGAAAACCCTATATGTTAAGTAAGTGAACAAATGATTGAGAACCCTAACATTATAAGTTAAAAATATATGAATTAGATGGAATTCAGATAAGTGTGGATTGAGAGATGTTAGATGATTTTAATTGCCTAATTAGATTTGGGCATTCACTTGGAGATCACGTGCATACGTTTAGTTGCGCACTTTAGTTTAGGGGTGAGTTGGATTATTATGGGGAGTGTGACTCCATTAAATCATGTCATAATGAATTTATAATTATTATCCATTTTAATGCACTTGCTATAAAATGTTTTCAACTCGGGCTCTGACCCGTTTATATTTTCTCCTGCTATGCATATATATTGTGTTATTTTAGGTGTTCCCCGGCAAGGACGCCATTGATGTTCATCCACCCAGTGTATTCGTGGAGCTGTGGTAGTAGCGGACTGTTACGGCACTTTGTCTTAGTCGATTCCTATCTTTTGTACTCCTAGATTGGGATTCAGTTTATATATCGTGTTTATACTCAAGTGTTGTAGATCAACACTTTTATATTTTCTTTCTCAAATTTTTGTATTGTCTATGACCCGACAGCATATTCGAGTATTTTATTATGTACGTTTTGCTGTACTCTTTTATACATTATTGGAGTATGTTGTTTCACTCATCATAGTTAGATGTAGTATTGTTTGTTATTGGTTGCATGGTTGGTTTTATTTGGTGTTAAATAAAAGTTTTAAATTTTTGACATTCGCTTTTAATAGTTTCGGGTAGTTAGCCTTATATTATTTTAGTATTGTCAGTTGATGTTGAGACTGAGCCATCTGAGATACCTGATTTAATGTAGTATAGGGCTGGACACCCATTATTATTTTGAGTGGGTTGTCATAGATGGTATCAGAGCATCAGGTTCTAATGTCTTTAGGATCTGTGTGCACTACTGCGATCTTACGTAAGAGTTCTTGATGTAGACCCTTAATATTAGGACTGCTGTATTCACACGTCCATATTTCTTCTGTGATGAGGAAACATTTGAAAGGCTTTCTGCTACAATTGTTCTTGTTTCAGATGCCACCGAAGAGAGGTCATTCAGTCAGGGCAAATAAAGGGGATGTGGAACCCTAAACGCCTCAAAGGAATATGACTACAGATGAAGTTGCCAATATTATGGCACAAGTAGTAACTACTGCCATTTCTACGATGGCGTAGAAATCTGCCGTTCCAGTAGCCCAAACCCATTTAGGACTGTCTTTGTGGGAGAGAGTAAAGGAAGATTTTAGTAAGGGGAATCCTCCAGAGTTTTCAGGGGGAGTTGATGCAATGGCTACAAGTCGATGGAAGAATAGTATGTAGAGGCACCTCCGTATGGTTGAGTGTAGTGAGGTGCATAAGCAGTTTTTGCCACCTTTAAGTTAACGGGTCCAACTCTCCAATGGTGGGAGTCTGTCACCATGTCAGAATAGAGAGATACTTTGCTTATATCAGATTTTTGGGAACTCTTTGATCGAAGGTATTTTCCTTCCCCGACTCAAAAGGAAACGAGGAGGAAATCGATGGATGTGTTTCAAGGTAATAGAACGGTGGAAGAATATGAAGAAGATTTTTCTAGATGGGAGAAATTAGTACCTGATGAGGTAAATACGGAAGAGGAGCGTATATCAAAGTTTATCCGAGGTTTAGATTGGAGAATTCGGCAACATTTGTTAGAGAGTCGCACGTTAGTGATTTTCATCGAGGTAGTAAATACGGCACTGTTAAAGTGTCATGAATATCGTCTTCATTCGCAAGAGAGTAAGAACTTTGGAGATTCGAGTTCATCAAATAAGTTTGGTGAAGAGAGTGCCAGTAATGTGAGTGGGTACAGGTCAGACTATAGAGAGCCACAACGACGTTTTGTTCCCCAGAGTGAGCAAAGAGGATTTACGGGTAGATGTTTATTTTGTAAAGAAATAGGTCATAAAAAGAGAGATTGTCCTAAAAGAGATGAAGGACCGCGTTTTGATGATGTTTTGGAAGTGCAACCCCTACAATATATTCAAGGTCATTTTAGACCAGGGGACTTTAGTTGGGAGCCCAATGATGAGGAAGGGCAATAGGACTAGAGATGGATGACGTAAGTTATTTTTCCTTTATGACTAGGAATATTAGTATATGAAGTTTTGGATATCGTATGGGAGATATTTATAGAGGGTAATGCTATAACCCTATTATGTATGGAATGACCCAAAAGGGAATATTGAGCAAGTGAGGCTCTTATGTTAGTATCTTTTGAGGGAATAGATAATTTTTTAATGTGCTCAAAGAGAGCTATAAACCTTATTATGAATGTAAGAAATGTTTTGTGTATTAAGTAGTAATGATAAAGCTACTTCTGCTTTTTATATAGTCATGGTTAGACTTATATAATTGTTGTATTCCAGATATGGAAGAGCCTAATAAATGGCAATATATAAATGTGATGTAAGATATTACTTCTGAAAAGAGTTCATAATTTATGGGTTATTAGGACGCAGGAAAGTTAGCTCATAATTATGCTAAATTTTGTGAGCTACATGTTGTTATATTATAATGATTGATAAGACCTTTTGCTATGGACATAAGGCATCTTATATATGTATCGTAAGACATAAACTGTTTTTAAAATAAACTGTTTTCAAAATAAAACTTTTTATAGGCCTTTGGGCCATATCAAAATGATTTTTCACCAAAATATTTTCAAACTCTAGTCCGGATTTAACAAACTCTCAATCCCCAACGTCGCTACATAGTAGTGTATTGGGAGGGTTCCTTTTTTGAATTTCACTTCTTGAGACGTCCCCCGCACAAAAGTGGCGAATGTCAGGAATAGAGAGGAGTTATTTATTTGGACCATTCAAAATTTTTACACTATTGAAATGCTAAGTATTATATATGTATATCTATGGGATTTTGGAACTTTGGAGGCAAATGAAGCCTCTCTATGATTAGTACGAGTAAATCTCAAATAAAGGGTGTATGGGCGCCCTAATTGTTGAAAAAAAATTGGTTTTATAAAACTTAAAACAAAATATAATAAATTCATCATGGGATGTTAGAGGTTTGAGTGTAGGATTAGTGAGGATGAGTGTCGTAGGAACTAGTTGAGCTTTGGAGAATTAGGCTTAGCTGAATTTCGAGGAAGAAATTCTTATAAGTGGGGAAGTTTGTAACAACCCGAGGCATTAGAGACGATAATTTATTTATTTTGGGAGAAATAAATATTACTTTATTTGGAGAATTATTAAATTGGTAATTGAGGTAAAAATTTGAAGTAGTTAGAAAATGTTTCGAATGGCAATTCTGAGGGCGCAGTGGTTTTCGAAAGGGTCGAGAAAGTCAAAATGACTGTACTTGGGGTCTATTTATGTTTCGAAATAAATTAGGTCCGTTTGGCTCGAATTAAAGTTACCGAGTCATTTAAAGTGTGTATTATCATTTAAAGTTGTGTATCTTGGGGGATAAGGCTTATTAAGCCTACGGGAGAGAGAAATCTCCTTAGAGAGAAAGAGAAATAGAAAGAAAGAAAGAGAGAAGAAAGAAAGAAAGAAGAAGACAAAGAGAGAGAAAGTGGAGATTTCCGGCTAATACGCGATGCCGAGGATGAATCAGACCCTACGAACTTGAGGCAAGTGATTAAACTTGTTAAATAATTATTGTGTACCATTTATTTCATGATATGTGGATTACATTTTTGGGTTATAGGTTTAGTTTGATAAAACCAAAATTTTGGATAAAATCTTAGATTTGTTATATAGATCTTGGATTTGATGATAGAAATTAGTCTAAATGTGTTTTTGGATGAATATTAATGTTATATATGTGATTGGGTTGGAGAGAAATGAAGAGAAGATGATTAAGATGAATTTTGGGATTTTTGGCTTAATAAAAAGTAGACATTTTCGTGACTTCTGCAGAGCCGAATCGATTCGACCCCTTATCGAATCGATTCAGAAATATGCAATTGCCTAGGTCTGAGTGACCGAATCGATTTGGACCCCAGCCGAATCGATTCGGCCTGAGACAGAATCCCAGGTCTGATGACCCAAATCGATTCTCCATAGTGGCCGAATCAATTCGTAGGGCCGAATCGATTCGGATTTGGCCTGAATCGATTCGGAAACAGGGCTTTTCGAGGGATGTTTTTCTAGGGAGAATTTCATTCCGTTTTGTTCGAGGTTATCGATTGGGAACCTCTATAGGAGTTATGTGGAGTATGTTTTGGAGACTTTTAGAGAGTTTCCCTTATAAGAAATTATTGGAGTCACATTGACCTAAATTGAGAAATAACGATTAGAGAATATCGTACACCCTAAGTGGGGAAACCCACTATCTTTGAAAATTATATTTGGAGAATAATTATGGAATAATATGAAAGAGTAAGATTGTGGTAGTGATATTTGATTTTAGAAATAAATCCCGAATGGGATAAATTTAAAGGTTCATATAATTGATTGAACCATATTATGGATTGAGAATTATAAAAGCAAATTAATGTGCATACGGATATAGAAATATCCTTAACGATGATTAATTTGGGAAGATGTCTCACACAATGAAAAATGCTAATCGAGGTGCATTAATATAGAGAGTATCCTTAACATAAATAAAATTGAAAGACAATTCATAATCATGAAGTGATGCGAAAACTTCAAGTGAGAAATAGTATAGCGTATACCAAGTGGGGAAGATGTGTGAGAATTGACGATTAGTATATCAAGAGAGAGAAATGTACTAAATAATGATATTAATTCAATTACGCCTAAGTGCGTACTACGAATATATAAACAATGTGATAGGTATACCTTATATGATGGTATATCTTTATATGACGTGATGATGTATGTATGCCTTATGTGATGGTATATATACATATATTGTGAAGCATACCCCCTCATTGCTATCATTGGGAAGTTGCGTGCGATGAGGATGAGCACCCTGGCTCGATGAGCAGTGTGTGGATATTCCTCAGGTCATAGTCGTCCATGCTGATTATTATGTGATATAAAATATTATTTTAGGGGTGAGAAGTTGTGGGTATGTGTCGTTCTCACTTGCTGGTTAGGATCTATAACCGCTTCCCGGATGTTGTGTGTGTGAGTTGATCACGAGGTGGGTGTCGTTTAGCCCCACCAGGTGGTCCCCAGTATGCTACGGGCAACTGGAAGATGATAGCATTGTGAGCCTGCGTCCTCGAGTTATAGCTCGTTTGGATGGTTATTATATTATGGTTGTGATTGGTTACTTGGGTATCGAGGGCATAATGGACCTCAACGACCAACATTGCCAAAGAGTAGTGTAATGGGGGGTTCCTTGTTTGGATTTCGCTTTGTGAGACGTCACATGCATGAAATGTAGTGTAATGTCGGTAGTGAGGAGAAGTTAGTCCTTAATGCTCATATATATAACGTATATCTATCTCGACGATCGATAGTGCCAGAAGTAGTGTATCGGGCGGGTTCCTTGTTTGGATTTCGCTTTGCGAGACGTTCCACGCACGAACCGCAGTGCACTATTAAGAATTGGGAATAATAAATAAATTAATTAAATAATAAGAATTTGGGTTACATGCATCATGCATCGAGGGCATAATGAATCTCGTAAATCAATACTGTTAGGAGTAGTGTAACAGGGGCTTCCTTGTTTGGATTTCGCTTTGCGAGACGTCCCATGCATGAAACGCAGTGCAGTATTGAGAATTGGGAGAAGTTTAGTCCTTAGCACTTAGATGCTAATAACTCATCTATATAATTATATATTGTTGCCATAACTAGAATATGAGAAATTCTAGCAAAGAAGATGTTTATTGTATGATCGGATTGGAAAATGGGTATGAAAACCCTATATGTTAAGTGAGTGAACAAATGATTGAGAACCCTAACATTATAAGTTAAAAAGATATGAATTAGATGGAATTCAGATAAGTGTGGACTGAGAGATGTTAGATGATTTTAATTGCCTAATTATATTTGGTCATTCACTTGGAGATCACGTGCATACGTTTAGTTGCGCGCTTTAGTTGAGGGGGGAGTTGGATTATTGTGGGGAGTGCGACTCCATTAAATCATGTCATAATGCATTTATAATTATTATGCATTTTAATGCACTTGCTATAAAATGTTTTCAACTCGGGCTCTGACCCGTTTATATTTTCTCCTGCTATGCATATATATTGTGTTATTTTAGGTGTTCCCCCGCAAGGACGCCATTGATGTTCATCCACCCAGTGTATTCGTGGAGCTGTGGTAGTAGCGGATTGTTGCGGCACTTTGTCTTAGTCGATTCCTATCTTTTGTACACCTAGATTGGGAGTCAGTTTATATATCGTGTTTATACTCAAGTGTTGTAGATCAACACTTTTATATTTTCTTTCTCAAATTTTTGTATTGTCTATGACCCGACAGCATATTCAAGTATTTTATTATGTACGTTTTGTTGTACTCTTTTATACATTATTGGAGTATGTTGTTTCACTCATCATAGTTAGATGTAGTATTGTTTGTTATTGGTTCCATTGTTGGTTTTATTTGGTGTTAAATAAAAGTTTTAAATTTTTGACATTCGCTTTTAATAGTTTCGGGTAGTTAGCCTTATATTATTTTAGTATTGTCAGTTGATGTTGAGACTGAGCCATCTGAGATACCTGATTTAATGTAGTATAGGGCTGGACATCCATTATTATTTTGAGGGGGTTATCACAGCTGGGTATTATAGAAGGTTTATTAAGGGATTTTCTTCGATTGCCTTAGCGATGACTAAACTAACCCGGAAAGATATTAAGTTTGAATGGAGTTCGGATTACGAAAATAGTTTTGATGAATTGAAAAAGAGGTTGGTGACTGCACCTATTCTTATTATTCCGCATGGTGGAGATGGTTTTGTTATTTATATTGATGCTTCACATCAGGGGTTGGGTTGTGTTTTTATGTAGCATGGTAAAGTTTTTGCTTATGATTCTAGGAAATTGCGTACACATGAATGTAATTATCCTACACATGATTTGGAGCTTGCTACTATTGTCTTTGCATTGAAATTATGGCGTCATTATCTATATGGTGAGGTATGTGAAATTTTTACTGACCATCAAAGCCTTAAGTATTTATTTACTCAGAAGGAGTTGAATTTGAGGTTGAGGTGGTGGATGAAGTTAATTAAAGATTATGATTGTACAATTCACTACCACCCAGGGAAGGCAAATGTAGTTGCAGATTCTTTGAGTAGAAAGGTTTCAGGATGGTTATCTGGTATTCGATGTGCTAGAGTTGCCCACATCATGGAGTTGAGATTGATAGGAGTAGAATTGAAGCTAACAGATGGGGACAGGTTCTTTGCTCGTATAAGCGCGAGGCCTTGGTTAGCTACCCATATTCGTGATTTGCAATGTCAAGATCCTTTTCTTGAGAAGAAATGACAAGATGTCTGAGATGGTAAGTCTGAAGATTTTGGTATTGTGAATGATTGCACTTTATTGTATAAGCAGCGGTTATATGTGCCTAATGTGTGTGGACTGAAGGAGGAAATTTTAGACGAGGCTTATAATTCCATTTATACTATGCATCCTGGTAGTACTAAAATGTATAGGGATTTAAAGGATCATTATTGATGGAATAATATGAAGAAGGAAATGGATGATTTTGTTGCTAGGTGCCTTATATGTCAGCAAGTGAAAGTGGAGCATCAGAAACCTATAGGTCTGCTTCAGCCATTGCCAATACCGGAATGGAAATGGGATCATGTAATGATGGATTTTGTGGTTGGGCTTCCTCAATCTCAGAAGGGGCCAGATTCGATTTGGGTAGTGGTGGATAGATTGACCAAGTCCGCTCATTTTCTAATAGTCAATATTACGTATATAGTTGATAGACATGCTAGATTGTATGTTAATGAAATTATTCGATTTCATGGAGCATCGGTATCTATTATTTCAGATAGGGAACCTAATTTTACATCCCGATTTTAGGATAGCTTACATTATGCTATGGGTACTAACTTGAAGTTTAGTACGACTTTCCATCCTCAGACAGATGGGCAGTCTGAAAGGACAATACAGGTTTTGGAAGATATGCTTAGAGCTTGTGTGCTTGATTTCAAAGGTAACTGGGATGAATATTTGCCTTTGATAGAATTTGCATATAATAATAGTTTTCAATCTATATTGGTATGGCGCCATATGAAGCATTGTACGGAAGACGGTGTCGTACACCCGTATGTTGGGGTGAAGTTGGTAAAAGTAAGATAGAGGGTCCAGAGTTGTTGAAGTCACCACTAAAAAAGTGAAGATTATTCAAGATAGAATGCGAACGGCTTAAAGAAGACAGAAAAGTTATGCGAATAAGCGACGAAAAGATTTAGAATTTCAGAAGGGGGATCACATGTTTCTTCGGATATCGCCATGGAAAGGAGTTATGAGTTTTGGAAAGAAAGGTAAGTTAAGTCCACGCTACATTGGACCTTATGAAATTCTTGAGAAAGTCGGGATGGTTGCCTACAAGTTAGCGTTACCACAGGAGACAGCTTTATTACATGATGTTTTCCATGTTTCTATGTTGAGAAAGTATGTAGCAGATCCTTCACATGTATTGGTGGAACAACCTATTGCGTTAAAGGAAGATTTGAAGATTTGAGCTATGTGGAAGAACCACTTGCAATCGTCGATAGGAAAGAACAAATATTGAGATCAAAAGTGATCCCACTTGTGAAAGTTATGTGGAGAATACATTCCATGGAAGAATCTACATGGGAGAGTGAGGATATCATGAAGTTGCGTTATCCATATTTGTTTGATTCAGACAACCAAGGTATGTCAATTTCGAGGACGAAATTTTGTAATAGGGGGAGAATTGTGACAACCCGAATATAATTATGATAAATTATGTTTAAATCATGATTAGCTTATGTTTTATGGATAATATGTTATTAGTTTATATAATGTTAAGTCATTATATTTAGTTTAATTCTACATTCATAAAGTATGAAATATTGAATAAGTTACAAACACCAAATTTTGAAGTTTTCGATAAGAATGTTAATGTTCGAGGCTAATTTTGACCATTATAATATAATAATTGACTTGAGGTATTAACTATATATTTGTAGATATATGAGTTAGGTTTTTAACACAATAAACAGTTCATCGAACGGACATCCTAGTGGGAATATATTGTTTTTTTACGAACAGTGGCTAAAGTAGCCATTTAGCCTTAAATGATATTTTGTTTTATATAAAGCCACATATTATATTTAGATTAGACCAAGGAGGGTGACCTTATGTCGACTTATAACCCTTGAATTAATCTCTTCCTTCAGCATATTTTAGCCATGGAAGAGTTTTAAAATAAGGAAAGAGAGTTTTGAAGTTTAGGAAGAAAGTGTGAGGAGGAATTGAAGAAACATTCATAGAAAATTACGTAAAAGCTCCTAAGGTAATTCCATCCATAAATCTTGTTTATTTGTTTGTATTACTGATTTAAATTATAGAAATAAACAAATGTTTACTGAAATTCCATTTTTTGATGTGTACTTATGGATAGATGCAAGTTGAAACAAACTTGAATGTGTAAACCCTTGAAATTACTTCATTTACAAACTTTGTGTATTCAAACTTCCATATCTTTTTGTATGAATACTGAAATTGATTAATTCTAGTTGGAAGTTAACATAGACCCATATATTCCTAACATATCCTAAAATAATGTAAAAATCTCAAGAAATGAATATTGAGCGATGATTTGAAGATCGGGTATGAAATCTGCCCCAAAAGAGTAAATATGCATACCATATGTTTGATGTTTTGCTTGACATAGAAAATGAACTCTGAAAATTATGAAATTTTAACCTTGTATTATTCAATATGGTTTCTGAAATTGGGTGAAATATCGTAGAAATTATGTTGTATAAAAATTATGAAAATTCTTGGAAGATGACTGAGCAACAAATAAGCCTATAGGGCGGATTTGCTATGGGGTAAAGAAATAGGCATATCTTGCTCTAGGAAACTCATAATGATGTGTTGCCTTTTTTGTTGGAAACCTAGTATGATAAGGATTGGATTACCAAGAAGAATTAAAGTAGGTTTGGGCTGTAATTTAATTATGTTAGATGTCATGACCTGAGTCTAGATGGGACTTCATTTATGATGAATGATTTTAATTGAATCATATGATGCTTATGAATTGAGTTATGTTGAAGTTGTTCTTTGAATTATTAATATTCTTATGATGATACTAATATTGTACGAATGATAGGAAGAGAATAAGAACAGACTGAACAAGAGCCAGATAAAGGAAAAGGGAAAGCTTGTTAAATTTCCAAGGTGAGTGTACTTATGATTGTTTCATATATACAGATATATGAATATAGCTCTAAGAGCAAGATTTGTTTGAATACTTCGGTATTCAGGATTTTTCTGGATATTCAAATATCCAAGATTTTTTGGATCTTATGAACCAGTATTGGAATTGGACAAAGATCCATTGATTTGATTTGTCTTAGGACAAGGATTTTTTGGAACTAATGTTCCAGGATTTGTTATTATTAATGGGAAGAATTATTTGGATCTTATGATATCATCCAAGATTTGTTATTGCCAATGGGAAGGATTGTTCGGATTTTATATCCACATATTCGATATATAATTGTTATTTCATTGCAGGGAATGAGTACCTCACTAATCTTAATGCTTAGAGTTTATATTTTAACAATTTTAGGTTTGTATGTTGCCAGCTAGGATACTATATGACCGGTAACTTTGAGAGTTTCACCGTTAGCAGAGATGGGGTTTAAATATGCGGATTTTATCATTGTCACACGCAAGATTTTAATATACTCACACATTGTATATATTGAGATAACATGGATTAAGTCGATCATAGTTAATCATAGTATTGTATAATCTCTAATTATGACTCAGATGTTGACTTCGTTATGGCACAAGAATATTATTATGCAGAAAAATATTGATAAATGAATTAAATTTCCAATGGTCTCAAGATTATGATCCAATTATTCTAATAATAATTGATTAGTATGGATATTGGGTTCGGGGTGTAACAATAAGATCACTTTAGCTTTTTAGAAAACGTCCCACACATTTGAAAAAAATATTATGGTCAATCTATGTCAATCGTGCCGATGTTATATGTCATCCCAATCATGCCTTCCTAACCCTATGGCCTTCATCTCTACCTTGATCATACCCTCCTATTATTATTATTTCTTTTTCTTACTTCTTTATTGTTGTCTCAATTCTAATAATCATATCATCCATATGTATCATTTTGAGTAGAATAATCACTTTTAACACTTTATTGATTGTGGAATTTTTCTCCCTTGTATCATTTTTGTTGTAAGAAAATTACCATCATGGTTGGGCCTACCTAGTACCATTTTTATTTATGTTCTTCTTCATGCTTAATATGAAAAGTAGGGCTTAATGATGACTTACTTCTTTGATGTTAGTCTAATGTGGTTCAGTGATCATCTCTAGAGGAGTGTCAGTGATTTAACGCTTTCGTTCTCATGAGGACATATACTCCTGAATATAAAATTAAAAGCAACATTACTGAAAATTCATAGAAACTGTTCTCAAATACTATATAGAATGAGAGAGCTAGAGAGAGTGTCATTCATGTGGGGGGAAGAAGTTTGTCTTAGTGAAAGAGTGTTTTGGCAATAGGTATCAGTTTAACTTGTATTCTAGGGGTGATGGGAAGCAACAAGGTGCGATTCTCACTAAGGGAGAGGTGTTATCGTTGGGGGCATCCTCCAGGGAATCTTCTTGGGAGCCCAGAAAATATTTCAAAATGTGTCAAAACCTGGATAGGAGAGTGTTTATGTATATCTGTATTATAAGGCGTGGTTACCGGGTTAATCTAGTGGTTAGAAATGAGGAGAGTAGAGTCCACTTTCAATGTGTGGAGGAAGATGAACACAATGGGTGGAGCAGAGTTGGATGCTCATTTTGGAGAATAGAGAAGGTGGTTTCATGTCTTAAACTAGTTATGAATCCAGTATGGAGGGCTTCAACGATGGATGGGCAGACATATCTTCGAGCAGCCAAGGTAGAGGCATGGCCACTATAAAAAATAAATGTCATTGAAGATCCATCATATGGGTTTGATCTATTAGCAGAGTATGATTCTTGCCTTTATAGAGTTCATTTCTTCTAAAGATCTGTGATCGGACGGGTTGGATTACTGGACACGTCATCGCCTTTGTTGGAGAAGATGAAGAAATGGGTCTCTGATCTGTGGAGTCCCATCGATAACACAGTGATAAGGCAATTGCATTTTCTTGATTATTTTTACTTCAGTTCATGAGGAAAAACTTTATAGAGAAAAAGAATTGGCTTCTCTTTGATGATATGTTTTGGGTACAAAGGTGGCACCCACTGACAGGCTTTTCAAGTCGTAATAACACTTCTGAGTTCCATTGGATACGTATAATGGGACTTCCCCTCGAACTATGAAGGGTTGAAGTATTCCATGACATAGGGGAGAAATGTGGTGGCGTTGTGAAAACTGACAATGTAACTATGGGGGGTGAAGAGTTACAATGGGCGAGGATCCTGGTTAAACGTAATAATCATTTACTAAAACGACTAAAGATTGGTGTAGGGGATGGGTGTTTGAAGTATTAGCTTGGGATGAAACTCAAAAATTCTTATAATCTAGGTGATAATAGTAAGTAGAACTCTAAGGGATTTCACAATGGGACTGTGGTGTTAAATGAGATGGTAAATCTGAACGTAAAGAAAGTCTTACATAAACTGGGAGGAGATCCCTCTCACCTTTTTTTATAGGGGAAAGCATGGAGATGAGAGGGTAGGTGCTTGTGTTATAGGGAGGGACAATAAGCTTCTAATAAATGAAGATAAGGTTATCGTTCAACCTGCCTCTCTAGTGTTGGCATTTTCGGAGTCAATGGGTCCTACCATTTCAATCTTATAAAATGCCAGGAACGTGGAGGAAGCTAGGCCGGTTAAAATATTAGAAGGAAATGGCAAACTAGCACTGGTGGTTAAATATTGTACGTCAGAAGCAGGTGAGTTCAAAGGAGGTATGGACTCCACTATCCGGTATGGCAGTCCAGTAGCGCAGTCCACATCGGGAGTAGGTGATATGACAGTTCAGGGGTTTGAGTTATTGCAGACGGCTTGTCAATTGATGGGTCCAATCCCTTTTTCACTTTCGGTGATAGTAAGTGTTGAACATGAGGAAGAGGGTGAGTATTCTGACAAGATTACCCAAGTGGAAGATGTTTACTTAGTTGGTGATAAGACAAATGGGTCTCTCGCTTTTGATAAAAGAGAACGCGTTGGTATCAAAAATTTATGTTGTGGGGTTGACTTTATGGTCAAGTGGGTTAATTCATACGAAGTTTTGGGTATAAACGGAGAACTTGTAGAGTGGGAAAAAAGTAGTTCGTGTGCTGTTATATGTCAAGAACGCGTGGTATTTTTAACAATGGGGGCATTTTCTTGCAAAAAAATGGTTGTTTTTTTAGAACCAGATTATGTGAGGGGTCCGACGCCGAAGTACGTGCGGTGGGGGTAACGCCAGTACATAAAGTGACTAACAATGTTTTATCAGTTGATTTAGTAAATATAGTTCTACATAAACCGTCTTCAAAAATCAAGGTGGGGTCGAAAGTGGGCAATGTAAATCAGAAAGGAAAGAAATATGTTTATCTTCGTAATGCTATGATAGGTATAAAAAATTTTAAGACCTTTAGGAATACAAGGAAAAAATGCAATAAAAAGAGAGCGTTGGGGAAAATGATTGGCAAGTCAATTGTGGTGGCTAGTGAGATGACATCTATGAGGGGGCACGAGACAGTGGGGGAGGAACGAATTTTGAAAAATTAAATGACTCTAGGCTTTGGGTGGAATTATTAATCCCGAGTAAAAAGGGGGAAATGAGGTTAACAAGTACGCAATGTGGGATGAAGATCCGATGGGGTGGAGGGAGGACTTATTAGGATTCTTTAGTAAAGATTCGAGAGTTTGATTTGAGGGGTATGAGAGTGAGCTAGGGGCTTTGTTTGAAAAGATTAAAAGTGAGGTGAGAGGAGGTGAGGAGAATAAGGTGGGAGAAGGAAGGAATATCTAAATAGCATTTTGTTTTAATGAAATCACGCATCATTTCATGGAATGTGAGGGGGTTGAATGACACTAACAACAGAGGTATTGTTGGTGGGGCCATTACTAGGTGGAAGCCCGATATATTCTATTTATAGGAGACAAAGATGAGATTTACAAATGATTGTAGCATTAGATGAATTTGGGGAGGTCGGGGGATCAATTGGGTCAGTTGGTACACTGTGGGTGTTACGGGAGGGGTGGTGATTTTGTGGAATTCAGGAGTGTTCAAATTATTGGGGAGCCTAGAGGAAAGGTGGTTGTTATCTTGTCTCTTTAGAAATTTGGAGGATGGGTTTACTTGGGGTTTCTCGAGTATCTACGGGCTCGTCGAGGACAAAAGGATGGGTTTATTGGGGGCAGGGTCGACACTTAGGGTATAGAAAGTGTAATTTTGATTACAAACTCAAACATGAACCATATATTCTATATGAATGTGTATACGTACAATATATGAAGGAATCAAAAAATTGCGCAGCGAGATTAGACAGAGAATGGTGTGATTTAGATAAAAAAAGAGATATTGGTGTGACGACAATGAGAGTTGACTCTGCAATTTATAGACATTCACTCCAACATTTGAATGGAAAAAAGGTGGTATAATATAGTTTCTGGAAAAAGTTGGTCAATATAGTTTCTTTCATATTTGTTAAGTAGTTTATCTGCATTCAATTACATTTTTGAACGGGCACATATTTTAATCGAAGAAGGAAATTCTTAAAACCCCACTGCGTTTTTCCTTATCCCATGATGATTTTTTTTATTCTGACATAATATTGCTGCTATCCAGAGAGATTTCAAAAATTTTATTAACTCCTTTCAAGACATTTCGAAAATATCACAAACATCTTATTTTAACTCGCTATAAGCGTTTTTGGCTCAAGTCGCTAGTCAATAATTTTTTTCCTTTAATCCATTAATATATTGTTTGCCCACTAAGGTACCCAATAATGTATACCTTATTTTTCATAATATATACAATAAATTTTGTACACAATATTTTTTTTGTAAAAATTGTAATTTATATGTGGAATTTATAATGTAACAATTTTTTTAATATATTCATGTTAAATTTGCATATATCATAACTCATAAGATATGCATTAAGGAGTGAGGGACCTTAGTGCACAAAAAATATGTAAGTGGGTTAGATCCAAATTAAATATTTGTCAAGATTGAAATGGAAAACTACTCTGAATTTATGCTCTCCTACAAGAGTTGGGGGAGTAAGGTGCAAACTTATTTGGTAATAAAAAACGTATTAAGATATTCCAATACTATCATTGGATGCATTAGAAAAAATTTTGTAACAAGTAAAGGGGGTATTTAGGAGAATGAGTGAAAGTTAATTAGTTAGTTAGTTAGTTAGTTTCAATGGGTAGTTTGCCCTTGATTTTGTTGAGTCAGTGGGTCTCTTAGAGTTGTTTGAGTTATTGAGTAAATTAGTCCTATTACGGATAGAGGAAAGAGATCAGAGATGGTTGTGCATATATACATGAATTACTGATTGCAAAATGCTATTTTGAATTTGTTTACAATTGTATTCTCTATCTCTTTATTTTTCTTCCAAGATCTTATTTTTTATGCTTTCTTTCACTTTTTCATTTACCAAACAACTTTCATTAGACTCATGATTCAAGAGTATTATAAGTGGCAATTGAGATGTTAATTCGTGGAAAAATCAATACGAAAAAATGCGTGATTAAGATTGTTAGAGGTGGTATCAAAGAGGTTAATCTCTTAGAAAATCAATACAAAAACATGAACTTTTCGCACTCACTTTTGATCAATACATTTTTCTTACATGCTATTGAAGCAAAACACCGTTAATTTTGATTTTTCATTCTAGTACCGAGACTAGTTCTTGATTACAGGTTAAAAGTTTCGTATTGGTACATCATTCTGGGTTAGAAGTTTCTTGTAACTTCAATCTCAGATTAATCTCCATGATGGAAGAATAAACAAGGTACTAAGGATTAGAAATTGTATTTAAAGATTAAGAATAAAAAAATAGTAAAATAATCAATATCCAAACAACAATATGAGATATATTAAAGAATATAAAAAAAGAGGTTATTATGGGTTGTCAGGCTATAATTGAACAATTGGAGGGAGGCGTGAAATTCATAGATCAACAATTCAAGAGACCCATAATTGGTCAAGACAAAAGCATATTTGAACTTTCCTTTTTAGATAACAACTCTTAAGATACTATTAATACGTGAATGTAGGGATATAAAAAAGAAAAAAAAATCTTAACAAACCTTCAAAAACCATTTGGTCAACCCTTTTTGACACAAATGAATACAAAACTGGTAAGGAGACATTCATCTAGAGGAAGCAACACTCAAACTTAAAATTTGGGTCCTCCACCTGTTCTTGTAGGAATGAGTTTGAGCCACCAACTACGATCGGGACCCGTCCGGACTTGATACTTTTTTGCATTACCGATCGAGCCCCAGTGCAAAAATTAGTTGCATTGAAATTCGAGTTAGGGTCAACCTCCCCAATCAAATGATGGGGTACGCACTACACCAAATATGCACTATTGTCATGGTCATTGACCTTGACAAGTTGGACTTGTCAAGGTCAATGACTGTGACAACTCGGGGTGAGACAACTTTTTTTGTCACGGACGTGTCACGGTCATCGACCGTGACAAGTTCGTTAGAATTGTCATTGTCGTGTCAAGGTCTATGACCGTGACAAGTTTAGTCACGGTCGTGTCATGGGCTATGACCGTGATAAAATTTGTCACGGACTTGTCACTTTCAAGGACCGTGGCAATTCTTTGTCATGGTCGTGTCAAGGTCAATGACTGTGACACAAAATGCGTATTTTTTGTCACGATCAATGACCTTGACAAGGGTGGCTGGTTGAAAGGTGAGAATTTTGTCATTTTGGTGTAGTGACGCCTTGCCGATTAACCTTGTTAACCTTATTTGTTACTATATTAAGTCCTTTATAGACTTGCATCTTATCCGAGTTGATTATCTTTGCTGGAAAGCTGGTGGCTAGATCGATTGACAAATGAGATTTCCCAGTGCTTGTTGCACCCATTACAAACACAACATTCATCTTGTGGAGGAGGGCATTGATGGTGGACATGATGATATAACTATAATAAAAAAAGGGAAAGAAGGGGAAAAACATACAAAGAAACTTTTAAGTACAAGTGAGACTTAGGAATAATACTGTAGAACAAGCTCATGAAACATGCACTTGTAACACTGAAATCTAATAAACTAGGTTTTATGAATGCCCGTCTCTTAATAACAATTGGATCTAACAAACTAGGAAAATATTTTTTGACTGAACTGATAAAAGAAGGTCTTATTTTTCTATATCCCGTTGATAAAAGGGTGTACAAAAAGTTAACAAAAAGTCTTGTGGCTTATTCACTACCAAAACTCTACACATATGAATCCAAGGCATGACCAACTAAAGATCTATTTTAAGATAATGTAAAACTAGGAAGACCAACATTGTGGAACCTTAGAAATTCTAAATAAATCTAAATGGTTCCTTAACATGAAATCTAATATACAACCAAATAACCAATAATGTACTACACAGGTCACGTGCCACTAAGCAACCAATCTTGTCATGCAATAAACGTTAACTGGTATAAAAGATCATTAAGATCCCTAACAGGCTATGGAGTTCCTTCTCTAACGGATGACCTAAGACAATGACTAAATCGTCTGGGGGCTGGGCCGACACTTAAGGAATAAAAAGTATAATTTTGATTACAAACTCAAACATAATCCATATATTCTATATGAATGTGTATACGTATAGTGTATGAAGGACTTGAAAAATTGCATAGGGAGATTAGACAGAGAATATCGTGGTTTAGATAGAAAGAGAAGGATTTGTGTGAGGACAAATGGAGCTGACTCTACAATTTATAGAAATTCACTTCAACATTTTAATGGGGAAAGGTGGTAAAATATAGGTTCGGTCCAACGTTGATCAATATAGTTTCTTTCATATTTGTTAAGTAATTTATGTGCATTCAATGACCTTCCATTTTATTTTTCGAATGGGCACATATTTGAAAGGAAGAAGGCAACTCTACCCACTGCGTTTTTCCTTATCCCACGATGACTTTTTTTATATTCTGACGTAATATTACTGCTATCCAGAGAGATTTTAGAAATCTTATTAATTCCATTTAAGACATTTCAAAAATATCACAAACATCTGATTTTAAGTGGTTGTAGGTGTTTTTGGCTCAACTCGCTAGTCAATAATTTGTTGGCTTTAATCCGCTGATATATTGTTTGCACACTAAGTTTCCCCTTAATGTATCCCTTATTTTTCATAACATATACAATAAATTTTGTACCTGAATATTTTTGAAAAAATTATAATTTATATGTGGAATTTATAATGTATATAATTTTTTTTAATATATTCATGTTATATTTGCTTATACCTTAACTTATAAGGTATAAATTATGGAATGAGGGACTTTAAAGCACAAAATATAGGTAAGTGAACTAGATCAAAAATAAATATTTGTGAGGATTGAAATGGAAAAATCCCCCTGAATTTATGCTCTCCCAACAAGCATTGGGGGACTGAGGTGCAAACTTATTCGGTAATTAAAAAAACATCTTAAGATATTCAAAACTATTACTGGATGCATTAGAAAACAATTTGTAATAAGTAAATGGGGGGTATTTAGGAGAATGAGTGAAAGTTATATAATTAGTTAGTTAGTTAGTTTCAATGGGTAGTTTGCCGTTAATTTCATTGTGTTCGTGAGTTTCTTAGAGTTATTTGAGTCGGTTCATCCTATGATAACCCGAGGATAGAGAATAGAGATGCGTGTGCATATATACATGGATTATTTACTGTAAAGTTCTATTTTGGATATGTTATTACAATTGTGTTCTCTGTCATTCTATTTATCTTTCAAAATCTTATTTTTTACGCTTTCTTTTGCATTCTCATTCACCAAATAACTTTCAGAAGACTCTCATGATTCAACAGTATTACAGGTGGCATTAGAGCAGTTAATCCGTGGAAAAATAATACGAAAACATGCATTATTCACAAGTGGTAAAAGTGGTATCAGAGAGGTTAATCTATAAGAAAATCAAATAAAAAACATGCACTTTTCCCGCTCACTCTTAATCAATGAATTTTTCTAACATGGTATCGAAGAAAAGCACCGTAATAAATTAATTATGTCATTCCAAGTTTGAATTTTTGACTTTTTACTTTAGTACCGAGATTGGTTCTTCATTTTGCGTTAGAAGTTGCTTGTTGGTTCATCATTTTTGGCTAGAAGTTTCTCGTAGTCTCAATCTCAAATTAGTCACCATGATGAAAGAATAAACAAGGTAATAGGGATTAGAAATTGGATTTAAAGATAAAGATTAAAAAAATTGTAAAATAATTGATATCCAAACAACAATATGCGATATCTTAAAGAAGATAAAGGGATTGTGGGTTGGCAGGCTATAGTTGAACGATTAGAGGGTGCACTACACAAAAACAAGATTTTAGTAACATATTATTTTTTTATTACTAACAATATTTTACTTTTACTATTTCTTACAGTAAATTACCGTTAGTAATTAATATAATATATCCATTACTAATTTTCGTTCAATCTTTTAAAATTGTATATTAAAAAATAAAATGGGAAATTTTCCCTCCCAAGGAAAAAAAATCCCCACTCTTGCCAAAATAATTCGCCCCCAACACATCGCATAGGGCTTGTCCTCCTCAACACATCACATAGGGCTTGTCCTCCTCAACACATCACATAACTCAACGCTCGTTGTTTGCTCTGATCGACCAATCTTAGTTCATCTATTTTATTAGTTTGATCGAACAACACTTCACATAGGTGGGCGCTCAAAACACAGATCGTCATCTTCCTCCAATCCTCAATGTCATCCCCATTCGTTTTGTTCAAACCAAGGTAAATTTCATTTTTTGTTTTCATGAGTTTTATCCTCTCCTTTTCTTTTTATTAGTTTCTTAAAAGCAGTGTTACGAATCGTTTTTATGATATGGTCTAGGGTCTATACTCAAAGTGTTCGTGTTGTTTGCTAGTTCTGTGGTGACCTTCATGTATGTAAATGAGCTACCATTAAATAAGATAGTATTAATCATCCACATCTAATGTATTTATTATTTCTCTATTTAATTTGTAATACCCCGTGCTTTTATAGAGATTTAAATTGCATAAGTGGGAGTAATGTGGAAATTTGAGGAATTTCTGTGAATAATAATTTTTGGAGTTTAAAAGTGTTAGATGGTTACCGACTTTTGTTACATTTACTTTTGGGAGTAAGTAAATAAGTTGGTTTATTTTAATTACATGTCGTAGTTGGGTAAAACGACAAAGGATAATATTTTAATTGGAAAACCCTTATTGAGATGTATTGGGTTTATTTAATGAATAGTAGTTAAGTGACGGTGGTGACAATTATATTCAACACAAATAAATGAGAGAAGCGCAATAACTAAGGAAAATAAGGAAGATGAAATGCCAATCACACAACACAATATGTACGTGGTTCATCAAGAATGCCTACGTCCACGGTGGTGCAGTCAGTATTATTTCTATATACTCCGGGGAGCATTTATAGAGAATATAGTGCGTGCCTTTTGCCCCGAGTTTAGGGTTTATTATATACATGTCTATCCTTGAGGAGTGTGGGTGTTGGACTCCCCCACATCCATCATCTTCTCATAGAATATCTCTATTTAATTGAGGTGAGGGGTCCAGACTTTGGGCCGTTTTATTAGGCTACTCGTCTGGGCCCATAATGGTAAATTCGGGTACCCACAATTGCCCCTAAAGTTGTTGGCCACAATTTGGGCTCAATAAATTTAAATGATTTTTCATAATGTCACTTTTGTGAATCGTGTAACTCTTTCCAAAGTCGAGAATGGATTTAGGCGGCAGTTGCTTCGTGTCCAGTGCGCGATGATTGGGAGAATTTAAAAGCTATTTGGAGCAGCGTTCCATAGTTGTCGTTTCAAATTTCTTTGCGTTCACTCATCTTCTGCGAGTTTTAGCTATTGTGTCTTCTTCTCCAGGCCTTCATTTTCTTCGCTTTCAATCTCCCTCATCATCTGGGCTTGTGATCTTGCATCGTCCAAGTCAAACTTTCATCTCGTAAGTCCTCGTTGCTCTTTCTTTGTGCTTTCTTTGTTGAGTTTTCTCTGAATTTGTGATTTAGGGTTTACAAATGTCAAAGATAGGTAATAGATCAGTGTCTGAGTTCAGAAAGTTCTATAATGTCCTAGAATGGGTAGAGATTGAGTGCGCCTCTCTCCCAAAGAATGTTAGAGAGACAGAGGGTGCTCATTGGATTCATGTCGTGTTGCTTTCTCAAGGGGGCTTTCTTTTCCTCCAAACAATTTGTTCCTTCATTTCTTTGGTTATTTCAACACTGTTCCTGCACAGTGTTCACACAACGTATGGAAGATAATCAATGGTGTTCATAGAATAAATCAACTTTATGGCACTAAATTAGGACTCACCGAAGTTTGTTTTTATTATTCCTTCTCTCGAACTAGCTCTGGTCTTCTTTACCTCAAGGCCCGGAGTCCTGACAGGGTATTGGTAGTAAATTTACCTAATTCCCATAAGGACTACTGACAAGATAGCTTTCTTTCTAGGAATTGGCTGTTCTCCCGCCAGACTAAGGGGTCGAGGTCTGATAGATTCACTGTTTCCTTTTATAGGGAAGAGTACATAGGTAGTCTTTGCTCTGCCCTTTCGATCTCTTTGTTAATGTGTGACTCTTATAACTCTTTCATGTTTTCTTTTTAGTGAGGATAAAGAACTTAGAGCCTGCCCTCAGTGAGGTTTGAACTTTCGAGCTGATTAAAGCTTGGAATATCATGGAATCTTTAGCTGACAGTGAACATCCCCGATCTGCTACTTTCCTACTCGAGTACAAGAACATTGGGTCCAGTTTTATTGCGAGGCCTGTGGGTAGCATCCCTGAATTTGATACTTCTGAAGAAGTTGTTGTCGATCCTATTCAATTGGATGAGGAAGAGAGCAGTTATGAGAGTGATATCAGAGGAGGTGCTGAAGGTGGTTTTGGTGAGGAGAGCTCTAGTAGTGACAGTTCTTCTAGCTCAGAAAGGTTTCTAGCCCAAGAACCATCGAGTACATCCATCAGCTCTAGCGAGGAAATGGTTCCTCCAAGGAAAAACTTGATCCGTGATGATGATGATGATGATGATGATGATGATGATGTGCTTCTCGCTCAGAGGTCGAAGAAGAAGAAATCCAGCAGTGGGGCTGTTGCCACTGGTTCTCGGTCTGCTACTCAGGAGCAGGAGAAGAAGAGAAAAGAAGAAGAAGAACAGTTGAGAGAGAGAGAGAGAGAGAGAGAGGAAGAGGGAAGATGAGATAAAGAAGATTGAAGAGAAAAAAAAGATTGAGGAGCGAAAGAGGGTAGAGAAGGAGAAGGAGAAGGAGGAGGAGAGGAGGAATATGGAAGCAATGACGAAGGTTGGGCAGGCCTTAGTGCCTGTGTCTGCGTTGCCATAGGGGGCCTCGATTGCCATTTCTCCTCAGCTGGCCCCTACGCTGCTCGAGAGAGCAGTCCTTCCTACTAATCCCCAAAGGGCAATGGGGACTGACCAGTTATCCTTACAAGCGAGTCAGAGGCTAGCCTTGGTAAGTGTGTATCTCTTTTCTAATGCTCGTCATATTCTGTCTATTTATTTCTTCTAATATTTTCTTTTTCTTGCAGCTCGTGACTTACTTCGCCGTGCTCTATCGCTCTCGCGATGAGCTGGTGAATAAGAATGGTGAGTTGGAGAGGTAGAACACTGCTTTCAAAGTTAAGGGTACCGAGCTCGAGGCCAGCTTAAAGGCCGTTGATGTTGCTCAGATGTCTTCTGATCTGAACCTTATTAAAGCCAATCGAGAGAGGGAGGCATCGTTTAAAGAACTGAATGAACTGTGATAGGCCTACAACTTGGTATGTTCGAGCAAGCTGGCGGTAGTGGAGGAGAATAAGGTGCTGAAGGAGAAGGAGTTCGAGGTAGCCACCGTTAAGTAAGACTCATATAACTTTGGGTGGGATGCCGCATATAAAGATGCTGAGGTTCAGATAGGCTATATCAGTCGTCTGAACTTAAGAAAGGCTGGAACAAAGCCCTTTGGGCTGTCGGGATGGATATCGCCTCTCCCTTATTCGATGAGCACGATCCAGGCCCAAATCCAATCGTGGATGAAGCCCCTACCCCAGCCATCGAAGGTGTTGACCCTACCTCCCAGTCAGTTCCTATTGATTCCCTTCCTGTTCGGGTAACAGAAGTTGTCCCTTTTGAGGGAGATTCTCCTACTGATGCTGATAAGGGGAAGCAGCCAGCTTCTTCTGAATAACCTGAGGTCGTCAGCTAATTTATCCTTAGGATTGCTTTTGTATTTTTGTTTGTAATGTTCCTCTCTGTTTCTCGACGTACTATGATCCTTTTATGTATTAATGAAATGAGAAGGTTTTTTTCCTCAGTGTACTAATTCATTTTATACATTACTACTCTTTCATGGCCTGTAGTTGATTGATTTAGATGACTATATACCGACCACTTCTCAATTGGGTAGAATGCTTGGTCCTGATGTGAGTCCCGAAGTTCATCCTACCTTTGTGAGAATTTTCAAATCGATGCGATTGAGGAATAAGAGTTTCATAGAGCAGACGTAGCTCGTTATTAAACTGAAAGATAGGCTTTAGGAGATGGAAGAAGTTGGAGCTTCTGTTCAAGAGGAAGTGAATACTCTGAGAGCAGGACTCCTCGACGCTACCGAGATTAACAAAGTTGGAGAAATTCTACAACAGGAAAATGAGTCTTTGAGGAGGGAAGTATTGCTCCTCAAGGAGCATGCGCCGAGAACTACACCTCACATTTTAAGGGGTTCCTCCTCATCATGAGCTGGCGCAAAACCGAGCGACGTTCCTCCAGTGATACGAGGTTCTACCCCATCGACCGTTTCGTGAGCTGGTACAAATGCAAGAAGCCCAACTAGGGAAATGGATGAGCTTCATGAAGATGTTCGTCGAGCATATGTTATTGCTGATGGGCTTCAAAGGGATGTCACATGGTTGAGGAATCTATTTAAGAGAGGACCTCAGCGAGTATGGGCTGACAGTTACGACCAAGGTTGGGTGGATACTCTGACCAAGGGGATGGTTAAGTGCCCTAAGGGAGCTACAAGTTCTAAGGAACTCAATATTCTAGTATCGTCATGAGATCTCCCCTTCCACTTTAAGGCCTAACCCCTTCAGGAGGGATGATCAGTGGATCCCCATCGATGCCATCCCTCGGCAGCTATTGGAGCCAGATGTGAATGAGGTCGAGGAGGAATTAGCTCCTCATCCGGATGACGGTTGAAGAGCATAAGTGGCTGATTATCTTGTTCAGAGGCCTCAACCTTATTAAGATTTTACCAGTTGTAACTCTGTACACATACGTAATGAAGCAATGTAGTATTGATCCTTTGGGTGATCTCGCCGATTATACATGGGTTGTCCATTTTTGTTGTGATGAAGTAATATAAAATTTATATTTTGGGCGAACTCGCCGACTAAACAAGTGTTCCATATTCTTTGCTTGATAATCTTGGGCTTCTCTTGGATGACTAGATTGGTAGGTTTGTATTGTCGAGTAAGCGTCCCTCCAGTCCAGTATGCTTATGAGATACCATTCTGCCTTACTTTACCTTTTAGGTTGTGTCGTCATACTCCCTTAGGCCTAAGTGTGGCAATTAGCGAGGACACACCTGGTGTTTGATGCTCTATCTGATCAGGGTTTTGTTGACCAAACATTGTTTGGCGATAAATTTGATTTGGCCGAATTGCCTAAGGATCTCCTGTAGGGCTTCAAATATTGCCAGGGGCAATGCTAAGAGGTTGTTCGTGCTTCATAACGAAAACCTGAGGAAATTTTTTTCCCTGCTATCATGTACTGAGTAGTGTACCTGTCACTTGGAAAGGGTGTGCAAGTTATAAAGTTAATATATTAGTTAGCTAACACCTCATAGAATGCAACTGCCAAATAACTTTTATTAATCATAAGTAAATGAGTTGCCATTTTCATAAATCTGGTCAAAAAGAGAAAGAAAAAACTAGAAATAAAATTTCTTAAGATTCGCCGCATTCTATGCTCGGGGTATCTCTCTGCCCTCCAGCGTTTCTAAGTAATAGGCTCCTTGCAGATCATCTCTTGTTATCTTAAATGGTCCTTACCAGTTTGTCCCCAACTTGCCATCTGATGGTTTTACTGCGCTGCCAAGGACTTTCTTTAGGACATAGTCACCAACTTGGAATGCCCTTGGATTGACCTTCTTGTTATAGTGTTTTGCGAGCTGTTGCTGATAGATCGCTAATTTCACTAAGGCAATTTCCCTTCATTCGTCGGCTAGGTCGAGTTTAGCGAGTAATCCTGCATCATTTTGGCCCTGGTCGACAAGGGTGGACCTCATAGTTGCTAGGCCTGCTTCTAACGGGATGACCGCTTCCATTCCATATGTTAGTGAAAATGGGGTTTCCCCCATTGCCTGGCGTGGGGTAGTGCGGTAAGCCCACAAAATATGTGGCAGTTCGTTCACCCATGCTCCTTTGGCTTGCTCTAATCGTTTCTTTAACCCATCTATCACTATTTTGTTAGAATTTTCAGCTTGACCGTTGCTCTGAGGATACGCGACCGAGATGAAATAGTGCCTGATCTCGTGCTCATTGTAGAAGCTCTAGAAAGGGCCACTTTCGAACTGTGTTCCGTTGTCATTGATGATGGTTCTAGGGATTCCAAAATGGGTAATTATGTTTTTCCTTATAAATATCATCATACCTGCATCTCGGATATTTGAGAGTGTCTCTTCCTCGACCTATTTGGTGAAGTAATCTGTTACAACCAGTAGATACTTGCGGTTTCCGGTGGTGGTAAGGAGTGGTCCTACGATGTCCATTCCCCATTGGGCGAAGGGTCAGGGACTGGTGAGTGATCTTAGGTCGCTGGTAGGTTGGTGGACTATAGGGGCGTGTAGTTGACATTTCTTGTAGTTGTGAGCAAACACTACTGAATATTTTTGCACATATGGCCACCAGTATCCTTCCTTCATAGCTCAAAAAGCTAGTGATCTTCCTCTAATATGGCTCCCATAGATTCCTTCGTGGAGCTCGTGTAGAATCTTATCGACAACCCTCAAGTGAACGCATTGTATGTAAGGGCCAGAAAACGATCTCTTATACATCTTGCCCTCGGGAGATAAGTGAAAGCGAGAAACTTTGAATCTTATCTGATGAGCGGTCTTCCTATCACATGGAAGTGCACTATCCTTCAAATAGTCCCTTAAAGGGTCCATCCAACTGGGTACTAACTCAATCTGGAGCACATGTTCAACTCCTGGCAGCTCATCACTCTGGTAGATGCTCGGGTGAGCGAGGAAGTCGATGGGGATCGTTCTTTTCAAGTTAGAATTGATTGTCGAACCCAGGGCTGCCAGGGTGTCATCATGGCTGTTCTGTCCTCTGGGAAATTGCTGGACACTGACTTCCTCAAATCCGGCCATTAGCGTATTGGCCAAGGCGAGATAGGCTCCCATTCTTTCATCTCTTATGTTGTAGTCCCCACTTATCTGAATGGAGACTAATTGTGAGTCGCTGAGCACCTGTAACTGCTTCTCTCCTAAAATGTGTGACTTCTGGAGGTCGTATATCAAAGCTTCATATTCCACTTTATTGTTGGAGGTTTCAAATCCAAGCCTGATTCCCTGTTCAAGGGTTGTATCTTCTGGAGTAACAAGCACAATGCCCACTCCTGCCCCCTTTCAATTAGAGGCTCCATCAATAAATAATCTCCATACTCCCTTTGTTGCGTGGTTCTCTCCTTACTTTATGGGTTGAAGTTGGTCTAGAGGATGCTCGCCTATGAATTCAGCTATGAAATCAGTAAGGAATTGTCCCTTGATTGCATTCCTTGGATGAAATTGGATGTCAAATCATCCGAGCTCTACTGGCCATTTAGTCAGTCTGCTTGACAGATCCTCTTTCCTCAGGATTGCTTTAAGGGGGTGCGATGTAAGAACAAAGATGGTGTGAGCTTCAAAATAGTGCTTTAACTTCCTTGAAGCTACTACAAGTGCAAAGGTGAGCTTCTCTAATGGTAAGTACCGCTGCTCTGCCTCTAATAGAGACTTGCTCGCGTAATAAATGGGGTGATGGATTCCTGCTTTCTCGCACACCAGCGCAGAACTCATGGCGTGGTTGGAAACGGCGAGGTATAAGTAAAAAGAATCTCTTTCTTGGGGTATGACGAGTAGGGGTGGTGAGCTAAGGTAGTCCTTGAGCTCATTCAATGCTTGTGAGCAATCTTGATTCCATTCTACTGCCTTGTTTCCCTTCAAGAGCTGGAAGAATGGTTTGCACTTCTCGGAGGACTTCGAGATTAAACTGTTCAAGGCAGCGAGTATGTCGGTGATCATCTGTATGTCTCGTATTGTGCGAGGGGGTTGTACCCTCTTGATTGCATTGATCTGGTACGGGTTAGCCTCGATGCCTCTCTTACTGACTAAGTACCCAAGAAATTTTCCTGACTGGACACCAAAAGAACACTTGCTCACGTTGAGTTTCATTCGGTATTTCCTGAGGATCTCAAATGTTCTCGATAGGTTTGAGAGGTGGTCTTCTTTGCTTCTTCTCTTGACGAGCATATCGTCGATGTAGACCTCCATGGTGTCTCCCATTTAGTCTTTGAACATCTTGGTGACCAGTATTTTTGAGCCCGAAGGGCATGACTTTGTAACAGTATAATCTGACGCTAGTGATGAATGCTGTCTTGTCCTGGTCTGGTGCATACAGAGGGATTTGATGATACCCCGAATATGCATCTAGAAAACTCATTCTTTCGTGATCTGCTGTGGCGTCCACCAATTGGTCAATTTTCGGGAGGGGAAACTGTCCTTAGGGCAATCCCTATTAAGTTCAGTGAAGTCGATTCAAACTCTCCATTTCCCATTATTCTTTGGAACTACTACTGGGTTAGATAACCATTTGGGGAATTGGACCTCCCGTATGGATCCTGCATCCAACAATTTTTTAACTTCTTTTTCTACGGCTTTTGCCTTCTCGGGTGTAGTTCGTCGTGCCTTCTAGGTGATAGGTTTAAAAGTGGGGTCGACATGCAACCGATGACAAATCACACTGGGATCAATTCTAGGCAGCTCTTTTGGTTCCCATGCGAAAACGTCTATGTTGCTTCTCAACAAAATCATCAATTCCTTTTTTTCTTGATCTGTGAGAGAAGATCCAATCAAGAATACCCTGTTCTTCTTGCTACCACCAGTTGTAACTTCCACCAGATTTTCCATGACCCACTCAGAGGGGAGGAGCTTGGTCTACTCCACTCCGGGTCTTTAGTACCTTAACTGCTAATTTGAAGGTATCAGACCTTCTTGTTCCTCGACCTTCTCATTGGGCTTCTCAGCCTTCTTCTCTGGTCTAGGGCAGATGGATGCTATAAAGCACCTTTTTGCCATCGGTTGATCTCCATGGATCTCCATTACTCCTCGCTCGGTCACATACTTGAGTTTCTGGTGGTAGGTCGAGGGGACTGCCTTCATCGCATGTAGCTATCCTCTGCCGAGGATAGCATGGTATGGGGAATTAATGTCGACTACCAGAAACTCAATCATCTTGGAGATACTTCCTCCCCTTACCGGTAGTATAATCTTTCCCAATGGGATAGTCACTTTTCAAGCGAAGCGAACTAGAGGGACAGTGGCCTCCTTCAGGTCGGCGACGCTCAACTTCAATTTTTTGAGCAGATCGAGATACATTACCTCGGATGAACTTCCTTGGTCGACGAGCAACTTATCGACGTCATAGTTGGCAATCCCGAGGTTAATGATCAAGGCTTCATGGGGTGGGGTTCTCACTCCCACCAGATCTTCATCAGTGAACACGATATATTTGCTATAGTCGAAATCATCTGCTCACCGATGTTTTCCTGATTGGGTCTTTGCTGGATCGATCTGGAAAGCTTGCATCACTACTGTATGCTTTTTTACCTTCATCCGAGCTGAATTCCCCTGAATCTGCTTTATATCAGATGCCCCGTGAATTACTGCGAATTCATGGCCAGCATCGTCCTCGAGTACGTTATCATGTCATGCTTCTCCATTGGCAGCGACTTTCTCTATATTCTTCTCCACAAACTCGTTCAGATGCCCAGACTGGGCCAGTTCTTCGAGGTGGGACTTAAGAGCTTTGCAATGCTCAGTCTTATGTCCTCCCTCTTTACGAAAAGCGCATCTCAGCGAGTTGTGTCTCTTTGAGGGATCTCCTCCCATCTTTTTGGGCCACTTAATAAATGGGTCGTCTTTGATCTTTGCAAGAATCTTGTAAATCGGTTCTCTCAAGACAGTGTTAACTACCTGAAATGATTTTGACACGGCGTTGTTGCCTCCGTTCTTGGAGCCATTATTACCCCCATTATTTCCTCCTTTCTTCTGGTTCTCAGCTTTGTCATTGCCTTTGGCAGCGAGCTTAGTTCGATCATTCTCCCCTGTGCGGAGGCGAGTCATGTTCTCCACCTTGACCTATTTCTCGATGAGAGCCATCAGGTCGTCGATGGTCATGGCCTCTTTCTTTGTTTGGGACTGGTACAGAAGGGAAAAGCTGGGAAGCCCAATTTTGAAGGAGGCCACTACTACCTACGCCGAGAAGTCCTCGACCTCATTGAATAACTCCCAGTACCTCTTCGCGTAGTCTAGGAGGGTCTATTGAGGTCTCTTTTTCATTGTTAGCAAAGCATCCATCCTTTTGGGATGGGAGCTACTAGTAATGAAGCGGGTCGTAAAGAGCTCGGACAGGGACTCAAAGCTCCTGATAGACTTGTAAGGGAGCCTTTCAAACCATTTCTGCGCCACTCCATGCAGACTCGAGGGAAAAATCTGACACATCAGTGCATCTCGGTGGTTCCAGAGGGTCATGGCTTGCCTGTACGGCCTAATGTGATCAATGGGATCAGTTTTTCCATTATAAATCTTGAATCTTGGAATAGAGAATTTCATGGGGGCTTCCTCTTCTTCTATTTCCCTCGAGAAAGGGGATTTCATCTGGGTCTTGAGAGCTCATCTAGTAACCTCCCTGGTCAATCTTGCACCACTATGTGCTGGGTGTTGGTCCATCTCCCTTTGGACCAAATTTCATATGTTCTCATTGCTGCGAGCTGGGCTCCTGTAACGGTGAGTTATCCGCTGGTTCTCGAGTGAGTCGCTGCTTGACTCGTGACTTTCAGTCTTTTGGGATCCATGCCTAGGGCTCCTTCCTCGGCTGCGAGACTTGCTCGCCTGAGGTCTAGGAGTGTGGTACGGACGTCGCCTAGTGCTGCGATGGATCTCTTTCTCCATATTTTCTAATTTTCTATTGAGGCAAGCATTCTCAGCCTCCTGCTTATGAGAGGAATCCCTTTGCTCTTGGAGCCTCGCCTCATAGGCATCAATCATCCTGGAGATTTGCGTGGACCTTGCTGGTCCTTGGATTTCCTCTGAGGCTGGACTTTCTGGGTGATCCCTCTGATCTGAATGCCGAACTTCAGATCTGATCCTATGAGGAGTAGGTTATTCTTAGATATCTCCTGCCTGAGAAGAATTACTGTTGTAACCAGACATTTTGAACTTCTTAGTTGGTGTGGGCTTTCTGAGGAAAGAGAAACGTTCCCACAGACGGCTCCAATTATGGCGACAATTATATTCAACACAAATAAATGAGATAAGCGCAATCACCAAGGAAAATAAGAAGATAAAATGCCAATCACACAACACAGTATGTACGTGGTTCAGCAAGAATGCCTACGTCCACGGTGGTGCAGTCGGTATTATTTCTATATACTCCGTGGAGCATTTACAGAGAATACGATGCGTGACTTTTGCCCTAGGCTTAGGGCTTTTTTTATATAAATGTCCATCCTCGGGGAGTGGGGGTGTTGGACTCCCCCACGTCCATCATCTTCTCCCAGAATATCTCTATTTAATTGAGGTGAGGGATCCGAACTTTGGGCCGTTTTTATTAGGCTACTCGTCCGGTCACATAATGGTAAATTCGTTTACCCACAATGACTCAGATGGAGATTTCGAGTGCGTGGTTGGTTTCGAAATGACCGAGATAGTCAGAACAGAGTATCCAGGGGTAGTGTTTAGGTTCCAGGGACTTTTGGACTAATAGGGACCCATAATTGAGTAAACGAGTCATTTTTGGGTTTATAAGGGATAAACCCTTATTTCTCTCTATATAAAGCACGAGAGTGCGGTAGAAAGGTAATAAAAGAGAGAAAATAAGAAGATAAGAGAGGAGGAGAAGAAAGGAAGAAAGAAAAGGAGATTCCGGCAAAACTCCGCGGGATTCGACTCGAGGTTGTCGGATTTTATCCACGAGGCAAGTGTTTACTTGATATATTCCTTTAAGAATAAAATCTCATATTTTAGTTCGTGTATAAAACTATAAAGATTTTTGGGCTGTGTTTTTTGTGAATGAAAACGAGTTTTTCGAAAGATTAACGAGTAAACCCCGAATAATATTCGATTAAAGAAATTTAGGAATTAATTGAAATTAGTTGTTGGTTATGGATTCTAGGATGATTAGAACCCTTTTTATGTGTATATATATGGTTGTTTGAGGTTGTATGATGATGGGAGAGAAAATAAAAATTTAGGAGGTGTATTAATGGAGGTTTGGTATTTTGGAGAAGAAGGTGAATAGTGACAGTGTCACTTCCGAATCAATTCTCCTAGGAAGAGAATCGATTCGACTTTTTGTCAAAAAATGAAATTTGTATATATTTTCAATACGGTCGCGTGGGCTCTGACCGTGTATTTTTCTGATTTTGTTTTGATTTATAATGATTTTTCTACGGAAGACCGTCCGAGATCGAAATCTTTATTTAGAAATCAAACCTGGCATTGGAAGAAAAGAAATTTACGTGTTAGTTGGAAATCAGTGTTAGGATGATTATATAGTTGGTGGTTGAGATTAGAAACCATAAAAATGGAGGTTGAGTGGATATTTGGGTATTTTGTAGATTGATTAATCGGCCAAACAATGCCCCTTGAACAGGGCGAATCGATTCGGGTCTAGATCGAATCGATTCGCATAAGGCGACCTGTAAACCTGTCTCAGGAAAAATCGATTCGATTTAAGACCGAATCAATTCTCCTTCGAGGACCTGTGTGCAGAACACTTTTCGAATCAATTCGGATGGAAACCGAATCGATTCGCTAGTCGTAATCGATTCGCATTTGGGGCGAATCCATTAGCCTTTGTTGAATTTGGAAGTTTTCCTTCTTTGAGTTTGGGGGGAGTTAAATTAAAATTGGAGATTATTATAGGGGATTCTAGTTATGATATTAGGACTCCTAGATCACAGTATTGAGGATGAGTAAACCTTGGAATGAAAGAGAGAACCTTTGATTAGTTTAATGTACAATTCAGGGTATGGACTTAGTGAAGGTTCGGGTCAAACAACGTTTGAGAGAGGTCTTCGGCTAGTGTGTATAGAGAATACTTATAAGTTTAGTATTGTAAGTGTGTGGATACTTATATATTATTACGAATGGGAATAGTCGGAGTATTAGCTATCGCTATGATAGTTTGACAATTATAGCCATAGGTATTGAGAAATAATATAAATTATATATACGACGTTGTTACAGTATATATAATATGATACAAATAAATATATCTATGTGTGATTGGTATATTTGTACTTTAGAGGCTGATTCTACGGGCTTTCCTTTGGTGTAGGGTTTGAACAGCCAGATTATATATTTTCTCTTGTGCGATCCGGGGAGGTTATGCGATGTGGGTGAATCCCTTGGATTGAGGAACAGGGAGAGTATATCTCCAGGTCATATCGTCATGCATTCGAGTGCGATGTGTGTACTCGACTTACAGAGGGAACATGACCACCTCCACCATTGTGTATTTATACCATGGACATGATTGAGTCTGGCTTGGTACCGTGGTAGAGTGAGTATAACCGGATTCGGATAGGCACTATGAGACTGCATCCTTATGTTATAGATCGAAGGGATGGTTATTATACTTATGGTTGTCATAGGTATAATTATGCTTGTTGTGTATAGTATATTGTTTGTATATGAAGATGAATAATTATATAAAGTAAACTTGTGTAAAGTTAAAAGATTTAATAAGAGTGATTCCCTTTTTGGTAGATTTATATTCGGATTTATATGATAATGAATTATAGGTTCTAGTAAGAACTAGCTCTCTCTCTCTCTCTCTCTCTCTCTCTCTCTATATATATATATATATATATATATATATATATATATATATATATATATATATATATATATATATGTGAGCTACATATGTATATATGCGTTATGTGTTGAGGGCCTAATGAATCACGACGATCAACATTGACAGGTAGTAGTGTATCGGGAGGGTTCCTTAATTGGATTTCACTTCGCGAGACACCCCACGCACAAACGTAGACAAAGGTTGGGAATGGGGAGAAGTTTAGCCCTTACTACTCGGGTAAGAGGAATTTTAAAGGATGGTTGAATGGTTTAGTTAGGCAGGGTAACTTAACTAGGTTCTATAAAATGTATGCGATTGGTGTGCACTATTAGAAGAGGGGTGAGGGATGTCTTATGGGAGTGCGATACCAATTTAAATATGAGATAAATCATATTTTAAAAATATGGTGTTTATGCACTTGCAAAATATTTTCAAACTCGGGCTCTGACCCGTTTCTCTATTTTCTCCTCTCTTTCTATATATATATATATTATATATATATATATATGTGTGTGTGTGTGTGTGTGTGTGTGTGTCGAGACACAAGGACGCCTGGATGATGATCCTTTCGAGTCAGACGTTGCTGCAGCAGCTGTGGATGCATGCATGAGGTATTTTTAGACGCTTCTATTCTTGTGATCTAGATAGGAAGCATTGTAGTAACACTCGGGACGAAAGCCTAGATGTATTCATTTATACTTTACCACCTTTTAGTGCAACATTCGATTTGGATGTATTATGTTGAGCCGAGTGCTCGGTTATTTTAATTCATTTTAGTTTCATATATATAAACTGTGTGAATGTTTTATTTGAATGGTTTGGTTAAAAAGATTAGTTAAATAAAATTTTGATGCCACCCTAAGAGGTTATTAGTAATTAAATTGGTTTTCGATGGTGATGCTAAGAATGAACCATATGAGACTCATGTTTTAATTTGGTATAGTATTGATCACCCTGTATTTTATTAGGCAGGGTGTCATAGATGGTATCAGAGCATCAGGTTCTAGTGTCCTTAGGAATCTGTGCGGACGTACTATGGTTTCAGTGTTGCTTTCTATTTGATATAGAGCCTTATAATTAGGATTGTTGATTCCTCTTGAGAGATTTCGTTCTCCTGCCATTATGTAAGATTATAGTAAATCCTTTGCGCGCTCATTCGAGGTTCGTGTGCTGATCGAGGAAGGGCGACTAAGGAAGGCCATGATGAGGGCAACAGGAGGCGGGGCTTAGTTGGAGCTATAAGTTGAAGTAGGAATAGAGGATCGCAGTCGAGGTCACTCCTCTTAGTGGAATTGTCAAGGATTTCTACAATGACTACTAAAGTATAATAGTTATAATTATCCAAGTACTGCTATAGTAGAGAGTGGTTCTAAACTCGAATTACGCCATGAAGTTAAGTTGGGGAAAAATATTGAAAAGGGTCTTTGACAAGGACCATATGTTGAAGTTAAGTCATGTGAAGTCAGTGTAGCTGTACTCAGTGGAAGTAGAAGGCTCAGAAGCTTTGGCTTAGAGCAAGGTATGTAAATACCCATATGTGAAAATTTGAGGAAATTTTTTTCACTCATGGGAGCTATATTGAAATGGTGGGATTACGGATGGATGTAACTGTTAGTTCCTTTGGTTTATCAAAAATGAAGAAAATGTAGTTCTGAATTATTCACGTAAGGATAGGTCAGAGGCCGACAGTGAATAAAGAGTTATAAGGATAAGTAAACTTGGTACCGAATTAAGGTAGGTACAATAAAGAGAATATCCTTCAGATGAATGATAGGCTCACTAAAAAATTATTGCTAACACTTATGGAGAATTTGTGCACGTGGAACCCCATTGGTGGACATCCACCCAAGAATTATTTGAAACAGGGTTGTTGAGGCCTGTGGTGGAGTTTCCTTTTGACTAAGAAGTTAAGGGGACTATGAAGGCGATTGTCAGGATCGAGACTGTAGATTTTGAGATACTGATAACCTTAACATGGTCAGGTGGCCAAAGATGGAGAATGTTGCAATGTGTAGCATAGAACCATGTGATTAGTCCTTACCTAGTAGGAGTTAAAGGACAAGAGTAGAGTTCTTAGATGGAGCATTGATTAAATTAGTTTTTGGTTTAGTTAAGACAAGTGTACTATGTCTAGAAACCAATTGGAGCAGTGAGGGAGATTGGCGAAGTTATTTTTATGAGTTTCACCTCGGACGAAGGAGCTATATTTTGTGTGGCAAGATTGAGTCACAGTATTTCATGTGTGTGGTTCGAGTTTACTGGTAGTATCGAAAAAATTATATAGTGTATGTCTATATGTTTTTCTGCGGTAGCGGGGTTCTATTTTGAATTTATATCAGGTTTGTACTCCTCATTTTGTGTCTGTTATACGAGTATAGTACTATTGTAAGAGTAATGTATTTGTGGATTATCGAAGCAATAGCAGGCTAATGATTGCAAGACTATCATAGTCGCAGTTCCAGGGTCGAACTGGTTGTTGTTGCGATATCTCACCTAGATACCGGTTGAGCTCGCCTTTATTATGTGTTTAGATGGAACTTCAGTGAGTAGATGTTTCACTAGCATGATTTAAGTGCATGGGGATATGGAGGATATATATAATTTTTCATGTTATACGCTAACATACCTCCATAATCGACAAAGTTAAGTAGTAGTGTATTGGAGGGGTTCCTTATTTGGATTTCGCTTTGCGAGACACTCCACGCATGAACCTTAACAACATTGGGAGTGGAGAGATGTTGTTGTATGCTAGGATGTTGGTTTTTGTGAAATTAGCCGAGACCCATGTGATGGATAGGGGCTAATGAAAAGTAGATGTGATGTGGAAAAGAAATAGAAATATTTCTCTCACTGCCAGTAAGTGGGTGAGGTAAGGTGAAGAAAATTGATCTAAGGCTTATAGCCAGGCCTTGAATAGAGAGAAAATTCAGAGGAGATATGTTTTGGGTATGATGTTCGTAATGCTTTTGTTGGGAGTAGGCGCCTTGATTAGTTAGACTTTCCATTTCGCCAAGATGGAAAGACATAGAGGTAGAAGTATGTTAATAGGTTAATGAGGTAGGATTTAGAATGTCCCGATGGTGTGCCTTAGGTCGTTATATCTCGATGACCAATTATGCGAGGAAGTAGTGTAACGGGAGGGTTCCTTATTTGGATTTCTCTTCGCGAGACATCCCACGCATGAAACCGAGCGAATGTCGGAAATTGAGATAGGTCTTGGGCACTAGGAATATAGTTAGGATAATACTCATTTTATGTGCGTTGGAAAAACTTTGATCGTAGGGTTATTAGGAAGTAAGGCCAGTAGGACTAGTGGCGTCGATGTAGGAAAGGTGTAGTGAGTTAACCATGAGAAGATTAGTGGGTTAAATTTATGAAATATTGTATTTCCACGTATAGGAAAGATTAAATTTTGAAGTATTCGGGTTAGGAATACCCAGGTGTTAGCACCCGACCAATAAAGTGAGGCCCATTTTTAGAAGGAATGTTACATCGATGACGTTTGTAGTAATGGTGCAAATAGGCACGGATTAAAAGCAGTATGGACACCTTGGTAAGTTGGTAATATATACCATCCGAACTGTAAGGGGCGTAGTTTATAAAGTTAAAGAATATGATTTGAGGCAGTTATATATGAGATGGGGTTTGTTGGATGGAATGTAGTATGAGGTATGCAGGAATCCAATTATATCGGTGCAATAAGAGGTAGCACGCCGGAGCTAAGCGATGAGACTAATGGGAGTAGTCAAGCGTTAGTGTAATCTCCTTTTGAGGGAAATTAGATGTCCCGATGTAGATGAGCGGACACTTAGGGCCGTGATTCTCCAGTGAGATTTATACGTTAGAGCGACGATTATAGGCTCATTTTATTTATATGCCCTTATAGAAGCACTTGGTGCGATGTGACGTTATTAGAGTCAACCTTACGACCGAGGCAGTACCATTAATAGGTACATGGTAGGGAACCATTGGTTAGTACCATTCGACTTCGGTGAACTAGGATGTAATGTAACTAACGATCCTAGGTTCGTGGTGTAGGTTATATCTAAATTTCGAGGACAAAATTCCGTTGTGAGGGGGGAAGTATGTAATACCCCGTACTTTTATAAATATATTAAATTGCATAAGTGGGAGTAATTTGGAAATTTGAGGAATTTATGTGAATAATAATTTTTGGAGTTTAAGAGTGTTAGATGTTTACTGACGTGTGTTACATTTACTTTTGGGACTAAGTAAATAATTTGAATTGTTTTAATTACATGTCGCAGTTGGGTAAAGTGACAAAGAATAATATTTTAATTGTAAAACCCGTATTGAGATGTGTTGGGTTTAATTAGTGAATTGTAGTTAAGTTAGTCGGATGGAGATTTTGAGTGCACGGTTGGTTTCGTAATGGCCGAGATAGTCAGAATAGAGTATCCAGGGGTAGTGTTTAGGTCCCGGGGACTTTCAGACTAGTAGGGACTCATAATTGAGTAAATGAGTCATTTTTGGGTTTAAAAGGGATAAAACCCTATTTCTCTCTATATAAAGCATGAAAGAGTGGGAGAAAGGAAAGAAAAGAGAGAAAGGAAGAACAGAAGAGGGGAAGAGAAGAAGGGAAGAAAGAAAAGGAGATTCCGACCAAACTCTACGGGATTCGGCTCGAGGTCGTCGGATTTTATCCATGATGCAAGTATTTACTTGTTTTATTCCTTTAAGCATAAAATCTAATATTGTAGTTGGTGTATAAAACTACAAAGATTTTTGGGTTGGGTTTTTCATGAATCAAAACGGGTTTTTCGAAAGATTAACGAGTAAACCCCGGATAATATTCAATTCAAGAAATTTAGGAATTAATTAAAATTAGTTGTTGGTTATGGGTTGTAGGATGATTAGAACCCTTTTTATGTGTGTATATATGATTGTTTGAGGTTCGATTATGATGGAAGAGAAAATAAAAAGCCTAGAGGTGTATTAACGGAGGTTTGGGATTTTGGAGAAGAACGTAAATAGTGACACCGTCAATTCCGAATCGATTCAGGTAGGAAGTGAATCGATTAGACTTTTGGTCAAAAAATGAAATTTGTATATCTTTTCGATACGGTGGCGTGGGAGTCGACCACGTATTTTTTTGAATTTTTTTGTATTTTTCTATGGAAGGTGGTTCGAGATCGAAATCGTTATTTAGAAATCAAACCTGACATTGGGAGAAAAGAAATTTATGTGTTAGTTAGAAATCAGTGTTAGGATAATTATAGAGTCGGTGGTTGAGATTAGAAACCATAAAAATGAAGGGTGAGTTGATATATGGGTATTTTGGAGATTGAGTAATCGCCCAAATAGTGCCCCTCGAACAGGGTGAATCTATTCGCATAAGGGGACCTGTAAAGCTGTCTCAGGTCGAATCGATTAGAATTAAGACCGAATCGATTCTCCTTTGAGGACCTGCTTGTAGAACACTTTATGAATCGATTCAGATGGAAAACGAATCGATTCACTAGCCCAAATCCTTTTGCATTTGGGGCGAATCGATTCGCCTTTGTTGAATTTGGCAGTTTTCCTTCTTTGAGTTTGGGGGAAGTTAAATTGCAATTGGAGATTATTATAGGGGATTCTATTTATGATATTAGGACTCCTAGATGACAGTATTGAGGCTGAGTAAATCCTTGAATGAAAGAGAGAACCTTGGATTATTTTACTATAGAATTCGGGGTTTGGAGTTAGTGTGACACCCCGCCTAATTAAATATCGGGCGATCACTCCTTTATTAAATTAAATCAAGGTTAACAGTTGGTTCATTCTCAGCATCACTGTCGATAAAATAAATTTTCCAATTTAACACCCTAAATAATTAAGCTAAGTGTCAAAACATTTTTCATACAAACTTTCCAAATTTTAATTAAAGAAAAAGATTTTTTTATTTAAAATAACATTTCTACAATTAAGAATCACACCACAAAAAGCCAAATAACATAATACATTCGTCAATCGAATGTCAACATAAGAAACTAAAATCACAAATCCATCCTGAATAAATCCCATAGAACAATACCGGAAATAACTGAAATATAAATGTCCCAACAACAAATGAAATGATGAAAAGGGGCGACACGTGCCCAATAAATGAGAGTACTAGGAGTGGAGTCAATAACGGAAGCCGTCTACTCAAGTGACCTACAACTCCCACCTAAGCTGCAGCTCGTTCTTCTCAAGGGATCCTCAGCAAGACGCCCCTGTGGCTGGGCACCTGAAAATATACATATATATACAAGAGAGAGAGAGAAAAACAAACGGGTCAGAGCCCGAAAGTGTGTTTGATTTAAAATACGTTTAGCAAGTATTTAAATTGATACAGGCCAATGCAACAACATATTAGTACGTCCCTCTCTTGAGAAAATACTCACCTCTCTTCTAATGTGCACACCTATCGCACTAACCTTCCCAACGGTTTGTTTTAACATTTATCATACTAGTCTTTCTAAAAGATTTAACTTAACTTAGATTACTCAAAAGATTTACAATACACGATTTCAATTTAAAAAGATGTTCCAATTTGTAGCCAAAGTTCTCTATTTTTAACTTCGTAAAAATTTATAAAGTACCCGTGACATTTTATACTTTCTCAAAAAAAGTATTTATAATATGAGTCAACAACCATGTCCTACTTATCAAATCACAGTAGTCAGTCTCAAATTTCATAATCTCATATATATATATTAACTACTCGTATAATATATATATATATATATATATATATATATATATATATATATATATATATATATATATATATATATATATATATATATATATAACAGCACCCCGAATAAAACTATGGTGCGTGCATACTCTACTATCCAAAGCCCCATATCACTCATTTTAAGGGGAATACATTCAGAATCACTCTCGAATTGTATTAACATAAATACACAAACAATATTGAGGCGAAGCATAGATTCCAAGTCTTTAAGAGGATGGCACATACCGGCGTCTCTTAGGACCATCTGAACTATCACATCGATAGCCTGTACCAAGGATATCTATCTTCTAGGGTACAAGTCAATATCCCCCATAAAGGTCCCATCGAGACAAGACTTCTCCCAGCGCGGAAACCTCAGGGATAGCAAGTAGCGTGGGTATGATTTTTCACATGCATATAATATATGTACACACAATCATATAAATATACCAGTTTATCATATTAGTATAGGTTCTTCTCATCACCCGTAATTATACTATTTATCCTTAATTTCACAGTTATAGAATTACGTATAAGGTTTTATTCCTAACCTTAACTCGAAGGGTTTTCTCACTTATTACCTTACACTCGTGGATTATATCCCCACAAATCTGAAATTCAGTAAGTGACTTTATTAGATTCCAACGTAACTCTCTTACGCACCTCACCCTTTAAATTCATAAATCTAACAACCTAAGGTAAATATCCCATAAATATCGTTCTCGTTGAATATTAAAGGTTCCAACATTATTTCATATACCCTACTGGTCCTCAATGTCTCCCAAATCATTTTATTTAGAATGCCCAAACATCATTTCACGATAAACTTAATTTAACTAATTAAACAAGGGAAATATGAGTCTGCCAGGAGGGGTCGATCGATCGAAGCTTGGGGGTCGATCGATCGAACCTTCGATCGATCGATGCTCTAGGCTCGATCGATCGATCAAGCAGGTCTGGGCAAAATTCTGCAGAATGCAGTTACGAGATTCATCAAACTTCTTCATCCAAAACTATGTCTTTCCATTCTAATCGTCCCAAAAATCCTACTATCATCATCATAACATTATACCAGGTGTTTATAACGTAAAGCATGTGTATAACTATCATTAAACATGGATTTTCAACCTAAAATCATGTCCAATTATCAAGAACCCTAGAATTTTCTTAAACAGATTTCTAATGAATCTTTCTCCAATATTTCTTTAATATGATCACCAAATTTCATGGATTATTACCTCTACATGGCAAGGGTTTCCAGAATTAACATATACATCAATACTACATGGGTTCTCCTATAAAAATGGGGTTTTCTTCCATAGTTTTTATCACAATTCATTCCTAAGCTAACATGAAGATTGCATCAACGAAAATAGAAAGTTTAAACACTTGCCTGGGATTTTGGTATGCAGATTCACGGCTGATTTTGGTATGGCTGCGTTCCTTGACTCGTGATCTACGCGGTGGTGGTGGTGGCGGTGCAAACCGGTGGCTTTTTGGCCTTGGATTGCCTTGGAGCTCTCTCCTCTCTTCTCCAATCGCCGTCACTTGATTTGTGAATGTTCTAACCCTAAGAGGCTGACCTAATGGCTGATATAGGTTGGCTGAAATTCGTGGGTTTAATTACCCACTTATGTAAAATGACTAAAATGCCCTCCCGGGGCACCAATTAGGCCTAAAAACGCCCCGAGACCCAAACTAAACCCCCGGGTATACTTTTTTGACTATCTCGACCCTTCCGGACACATTGGCGCACTCAAAATGACCATACGAACAACTTATAAAATATTTACTTTTTATTTAACAAAATTAGTCCCGACGTGACACGGGCACGTCCCGACTTAAATTTCCAAAATAGTCATTTAATTCACTTATGACATCCAATATAACCAATATAATATATTACTATGCTCATTAGTAATATTCAACAAGTTTCCCATAATTACTAACTCTCGTCACGTTAAGAATTATTACATAATTAATTTTCGGATTTTTATTAAATAAACCGTCACATCAAATTTAATAAATCCCCAAATTAATATAGCATAAAAATACGGGGTATTACATACTTCCCCCCTAATAACAAAATTTCATCCCGAAATTCGGAAAATAAGGCATACCTGATAAAAACAACTCTGGATATCTCTCTCGCATATCTGCCTCACGCTCCCAAGTGGATTCCTCCACATTATGATGCTCCCACTGGACTCGCACCAGTGGAACTTTTTTCGACCTCAATCTCCTCTCACTATAGTCTAGAATAGACACTGTTCTCTCTTCGTAAGAGCTATCAGACTGTAAGTCAATCTCATCTATCGCAATGTGAGTATGGGCCAAATCATCCCGAAGATATCGTCTCAACGACGAGATGTGGAATACATCGTGGATGCGATGTAAATGTTCTGGCAATCCCAACCTGTATGCTACCGGCCCAATCCTCTCGATGATGGGAAATGGTCCTACGTACCTCGGAGCCAACATACCCTTCTTCCCGAACCTCATCACTCCCTTCATAGGAGATACACGCAATAACACTTGATCTCCCACATTAAACTCCCGGAACAACCGTTTCGCATCGGCGTAGCTCTTCTGCCTGTCTTGGGCTACCCGAATACGACTCCTGATTATCTCAATCCTCGCGGAGGTCTCTTGAATCACTTCTGGTCCTAGCAACTTGTTGTCCCCCACCTCGAGCCAACAGGTTGGAGAACGACAAGGCCTGCCATACAAAGCCTCAAATGGAGCCATGCCAATCGTAAACTGATAAGAGTTATTATAAACAAACTCTACCAGTGGAAGATGTGGTTCCCAACCTCCTCCAAAATCGAGAACACACATGCGTATCATATCCTCTAACATCTGATTAGTACGCTATGTCTGTCCATCTTTCTATGGGTGGTAAGCTGAACTCAACCTCAACTCAGTACCCATAGCCTCCTGAAAACTTTCCCAGAAACGTGACACAAAAATCTTGTCCCTATCTGACACAATATTCAGGGGCACCCCATGTAATCTGACAATCTCAGCGATGAACAACTGAGCATACTGACCCGTGGTATAATCTGTCCTCACTGGCAGAAAATGAGCCACCTTGGTCAAATAGTCTACAATCACCCAGATAGAATCATGGCCCCGCTGTGATGTAGGCAACCCTGTAATGAAATCCATGGAAATACTCTCCCACTTCCACGCGGGTACTTCCAATGGCTGAATCAATCCTGACGGTTTCTGGTGGTCCACCTTCACCAGCTGGCAGGTAGAACACTTGGACACAAACTCGGCGATGTCCTTCTTCATCCCACTCCCCCAGTATTGACGCCTCATGTCCTGGTACATTTTATCACCTCCCGAATGTACTACAAATCGGCACCCGTGAGAATGAGTCATCACTTCATAACGTAACTCCGTGCCTTCTGGAACCACCAATCTCCCATTAAGCCGCAAACCTCCATCAGAACTAACAGAATAGGACTCAGCACCCTCGGCTAGAAGTCGCACAATCTGCTCCTGGAAAAACGGGTCTGTAGTCTGTGCCTGTATCACCCTTGTAACAATCTCGGGCGTGACCGACATTACGGATATGAAAGATCGTGCCACTGCGTCTTGGTGACCCAATTCCTTCCATTTTGATTTCCAGACGTCTGCTACATCGTCTACCGGTCTACGGCTCAACGCATCAGCAACTACGTTGGCCTTCCCCGGATGATACTGTATATCGAACTGGTAGTCCTTCACAAACTCTAGCCATCTGCGCTGACGCATATTCATCTCTCGCTGAGTGAATAGGTACTGCAGTGACTTATAGTCTGTGAACAAACGGAATTTCTCACCCAATAAGTAGTGCCTCCAAATCCTCAATGCAAAGACGACCGCTGCTAACTCCAGGTCGTGGGTGGGGTAATTCTTCTCATGTGGCTTAAGTTTGCGGGAAGCAAAAGCTATAGCCTTCTCCTCCTGCTGGAGTACACCTCCAAGTCTCCGTAAAGACGCATCGGTATAAACCAAGTACTCCACACCCGGTTTCGGTAAAGCAAGGACTGGTGCTGAAGTAAGCTTGTCCTTCAGCTCGTCGAAAGCCAACTGACAAGCGTCATCCCAAACATATGGTACTCCTTTACGAGTCAGATTCGTCAATGGACCCGCTATTTTAGAGAATCCCCGAATGAATCTCCTGTAGTATCCGGCTAATCCCAAGAAACTATGCACTTCTGTCGGTGTCGTGGGCTGTCCCCACTCCCTCACCGCTGACACTTTGCTCGGGTCAACTACTATCCCTTGCTCAGAAACAACATGGCCCAAGAACTGTACCTCTCGCAACCAGAATCCACACTTCTCGTACTTAGCATACAACTGATGCTCTCGTAGAGTCTGAAGAACTTGCCTCAAGTGCTCGGCATGCTCCTCCTCGGAGTGTGAATATTTCAAGATATCATCTATGAAGACGATGATAAACTGATCCAATAATTCTATGAATACTCGATTCATTAAGTCCATGAAAACGGCTGGAGCGTTTGTGAGTCCGAACGACATTACCCTAAACTCGTAGGACCCATATCTCGACAAGAAGGCAGTCTTTGAAACATCCTTCTCTCTAATACGTAACTGATGGTACCCCGACCTTAGATCTATCTTCGAAAAGAAAGTTTCTCCCCTCAACTGGTCGAACAGATCATCGATTCGAGGCAACGGATACTTATTCCGTATCGTGACCTTGTTCAATTCTCGGTAGTCCACACACAATCTCAGTGAACCATCTCTCTTCTTCACAAACAAGACTGGAGCGCCCCAAGGTGAGGTACTCCTACGAATGAAGCCCTGAACTAACAGCTGCTCTATCTGATCTCGTAGCTCTCGCATCTCTGCTGGAGCCATACGGTACGGTGCGCATGCTATAGGTCTCGTATCTGGCAATAAATCTATAACAAAGTCTATCTCACAACTGGGCGGTAGGCCTGGTATCTCCTGAAACACATCGGAATACTCCCTGACGACAGGGATCGAATCTAAGGGAATCACAACCTCCTTAGAGGTATCCTCCTCTATGTAATACAAATGAGCGGTCGAACCTCCCTCTGGGCGAGGCATCGCCACTACAAACATCTCTTGCCCCGGAATGGCAAAAACAATGCTTCCACCGAAGCAATCAATCATGGCTCTATAAGCTGCGAGCCAATCCATACCAATAATCACATCATGCTCGTGCATGTCTAAGACTAGCATGTCTGCAGGTAATACCAAGCTACCAATCTCTACCCCTACTCCCTGGAATATAAAGAATATAAGTGACCCACTCCCCAGTGGTGAGTCGACACACGTCACGGTGCTCTCTGCTGTGGCTAGCAATCCTAAGGACTTCGCGAAATGCATAGCTATAAAACAATGTGTTGCCCCCGTATCAAACAAAACTCGACCCATAGTACCATGGATAGGAAACATACCCTCAATCGCGGGTGGTGCCTGTGGAGCTTTTGCCTGGTGGACGTTATAGACATGTCCATACTGCAATTGCCCCTGCTGCACTGGAGCTGCTGGAATGGCGGGTAGGGCTGGCACCTGGGCTGGAGCTGGGAGGGCAGGTGGAAAGAGTGGTCTCTGCGGCTCATTACGGGCTCCCTGCTGCTGTGGGGCCCTATCGCCCTCTGGGCAATCCTGGCGCCTATGGCCATGTTTACCGCACCCAAAGCATCTGCCTTTGAAGTTACCGCCCCTCTGACCCTACTGTCCACGACCCTGCTGGCCATTACCTCCACGCCACTGGCCCTGTTGGCCCTGATGTGCACGCTGTTGGCCTTGCTGGCCCTGCTGCTGTCCCGGCGGTCGGTGTTGGCCCTGCTGGCCCTGCTGATTAGGCTGGCCCTGATGGCCCTGCCTAAAACCCCCGAATCCCTGCCTAGAATCACCTGAACGGAATCGCTTAGCAGGGTCCCCCTGATGGGAACTCTGCTCGTGCTGACGAGTCTGTCCATGAGTTGGTGCCCCACTGGCACTATTACCCCCGGTCCTGCCCTGCTGGATGGACTCCCCTGCTCTCTTGCTTCCCTGAAGATGGAAGCGGTGATCCTGGCAATGTAGTAACGCTGCATTGAGTAAATCTGTGAAAGTACTCAGGGATAGATTTCCAATAAGGTGCTGACGGATCCTCCAAGCTAACCCGTCGACAAACAGCAAAATCTTCTTGCTCTCAGTGGGTGCCTCATCCGGCACAATAGTGAGAAGTCTCATGAACTCCTCCTCATACTCAGCTACAGTAAGGTTCTCCTGCTTCAGATTTAGTAATTTCCGCCTCATCTCAGTCTGCACCGCGGTTGGAAAGTACTTGCGGTCAAACCGCTCCCAGAACAACTGAATAGGGATCGTGTCCCTCTCCTCCAAAGTAGTAGTGGACTCCCACCACTGTAATGCGGCTCCCACCAGTTTAAAGGAAGTCAATAACTGCTTTTGCATGTCAGTGCACTCATACATTCGGAGATGCCGCTGGATGTCCTTCTTCCATTGGCTGACTGTAACAATATCGGAGCTACCAGAAAACTCAGGGGGATGCGCTTTCTGAAAAGCATCCCGAACCCTCTCCCATGCGGATGGAAGCTGTGCTGGTACTGGCGCCACTGCCTGAACCTGGGGTGGAGCCTGCTAAATCACCGCTATCGCGGCATTCACCGCTTGAGCAACAATGGCGGCTACTTCGTTTGCATTCATTGTGCCTGGTGCCGGAGCTGCTGGCTGCTCGGCTTGGGCACGCCTATCTTTCGGAGAACGTCTCGGAGGCATCTGAAATGTAAACAAGTTTATTAGTCTACAGTTATTATCACATCTCAAATAGCTGAAGACTTAAATGTAAAAGCAAGAATACAACAATCCTAAAAATAGGGCTCTATAGCAATAAAGTTATGCTGAAAGCGAAATAAGCCGTACAGATCCTATGGACACTAGAACCTGATGCTCTGATACCACCTGTGACACCCCGCCTAATTAAACATCGGGCGATCACTCCTTTATTAAATTAAATCAAGGTTAACAGTTGGTTCATTCTCAGCATCACTGTCGATAAAATAAATTTTCCAATTTAACACCCTAAATAATTAAGCTAAGTGTCAAAACATTTTTCATACAAACTTTCCAAATTTTAATTAAAGAAAAAGATTTATTTATTTAAAACAACATTTCTACAATTAATAATCACACCACAAAAAGGCAAATAACATAATACATTCGTCAATCGAATGTCAACATAAGAAACTAAAATCACAAATCCTTCCTGAATAAATCCCATAGAACAATACCGGAAATAACTGAAATATAAATGTCCTAACAACAAATGAAATGATGAAAAGGGGCGACACGTGCCCAATAAATGAGAGTACTAGGAGTGGAGTCAATAACGGAAGTCGTCTACTCAAGTGACCTGCAACTCCCACCTAAGCTGCAGCTCGTTCTTCTCAAGGGATCCTAAGCAAGACGCCCCTGTGGCTGGGCACCTGAAAATATACATATATATACAAGAGAGAGAGAGAGAAAAACAAACGGGTCAGAGCCCGAAAGTGTGTTTGATTTAAAATACGTTTAGCAAGTATTTAAATTGATACAGGCCAATGCAACAACATATTAGTACATCCCTCTCTTGAGAAAATACTCACATCTCTTCTAATGTGCACACCTATCGCACTAACCTTCCCAACGGTTTGTTTTAACATTTATCATACTAGTCTTTCTAAAAGATTTAACTTAACTTAGATTACTCGAAAGATTTACAATACACGATTTCAATTTAAAAAGATGTTCCAATTTGTAGCCAAAGTTCTCTATTTTTAACTTCGTAAAAATTTATAAAGTACCCGTGACATTTTATACTTTCTCAAAACAAGTATTTATAATATGAGTCAACAACCATGTCCTACTTATCAAATCACAGTAGTCAGTCTCAAATTTCATAATCTCATATATATATTAACTACTCGTATAATATTTATATATAACAGCACCCCGAATAAAACTATAGTGCGTGCATACTCTACTATCCAAATCCCCATATCACTCATTTTAAGGGGAATACATTCGGAATCACTCTCGAATTGTATTAACATAAATACACAAACAATATTAAGGCGAAGCATAGATTCCAAGTCTCTAAGAGGATGGCACATACCGGCGTCTCTTAGGACCGTCTGAACTATCACATCGATAGCCTGTACCAAGGATATCTATCTTCTAGGGTACAAGTCAATATCCCCCATAAAGGTCCCATCGAGATAAGACTTGTCCCAGCGCGGAAACCTCAGGGATAGCAAGTAGCGTGGGTATGATTTTTCACATGCATATAATATATGTACACACAATCATATAAATATACCACTTTATCATATTAGTATAGGTTCTTCTCATCACCCGTAATTATACCATTTATCCTTAATTTCACAGTTATAGAATTACGTATAAGGTTTTATTCCTAACCTTAACTCGAAGGGTTTTCTCACTTATTACCTAACACTCGTGGATTATATCCCCACAAATCTGAAATTCAGTAAGTGACTTTATTAGATTCCAACGTAAATCTCTTACGCACCTCACCCTTTAAATTCATAAATCTAACAACCTAAGGTAAATATCCCATAAATATCATTCTCGTTGAATATTAAAGGTTCCAACATTATTTCATATACCCTACTGGTCCTCAATGTCTCCCAAATCATTTTATTTAGAATGCCCAAAAATCATTTCACGATAAACTTAATTTAACTAATTAAACAAGGGAAATAGGAGTCTTCCAGGAGGGGTCGATCGATCGAAGCTTGGGGGTCGATCGATCGAACCTTCGATCGATCGATGCTCTAGGCTCGATCGATCGATCAAGCAGGTCTGGGCAAAATTCTGCAGAATGCAGTTACGGGATTCATCAAACTTCTTCATCCAAAACTATGTCTTTCCATTCTAATCGTCCCAAAAATCCTACTATCATCATCATAACATTATACCAGGTGTTTATAACGTAAAGCATGTGTATAACTATCATTAAACATGGATTTTCAACCTAAAATCATGTCCAATTATCAAGAACCCTAGAATTTTCTTAAACAGATTTCTAATGAATCTTTCTCCAATATTTCTTTAATATGATCACCAAATTTCGTGGATTATTACCTCTACATGGCAAGGGTTTCCAGAATTAACATATACATCAATACTACATGGGTTCTCCTATAAAAATGGGGTTTTCTTCCATAGTTTTTATCACAATTCATTCCTAAGCTAACATGAAGATTGCATCAACGAAAATAGCAAGTTTAAACACTTGCCTGGGATTTTGGTATGCAGATTCACGGCTGATTTTGGTATGGCTGCGTTCCTTGACTCGTGATCTACGCGGTGGTGGTGGCGGCGGTGCAAACCGGTGGCTTTTTGGCCTTGGATTGCCTTGGAGCTCTCTCCTCTCTTCTCCAATGGCCGTCACTTGATTTGTGAATGTTCTAACCCTAAGAGGCTGACCTAATGGCTGATATAGGTTGGCTGAAATTCGTGGGTTTAATTACCCACTTATGTAAAATGACTAAAATGCCCTCCCGGGGCACCAATTAGGCCTAAAAACGCCCCGAGACCCAAACTAAACCCCCGGGTATACTTTTCTGACTATCTCGACCCTTCCGGACGCGTTGGCACACTCAAAACGACCATACGAACAACTTATAAAATATTTACTTTTTATTTAACAAAATTAGTCCCGACGTGACACGGGCACGTCCCGACTTAAATTTCTAAAATAGTCATTTAATTCACTTATGACATCCAATATAACCAATATAATATATTACTATTCTCATTAGTGATATTCAACAAGTTTCCCATAATTACTAACTCTCGTCACGTTAATAATTATTACATAATTAATTTCCGGATTTTTAGTAAATAAACCGTCACATCAAATTTAATAAATCCCCAAATTAATATAGCATAAAAATACGGGGTATTACACTTAGTGAAGGTTCGGGTCGAACAGCATTCGAGAGAGGTGTTCGGCTAGTGTGTATAGAGAATACTTATAAGTTTAGTATTGTAAGTGTGTGAATACATCGATACTATTATGAATGGGAACAGTCAGAGCATTGGCTATCGGTATGAGAGTTTGATAATTATAGCCATATGTATTGAAAAGTAATATAAATTATATATAGGATGTTGTCACAGTATATATACTATGATACAAATAAATATATCTGTGTGTGATTGGTATATTTGTACTTTAGAGGCTAATTCCACGGCCTTTCCTTTGGCATAAGGTTGAAAGAACCATATTATATATTTTCTCTAGTGCGATCTAGGAAGGTTACGCGATGTGGGTGAATCCCCTGGCTTGAGGAGCAGGGAGAGTATATCCCTAGGTCATATTGTCCTGCGTTCGAGTGTGATGTGTGTACTCCACTTGCATAGGGAACATGACCGCCTCCACCGTTGTGTATTTATACCATGACCATAAGTGAGCCTCGCTTGGTACCGTGGTTGAGTGAATATACCAGAATTCGGATAGGCACTATGAGACTGCATCCTCGAGTTATAGCTCGGAGGGATGGTTATTATACTTATGATTATGATAGGTATAATTATAATTGTTGCGTATAGTATATTGTTTGTATATGAAGATGAATAATTATATAAAGTAAACTTGTGTAAAGTTAAAAGATTTAATAAGAGTGATTCCCTTTCTAGTAGATTCATATTCGGATTTACATAAAAATGAGTTATAGGTTCTAGTAAGAACTAGCTATATATATATATATATATATATTTATGCGAGCTACATATGTAATGAGTTATGTGCTGAGGGTCTAATGAATCCCGACGATCAACATTGCCAGGTAGTAGTGTATCGGGGGGGTTCCTTATTTGGATTTCACTTCGCGAGACACCCCACGCATGAACGTAGAGAAAGGTTGGGAATGGGGAGAAGTTTAGCCCTTAGTACTCGAGTATGAGGAATTTTAGAGGATGGATGAATGGTTTAGTTAGGCAGGGTAACTTAACTAGGTTGTTTAAAAGGTATGCGATAAGTGTGCACTATTAGAAAAGGGGTGAGGGGTATCTCATGGGAGTGAGATACCAATTTAAAGATGAGATAAATCATATTTTAAAAATATGGGATTTATGACTTGCAAAATATTTTCAAACTCGGGCTCTGGCCCATTTATCTATTTTCTCCTCTCTTGCTATATATATATACTAGCGTATGCCCGTGCCTGAAGGCACGAAGAAATTTTCCAAAGTACGTAATCGTGAAACGACGACAATTTATCAAAGTACGTAATAGCGAAACGCAAAAAATTCGAAGTGTAATTTTAAAACAAACAACAAAAAGTCCGATAACATTCAAATAGTCTGAATTTATCAACTAAATTCACATTTAATACGAAATATATAATATTCATCCATCGAATTCACATTGTGTCTCAAAAAAACAAAGTGTCATTTTTAAAAAAAAAATGGGCATAATCTCCTTTGTTTATGAAACTATTCACCCTGCTTAAGAAATAACAACTAGTCCAACATCGAAATTATCTAAATTCTTCAAACAAATTAACATATAAAATGAAATATACAATATTCATCAATCAAATTCAATGTGTCTCAAAAAAACAAAGTGTCAATTTAAAAAAAAAATGGACATAGTCTCCTTTGTTTATTGGACTATCCACCCTATTTAAAGGGTAACAACAAATTCAACAATATAAAAAAAATCCCAAATTCGGATATACACAACTTCATTCGTAGAAGCCACCTATTTTGCAAATTTATCATCATCTGCTCTGACTTCACTAATAGCCTCACAACATCTTGATAACCCACTGCTTTCCTTAACCTCTTCAAGCTAGTTGCTTTCACTTAATCATGCACCATTAATCTCAAGAACTCCTCGTGGATGTATTGCAGTGTGACTCTTCTACCAAATTCAATGGGAATGTTATCTATATCAAAACGTGACCTCATATGTTCCATCGGTAGCCATTTCGAGGTTGAAATCCTGAACAAAATGAAAACTTGTTAGCGATAGTGAAATGCATACCATGATTTATTTTCAAAACCAAATTGATTCACCGTATATTACCCAAGCCATCCATATACATCATAATCCAATCCAATAAATATAATACCATCACAAAAGACAATGTAAATATATGGAATGTACACCCTAGTCTAAAACGATATATATGATTACAGTAATGCATCAGACAATTCAAATAACCAAATCATATGAAGTTTTAAATTGTATTTCTATATGGGAGAAGTTACATGACATTGATGTAACTTCACATCTGCATATATATGCAATTTGCATATATATGCATATGCACGCATATATATGCAGTGCATATATAGGGCCCATCGTGGATCTTAACTTCAATGGTGTAACCACCATTGTTTATTAGAAAGATGATGGTTCTCTGCCCACATCGCCGCATTGCTGACACATCTTATACAGTAACCTACCAAGTGAGGTTTGGCAAATAACATTACCAATTGAACTTTACAGCATATATAACATATAAAAAGTGAACTTTATTGCCATATCATTTGTCGATAATTGCAAAATGGATACCCATTGAAATGTGAAAGAACGGGGAGTTAATTTTAAACAACATTAATTATGAAGGAAGTGTGTACCCATTTTCATCCCCAAACAGCATTTGCGCCATAAACACATGTTCGAATATAATTCTGAAAGCATGAACCTACTTGATCCATCAGACCCGCTGAAAGAATGAACCTGCTCGATCCATCAAACCTACTTGGGACACTAAGAACAACTGACTAAGGTATAGCCTCCCAATTACCTTCAACTTGAAATTCGAAAAAAATAGAATTAATGAGCTTACTTGATGAGTGAAAGAAGTACCTGTGAGTGTGATGACTACTTGGGACACTAAGAAAAATTGACTGAGGTATAGCCACACAGGTAATTTGCCCAATTGAATAAATCCATCATGAATTAGAATATGAGATTCATTTAAATAGCTGTTAAAAAGTGTTTCTTTGAAAATAGTTTGTGGGGCATACCATAAAAGTGACGGTGGAGACATCGCCCACTGTAGTTATGTTGTATCTGGCACCACCAGGCACTGCTATGTACAGGAAGCATACCGGTGACCCCTACTGGTATCTGCTCAGTGAAACATGGTATATTTTCTCAAGCATAGTAAGAAACAGGGTATCTCGTCAATATTTTAGCGTAGTTGAATGCCACATTTTCTGAGATTTATCCACTTGAACCTTCAAAAACTAACAAAGGTTATAAAAAAATAGCAAAGGTTATAACAAAATAAGAAGATGAGTGCATACAACTCTGAAATAAATTTAGTAAAATACAAAAGATAGATTCTTTGGCACTAAATAGACATATAATACCTTCAATTTTACACGAAGTGTTTACTGCCAATCAAGAATAAGCTTTGGTAAGCTACATAAGCCCCAAAATAAACAACAACATGATTAGAATTAGAGTGGAAGGATCATATCTCACAACCAATTCATCATATAACCAACTCTAAAGGAAATATCAATAACAAATCATGTACATGATCTGGTAATTCAGCACATGATCTAGTAATTCAGCACATAACCAACTCTAAAAACTACCTCATGGTGCAAAGAAGCCTAATAGAATTCATCATAACTACTAAAAACCATTTCAAGACTAACATGAGATAAAATAATGGGTCCACCTTGGGATGCATAGGGATTTTCTTACTTCATCAAGTCCACAACCTTGGTCATGAATCGCTTCATTTCTGTATAAATTAGATGACTTTCAAACTATTATATGCACGTATTGAGCCAGCAAATTAAAATTAATAATAAGAGAAGAGTAGGGTGAAAAGTTTGAATCGTTCATTATCAATTCGCAACTTAATTCCAGGTATAACATGCAACCAATCCGGGAATCCCCTGTTCATGTGAATCCAGCGGTGTAGGTGATTACAGAAGCAAGGGCTACCTCGACAACTTGGTTATAAAATTATCAATGGCTAATGAAATGTCGATTGTACATTTTGTTTGTCAAACCAAAATATTGATTATTACATCCATTCCTATGTTTTTACAGATTAAAATTCAGACAAATATCACCTAATACTTAGATATCTACGGAATTATATTTTATTAGTTATCAAACTATTGAAGAAACATAACATGAAATTCTATATTAAAAAGCAGTACAATTTCAGTCTTTACAAAGTAGTACCATTCATATGAATAAAAGTTGAGGTAGAGGAGTTAGAGCAAGGGTCGCCAGTGTATGCATAGCTTCCTCACGAACCTTTATTTCATATTGGACTGTTTTCAACCGTCGATTATCCACCACCACAACAAAACATATTGCACTACATAATGCTCAGTTGATGTGAAAGAAACACCCTGAAACAAACCAATGAAAGATAACACAACATAATTGAAATTGTATGCAGATTGCACTGCATATATATGCAGATTCCACTGCATATATATGCAGATTGCGTGTGTGTGTGGCTGTTGTGCGTGTGTGTGTATTCCTGTTGTGTGTGGCTGCTGTGCGTGTGTGTGTGGCTGCTGTGCATGTGTGTGTGTTCTACTGTGCGTGTGTGTGTGTGTGTTCCACTGTGCGTGTGTGTGTTCCAACAAAATTGATTAATGTATCGTCATTAAGAAAAACCACCATAAGCCCCAATTGTTGGATTAATCATTAATCCAACAAAATTGATTAATGAGTAATGTATCGTCAACAAAATCAATTACAGGAGGAAGTCATATCTGGTACTATGTTTATGGGTAGATAACATGTTGATTGTATCTGTTTACAATCTTATAGGGTGAATTATGGATTTTTATTGTGGCTTTTATACGGATTTATTGTGAACTACATATCAAAATTGAGTGCAAATAATCCTATTCGAAAGAAGAGAAGATAAAAGAAAGTATACTTACATCCATTCCTATGTTTTTACAGATTAAAATTCAGACAAATATCACCTAATACTTAGATATCTACGGAATTATATTTTATTAGTTATCAAGCTATTGAAGAAACATAACATAAAATTCTATATTAAAAAGCACTACAATTTCACAGTTTTTACAAAGTAGTACCATTCATATCAATAGAAGTTGAGGTAGAGGAGTTAGAGCAAAGGTCGCCAGTGTATGCATAGCTTCTTCACGAAGCTTTATTTCATATTGGACTGTTTTCCATCGTCGATTATCCACCACAACAACAAAACATATTGCACTACATAATGCTCAATTGATGTGAAATAAACACCCTGAAACAAACCAACGAAAGATAACACAACATAATTGAAATTATATGCAGATTGCACTGCATATATATGCAGATTTCGTGTGTGTGTGTGGCTGTTGTGCGTGTGTGTTCCTGATGTGTGTGGCTGTTGTGCGTGTGTTCTACTGCTGTGTGTGTGTGTGTGTGTGTGTGTTCTACTGTGCGTGTGTGTGTGTGTTCTACTGTGCGTGTGTGTGTTCCAACAAAATTGATTAATGTATCGTCATTAAGAAAAACCACCATAAGCCCCAATTGTTGGATTAATCATTAATCCAACAAAATTGATTAATGAGTAATGTATCGTCAACAAAATCAATTACAGGAGGAACTCATATCCGGTACTATGTTTATGGGTAGATAACATGTTGATTGTATCTGTTCACAATCTTATAGGGTGAATTATGGATTTTTCTTATGGCTTTTATACGGATTTATTGTGGACTACATATCAACATTGAGTGAAAATAATCCTATTTGAAAGAAGAGAAGATGAAAGAAAGTATATTTTGGTCAGTTTTCTCCATTACTCGATTTCCTTTTGTTTTATTTCGCCAACTCGGTGTATGGATAAAAAATTCAGCTACTATAGCATCTGCATATGTTGGTGTGGTATATATAGTTCCATTACCCCCGTGTAACTGATTTTTGAAAGATAAATAGTATGCATGGAGAAAAGAAACCAAAGTTGTAACGCAATGATCATCGGCCATTACCCTAACATGTGAATTGAATCCTAGTTAAGAAACTATATCCGAATAGAACTACATGTATTGTGTTTGCAAAAACTAACAGTAGGACATTGATTTATTCATGTGAATAATTACTCGCACATTGCCTAGTCTTAGTAATAAGTATACTGGGGTACGTGAATAACCATGCCAAATATGACAGGAATCCGGTGTGTATTGGTCAAGTATGACAGGAATCCAGGACAAATTACCCTACTTTATAATTAAGTGAGACATATAAATGAAATACATATCATGGATGAAAAAAGTCACAAAAAAAGAACTTAGTTGGGGGAGAATTAACTCGGTTGTATGCAAATAACTATATAGTTAATAATTACGCACACATGATGTTATATGCACGCAACTATACCTTAGGGGTTGCTCCCTTTTTAAGGGATGTTCAAGAAGGACTTACGCAAGCCCCCGAAGTACAATTGTCACTCTCTCAAGAGGCGCAGTCCCTCGATGTACAATCTCCCCTCTTTAAAGAGGCATAGGCCCAAGCATCATTCTCTCATCGCGCTCACAATCAAGAGGAAAATGCAGTGCCTGAGAAAAGAGAAATGGGGATCGAGTGTGACATGATAGCTGCTTAAGTTTTCAAGCTTTCGAATGCCAATAAATGACATCTAGCGTATGCCCATTCCAATGGCCCTACTGAATCGTATCCTCAGTTATACACCAACCTATGCAGAAAAAATAAAACAAAATCAGTGGTAGAATCAAATGCAGAAACATTTGTAGATTAGCATTTGTAGATTAGCATTTGTAGATTAGCACTAACTAAGTAAATGCTAATATACAAATGCTAATCTACAAATGATCATGTCTACAAAAAGTAAAATTCTATACAAAAAGTAAAATTCTAGACATGATCATTTGTAGATTAGCATTAACTGAGTCATTGAAATTACTCCTCATGTTTGTTATTCATGTAAAGGATCAGCTGCATTTGTAGATTAAATAAACTCCAACTATTTAAGATTAAATCTAAATCTAAATAAACTCCAACTATTCAAAATAAAAACTCATGTCGAGGTCTTGAATAGTGATTTGGTTACCTACATGATTTATGTGCATTGAGCCTATAATTTGCAAATAAACCTAATGGGATAAGATTTTTAAATTGACCATAAGGTTCAAATACCAACTCTATACCATCCGAGTCTTTTTTTTCTTTGGTCAATACAAATGGCAAGATAACAAACAAAGACTCGGAATAGTTCATAAGGCTACTACTTATGTTAGAAAGTCAGAATGTACAATCTCTCCCATCAGATACACTCGACATGTGCTATGTGTTGTACGATAGGCTCAGATGAAGGGTATTTTTCAAACCTAAAACAAAAAAGTACATGTGGGGTTGGTTTATTTCGCCAACTCGGTGTATGGATAAAAAATTCAGCTACTGTAGCATCTGCATATGTTGGTGTGGTATATATTATATCCATTTCTTCAATCTTCCATTCAGAGCATTTCTCACAGTTATAATACACCTCGGACATTTCATTTTCCAAACAAAATAGCAAAAACATTATCAATTGACTTCAGAAAAGTGTAAAAAAATCGTCTGTAATAGAATATCTTATCCATCTCTTCATAATAGAAGATCTTGTCCAACGTTATCAAAATCGATACACAAATAAGTGATTTGTTTACAAATTAAAACTCAATAAATAAATAAGTGATTTGTTTACAAATTAGAACATTTAGGACCTAATTCGTATCAAGTATAAGCATTCCACCTTTAGGACCTGAATCGTATCAAATATAAGAACACAATGTTCTTGATCTAATTTAAATGATATAAGAACGTTGAGGTCATAGTATGGGAAGGTCAACATATTGGGTCAACCCACGACAATATTAAACACATTACCGACATCAATTCAAATGCCACTGTTTGCAGCTGCTAAAAATAGAGTCAATAGTTGATTTAATTGAAACTGAAATGATCATTAAGAAAATATAAACCAACAAATTGCTAAAAATAAAACCACAAACTAAAAGGAATTAAACTATGTCATTAGATCACCTATTCATCACAACTATCCAACCTAACATATACAGTCAAAGCTTAACAATGTAAATAATATAAATTGGGAACGAACACAATAATACTATCCTTCTTAAGACTATATAAATAATAAAATAATAAAATAATAAAAATAAAAGTAAAAAAATGGAACGAAAAACAAACTAATACGCGAATCAAATAAGGGAAGCGAGGAGTACCTGAGAATAAATTCGTCGGATGCATTCTTTCTCGAGTGATGATATAGATGGAGAAATATTAGGTTTCCATCCATCGCTGTTATAAAAAGGGTTGTTTTCCCCTAAAGACGAAAAAAAATTAAGAAGCATTAAAGCACTGAAAAACTATCGAGGCAGAGAAAGTGAAACTCAACATCATTTTCAAATAAAAAATCCAAATTTGTTAGTACAACAAAAAAAGTAATGCATCTGAGCGTGTGTGAAAAACAATCGCATCTGTTAGAGGTGACCAAAATCTCGCCAAAAAATTGTGTCAGATCTGAAATCAATCGCATCTGAGCGTCTGTGAAAAACAATCGCATTTGCGTGTGTATGCATCTGAAATGAGTGTGAAAAAAAATTGCATAAAAACAACAGAAAAAGCAATCGCAATAAAAGGCAAAAAAATCTCCGGATCTGTAAAATCTCCGGATCTGTAAAATCTCCGGATCTGTAAAAAGTAGCGATCAGAAATAAACAAATCGTTTTACCTGATGTCAAGAAAACCAAACATATGATACGTTCCTTGCCTCCATTTTTCCTTATGGCTGAAAATCTGTACACAACAAACAAATAAAAACATGAATCAAAATGTGTGTGTGCAATCAGTGTGTGCGATCAGTGCGTGTGTGTGCGATCAGTGTGTTTGTGTGTGTTCGTATGTGCGTGTGTGAGAGTGGGGAAGGGGGGAGGGATTTTACCAGCGGGGGGGAGGGGGCGGCGGGGTAGGAGCAAATGAGGGAGAGAGAGAGAGAGAGAGAGAGAGAGGGAAATCTGTGTGTGTGTGTGTTTCTGTGTGCGTGTGTGTGAATGGGGAAGCGGGGAGGGATTTTACCAGGGGGATGAGGAGGGGGCGGGGTAGGGGGCGGCGGTAGGGGAGAAGGTGAGGGAGAGAGAGAGAGAGAGAGGGAGAAGGAGACGAACGGGAGAGGAGAGACGGGTAGGCTAGGGTTTGTGCAAAGGGGGTCACACGTGTTGTGTCCAAGTTGTGTCCAAGTTGGCACTATTCAAACACACATAGATAAGATAAGATAAGATAAGATAAGATAAGATAACACTATTAATAACACCATTGTCCCATATTATATAGATATGTGTGTGTCCAGACGTAGGGATGCCTGGATGATGATCCTTTCGAGTCAGACATTGCTGCAGTAGCCGTTGAGGCATGCAGGTTTATGTTTAGACGATTGTTGATGTAAAAAATTAGATTACTCTAATTATTCAATCACAGATAAATAAATGATACAGAATATTTTAAAGTGGTTCAGCCTTATATGAATGGCCTACGTCCGCTGTTATGTTATTGCTGAGTGTTTGGAAATTCTCGATTACAAGTACTATCCAGAAATTCCGGTCCCTTTGAATGAGGGTAATACAATATATTTATAGCCTTGAGGATATAATCTGAAAGGGTGATACATTAAATGATATACATATGAAAGGGTAACTCATTTAATGCTCTTCAAGCGTGTGTGTCAAGATGATAAGCATTCAATGAATAGTTGAACTGTTGATTATTTGGCAATCAATGCTGTGGTCGAGATGCAGCTCGAACCGCCTTAGTTGCTCGTCGTTCAAGAGTTCCTCGGAGAGCTGGAGTTCCTCGGAGCGTTGGAGTTCCTCGGAGAGCTAGAGTTCCTCAGAGTATACTTGTTGCTCGGAGTGAGTCTGACTTGGTCGGGGAAATAGACTTCCTCGTTGCTATTGTGCCACGTAGATCGACACATGTCTTCTCGTGATTCGTCTATATCAGCATACTAATTTTTGTATCAACAGAAGCCCCCAATGTTTCATATTTCGAACGTTGAGGAGTATGGAACATTCTTTCTTGGTATATGGCAATATTAAATGATCTTCCTGGTTTTTAGGAACATTTTTTCATATTTGAATTTCCTTCCAAATTCGCAGAATCCGCCTTTTTGCATTTTTATAAGCGCCTCGATCTTCGTGCACTTTTTATCCTTTTAGCCGCCGGTAGCGTAATAGTTTCCTTTTTGTAATCATTTCTTTCGCCGTTTCCCAAGGCAAAGTATTTAAACTTCATATACAATATCACTGTCTTCTACCTTTTCCAATTTCTGCTTTTGAGTTTTCCATAGTCTTTCTTTCTCTTGTGCGTTCATCCTTGATTTCATTCGTTGTCAACAGATCTCCCTTTTTCCTGTAAGATCTTCTTCCTTCTTCTTCATTTCTTTTATTCACCATGGTTTATATTATTGAATCTCTTGAGAAACTCTGTTCTGATTTCTCTATTCCATCTTGGGTAACTTTGGAGGATCTTTCTGAGCCTTCAAATTATTTTTGTTTGGCTAAGGGACATTTGTTCCCTAGCCTTTTTATTGCTGAATGTGGATTTTCTTTTCCGCCAAATCCTTTGTGTTTAGAGTTCTGTCATTATTTCGATCTTGTTCCTGCAAAAATATCCCCCAACACATGGAGAATAGTTAATGGGGTGCATAGGTTAAATCAAACTCATGGAACTCGTATAGGAATTCCTGAGATTATGTAATGTTATAGATGGGCTGTTCTAGACAATGTTTATTATTTAAAAACTAGATTTTTGAATAGAGCTTTAGTAGTCGATCTCCCTGATGCTAATAGGGATTATTTTGAACATGGGGTCGTTATAAAAAATTGGCAACATGCCCCTTTGGTTGGAGACGAAGTATATGAAGGTCCTAAATGCCCTCCATATGGCAATGGGATAGGTTATTTTCATCTTATTTTATTTCTGAAATTATGATTTCATTATGTTTGATAAAATGTATAACTGATATTTCGCTATGTATTTGTTTGCAGTTGATAGTAAGAGAAAAACTCCAAAAGAATCAGAAGTTAATATCAAGCATTTAAAACATATATGGAGTTTGCATCAGAAAGTTGCAGACGAGCACGTCAGGTCTGCTTCATACTTGTTGCAGTACTGGAGCTATACATCATCCTTTACTGCTCGTCCTGTGGTCAGCATTAGTGAACCATTGCCAGCTTCTGAGGATTCTTCACCAGACTCTCATATTCCTTTGAGTCCAAAAATGGGCAAAAGAAGAGTTCCTGCCATCTTTGAGGAGACTTCCTCTGCTGGAGATGGAAAAAGAAACAAGAATGACGTCCCAAAGGGGACAAAGAAAGTAGATGCCACCACTTCTGTTGCTCCTCAGAAGGCTGCCGAGAAGCCCCCAGTGGCTTCTAATAAGAAAGATGTACCAGCAGGAGTGATCACCATCTCCCCAACCAAAAGTTCCTCTTTGGTTGAAACTGTTGAAGTGCCACTGAGGAGATTGAAGAAATCCTCCTCGGTCAGTTTTTCTGAAACCATTCCCCAGCTCCAAGCTAGTGGAGCTGGTGTTCCAACCATTATTCCCCCGAGTTCTGCAATGAGCTCGGTAAAGACTTGGACTATTCCTGAAGTCTAAGGAATTGAAGAAAACATGTCTAGGGATATGCTGACATCCCTAGCTACTCGTCACATTGCTTCAGTAAGTTTCTCTTATCCTGAATTTTTCTTTCTTTCAGTCAATATATGTATCTCGGCACTGACTTATCATTACCTTCTTTTTCAGTTGGTGAGTTATTTTAACACCATAGTGAAGAAAGATGAAGCACTCAAGGCTTCTAGCTCCTCGTCTGGAGTGGAGGATGCTTTTCTAGGTTTGGCCCAGTCTTTGAAGGATTCCCGTCAAAAATATGACAAGGATAGGGGTGAATGGGAGAAGAAGTTGGTTGCATCTGAGGTAGAGAAGGTGCAGTTGGGAAACAAAATAAAAGACTTGGAGAGAGAGAATAAGAAATATGCCGAGAAGCTCACAAACTTTGGGGAGCTTGAAAATAAGTTGAAGTCGGCTTAGGAAGAGCTAACCCTTCTACGAGAAGTAAATCGCCAGAAGGAGGAGGTGGAGGCCAAGTTGAAAGCCTCCGAGGATCTTCTATCCGAGAAGCTCTCCTCAGAGAAAATGAAGAGAAAAGTGGCAGTGAAAAAATCTTTTCGTACTGGTTGGGATAAAAGATGGGACAGGGGGGTAGCAGCAATGATGACCCAGGTGCAGTATGGGAGTTTGAAATACTTCCGAGATGGTTGGGTTGCTGCCCTGCAAGAATTGAAGGTGAATGAGGACTCTGAGCTATTTCAACAACATCTTCCCGGTCCTCCTCCTAGAATTGAAGATGAGGATGAAGACGAAGCTACATCCGAGGAGTCTTCAATGATAGTGGGTGATCAAGTCCTTGCTCCACAACCGAATCAGATAGCCACCGAGGAGATTTTGTCTTTGCCTTCTCCTCCTGAACAAGTCCCAACTTCTGCCAACCAACTCATTGTTCCCACCGAGCAACCAAGCTCCTCATACCAGCCTCCCGAGAAAGTCTTGGGAGACAAGGAAAAGGTGTGAAGTTGTTCGGTATTCTCTTTCTGTTTTTCTTTTACTTGTACTCTGTATTCTGAATGCTGTACTCCTTTTGATGATGTAATAAAATTACCTTTTTTGTTCCTCTACGTTGTTGATGTTCTGTCTGCTTCTTTTATTAACTCATGCCTTCTCTTCTTTACTAGTTTATGGCTAGAATCGAATTGCTGTCTGCCAATGATACAAAACTGATGCAGCAATGCCATGAATATTTTAAAGCTGGCCATACTGACCTGAGTGCATCAGAAATTGCTGATATCCTTGGTCATGATGCTTCAGACCAAGCAGTGGAGGCATACCAATACTTGAAATGTCTTCTTGATCTTGCTGTAGCCAACAATGTGGCTTATTACGAAATGATTTAAGATTTGCAAGGTACTCTCGATGAACTTCAGCATCAGTATAAAGAGTCTTCAGTTCTTTTGCATGAAGGGTATGAGAAGAAACTCAAACAATATAGTGCTAAAACAGGTTATGACAAGATGCTTGCTGGCTATGAAGTGAGAGAGAGAACCCTAAAGGGTGAAGTCGAAGCATGCAGACAGATCGCCGAGCTGCTGGAGCAAGAGAATAACAATTTGCAGAAAGAGTTGGCACAGTATAAATCTGCAGCTTCATATTCCACTGCCCTGGTACCGGTCACCGATGAAGGATTCTCATTTTTAGAGGTTGAGAATGCCAAATTGAGGCAAGAATTAGAGACTTTGAGAAGATTCGGGCCTTCTACTGCTACTCGGGGACGAGGAAGAGGTTCTCGTGGACGAGGAAGAGTTGCTCAGGATGTTGACGAGGAACAAAGTATTCAACCTGCTCGGGGACGACCAAGAGGTCTTCGTCGTACTATTGAAGAAGCTCGTACTCAATCAACATTGGAAACTCAAGCGTTCCAATTGAATGCAAAAGATCGGGCTTTCTATGAAATGTCCAAGAAAATCCAAAGTCTGGAGGATCAACTTGCTTCGACAAAGTCTGCTCTGAATAATAAGGATGTTTTTGCCAGAAACCTTCATGAGAAGTTAGAGAGAATAACTTTCCAATTCCATAAACAACCTCGTGAGTTTTGGATGGCAGGATACAATGAAGCTCTATTCCATTTAGATGATCGTATCCAGAATGCCAATAATGAGGGCTACAAGTAAGGTTAGCTGAATGCCTTGGGCGTGCTGAAGCTCGAACAAGGACATTACCTGTGGGACTATTATGATCCTGGGGTACTAGACTTGCCTGTGCCACCTTATAAATTGGACATGGAATGGATCCCAGCTCGTGCCATTCCTCGGAGCTTAATTGCAAAATACCTCGGTGACTACAATCTTCATTCTCAGATCGAGGTATCTCGTCCCGAGCATCTACTGGACACACCTTCAGTAATGAAAGTCAGAATGCTTCGTGATATTAACTTCATTAATTCTCCCCTTTGCTTGGAAGATCCTCCTGTTGGCGAGGAGCCTATATCGAAAGCTGAAGGAAAAAAGCCAATAGAATAGGAAATTCTGATGTAATAATTAGTATACAATTTAATATCAATGTAATAAACTTGTGTAATTTATTTTGACTTTAATGAAAGAATTTCATTTTTGTTTGCAAATTTGCATTGCTCTTGTATTTGTCAAACACTTTATATTTGTGCTTGCATAACAATATTGTGTGGTTCATTGACCAACTTAGTAATAAAAAGTTACAAGTATCAGAAATGTTGCTCGATCACTTAATAATAAAGTAATGAGTATAAAAATGTTGAAAATTATTCCAACCAACCAAGGTTGTTAAATTGTGATCGTCGACCAATTATAGTTAATGGGTTTTTATCCCCGACCAGCTATACTTGGTACTGTTTAAAATATTTTCTCCTCGTCGACCAACTACAGTTAGTGGATTTTTATCTCCGACCAACCATACTTGATTCAGTTTGGAATATTTTGTTCTTCGAGGAACTTTTATGTAATAAACTTACCTCCCGACCAACATAAGTTGGCATTTGAGAGCATATCTTGTTTCCTAACCAAACACGTTGGCATTTTTAGGAATGTTGATGTTGTTCTCGCCCTTTTACCAACCGGAGTTGGTCTGAGTTCGTACTATCGTGTTCTCGCTCTTTTACCAACCGGAGTTGGTCTGAGTTCAAACTATCATGTCCACTAACTCTTTTACCAACCGGAGTTGGTCTGAGCTAATGTACGCCTCCTAACCAAAGGAGTATGGGGTGTTCTCGCCCTTTTACCAACCGGAGTTGGTCTGGGTTCTAACTATCGTGTTCTCGCTCTTTTACCAATCGGAGTTGGTCTGAGTTTGAACTATCATGTCCACTAACTCTTTTACCAACCGGAGTTGGTCTAAGCTAGTGTACGCCTCCTAACCAAAGGAGTATGGGGTGTTCTTGCCCTTTTACCAGCCGGAGTTGGTCTAGGTTCGAACTATCGTCTTCTTTTTACTGTCGAGCAGCGTTGTGTGCCGAGCAGCGTAGTGTTAAACACTAGTATTCCCCGAAAAACTTTCAATAAAAGGAGAGAAGATTGTGAAATATCATCGTTTTATTCATATTGATGGAACTGCTTTACATTTTACATCACTGATAATACTTGCGTAGGTGTTCAGCATTCCATGCGTTCTTAAATTCCTCTCCTTCTAGAGTTGCTATTCGGTAAGTTCCTGGTCGAACAACTTATGTAACTCGGTAAGGTCCATGCCAGTTTGCTTCCAACTTATTGTGCTTCTGAATGACTTTCTTTAGCACATAATCTCCTTCTTTTAAGTCGCATTTTTTCACCCTCTTGTTGTAGAACAGGGTTGTTCGTTGTTGATAAGCAGCATTCCTAATGGCTGCCTCTTCTCTAACTTCCTCGAGCATGTCCAAATCTAATCTCCTCATCAAGTCGCTGACTGGGGAATTGAAATTCAGCACTCTGTGTGTTGGAAGACCCAACTCGGTAGGTATTACAGCCTCACTTCCAAATGCCAGCATATATGGTGATTCTCCAGTTGCTGCTCGGGGAGTTGTTCGGTAAGCCCACAATACTGACTGTAGCTCATTAATCCAATTAGCTTTAGCTTCACTTAGCCTCTTCTTCAAACCATTTAGTAATGTTCTGTTCGTCACTTCAGTCTGTTCATTGCTTTGAGGATGGCCTGGTGCTGAATGAGTCTTCAAAATGTTTGATTGACGATAATAGGCAGCAAACTCCTCGTTATCGAATTGTGTTCCATGGTCTGTGATGAAGGCATTAGGGAGACCATATCGGCAGATTATGTTCTTCCAAACGAACTGGTATACCTTCTCGTATGTCATATCAATAAGTGGCTCAGCTTCTACCCACTTAGTAAAATAATCCACTGCGAAGACGAGATACTTGAATCTTCCTCGGGTCGTTGGCAGTGGTCCAACCAAATCCATTCCCCACATGGAAAATGGCCAAGGGGAAGTTATGAGTGTCAACGATGCTTGTGGAGTACGTCGGATGGAAGAAAAATGTTGGCATTTATCACATCTTTTGGTATAGGCTATACAATCAGCCCTCATCGTTGGCCAGTAGTACCCCTGCGTCATCACTCTTTGTAAAAGTGTCCGACCTGCTACATGTGCTTCACAAGACCCTTCATGGATCTCTTCAATCAATTCCTTCACCTCGGAGGGATGTACACATCTCTGCAAACCTACCATAATTCCTCATCTATACAAAACACCATTAGTTAGTACATACCGAGCAGCTTTAAACTTCAATTTCTTTGCAGCGAGCTTATCCTCCGACAATTCTCCTTCCTCAATATATGCCCTGATGGGATCCATCCAAGATGGTCCTAAATCAAGGGTAATAACATTCATCGTCAGGTCTTCATCTATGCTCCGAGTTTCTAATACTTCAATTGGTATTGTTCTTCGCAGTTCGGTATGAGTAGCTGATGCTAGTCGGGCCAGTGCGTCTGCTTGTGCATTTTCCATTCTTGGTATTCTGATCAACTGAATGGCATCAAATTCTGCCAACAACTCCATCACCTTTGCATGATACTTGACCATTGATTCTCCTTTAACTGCATATATTCCCATCATCTGATTCACAATTAATTGAGAATCACTGAATACCATCACTTGTTGTGCTTCCATAATCTTTGCTAAATTAAGACCTGCTATCATGGCCTCATACTCAGCCTCATTATTGGAGGCTTTGAATTGGAATCGCAGGGCATATTCCATGTCAATCTCGTCTGGGGTTTTCAAAATAATCCCTGCCCCACAACCTGTTGTGCAAGATGACCCATCTACATATAATCTCCATGTAGGTAAATCGTCTTCAAATTTGTTATATGACAGAGTTCCTCGGTGAAATATCTGTTGTTTCCTTTCATCCTCCCCTGGTATTTTTTGCTCTTCGTCGACCATCTCTTCTCGCCCTTTTACCAACCGGAGATGGTCTGGGTTTGAGTTTGATGATCTTTCTACATCCACAAGCCCTTTTACCAACCGGAGTTGATCTGGACTTATGTCTGTTGATCCTGTAACATCCACAGGTTGGTCAGCGAGCAACTTTTGTTCCTCGGGGGTATCAGGATATGTAAATTCTGCTATAAAGTCTGCTACAGCCTGCCCTTTTAATGATGATCTGGGTTCATACACAATATCATATTCACCGAGCTCTATTGCCCAATACATCAGTCTCCCTGATTTTTCTGGCTTATGAAGGGCTTGTCTCAATGGAATGTCGGTATACACGACGATGGTATGGGACTGGAAATAAGGCCTCATTCTTATACTTGCTTCAATTAATGCCAATGCCAATTTTTCCAGCTTTGGGTACCTGATCTCTACACCTCGGAAAGCCTTACTTGTGTAATAAATTGGCTTCTGGACTCCATTCTCCAATCTGATCAATGTCGAGCTGACTGCATTCTCTGATACTGCCAGGTACAAGTACAACTTTTCTCCCATTACTGGTCTGGACAACAGTGGAGGTGTTCCCAAATATTTCTTCAAGTCTTGAAAGGCTTTTTCACATTCATCATTCCACTCGAAAGTTTTTCGAAGTGTTTTGAAGAATGGAAGGCATATATCCGTTGCTCGGGATACAAATCTATTGAGCGCTGCAACTCGTCCTGTAAGACTCTGCACCTCTTTCTTCGTCGTTGGAGATCGCAACCCTAAAAGAGCTTTGATCTTTTCGGGATTCGCCTCAATGCCTCGTTGGTTGACGATGTACCCGAGGAACATTCCTTCTCGTACTCCAAATGTGCACTTCGTCGGGTTGAGCTTCATTTGATATTTATCAAGTTGATCAAAGGTCCGACCTAAGTCAACTACATGATCAGCAGCTTTCTTGCTCTTTGTTAGCATATCATCGACATAGACTTCCATATTGCAACTGATTTATTCGGCAAAAACCTTGTTCATCAGCCGCTGGTATGTCGCTCCTGCATTTTTCAAACCAAAAGGCATAACATTATAACAATAAGTTCCCCTATGGGTAATAAAAGAAGTACTTTCCCTGTCTTCAGGTTTCATTTTGATCTGGTTGTATCCAGAGTAAGCGTCCATGAAGCTGAGCAGCTCGTGTCCCGAGGTAGCATCCACTAGTTGGTCAATTCTGGGCAATGGAAAGTGATCCTTTGGGCAGGCCTTGTTGAGATCAGTGAAATCAACACACATTCTCCATTTATTGTTTTTCTTCTTTACCATCAACACATTTGCTAACCGGTCTGGATATTTCACATCTTCAATGAATTGGGCTTTCTGGAGCTTCTCGACCTCCTCTTGTATGGCTTGATTCTTCTCGAGACTAAACACTCTTCTTCTCTGCTTTACAGGCTTGATCTCCTTATTCGCATTGAGCTCATGACATAAGAAGTTTGGATCTATTCCTGGCATGTCCTCATGACTCCATGCAAAAGTTTTCTTCCTGTTTCTCAAGAAAGTTATCAACTCCTGTTTTATTGAAACATCCAACGACGAACCTATCTGGGTTACTCGTTCAGGGTGCTCGTCGTCCAGAATAACATTTTCTGTAGATTCCATCACCTGTCCTTTTACAAGTTGGGATTCATCTCTGGGATCAAGTGTTTCAATTTCTGTACCTTCATCCACCTGGTAGGTAGTAGTCTTTTTCCTTGACTCTTCAAGCTCCTCTTGCTCGGCAGATGAATAATAGCAATCCTGAGCTACTTTTTGATCACCTTTCACAACTCCTACTCCGAAATTTGTTGGGAATTTTAAGCACTGATGTACTGTAGATGGGACTGCTTCGAACTTCTTCAAACCAACTCTTCCCATGATGATGTTGTAAGCTGACTGCACATTCTTATCCATCACAAAGAAGCGTATTTTATCTGTTCGACAAGCAGGCCAAGTTCCAATGAATATATCCAACTTGATCGTCCCAAGTGGAAAAACTTTCTCGCCAGCAAAACCCAATAGAGGTCTGTGATAAGGTTCCAATTGAGATAATTTCAAATTTAAACTGTCAAAGCATGAATAGTACATGATGTCTACCGAACTACCATTATCTACCAGCACCCTTGAAATCACTACTTCTTTCATCCTCATTTTGATCACCAAAGGGTCGTCGTGAGGGTAAAGAACACCTGCCAGGTCATTTTTTGAAAAGCCAATGACCAGCTTCTCTTTGTTTTCCTTCCTCGGGCGATCTTCCTCAGCCAAATTTATCCGTTGAATGTATGAGCAAGCCTGAGCTTCACCGAGGTAAGCTTTTCTTTCTGCAGTAAGGTCTCCTCCTCCTGCATCTCCTCCTGTAATGACATTACAATCAAATGACCCAAAGCGTATTGAAAATACCTCTCGTTCTGGCTGCCTTGGTTTCTTGGGAAGATCGGGGTCATCATCTGGATCATCTTCATGGTTTCTCTTCTTTTTCTCCTTTGCTCGATGAGGAGATCTAGACCTTTCTCTAGTTCGGTCATTATTTCTTCTTTCGCCTCCCCGATCAACATACTTTCACTACAAGAAAAATTTCCGACGCTTGAGCAACGTTTTTATAAAACGTCGGCGTATCTACAATCGGGAAATAAGCGTCGTTTAATAAAAACGTCGGGTAAAGATATTTCGACGCTTCCTACGACGTTTATCAACCGTCGGAAATTGTCCGAATTTGTGGTATAAATGCGACCTTTTTTTTAAAAAACGTCGGTTTTGTCTCAACATTTCCCAAAAAGCGTCGGGAATATTAAATTAAAATATTAACCCATTTCAATCATTCATTTGAAAACATTAGAATGTTAACTACTTTTTCTCATACTATATTCCAACCTTTTTTTGTAAGTGTCATATAATATCGAAGTACACATCATTAATATTATAATAACGCCCTCAAAAAGATTCTCAATCAACCAAAAAAACCTATATACAATAATATCTAATCATCCCAAAACAAAATGAAGAAAACATATCTTCAAACATCCCAAATTTGTCTACTAATAAGCCAAAAATTTGTACCCAAATATTCCAAACAAAATATGAAACATATATTATCATCAAAAAAATGCTAGAGTGATGTTCAAAACAGTCAATACGATGTCTCCGCGTCCATGGGCATGACAAAACCACCTGTAAAAAGAAAGAAAATAAGTATTAAAAATTAAATAATTCAAGGTAAAAGTGATGCATAAAAGAAAAATGAAAGGTGGTTAGGGACTTACTTCCAAATTCAAACATTTCAATTAGTTGGTATTTTTTGCCTTCTTCATCCGCTCCTAAAATTTGAACAAAAATATAGTTGGAAGAGGGATAGTAATTAGCTTCAATGTTTTCAAATCAACTTCTTCTATGATCAAACTAAAAAATAGTGATATATATAACTTTAAAATATATTTTCAAATATAAAAGAACCACAAAAATGTAATATGTTAGTAAATAATATTTCCATACAACTTATGAAGTTTGCAACCCGACCCAAATAAAAAATGTAAGCCACACAATGTAGGTTGGTAACATTTTTTATGTCCAAGTTAAAAGATTAGTTTTCAAAAGAGATCCCTAAAGTTTTAACATTTTTTATGACAAATTGTGATCAATGCATTATTATAAGATTTATAAAAATAGACGTAATTTTTTGTAAATTACTTTTTTTCATTGTTAGCTACTATAATACACTCTATTTTTTTTTCATGCATTCGAATAAGTGAAGTTATAATAACATGTGGATGTTGATAAAGTAAATAGTTATATAGTAGCAAAACATGTTTTTCACGCTTAATATTTTTAAAAAAAATCGCCAGAGTTTCCTTTGTTTATTCATGAAACCCAACTTGTTTTAACATTTAAAATTAATTCAACAACAACAACTACCACCAAATTAAACCACAAATAAATCAATCCCTTCCACCAATTTCAATGAATTGCCATTGGAACGAGTATAACTATCATACATATATAATGGATCTTATATGCATCAAACGATGAAAATATTATAATGTTCTTGATTTAAAATGTTCCATGAAGAATTTTAGAGGCAAAAATACTAACCCCACAATAGTTACGAAGTTGAGTTCGCGATATGATTTGTGGTGGTGCCTTCATTGAGGATTACGATCGACGTTGTGATTGAACCTCGGTTGTTAAAGGTTGCAACTGTGGTGATCCTACAGGATCAACATTAGTGTTTGACAGGAACCTAGCAATTAGAATATACAAAATATTAGGTGTAATGCATAAAATTAAGAAATTGTATTCATACATTCACAGATTGATAAAAGTTGACCTGTTTAGCGCCTAAAGAAACATCTCGCGTAGATTGGATAAAATCACCCATAGAACGCGTGCGAGACTCCATAAAATCCTGTATATGAGCTTCCACACGTTCATTCATCCGAGATTCCATAGCAAATATATGTTCTTGCATTTGAGCTTCCATTTTCTCTTTCATTTCAGCTTGCTTCTTCTCATATTCTGCCTCTATCTCACATCGCATCCTCTCGTGTTCAACCTCCATCTCACGTCGCATTCTCTCTAGCTCTTGTTGATGTCGTGTCTCAATATCTCTCAACTCAGATTGGGATTGCTTATATGATGGTCCAAATATCATACTCGGAGAGACACCGAGTCCAAATGTGCGCACACGCCCATGTCTTTCGGGTCCCATAACTTGCCCAAATATATCATCCCGTGCAACACCGGTCTCCGCTATTTCTGGATGTTGCTATTCTAGATCATCCATCTCTTGCTGCAAAAATCAACCCCAGTTCTTATAGAAACTTCAAATTAGATCATACATATGTAAGAATCCCTATATGCATGATTTAAGTTTCCATCAAGGCGCACATATGTATCTCTTCTCATTTCTTGGCTTTTCATCTTCTCATTTCTTTTTTGTGTGATGTTATTGTTATTAGGTTATTTAATCTTGAGGTAATTGTTTTTTTCTTTTAATTTTTATTCTAAAGAAGAGAAATGAAGAGGCCCTTTAGTGGTTTTCTGATAGGTTTAATTTTTTGGGGGTATGTTTCTTCTAAATGGTATGTGTATGTTTCTTTCTTCTAATTTGATTATTTGGTTTATGACTTTGTTCAGAGGTTACTCCCTAGCATGTTTGCTCTAGGTATGTACACATTGAGATTTCAGATTCATTGATTTCAGATTTCAGTTTCTATATGCATAACAAATTCATTTATTTCAGATTCTACCATGACCACAGGGGAAGTTTTCTTGCATTAATGTTAATTACCATTTTTAATGAATGTTAAACTAATATGTTTCTGATTGTTTAATGAATCATTTTTAATTTTATTTTGTATTCGCCTCAAGATTTCGTGAATGTACAGCAGCGTATATGACAAGTCTATCCACTACAACCATACAGCATTTTCAATAAACCAAAATTGTCATCCACATATATTTCCTCATTTTAGCAACATTCATCTTTTCTGTCGATATTGAAGAACCAAACTCAGAGATGTTGAATATACTTTTAATGTAACTGACATTCCATACTTTTAATATACTTTTAATGTAACTGACATTCCATACAAGCGCATGATACAAAAACTTCCTATCCTAATAAAGGTGTTAAAATGTTACCATCTCTGATCAATAGGTAAAGTGACAGGTAATGACCAACCAACATATTCTATCAACCAACCGATCATCTGTTACATGATATTGGTCCCACCAACATATTCTATTGACCAACCAACATATTCTATCAACCAACCAATGAAAACAAGCAACGAGAATATGATTCTGCATTTAGGTTGTTTATCCCATTTACACCTAGCATCGAATTTCCCAATGACATTTACCATTACCAAAATCTCAACAACATATTAAGACTCTAACAAATTGACATAGGTTTTTAAAGATTGACATTAAAAGGATGGGAGTTGTTTATCTCATATCTATCTCATATTTATCCTCGCCGCATTTGAAGACCGCCGGAGACAACTTCACACAACTCGCTCACCGCAATTTATCGGTCTAAGAAACCGAAAGGATCTCTGGTCCGAATCTGATTATGGGTCTGATGTTATAATCGGAGTTCTCGATACAGGAATTTGGCCCGAACGACGTAGTTTTTCTGATTTAAATCCTTGGAATCAAAATTCAAAGGCGAACCAAAAATTTCAGCATATACTAACATACTCCTAAAAATTTTAGCATACTAACAATGATAACTAAAATTTTTACCATACTAACAACTAAAAATTAATTAACAACTAAAAACTAATCAACTAATTAGATCTATTATCAATAGACTATTGAAAAAACTAATCAGCATACTAGGAAAGGGAAGGGGGCTGCTTCACTGCTCTGCTTCGGCAATAGGGAGGGGGCTACATTTGATTCGACAACAGGGACTAGGGCAGCGAGAGAGGAGCGAAGATCCTATAGAGATGGGAGGGGAGGTGACCGTGTGAGGAGGGGGAGAAGAAGAAGGGCGGAGCGAGCGGACAAGTGAGGGAAAGTGAGGAGAACAGGGACGGAGCAGGTTGTTCACTGATCTCCCCAACAATAACTCCCCAAAATTGGACTGGTGGGTTGTACACTAATATCCCCGAATTGGACTAGAGGGTTGTCTTCTCTTTAAATGTAAGTTTTGTTAGCATTAGAAGTACAATAATGTTAAATTTAATCTACATTTTGTTTTCTAATATATATGCAGTGTATATATAACAATGTGTACTGTAATGAATTTATATTTAAATACAACTTTTTTATGGATGCTCTGTCATACTACTCTGGATATTTCTTTTATGAATGCTGCATAACAACCTTTATGGATACAGATATTTTGTTTTTTTTCATTCTCCTTTTGTTTGTTTATTTATTGGCGTATTGGTAACATTTTTTTATTTATCATATTGATTATATGCTCCCATTATCTTACAGAAGCCTTATTTATGACATTTTTGGCTTATTTTAGGTGATAGGCAAGACACCTCAAATTGTGTCAATTGAGCAAAAATGGAATTGAATTCCGAATCTAAGAGCGGCAGAACAGTGGAGGACTGCCAAGACATGTTTTAGAGAAACCTCAAAACTCCCACTGTGAAATTTTTTAAGGACCATTTAGAGAAATCTGGATGCAGTATTGAGAGTAATTTCATCACGGTTCTTGATTGTGATAAGAAAATTAGTGGTGCATATGTCTGAGGTGAAGGGATAATGGTATGCAGTAATCACATGAGCATTCAATATGATGTCAACCAAGTAGATATTCATGAGTTCATTCATGCATATGATGAATATCCTACTAAAAACATGGACTGGTCTAGTTGTGCTCAGCATGCCTGTGGTGAGATTCAAGTCGGCAATCTTAGTGGTGACTGCCACTACAAACGAGAAATAGTATGTGGTTTTGTGAAGATATGAGGTCACGAACAAGACTATATGATAAGAAGAGTAATGAAATATGTTATCGCTAACCCTTACTGCTCAGAGGCTGCTGCTAAGGATGCCATGGAAGTTATTTGGGACGTATTTTATAATGATACAAAACCCTTTGATATAGCTCCTTGAAAGCCAAGCTTTTTATCCCATTTCTTTGCCAAAATGGTCATCGATATATAATTGGACACTCCTTAAGAGTCAAGATTTTTCCCCAACAGATCATTTGATTTATATATAATGCAATTCAGCCAGAATGTGCATTTTCTCTAGTTTTTTCTTTCCTTTTCTACATATTATTCAGTTGGTTGAGGGTGAAATATTTTTCACCTCAGTGAGAAGTACTTTCGCATTTTCAAAATTAAATATTTTTATCGTGAGACAGTAATATGTGGCCCAAAATTATTTATTGAACAGAATAACTAAATTTAGCATAAGGTATGAGATTGCGTACAACCCGCCAGTCCAATTCGGGGGAGTTATTATTGGGGAGATCAGTGAACAACCTGCTCCGTCCCTGTTCTCCTCACTTTCCCTCACTTGTCCGCTCGCTCCGCCCTTCTTCTTCTCCCCCTCCTCACACGGTCACCTCCCCTCCCCTCTCTATAGGATCTTTGCTCCTCTCTCGCTGCCCTAGTCCCTGTTGTCGAATCAAATGTAGCCCCCTCCCTATTGCCGAAGCAGAGCAGTGAAGCAGCCCCCTTCCCTTTCCTAGTATGCTGATTAGTTTTTTCAATAGTCTATTGATAATAGATCTAATTAGTTGATTAGTTTTTAGTTGTTAGTATGGTAAATTTTTTAGTTATCATTGTTAGTATGCTAAAATTTTTAGGAGTATGTTAGTATATGCTGAAATTTTTGGTTCGCCTTTGAATTTTGAGTCCAAGGAGTTCTCTTTCTGATTTAAATCCTTTGAATAAGTCAGACCTGTGGGCTGGAATAGATATCTTAGGAATCGTATTAAATGTGATGTGGAGTTTCAAGTACTGAATGTCCTATCCAGCCTCAGCCTCTTACTCGAGAGAGCCTGGATACACCACATAGGTGAATTACCCTTATTGTTGCAAATGGAAATCAGGTTCCAATTAGATACATAAGTCATCACAGTTTAAGGGGATAATGGTTGGGCCACAGTTGCCATTATTAGTACTATTCTCCTCTTGGATACACATCACGATAATAGCAATATCTGCCTCATCGGATTCCAAGTCATCTAATTTTCTCACATAATAGAAGAGAAGTCGATCATTCACAGTGTAGCCGCTCGAATAATCCACAAAATGGGATATTTTCAAGGGCTTGGCCTTGGAAGAAACCAATTAGGAACCCTCGAAGTCATCACTCCATATCTTTCCATTCGATATCTACCTCAGTGGATTCCATGTCATCTCACTTGCTCACTTAATAGAAGAAGAGTCAGTCATTTACAGTGTAGCAGCTCAAATAATCCATAAAATGGGATACATGTTAGGGTTCGACCTTGGAAGAAACCAACAAGGAACCCTCGAAGTCATCACTGCCACGGAACATAAAGGAAAGTTTGGTCTCGAGTATACCTCTGACCATAAAACTCCAGTCCAAAGTCTGAAATACCCCCATCAAGGGTGGAATGATCATTTTGGTCTCCAAAGAGAAGACTTTTCATATCACGAACTCCTCGAACCATAGTGGGATGAAACCAAGAAATCCTTATAACTGGAGATCCTCTACGAGGAAGGACTCTGTGTAAACTATGAGAATATCCACAATGTCATCCAAAATGGGCTCGACATTTTACGGGTCACCGAGGAAGACAAAAAGAACTATAAGTTGGTACCAGAGTGAAGATTGCACGTGCTAGTTCCTAATAAAGTTGCCCTAATAGCCATATTAGGAACCTCAAAGTTAAGGCCCATAAAATTCTTCTATGACTGGTACACTACATCGACCACTCGATATATTACTAATGAAAAGGGATGATTATTCAGCATCTCTAAACTCAATCTCTACCACTAAGTAGCAGATTCTACAGTCCCGCCCACTGAAACACCTCCTTCAGTCAAGCCCTGGAATACGACCTGCTATCCATCTTGGGACTATCAGTAGAATGAAGAAACCCACCAACTCTTATTGCAATCCCGCTCAAAGGTACTCCCCTACATTGACCCATGGTTAGTCCAGCAAAGGATCCCACTGTAAATCTTAAGGAAGAAATAGCCCGACTCAATATACACCACCCACCCCATTTAGTTGTCTGTGCTACTTCCTATTAATTAGGAAGGTTAGTTGCCTTTTTTTGTATATAAATTCGTGTACATCAATATAGAAAAATCATTCAACCATTTTTCATATTTTATTCTCTGCTTTTACTTATATACTATGGTGCATGAATTTTGACTTTGAATGAATTGAATATTGAATCTTGATGTCTCCTCTCTAAGTTTTTCCTCTTCTCTATTCTCTATTCTTCCTTATTCCCTTCTCCTCCCCTTTACATCTTGTCTAGTTCATGCCCCATTTACTTCTGAGAATCAGACACAGCGATTGCAGAATTCAAAGCCTCGCCACAGAATCAATATCCCAGGGGTTTACCCTAGCTAATCAATATCCCATGGGTGAATGAAGAAATCGAAGCCAATTTTGAAATCCGCGAAGAGATTCAATCAGAAATCGTCAAGTATTCTGAAATGGAGACCGAGATGTTTGGGAATCGGAGCTCACCAAGATACTCTATCTATTACATTTTGAAATCACTGGATTCATGACACTTGTTGAACAATTGACGCCGTTGTTAAATGGGAACTATAACAATGATGTTATCTTAGCCATATATAATGGTATCAAAAAAATTATAACAGAAATGTAAAAATAAAAAAACTTCTCGAATGGAGAATTGTATTTCCATACCGATATGACATGGGGGGTCAAGATACAAAAGATACTACATTGAACTTTTCTATTAATCTGAAAAAAGTGACACACCACATAGAAATTTTCTAAAAAGACATCGACACATAGGATTAAAAGAACCAACCATTGGAGATGACCTTAAATCTTGGGATTATTATTTACTAAACTGTAAGAGATCGCCGATGCTAAGAACCCCGCGTAGGCACACAATCTCTCTCAAGTATAGGGTGACCATATGCAAGGCATCGAAGGTGTGGGTATAGGGGATGAAATATGTGCCATATTATAGAAATAATCAAAAACCACATATATAGAGTCAAAGCCTCGCGAGGAACGCAGTAGGCCCACTGCGAAGTCTACGGACACATCCTCCCAAGGATGCTCGGGTATTGATAGCGGAGTTTAAAGATTGATATTAAAAGGCTGGGAGGTGTGGCAATGACAGATATAGGCATTTTTGTCCCTCCGCATGGATGTCCAATATAATTTGATTAGTACATAGTCGCGATGATAATGAACAGAGTATAACAGAGAAAGTAAAAATAGACTTCCCATAACAAGCATTCATATTGAACCTTGGGTGCCCGTTAGATACGTTCGATGTCTTTAGGAGGGTTCAAACCTACAGAATTGGCACGTTCCCAACGAGCCAGTCTTCTCATTCCAAGGCAGGGCCCAATTGTGCTAATACACTTTCGTTCATTTGCTTTTGTGATCAGAACTGAATTTCAATTGTGCTAATTATTGAAGTGCACTCTTGTGAAATTAACATATTTTAATCATTCATGTGTACATGGCATTTATTACAGTTGGAAAGATGCCCTAATTATGATTTCTAAACTTTGTATACCGTGAATCTTATTTAGAATATGAACTCGAACATGACAGACTACGAAAACTCACTTGTCAGTAAATAGGGCTGCAAATTAAGGTGTTTTTGTGAACATCTAAAGCTCTGCTTGTTTGTTAATCTCGATCTCAAATCTCAATATTCAGCTCGTTCAAATCTCAATATTCAGGTCGATCTCAAATCTCAATATTCAACTTATTTAAGTTCATAGTGAGGCTGATGATAGGATTCCCAGCATGGTGTTTCACCCAATCATTCAACATAATATCCTTAAAATAGTCATGCTCTTTTACAATGTTGATTAATCTCTGAAGAGGTAGATATGAGGAGATGTGCGTGTTCAGAAGTAATTTTGGTAAGGTGATCAATTTGAAGACTATTGAAGTCAGTAAGAATAGCATGAGAACCAAGAACCCTATCCAGTCTTTCACATACACTAGCTTGAATAGATCTCTTGTTCCACTAGGTATATTTCGATCCTTTATAGCCCAGATCATGAACACTAGCATTTCCAATGCACTTGTAGCCTCAAAATCAATATTGTTCCCTCCAGCTTTCTCAGAGCTGTCTCTAACATTGTTGAAGTCCCAGTAACAATCCAATTATTGAAAGAGTTTAAAGATTCAATGTACTGCCATAAGGGCCTCCTTTCCAATTTGGTACATTTAGCATACACCACAGACCAGAAAATAGGTTTATGAAGACACAGATGTTTGATTTCCATTGTAGTGTATTAGTCCATCTCTAAATGAATGTCAATGGAAATACCATGAATGAACATGATCCAAATTGAGTTAACAATGCTGACCACCCCCCCTTCGAATTCTAGCTTAAAAACAAACTCCAAGATTCTACTATCATACACTTTAGGCTCAAGAATAAACATTATTGATAAATTATGTAAACTTCTAAGCGTTTTAAGTCTCCTGATTGCACCTTTCTTCCCTACACCTCTAATATTCCATGAGAGAAACTTAAGCAGTTAAACCAGATAGTGATGGGTCAGATGCAGACCTTAGGATTCTATCACTTGCATAAACATGTCTTTTTTTTCCTCTTGCTACCGCCGGCCCCATCCATACGTAACTCTTGTTTTTCGAACTGTTATAGGGGAGAGGTTTAAGCTAATTTCAATATTATCAGTTAATTCTTATGAAGCAGCCTTAACACAAAGTTAATCCTCTTCCCCAGCCTCAATTGCAAGGCATTTATAGTTTAGTTCAAAATCCCCTTTCCCCTAAAGTTGGACATAATTCCAACAAGGTAGGACTAGTGAAAATATTCATTTTGGATGAATGTGTTACTAGATGAACCTTTGAGCATTCTAAGTGCAAACATAGTAAACATGAGGGATGATTTTATCCCTCATCTTTTTAATGCATGTATTGATTTATAAATACAAAATGAATGCTACCCACTCCCTTTGCCCCATGAATATAGGCTAATCCATCCAAACCACGTATATATGGTGTTAATAATTAGTACACAAACCAAAGTCTTTGTTAAGTCTGTTTACCATTAACGAAGGGGCTCTGTATAGTCATCTAAAAAAATCACAGCAGAAAAGATACATACAATCGCTAGGGCAGCTCCTTCATTAACTGGCCCCTTTCCTTTGGTTACATGTGCCTCCTTGTACACCATCCTACGAGTTGGTTTGAATCCCATCGCTTTAGTCATCTACAAGTACAACATATTAACTGTCAAAACATAATAATACAATAATAACAATGAACTAGTCAGTACAAAATTTATACCGCATGTCTAACTTGAGCATGAGTTTTTCTACCAGATGTGTGCGGCGTTTGCAATAATGCACGGATGGCTTTGTTCTTCGCACTTTTGGCCTAATACAATGGAAATACAGTTAATCATAGAACAAATTTTAAGTAAATCCTAATATTAATCCTTTTAATAAATTAATTCATTTCATGTTGTTCTTTATACGCGAGATAAACATAGTGAGTACATGTAATTCATGACTAGACTCAACAACTAGTATATAAATGTGCTTGAGCGGACTCCCAGTTATAGACGAGTGTTTTCCATTGACTTTCCTTGACTCGTTGCGGACAATTTGCCAAGCGTTCCTCATTAGTTCTATACTTAGTATAACCTTGGAGCTTTGCTGTGGCCTTTCATTCCTTCCATTTTCTTCCGACGGATTGCATCATAAATTTTCTCATCTCTTCTGTGCCATTCGTATTCTCCTACTTTACATCAACAAGTTAGATAAATAAACTGGAAAATATATACCCTATTTTCATTTTATTGACATTATACCTTGATATGAAGCCAAATCATGTTCTTATCCTCTTTGGGTACTTGTCTCCAATCAAAGTAGGCCAATGGCGCTAGTTGACCATTGCGTGCTAAAACCCCTAAATTTGAAGCAAGTCTAGATGCGGGTTCTTCAATGGGTTGGCCAAGCTCATTCACCTCAATTTCTAAAATTCCACCATCTTTACCCCACCCGCTATGCATTAAAGTGGGGCCTCAAACTCGCCTCTGCTCCTCTAGCTCCTCCTCTTGGCCGGAGCTCGGATCTAAGTGTTGCGTAGGTATTGACCAAAAAAATCATCAATGAATTACTTAAATGTCAAGAATAATACTTTTCATCAATTAAAAATATAAAAAAGTCAACTAAAAACCATACGTGTAACTTCCTCTTCTTGTTGTTCATTGTTGCCCGACAATGGAGGGATCAATGGTGTAATAGGTGGCCAATTCGATGGAGGTTCAGGCATGGCAGGGTTGGCTCCTACATGCTCCTGTTGCTGCTCAGGGGTTGGCATAGCTCCTCTAATGTGTTGAGTTTGAGATCTATTGATCGTCATAGTACTAAATGAAACAACATGAAAAAAAAAAAAATTATCAAAGTGATAAAATGAAATAGGAAACTTTGGATATTATAATCAGCCCCATTAAACTTTGGATATTATAAATCTTCATAATTATGGGAGAGATGTGTGCATGAGATAGTTAGAAACATACACTAGCCTAGTTGAACATATACTAGCCTAGCATACACCATATTCGAACATCATAAACAGATAGTAATCTAAAACATATTCTAACATCATACACCTGATCAAATATTGATACATTACAATAACAGTAATGAAAGGAATTATTAGAAACCAATATTGATACTTATTCAATTCTGTAAAAAAAATAAGAAAATGGAATAATAAATACAAATCCACACAAGTTATTAATGCATATTCAAATGCCTAGCTAATCAATATTTCTATTCATCTTCATCCATCTGCTCCGTGGTTTCCTCATCAACTAATGCTCCATCCACACCTTGTCTAACCCAACTAACATCATCATCATCATGTGTCAATGTTGTATAATCCAAACATTGATCACTCCATGCCTCTGTTTCATCATTCATAGTGCTCTCGCTTGTTAACTGTTGTCCAAACACATCAAAAAAGTCTCGGGGTTTTGTTTTAACAACAATATGCCAATCTTTCTCCACTAGGTCTTGTACATAAAATACTTGCTTTGCCTGAGATGATAGTATGAATGGTTCATCGGCTTTTTGATGCCTAGGATACAACAAATGGTTGAAGTTTACAAGTGTGAATCCAAAGTCATCTTGCTCAATGAGACCTCTACCATTGTCAACCCAGTCACACTTGAACAACACAAACTTATAGTATTTTGAATAATGCAGCTCAATGATATCTGTCAAAACTCCATAAAAATTGACATCTCCGGATATGGGATTTATGTCTCTTGCACTTGCGTAACTTTCAGTCGTTGCGTTTAACATGACTCCACTATTTTGCGTGGCTCTTCTCCTCTCGCGAGCCTTAGTGTGATACCTAACGCCATTAATAATATACCCGGTGAATCTTTTTGCCTTTTTCAGGGGACCCATAGATAAAATTTGAATTTCTTGTGATACATCTGTGTTATTTGCCTTGACTAACGTCCTCACCTATTTTATTACAAAAAAATGTCATTACAAGCAATAGTTATTTAATAATACATTTAAATATAAAACATTATTTTCAATGTAGATTTTACTTACATGATCCTTAAACCACAAATGAACTATTTCGTTATGAATGCGGTCCACATCATGGGGTCTGAGACGAGAATCACTCCTAATTGACGCACGATGAGTACTGCATTAAAAAGAATCATTGCATTATTCTTTGCATGGCTAAAAAATGAAGGAATTTTATTCAAGAAGATACTTACTCGTGAAATGGAGCAATTGCATCTGTGTTGACAAGCACATATCGATGTGCTTGTACATATGTAATGTCATCGAGCACAAATCCCTCCGCTTTTCCTAATTTACGACCACAAAAGTGATCAAAAGAACTACCATCATCATTCCTCGTTGGGCGATTAGACTTCGTCTCAACATCATCACTTAGGTACCTTGAGCAAAATGTCAAACATTCTTCTACCCAATATCCTTGTGCAATTGAACCCTCTGGATGACTGCGGGTCTTCACATAATTCTTCAATGTGAACAAGTATCTATGGTGAGGGAAATTTCAATTAGTAAGAAAAAACTACCATGAAAAATAATTTTTTTTTAAATATATATATATATAGGGAGAGGTTCACAAGTGAACCTAAAAGATGAACTTTTTAATGAACCTTAACAAAATAACACCTAACAACTCATTAATTTTAATTTTTATATTGTAATTGGTTCGCGCCAGCGGCAACGAACACACGTGTCAATCAATCCCCAACCCCCTCACCCGCCCCCTCCCCCTCTACCCAACCACCACCACCACCACCATGGAAGCCCTTATGACAGCAGGGCTACCAGGGGGGTGGGGGTGAGGGGACGGGTGGGGTGGTTGGGGATCGATCGACACACGTGTCCGTTGCCGCTAGCGCGGACCAATTACAACATAGGAATTAAAATTAATTGATTATTGAGTATTTTTTGTTAAGGTTCATTAAAAAGTTCATCTTTTAGGTTCACTTGTGAACCTCTCCCTATATATATATATATATATATATATATATATATATATATCGACTAATACTGCACCTCTCAATAGGATACATCGATCGGTATTGTGGTGGTCCTCCAATCTTCGCTTCTTCTGCTAAATGAATAACCAAATGTTCCATGACATCAAAAAATGAAGGTGGAAAGATCCTCTCAAGTCGGCATAGAGTGAGCTCAATGCGAGATTGAACATGATCTAAATTGGTCACATTCATCACTTTCGAGTACATATTCCTAAAGAAGTTACTTAGCTCAACTAATGGTTCAAGTACATTTTTAGGCAACACATTTCTTAAGGAAATGGGAAGTAGTTCTTGCATTAAGATATGTTTGTCATGACTCTTAAGTCCCGATAACGTACGTTGTTTAAGGTTAACACAACGCGATATGTTCGAAGCATAACCATCTGGGACTTTCACCTCCTTCAACATTTTACAAACTATGTCTTTACCCTTAGTGTCCAAGGTGAAACATGCAGGTGGCAAATAATATTTGTTGTCTGCCCGTTTCTGAGGATGCAACGGCTTACGAATACCCATATCTTCCAAGTCATGATGGGATTTTAAGTTATCCTTCCCCTTTCCATCAACATTTAATAATGTCCAAAGCACATTATCACACACATTTTTCTCAATATGCATTATATCAAGATTGTGGCGTAACAAATTATCCTTCCAATAATCTAACTCAAAAAATATACTTTTTTTCTTCCAATTATGTGTTAAGGTTTCACCTGTCTTATCAACCCTTTTCTTCTTACCTCCTACTTCTGGATCCTTCCCAAAATTATTATTGAATTTTTTTACCTCATCATATGCTTCCGCTCCAGATAATCGGGTGGGCTTTGTATCCAACTCAACTGTGCCATCAAAGGAGTTTTTATTTGTTCTAAATTTATGCGCTTCAGGCAACCATCGACGATGACCCAAGTAGAAATGCTTACCTCCATTAAACAACCAATGGGATCGAGTGTACTTATGACAACATGGACACGCCAATCTACCTTTTGTGCTCCACCCCGATAAATTTGCATAAGCTGGAAAATCACTAATTGTCCATAACAAAGATGCACGCATTTTAAACATCTGATTACTGGCTGCATCATAAGTGTTTACCCCAACCCATAATTTCTTTAATTCATCAATTAAAAGGCGCAAATAAACATCAATGTCATTTCCAGGGCTGCGAGGACCATCAATAATTATTGATAATATCATATATGGTTGTTTCATACACAACCATGGAGGCAAGTTATATATTATTACAATTACAGGCCACGTGCTATGGACAATACTCATGCTCCTGAATGGGTTGAACCCATCACTAGATAATCGAAGCCTAACATTCCGCGGTTCAAGTGCAAAATCTGGATGAATATCATCAAATGTTTTCCAAGCAAGTGAATCAGCTGGATGCCTTACATTTTCATCATCAACACGCTCATCGGCATGCCATCTCATCTGTGATGCTGTCTTTGATGACATAAAGAGCCTTTGAAGTCTTGGTATCAAAGGGAAGTATCGTACCACCTTTGCATGAATTTTTCGATTTATAATGGCATCAGCATCTGATTGACCATTTACTTGTTTGTACCATGGGGTATGACACTTTCGGCATCCGTTCTCTCGTTCTGTCTCATTCCAATAGAGCATGCAATCGTTAGGACATGCATGTATCTTCTTGTACTCTAGCCCTAAGTTTGCAATCAACGTCCTCGCTTAGTAGAAAGACTTTGGCAATGTTTCACCATCAGGAAATGCATCTTTTAATAATTCAAGCAACATTGTGAATGTCTTGTCACTCCACCCACCAAGGCACTTTAAATGCAATAATCGAACAAGAAACGAGAGAGTTGTATACTTCTTACAATCTGGGTACAACTCTCTTTCAGATTCTTTTATCAAATTGAAGAATTTATTGGTTACTTCATCACGGCCATCCATATGTTGATGCGCATCACCACCACCCATAAAGTTAAGTGGACTTGTAGGAGGAATTCCAAAAGCATCATGTATCATCTCTCGCATTTCATCACCAATAACTGAGTCAGAAGAAAGAACCGAAGATGACGCAGATTCCCCGTGATAAGTCCAACATGTGTAGCTATCTAAAAACCGATTTAGCAATATATGTTCTACAACATCATCTTTCTTCACATATAGCATATTGCGGCATTTCTTACATGGACACAATATTCTTTCAGCATTCGGTCTATTACCAGAGGCAAACTTAACGAATTCTTCTGCTCCTTTCTCATACAAAGGATGACCTCTATGTGTTATATTAATCCAACTCTTATCCATCAGCATGAATTGATTAACCTAATGAAATGAATAAGTAAACATAACAAAATTTTGTCAATTGGCAAGTTCAACACAAAGGTAACAAAAAGTAACATGCAATTTGACTTTTGTTTCTGAACAAATATCATGGTCTAAGGTTGTCAAATATAAAAAATAGAGAGGAAAAAAAAGATGGTCGACTTAATATTCTTTTTAAAAAAAAAAATTAAAACAACATAATAGAATGAAAAAAAGAAAAGATTACACAACTTGTCAAATGCAACAAAAATATATAAAAACTACTATTGAGATGAAATTTACAAAATTGGACACGACTTACGACAACAAGATTCTCTACCGAAACATCACTTCGTCTCAACAATAAGCATAATCCAACATTTGAAATTAATTCAACCCCTCCGATCAAACACACCCTAATGGCCTAAAACCTTATTTTCCATTACAAATAAAAAATCTTACACATTTTCTAGCTTCCGAGTGGTTTCTATATCATTTATTCGCCTTCCAACTTACATTAATGTATTCTTAGCCAATGCACATTTTAAACATGCGTTTGATATTATGTATTCATTACTATTTCATTGGATATAGTCATAGAAGTGAAAATGATACCTGAACAAGAGGTCTCTGAAGGCCGATATTAGAAAGAGCTCGAGATAACCGGTTTGATACGCCTATTGATATCCAAGTCACGTTTGCTTCAACAAAGAATACGACAATATAAGAAACATAATTTTATTCTATCAAATTCAAAAGACCATACCCATATCTTTGATTGTGGAAAGGTGATTGTATTATTAATTGATTAAAAAACAATTTATTTTCTTGAATCAAAATTTTTTACATTCTTGAATCATAAATGGTTAACAAACTAACCCTTAAACCAATGTTAAAGAGGCTAGTTTTAATGACACGTATAAGAATAAATCCACATTCAATTTCAAATTTTTTATATTTTTTGAAGAACCAAACATCCCATATAATGGAATTCAACTAGAGAACAATTCAAAACACATTAACTACTAGTGGTAGCGCACTAGTACTAAAGCTCCAAGGTCAACTGGGTTTGCTCCCCAGTTCGAGTCTCGGCAGTTGCAAACAACCTGGGATTCAGCGGTTTGCCACTGATCCGCGAGTGGAGATTGGTCAAAGTGCGCGTAATGCTAGCCCGGACACCTCATGGTACCTCAAAAAGGGGAAATATTACCAAAAAAAAACTACTAGGATCAAATACCAAAAAGTCCCTCAAATATTTTTTAACACACATTTAGTCCAAGCCTTTTTAATTTATTCCAAAAAGTCTCTCAAACACCCGTTTAAGCAATATTCTTTTATTTTTAAAGTCCGCGCTAGAGGCATGTTGAGGGACTTTTTAAACAAATAAAAAGACTTGGACTAAATGTGTATTAAAAAATGTTTGAGGGCTTATTTAGGATATGCCCCTGACTACTAACCACAAGTGTTTGATTATACACACATTAATCAATACATATTACCAAAAGATAAAAAATATATTTAAGAAACAGGTATTAAAAACAGTTTGAAACCTAATAATTACCAAAATTCAATCATCACGTCAAGAATCAAGAAGGTTAACGATTCCCATTTCTATTCTCATTCCAAAATAGACAAAAGGAATCACTTCTTACTAATTCACAATACCATTAATCAAGAACGCATCACTTCTTACTAATTCACAATACCATCATCATTTACTCTCTAAATAATGATGGTTCTTGATTAATATTGGATTATAATTCCACTATGGAATATAAAATATAGATATCTATTAAATAACCACAATAAGAAAAACAAAAGGAAGAGAAAAACCAAAGAATGAAAAAAATCATGTCTTTCGATCAAGGTCTTGGAGAAACATTCAGAAAAAAACGTGGTTAAGAGAAAAAAACGTTCAGAGAAAAAAACATGGATTGGTGTTCAGAAAAAAACGTGGATTTACCTCAAACCTCGAAGCAGCCTTGCGTCTGATTTCTCAACAGGTGTGTCTCGATTTTGGCTTAGGGCTCAACAGGTGTGTCTCGATTTTGGCTTAGGGCTCAACAGGTGTGTCTCGATTTTGGCTTAGGGCAATTAAGAGCCGTATGTGAGAAAAAAAACTGAGAGCCGTATGGGAACACCATAGTATTTTTTTTTTGGAGGGAAATGAAAAATTAGAGGGAGCAGGAAGCGTGGAGCTAAATTAATTCAGGACCCGACGTTTTTTTCCCAAAACGATGGGAAATAACCCACGTTTTGTAATAAATGTTGCCATTTTCCGACGTTTTTAATAAAACGCCATTAATATTTCGACACTTCAACAAAACGTCGATAAATATCCCACGTTGTTAAATAAACGTCGGCATATACACTATATACCGACATTTTTATAAGCGTTGCAAAAAAAAACGTCGCTAAAACCAAGTTTTCTTATAGTGTTTGCTAGCTTCCCTCTTCGGATGAGTGTTTCAATCTCGTTCTGAAGAGCTATGTAATTTTTGGTCATATGGCCGTGATCCTTATGGAACTCGCAATATTTCTCCCTATTCTTCATGTCAGGGTCTGATCTCAGTTTCTTTGGCCACTTTACTTCCTCGTTATTCTTGATTTCTTCCAAGACATGATTAATACCCATTTTCAAAGGAGTATAATTATCGAATTTCTTCAGGACTTCCCATGATGATTTATTATTCTTGGAATGCTTGTCACCGCCATTGCCCTTATGCTCTTTATTCTTGGATTTGTCGTCTTCCACCTTGGTTTCTTTATCCATATTCTTCTTCGCAGCCATAGCCTCCTCGGCATTCATGATTTTGGTCGCTTTTGCCATCAACTCTGACATAGTTGTAGGTGGATCTTTGGCCAAAGTGTAATACAACTTGTTAGGCAACAACCCACTCATCAAGGCGGTGATTGCTGTCTTTTCTTCATAATATATAACTTCCAGTTTCTCGTTATTGAAACGAGTTATGTAATCTCTAGTACTCTCACCAGATTTTTGTCTAACACTTAACAAGTGTGCTACTCTTTTTACTGGCTTTGCCCCAAAACAGAAATTGCCGATGAATAACTCGGCCAACTGAAAAAAAGTTGAAATCTTACCCCGAGGAAGATTGTTGTACCATATCTGGGCATATCCAGTAAGAGTTCCTGAGAATGCTCTGCATCTCATCTCGTCGTGGATGGCATAGATGTCGGCAGCAGCTTGATATTGCTCTATGTGTAGAACATGATCTGTCTTTCCATCATATTTGGGGGTCACCACAGGTGCTTTAAACTTTGACGGGGTAGGAAAACCCACAATGGCATGGACAAAAGGTGTCCCTTGAACAAAAGTTCGTTGTAGGGGATTCTTCGCCTTAGCCTTTTCTCCCAATCTATCCTCCAACCGCTGAATATAACCTTTCCACGCATCATTTCCCTCCTCGGGCTTGTTAGTTCGAGCAATTGATTGCTCTGAAGTGGCCTCCTGAGATCTATCTTGACGAGCAACTGGTCTTGATTGTGCTGATCCTTCTCTGAGATCTGATGGTTGTCAAAAACTCCTCGACATGGTCTTCGGTGGACTCCTATTCCTCCTAGGGCCTAATCGACTGAAAGGAGACACCCTACTCAGTCTTTCCAAGGCACTGGGTCTCTCTGGAGAGAGAGTGATACGTTGATCAGTATCTGTAGCCCTTATTGACGAAGTTCGCCCAAGTTGATAAGAGAAATCATCAGATTCCTCATTACGATATGACTCAGTACGCCTGGATCGTGAAGAAAGTAAATAGGTTTGCCTCTGACCACTTTACTGTCCCGAACGTGCAGGTGCACCGCCATGAAGGGTCTATATGAGTTGCCGCATTGTTTCTTGCATGGCGGTTTGTCCTTGAGCCAGATTCGTCATAATCCCAGCCAGATCTGGAGGTGCAGAGGGATTTGGAGGATTTCCATCATTTCCAGCATTTCGATTGCTGGATTCACTACACCAAAATGGGCAAATTGTCACCTTTCAGTCGGCCAGTCTTGTCAAGGTCATTGACCGTGATAAAAAAACACGCGTTTTATGTCACGGTCATTGACCTTGACACGATCGTGACAACTAATTGTCACGGTCATTGACCGTGACAAGTCCGTGATAAATTTATTTGTCACGGTCTTGTCACGGTCATTGACCGTGACAATTCTTGTCACGGTCAATGACCTTGACACGACCGTGACAACTTTTCCAGCAAAAACCCTTTCCCCCTTCTTTTTTCCCTCCCACTGTTCCCTCCCTCTCTCTCTCTCTCTACTTTCAGGTTCAATTTCTCTCTCTCTCTCTTCCATTTATATATATATTTGTGTGTATATTTATGTGTGTATGTGTATATATATATGTGTGTATGTGTGTGCGTGTGTGGGGGATGGGGCGTGGTGGGGATGGGTGGGGCAGGGTGGGGGAGGGGGTGGGGGAGGGTGGCAGGGGGTGGGGTGGGGTGGGGTGCGGTGTGTGTGTGTGTATGTGGTGTGTTTTGGGGGAGAGGGTGGTGGAGGGGGGGAGGGGGTGGTGGAGGGGGGCAAGGGGTGGGGTGGGGTGGGATGTGTGTGTGTGTGTGTGGTGTGTGGTGTGTGGTGGGGGAGGGGGTGGTGGAGGGGGCAGGGGGTGGGGTGGGGTGGGGTGCAGTGTGTGTGTGTGTGTGTGTGGTGGTGTGTTTTGGAGGAGGGGGTGGTGGAGGGGGGGTAGGGGGTGGTGGAGGGGGGCAGGGGGTGGGGTGGGGTGTGTGTGTGTGTGTGGTGGTGTGTGGGGGGGGAGGGGGTGGTGGAGGGGGGCAGGGGGTGGGGTGGGGTGTGTGTGGTGTTGTATTTGAAGGAAATAAAAGCATGAATTAAGCATTTTTAACACTAATATGCAAGTTGAATCAATAAACACGCAAACAATTATACACCCTAGCAAGAACACATAAACACCATAAATCACTAATGAAAAAACAAAAGGATGATTCATACCTATAAGTTATTAGATGGATATTTGAAATTCTTTGGGAGGAGAAATAAGGTTTTGTAATGCTAGAACTTAAGGAAGTCCCGAGATTTTGGGGAGAGTATGGGAGAAACGTTGTAAAAATGATGGGGAGGGGTAACTTAAGAGAGTCAAATTTAATGACTTAAAGGCGCAAGTCGATTCGATTCAAATTCGAATCATTTCACTTTGTCCCATCTTTCTTACTTCCTTGGTTTGAATCAATTCGAAAAAGGCCCAAATATATTCGGCACCTGTTAGATTTGGCTCCTACTACTTGGGCAATGACTATACTAGGGACCAAAGATAAATAAATAAACTAGATTCAAAGTAAATACTAGGAAATCCCAATTTATAACCGTCTAATTTATATCCTTTATTTATTTAATCACGATTCATCCCACTAAATAATCATGATTGCACTCAAATTTAATTATTCATAAATCACTCGAAAGAATGTGTTCTTATTATTAAAGTTGATTACGGTATATTATGATTCCCCACGTTATGTTTTCGATACCCTCTTGGTTAAATAAATTTTCTACTAACCGATTTTAATGAATATCTGATCAATTCCTTGATTCTAAAACTTAATTCTATAGGATTATAAAATAGTTCATCGGTCGGGTAAACAAAACATATAAGTCTATCAAGGGGTATCACAATCCAAATTATTTCTTGGACGTGAATTCCTCCAAATTATGATCTCATACCTATTCACACAATGATTGACCAACTTGCCAGGATCTATTGTTCTAACATATAATTGAACTTCACCCATCGCAATCGAAGAAATAATTGTGAAAGAAATTTAATATCCATAACCCTAGGGATTAAGAATCTATGAACTTTTTGCAAACGATATCAGATTTCCCATGTTTAATCAAGAACATCCTTAGACTTGTAGGGGGTGGGGTGGGGTGGGGTGGGGTGTGTGTGTGTGTGTGGTGGTGTGTGGTGGGGGAGGGGGTGGGGTGTGTGTGTGTGTGTGATGTTCAATTTAGTTGGTGCACAAACTAACGGTCAAAGTAATAATATATAATTCCAACATTTCAAACTACTTGAACATCACAAATGGATACGAACTTAAAATATAAATTGAGATAACCTTAGAATCTAATTAGGGTAAAAATATAATGGCATCAACTAACATATATGTAGGGGTGGGGTGGGTAGGGGTGGGGGTGGGGTGTGTGTGTGTGTGTGTGTGTGTGTGCGTAGGTGCGTAGGTGTGCGTGTGTGTGTGGGGGTGGGGCACCCATTTAATAACTCTTTAAATATTTGGAAAAAACATAATATTACAAAATTGAAACGAAATGGTATTGACGGAACTTACACATACGTTATAATATAGATGGAACATTTTTTTATCTGTACTATTAATTCAATTAGGTAAAACGAAATGTGTACTATTAACATTTTTTTTATCTATACTAATAACATTTTTTTTACAGCAAAAATGTCTCCTTCAGATGTTAAGGCGAAGATGATGATGCTGTTTATGATGATGTCGTCTGGATTCGGTGGTAGCGGAGGCGACGAGGGCTCCTCCGCCGCTAGGCTCCCCAAATATGGAAAATTTGGGATTACCGTCGAAAACAAGTCGGAGCTTTTAGCAAGATCCCTCGAGCTGCTAAAGACGGTCATCGGCCCGGGGTTTATGACTTGGAAGGAGGTGCCGTATGAGCTCAAGTTAGCTGTTTGGGCGGCACTACAGGTAATATTTATATGAATATTTCAATTTATATTTATATTTATATTTATTCGCAACTAACATTGTATTTGTTGGACAGGAACAATTCAACTTGGATCCAAAGCTACGCGATTCCGTCTTGGAGCAGTTGAGGGAGCAACACAAGACGTGGAAGAAAAATATGCGGACACGGTACTTTGGAAAAACACGAGAGTCCATTTTACAATGGCGTGGATCCGTCCCGCCCAAGGAGCCGATCTCATTGGCACAATGGCAAAAGTTAATTGACAATGAGATCGAGGATCGACAATTGGCATCTCGCCAATCGGGGAGGGAAAATCGGGCTAAAAAGACGGACGTGCACTACTCCGGCCGGACCTCTTACGCTGAGGTGGAGCATAGGATGCAGGTAAGATTTAATTTATCTATAACTACAGAAATATATTATTGGATATTATTTTACTTTACGGGGCCGATACTAATTTTACTTTACTCTATTTTATTTCAGGGGGTAGGGAGCGGGCCAGGGGGTAAGCCACATAGGCTCGATACTTATGTGGCTCTTCGGACGAAGAAGTGGAAGGACAAGGAGGTGTCCCCGAGCGTCGCGGCCACGATTGTAAGTAATCCGACAGTTTAATTATTGTTAATTACGTTATAATTTTTTAGTTTACTTATTTTACTAATCATGTACTTTTTGTCGTTTCAGGCAAAGCTTAAGGAAGTGCATGCGTCGCAGTCTGATGCCGATAAGGCATCTTTGTCCACAGACGCACTCAGCCAAGTGCTTGGCTCTGATCGCAAGGGGAGGACAAGGGGAGTGAGCTCGCGGGTGGCCAAATCTAGGATCATCGGATTGGAGACGAGCGACACCGGGTTGTCTCGAACGGTGGATTCACACGACGCGAAGTTGTCCCGTTTGGAGGCGACGGTCCAAGATATGTACACATTCATAAAGCGTACGTTGGGTGGAGACCGTAAAGGGAAAGGGAAAGGGAAGGAGAAGGCGGTGGAGGAGGAGGTGCGGGAGGACGAGGCGCAGGATGACGAGGATGTGGACCTCGCTGCTTCATCACCGACATGTTCGTACTTCGACGATCCACTTCCCTATTTGACGCCCTCCAACAGACCATTGTCGACAATTGGTTGGTCGAGCGTGTTCATATTGGACGTATTTGATGGCCAGCGGATAGGGCGGGGGTTGAGGGACCCGAATATCGTCGAGGGTGGAATAGTCCATGGACGTGTGCTTCAAGAGATGGAGTCCAGGGTGCTCGTCACGCATGTCATACCCGGGAAGGAGAACTCCCTATTGTGGTTGCGCGAACAATGCGGCACGACGTATATTAGTGGGTGCGTCAATTCGTATGTCGTGTGGCCTACTCACCTCCTCAATTTTATCCAAGACATGTAGTAACATTATTTTTAAGTTTGTCCATTTTAATTAAATTTGGATTATATCGTCATGTATATTGTTTTTACTTTGAATATTTGGATTATATCGTCATGAATATATATTTGCATTATCTTTAGTTTGTGTTGGATTTATGATGTTTGGAACAGGTACAACGTTGCTATAACAGGTACAAATATACTGCTGGGCAGTGGCGGTAGCCATACTGCCCAGCAGATTTTTTTTAAATTCTGCCCAGAATTGTCACGGTCATTGACCGTGACAAGTCCGCGACAAAAGTTGTCACGGACGTGTCACGGTCAATGACCGTGACAATTGGGGTCACGGTTATGTCACGGTTTAGAACCGTGACAAACGTGTCACGGTCATTGACCTTGACACGACCGTGACACAAAACGCGAGTTTTTTGTCAAGGTCAATGACCGTGACACGACCGTGACAAAAAAAGTTGTCTCGCCTCGAAATGTCACGGTCATTGACCTTGACAAGGTGAATTTATCAAGGTCAATGACCTTGACAAATGGGCAGATTTGGTGTAGTGATTCCGGATTATCTGCCATTGATGATGAATGATTTTTGGTGAAAAACGATAACAACAGTCGTTTCCCACAGACGGCGCCAATCTGTTGATGTAAAAAATTAGATTACTCTAATTATTCAATCACAGATAAATAAATGAGACAGAATATTTTAAAGTGGTTCAGCCTTATATGAATGGCCTACGTCCACTGTTATGTTATTGCTGAGTGTTTGGGAATTCTCGATTACAAGTACTATCCAGAAATTCCGGCCCCTTTGAATGAGGGTAATACAATATATTTATAGCCTTGAGGCTATAATCTGAAAGGGTGATACATTAAATGATATACATATGAAAGGGTAACTCATTTAATGCTCTTCAAGCGTGTGCGTCAAGATGATAAGCATTCAATGAATAGTTGAACTGTTGATTATCTGGCAATCAATGTTGTGGTCGAGATGCAACTCGAACCGCCTTAGCTGCTCGTCGTTCAAGAATTCCTCGGAGCGTTGGAGTTCCTCGGAGAGCTAGAGTACCTCGGAGTATACTTGTTGCTCGGAGTGAGTCTGACTTGGTCGGGGAAATAGACTTCCTCGTTACTATTCTGTCACGTAGATCGACACGTGTCTTCTTGTGATTCGTCTATATCAGCATACTAATTTTGGTATCAACAACGATTCTATTCTTGTGATCTAGATAAGAAGCATTGTAGTAACACTCGGGCCAAAAGACCAATTGTATTCATTTATACTTTTATCGCCTTTTAGTGCGGCATTCGATTTGGTTGTATTTTGTTGAGCCAAGTGTTCGGTTATATTATTTAATTTCAGTTTGATATATATAAACTGTGTGAATGTTTTATGTGAGTGGTTTGGTAAAAATATTAGTTAAATAAAATTTTGACGTTGGCCAAATAGGTTATTAGTAATTAAATTGGTTTTTGACAGTGATGCTAAGAATGAACCATATGAGACTCCTGTTTTAATTTGGTATATGATTGATCACCCGGTATTTTATTAGGCAATCTAATATATAAACAATGGTTAATGAATCTTCACATAACAAGATATAATTTCACATCTCAAAATCGGACCAACAAAAGTATATTACTTTTAGCTTTATACCTACCTAAAACCACCGAAAATCATTTTGTAAGAGTAGTGTTAGTGTACACAAATTATGTAAGGTCCCTTCACGTAGATATTTTATATTAACTTACATTTAAGAATAATTATTAAATTATTTTTGTGTCATGATTTGTTCTCTGATTCTAGATTCCTGTTGTGTTTATGCTAATATTATGACTCGTATCGTGTTCGTACTAAAAAATATTATTCTCACCCCATGTAAATTGGAGATCCTTGATCTAAAAATATTGCTCTTGGTCTTGAACATGATGATCTAAAATATCTTGTTACCTTTAATCCTCTTTTTTTTATTTACAAAGAACTGTTCCTTCTAGCATGTCCCAGTTGGGGGCATTTTTTCTGATAAACGCAAGCCATTTTTTGTTTCTTTATATACTTGTGGTTCAATTTACTTTTAAGAAAAGACAAAGATTAGATCTTTACATGCTGTTCATATTTTGGTACTAATAATGCGATGTAATCAATTTTTTAGTGTTCTTGAATAACCAGATCAGTAAAGCATCTTCTCACCTAGAGTTTTGCAATTGTGTATATTTGTATATATATACAAGTTTGGATACCATGAAATGATGTGGATTTTAAATTCTTTATAATCATTTGCATTAGTGGCTGATTTTTTTTAAAGGATATCTTTATAGAAAATGGATTTTGGTTAATAATAAGTTGACCTTGTTGTATTCGATTAACAATCATTAATTGTTGAATACGACACTCTCATATTATTATGTAAAAATAGTTTAGTGAAGTTTCTGTTTTACAACCTCTGTCCCACATTATGCTTTTCTTTTTGAGACCTACCAAATTAAGAGTCCACATCCTTTTTTTACGAGGTAATCAACGAAACAAATTCCACGATAGTGGAAAAGTTCTTATATTGATGATTGATTGAGTCGTAGTATATAATATTTTTTTCAACAGTATCTTTAACCCAATTAAAGCATATTAAAAGGTTTTTACAACTATAAGATCACTTTAACTTTTTAGAAAATGTCCCACACATTTTAATAAAATAATATGGTCAATATGCGCCGATCGTGCCGATCGTGCCGATGTTATATCTTATCCCCATCATGCCTTCATAATTCACCCATGGCCTTCATCTCTAACTTGATCATACCCTCCTATTCCTTTTTCTTTTTCCTACTGTTGTGTTGTTGTCTTAATTCTAATAATCATATCATCCATATGTAGCATTCTGAGTGGAATAATCACTTTTAACACTTTATTAAATGTGGAATTTTGCTCCGTTGTATCATTTTTGTTGTAAGAAAATTACCTTCATGGTTGGGCCTACCTAGTATCGTTTTCATTTATGTTCTTCTTCATGATTAATATGAAAAGTAGGGCTTAATGCTAACTTTATTCTTTGATGTTAGTCTAATTTGTTTTGGTGATCATCCCTAGTGGAGTGTCAGTGATTCAAAGCTTTGGTGCTCATGAGGACATATACTCCTAAATATAAAATTAAAATCAACATTACTGAAAATTTGTAGAAACTGTTCTCAAATACTAGAGAGAATGAGGGAGCTAGAGGGAGCAGGAGCATCGTTTCATGCGGGCGAGAAGGAATTTGTCTTAGTGAAAGAGTGTTTTGGAAACAAGTATCAGTTTAACTTGTCTGCTAGGGGTGATGGGAAGTAACAAGGTGCGATTCTCGCTAAGGGAGAGGTGTTATGGTTGGGGTCATGCTCCGAGGAAGATTCTTGGGAACCCAAAAGATATTTCAAAATGCATCAAAGCCAGAATAGGAGATTGTTTGTGAATACTTGAATTAGAAGGCGTCGTTACTGGGTTAATCTAGTGGTTAGAAAGGAGGAGACTAGAGGTCACTTTCAATGATCAGAGGAAGATGAATACAAAGGGTGGAGCTGTGTTGGATGAGCATTTCAAAGAATAAAGAAGGTGGTTCAATGTCTTAAACTAGTTATGAATCCAGTAAGGTGGGCGTCAACGATGGATGGGCGAACATATCTTCAAGCAGCCAATGTAGAGGCATAGCCACTCTGAAGAATCAATGTCATTAAAGATCCCTCATCAGGGTTTGATCTATTGGCGGAGGATAATTCTTTCCTTTCTAAAGTTCATTTCTTCTAAAGATATGTGATCGAACGGGTTGGAGGACAGGACACCTCGCCGCCTTTGTTGGAGAAGATGAAGAAATGGGTCTTTAATTAGTGGAGTCCCATCGATAACACAATGATAAGGCAATTGCATTCTTCTTTTTTCTTGATTATTTTTGCTTTAGTTCGTGAGGAAAAAGCTATAGAGAAAAAGATTTGTCTTTTCTTTAATGATATGTTATGGGTACAAAGGTGGAACCCACTGACAGGCTTTTCAAGTCGTAATAACACTTCTGAGTTCCACTGGATACGTGTAATGGGACTTCCCCTCCAACTATGAAAGGTTGAAGTATTCCATGACATAGGGGAGAAATGTGGTGGCTTTGTGAAAACTGATAATGTAACTGTGGTGGGTGAAGAGTTACAATGGGCGAGGATCTTGGATAAATGTAATAATCATCTACCAAAATGACTAAAGATTGGTGTAGGGGATGGGTGTTTGAAGTACTAGTTTGGGATGAAACTCAAACATTCTTATTATCTAGGTGATAGAACTCTAAGGGGTTTCACAATGGGACTGTGGTGTTAAATGAGATGGTAAATCTGAACGTAAAGTAAGCCTTACATAAGCTGGGAGGAGACCTTTTTTAACAGGGGTAAGCATGGAGATGAGAGGGTAGGTGATTATGTTATTGGGAGGGACAATAGGCATATAATAAATGAAGATAAGGTTACCGTTCAACCTTCCTCTCTGGTGATGGCATTTTCTGAGTCAATGGGTCCTACCGCTTCAGTCTTATTAGACGCCAAGAATGTGGAGGAAGCCAGGATGGTTAAAGTGTTAGAAGGAAATGGAAAACTGGCACTGGTGGTTGAAGATTGTACATCGGAAGCAGGTGAGTTCATAGGTGGTATGGACTCCACTATCCCGGATGGCATTGCAGTGGCGCAGTCCACATCGAGAGTAGGAGGTACGAAAGTTCAGGGGTTTGAGTTGCTGCAGACGGCTTGTCAAGTGATGGGTACAATCCCTGTTTCACTTTCGGCGATGGTAAGTGCTGAACATAAAGAAGTAGGTGAGTATTTTGATAAGATTACCCAAGTTGCAGATGTTTCCTTAATTGGTGATAAGATAAATGGGTCTTTCTCTTTTGATAAAAGAGAACGACTTGGTATAAAAAATTCATGTTGTGGGGTTGACTCTATGGTCAAGTGGGTGAATTCAGAGCAAGCTTTGGGTATAAATGTAGAACTTGTAGAGAGGAAAAAAAGTAGTTCGTGTGATATTATATGTCAAGAACGCATGGTATTTTTAACAAGGGGGGCCATTTTCATGCAAAAAGACGGTTATTTTTTTTAGCCAAATTATGTGAGGGGATCCGACGCCGAAGTATGTGCGGTGGGGGTAACTTCAGTGCATGAAGAGACTAATAATATTTTGTCAGTTGATTTAGGAAATATAGCCCTACATAAACGGACTTCAAAAATCAAGGTAGGTTCGGAAGTGGGCAATGTAAATCAGAAAGGAAAGAAAGATGTTTATCTTGGTAATTCTATGCTAGGTCTAAAAAATTTTAAGACCTTCAGGGATACGGGAAAAAATGCAATAAAAAGATAGCATTGGGGAAAAAGAGTGGCAAGTCAATTGTGCTGGCTAGTGAGACAACATCTATGAGGGGGCACGGGATAGGGGGTGGATCATATTTTGACGAATTAAATGACTCTAGGCTTTGGGTGGAATTATAAATCCCGAGTAAAGAGGGGGAAATGAGGGTAACATGTATGCAGTGTGGGATGAAGATTTGATTGGGTGGAGGGAGGATTTATTAGGATCCTTTAGTAAAGATTCGGGAGTTGGCTTTGAGGGGTATGAGAGTGAGGCGTGGGCTTTGTTCGAAAAGATTAATAGTGAGGTGGGAGGAGGTGAGGAGAATAAGGTGGGAGAAGGAAGGAAGATCTAAAGAGCATTTTTGTTTTTATGAACCTACAAATCATTTCGTAGAATGTGAGGGGGTTGAATGACACTAACAAGAGAGGTATTGTTGGTGGGGCCATTGCTAGGTGGAAGCCTGATATATTGTGTTTATAGGAGACAAATATGTGATTTATGAATGATTGTTGCATTAGATCAATTTGGGGAGGGCAGGGGATAAATTGGGTGAGTTTGTACACTTTGGGTGTTTCATGAGGGGTGGTGATTTTGTGGAATTCAGCAGTGGTCGAATTATTAGGGAGCCTAGAGGAAAGGTGGTCGTTATACTGTCTCTTTAGAAATTAGGAGGATGGGATTACTTGGGTTTTCTCGGGTATCTAAGGTCCAGTCGAGGACAAGAGGATGGGTTTACTGGGGGCAGGACCGACACTTAGGGTGTAGAAAGTGTAATTTTGATTACAAACTCAAACATAAACCATATATTCTATATGAATGTGTATACGTATAATATATGAAGGACTTGAAAAATTGCGCAGTAAGATTAAATAAAGAATAACATGATTTAGATAGAAAGAGGGAGATTGGTATAACGACAATTAGAGTTGACTCTGCAATTTATAGACACTCACTCCAACATTTGAATGGAAAAAAGGCGGTATTATATAGTTTCTGGCAAAAGTTGGTGAATATAGTTTCTTTCATATTTTTTAAGTAGTTTATGCGCATTCAATTACATTTTTGAACGGGCACATATTTGAATGGAAGAAGGAAATTCTAAAAACCCCACTGCGTTTTTCCTTATCCTAGGATGACTTTTATTATACTGACGTAATATTGCTGCTATCTAGAGAGATTTCAAAAATCTTATTAACTCCTTCCAAGGCATTTCAAAACTATCACAAACATATGATTTTAAGTGGTTGTAGGTGTTTTTGCCTCAACTCGCTAGTCAATAATTTTTTGCCTTTAATCCACTAATATATTGTTTGCACACTATGGTGCCCCTTAATGTATACCTTATTTTTCATAATATATAAAATAAATTTTGTACACAATATTTTTTTGGTAAAAATTGTAATTTATATGTGGAATTTATAATGTAACAATTTTTTTTTAATACGCTCGTGTTAAATTTGCATATATCATAACTCATAACATATGCATTAAGGATTGAGGGACCATAGTGCACAAAAAATATGTAAGTGAACTAGAGCCAAAATAAATATTTGTGAGGATTGAAATGGAAAACTCCTCTGAATTTATGCTCTCCCCACAAGCGTGGGGGTAGTAAGGTGCAAAATTATTTGGTAATAAAAAATGTATGAAGATATTACAATACTATCATTGGATGCATTAGAATTTTTTTTTGTAACAAGCGAAGGGGGTATTTAGGAGAATGAGTGAAAGTTAATTAGTTAGTTTCAATGGGTAGTTTGCTCTTGATTTCGTTGAGTCCGTGGGTATCTTAGAGTTATTTGAGTTGTTGAGTCGATTAATCCTATTACGGCTCGAGGGAAGAGATAAGAGATGCTTGTGCATATATACATGAATTATTGATTGTAAAATGCTATTTTGAATGTGTTTACAATTGTATTCTTTATCATTTTATTTTTCTTTCAAGATATTTTTTTTACCCTTTCTTTCGCGTTTTCCTTTACCAAACAACTTTCATTAGACTCGTGATTCAAGAGTATTGCAAGTGGCAATTGAGATGTTAATTCGTGGGAAAATCAATACGAAAAAGGCGTGATTAATAATGTTAGAGGTGGTATCAGAGAGGTTAATCTCATAGAAAATCAATAAAAAAACATGCACTTTTCGCATCACTTTTGATCAATACATTTTTCATACATGGTATTGAAGCAAAACACCGTTAATTTTGACTTTTCATTCTAGTACCAAGATTGGTTCTTCACTACGGGTTAGAAGTTTCTTATTGGTACATCATTCTGGGTTAGAAGTTGCTCATAACTTAAATCTCAGAATAATCTCTATGATGAAAGAATATACATGGTATAAGAAATTGGATTTAAAGATAAAGAATAAAAAATTGTAAAATAATCAATATCCAAACAATAATATGAGATATGTGAAAGAATATAATAAAAGAGATTATGGGTTGGCAGGCTATAATTGAACGACTGGAGAGTGGCGTGAAGTTCATACATCAACAATCGAAGAGAATGACAATTGGTAAAGACAAAAACATAGATGAACATACCTCTTTAGGAACTCCCACACAAAATTTCATGTCGCACACCTCCGAAGGGTACAACATGAATAATATCTATATCAGAGACTGATCAGTGGGGATATTAAAAGACAAGGTTTCCTAAAATTGATTTTTTACTCTGATTTTCTATTTAACCAAATTGAAATAGACCAACTCGGGAAATACTGACATATGGTTTCAAAATTTTTAGGAGGAAATGGAACATATGGAACTACCAGACTTTGTTGTCAAACTGTATATTAGGTTTGGTGATCGAGATCAAGAGATCACGGTAATAAATTTTAATAAACAGTCACAAGAATGTTCAATTTTTTGAGTATCAAGAAGAGTGTGAATCTCTAAACACTATGTTGATATCGCAATTGGGAAGACAACATGAGAGTTACTTTGTCAACAACTTTAGGAGTTATCTTAAATAAGTGATTTGCAACATGGTTCAATTTTTTAACCGAACTTCCCTTCTTCAAACCATTTCATTAGTAAAAATTATGAAAATTCCTTAGAATCTAATTAAAAAACAAGTATCCAAATACCCAGAAGAAAAGAAACTTGAACATACTTAAAGACTCATGGAACACTATACTTACAAAAAATTATAACCTGTCCACCTAAAACGCCACTCGGAACACTAACAAAACTTTACATACCAATAAACATTTGGACAAAAAAATAATGTCTTGCTAGTAAGGAGGATTTAACGTACTAAAATGGAGACTGTGATGGATAAGGGTTGTGTTATTATTGTGATGAAGTTTACACTACGAGCCATAAATGCAAGGAAATACACGCGTACATGATCAACAGAGATAATGATCATGAAGATGAGGCAGCGGAAGTGGATAAGAAAATAGAAGAAGATGATGATTGACAAAAAAATTATGCATGACCTATTTGGTAATGTTACCAATAACTTAATTATAATAACTAGTTGTGTTAAAAAAGGTTTAACTAACTATCTAGGTAGATAGTTAGTGGAAGTACCCAGATCTATAAGAACAAGATTTTATGATTGCTTATCTCTTAGGCATTTTTGTATTTTGGCGTATCCCATTATAAATCAGAGTTTCATACCAAACACTACATCTGCATAACATCTAAGATCATTAGAATATATGTTAGTGAGCGAGCATAGTTTTTGGATTTCAAGCCATTGGATTTATCACCAACACTTCAATGGAGGCACATGACTTGTGGTGTTTATTTCACAATCAAATTATATTTTGGGATGTCAATTTTTTAAATTGAGGATTTTTGGAAAAAATAATTTTAAGTATACAAAATTTATTCTTTTAATATCTTTCAAACGAGATAAAATCTCGTTAGACCGAAATTGACTTTTTGTTAAAACGAGCTTAGAACGCCATCAAATAACAATCGTCTTTTGTTAGTCCCAATATCGTAGGAATGTTTTTTGAAGCCTATTCAATTGAGAATGGGTTATCGTTCGAATGAGACCCAATCTTGTTAGAAGGAAACATGGTTTTCATTCGAACAATATGCCAATTTCGTTCGAATGAGACTTCCACCTCGAAAATCTTGTTTTCTCCATAAAAACTGATTTTTGTTAAGATTTTTAAGACTTTTGGCAAAAATTAACTCCCAATACCTGAACAAAAAGTTCTTACTTGTGTGTTTAAAAAAAACACTTTTCTTTTCTAAATCATATATCCCGTATATGATTTGTAAGTTTGTTCAATCCCAAGTGTCCACAACTTGCATCAAACCCTTGTAGAGTTCTACTCCACTGCTGATTTATGGAGCCTAGGATCTATGAGTGAAGAAGATAAGATCTTTAAATCCCGAGGCTGATCATGGATACTGAGGGAATACCTCTTTCCATGGACGGTGCTAGACTGTGCTGTAGTATGTAGAAGATTTAAAGACCCTACATGTTATACTTAGTTGAGATAAGTAGTATGTAAGTCAGTTGTGTCTGTCAAACTCTTTACATTGATGAATACTATGTTTTGCCACCCGAAAGAGATTTTTTCGTACATCTTCGCATGTTTGGTTTGATTTTGTGATTGAAATATTTAAATTTGACTTCATCATCGCATGTACACCTAATGGCTAATCAAGATAAAATTTGGTTGAAACTTGAATTTGTATGAGATCAACCTAAGATACAAATAAATAATTAGAAAACCCGTATCTTTTTTTCCTAATATCTTCATTGATCCCCAAGTTGTGCAAAAAATGGGCATTTTGCAAAGACCACTAAGAGAATGAGTGTAACAATTATGGATGGAAATATGCTATTGTGTACTCACAAATGCCTAAATTGTAGTGGAAGATACAAATGGAAAATATTAAAGAGAATTTGTGGGTGTCACCATTAGGAAGGTATGATGTAATTTTTGAACTATATTAGATGCGGAGTTTTGTAATCCTACGATGTTTGATTTTGACTTATTGAGTTTATCATTACAAAATGGAAAGAATGTGTCATTAATAGATTGTGAAGAAGATAAACCCATATTGAAGCTTAGGAATTCTAAGTCATTCAAGAAAATGATTACCAAGGCTTCAAGTGGACTAATGGGTTAATTATCTGTTCTAACAATTGGTGAGGCAAATCCAATAACCCTTAGAGAAGTTTAACACTTGGTAGGAGAATGCCATGATATATTTGAAACATCTAAGGGGCTTCCCCTATAGATCTCATAATAACAAAATCCATTTTAAGACTAATATTAAACCATGCAATTCCATCCATACAGGTTTCCCCATGTTCAAAATAATCACATCACAAAGTTGGTTAAGGAAATTTTGGAGGAAAGCATAATTGACTTGTATAAAAGATAATTAGATTTAAATAACAATGTCAGCCTAATCATTAAGATCCCTAACTTCTATGAATTCCCTTCTTTACTGGATGACTTAGGACAATGAGTAAGTTGCATAAGGGCAGGGCCGACACTTAGGGTATAGAAAGTATAATTTTGACTAGCATATCAAACATAAGCCAACTGTTCTATATGAATATTTATACGTATAGTTTGTGAAAGACTTGAAAATTTTCACGACAAGATTGGATAGAGAATAACGTGGTTTAGATAGAAAGAGATAGATTAGTGTGAGGACAATTAAACTTGACTCTACAATTTATAGGCATTCACTCCAAGATTTGAATGGGAAAAAGGCAATATAATATAGTTTATGGTAAAAGTTGGTCAATATAATTTCTTTCATTTTTTAAAGTAGTTTATGTGCATTCAATTACCTTCCATTTCATTTTTGAATGGGCACATATTTGAAAGGAAGAAGGTAATTCTGAAAACCCCACTACATTTTTCTGTATCATGCAATGACTTTTTTTTACTCTAAAGTAATATTACTGCTATCCAAAGAGATTTAAAAAATCTTATTAATTTCATTCTAGACATTTGGAAAATATTTTTTACTTCTTAATTTAACTGGTTGGTGCTGTTTTTTTGCTTAACTCCCTGTCAATAACTTTTTGACTTTAATCCACAAACATGTTTTTAAACACTAAGGTCCCCCTCCCTTAATGTATACCTAATTTTTTGTAATATATACAATTAATTTTTTACATGAATTTTTTTGTAAAAATTTCAATTTATATGTGGAATTTATAATGCATACATTTTGTTAATATACTCGTGTTAAGTTTGGATATATCTTAACTTATAAGGTGGGATGAGGGACCTTAGTGCACAAAAAACATGTAACTGGAATAGGACCAAAATAAATTATTATCAAGATTGAAATGGAAAACTCCCTTGAATTTATGCTCTCTCGACAAGCATTGGGGGAGTAAGGAGAAAACTTATTTGTTAATCAAAAAACGGATTAAGATATTGCAATACTATCAATGGATGCATTAGAAAACATTTTGTAACAAGTAAAAGGGGTATTTACGAGAATGATTGAAAGTTAGTTAGTTAGTTAGTTTTAATGGCTAGTTTGTCATTATTTTCATTGAGTTCGTGAGTTTTTTTAGGGTTGTTTGAGTTATTGAGTCGGTTATTCTTATTACAATTCAAGGAAAGAAACTTAAGATGCTTGTGCATATATACATTGATTATTGATTGTAAAATTCTAATTTGAATGTGCTAATACAATTGTGTTCTCTCTCATTCTATTATTTTTTAAAAATTTATTTTTTATGTTTTCTCTCGCTTTCTCATTTATCCAAATAAGTTTCATAAGACTTTCACGATTCAAGATTATTACACGTGGTATTATAGCGATTAATCTGTGGGAAAATAAATTTGAAAACATGCATGATTCAAGAGTGTTACTGGTCATATTGAAGAGGTTAATCTCTGAGAAAATCAATTAAAGATGTTCTTTTCACTCTCACTCTTGATCAATACAGTTTTCTTTCATGGTATTGAACCAAAACACCGTTAATAAAATATTTCTTTTGCTCCTAGTTTGAAATTTTGACTTTTCATTCTAGTATCGATTAGTTCTTCATTTTGGATTAGAAGTTTCTCGTAACCTCAATCTCAGATTATTCACCATGATGAAATAATAAACAAGGTAATAGGCATTACAAATTGCATTTAAAGATAAAGAATAAAAATAATAAAATTATTAGTATCCAAACAATAATATGAGATATATTAAAGAATATCGAAAAAGGGATTGTGGGTAACAGGCTATAATTGAATGATTGGATGGTGGCGTGAAGTAAATACATGACTAATTAAAGAGAACGAAAATTTATCGAGGAAAAAATATCGCTGAACATACCACTTCAGGAACTCCCACACAAATTTGAAATGGAATATGAACCATTAGGAATTTAGTGAAGGGCACAATATGAATAATTCAGATCGGAGACTGGTCAATGGGCATATTAAAAGACGAGGTTGCCTAAAATTAATTTTTTTACTTCGAATTTTCTACTAAACCCAATTGAAATAGACCAAAGAAATATCGACATGTGGTTTCAAAACCTTTAGGAGGGAACATAACACATGGAATTATCAGATGTTGCTGTTAAATTGTGTATTTGGTTTGGTGATCGAGATGAAGAGAACATGGTAACAAATTTCAACAAATAGTCACAAGAAAGGACAACTTTCGGGTATGGGGAATAGTTTGAATCTCTAGACATTGTGTTAATATCGTAATTGTGCACACAACATGAGAGTTACTTTGTCAACAACTTTACTAGTTATCTTAAATAAGTGATTTGCAACATGGTACAACTTTTGAACCGAACTTCCCATTTTTAAACCATTTTCTTAGCCAAGAAGTATTAAAATTCCTTAAAATTCAATTAGAAAAACAAGTATCCAAATACCCAAAAGACCAAAACCCTGATCATCCTTACAAATTCGGGGAACCCTATACTTCCAAAAAATTATAACTCATTCACATAAAAAAGCACTCATAACATGAATAAAACATTATTTCCCAAGAAATATATTGATAAGAACCCAAAAGTATATATTTTATACCTTAAATAGTCTATTTTTTACCATTAGCTCTCAATAAAATTGGACTTATATTGATATTTGTTTGTTTTGTAGGCTTGTACGCATTCACAGTTTCAAAAGCTTTATTTTAAGATGGTAAATTTGCGCTTATTTAGGGCTCAACCTACTCTCCATACCCATTAACTTGTACCCTAAACCCGAACCTACCATTCACCTAAACCCATTTTGAGCCTTGTGTGTTTAGTTTACACCCTTTATTTTATTTTTATCTTTTAATAACTTTTTAGATTTTTATTTTCAGTCGTTTTCAATTTTTAGGATTTATTTTATGTCTTCTTTTGAATTTTGTATATATTTTTAGGATTTATTTGTGTCGGATATTTTTAATATATTTTTATTTAGGTGTAAGTTTTATTTTTATTTGATCTTTATTTTTATTTTTATTTTCAATTTTTATTTTTATTTAGCTTTATTTTTATTAGGATAGATCTATTTTTGTTTTTTATTAGGAATTTAATTTTTTAGCTTCATTAATATTGTATTTTCCTTAGTTTTATTTTCTTAGGATTTTAATTTTTAGTTTTTACAGATTTATAATTTTTTTAGTTTTGTTAATTTTATTTTTTTAGTTAGATAATTTTAGTTATTTATTTTTAGTTGAGCACAAATCTAAACACACACACATTACTATCCTACGCACTCCTACACCTAATTACTCATTCACCTTCACCCTTATCCCATATACCCCCCCCCCCCCCCCCCCAACACCCAATTCAACTCCCTTCTTTTTCCCCACCTTTACACTCTCTCTCTTAACCTCCATTAACAATATTCATCACCTTAACCTAATTCCCGACTAGCCCTTGACTCAACATGTTCAACACAATTGAAACCGCGACCCCTTGCTAAACTCTGACCAAACCTCAAACCCGAGATTTCAAGTCCAATCCCGGAGCCAAACACCCATAAATCAGACAGATCCGGAGCCACCTCTTTTGACCACCTTGTAACCCAAATGACACGGATCCACCATTAACCCCCACACATGCCTAAACCGGACCCACCCAATTTAACCCACCTCCACACTCCAACTCCGACCAAAAATTAAAACCGACAAAACCCATCAAGCAGCCCCATAACAGCTAACCCCCGAACCCGGAACCCCAAACCCAAACAAACAGGTCCAAACTTAACCACCTAAAAACCACGACCTCGACCCACAAAAACCAACAACCCAACTCACCGACCCTAGTCAATACCCACCTCCCAATTTCCTCTACAACCTGAATTCGTCCAACTCCTTAACTGTCACGACCCCGACCCAAAAATAGTAGGGAACGAGTGTCTTGAAATGCCACCAAGGCATCCAATATTCTGACGTTCCAATTTTTCTTTTAAAATATATGTAGCGGAAGTATAATCATATGGTTATGAATCGTAAAATACTGAATGTGAAGGAATTATGTCCTTAGAGCTTTCTAAAGGGAACTTCATTTGTATTAAAATATCAACAAGTTACAACTTGACACAAAGAGCTAAACATGCTCTATCTAATTAAACAAACTTCTACTTAAGGTAACAAAAAGAGCTTTAAAAGCTAAATCTTCAACATAGTCCTTTTTCGTTCCATCCATGAGCTTAATTATTTCCTGAAAAATGGTTATTTATACAACGTCATCTAAAAGACGAATGAGATTCAATCTCCAGACATTCCGGGTTTTTCAGAAAATTAATACCTATTCAATTTAGAACATAAGGTATATACATAGAGATAGGAATTTCAAGTAATATATATAAAGTAAATGAATATATATATATATATATATATATATATATATATATATATATATATATATATATATATATATATATATATATATTTAGAATAAACAGTTCAGAACAGAGAAGATAAAACCACTGAGCATGTGTCAATTATTCAGTTTTAGTGGCCATGTACGCTCTAATACCAAGACAGATAGTGTTACCAAATGTTTCCACCCGGTAACATCACAGACAGAGAATCATAATTTTTAGAACAATGCCTTGTTTAGGGCACACCAACGATAAACCAGCTGGGAAGGTACCAGCCAAAATTTTCCACCGGGTAGTAAAGGCCAATATTGTAAGAGAGTTTCCATATGCCGAATCAATAATTTAAGAATTCAAATCAGATGTTTATATGGAGAGATATAAACATGTAACAAACGACGAAATCATCGGTATCAGATGCATTTTGGGAATAAAAGCATTTTACAAAATATACATAGTTTGCATAATAAAATATAATCCAAATGCGCAAGAAATTGCATAGAGTACTCACCTAAAATAGAGGTCGAAATTATAGATAATGAGTCTTCGATCACACGTTAATCTAACAAATACGATAAAGGTTTAAGTATACGTTCTAAACAAGGTCTAGTCTACATATTGTATTTTAATAATAACTTGTTTCAAAGGATTACTAAAAACCATTTTCTTAAATTTTAAAACTCATTGATGGTAATTAAAGGATTCAATTCATAGTTCTTCCTAATCAGCCGGTTCCCAGTAGAGATGGAGGGTCACAGGGGCACCGCTTAAATACCATCTCCTCTAGATAGAATATTTTCGGATTCATTCCCAATAGAGACGGAGGGTCACAGGGGCACCACTTAAATACCATCTCATCTAGACAGAATTTCACCGGGCCTGACTTTGGAATTACTTAAATGGGATTCCATAATAACGAGTAATTACTTTTAAAAATCATTTTTTTAAAGAATATATATAATTTCAAACAAGATTACATAAAACCAACTTGGATTTCTTCTAAACTTTAAGTTTTGATTAGTGAAGTCCTTAGTGTATTTTACCAGCATAACTACTAAGTAAAGCTATAAAACACAAAATTAAAACTATAAAAATACATTATAACATTTAAATAAAATCATACCTACGAAATGAATTCTTTCTTCAAAATTATAGAACTCCTTCTTAAGATATTTCCCAAGCTTTCTATCACTATTTCTTAATATAATTCTCAAGGAATTGGTGTGAGTTTCAAATGAACCCTAAGGCCCTATTTATAGGTTTCCAAAAGTATTACGGTGTTGACACGTGTCTAATGACTAGGATTTTTGGAGTGGTGATTCAACACCGAGGTGTCACGATCCGGAGTGGTCTTGCGGTGTTATTATCACCAAATGATGACAAGTGTTTTAGCTTTCTCTCTAAAGACGACATGTGTAAGGTGGAAGTGACCAACACGTGGTGAAAGGTGATAAGGGTATAAGGGTCATTTCACACATGAAGGGTATTTTGGTAATTTCACACTATATATTTTGAATATTTCTTAGAGGTCCTTGAAAATATTTTATTTATAAAATGGCCCATTTTATATTTTTTATTTTAATCCTTAAAGTTTCATAAAATTATATTTTCTACCCCAAAACTTACTATTTAACTTAAGATATATCATAGGACTTCGATTTGATCCAATTTACAGTTGATTCTTTGTAATTAAAAACGGGGTTTGTTATATTGATAGCCAATAATACCACATATCTAATAACACAAAATTTATAAGATAATAAGTAACACAAGAGTGTAAAAATAAATTATATATATATAAGTGGGGTCATTACATTAACCTTCCTTTTCCCCAAAATCAACCTGAAACAAAGACCCATTTAACCCCCACAAAACCTCCAAATTGTATCTACCAAATAAAATAACAACTTAAAATAAAACCAAAAATTTCCCCACATGTTTTAAAATACTCCATACCCTTTTGTCCAAAATACCCCCAAACACTTCAACCAACATTCCCACATGACCTCACCCATAACACATGCATATGTGTGCCCATTTTCGTTAATTACCCTTGCCCAAATGTCTTCCACACCTCATTAAACCACTTGCACCTTTACCCTTCCTATTATACCCCTAACTTCATTGCATATATAAATTGAAGACTTGGTGCCATTGAAGAAGAAATTCTGATTTTAGTTTTTAACTTTGTGTGATAAATTCTCCTCCACCCCTCAATAGAGAGTATTTGCATTTTTACCAAATATCTAAATATAGAGTGGTGCGGTAGAATTTATCTCTTGGATGAATTCCACCCCACCCCTCTATAGTGTATTTTTGTATTTTTAGCAACTATCTCAGTGTAGAGTGATGTGGTTGAATTAGTCCCTTTTGGAAATAACTTCTTCTTTATTCCTTTATGATGAGTAATTGCATTTTTATCAAATATCTTAATATAAAGTGATGATGTAGAATTTATTTCCTTGGATGAATTGTAATGTACAATTTTATAATTTGAGTATTTGAATTTTTGTCAAATCTCTCTTATTATTTAAAAGTGCAGTATGAATTCATCCATTGTATATTTTAATTAGTTTTTTTTTTAAATTTCTTAGTTTTTATTATAGAATAAAATATATTAGTGAGGGATTGTAATTGAGAATTTTGGTTATAATTAAGAGAATTTTTGTTCTAATTGAAGATTTCATTCCAATTCAAGGCTTATATGTATTTGATCTATTCCTCTTTAATTACTCTCGTTTCAATCACCACATGCTTTAATTTGTTTCGTTTATATTTTGGATGATAATTAATGAGGGAAAATCTCCCTTTCTAGGGATGAATTTTGAAGCCCATATGATTCCAATTAGTTAGTTTACTTATTAGTACAATTTTATTGATCTCATTTTTTCCTCATTATCTATCTTAATTAGTATTTTAAAAATTAGTATAGTTAGTTAATTAATAATCCTTTGAAAAATCATAAAAAAAATAATAATATGCAAATGAATTTACATATGTTTTCATATATTTTGTGTTTCATCCTTAAATTAGAATTGATTCCCTTACTTAACCTATACATATTTTGAGTTTATTTGTAGGTTTAAGGCAATTTTGATGAAAAAGGAGTTGCAACAACGACATTAACACATAAGAACAACAATTTATTTTCCATCAAATGGCGCAATTGCCGATCTTTGGAGTTTGAAGCACTTGTGAAGATTTTAGTGTCATTCATTTATTATTTAATTTTCTTGTTTTTTTAGTACCATTTTCATTTTATTAGAAGGCTTGCATTAAGATTATATTATTTTGCTTGTATTGCGGTGCTTGGAGACAACATTTTTTTAATTTAAATTTGTAATAAAAAGAAGAAAAGCGAGATAGGAAAGTCGGACAATGTAGAGAGAGGGTGTCCAAAGGCGAGGATTTAGAATCATCTCTACTTTGGGACGGTAGGACTCCCAGGGCTGACTGAGATAGGCGAGATCTCCCACCAGTCGACTCAAATCGTTCATCACACTACTCGTGTAAAAATCGTGGGAGGTTCATTTCTCAAACCCTCGCGAATCCCCTCCAAATTAGTCAATTTCGTGCGTGACTACGTGCTGTTATTTGATTTTTATTCTCACATTTACTTTTGAATGTGTGTGATGAATTAATCAATTAAGACCTACACTCGGTCATTCACGCGAAGAGATTTCATCACCCAAATCACTCGTTTATTAGTTGTGTGCTACCCTAGCTATCAATAATTTTTTATTAATCAACTAGCTATCCCTGTAGGCATTCATTTTTGCAAAGGCGATCACTAAGATAAATTTCGTGATTTTTATCACCCGCAGACTTAATTAAAATTTGACTACCCCTTTCACTTATTTTCAAGATAAGAATTGGCTATGTGTTAGTTAGGATTTATTCTTGACTTGCATGTGTCCAATTAAATCTTTAGGTAACCAGTTTTAGTGAGTTTGTCCAATATAAGAGTCCAAATATTTTTCTCCCGTCTTTTCATTTTAAAAAAAATCAAAAAATATTCATCCTTTTCTTTTCTTCTAAAAATCCAAAAATATTACTTTCTCCTCATTTAAAAAAAATCTCAAAAATATTTTCCTTCTTTAAAAAGAATAACAATAATAAAAAATAAGGCATGTAATTAGTGTTTCTTCACCCTCACTCTTGTCAATTTTTTTCCAACAAAATCGACGCTTCAGTCTTATTTGGGAGTGACTCTTATCACCCAATTTTTCTGCCACCCCGTGCTTTCTTAGTTCTTATCTTTAGGGTGAGAATAGGTTCAGTCTTGCTGAAGACATTAAACTTAGCTCTACCAGAAGGCAGCCCGATGTTTCCTAGTATGAGTCTCATTCTGTTTGTGGGGGGGGGGGGGGGGGGTGACACCACCCAATGCTTTTCCATGTTCATAGACTTGTACACATTTTTTTCATCATTTATTCAAGTTTCTTTTCGGATTCATATGTTCACTTCATTAACAATTGATTATGGTAATCTCTTTCCTACCTTATGCTCTCAATTTTAAAAATTAATTTATTTAACATCGAGGATGATGTTCCTTTTTGTTTGGGGGTGGAAAATTTTATCAAAATCGCACCTCTTTTGAAAAAAATTCAAAACTTGATTTTTAAAATTTTCGTACAGTTTCTTTCATTTCACTCATTAACGTGAATTTTGTATCATCCATCTTTTAAGTCTAGGAATCAAGCTAGAGGATATATTTTGTAAATAGCTTATGTAATACGTACCAAGGCATTTTGAACCATGAATTTATAGACTGAACAAAATTTGCGCACTTATCACGTCACTACGGTTTACAGTTGAAGAGTACTACAATTCTCAAGAAAACCTTAAGGATCCACTACACCAAAATGACAAAATTGTCACCTTTCAGCCGGCCACCCTTGTCAAGGTCATTGACCGTGACAAAAAACACGTATTTTGTGTCACGGTCATTGACCTTGACACGATCGTGATAAAGAATTTTCATGGTCCTTGACCGTGACAAGTCCATGACAAATTTAATTGTCACGGACTTGTCTCGGTCATTGACCGTGACAATTCTTTAAATAATTGTTACGGTCAAGGACCTTGACACGACCGTGACAACTTCTGCAGTAAAAACCCTTTCCCCTTCTTTTTTCCCCCCGTCGTTCCCTCCTTTTTCCAACTCTCTCCCTCTCTCTCTGCGCTCTCTCTCTCTCTCTCTCTCTCTCTCTCTCGCTCTCTCTCTACTTTCAGGTTAATTTCTCTCTCTCTCTCTTCCATTTATATATATGTTTGTGTGTATATATATGTGTGTGTGTTTATGTGTGTGTGTGTATATGTGCGTGTGTGGGGGTGGGGCAGGGTGGGGGTAGGGGGTGGGGCAAGGGGGCTGCTGCTGCTGTGTGTGTATGTGTGTGTGTGTGTATGTGTGGTGGGTGTGGAGGGGCTGGGGCAGGGTGGGAGGCTGTTGTGTGCGTGTATGTTGTGGGTGGGGGTGGGGGTGGGTAGGGAGGGGGCAGGGTAGGGGTAGGGGTGGGGCAGGGGGGCTGTTGTGTGTGTGTGTATATGTGTGGTTGGTGGGGGTGGGGAGGGGGGTTAAGGCAAGGTACCATTGTAATTCTCTTAATATCATTTTTGATGATTCTATGAGATAATATATCTTGTTTCAAGGTTAACTGATTGTAGATAAAAACATTCACATAGTAAGATTAAATTGAATCCATCCATAGATTCTATAATTACATCCACTAAAATATAATTAATAAATGAAACAGTTTTAGATGAAAGTAAATTAATAATTAGTGCCCATTTCATATGAAAGTAAGATTTCCCCTCAGTGTAAATTAGTAAATTAATAATTGTATACGTTAATTGTTAGTTTAATTGATGAAATGAATTAATTGAGTAGATGAATTAGAAGGAGTACGGGATACACATTTGTTGCTGACATTGCTATTGGATTATTTTGTTTAGTAAATGTTTGGTTGGTTTGTTTTAAAAGTGGCATGACCATTGGATTATTGTCCATATGGGGGTGGGATTTTTCAAATTTTTTTTGAAAATTACTTTGTATATCGAACAATATATATATAGTATGATAATTAAATGAAACGTACTTGAAATTAAATATAGTGCGCATAGATACTAGCCTTCTAGTTCTTATGCGTACGCATTCAATAGCCCTTAGACCCGTTCGAGAGTCATTACCCCTGTAATGAGATCTCTCGAATTGTCCCGTTTGGACAGTTTGAGACTGTATAATTTATGTATAATATTCTTAGTGGCTTAAGGTTGTTACTTTTGGAGGAAGTTCTGCAGTCGTATCTTAATGTTCTCTGGGTACATACTAGATTGACAAGTGTGATTGCTATTTCAATTGATCAATTGAAATAACACTCACACCTGCCAATCTACGTCATGTACTTGGAGAACTACGGGGATATGCTGCCGAATTTTTTTCAAATTGTAACAATGTGCATGAGCTGTTAAGTATATTACAGAAAAATGCGGTCTTGAATGGGATAGAACCACTCACCCTTTAATAGGATAATTAAATGATGGGATAATTAAATGATGAGATAATTAAATAAAACATACTATAAATCTAAGTTTTGTTTACCTTTAATAGGTGTTTAGTTGTGGTAGCTGTGATGGGATATCCGAAATACAAAGAGTGAATGGGTGAGACTAATAGAATGGGGGATGTGTTTTGCAGAGGTGCTAACGAATTTGTGAAATATGCAAAGAGATGTCATAATGATGAAGAGTTTCCATGTCCGTGTACTAGTTGTAAGAATGGTAAGGTGTTTGAGTGGAAAACAGTTGAACTACATTTGTTAAGATCGGGTATGCAAGATAGTTATCGATTTAGGAGTTTTCACGGTGAATTGAAAGTTCCTTTTGTCCCCGACCAACCTTCACAAAAACCTTCAACAAGTAGAATAGATGTAGAAGGGGACAACGTACATCATAATATGCTAGAGGATTTAGTTGATGATGTGTACGGAGTTTATGAAGCAGAGGACAATGAAGTTACTGATGATGTAGAAGATTCATGTGCTCGTGAAGATAACACGATAAAACCTAACGATGACTACCAAAGTTTAAAATTTAAGGCGACCCAACCGTTATACTCTGGATGTGAGAAAGATCAAACAACTTTACATGCCATGGTTGGTTTGCAAAGTTTAAAGACGCAGTACGGTTTGTCTGGCAATAGCGTGACGCGAATTATGAAATGGGTGAAGGGCTTATTACCCAAGGTGAATACACTTCCAAATGGTTATCCTATTATGAAGAACAGTTTGAAAGGTTTGGGAATGAAGTATACATCAATTCATGCTTGTGTGTATGACTGCATACTATACCGAAAGGAGTATGAAAATCTCGATCGTTGTTCGGTATGCGATGAACCTAGATATGTCCAATCTACTAGTAAGGAAGGCACAAGCTTAAAAGTGCCTCAAAAAGTATTGAAATATTTTTCCGTTGGGCCTAGATTAAAGCGATTTTGCACAGTACCATGGATTGCAGAGGCAATGACTTGGCATGCGAGGGCAGAAGTAGGGGTAATATCATGCATCATCTTATTGATTCTACTACCTGGCGGAGGATGAATTTTGAGTATCCCGATTTTTCTCGAGAACAACGTAACATTCGTTTGGCTATAACAACAAATGGTTTTAATCCATTTGGAAAACTAAGCACCAATCAGAGTGTATGGTCAGTGATCATAGCCCCACTTAACCTCCCTCCTTCACAATGTATGAGACCTGAATTTCGATGAAGGCTTTGTTGATACCCGGGCCAAAGGCACCAAGTGATGACATTGACGTATACCTGGATCCTTTGGTAGAAGAATTAAATGAGTTATGGGAAGAGGGTGTGAAATCATTTGACTCTTTTAGAAAAGAAGAGTTTACGCTGAAGGCTATGTTGATGTGGGCAATTCATGATTTTCCAGCTTATGGGACATTATTCGGTTGTGTAGTACATGGTTATTTGGGGTGTCCTATTTGTGGAGAGGAGACTGAATCTCTTCGTCTATCCTCTAGCTTAAAAAATATATACCATCGCCACATGAGGTTTTTACCCCCAGCTCATAGTTTCAGATCTGAGAAAGGTTCCAATTTTTTATTGGGGTGAGTTGAACATAGGCTACCGCCGAGACAACTTTTGGGTTCAGAAATTGAAAGTAAATCTTCTGAATGTGGACCTAATATGAAAGGTAAGAATCCCAAATTTAAGAACGTCAAGCATAAGAAGACCCTAACTAGGAATGAAACTGAGATAAGAAAGGCATGGTCTCGGAGGTCAATTTTATTTGACTTACCTTATTGGAAGAATAACCCGGTGCACCATGTATTGGATATGATGCATGCAGAGAAGAAATTCGCTGAACATATTATGGGTACTTTCCTTGGGGGGAGTCATTCGAAGGATGGAGAAAATGCACGAAAAGACCTTAAATCGTTAAAACTTAAGCCACAACTATGGTTGAAAGAAGATAGTAGGGGAATGATAATAATTCCCCCTCGTGCATTTACTTTGATGAGTGGGGAAAGGAAGGTGCTTCTAGACACAATATATAATTTGAAGGGCCCATATACTTTTTTGCCCAACTTGCAAAGGATTGTGAATTATGCTACTCATGATTTACATAAGTGTAAGTCCCACGATTGGCATGTGATCATGCAATTGGTTCCTCTATTGTTTAAGCATTGTTTCTCCAAGCACAAGGATTTGCGTAGGGCTATTATGAAAATTAGTATTACCTTTTCCCTCTTGTGTGAGAAGGTAGTGAATCGAGAACACATAGTGGCCGCAAAATTGGATATGATCGAAGTGATTTGTGTATTGGAGAAGTACTTTCCCCCAGCATTCTTTGACATAAGTGTTCACTTGTTGATACACCTATGTGATGGGACACTTCTTTATGGTCTAGTTAGATATCGGTGGATGTATCCGTTTGAAAGATTGATGAAAGTTTTTGAAGATTACGTCAAGAATACGCGATACATTGCACGATCAATTCCAGAGGAATATATCACCGTAGAGTCATCAATATGTACTCGGGAATATATGCCTGACTCGACCAGCGTTGATGACATTGATGAATTCGTCGATGATGGTGGTCATGTGATGGGAAAACGAGTGAAATTAAGGAGTTTGCAACATGAAAAAGTAGCTCGTTATCTATTTGACACACATAAAGATGTCGAAGAATAGAAAAAGTAAGTTTGAATTATTATAATGTTTAACATTATTTTAGATTATTTTATACATGATTAATTTTGTAATATACAGAAAATATGAAGCCTGCGAGAACAATAAAGACGAAAAAAATGGTACAATCAGACAGCGAATTTAGGTTGTGGTTGACAGAAGAGGTAATTATAATGAAAATAGTCATTATATAACGTTACTTTACACTCAAATTTTACCACTAATATAATTAATTCATCTATATTCTCAGCTCCTAAAGACGGGTGATGCAACATCAAGGCTTGCTCGTCTAGCCACTGGACCCTTGTTCGTGGTACAAGAGTACAAAAAGTATCGATTGAACGGTTACATTTTCGGTGCTAGAGTGTACGAGGAAAGTACAAATGTACAATACTCGAGAATTTCATACAAGGCTCTTACTATCTTTCAAGCGAGCACAAAAGATAAAAACCTCGTTGAAGCTGAAATGACTTACTATGGTGTAATCCAAAATATATTTGAATTGGATTATATAAGCTTCAAAGAGGTTGTATTTTACTATGACTGGGTAAGAGTTGAGGATAAAAATGCTTGTAAAGTTGATCATGTCACCAATTTGATCATGGTTGACTTGTCCAAGTTGAAGAGCAACGACCACGTGAGCGGTGAGCCGTTTATTTGTGCATTTCAAAAGGTTAAGCAAGTTTTTTATTTGGAGTATATCAACAACGAGCCGTGGTCAATTGTCCAACACACTCGAAGGCATCTAAATAGTAGTGTGGATGACTTGGCTGCTCCTACCGAATATCAATCCATTTTTTATGATAACCCAAATTTGAAACAATTTTTCAATTTGTAATAAATATTTTAATTTGTACCGAAACATCCATTTTTATTGCTTTTAATGAAATTGCACTTTATCATTTTCACTCTTGTGTAGTGTGCGTGTGTGGAGAGGAGATTAATACATAAATATTCCAACTACATCTAGGTTTTGTTTATACTAATCCATGAATATACGCTTTTTACCTTTAATAGGTGATTAGTACATAGTTATTTGGGGTGTCCTATATGTGGAGAGGAGACTGAATCTCTTCGTCTATCCGAACATTAAGAAATGCCATAATCCTATGGAGTTATGCTCTACAAATTCCTCCCAACCAATATGTAGCCAAACATCACCAGTTGAAGTTGTCAATTCCACTTTCCATACCCCACCACTTAGAACCTCTAGCAAAACATGGGAGACCATTGGAAGGTGGAATTGACAACTTCAACTGCTGATTTTTGGCTACACAACAGTCGAAAGGAATCTCCATAGGATTATGGCATTTGTTAGTGTTCAGATATGAAGGGAATTATATTTGACACGATTGCCCGGGGTACATTAGTTGGAAGGAGGTTCCATATGAGCTCAAGTTAGCTGTTTGGGTGACACTACAGGTAATGTCTTTATATTTATATGTCAATTTCGATTTCGATTTCGATTTCAATTTTTATTTATATTTATCTATATTTGTGGGGGGGATACTAATTTTACTTTATTATATTTCAGGGGACAGGGAGTGGCCCTAAGGGTAGGCCACATATGCTCGATACTTATGTGGCACTTCGGATGAGAAGGGAAGGATAAGGAGGTGCCCCGAGCTTCGCGGTACAAAATCTCTTTTCCAGCTAAATAGTTTGTAGATTTGAGATAATTGATGGTGATGTTGTTTCTTCTTAACTAGCTTCTATTTTGAATGTATATTTGCATTATCTCTAGTTTATTTGGACATATGATATTTGTATAGGTACAACGTTGATATAATAGGTACAAATACACTGCTGGGCGATGGCAGTGGCCATACTGCCCAGCAGATTTTTTTTAAATTCTGCCCAGAATTGTCACGGTCATTGACCGTGTCAAGTCCTTGACAAATAAGGTTGTCACGAACTTGTCACGGCCTATGACCGTGACAATTTTTTAAAAAGGGTCAAGGCTTTGTCATGATTATTAAACATGACTAAACTTGTCACGGTCATGGCCCGTGACACGACCGTGACAATTCTAACGAACTTGTCACGGTCAATGACCGTGACACATCCGTGACAAAAAACGTTTTCTCGCCCCAAATTGTCACGGTCATTGACCTTGAAAAGTTGAACTTGTCAAGGTCAATGACCGTGAGAATTAGGCAGATATGGTGTAGTGAGCACCAGTGGAGACTTAAGCTTATGAGATTTGTGTCTTTCACCATTTTAGAGGGCTTTATGTAATCTTCGAGTCACTTGTTGATTCATCTTCCTATGGGTCTGCACTTAAATCTTTGTATGATCTCATTATTCTTCACTAAATTTGTGGCTTGATGACTAAGAACGACATCACTTTCGAGTTGAAAGAAACACGTGTCCTGAAGTTTGTCCCGATCCCCATACTTTTACCCATACACTAACCAAATTTAATTTTATCATACATTATCCTCATCCATACACCTTCCATTTTCCATATCATCACCGTATACCATACCACCCATTTCCATATCAACTCCATTTTCCACCCACCATGTTGAAAAAGGGAAGAGTGTTGAAAATAGAAGGAGAAAATCCATCATAGAGAGTATTTGCATTTTTAACGAATATCTCTCCAATAGTTAAATTCAGATGGAAAAAAATTAGATACGAATATCTCTCCCATAGTTCTTCTTTCAGGATTTTCGTCCCTTTTGTTTTCAATTCACAAAAATCCCATATGCTTTGGTGAATTGTTTTGGTGTTCAAGAACACACTTTGCTTTTGTTCATTCTTTGTTGGGAGAACTCTACAATCGGAGAGCTGCGTGCTATTGTGGAGGGAGTCCTTGTGAAGATCTTAGACTGCGTGTCTGGACTGCGCATCCTTGTGGTATAGTTGTGTGTGAACCACTGGTAATTTATTTCTAGCCGTTGCTTTGGAGGTTTGACGAAGATAACGTGCGTTACTCTTGTGGGCGAAAGCAAGATGGTATGTAAGTCAATGGTCTTGTAAACTTGTCAAAGTTCTAGAAATAAATGGTTTTGCCCTTCGGGGCTTTTTCTGAAATTTTGTGTGACATGCTTTATTTATTCATGGTTTGACACTCGCACACACGTAGTTGCATGTTTAGGGGTTGAATTAATTTGGTTTAAAAAATAGGCTCCAATTAAATAAGTGTGCCAAAATGAAAATTTGTGAATTTAATTAATTATCACACACATCCACATTTTTACATTTTGTTATCAGAGAAGGATACACTATTTTATTGTGTATTCCTATTTTTTGCAAAATCTATGTGATATTGATTTTTTTTTTTAAATTGCAATTTTTTCGATGGAGCACTCATATAATATGATGCCTATTTTTTACGGGTCTAATTATGCCTTTTAGAAAGCTCATATGAAATCATAATTAAAGGCTAATGATGTACGTGTTTGGTTGTTGTGTGAGAGAGGGTGGACTCCTCCCACTGTTACCGTTGAAAATATCACATCTTAAAAAATCATGTCGGCCTCGACTGAACATGATTTTAAAATGTCTAATTTTAATTCACGTGGTTTGAGAGCAATTTCTAGAGCCGTCACTTCTGACGAGTTCCGCCGAATTATGACGTGCACCACATCTAAAGAGGCATGGGACGTACTCCAATTGACACATGAGGGTACAAATGCGGTTAAAGAATCAAAATTACAAAATCTTGCCACCCAATTTGGGACAATTATTATGTTAGAGTCCGAAACTTTTGATGAATTTTATACACATTTGTCGGACATTGTCAACACTAGTTTTAATTTGGGTGAGGCGATTGATAACACGTGTGTCGTTAAAAAGATTTTGATATCCCTCCCAAAATGCTTTATTCCTAAAGTCATTGTTTTAAACTCTTTGGGAAATTTGAAATCACTAAAGTTGGAAGAACTTGTAGGAGATCTTCAAACCTATGAGATTGACATGTTTCCCCAAACCATAAGGCTAAGGATAAAGGAGTTGCTTTAAAGACTCATTTTAAGAAAAATAAAGAAAAAGTTTATGAGTCCGATTCTGAGGGAGATTTTGATTTTAATGATATGGACTTATTTGCAAAAAAACTTAAAAAGTTTTTTAAAATTTCTAAAGAAAATTCTTCCAATAAAAAGAGATTTTTTGAGAAAAATTAAAAGAAAAGAAAGGCCAAAGAAAGTGGTGAGAGGGAAAAATAGAATGACTCAGATGAGGAGTGTGAAGCGGATTTTGAGAACGTGACTTGTTTTGAATGTGGGGGCAAGGGGCATAAGTCGTTTGAGTGTCCTACATGGCTTAGAAACAAATGGAAGAAAGTAGCCATGCCTGCCAGACTTAGTGATAGTAGTGAAGGTGATGGCGATGTGCTTGGTCGTGAGAAGTTTATTTCTTTTTTAGCAAGTCGTGTGAGCACACCCACTTTGTCCCACAATAGTGCACACGAATGCGATGGTGATGATTTGAGCGCTTCAAGTGAGGGAGAAAGCGAGTGTGAAAGTGAAGATGAAAGTGAGCTCCAAAAAGCATTTAGAGATTTGTACACCGAGACCTTAAAAACAAAGAATTATAATAGGGATTTAGGTCATCGAGTGTCAGATTTGGAGAGAGAGAATGAGATTTTAAGAAAGTAAAAATGTGATTTGACTGACACAGTGTCTAGTCTGAAGACACGTGTATCCCAACTCGAGTGTGATCTCGAACGTGCTAGGGAGGTCAAAGTCAATTTTAATAACGCACCTAAGAAGGTTGAAAAGGTGGTTCTTAATCTCGATAAGGGTAGAGTTGACGGACTAGGAAAAGGTCATGACAGTGATTCCACTTCTTTTGTCGCACCCGAGTCGATTCCCACTTTAGTGACAGATTCACATGGACCGAAAATTAACCCACCTAGGCATCCATTTCTTGTTAGGAGAGCACGTCCTAGATGTTTTGAGAGAGGTGTTACTAGGCCTATTTATGTTTGTTCCCATTGCAAGAGGAGAAGACACCTTAGGGAATTTTGCTTTAAGTTGGGTTATGTGTCACGTTTTGCTTCTACACGTATTTCTGCCACACATGCACCCACACTAAATACTTTATATGCTCCTAGAGACTAAATGATAGAGTTTGCACATTTAGGTGAGCAAGTTAAGTTTTTGTTCAAAACTTCACAAAATTTTATGGAGGTTTTTCATAAGTTGGCACCACCTTTGGAAAACCCCTCTGCACCTAACAATTGAGGTTTGACTTGTTTGCTATCATAGGATGTTTTCCATGATGACATTATTTGCCTATTGCTAGTACGTATCATTTTTGTATAAATTTTTTCTTTTGAAAAATACAAAAGTATTTTATTTTGATAAAATTTGTGGGAAAATCCAAAAAAAAATTGTATTTTGTTTACACCGTTTATGGATGGACACTTATGATGACCGAGTCACAGCATCATTCCATTTTGCATGTGACTATTTGATAGTGTTTTGAGACAATATATCATGTCATCTTTGTTCTTTATAATGTTTGGAGTCATTGAGATGTAATTAAGTGTTACTTCCTACATGTTTCACTCATGATTTCCTTTATTGCACACATGCACGAATTTGTTTGAATATTGTGCTTATCTTATCACATGTTGGTTGGGTACTTTCACTTCAATCTTGTCCTTAAAATGAACCGAGCACGATAAAACTTGATAAGAAAGTTGTGAATGTAAGAGCCGTTTGTGAGGCTGTGTGCTTTATTTGAAAACGGAGACGGATTGCAAAAGGTTCACATTTGACCTTTGCGAATACTAAGCCACTGTTATATCAGACATAAAAAAATGAGGAATTTTATTATCTGAGGTCCAAATAGGTTTAAAAGAGCCCGAATAATTTTAAAGGCAATAAAAAGAAATTCATGCCAATTATGGACCAATTAGTTTTTTGCACCAATTCTCCAATGTTTGAGAACTTATATTACCTCTAAAATAAAATATGCATGAGGGAGTTTGGATGGAGAATTAAAATGGGTTTGTACGTCCTTGAAAGTCTTGAAAAAGCGTTACATAGTTTTGATTTGTTGATTTGTAGATTTGTATAAGACGATGTCATCTAAATTCAACAATTTTTACACCTAAGGATACTTTTGATGTTCATTCGTTAGGGGTACACGTATTCATCGTGCGCATATGATTGATTGAGTTTATTTGCATATCTAATTTGTTCACACCGATTCATTCCGTTTCCATGACTTGGTTGTTTTAGTATAAACCCATGGTGTGATTTTTGGTATCTTATTTTTGTACGAAAAATTTGAAAAAAATCAAAAATAGTTTGTGAAAGTTTTTGAGATACTCCTTTGCATGCGTGTAGTTTGATTCATGTTTGGTATGCATTTTGTCGTGACACTCCTTATTTTGGTTGTTTCTTCTTATCTATCTATTTGGGGACATCATAAAATGGGGGAAAAAGAATTATCATGTTATGGGAGAGTTTTTAGAGTATGGGGGAGATTTGATTTATTAATAATTTATTCTTATATCGTTTCAAACTCGATACGTCATGAAGGTTTTTGCTTTATCTCGTGTGTGTAGGTACATAGATTGAAGATTATTAGATTGCACACCCTGATGAGGAAAGCTTTGAGATTTGATAAAGATGTTTTAAAGAAAAATTTGAGAACTTGCAAATTTGTACCTTTTCAGTTTTGAGATTTATGGGAGGGTAGATTTGTATAGGCATTTGATAATTCAGATGTTTTTATGTATGTTCGGGCATAGACATGGGGGGAGATTTATAAGGACATATTTTTATAAATGTCCGTCACAACTAATTATGTCGTATACCGTTACAACCGTCGAAGAAGTTTAAGAGCAATATATATCAAGACGAATCCGAATATATCAAGGTTCTTCATCAAAAAGCCTGCGCAAAGTTTACTTTGGTAAGGTTCTGTTTGTAATAACTTAACTTTGCACTTAAAGCTTTGGGATATTTTTTTAAATATTTTCTAAGTAATGGAGCTGAATTTTTTCGTCAAAATTTGAGAATGAGTAATTTTTCTAAGCCCTGTAGCATTCCTCGATTTTGATGCTCAGGTCGTTCAAGGGAGATCCCATCTCATTCGAACGATATTGAGATGTCGCGCGATGTCATTCAAACAACACGTGTCCTTCATTCGAGTGAGATCCCATTTTTGTTCTAATGACTAAGGCGACACATTTTTCTATAAATACTAATTAAATGGTTTCATTGCCATTAAAAAGTCCCAGCATTTGAAAGACTAAAAAATGAGAATCTGCAGAATTCTTTTTGAGTTATTCTTTTAGGGGTTTCATCCCTTTTGTTTTCAATTCCCAAAAATCTCATATGCTTTGGTGAATTTTTTTGGTGTTAAAGAACACACTTTGCTCTTGTTCATTCTTTGTGGGGAGAAATCTTCAACCGGAGAGCTGCGTGCTATTGTGGAGGGAGTCCTTGTGAAGATATTAGACTGCGTCTTTGGACTGCGCGTCCTTGTGGTACAGCTGCGTGTGAACCACTGTTGATTTATGCCATTGCTTTGGAGGTTTGATGAAGACACCGTATGTTACTCTTTTGGGAGAAAGCAAGATGGTATGTAAGTCAATGGTCTTGTAAACTTGTCAAAGTTGTAGAAATAAAAGTTTTTGCCCTTCGGGTATTTTTCCTGAAATTATATGTCACATGCTTTATTTATTTTTGATTTGACACACGCACACACATAGTTTCATGTTTAGGGCCTGGATTAATTTGGTTAAAAATATAGACTCTAATTAAATAAGTGTGCCGAATTGAAAATTTGCAAATTCAATTAATTATCACACACAATCATATTTTTACATCTTCATATATTTTGTGTTTCATCCTTAGATTAGGATTGACTTCGTTACTTACCCTATGCATATTTTGAGTTTATTTGTAGGTTTAAGGGAATTTTGATGGAAAAGGAGTTGCAACAACGACATCAACTCATAAGAATACTAATTTATTTCTATCACATTTTGACTAAAACAATAATGCCTTGCTAGTAAGGAAGATTAAACTTACTGAAATGAAGGTTGTGATGGATAAGGGTTATGTTATTATTGTAGTGAAGTTTATACTACAATACATAAATGCAAGAAAATACATGTGTACATGATCTACGGAGATAATGATCATGAAGATGATGCAGTGGGAGTGAATAAGAGGATATAAGAAGAAAATTATAGACAAAAAAAACTTGTGCATGCCTTAGATGGTGATGTAGCCAACAACTCAATTAGAATAGATGGTTATGTTAAAAAGGTTCCACTAACTATTTGGGTAGATAGTGGAAGAGCCCATATCTTCATTGATCCACAAGTTGTGCGCAAAATGGTTATTTGTTGAGACCACTAAAAGAACGAGTGTAGATGGAAATAGGATATTGTGTGCTCACACATGCCTAAATTATAGTATAAGACACAAAAGAAACAAATTAAAGAAGATTTGAGAGTTTTCACTTTAGGTGGGTTTGATGTAATTTTCAAACTATATTAGATGAAGATTTTTCTTAGTCCTATGGTGTTTGATTTCGACTTATTGACTTTGTCAGTAAAAAATGGCAAGAATGTAACATAGAAAGGTAATAAAGAAGATAAACCCATATTGAATCTTCAGAGTTCTAATCCATTTAAGAAAATGATTAGAAAGGATTTAAGTGTACTAATGGGATAATTATTTGTTCTAACAACCGCTGAGGTAAATCCAATATCCCCTACAGAAATTAAGTATTTAGTGATAAAATGACATAATATATTTGAAACACCCAAGGGACTTCCCCTATAGATCTCATAATAACCAAATCACTTTGAAGACTAATATTAAACCATGCAATTCCATAACATGTAGGTTTCCCCATGTGAAAAATAATCACATCGCAAAGATGGTTAACGAATTGTTGGAGGAAGGCATAATTAAAGCTAGTATAAGTCTTTCACTAGAGTTTTTATTTTATAAAGAATAAAGATCATATGTGGAGTTTTCGTGTGAAGTACAAGAGACGAATTGAGGCAACTAAGAAAGAAAATTTTCCTGTTTTAGTAATTAAATAAATCTTAGATGAACTCTATAAAGCAAGTATGTTTTCAAGGTCCACAAAATAGTTAGATATCATTAACTAAGGATTGCTACTCGAGAAGAATATAAAACTACCTTTAACACTCTTAATGGTCACTAAGAGCTTAAGGTAATTCCCTTTGGACTCGATAATTCACTTTCTACCATTCACTGTCTATTGAGTGACGTGTTTAGAGTTGTAATGCCTCGTATTTTTCACAATATTTAAATTGTGAAATTATTATATTTGCATGCAGTGACGTATGATGTCATTATCTATATGTGTTATATAATTTGAAATGGAATCAAACTTAATATACTATAATTCATTAATGAAAATATTGGAAGTCACTATGTATTATGGGCGACTATGGAATTGTTAAGGATTTTGTATCGAGGGTTTCCTTGTTTGGATTATTCCATCAGTCTCAGGTTTCAATAATTGTGAAATAGTTTCTTATTATGTTGTGTCTCTTAACTAATATAATCAAATATTTGTGTTTGGATGTGTACTATATAATTTAGTGGTTTAATGAGATAATGAGGTAATTAAATTATGTAATAATTTTGGTTAGCATTTGGGACGTTTGAGTATCTGCTACGATTAAAAAATATATTATGTTTTTAACTCGTGGGATTACTATGAGACATGTGTGATGTTCTGGGCTATTTGGAATGGGTTTTTGACCACCTTGGTTAGGCTTAATTTTAGGTCCGAATACAATAATTGGTCACTAGTGTTAGTAGGTAAGTTGCCTAAACTTAATGTTCATTAAAGAGCTGTGAGGGAACCCTAAAAGCTAAGGAAATGAAGGAAAAGAAGAGAAAACAAGAATTAGGGATATATGAAAAGTGGATTCTTACTCTTCAACCAAATTCTAAAGCAAGTTTACCTAGTGGTTAAATTTAGTTGTTTTGTGTAGAGTAATAGGTACTCATTTGAATCTAAACTAAATTATAGAATGATGTTAGTTTATAAACAAATCATCACTTTTTGTGATGTAATTAGAGGCTTAACTCTTTTCACAACTCATGTTAAAGAAATTAGTGATTTATAAAGTTGAATCTCATGAAATTGAATTGGATTATAGTTACAATCGTTACATATCAGATTATATCTTATAATCAAGTTAAAGCCCCATAGAGATGCATAATGTATGGTAATTTGATATTGAATTGCAAGATTATAAATTTTATAATTATTATCCCTTAATTTTGAAATTATACTTTGAACTTTTATTGAATCATGGAAGGATTGTAAAGATAACTTAGACTTTGATTAATATTGATCATAGGCCATATTTGGATAGAATTGAGGTAACAGAACTTTTTCCAGACCGTTAATGGTTGTTTCTAGGTTTGGGTTTCTAATAGAGGATGAAGGTTGAATACATATATGTTTCTGTAAACTTTATGTTCATGCGTATTGCACACGGTAGTGTTTTGGACCTGTGTAAATGGTTGGGCATGCACATGTCTAGGATTATTACCGTGCTTGTGGACTAGAGTATATCTTGGAGTTAGGTTAGTTTTTCAAAAGGAAACTTAAGGAGGTTTCGTGTTATGAATATCTGACTTTTCTAGGATAGTAATTGAGGAACCTAGAATCCCATAGGAATGTATGTTAGGTTCTAAATTAGTTAGAGTTGATTAATATTAGAATTGGTAATATATGAGTAGACTGGATTATTAATTTTATGTATAATCATACAAGGCTTGTGTAATCATGGGTGATGTATTATGAGGGACTTTGATAGGGCACGTACGACGTCAACAACGTGGGTACCCTGGTGATAGAGAGGGGCTCTACCCTGGTCTTTTACCCTGATAGTACAACTGACGCACCCTTGTCCCAAGGACTAATATACAAGGGAGTTTAAGTGCACAACCTTGGGTATGAAAGGCATTACGTTATGACATGAATGCGTAGTGATTATGCCTTGGTTCATGCTTAGAGGTATAAGGATAGGGACAACTTATAACTATACCTAGTATGAACGAGGGATCCTCTAAGGCGGTGGGTGTAGGCCATCATATTTATTTGTGGACTTAAACATAATTCATTTACTTTCACATGTCATAGACCGTTCTTATATGGATGACGATTGTGTTTCCTTATTGTTATTTTACTATATATGTATAAACTGGCAGTTACTATTAGACCTATTAGTTATATTCAGGTGAGATGATTAATCATTGGGTCACTTGGCCATGTGAATAGAAGACATGTTATATTTAGGGGTTTTGGGGATGGTTTAGCTTACGAATAACTAAATATGAGAGGAAGATGCATATTTACTATTGTAGCACAAATTCCATTGAATTCTTATACTATGTAGACTTGTTATTTTCTTTTTTGTTGAATTATATTTTAAGTACCTAAGCCATAATTTCGGCCTCATCCCAGATCCGTACTTGCATTCCTTATCCAGTTGTTTTATAGGATGTAGGTGTCGAGCCTACGTTATCATAGTTTTATTACTATTTATTTTCCTATCTTGTCGGAGATTGTTTTACGTGTTATTTCAGTTGGAGTTGGTTTACAATTTCAAACAATTTTACTTTGCGATGGATTTTAGTAGTGCTGGTTAATATGGTATAAGAGTGATTTGTGGCTCATTCATATGTGTTGGTTTGATTTGGCTATTTATCTTACCCTTATTAGTTTTGTTATATCATGCTTAAAATGGTATTCAATTGGTTAAACTCTTGTATTATTTATTTTAGACCTAATCAATCTAGTTTTACATTTTATGGAATTTTACGATGTGCATTTGAGATAATTCAAACTGGTATTCTTACATGATTTAGTTATATGTAGTCCTAATTTGGAATCTCGTGTGGAACATCCGAGAATTATTTTTGTGTTGTTGAGGGAAAACATGTTGTATGCTAAAGTTTCGAAGTGCAATTTTGTTAAACCTATAGTGGAGTATATAGTCCATATCATAACACAAGTGGTAGCGTCTACATATCCTTCTAAGGTTTCTGATATGATATCTTGGCCTAAAACTAGTAACATTAAAGGATTGATAGGGTTCCTGGGATCACTAGGTATCATAGAAAGTTGATATAAAATTTTGGGTATCATATAAAGATAATATAAAACTACGGTTGTAATTGGAAGACTCATTATTGAAGAAAAGTTATTTTACTTTCCACAAAGAGGCAGAGATGACTTTCAAAAGCTTGGGACAAGCAATGCCTACAACACAACTGATTTCCACAATTCATTTCTCCTGGATCCAGATGCATGAAACACAGTGGTTGGAGTTTATATAAGAAAATAATAGGGCCCACTAATAGGGGTTTGAGTACTTATGAAAATATATTATTAGCTATACTCATAATTGTGATTAATTGGAGACCATATTTGCCTAGAGGTAAGTTCACAATAATAACTAACTGCCAAAGTTTGAAGTACTTTCTGGAAGAAAAAGTCACCATCTTTCTTCAACTAAGATGGATAACTAAGTTTATGGGTGTCATTATGATATTCAGAACAAAAAAGGTAGTGAAAACAAGATTATTGACGCATTATCAAGAGCCATGGTAGGGTAAGGAATACTTTGTTCCACTACTATTACAATACTATAATGTATCTAAACTATTGAAGATAGTTATGAAAATGCTACTTGGGAAGATGTTTTATTAATCAAGGTATAATTTCCGTGCATAAATCCTTGAGGATAACGATTTTTTGGAGTTGGGGGGGTATATTGTAAAATCATTTAAAGTGAGTTAGTTAGCAAGTTTGAGTGGTAGATTGTTCTTGAGTTAGTTAAGTCATTGAGGCTATTAGAGTTAGTTGAGTTGTTAAGTGGGTTAGCATTGTTAGAGTCGGATGGAACGAGGTAAAAGATGTCTGTTTATAAATACGGTGAATAGTGATTGTAAAATAGGAGAGAGGCTCCTCTGTGGGAGCCCAATTACGGGACTCCCATGCGGGATCTTTCCTAGAAAAAAATAAATAAATAAATAAATATATATATATATATATATATATATATATATATATATATATATATAATAAAGTAGCAAACTTATGTATGTCATAAGTTTGCTTGATGATGTCATGTATTTGAGTTTTTTTTCAACTACCTATTTTACCCTTCAAACATTTGAGTTCCCCCTCTTTTAATACACTCCAATTTATTTTCCCCCTACATCAAAATTCAAAATTGGGGTAAATTAGTAAATTCCCCCTCCTACTCTCCAAGACAAGAAAGGGATGGTGGCGATTGAAGGCAAAACTTGACTTCTGATGGAAGGCTAACAAATTAAACTGTGAGCATTTATGAACTCCCCCTATTACTCTTCAAACATGTATTCTTTCTTTAGAAAACTGTGAGCATTTATGAACTCTCTCTCTCTCTCTCTCTCTCTCTCATATTTACAAATTAAACTTTGTTGTGTTCAATTTATTTGGTTTTGGGTATATGATTCGGTTTTTGATTTTGCAAGTTTTTCTGTGTATATTTTTTGGTTGTTGTAAGGTTAAAAAATGAGAAGCATAATGATCTTTTTATTTTTTTACCTTTGATTGTTCAGAAAGTTGAAGTGAACCAAGAAAAAACAGATCTCGGCTGGAATTGTAAGTATATGTATTATTCACTTTTATTTCATTTTCCCTATGTTTTGTTACCTTTGATTGCCCTAAACTTCTGAACGTTTCGATTTTCGGTTTTTTAGGTTTTTCTGTGTGTATTTTTTGGTTGTTGTAGGGTTCAAAGATAAACGCAGCCAGGACGATAAGGGTGAAAAGAAGAGGACGATTTCTAAAAAATATCAGGTTTGTTTCCCCTTTTGTGGTTGGTGTTGGGTGGGTCTGCCTATGGATGATTTTTGTTTATCCCCCTCTTGGAATGTCCTTTTAAGCCTCAAATCAAGATCCGTAAGTGTGTGTTCCCTCAAATCAAGATCCGGAGTGGAAATTATTACACGCCATTTTCAATGTAAACATGCTTCTAAATACTGGTGTATCTCTAATTTGGTAAGGTAGAGTTGTAACTTTGTGGAGGTTGATCCACCTCTTTCACAATCCATGGAAGATGTCTATAAATTATTTGCTTAATTTTTTTTGGTTGCTTATATATGGTATTTATTTTGTTTGTTTAGCTTATCTTGAATGGCAGATCTTACTCTTTTTATGTTTGGTGTTACAGCTATTTCGAGTTTCTAAGGGTTCAAAACATGAGTGTATATATATATATATATATATATATATATATATATATATATATATACGATGTCAAGTCAGCTATTAAACGCAGGAAGATTTGAGGTTTCTTTAAAAAAAAATGGGTGTACAACACGTTAGTGTTGTCCACTCCCATCACTCATTTTTTTTTAAAGGGTAACGATGTCAAGTCATCTCTTAAACGCAGGGAGATTTGAGGTTTCATTTTTTTTAAAGGCTAACGTTAGTGTCGTCCACTCCCATCACTCATTTTTCTAAAAGCTAACGTGTTGTACAGGGCATATATTAGTGCAATACAGAGCCATCACATTTTGCACACTAACGTGTTGTACAGGGCATGGGACCTGTGTACTAGCGTAGCAGTTTTAACTTAAGTTAAAGTTGCGA